>CM036760.1:11210000-12682500 GCA_020796225.1 Arion vulgaris
AGATCTGTGAGGCTATGAGCTGCGGAGATGCTAAAAGCAGGTAGAGATGAACTCGACCTATCAGAGGGCGCTACAACTACCTCTGCGTCTTTCTATTATATTTGAACTTCATTAAAGTTTCTGAAGCCTCCTGTCAAATTAAACGCGTTTGATTGATTCATTGTTCTTTTTCTTGACATTTTATGCGTTTTAATTTCGAATAACAATTTTTGAACAAAAAAGTCACCATTATTTTAATTTTTAAATACAAATAGTTCTTTAACAGAAACACTTTTTCCGATCCAGAACGAGCTTCAGATCTTGCTCGTGCCATGGACATCGAAACCCTTCGGTTCGTGCACGACACTAAATCTGGAGTCTGTGCTTTCTGCCATCCCGAATTGAACCCACACAGAAGGATAGTCACCGTGTCAACCTCTACGAACACGCTGGGCGACGGCTTTTGATTAAACAGAATATCTTTTACAATCTCATTTCAATGATTTCTCTTGGGTTCTTGATTTGCAGACATTTTTCTTTTTCGAACGCTGCATTACAACCACTTGTTAACCACTATGTTAGATTTGTATGTGATCTGAGCCTAAGAGAAATTGTACGTTGTACCAGTTATGCACCTACAAGTAGGCCAACATATCCGATTTATGCGATGCTATTTTTACTAGGGTAGCTATCATAGGTCCTACATCAGTCACCTCTTAAGGTCGCAGTGGAAATATTCTTTGCTTCCCTTGCAGGTGCCGCCACAACACGGGCGTAAAGGAAGACAAATCTATATTACATAGAACAGCAACTTCACCACACTTGCGCCTAAACTATATTCTCTCCGTCCTGTAATGTTATCTTCAATCGCTTTTTATCCGATTTATCCTACGCTTTTATTTACTATGGTAGCTTCCCTAGGTCCTACATCACTCGTCTTGTAGGTCGCAGTGTTACTATTCTTTGCCCCCTTGGAAACATGACTGCAGGATGTGCTCTAGAGTCAGGTGTTTCTGTCTAGCATTCACTGTGTAGTCTGAGCAGGCTTTATTCCGTCCGGATTCAAACCCACGGTCTTCAAAAGAGCAAAACAAACGACTAGACACTTCACCACTGTGGCCTACTGGCTTCACTTGTTCTTGACATTTTCCATTAACATTTTGGGTATTTGAAACAAAGAAAAGGTCACTAATTAAGTGTGTTGTTACTGCAACAAGTGTTCAAATACAAAGAAAATATCATTAATTAAGTGTGTTGTTAATGCAGCAAGTGTTTTCAAACAATATCATTAATTAATTTGTTAACCCTGTAACGTTTGAGTATTAATAAATGCTCATTTATAAAGGGGATACTGCATGACTCCGGAACTAGCCGTATATGTGTATTATTTATGCATTTAAGTGCATATAATCAGTGGCGGCTCGTCATTAAGAGCCAGTGGGGTCAGGCCCCACCAAAAATAATGTATAACGTGTATTTATTATTTTATAAATTAAAATATAGCAACCAAAAACCATAATTTATCCGGGAAAAAATGTCTGGCCTCACCAGCAAAAATGATCACGAGCCGCCACTGCATATAATATATATTTATTTTTTCTTTTGCGTTCTCACTAGATTGGGATTTCGAATTCTCTAATAAAGGCAGCCGTCTGCCTCAGATTATCAGCCACGCCATACAGTTTGTCTTGAACACTGGTGTAAGTGGGCCACCTCTTTCTTCTCAGGTCTGCATACTGGGGCAGTTCTGTAGGATATAATTCCTATGATTTCTGCTTCCCCGTTTGTGCCGACCTCTTCCCGCAGTAAGTTTTGGCCACCCTTGTGTTGGTAGGTTTGACATTCTTACTGCGTGGCTAAATCTACGAGGCAGATTGGCGACCATAAAATCCGTTATCCCATTCCACATTGTGAGGGTCGTTGCACCATGTTATGCGCCTTATGGCCTGGTGCATCCGTTTTCTGCAAGCATTTGTTTGGGTTAGCATTCCCTAGCGGAAACATGCATCTGATTTCAGCCAAACCTCCTTAGTCGCCTCTTACGACATGCGTGGCAGTAGTTCTATTCTTTACACTCCAAATTTGGGCCCCGGTAACCACTCAGGCGGTAATATATAAAATACAATGCAAAACATATATTACCATAATACATTTTTTAAAAAAATTTTCTCTTTTGGATGATGGTGCTTATTTTCTCTTGTTGGCACTGTGCAAGCAGTTCTTGGTTAGAGATTGCGTTTGGTCAGACCACGCGTAAGATCTTTCGCAGGCAAGTTGTGTGGAAGTTGGAGAGTTTAGACATATCTTGTTCTGTCATTCTCCAGTATTGTGATCCGTATATTAAAGTTGATAGCAAAGAGCTGCGGTATATATAGGGTGTTTGTAAAGTTTCACTACACTTTATATGTAGAACAAATGTGAAAAACAAAGTACATGACGTCATCAAAAATGTGCGCATAGTCAGTTGTAACGCAATATACAGTAAATGACTGTTATCTGCTGAGGTAATTCTTTTCACTAAAAACATAATGATGTTTTCAACGAAGGAAAGAATATTTGAGAATATGAAGAAACGTGTACAGACATATCTTGAAGCCCGTGGCGGATATTTCCAACATCTGTTATAATGAATATTTCATTTATACTTTCTAGTTTACCCAGACCACGACACTGGGCAACAACCTGGTAGCAGTGTTACGACAAAAGAAAAAAGAAGTTTACCCAGAACAACAGTAGACCATAGCAGTAACTATTGTGACTAATTTTACTACTTTGTTTTAGCACATTTTTTTATGACGTCATGTACTACATGTTTCAAGCTGACCTACATATGAAGTGTTGTGAAACTTTGGTTATTGTTTATTGGTTAATTAACTGACGTAATTGCACCCCGGGCAGACCAATAGGTGCTCAGTCTCCCCCAACAGACATCGAAGAGTATTCATACTGATGAGATTTTGTAAACACCCTGTATTAATCTTGGTTCTGAAACTGTATTGTGCTGATTTCCAGACCTTCTGAAAAGTCATGAATGCACTTTGTATCTTACTCAGCCTGCTTTTAATGTCAGATCAAGTTTCGCCTTCATGGCTGATAACACTTCCAAGAAATGTGAAAGCAGATGTATTTGAAACAGCGTTTCTCAAAGTTGATGGTACCGCCCCAAAGTGGGCGCTGAAGCGTTCTATGGGGCGATAGTGGGTTCAGAATAATTGGGGGTGTTCAGGCGGTTAGGGGTCGGTAGCTCTTAAAGAAAAATTAATAATTTTTTGTTTTTAAATAAATTATTTTTGTGATTTTGCAATTGAATAATCATTTAAAATTTGAAAATCTGCATTTAAATTCATCTTATGCCCATCTTACAAGATCCATTTTTTCATCAAATTTTCTATTTCATGCATATAATCATTTTAATATTGACCATGAATGACAGAAATATATATCAATTTTCTATGTCATAGAGGGGAGGGGCGTTGGCAAACCGTTATAATGCTGAGGGAGCGTTGCAAAGTTTATGTTGTGCAAAGTCGGCGATGGGCTGAAAAAGTTTGGGAATCTATGATTTGGAAGGATGTTATCTTCTAGTTTGACTGATGCCGGGGTGGACATGTTTTGAATCATTATTTCTGTTTTTATTTTCAAATACTGACACTTGTATTTTTTTTTTTTTTTCGATCCAGAAGCACTTGAGCTTTACAGCTCTTCGGCTCGGTGCCATGGACATCGTAACCCTTCAGTTCGTAAAAACCGTAAATCTGGGGAATCTGTGGCTTTTTCTGCCATCCCGCGAAATTGAACCCCACACACAGAGGGATAGTCACCCATAGTCCAACGCGCTACGAACACGCTGGGCAGACGGCACACTTGTATTCAGTTCCCGCCTTAATGTGAAATTATAGAAATGAGGTCACAAGTTAGGCAAGGAAAATGACTAAACTAAAGCTAAATAACACAGAAAATGTGCGCATGAGGTAGGTAGTATGGCCAATTCCTTTCCCCGTGAGTAGAAAGAGCAGTGTTTGAAGTAGGTACCCATAACCCTATTGTGTCCGAGTCAATAGGTCAACTCTTATGTATTACCAGTGGTGGCTCGTCATTAAGGGCCAGAGGGCCGGGCCCCACCAAAAATAATGTGTAACGTGTATTTATTATTTAATGAATTAAAATATAACCTAACACAAAACCATGATTTTCCCGAAAATGTGTGTCTGGCCCCACCAACAAAAACGATCACAGGCCGCCACTGTGCATTACACTGATCCGTAAAACTCGTCCGCAGTGCAATAAGAAATGTCATCTTCTGTTATGGTGTAACTTTCACCGTAATTATTTACGCGATAAACAATAATGCAGCGTCTGGTCGAATAGAATAGACGTCGCCCGACTGGTTACCAGGGCCCAAATTTGGGGTGTAAAGAATAGAACCAATGTTGCCTTGCAGATCGGCTGGGGACAGCAAAAGGTTAACGGAGAGCGAGCCCAGTAAACGCTGGCTGAATCCGGACACATAAGTCGAAGGATAAGTACCAGAGCTCCAAATGGTGCTGAAGATGTGACGAAACCTACTCATGCTAAGGCTGCATGAATCAGATTTCCACATGAATGAATTTATGGAGAGATCTGGTACATCGATCTTTTAGATAATCACGAGAGAGAGAGAGAGAGAGAGAGGAAAAATACGCTGGCTACCATGCGAAAGACCTAGGTTCAATCCACGTAAGTCCAATGAGTTGGGGTTTTCTGACTAAGAAATATCGAAAAATCCTCTACAGTTTCGCGGCACTTGTAGTATCAAGCGACCATTAACTTCCACAGAAATAACACAACATAACTTTTGAATATTTATCTTGCCGAGTGGTTACAGGGGCCCAAATTTGGTATGTAAAGAATAGAACCACTGTTACCTGCCATGCACGTAGTAAGAGCCGGCTAAGGAGGTTTGGATGAAATCCGATGCACGTGTCCTAAACGTGTAGAAGTCAATGCGTTTAGGGGCCTACCAAACCAATGTGCAACGTATACACGTTCTTGGTAAAGATCAAACATATCACAAAGAGTGATTAAAATTGGTCGTAAAGAATGAACGCAAAGAAGAAGAAGAAGACTTCCACAGGCAAATGTCCGCGTTGCCCTATACTGTCTTAAAAAGCGGTACTACAGAGAGTAACGACAGTGGGGTTTTTTAGATAACAAAAAAGTAAAAATCGTTAACTGCATTCTCATTGCCTTTCTTTCCTGCTGTCACGTATGAAGTTACATTTGAACATTATTCTAAGCGCTGAATATAATGTATTGTTCTGTTCTTTATATATAGCATGTTGAGTTTATAAATTTAGTACGAATAGATTTGATTTCATTCAACCTTCGGTTAACACCTTCCCACACACAAAATACAAAGCCAGTCTTAATCCCTTACAAATGAAATCCTGTATTCAATATACTCTTCACACTATTTTCTTTATCATCCGTGTGATATCGAAGTCTCGCGACTTTTTACCATCTCCCGATTTGGGTGTACTTCTAGCTGCCGACACATGTTGAGAAACACTTAGCGACAGCTTAACCCTTTAGCTGCTAAGAACGTATATATGCGTTTTTCCCATTCCCTTCTAAAGACGCATTAACACCTCTGTTATTATCTCCCCTCTGTGGGCTAAAGACGTGTTAACACGTTATACATTGCTACTGTCTGAGATATTTAATGGCCACATGGCTAGTAAGATCTATATAAGATGTAGATCTTTTTAAATAAATCTGAAGATATAGATCTATTTCAGTAAATCTGAAGATATAGATCTATTTAGGTAAATCTGAAGATATAGATCTATTTAGGTAAATCTGAAGGTATAGATCTATTTAGGTGAATCTGAAGAAATAGATCTATTTAGGTTAATCTGAAGATATAGATCTATTTAGGTGAATCTGAAGATATAGATCTATTTAAGTAAATCTGAAGATATCTTTTCCTTCTTCTGCAAAAACTCCATATCGACCACTTATTAAACCACTCTTTGTGGTTTGTTCGTGATCTGCGCCTATGGGTGTCTAGGCCAGAACATCCGATTTCTTGCCACGCTTTTTGTTTATTAGGGTAGCTTTTCTTAGAACTGTGCGACGGATGAGCTTGCCACTTGGACGTCATCTTGCTCGGATAGGATGATAGACGTCCGAAAAGTATTGCCCTTCGCCAATGTTTGGGTTGCACCATTTAACTTTTACATTATCGGCCTTACTTTTCTATCTCCTGCGAGTTTAGAATAGGAGTATTCTCAGCCGTTTCGGGGCGCGTGTCGGCACTTTGCAATTTGCAATGTCTACTCTGCATTTTCTCTGTCCCCGAAAAACATTGTACTGGGGCTGCGCACAGATATTTTAGAAGATCGTTTCAGTCTGCGCTAGCAACGCGACTGACAATATTTTACGCTCGCTAATATCACTCACCCAAGTTCTTCCGGGGAAGTTAGTTGTTAGTGCAACAGTACTTTTCCCGGTTATCCCAGGAGTGCAACAGTACTTTTCCCGGTTATCCCAGGGAGAGTAGTTTCATTAGGCACTAAAACGTAACTTTAGGATTTGCTCTCGGCCAACCCTACACAATAAATGTATCTGTGCTTGGCCTCTTATACGGAGTTTACGACAATCTTCATTGGTGTCGTCACGATGTATTGCATCTTTTCCGACCCAATTCTTGCCGAAAGCTGACAAATTTAGTACAACTATTATTTCGATGGGACATGGGTCTCCTGACGACTTATACCTTGTTAATTCTTACGATTTTTTTTTTACTTATTCAGCTTTATCCATCAACCAGGAGAGACGGGTAGAAATAATAACTCTGGGATTCTGCTCATCTGTGTTGCGAGCAGATCTCATCAAACGTAACTGCGTCTGCATCACTACGTATACCAGAGTAGCTTTCCCTCAATCCCTACCCGCTTAGCCAGACAGGATCCTACTTCTGTTTCCAGGGTTACCACGTGGAGGTGGAGTAGGATCTTCATTAGTGCCAGTTCACTTATCCTGGTGCGACGCTGTCCCTATAACTACGCATTTGATCCACAATCTGAAGTTTATAGATATATAAACTGAAGATAGAGGCTTATTGAAGTCAATGTAAGGATGTTGATCTATTTAAGTAAATCTGAACGTACTATCAGTGTAATAAGATATCATGTTTTAAAACAAACAGATGATTTTTTAATAAGATATCATGTTTTAAAACAAACAGATGATTTTTTAATAAGATATCATGTTTTAAAACAAACAGATGATTTTTTAATAAGATATCATGTTTTAAAACAAACAGATGATTTTTTAAAAGAATATACATGTTTTAAAACAAACAGATGATTTTTAATAAGATATCATGTTTTAAAACAAACAATGATTTTTAATAAGATATCATGTTTTAAAACAAACAGATGATTTTTTAATAAGATATCATGTTTTAAAACAAACAGATGATTTTTTAATAAGATATCATGTTTTAAAACAAACAGATGATTTTTTAATAAGATATCATGTTTTAAAACAAACAGATGATTTTTTAAAGAATATATCATTAGTTCAACAAATTATTGAGACAGAACAATGACCATTTGATGAAGTCCCATGTTGATTTATCTAATTCTTCTCTTCCATCATTTACTTCTTTATAGAAGTGTTGGGGTGAGGAGGGGATATAGTGATCTTCTGTGTGATTGTTTTAAGGCACTTTGTAAACTGATATTCATTTCCGCAAGGCTGTTTTTGATGCCGTCACTCCATCTTTTGCGTGGTCTTCCTCTTGCTTTGTACTCATTATACTTTTTATGTGTGGCTCTCTGTGGTAGACGATACCAGGGCATTCTTTTCAGGTGTCCAAGCCGTTTAATCTGTTTTTCTTTTATGAACTGCATGACTGGTTTCACATCCAGTCTTCTTCTGATTTCTTCATTTCTAATTTTGTCTCTTATTGTCACACCTGTAGCTATTCTAAGACACCTCATCTCTGTCGTTATGATTTTCCGCTCATTAGCTGCTGTTATTGACCATGTTTGGCACTGGTAACATAGTGTTGGCCAATAAATTGTTGTTGATATATAACATCATGTTGATATATAACTATACATAAGGGAGATAGCCGTACAGAAAGACAGGAAACAGAACAGCAATATTTTTCAAACTAAAATAGGAAAGCCAACATTATCCTATGTGTCGATACTTTTCTTCTGATTACTTATCGATCTGTTAGAGATTTTCTTAAGAACAGGAATGTGTGCGACGTTCTTCTTAATAACGAAAGAATTGATTTGTGTCTAAGAGATATTGAAAGCTGTTTTCTGTGTTCGTGAATTCTTATATTCAACTATTCTCAATTAAATCATGATAAATTTCATCTTTCCATCAAATGATGTTTTGTCATAATTCTCAAACAATGTATCTTTTGTCCATTGAAAATGATAAGATTCTTTGAGAATTCAATACAATTTTTATTTGTTAATCTGATCCAGCTTTCTTTAGCTCTAACCTCGACCTTGTTCAATACAATTGATTGCATGCTATAAATAACATAAAATCAAACTCGCAGACATTTTTAAGCGGAAATTTGGATTCTCTCAAAAGATTTAATTCTTATTTGTCATTCTTGTTGGCCTTTACGTTCTGATATAACCAAATAAGGTTCGTCCTTAGGTTGAAAGAAGCGTGACTTGGCTTAAAAAGGCTTTTAATCCATACATAACAAACAAATAAATTAAGAAGAAAACATTTCAATTCCGGTGGCATTGTAGTTTGAATGGTCAATGATGAAGATGATAGTTCTACAACTATTTAATTATCTAGTAATATCAGGGAATAATGAAACTAACAAAATTCAACACAGATGCAACAAAGCAAATCAAATGAAAGGACAATGCGCCAATTTTAAAATGCAAACACGTCACCATGAACACAAAAAGAGCAGTGTTCAATACAATCTTTCTCCCCATATTATGCTATCAGTGCTCAGACCTGGTCACTGACAACAAATGATAGAAGAAAACTAGTCACAACAAAGATGAAGTGTCTACGCAGAATGCTGGGTGTAACAAGAAGAGACCAGTTGAGAAATGATGACATCCGGAAAAAAGTGGGTACAACATTAGTACTAGACTTCATCAAGAAACAACAAATTAAATTGTTCGGCCACATAAGCAGATTGCCAACAGACAGTGCACCTCAAATAGCAATGCTGCTCCGATACAATGGGTACAAAGCATAAGGCCGGCCACTCAAAAGATGGACCTCAGAGATAACAGAGGCGACGAAAGAGACTATCTACGAAGCGCATACAAGGGCCCGTTTTAGAAATCTCTTCTTGACTTGACGCTGTGAGGCAAACAGGATTGGAGAAAAGAAAGAAAGAAAGAAAGTAATATAAAAAAGGCATTCCATGTTCATATGAATAAACATTGCATGTCAGTCTGTCTGCTGAACCGTCTGTCTGCTGAACCGTCTGTCTGCTGAACCGTCTGTCTGCTGAACCCTTCTGTCTGCTGAACCGTCTGTCTGCTGAACCGTCTGTCTGCTGAACCGTCTGTCTGCTGAACCGTCTGTCTGCTGAACCGTCTGTCTGCTGAACCGTCTGTCTGCTGAACCGTCTGCTGAACCGTCTGTCTGCTGAACCGTCTGTCTGCTGAACCGTCTGTCTGCTACTTTTTTTCTTTCTTCTTCTTCGAACGCTCCATATCGACCACTTGTTAAACACCACTGTGTGATTTGTATGTGATCTGAGCCTAAGAGCGATTGTACATTGTGCCAGGTATGCACCTACAAGTAGACCAACACATCCGATTTCTGCGCTGCTTTTATTTACTAGAGTAGCATCCCTAGGGCCTACATCAGTCTACATCAGTTACGATATGCATTGTAGATTGCAGTGGTACTATTCTTTTCTTCCCTTACGGACCCCGGGGCCACAAGGGCGGTCTGTCTGTTTGAAAGTATATCCTAAACTCAATGTATTCTCACGTATGTGTTTGCTTTTCTCGCTAGTTTGTTAGTTAGTCAGTATGTCAGTCAGTCAGTTAGACTGCATGCTTGCAAATTTGGTCAACTAAGCATTTTAAATAGACCTAACATTTGCTGATTATTTCCAACACTACATTCCCTGCAACTAAATAACACGGACCTTATCAAACACGATTTATTTAGAGAAACAACAATTGTATCCTTAATTTTGAATGAAGCCCTCCTATTCTCATTCCACTTTCAACTATCCCATGTAGAACAATTTTTGAATGAAGCCCTCCTATTCTCATTCCACTTTCAACTATCCCATGTAGAACAATTTTTGAATGAAGCCCTCCTATTCTCATTCCACTTTCAACTATCCCATGTAGAACAATCTTTGAATGAAGCCCTCCTATTCTCATTCCACTTTCAACTATCCCATGTAGAACAATCTTTGAATGACGCCCTCCTATTCTCATTGTCATAGTTCCCCAGATGGCAGCGGAGGAATGGACAGTTAGCCAGATAGTTCTTCTTCTTTTGTCGTCACACTGCTACCGGGTTGTTGCCCAGTGTCGTGGTTTTCTGTTTTTGTCTTGCGCTGTTCTGGTGGCTTGTGTGATTGTTATCTTTGCTCTTTCACAGGATGCTGCCACGCCATCTAACCATCTTTTCCGTGGTCTTCCTCTTGCCTTCTTTCCCGATGTTCTGTTGTAGAAGACTCTGTATACTGTGGAGTTTGGATGCATTCTTATTAAGTGGCCAAACCACTTCATTCTTTGTTTATCTATATAATTCAAGCACGGTTTTGTGCCAACTTTCTTTCTTATGCTGATGTTGGTGATTCTGTCTTTTCTTGTGTTGTTGGTAACTTTTCTCAGGCAACGCATTTCACATGTAGTTATTTTTGTGACTGCGCTTTGCTCAATGTCCATGTTTGGCTCTGGTAACACAAAGTAGGTATAAAATGCTGTTGATCATTTGTTTCTTAGCTGCCTGTGAAATTTTTGGGTGCCTTAACAATGGGGCTAGCTGGTAGGTTACAGCATTTGCTTTTGTACTCTAGCCTCTATCTCTCTATCTAGTTTTCCGTCTTCTGTGAATATGCTTCCTAAGTATTTGAATTCTTTCACTTGGTTTATTTTAGTGCCATTGACATGGATGTCTAGATTATTATGTTTTCTTCCCATATTCATTATTTCTGTTTTAGTGTTGTTGATTTTCATGTCATGTTTCACACAATTATTGTTCAAAGTGTCAATATGATGTTGTAGATCTTGTTCATTTTGATGTATCAGGCACTGATCATCTGCAAAAAGCAGTTCATTTATTTCATCATTATCTGAATTCGACTCTTGAGTTATTTTATCCATATATGCGATAAAGAGTAGTGGTGAAAGGACACAACCTTGTCTAACACCTGATGTAATGGAGAACCAGTCGGTCATTCCTTCTGTAGTTCTTACTGTACTCTGGCTATCTTGATATAAGGCCATGATGTTACCTAATATAAGGCCAGATAGTTAGAGTAGTATAATTAGATTATTTAATAGTTGAGACTATGTGTTGTACTCTCTATGCAGTGAAACACGTACAAACAAAGTACTATAGTTTTACAAAATACATAAACAGTGACGATAAACAGCAACGTTTCGACCAACAAGGCCTTTATCAAACAAACGAACAAACAGGAGTGACAAATTAAAATGAAACACAAATGGACGACCAAATACCAACGTATCTAAGGAAAATCTGGAATAAAAACGAATAACGAAATAAATGTAACACAAAAACACACATAAAAACTAGAAATAGAAAAGAAACAATGAAACATCTAGTAAATATATAACTTGAATACATGCAACATATACACATATAGATTATAAAGCATGGAAAGAGAAAGTACTAAGAAGCATAAGAATGTAATACATGCAACATATACCCATAGAGATTACAAAGCATGGGAAGAGAAAGTACTAAGAAGCATAAGAATGTAATACGTTGAGTCCGCGTGGTCGCAAGGTACCATACAAAGAAATCAACCGATTCTCCAGAGCAAATCGACTACGATCATCAGAGGAACATGATCGGATGGCTGTGACCTGGACATCGCAAGCTCCTGAATGGCCAGTATCATTGAAATGGGTAGCTACAGGGTCACAGAGCATTGGCGTATATCGCGCAAGTGTTGGGCGAATCGGTCACTGAGTCTCCTGCCGGTTTCCCCAATATAGGCCTTGTTGCACCGCTTGCAGATAATGGCATAGATAATATTACGGGACTCGCACGTGAAACTGTCTTCAACAACGAACGTGGCTTTTGGAAAAGACATTATTGTGTTACATTTATTTCGTTATTCGTTTTTATTCCAGATTTTCCTTAGATACGTTGGTATTTGGTCGTCCATTTGTGTTTCATTTTAATTTGTCACTCCTGTTTGTTCGTTTGTTTGATAAAGGCCTTGTTGGTCGAAACGTTGCTGTTTATCGTCACTGTTTATGTATTTTGTAAAACTATAGTACTTTGTTTGTACGTGTTTCACTATTTACAAGTTTTACTGCAGTCTTCCCCCTATTTCGATACTCTCTATGCAGAAGTGCAACACATAACTACAAGACACGACGTTTTGTGTAGTAAAATAGTGACGTGTTAGTAACGATAGGGAGAGACAACATAAACACTTTAGCTGAATGGACGTGTTGTGATACACTCTACAAGTTAACATCCAAAATAAAAGGAATATAAATTGAAAAACAGTGTTTGTATCATTTAGCGTTGGTGTGGTTTACCATCTAGCTTCCACCACAATCACATCATAAAATCAACCACATAAACCTAGGATAAGGAAGATATAGAGAATGAAACGGAAACCGAATCAACGATATAGGGAAAAAATGGTACCACCAGAAATAAATAAACCTGAACTGCGATACAATCAATAAACAATGGACCATCAAGAACATCTATAAACAGTCAGTACCACGCAGGAAAGAAACCTAAACCGTGAAGGCTAAAATCAATAAATAATAGTAACACTAACCACTTTAAGGAAAATACCGAAACTATAATAATGAAATAATAATCACAAGCCATCCTGCAAGAAGGGACCTCCTTTAACAAGTCAGGATGGCCCCTACTACATCATTCCACTTTTAACTATCCCATGTAGAACAATCTTTGAATGAGACCCTCCTATTGTCATTCCACTCTCAACTATCCCATGTAGAACAATCTTTGAATGAGACCCTCCTATTGTCATTCCACTTTAAACTATCCCCTGTAGAACAATCTTTGAATGAGACCCTCCTATTCTCATTCCACTTTCAACTATCCCCTGTAGAATAATTTTTATGACAGAAATTTGAAAGCATTCTTGTTAAGTGACCAAACCTCGTCATTCTTTTTTCTTAATGTAATTCAAGCAAGGTTCTGTGTCAACTTTCGTTCTTATGATGATGCTGGTGACTATGTCTTAATGTTGGCAAAGTAATTAGAAGGGTAGGTTTAGAATACATCGTGATAATATGTCAGTTTCGTAGTCTATTTTTCCTGGTAACCCCCACAGCCTTCCCATTTGCTGTCCATTGAAAAGCTGTCCTAGCCCTTTCCCCTACTAGTATAGGACATACATTCCCAACACATCTTTACCTTGGTATTTTAATTATCGTCTTCAAGTATAACCATATCGTCTCCAAGTATAACCATATCGTCTCCAAGTATGACCATATCGTCTCCAAGTATGACCATATCGTCTCCAAGTATAACCATATCGTCTCCAAGTATAACCATATCGTCTCCAAGTATAACCATATCGTCTCCAAGTATGACCATATCGTCTCCAAGTATAACCATATCGTCTCCAAGTATGACCATATCGTCTCCAAGTATGACCATATCGTCTCCAAGTATGACCATATCGTCTCCAAGTGTGACCATATCATATCGTCTCCAAGTATAACCATATCGTCTCCAAGTATGACCATATCGTTTCCAAGTATAACCATATCGTCTCCAAGTATAACCATATCGTCTCCAAGTATTACCATATCGTCTGCAAGTATTACCATATCGTCTCCAAGTATTACCATATCGTCTCCAAGTATGACCATATCGTCTGCAAGTATAACCATATCGTCTACAAGTATAACCATATCGTCTCCAAGTATTACCATATCGTCTCCAAGTATAACCATATCGTCTCCAAGTATAACCATATCGTCTCCAAGTATAACCATATCGTCTGCAAGTATGACCATATCGTCTCCAAGTATTACCATATCATATCGTCTCCAAGTATTACCATATCATATCGTCTCCAAGTATGACCATATCATATCGTCTCCAAGTATGATCATATCGTCTCCAAGTATAACCATATCGTCTCCAAGTATAACCATATCGTCTCCAAGTATAACCATATCGTCTCCAAGTATGACCATATCGTCTGCAAGTATTACCATATCGTCTGCAAGTATGACCATATCGTCTCCAAGTATGACCATATCGTCTCCAAGTATGACCATATCGTCTCCAAGTATGACCATATCGTCTCCAAGTATAACCATATCGTCTCCTAGTATAACCATATCGTCTCCAAGTATAACCATATCGTCTCCAAGTATGATCATATCGTCTCCAAGTATAACCATATCGTCTCCAAGTATAACCATATCGTCTCCAAGTATGACCATATCATATCGTCTCCAAGTATAACCATATCGTCTCCAAGTATAATCATATCGTCTCCAAGTATAACCATATCGTCTCCAAGTATAACCATATCGTCTCCAAGTATAACCATATCGTCTCCTAGTATAACCATATCGTCTCCAAGTATAACCATATCGTCTCCAAGTATGATCATATCGTCTCCTAGTATAACCATATCGTTTCCAAGTATAACCATATCGTCTCCAAGTATAACCATATCGTCTCCAAGTATAACCATATCGTCTCCAAGTATAACCATATCGTCTCCAAGTATAACCATATCGTCTCCAAGTATAACCATATCGTCTCCAAGTATGATCATATCGTCTCCAAGTATAACCATATCGTCTCCAAGTATAACCATATCGTTTCCAAGTATAACCATATCGTCTCCAAGTATAACCATATCGTCTCCAAGTATGACCATATCGTCTCCAAGTATGACCATATCGTCTCCAAGTATGACCATATCATATCGTCTCCAAGTATGACCATATCGTCTCCAAGTATTACCATATCGTCTCCAAGTATAACCATATCGTCTCCAAGTATAACCATATCGTCTCCAAGTATAACCATATCGTCTCCAAGTATAACCATATCGTCTCCAAGTATGATCATATCGTCTCCAAGTATGACCATATCGTCTCCAAGTATAACCATATCGTCTCCAAGTATGATCATATCGTCTCCAAGTATAACCATATCGTCTCCAAGTATAACCATATCGTCTCCAAGTATAACCATATCGTCTCCAAGTATAACCATATCGTCTCCAAGTATAACCATATCGTCTCCAAGTATAACCATATCGTCTCCAAGTATAACCATATCGTCTCCAAGTATAACCATATCGTCTCCAAGTATCACCATATCGTCTCCAAGTATAACCATATCGTCTCCAAGTATAACCATATCGTCTCCAAGTATAACCATATCGTCTCCAAGTATGATCATATCGTCTCCAATTATAACCATATCGTCTCCAAGTATAACCATATCGTCTCCAAGTATAACCATATCGTCTCCAAGTATAACCATATCGTCTCCAAGTATGATCATATCGTCTCCAAGTATAACCATATCGTCTCCAAGTATAACCATATCGTCTCCAAGTATAACCATATCGTCTCCAAGTATAACCATATCGTCTCCAAGATGATCTATGTATACATATCGTCTCCAAGTATAACCATATCGTCTCCAACGTTATAACCATATCGTCTCCAAGTATAACCATATCGTCTCCAAGTATAACCATATCGTCTCCAAGTATAACCATATCGTCTCAAAGTATAACCATATCGTCTCCAAGTATAACCATATCGTCTCCAAGTATAACCATATCGTCTCCAAGTATAACCATATCGTCTCCAAGTATGACCATATCGTCTCCAAGTATAACCATATCGTCTCCAAGTATAACCATATCGTCTCCAAGTATGATCATATCGTCTCCAAGTATGACCATATCGTCTCCAAGTATAACCATATCGTCTCCAAGTATGACCATATCGTCTCCAAGTTTAACCATATCGTCTCCAGGTATGACCATATCGTCTCCAGGTATGACCATATCGTCTCCAAGTATAACCATATCGTCTCCAAGGTATACCATATCGTCTCCAAGTATAACCATATCGTCTCCAAGTATAACCATATCGTCTCCAAGTATAACCATATCGTCTCCAAGGGATAACCATATCGTCTCCAAGTATAACCATATCGTCTCCAAGTATAACCATATCGTCTCCAGGTATAACCATATCGTCTCCAAGTATGACCATATCGTCTCCAAGTATAACCATATCGTCTCCAAGTATAACCATATCGTCTCCAAGTATAACCATATCGTTTCCAAGTATGACCATATCGTCTCCAAGTATAACCATATCGTCTCCAAGTATAACCATATCGTTTCAAGTATAACCAGTTTATTCATATTAAACTCTTCATTCTTATCGTATTTGGACACATATCTTGAAAATTCTCCTAAACAGTATTCTTTAAATGTCCCTACTTGTTTGGTTATGGATCATTTTCAGACTCATATATATAATATTATTGGATACTACTTTATATATTTCAATGTTGCCCAGTCTGCCCATCGTGTTCGTTGCGCGTTGACTGCGGGTGATTAGTCCTCTGTGTGCGGGTTCAATTCGCGGACTAGCAGAAAAGTCACAGGTTCCCGATTCACGTGTGTTCGTTTGGCACGAACCGAAGGCGTCTTGCGACTGATGTCCAGACGTCTGGCCGAAGCTGAAGCTCACGTGTCTGGACAGAATAATATTATATATATATATATATATATATATTTCAAATCTTTTTTTTGAGATTGAATATTTGGTTTTCCAGATTTGAATATTTGGTTTTCCAGATTTGAATATTTGGTTTTCCAGATTTTGTTGCACACTGCAATGGCGAAACACGTAATAACAAAGTACTGTAGTCTAACAAAATACAAAAACAATAAAAAAATACACAGCAAAGGTTTCGACCAAAAGTCCTTTATCAAGAACACGATACAATAGTAGTGACGAATTTCACAGCACACTACATATAGACTAGGACAGAGATATCCCAATGGTCCTAAACCTAGTTTCACTGCAGTCTTCTTCTTCTTCTTTGCGTTCGTTCTTTACGACCAGTTTTAATCACTCTTTATGATAAGTTTGATCTTTGCCAAGAACGTGTATACGTTGCACATTGGTTTGGTAGGCCCCTAAACGCATAGATTTCTACACGTTTAGGACACGTGCATCTGATTTCATCCAAACCTCCTTAGTCGCCTCTTACGACATGCGCGGCAGGTAACAGTGGTTCTATTCTTTACACCCCAAATATGGCCCCGGTAACCACTCGGACGGCTGCAGTCTATATCGATAGTACTTGAACACTACAAAAAGATTAACATGCTTTCTCAATAACGTTCTCTTTCGATTCATTACCCTACGATACTCTAGTTCCAGATATTTTTTTTTAAATCTTGAATTTTCTCTGATTTCATCATCTTCTTCTTTTCTTTAATCCTGTTTTGCCTCACAGCGTCTAGAATGGATTTTTGTGTGCGTTTCATAAATAATGTTTTTCACTGCCTCAGTTATTTCTGAGGTCCAAGTTTTGAGAGGACGGCTTTTTGGTGTGTCATTTTTGGTGTGTCATTTTTGGTGTGTCATTTTGGTGTGTCATTTGTGTCATTTTGTGTGTTATTTTTGGTGTAACATTATTTTAGTGTTGGATGTTATGTTATGTTATGTTATGCGATCGACGTACGGACATTGGCATTCCCATGCATGCTCTGTCCTCCGCTGCAACAGCCATCCTAAAGTCCATTTGCTCACCGTACCCATGAGAAGTTGATTACTATATCTTCTCTCCCTCTACCACGAAGACGACACTGTCTGGCATGTCCAAACTTAACACCTAATTCTCGAACTCGTTCCAGTGTCTGAGACTCGCCGATGTCATACAATTGAGAGCGTACCGCATTGATGATATCGGATCTGTCCATACTTCTGCCCCTTTGAGTCGGGGCATTGTTTGCAAGAAAGTCTGCACGCTCGTTACCCTGCACTGCAGCATGTCCAGGTGTGTACAGCCAAGTCATTTTCTTGAGATGTGATCTCCGAATGCTGTCCACCCATTCCACACGCATACTTCCAGATTCAATCAGTTGAAGTGTTGGATAATAGTCTATTGTCTATTGTCTTTCCCCAGTTGGATGATGGAGTTGGTTGTCCACTCTTACCGTTAAACGTAGGGGTGTGAGCTTTAATTTGCGTTGTAGTGCCAGATGAGTCGCTCTTGTATTATTTCGTGTTTATTTAGTGTGGTCTTGATATTGTCTATCCATCTTTTTCTTGGTCTTCCCTTGGCTCTAGTACCTGATCTATTTTTATTGAATGCTGTTAGTGGTAGTTAGTTGTATTCCATTCTCATTAAACGTCCGAATAACAGCATTTGTTGTCTTTCAATGTATTCGGTGCATGATGTTATGCTCACTCTGCTTCTGATGTCCTCAATGTATTCGGTGCATGATGTTATGCTCACTCTGCTTCTGATGTCCTCAATATATTCGGTGCATGATGTTATGCCCACTCTGCTTCTGATGTCCTCAATATATTCGGTGCATGATGTTATGCCCACTCTGCTTCTGATGTCCTCAATGTATTCGGTGCATGATGTTATGCTCACTCTGCTTCTGATGTCCTCAATATATTCGGTGCATGATGTTATGCCCACTCTGCTTCTGATGTCCTCAATGTATTCGGTGCATGATGTTATGCCCACTCTGCTTCTGATGTCCTCAATGTATTCGGTGCATGATGTTATGCTCACTCTGCTTCTGATGTCCTCAATATATTCGGTGCATGATGTTATGCCCACTCTGCTTCTGATGTCCTCAATGTATTCGGTGCATGATGTTATTTATGCCCACTCTGCTTCTGATGTCCTCAATGTATTCGGTGCATGATGTTATGCCCACTCTGCTTCTGATGTCCTCAATGTATTCGGTGCATGATGTTATTTATGCCCACTCTGCTTCTGATGTCCTCAATGTATTCGGTGCATGATGTTATGCCCACTCTGCTTCTGATGTCGTAATTTCATAGTCCATCTTTCCTAGTGACCACTGCCTTCCTCAAGCATTTCATTTCACACATGGTGAGATGTCTGTGGTGTGTTGCTGTCAGAGACCACGTTTGTGATGTGTGCAATACTCTAGGCCAGCGTTTCCCAAAATGTGTTCCGCGGACCCCAGAGGGTCTGTGAGGTACTCACGAGGGGAGGGGGGTGGTCGTTATTACGCTTGAAAAATATGATTTTTGACATTTCAAACAGAAAAATAAATGTTAAGCCTAATTATAGGAAGGAGGAACCATTTCATACCTCGTGGTATATAGGTCAATACAGTGTTAGGCCTGTTTTTTTCATTGACCGTCGGCACACGATGGGTGATGTGGTCAGCTTCACGCCGGCCGCCTTTACTTTCCCAGAGCATGTCTGGTACCCAGTTGAGGCTGGGTCGACCTGAGACCGTCGCGGTCGGGAAAAATTCCACGCGCGTTGCGGAGCTGAACCCAGACCACCAGCCTTGCGAAGCGAGTTCACTAACAACTACGCTACAGCGGCTCTCCTAATTATAGGCCTAATGTTTTATTCCTTGTTTATTAAAATGCTAAATTGCAGAAATTGTTTACTATTGTAACAAGTAGATCATTCAGTCCTGTCCATTTTCATATATAGAAATTGTTGGGTGTCGGCAGCAGCAAAATGAATTTTAAAGGTGGTCCGTAGAAATGCAAAGTTTGGAAACGCTGCTATAGACAGGTACGTGCCATTTCTGCGAGGAGAGAGAGACCGAACCATTTGGGGAAACCGTATAAAATGAAAACAATATCTGGTACTTGAATAACTGAATAAATCTATTAAAATGCTCTTTATTACACAATGAACTTGCTTTTAATGTCTATCATTACCTGGAATGTTGTTTTTGTTTGCCATATTTGGACGTGTTATCATAGTGTTGTTAAACTACAAATTTTATTCACTAAATTCGAGTCTGTAGGTGTACTGTTGTCTCGGCATTATTCTCATTGTTTGCTTTAAGTTACATGGTATCAACTGAGATATCAAAACTAATTAATTCTGTTGTTAACACAATGCTTCTTTTCAAATATGTATGCAAACAACGCCTGACGGTATTCTATTTAATATTATTTTTCATATCAGTGGCGGCTCGTGATCATTTTTGTTGGTGGGTCCAGACATTTTTTCCTGGAGAAATCATGGTTTTTGGTTGCTATATTTTAATATTTATAAAATACTAAATACACGTTATACATTATTTTTGGTGGGGCCCGGCCCACTGGCCCTTAATGACGAGCCGCCACTGTTTCATATTATATTTAGCTATAGTCTCGTCTTATCACAACTGACAAATATAGAATTGAGAAGTGTTCCCCGTTGTTTCGGGTCTGCTGGATTTCTATCCATGATTTCTCTTGTCAGTGCACACTCTTTCATTTACATTTTTGCTACATTTCGTTATGTTTTCTTTGCTGTTGTTGTTTCTAAATGTGCTTCCTATTTTAATCATTTTATTTGCGTTTTCTTTGTCATTACCTGAAAGAAAGACCAACGCACGTTGATATATTACCGGCATATGTTCATTTTAGTTTGAAATGCTTGATATATAGGGTCTACCATATCTTCTCTTTATTACGCACATACACTAGTGTGATTGTGTGTTATTTTTGTGTGATGGTGTTGTGTGCTGGTATTATGTGCTGTTACTGTGTGTTGTTATTGTGTGTTAGTGTGTGTTGTTAATGTGTGTTGTTATTGTGTGCTGTTACTGTGTGTTGTAATTGTGTGTTGTAATTGTGTGCTGTTACTGTGTGTTGTTATTGTGTGTTAGTGTGTGCTGTTAATGTGTGTTGTTGTTGTATGTTACTGTGTGCTGGTATTATGTGCTGTTACTGTGTGTTGTTATTGTGTGTTATTTTTGTGTGATGTTGTTGTGTGCTGGTATTATGTGCTGTTACTGTGTGTTGTTACTGTGTGTTGTTTATGTGTTTTGTTATTGTGTGTGTTACTGTGTGCTGTTACTGTGTGTGCTACTGTGTGTTGTTATTGTGTGTGTTAGTGTGTGCTGTTACTGTGTGTTGTTATTGTGTGTTATTTTTGTGTGTGTGTTGTGTGTTGTATTGTGCTGTTACTGTGTTTTGTTATTATGTGTTACTGTGTGTTTGTTGTTATGTGTGTGTTGTTGTGTGCTGTTGTGTGCTGTTGTTGTGTGCTGTTACTGTGTGTTGTTGGGTGCTGTTATTGAGTGAAGATGTTGTGTGTTGCTATATTTGTTGTTTAGTGCATTGTTGTTCCTTATTGTTAATTGAGATAATTATTATGCACGTATTTCGGTTCGTTATTGTGCGTTATTGTTCTTAGTTTTTACCCACTTCTTCTACTACTTCGAGCGCTAAATATTGACCACTTGTTAACCACTCTTTGTGATTTGTATGTGATCCAGACTAAGAGCAATCGTACATTGTGCCAGTTATACGCCTACAAGTAGGCCAGCACATCATATTTCCTCTACGCTTTTTATTTACTAGGCTAGCTTCCCTAGGCCCCTACCTCAGTCGCCTCTTACGACATGCGCAATAGGTCCAGTGTTACTATTTTTTGCTCCAGGTGAGCGCCTCGGAAACACGTGGGCGAGGATTTACATACAGATAAATCTTCTGTAAGTATCGCTCTATCGTGTCACATGTAAACTTGTCACATGTAAACTTGTTAGAAGAGTTACATGTCTGTGTCTCTTCTAACATTTCACAGAATATGAAGGAACGTCGTAGTAATCATTTGCATCAATGGCGGCTCGTCATTAAGGGCCATTGGGGCCGGGCCCCACCAAAAATACGGTATAAAGTGTATTTATTATTTCATACATTAAAATATATCCTAACCGAAACATGATTTTTCCGAAAATTTCTGTCTGGCCCCACCAACAAAAATGATTACGAGCCGCCACTGATTTGCATGTATAATTAATGCCAGCTGACACTGCCTACATTCACACTTCTTATCACTTTTCGTAATAACACTTAACCCTACAGATCTGCAGGGTCATATTATGTATTGGGACAGTAACATTTTGCTTTCTCTGGGCCGTTTTAAATTCAGGTTCCGCCCATGTTTTGCCGGAGCTCGCAATGGGAGAAAAGAATAGTAACACTACGACCTACAACTCATGTCGTAAGAGACGACTGGGGTAGGGCCCTAGGGAAGCTACCCTAGTAAATAAATAGCTTCGTAAAAATCGGATATGCTTGCTTACTTGTAAGCTCATAATTGGTCCAACGTACAATCACACTTGAGAGCCGCTCTAGCCTAGTTGTTAGTGAACTCGTTTCGCAAGGCTGGTGGTCTGGGTTCAGCTCCCGCAATGCGCGTGGAATTTTCCCGACCGCGACGGCTCTCATGTCTCAACTGGGTACCAGACATGCTCCGGGAAAGTAAAGGCGGCCGGCGTGATGCTGACCACATCACCCATCGTGTGCCGACGGTCAATGAAAATACAGGCCTAACACTGTATTGACCACGAGGTATGAAAGGGTTCCTTTACCTTACAATCGCTCTTAGGTGCAGATCACATACAAATCACAAAGAGTGATTTAAAAGGTGATTGATATGGAGCGTTCAATGAAGAAGAATACTAGATCCAACGTTCGATCGAAGGAGTGTGAAAAAGTTTCTGAAAATAAGCAGGACATAGGACTGAGTGAGTCAAGCTCTGTTAAGCTTAAATGTGTCTATTTTGAATGTTCGCCGTCCAACAAGATTAACGACTAGAACCGAGGACACAGATGGTGTAATCGATCTGAAACTCACCATTAATCAGTATGTTGATTCTCTCTTTGCTTGCTGAAATTTCCTCGGGGCGCATGAAAGCGATTATTTCTTCCGCGCTGTTCCCTGTGTCAAGGGAAATATCTCCAGACACAGGAAACCCAAAGTTCAATTACACGTCATCTCATGATGACGGCTTGCAATTCTGTTGTATACATGAGTGTGACAGAATAGTAAGAAGAACTATCGTACCGTTATACTTTACATAGGCCTTCAAGCAATTTCTCCAAACCGCTCTATTCTGGGCAACTCGCTCAATCTCCTCCACGAAATTGAGACTGATATTTCTTGCCTCTCTCAAGCAAAGTTCGTTCCATGGTTTCCCTAGCTCGTCCACTATTTCTTTAACTCGTTTGCATCCCACTTCAATGGCTGTTTTGATATTCTTTAATCATTTCTTCTTAAGGTGTGTCCAACATATCTCCATCTTTCCTTCTTATAACAGTTGTTACTAGTGGTTGACCAGACATGTCTCTGATTTCATCACTTCTCATGAATTCGTTCCATTTTATGCTCATTATTTTTCGCAGACATCTATTTTCAAATGCATTCAACTTGCTTTTGATATTTTTTAATCATTTCTCCTCGGGTGCCACATATCCCATCTTTCACTCTTTACAGTGTCCTAGTTGTTGCCGAGACAGTTCTGATTTGCATCCTCTCCTAAATGCGTTCCATTTTGCGATTATTTCGCGAGCATTATTGTAAACCATGCAATTCAATCTTGCTTTAATATCTTTAATCATTTTCCAACTCTCGCTGACATATGTTAGGATTGATACAACATTTGAATTGAAAATTCGTGACAGATTACCTAAAAGAAAACTGCTACATTGTCCATCTTGCAAAAAAACAAACCAGGTGGAATCAAGTTGAGATAAAAGAGTGATGTCAAAGGAGATAACTACAAAGTTGTTACAGAAAGATCGAAAAATCGATCGAGAAACGTGTGAAGTGACTGTGAAGTGTCTAGTTCGACAAACAGCTACTAATGATTTTCAAGAATTGATCAATAATACAATCATAGGCGTCAATACGTTATGTCAAGGATAATGGTGAAGGAGGGACAAGTGTCACCCCTTAGAAAATGGATTTTTGTTAAAATGGTTTTATGCGAACTGGTCTTCTTCATTTCCGAAAAGTAAACTAACAACTAAGTTGGTTTTTTTAAATTTTGCGCCTTCCTTGAAAAACGTTTGTGGACGCCCATGAATACAAGGAGGACGTATAGCTTTGTGAGGGGGTGGGGGTAGAGCGAGAGAGAGCATGTATAAACGTTGTCGGTGGTGCTGAACCGCTGCAAAAAATGCTGGTAGTTACCATAAAGAATGTACAGGAGTACTCATCATCAAATAGCTTGTCCTGAGCAGAACTTGTCACCCCAACAGTCCTCCGGAATTTCTCTCTCTCATAGCCAGATGTCCTGCCTCTGCAGCCGTCATGTTCAAACCATCAGTTACATCCTGAATCCATCTTCTCCATGATCTTCCTTTTCTTCGCTTTGCCGGTATGCCTCCTTCCATGATGGTCTTCTCCAGCCCTTCATGTCTTTTATATGTCCAAAACAGGAGTACTACCATCCACAAATCAGCTATCTACTAATATGTATGTCTCTTCAGACACCATATTGACAACAGACGCAGATAACGGCGGGAGTTTCTTACAATTTGTGGCTCCTTGTGTTATGAACGGGGTTGGACATCTCATGAGTAGAATGACTGGTGTTATTTGGTCTCTTGGCGACCTGCATTGGATGAGACACAGCCAACTCTAGATAACTAGGCCAGACAACTGGCTGTGGGTTCCCTTACCTAAATCAGGAAAGGGGCCAGAAAATATAGATATTTGATAGAACACTGAAAGTTTTTGTGCAATTTTACCTAATTCTGTGAGTCTATGGTTATTTATTGGCGAAAAATATTCATAATATTGATATTCCTTATTGTTAAATGTAATGTATTGCATAATATAACTTCGAGTTAGCATTTTGTGTTGATTTTAAATGAATTCGTCTATATACACCAATACTGGAATGCGAGGTGTCGTGGTGTAGTTGGGGTCTGATTTCCTATAATTCTTACCTGAGTCCGAAGGCCCATAAGTTTATAGTTGGCTCTGGTTAAGAACACAAACACTATGTTGAATCAATCCAGCGATTTGAGGAGTTTGTAATTATACATTGTACAAATAGAGTTGGATGCTTGAGGTGCAGAGAGAGGCGTGTGTTTAACCAGCGAGCCAAAGGAACCCGGGGCTCGCAGGGAGAGCAAAGAATAATAACACTGCGACCTACAATGAGGAAATGGCCTAGGAGCTACCTAGTAAATGAAAAGTATCGCAGAAATCGGATGTATGGTCTACTTGTATGTGCAAAGATGGCTCAACTTGCAGTCACTCTTAGATTAGAATCACAAAGAGTGGTTTAACAAGTGGTCGATATGGAACTCAGGAAGAAGAAGAAGAAGAAGAAGTCATACAGATGCCCTGCCCCCTATTGAATATATTCAATTCATGAAAGAAATGTCAGTACTGATATCGTTTTTGTTAGATAAAAACTGTATTCTACAGGGTGTTCAACTTAAAAGCAGCCTGTGAATGAAGCTAATCTGGCATATATGTATGGAAATGTGAAGGTTCAGTTATGACGTAGTATAGGTCAAGGTTGTGTGATGGTGTGTAAATGTAGTGCGGGAAGGGGCGAAGAACAAATGTGACGTAGAACAAGCTAATCAGAACCGGTTTAAATAGTAAATAGACGAGATGCAATGCGTACCTGGCACATTTCTATTTATCACTGTGGCTGCTTTATAATTCTGAGGATACAAGGACAGACTGCAATAATATATATATATATTGATTAATTCATTCATTCATTCATTCGTTGGTTGGTTGGTTGGTTGATTGATTGATTGATTGATTGATTGATTGATTGATTGATTGATTGATTGATTGAATTGATTGATTGACTGGACCATCATCATTGCACGTCGTTGAATAACCATGTGTGCTCCGATCTCTTTCTTACACATGAAGATCTCAGCGGTAAAGCACGAACTTTGTAGCAAGGGTCCCTGATGTAATTTTGAAGACAGTGAAGATATTGTGTATGAATTTTATTTTTAATCTTTTTCTAATTAATTTTACTCGGGTAGCGACTGTATCTTGTTTCTGAGTTTTATAAACTTATATTATTTTGTTTTTATGCGTTTCGCCTTAATTTTAACAAAATCCAGCCTGATCTTCTCGATTTTGAACTGCCAAGGGCTCTTTTACGTATTCAAATTGAGCACGGAACATGTAACATGGAACATGTTTTATTGTCCGTCTCCAATAGGACTAGGGGCTAGATCTTACCTACACTGAGATCACGGATCTCTGGAGAAAATGGCTCCACGAGGGAGCGAACCTCGTACCTTTCGCACGAGAATCGAGTACCTAACCTCTACGTCACAGATACTTCTTAAAATATACAGCTCGGCTGCAACACGTACGAACAAAATAATGTGTTTTTTTACAAAATATATCGACTTTCCACTAAGCGGATTTTATCAAGCACATGATAACAAATCGAATTAAAAAATGAGAGTATTTCTATAGATTAGACTTAGACATCACAAACAAATTTAGGCAATAAATCTCTGTCTTCTTTGTTGTTTTTTCTCTAATCATGTTTTGCCTCACAGCGTCAGGACAACATAAACAGCTAACCGCCCTAAAATGTAAATATGTGACTAAAAATGAATTATAAATGGAAAATACGGATATTGTTCAACACTATGTCTTCCTACATTATGCTAATAGTGTCACACCTGGACACTGACATTTTTCTTCTTCTTTGCGTTCGTTCTTTACGACCAATTTTAATCACTCTTTGTGATATGTTTGATCTTTGCCAAGAACGTGTATACGTTGCACATTGGTTTGGTAGGCTGCTAAACGCATAGACTTCTACACGTTTAGGACATGTGCATCCGACTTCATCCAAACCTTCTTAGTCGCCTCTTACGACATGCGTGGCAGGTAACAGTGGTTATATTCTTTACACCCCAAAGTTTGGGCCCCCGGTAATCACTCGGACGGGACGCTGACATTAAATGACAGAAGAAAACTAGTCACGACAGAGATGAAATGTCTACGAAGAATGCTGGGGGGTATTAAGAAGAAAACGGTTGAGAAATTAAGACATCAGGAAGCAATTGGGTACAACATCAGTACTGAGGTCATCAAGAAATAACATTAAATGTTTCGGCCACGTAAGCAGATTACCAACAGACAAAGAGTAATGTTACTCCGATACAGTGGATACAAAGCAAAAGGCTGACTACGCAAAAGGTGGACCTAATAGATAACAGCGGCGACGAAAGATGCTGTTTAAGAAGCGCACACAAAGGCCCATTCTTTCCCTAAAGCTGTGAGGCAAATCAGGATTGGAGAAGGGAAATGAAGACAAGGCGCATAGTGAGGCTCGCTCCAGATGTCTCTTTTTTCGGTCTGTTGCTGAAAGACAAAACATGATTAGATAACAGATAGATAGATAGACTTGTGTGCAAAATAACTCAATAAATCAAATTATACTGTTTTTTTCCCCTAACAGGGCTCACGGAATCAAAACCCGAATCAACAGATACTGTTGAAAATGGGGCGATTTTTATTCCAAGCATTAAAACACCAATTGAGACTCCACCTCATGTTTATCGTCGGAGATGGTTGATGTTAATGTTGTTTGTCCTGTACTCATTCAGCAACGCTTTTCAATGGATACATCTCAACATCATCGCTGATGTTATCAGCAGTTACTACAATCAAAGCTTGCCCCAAGATGACTTTCAGGTATACATCAGTGTCGTCAGCCATAACTTTGTTGTTTTAGTTGGTATCCTTTTGTTTTTGGTTTCCTTTTGTCAGTGGCGGCTCATGATCATTTTTGTTTGGGGGAGGGGGGCAGACACAAATTTTCGGTAAAATCATGGTTTTGAGTTATGTTTTAATTTATAAAATAATAAATACACGTTACACATTCTTGTTGGTAGGGCCCGGTCCCAGTGGCCCTTACTGACGAGCCGCCACTGTCTTTTGTTATCTGGATATTTTTCCAGAGATCCCTGATCTCAGTGTAGACACAGCCAACTCTAGATAACTAGGCCAGACAACTGACTAGGTGTTCCCTGACCTAGATTAGAAAAGGGGGTCAGAAAATATAGATGTTTGATAGAACACTGCAAGATGTTTTGCAATTTTACTCAATTCTGTGAGTCTATGCTTATTTATTGGTGAAAAATATTCGTGATATTGATATTCCTTATTGTTAAAGTTAACTTGCTGCATAACATAACTTCGATTTAGCATTTTTGTTGATTTTAAAATGAATTCGTCTATATACACCAATACTGGAATGCGAGGTTACGTGGTGTAGTTGTGGTCTGATTTCCCAAAATTCTCACCTGAGTCCGAAGGCCTATAAGTTTATAGTTGGCTCTGGTGTAGGTGAGATCGAGTTCCTTTTGTACCGTTCTTACGAGTACTTCTGTACCGCTCTCACGAGTACTTCTGTACCGCTCTTACGAGTACTTCTGTAACGCTCTTACGAGTACTTCTGTAAATTTCATACGAGTACTTCTGTAACGCTCTCACGAGTACTTATGTACCATTCATACGAGTACTTCTGTACCGCTCTTACGAGTACTTCTGTACCATTCATACGAGTACTTCTGTAACGCTCTTACGAGTACTTATTTACCATTCATACGAGTACTTCTGTACCATTCATACGAGTACTTCTGTACCGCTCTCACGAGTACTTCTGTACCGTTCATACAAATACTTCTGTAACGCTCTTACGAGTACTTCTGTACCGTTCTTACGAGTACTTCTGTACCATTCATACGAGTACTCCTGTAACGCTCTTACGAGTACTTCTGCGCCGTTCATACAAATACTTCTGTACCGCTCTTACAAGTACTTCTGTACCGTTCATACAAATACTTCTGTACCGCTCTTACGAGTACTTCTGTACCGTTCATACAAATACTTCTGTACCGCTCTTGAGTACTTAGTACCATTCATACAGTACTTCTGTACCGCTCTTACAGTACTTCTGTACCATTCATACGAGTACTTCTGTAACGCTCTTACGAGTACTTATTTACCATTCATACGAGTACTTCTGTACCATTCATACAAATACTTCTGTAACGCTCTTACGAGTACTTCTGTACCGTTCTTACGAGTACTTCTGTACCATTCATACGAGTACTCCTGTAACGCTCTTACGAGTACTTCTGCGCCGTTCATACAAATACTTCTGTACCGCTCTTACGAGTACTTCTGTACCGTTCATACAAATACTTCTGTACCGCTCTTACGAGTACTTCTGTACCGTTCATACAAATACTTCTGTACCGCTCTTACGAGTACTTCTGTACCGTTCATACAAATACTTCTGTACCGCTCTTACGAGTACTTCTGTACCGTTCATACAAATACTTCTGTACCGCTCTTACGAGTACTTCTGTACCGTTCATACAAATACTTCTGTACCGCTCTTACGAGTACTTCTGTACCGTTCATACAAATACTTCTGTACCGCTCTTACGAGTACTTCTGTACCGTTCATACAAATACTTCTGTACCGCTCTTACGAGTACTTCTGCGCCGTTCATACAAATACTTCTGTAACGCTCTTACGAGTACTTCTGCGCCGTTCATACAAATACTTCTGTACCGCTCTTACGAATACTTCTGTACCATTCATACGAGTACTTCTGTACCACTCTTACGAGTACTTCTGTACCGTTCATACAAATACTTCTGTACCGCTCTTACGAGTACTTCTGTGCCGTTCATACAAATACTTCTGTGCCGTTCATACAAGTACTTCTGTACCGCTCTTACAAATACTTCTGTACCGCTCTTACGAGTACTTCTGTACCGTTCATACAAATACTTCTGTACCGCTCTTACGAGTACTTCTGTACCGTTCATACAAATACTTCTGTACCGCTCTTACGAGTACTTCTGTACCGTTCATACAAATACTTCTGTACCGCTCTTACGAGTACTTCTGTACCGTTCATACAAATACTTCTGTACCGCTCTTACGAGTACTTCTGTACCGTTCATACAAATACTTCTGTACCGCTCTTACGAGTACTTCTGTACCGTTCATACAAATACTTCTGTACCGCTCTTACGAGTACTTCTGCGCCGTTCATACAAATACTTCTGTAACGCTCTTACGAGTACTTCTGCGCCGTTCATACAAATACTTCTGTACCGCTCTTACGAATACTTCTGTACCATTCATACGAGTACTTCTGTACCGCTCTTACGAGTACTTCTGTACCGTTCATACAAATACTTCTGTACCGCTCTTACGAGTACTTCTGTGCCGTTCATACAAATACTTCTGTACCGTTCATACAAGTACTTCTGTACCGCTCTTACAAATACTTCTGTACCGCTCTTACGAGTACTTCTGTACCGTTCATACAAATACTTCTGTACCGCTCTTACGAGTACTTCTGTACCGTTCATACAAATACTTCTGTACCGCTCTTACGAGTACTTCTGTACCGTTCATACAAATACTTCTGTACCGCTCTTACGAGTACTTCTGTACCGTTCATACAAATACTTCTGTACCGCTCTTACGAGTACTTCTGTACCGTTCATACAAATACTTCTGTACCGCTCTTACGAGTACTTCTGTACCGTTCATACAAATACTTCTGTACCGCTCTTACGAGTACTTCTGCGCCGTTCATACAAATACTTCTGTAACGCTCTTACGAGTACTTCTGCGCCGTTCATACAAATACTTCTGTACCGCTCTTACGAATACTTCTGTACCATTCATACGAGTACTTCTGTACCGCTCTTACGAGTACTTCTGTGCCGTTCATACAAATACTTCTGTGCCGTTCATACAAGTACTTCTGTACCGCTCTTACGAGTAGTAAGAACATGTACCCAGGTCACACATATTCCAACAAAAATATTTGACTTGATCAAGAATGTATTTATGGTTAGTTAGTATCATGGAGGACTTGATCAAGAATGTATTTATGGTTAGTTAGTATCATGGAGGACGTGATCAAGAATGTATTTATGGTTAGTTAGTATCATGGAGGACTTGATCAAGAATGTATTTATGGTTAGTTAGTATCATGGAAGACTTGATCAAGAATGTATTTATGGTTAGTTAGTATCATGGAGGACTTGATCAAGAATGTATTTATGGTTAGTTAGTATCATGGAGGACGTCCTGACCCTAGGTTGGATAATTCCTAGGAATAATGTCATGAGACATAAGACAGGCAATTTATATATTCTTTTTTGTTTCTCTAATCCTGTTTAGCATCAAAGCGTCGGGATTAGTTAGTTAGTCTTTCCTCTTGGGCCTGTGGGCGGGGCAGAGGTCATAGTTCTCCATGTCTCGCGGTTCGTTGCTATCTGTTTTAGGTCTTTAATGTTTACTAGGCCCATCGTTGAGCCTTCTCTGGTGATGGTTCTACGCAGTGTCTCTCTTGGTCTTCCTCGTTTTCTTTTTCCCTCTGGTGTCCATATGAGGGATTAGAAGAGATTATTTAGAACGCTCTTCATAAATAGTGTTTTTCACTGCCTTTGTTATTTCTGATGATCACCGGTTGTTTTTTCGTGAGACTTTTTTTATATGATCTGTATAAATCCGTCACACATAATTCAGGTTATTTATATTCTTGGATAATTTTACGTGTTTGTTGCTTGTTTGTGTATGTTTTTCTCGATAATTTTGATCATTCTTATCGTGATATATAAATAGTCTTTGCCAAGAACGGTTAGAACGTTGCGCCCTTATTAAGCTCCTACTTGTGTAGGACAAGCGCATCCGAAAAAAGTTTTCGGCCTAATTTTTTTTGGGTATAAATCTTCTTCTTCGAACGCTCCATATCGATCACTTGTTAACCACTCTTTGTGATTTGTATGTTGTCTGAGCCTAAGTTCGATTGTACGTTGTGCCAGCTACATGCCTATAAGATTTCTGACACGCATTTATTTGCTAGGGTAGCTTCCATAGGCCACTACCTTATTCGCCTCTTACGACATGCCGTGTAGGTCGTAGAGTTACTATTCTTTTCTCCCCTTGCGAGCCCCGCCAACACAGGTGATTAGGAATCAATTGTTTATGTAAAGATTAGGAATCAATTGTTTATGTAAAGATTAGGAATCAATTGTTTATGTAAAGATTAGGAATCAATTGTTTATGTAAAGATTAGGAATCAATTGTTTATGTAAAGATTAGGAATCAATTGTTTATGTAAAGTTTATGAATCAATTGTTTATGTAAAGATTAGGAATCAATTGTTTATGTAAAGATTAGAAATCAATTGTTTATGTAAAGATTAGGAATCAATTGTTTATGTAAAGATTAGGAATCAATTGTTTATGTAAAGTTTATGAATCAATTGTTTATGTAAAGATTAGGAATCAATTGTTTATGTAAAGATTAGGAATCAATTGTTTATGTAAAGATTAGGAATCAATTGTTTATGTAAAGATTAGTTTATGTAAAGATTAGGAATCAATTGTTTATGTAAAGATTAGGAATCAATTGTTTATGTAAAGTTTATGAATCAATTGTTTATGTAAAGATTAGGAATCAATTGTTTATGTAAAGATTAGGAATCAATTGTTTATGTAAAGATTAGGAATCAATTGTTTATGTAAAGATTAGGAATCAATTGTTTATGTAAAGATTAGGAATCAATTGTTTATGTAAAGTTTATGAATCAATTGTTTATGTAAAGATTAGGAATCAGTTGTTTATGTAAAGTTTAGGAATCAGTTGTTTATGTAAAGTTTCGGAATCAATTGTTTATGTAAAGATTAGGAATCAATTGTTTATGTAAAGTATAGGAATCAATTGTTTATGTAAAGTTTAGGAATCAATTGTTTATGTAAAGATTATGAATCAATTGTTTATGTAAAGATTTCCTACTTAAATTGTTGCTACATGAACTTTATTTTAGAGAGGAGGTATCTGTGGCTAAGTGATTAGTCCTTTGCATTGTTTCGAAGGTCGTGCGTTCGAATCCGAACTGCATGTTCACATGTGCATTTTTTCCAGTGACTCCTAGGGTTTTTACGGGAGCTACTGAGTTCGTGCATTGTGCAGTACTCTCAGCAGGTGATTTGTGACTTGTAGTACTCTCAGCAGGTGATTTGTGACTTGTAGTACTCTCAGCAGGTGATTTGTGACTTGTAGTACTCTCAGCAGGTGATTTGTGACTTGTAGTACTCTCAGCAGGTGATTTGTGACTTGTAGTACTCTCAGCAGGTGATTTGTGACTTGTAGTACTCTCAGCAGGTGATTTGTGACTTGTAGTACTCTCAGCAGGTGATTTGTGACTTCTGTGGAGAGGGACCGAGTTATATAGGGTAAACCATGTACAATGAAGTTAGACTCTTACAGTTTTAGACACTTTTTAAACATTATTTTAGAGTCCTCTGTATCTAGGAATAAATTTCTGTACAGAAAATTCCTTGTTAGTTGATTACACTGACGATTTTCATTCTGTTGATTAATAGCTGCTTGTCCATGCTATTGTGAAATTGGATTTTTTAAATTTAATCCTGAGAGAGATTATAGCCTAACTTCTTCTTCTTTGCGTTCGTTCTTTACGACCAATTTTAATCACTCTTTGTGATATGTTTGATCTTTGCCAATAACGTGTATACGTTGCACATTGGTTTGTAGGCTCCTAAACGCATAGACTTCTACACGTTTAGGACATGTGCATCCGATTTCAGCCAAACCTCCTTAGTCGTCTCTTACGACATGCATGGCAGGTAACAGTGGTTCTATTCTTTACACCCCAAATTTGGGCTCCAGGAACCACTCGGGCGTATAGCCTAACATTACTTTCTTATTTAATCATGTATTATTCCCAACTTATTTAATACTGTAATATACCCGGGTTTTTTTTACCGCATCCAATATAGAAATACTGAACAATGCTGGAATTCTAAGCATGTACACCTTGCTGAGTCAGCGACGTCTGAGATGGCTGGGACACGGATGCCGTTTGAGCGATGGTAGAATCCCAAACGATATTCTATATGGTCAACTCGCAAGAGATACTAGACAGCATGGCCGCCCATTACTACGTTGCATTAATACCTGCAAGCGTGATCTAATTTCATGCATCATAGACAAAGAATATTGGGAGCGGTTGGTCAAAGACAGGCAATCATGGCGAGCGGCAGTGAGGGGTGGCTCAAAATAGAGAAGAAAAACACCATTTACATATGGACAGTAACGGCTCGTGATCATTTTTGTTGGTGGGGCCAGACAGAAATTTCGGAAAAATCATGGTTTCAGTTATGTTATATTTTAATGTATAAAATAATAAATACACGTTACACTTATTTTTGGTGGGGATTCGAGGGTATGGAGATCAAGAAGCTATTTTCGTTGTTTTCACATTAATGTAAAATTTGTATAACCATTTTGAAAGATTATGACTTAGAATATAAGAAAAAAATAAGTAAAAAAATATGTCAAAGCATTGCCATGGAAACAATACAAAATGCGCCAAAAACAAAATTTCAAATCCTAAGGCTCTGAATCTAATGAATGTAAATGAATTCATTCTGTTTTCACTCTAAGGTGCGCAATTGTAATGTCTAAAATATTGCACATTATTTTTAGGATATATTAAATATTTAATTTTTATAAATTTTTGGTAAAAATTCCCTCAAAATTTGGTCAAAAATAGCTGTTTTGGGTGTGTTTACCAAAAATTCATAAAAATATAATATTTAATATATCCTAAAAATCATGTGTAATTTCTTAGATATTACAATTGCTCACCTTAGAGTGAAAACATAATTCATTTATATTCATTAACTTCAGAGGCTTAGGGATTTGAAATTTTGTGTTTGGCGGCCATCTTTTTTGTTTCCATGGCAACGCATTGACATTTTTTTTTTTACTAATTTTTTTTCTACTATTCTAAGTCATAATCTTTCAAAATTTATACAAATCTACAGTAATACCAAAGCAACGAAAAAGTTTCAAGACCAGAATCCCCCCCTTAATGACTAGCCGCCACTGCATATGAGGTAAAAGAAGTGCAGAGAGACCATACTATGTATCAACTCCAGTCTCCAGTTTCACCTGCGGCAACTGTGACAAGGATTTCCACTCCAGAATAGGCCATTACAGCCACAAGGGATGTTGTGATTCAGCGCAGAACAAACTACGTTTCGCAAAACATGTTGTGTCCTGAGACAAAAAGACCAATATGATGAGTGATAGCCGTTTTTGTCTATATCGTATGGTTTAAACCGGCGTTATGCCAGCCTGCCCAGCGAGTTAATAGCTCGTTGGACGACGGGTAATAAGCCCTCTGTGAGTGCGGGTTTAATTCCACGGGCTGGTAGAAAAGCCGCAGGTTCTCCAGATTTACGGTGTTCGTGGCACGGAACCGAAGGGTTACGGTGTCCGTGGCACCGAGCTGAAGAGCTGAAAGCTCAAGTGATTCTGGATCGGAAAAAACAACAAAGACACCGGCGTTATCAATATAGAAGTCTATCCTCTGTACCTCCAGCTTCTTGAAAATATGTCAATATGGTATTGTTAAATTGTGACAAGAGAAAAATTACTGGGACGATAAAGGGAGAAGAACAAGATAGATAAAATAATGAGCGGTATGTCAACATGGAGTGGAAGAGCACCAAAAACTGAGTTGATCTCCAAAACTGGGTTAAAAATGTGAAATTCATGATCGCCAACATCATTAGGCACGACATTTGCAAAGACTCTCCTGAAACAATCCAGAAAAATGATGTGGAGAAATACAAATGGGGGATACAACCCAGAGCAGGACAGCATAAATACACTTAACAGAAAAGCGCAGACCAGTCTTCGGACTTAGAATGGGACACTGTGGTCTCAGAGCACACCTTCATAGAATGGGTCTCATGGACTCTGCTGCCTGACTTGTGGAGACCAAAGAGTCCCCAGAGCACATCCTGAAGACTGCCTCAATCTGAGCAGTGTGAGAATGGAAATCTTGCCAACAGAAACAACACTACAAAATAAACTATGGGGCCGGTGAAGACTCAATGCACCGCCCAGTTTATGACATATTCCGTAGTAGTAGCATAGCAGAAGTTGATCGAAGGAAGCACGACACTTGATCGAATGATCGGTATGATGATAATGTTGCTGATGATGATGTTGATAATGATGATGATATTTTTCAGTTGCTTCATGATGACGATGGTGGTTGTGGTGGGAGTATGGGTCCCGTTGAAGGTTATGACGACAGCGATGACGATAATGGTGACAACGCTTTCTAAATATTAAAGGTTTATTTAAAAGTACTTGTCATCATCTGGAACCTGATTGTCCTATAATGTCTTGAAGTACAAAAACACTTTTATATCGTCATAAAGACGATAGAAAAACAACATTATTGCCTTTGTGTGATTCCTATTTCTGTTTACTTATGCTTCTAGCGAAACACTGCTATCGACTGGCTATCCATGGTGTACATGCTGGCGTATATTCCCTTCATAATACCTGCTACGTGGTTGCTGGATAAGAAAGGTTTACGAGTTTGCTGCATAGTCGGATCCTTGTTGAACGCTGTTGGGGCATGGCTGAAGTGTGCTAGTGTATCGCCAGACAGGTACATATATTATTAAACACACGTATTAATAAGCACTTAAATTTATATGGGCATCAAATATGTAGGTCTAGTCTATAAAACTGGTAATAAACTTCGAACGTATGTTATACGCATCGTTCAAGTATGTATTTTCTATGTCCTCTACATGTGTCAACATGACCAATAGAAGAAAGAGAACACATAATTACACATTTGTTAAAATGACCTTTTTCTTCTTCTTCTTCTTTATATTTTTTTAACATGGACTGACAAAGCAGTCAGTGGAACCTTTGGGGCATCTTATATCGCGACGGGAGTATTATCGATATAAAGATTAGTAAAATGTACAGAAAAGAGAACAAATAGATCTATCCAGAAAGAATTCAAAATCAAGGAAAACTGGCTGATGCTACAAATAAGAAAAGAAATTGGGGTATTTTGGACATATCAAAAAACACGAAGGACTGGAGAAGCCATCATGGAAGAGGCATACCAGCAAAGAAAAGAAGAGGAAGACCACGGAGAAGATGAATTCAGGATGTAACTGATAATTTGAACATGGCGGCTGCAGAAGCGGGACATCTGGCCTATGAGAGGGAGAAATTCCAAAGGACTGTTGGGGTGGCAAAGTTCTGCTCAGGACAAGCTATTTGATGATCATGATGACAGTAAAACTGTAGTAATGGCGAAACACGTAAAAACAAAGTACTGTAGTTGTACAAAGTACAAAAACAACATACAGCGACGTTTCGACCAAAAGGTCTTTATCAGGCAAATGATACAAAAGAAGCGAAGAAAGTCAGACTTTCAATACGACAGACATAACACATACAGTCAGACTTTAGGTCAGTTAGGGATTCATTATCTGACAGTATATGTTATGTCTGCCGTATAGGAAATGAGCGTCTGTAGCTCAAGCGGTAGTGAGCTCGATCACGAACCCAAGCGTACCTGGTTCAAACCCCACGGTGGGCAAGTTTAGAAGCAAACTTGTTTACGTGGGATTTTTACAAAAAGGTAAAATAGACCTCACCGTTCAGAAAGCAATGGCAAACTACTGAACGTATAACTGGTGCCTAGAAAATCAACGACTAGTTTACTGTGGTTGATGGCTACGTCCTTTAGGATATGCCACGATTTTCATTTTCATAGGTAGTCTGAATTTCTTTGCTTCTCTTGTATCATTTGCTTGATATAGACCTTTTGGTCGAAACTTCGCTGTATTTTATTTGTGTACTTTGTAAAGTTATAGTACTTTGTTTCTACATCTTTGCATTTCGATATTGTAACAAAAATATGTATCCATCTTGATAGATCAGTGGTCATCTTTCTCATGGAGCTCTACGACTGACCTACGACTGTTCTCATCGTTCCTCCCGCTGTTGAGCATCGCACTTGAACTTTTCAGCTCTTCGGCTCGGTGCCATGGACATCGTAACCCTTCGGTTCGGTGCCACGAACACCGTAAATCTGGGGAATCTGTGGCTTTTTCTGCCATCCCGCGGAATTGAACCCGCCACACAGAGGGATAGTCACCCGTAGTCCAACGCGCTACGAATACGCTGGGCAGACGGGCCTCCCCTTGTTCTCTGTCAGGCTCTTATTGGTCTGTCCCTTTCTTAGTCTTACATTCGGGTTCTTATGCATTACCGTTTTCATAATGATCTCTGCATCGTTTCTGATTACGTGTCCTAAACAGCCCTAGGATATGCCCTTTGTCACTGTGCGCATTACTCTTCTGACTGTAACAGTTAAGCAATTCTTGATTGATGCTTTTGTCAGGTCAAAATATTCTCTGAATTTTTCTTCTGGTGGCATCTGTTAAGCAATTCTTGATTGATGTTTTTGTCAGGTCAAAATATTCTCTGAATTGTTTCTTCTGATGACACCTGTTAAGTAATTCTTGATTTATGTTTTTGTCAGTTCAAAATATTCTCTGAATTTGTCTTCTTATTGCATCTGTTCTATTTTCTAAAACAGGTTGTATGGAACGCTAACAAGATGACCTTACAAGCGCGACTGTAATAAATGAGTGATAATTAAACATTTATTTCTTCTCATAAATTATTCAGTGGCTATAATTCTGTAAGTTTCATATAAATCACTGCGTTCTATTTAATTTCCTGAATTATTTTTAATTTTCTTGTTGTCGTGTGTTAGCTTTAGTTCCGTACGTTATTTTTAAACTCTCTTTGTTCCGTGGATTCTCTTTATTTCCGGTAGTTTCTGATCGTGTTTCCGGAATTCTCCGAAGTGATATTTTGTTTCGCGTTTGTGCATGCTTATAAATTATTCATAACTTATAAATCTGAGCTTTCATTACACTTTCATGAATTCTCTATAATTCAGTGTGTAACCTTTACATTTGTACTTCTTCTTGAGTTATATTGTGTCTTTATTAAAATGTTGACTCTGTTTATTTATGTGGGATTTCTTGTTGATTTTGTTTACGTCTGTGGACTCTCGCTTCTTAGGCTCATGTTGTGTTTTTGGTGTTCTCCTTGCTACTATTTTGCTCTACTTGTGTGTATTATTATCAGTGGCGGCTCTTGATCTTTTTGTTGGTGAGGGCCAGACACAAATTTTCAGGAAAATCATGGCTTTGGGTTAGGTTATATTTTATCTTATTAAATAATAAATACACGTTACACATTATTTTTGGTGAGGCCGGCACCTCTGGCCCTTAATGACGAGCCGCAACTGATTATTATTAATTACTAATCAATTACAATGTTGATTGTTTTCTATAATTATATTTATTCTTTTTCATTCAGTGTGAAATATCTTTAATTCCTCCTAATTCTGTCAATTCAATATAATTATGTGAAAGCGTGGATATGATTATGGAAAAGACTTCTCAAAGACCTTAGCATAACAGACAGGTCATTGTTTTCGACTACGTACCGGATACTGCTGACTCAACGAACACTTATATAGAATAGGAATAAGTCAAACAGCTCTCTGCCAGTGTCAGCAGGTGGAACAAACACTGGAGCATGTCATGCAAGACGGTCTTCTCCTGTGTGAGCTGAGAAGCAACATATGGCCACACCTAGTCGACCTAAAAACTAAGCTTGCTTTCTGGAAACCTAACAGACCTGAAGCTGACTGCCAAGTTTATGGTCCACAGTAACTAACATGACCAGACTTCGTCGAAGAAGAAAAATGTGAAGACGACGAGAAAAACAATCCAGCGTGAAGGCAAGTTTCACTGACGTGATTGTCAGATTTCAGAAATGTTTACTTGAGGTCATGCACCTTTGCTACAAGGTGCTGAGATAGCAGTCTATATCAAGACAAGGCCCGTGCAGCGTGCAGAGCGTTGGACTACGTGACAAGTCATTATGAGTGCGGTTCAACTCGCAAATGCAGAAAGCTAGTTCCAGATTTCGGTGTTCGTGGACTGAACCGAGATTACGATGCATGACACCAGCAAGAGCTTTCAGCTCAAGCTCTGGATCGAAAATCAAGACAAAGGGTCGAAAATAGTATTGATATTGTAGCTATCATCTTATTTGGTTAACAACATGAGACTTAAAAAATCGAATTCACTATGAACAACAAAGCAATGGTTCACAGTGCGTATTACTATAGAACAGCGAAGAATTGTCATCCCAATAAAGAAGAAAAAAGGTTTAACGATCATCAACGACATAGTATTTTATTGAAAGATTTACAAAAATGAAATGCCGTTTTACTTTCTCGATACACTAGTCGACTTTCCAACCATATACACCCAGCTGGTGGAACGGATTAGAGTCATGCATACGCGTGGCCTATCGAATCGGACACAACCTGATGCCTTACAGGTCGCCTGGGGACAGCCAAAGGCTAACGGAGAGCGAATCCAGTAATCGCTGGATGAAACCGGTCACGTCGCCAAAGGATAAGCACCAGAGCTCCAAATGGCGCTGAATGATGTGACGTAAAAATACGTTTTTGGCAAATGCTGTTTATATATCACAATAAGAGTGATCAAAATGGCCAAAACGAACGATCGCGAGAGAGAGTCGGACACAAGAGGGTTGTGGGTTCAATCCCACACACGACGTTCCACGTTTGAGGAACGGAATCGTCCTCCTACCTCCTGCACACTAGGCCTAGAAATGTGAAGTGACTTCTACCTAAGTCTGAAAAGCTACGGGAAATTGTATTTTATTGACACCCAGCTGAGACAGCACATACTGATATGGTTTGACTATCTGCATCGCGTGCAAGGCAGTCGTATTCCTGGGGATGTCCTTTACGAGCCGTTAGTGAAGGTAAAGATACTATTTTTACTGCCAAACACAAATCGAATCGATTGTAACATCACGCAATATATACTACAATAAGAACAACCAAAATATAATACAAATCAATGAACAAACCAAATTATAACTACAAATCAATGAACAAACCAAAATGTTTACTAAAATAATAAAAACCAAATATTGAATTAAACCAAGTACAAATCAATAACAAACCAAATATATAATGACAAATCAATGAACAAACCAAATATATAATTACATATCAATGAACAAACCAAATATATAATTGACAAATCAATGAACAAACCAAATATATAATTGACAATCATGAACAAACCAAATATATAATTGACAAATCAATGAACAAACCAAATATATAATTGACAAATCAATGAACAAACCAAATATATAATTGACAAATCAATGAACAAACCAAATATATAACTGACAAATCAATGAACAAACCAAATATATAACTGACAAATCAATGAACAAACCAAATATATAACTGACAAACAGAACAAACCAAATATATAATTGACAAATCAATGAACAAACCAAATATATAACTGACAAATCAATGAACAAACCAAATATATAATTGACAAATCAATGAACAAACCAAATATATAACTGACAAATCAATGAACAAACCAAATATATAACTGACAAATCAATGAACAAACCAAATATATAACTGACAAATCAATGAACAAACCAAATATATAACTGACAAATCAATGAACAAACCAAATATATAACTGACAAATCAATGAACAAACCAAATATATAACTGACAAATCAATGAACAAACCAAATATATAACTGACAAATCAATGAACAAACAAATATATAACTGACAAATCAATGAACAAACCAAATATATAACTGACAAATCAATGAACAAACCAAATATATAACTGACAAAACAATGAACAAACCAAATATATAACTGACAAAACAATGAACAAACCAAATATATAACTGACAAATCAATGAACAAACCAAATATATAACTGCAAAAAGAACAAACCAAATATATAACTGACAAATCAATGAACAAACCAAATATATAACTGACAAAACAATGAACAAACCAAATATATAACTGACAAATCAATGAACAAACCAAATATACAACTGGTAAGAGAAGAACAAACCAAATAAACAACTGGTAAGAGAAGGAACAAACCAAATATCTAACTGACAAAACAATGAACAAACCAAATATATTACTGACAAAACAATGAACAAACCAAATAAACAACTGGTAAGAGAAGGAACAAACCAAATATATAACTGGTAAGAGAAGGAACAAACCAAATATATAACTGGTAAGAGAAGGAACAAACCAAATATAAATCTATGAATAATTGTATAATCAATAAGTCAATGAAAATATTTTCCAGATTTGGACTTCTGATGTTTGCACAAACATTATGTGCCATATCGCAGCTGTGGGTGCTAGCAATTCCTACCAGATTAGCAGCTGTTTGGTTTGGTCAAGGTGAAGTCTCAACAGCTACATCCATTGGTGTATTTGGAAACCAGGTAAAATGTGAAATATTGTTACCTGGTGAACATTGTACATTGATAAATTTCTTTACGATCATTGGCGTATAGGATGTGAACAAGTATATTATAGTATTACATGTGAAGCATTATCTGCGACAAGTCCTTGTCAATCCCGATCAGAATGCGAGTTATTCAGTGCCACATAGAACCAATACTGACATACGGATGCGAGTCATGGACAATGAACACACAGATCGAAAAATCTCTGAGGGCCACAGAAATATAGTTTTATAGAAGAATGATGAGAATTCCATGGACTGCTAAAATGACAAATGTTGAGGTGTTGAATGAGGTCAAGACACAGAGAAAGCTTATCATAATATAAGAAAGAAGCAGTTATCATTTTCGGGCATGTGATGAGGAGGGAGGTTTAGAACACCTTGTGACAACCGGTAAAATCGAGGGTAGACGAGACAGAGGAAGACAGAGAGAACATTTTGGATATCCTGACTTCATGGCTCGGTAGAGCGTCAACATCGGAGTTGAAAGCAAACATCAGAGGCAGAGATTTGTGAAGACCCATGATCTACGCCAGCCGGCACCTGATGATGATGACACGAGAAAGGAATAATTAAAGATTTAATATGCTTTCATGTTTCCTTCTTCGTGCAGTGCTGCAACGTACTTGTCCTGGACACTGACAACAAATAAAAAAAGAAGAATTCAAATGACAGAGATGGCTTGTTTACGGCGAGCCCATGTAGTGCCGGGACCCGCAAAGGAAGCAAACAATAGTACCACTGCAACCTACAAGGCATGTCGTAAGAGGCGACTGATGTAGGACCTAGGAAGCTACCCTAGTAAATAAAAACATCGCAGAAATCGGATGTGCTGGTCTACTTGTAGGTGTAGGCACATAACTCACATACCGTACAATCGCCCTTTAGGCTCAGATCACATATAAATCAAACAGAGTGCTTAACAAGTGGTCGATATGGAGCGTTTGAAGAAGAAGAAGTAGTTTACAACGAATTCTAAATGTTACAAAAAGAGATAAAATCAGAAACGATGAAATCAGAAGAAGGGTTGGGTCCTTGTTAGCGCTTCAATATATAAAGAAACAACAGATCAAATTGTTCGGACACATATCAAGGTTTCCACAAGACAGTCTCCTGCAAAGAACACTAGCACTCAGATACAACATCAACATATCCAGAGGACGTCCACGTAAACGATTGATCGAAAGAAGATCCGAGGCACCAAATTCCACTTTGTACAAAGTGCATAAGGAGACTCGCTCCATGTGTCTTATTTACGACCTGACGCCAAAAGGCAAAACAGGATTAGAGAAAAGATAGACAGACAGACAGACAGACGGATGGACATAGAGACGGATGGACGGATGGGCGGGTGGGTGGATTGGTGGGTGGATGGGTTGGTAGGTAGGTCCATCCGATTGTTTACTCAGTATTATCGCAGCTTCCCAATGGTTTTCTCCAGATCTGATCTGATCCGGTCTGAACACCTCAGATCTGTAGGTTTCTGTACATCGCCTTACATTCCTTGAGTTTTTGCGTGAGAACTTCACTAGAGTAAACACTTAAGACGGCAATTGTAATGTTATGAACATCTGCAAACAGTGCTGAGCTGTGCACTTTACTTGACAAAATATCTTTTCATCGTGAATTCAGGAGAAGTGATGAAATCAGAGACATGTCTGGTCAACCACTAGTGACAACTGTTATAAGAAAGAGAAGATGGAGATATTTTGGGCACACCTTGAGAAGAAATGATCAAAGAATACCAAAACAGTAATTGAAGTGGGATACAAAGGGTTCAAGAAAGAGAGGACGCCCTAAGGAGACCCTGAAACGAACTTTGCTGAGAGAGGCAAGAAATATCGGTTTGAGTGAATTGACAGGATAGAGAGTGTGAAGAAATTGTTTGCAGGCCCTATGTAACGTATAACGGTACGAGAACAAATATTATTAAATTCCCTCTATCTATACTCAATGATCCCTTCACAGATGCGCTCGATATGAGTATATCAGCTTGTTCATACTTCACAGATGCGGTCGATATGAGCATATCAGCTTGTTCATACTTCACAGATGCGGTCGATATGAGCATATCAGCTTGTTCATACTTCACAGATGCGCTCGATATGAGCATATCAGCTTGTTCATATTGACGAATTACAGTATGACCAGGAGAATTCTTTTTCTTTTTCTCTTCTCCCTTCGCCCCTAGGAAGCATATATCCGCAACAAAGGCCTTCCAAGCCGGCCTATCCAAGGCCATCTTTTCCAGATCTCTCCACTCTCTCCCATTTTCTTGCATTCTGTTTCCACTACTCCCATCTCCAGGTGTTCCTTGGTCTTCCCCTACCTCTATTGCGATGGGTGTTCCATCGGAGAGCCTGTCTTGTGAGGCTGTTAGGGGTTTCCTCAGTGTATGTCCTATCCATCACCACCTTCTGCTCCTTATCTCAGGAGAGAAGCTCAATGAAAAATGAAAATCAGGGCATCGTCATCATCCACACGTAAATGAGTCTTTAATTTTTCTAGGCACCACTTTCTGGTTTGCCTCACCGTTCAGAAAGAAATGGCAAACTACGTTGAGTAGTTTGCCATTGCTTTCTGAACTGTGAGTATATGTTTACGTTCGTAAAATCCACGGGGACACATTTGTATCCAAACTGCCCGCCGTTGTTTTTAACCCCAAGTTAAACTCTGGAACAAACTTTACCGAGAGAGGCGAAAGGTATTGGACTCAATTCCATAGAAGATATTGAACGAATTTCTCAGGATAGATTGGTATGTAAAAGTTACTTGCAGGCACTATAAAACCTATAACGGTACGAGAGGAATATAACAATACCAGTTAATCAATCAATCAATCAATTAATCAATCAATCAATCAATCAATCAATACTAGGGACTAAGAAAAGGAAAAAAGAATTACCAATCACAAATAAACGTTGAAAAATTGTGTGTCACATTGTATCAATTTGCATCAGGTAGGTGTGGCTGTTGGATTCTTGTTACCCCCTATAATAGTTCCCAAATCGGACAACCTGGACACCATGAGCACGGACTTTAGTATTATGTACTACAGTACTGCTGGTTTTGCTACCATTGTTTTCTTCTGTTTAATTATATGTAAGTATTACTTGAATATTTGTTACATTTGTAATATGTAATTAATGGTGTGAAGCATGGACATTTAACAAGACAAGGGGAAAACATATATATACTTTAAATATAAGTGTTACAGAAGAGTCCACTGTATATCATGAACAGGGAAGAGAACAAATAGATATATCCAGAAAGAACTCAAAATCAAAGAAAACTGGCTGATAATACAAATCTCTCTCTCTCTCTCTCTTTAGCCTGTTACGCCCTTGGCGTTTAGGGCAGCATCAAATTTACACCATTCTTCTCTATTCTTGGCCTTCCACTGTATTGTGTTCCAGCTATAATTCATTTCTTTCAGTTCTTGCTCTATCGTTCTCCTCCAGGTTGTCTTGGGTCTTCCACGTTTTCGTTTACCCTATGGAGTCCATCTCAGTGCAGTTTTTGTATCAGAGCCAGTTTACATGCGCATCACATGCCCGATCCATCTCCAGCGTCGATAATACAAATAGGAATGAGATAATTGAAGTATGTTGGACATGTAAAGAGATATGAAGGGCTGGAGAAGACAATACTGAAAGGAGGCATCCTGGCAAAGAGGAGAAGAGGAAGACAACTGAGCAGATAGATTCGGGAAGTAACCGATGATTTGAACATATGGCTGCAGATGTGGGACATCTGATCGAAGAGAGACATTCCGAAGGACTGTTATGGTGGCAAAGTTCTGCTAAGTTTAACAACAGCTTAGATATTCTACATTTGTTGCATTTATAATACGCATGTATTCATCATCATCAGGTACCGTCTCCACATCGAAGGTTGGCTGCAATGAATCTCCAGCATCCTCTGTCTTTGCCTTGGTGTTGCACACTGCCAGACTGTAACCTGTCCATTTCTTAAAGTTTCCCTCCCACTTATCTCTCGGTCTTCCTCTTGCTCTTCCCCCTCAACTTTCCCTCTAGTAAATGTTTTATCATGGTGTCATGTCTTTTATGTGCCCAAAATACTTTACTTGTCTGAATTTTATTTCTTTTAATAATTGTTTCTTCATGCCTATTTTTCCTAAAACTTGTTTATTTGTCTGTTTTCTGTCCATGAAACTCTGCCTATTCTTCTATATATCCACATCTCAAATGCATCAATTCTGTCTTCTAACTGCTTGTTCATTGTCCATGTTTCGAGCCATACATTAATATAGGATATATATAGCATTTGATCATTCTCATTTTTAGCCTGTTTGTGAATTGTTTGGATGTCAGTAACTTTCTCATACTATTGAAATTATCCTTGACCATTACATCTACGCATGTATTAGATTGCGTTTAAGGGTTGAAATTTTGAACACATGTTCCATTTATGAAGAGAGCTGGTGACCAAATGGTTAAAAGCAGTGCGGTTTCCTGATATAAAGATCATATGTTTGACCCCCTCCGTAAGGTCAAAATGTGTTTTTGGTTGTGGAGAACAGAAAACCGGAGACCTACATATTCATGTCGACAGCCTCGTGCAAGCGGCTTCAGTCCGGATTCAAACCCATGGCCTTCAGAACGCACTGCAACCCGTTTTACCATGTCACCACGAAGATCCATTTGGTCTCAATTGACATATTTGGTAATGTGGTCAACAATAGTCCGGTCGACTACAGTCGCCATTGTTTTTCTTGTACCTAATTAAGGCTGCATAGACCTCGAGATTTGTTGAAAAAAATCTCACTCAGTTTGAGCGTTTTGAACCAACGACCACTCGTCTACAAAGAAAGTGCATTAACCCATGTGTTATAGCGGCTGTCCTATCTATAACATAATAATAATTCCTCTCGTACTGTTATACGTTACATAGGGCCTGCAAGTAATTTATCCATACCGCTCTATCCTGGGCAACTCGCTCAATCTCCTCCATGGAACTGAGACCGATATTTCCTGCCTCTCTCAGCAAAGTTCGCTTCAGGGTCTCCTTAGGTCGACCTCTCTTTCTTGAACCCTTTGCATCCCACTTCAATGCCTGCTTTGATATTCGTTGATCATTTCTCCTCAAGGTGTGTCCAACATATCTCCATTATCTATAACATACAGATAATTAATTCTTAAGTTTCTTGTTCATATTTTGCTTTCATGTTAACAGCATCGATTGTTGGGGAGTTGAAGATGGATAAGGGGATATTCTTCGGTCTCTTCGAGACTCTCTGTTGGATGAGGACACTAAAATCGATGTTGAATCGATCAAGCGATTTAAGCAGTTTGGAGTTACCCGTTGTTCAAGTCGAACTGGATGCCTGAGAGGCAGAGTGAGAGGTGTGTTAAATCAGCGAGCCACAGGAACCATCAGTATGCATACTCTTCGATATCTGTTGGGGAAACTGAGCACCTATGGGTCTGCCCGGAGTGCAATGACGTCAGTTTAGTAACCAATAACCAATAACCAATTTTGCTTTCATGAATTGATATATTTTCAATGTTATTTTCAGTTTTCCAAGACAAACCACCACATCCACCAAGTCGAGCACAGCAGTTAGCAGTAGAGGCTGCAGCAAACGAAAATTATATTCAGTCTCTTAAACATCTGGTTAAAAACATTGGATTTATACTTCTTGCTATAGCTTACGGTAATTGGTTGATAGTTAATGGTGCTATATTATGCATGTTTTGTCACGACGGTACTGTCTGCAGGTCAAAGGGAAAATGAACACGCCGGTAGGATTGCGGGTATGCTGCTGTAAAAAGCGGGCAAGCAATGGACCAGGCTGATGTTCTGAATTCCCTTCGGGAGAGAGAAACGTATAAATTATTCAAGCATTTCGGACACATCAAACGACATGAGTGCCTAGAGAAGATCATTCTGGAGCTAATGATGCCTGGAAGAAGAATGAGAGGGAGACAGAAGACGATGGGTGCAAGATGTCATTGACGATCTGAGAATGACTGCTGCTGACGCCGGTTAACTTGCACAGAATAGAGAGTTTTTCAGGACTGCTGTCATGAGAGTCAAGTTCCTGAGGGACATACTACTTGATGATGACGATTTGTGGTGAATCTTGAATCTTCAACCCTAACCAGACTGTTCGAATACCAAGTCAAATGGGATGTAGATATACAGGAACACTGTACTGGTAGCAAAAGAAGGATAGTAAACCAACAAAGAACTAGTGTAGTTAGTCGTCACACGCTGAGAGACAAACTGAGGAAGAGATCGGAGCACTTATAGACTGACTAATTGGTTTGATATGCACTGATGATGATCCGACGACTAAACTAAACTAATTGGCTGATAGTTAAGGGTGTTATAATATGTCTTTTTTATCACGACGGTATTGTCTGTGGTATAGAGAAAGATGAAATACCAACAACACCACTTGTTGTCACGACGTTATTGTCTGTGATATAGAGAAAGACGAAATGCCAACAACACCACTTGTTATCACGACGGTATTGTCTGTGGTATAGAGAAAGATGAAATACCAACAACACCACTTGTTATCACGACGGTATTGTCTGTGGTATAGAGAAAGATGAAATACCAACAACACCACTTGTTATCACGACGGTATTGTCTGTGATATAGAGAAAGATGAAATGCCAAGAACACCACTTGTTGTCACGACGGTATTGTCTGTGGTATAGAGAAAGATGAAATGCCAACAACACCACTTGTTGTCACGACGGTATTGTCTGTGATATAGAGAAAGATGAAATGCCAAGAACACCACTTGTTGTCACGACGGTATTGTCTGTGGTATAGAGAAAGATGAAATGCCAACAACACCACTTGTTATCACGACGGTATTGTCTGTGATATAGAGAAAGATGAAATGCCAACAACACCACTTGTTATCACGACGGTATTGTCTGTGGTATAGAGAAAGATGAAATGCCAACAACACCACTTGTTATCACGACGGTATTGTCTGTGGTATAGAGAAAGATGAAATGCCAACAACACCACTTGTTGTCACGATGGTATTGTCTGTGGTGTTAAGAAAGACGAAATGCCAACAACACCACTTGTTGTCACGACGGTATTGTCTGTGGTGTTAAGAAAGACGAAATGCCAACAACACCACTTGTTATCACGACGGTATTGTCTGTGGTGTTAAGAAAGACGAAATGCCAACAACACCACTTGTTGTCACGATGGTATTGTCTGTGGTATAGAGAAAGATGAAATGCCAACAACACCACTTGTTGTCACGACGGTATTGTCTGTGATATAGAGAAAGATGAAATGCCAAGAACACCACTTGTTGTCACGACGGTATTGTCTGTGGTATAGAGAAAGATGAAATGCCAAGAACACCACTTGTTATCACGACGGTATTGTCTGTGGTATAGAGAAAGATGAAATGCCAACAACACCACTTGTTGTCACGATGGTATTGTCTGTGGTATAGAGAAAGATGAAATGCCAACAACACCACTTGTTGTCACGACGGTATTGTCTGTGGTATAGAGAAAGATGAAATGCCAACAACACCACTTGTTGTCACGACGGTATTGTCTGTGATATAGAGAAAGATGAAATGCCAACAACACCACTTGTTGTCACGATGGTATTGTCTGTGGTGTTAAGAAAGACGAAATGCCAACAACACCACTTGTTATCACGACGGTATTGTCTGTGGTGTTAAGAAAGACGAAATGCCAACAACACCACTTGTTGTCACGACGGTATTGTCTGTGGTGTTAAGAAAGACGAAATGCCAACAACACCACTTGTTGTCACGACGGTATTGTCTGTGGTGTTAAGAAAGACGAAATGCCAACAACACCACTTGTTATCACGACGGTATTGTCTGTGGTGTTAAGAAAGACGAAATGCCAACAACACCACTTGTTGTCACGATGGTATTGTCTGTGGTATAGAGAAAGATGAAATGCCAACAACACCACTTGTTGTCACGACGGTATTGTCTGTGATATAGAGAAAGATGAAATGCCAAGAACACCACTTGTTGTCACGACGGTATTGTCTGTGGTATAGAGAAAGATGAAATGCCAAGAACACCACTTGTTATCACGACGGTATTGTCTGTGGTATAGAGAAAGATGAAATGCCAACAACACCACTTGTTGTCACGATGGTATTGTCTGTGGTATAGAGAAAGATGAAATGCCAATAACACCACTTGTTGTCACGATGGTATTGTCTGTGGTATAGAGAAAGATGAAATGCCAACAACACCACTTGTTGTCACGATGGTATTGTCTGTGGTATAGAGAAAGATGAAATGCCAACAACACCACTTGTTATCACGATGGTATTGTCTGTGGTATAGAGAAAGATGAAATGCCAATAACACCACTTGTTATCACGATGGTATTGTCTGTGGTATAGAGAAAGATGAAATGCCAACAACACCACTTGTTATCACGATGGTATTGTCTGTGGTATAGAGAAAGATGAAATGCCAACAACACCACTTGTTATCACGATGGTATTGTCTGTGGTATAGAGAAAGATGAAATGCCAACAACACCACTTGTTATCACGATGGTATTGTCTGTGGTATAGAGAAAGATGAAATGCCAACAACACCACTTGTTGTCACGACGGTATTGTCTGTGGTATAGAGAAAGATGAAATGCCAACAACACCACTTGTTATCACGATGGTATTGTCTGTGGTATAGAGAAAGATGAAATGCCAACAACACCACTTGTTATCACGATGGTATTGTCTGTGGTATAGAGAAAGATGAAATGCCAACAACACCACTTGTTATCACGATGGTATTGTCTGTGATATAGAGAAAGATGAAATGACAGCAATAGTACATGCGAACAGTGAACGCGATGGCTGCTGCTCCATTGAAACATGAACCATTGTTGATGTGGTTTTGATCGGAAGAACTCAACTGGATTGAACTTATCTTCTATCTTGTCCTATGATAAATTGCTTATAATTTTGTTCTTACTATTTTTGTATTTTCTCTTTAGTTATGTTTACACATGTTCTAATTGTTAGTTTATTTTTCTTTATTTTTCCTTGAATTTGCAGCAACGTAAATATTGAATACCCTGTAAAATGACTGCTGTATAGAACGTTGCACAATCTTGTTGGTGGGGTTATTGATGTAACTTAATGTATTTCTTTGCAACTTTTTTCGTCCTGAAGAGGGTGTTTCTAATGTTGCAGCTTATAATAAGAGCTTAATATCAACACCTTTCGATCCACGCATTCATTATCAGCAAGGCGCCTTTCTTATTCGGGTTGAATTCTCACTTCGACCCGTACTTTCTTAGCTGATTTTAATGATTTTTGCCTGTTAACCATGTCATCTCTTAGAGGTGAAGTTTGGGGGTTTTGTTTCACTGACTCTGACGATGTCTTCTGTTATCTCATTCATTGCATCTTAGTCCCCCTTATTTATGCTATATAATATCGTTTATATCTCTAATCACATTTGTCTGTTGTTTCATTTTGTGGTTTTTTTTTCCGATCCAGAAGCACTTGAGCTTTTCAGCTCTTCGGCTCGGTGCCATGGACATCGTAAATCTGGGGAATCTGTGGCTTTTTCTGCCATCCCGCGGAATTGAACCCGCACACACAGAGGGATAGTCACCTGTAGTCCAACGCGCTACGAACACGCTGGGCAGAAGGGCCTCATTTTGTGTTTAAAACCGTAAAGTAGTCCTCTGTGATATGTAGTCGACACTTTTGAAAAACACAGCAAATGCCGTTGCTTTCTGAACGGTGAGGTCTATTCTTACCTTTCGTGAAAATCTTGCGGAAACTAATTTGCTTCCAAACTTGCATGTCGCAGAGTTCGAACCAAGTACGCTTGAGTTGTGATCGAGCTTGCCATCGCTTATGCTACAGACGCCCGCAAAGTAAAAAGTATTACTTCATTTATAGACATTACTTTTACTTTATATGATACGTGAAAAAACAATATAGAAATATTGACCAATTAATTGTACAGGGTGTTCAATATAAAAGCAGCCTGTGAATGGAGCTAATCTGGCATATATGTATGAAAATGAGAAGGTTCAGGTATGACGTGGTTTAGGTCAAGGTTGTGTGACGGTATGTAATTGTAGTGCGGGAAGGGGCAATGAACAAATGTGACGTAGGACGAGCTAGTCAGAACTGATTTACATAGTAAATAGACACCATGAAATAGTTTAACTGGCAACTTTCGATTTGTCAATGGGGCTGCAATTATCTTGAACACCCTATATTTGTTAGAACGAGCAATGATTTTTTTTTTGTTTCGGTTTCAGGTATAAATACTGGTTCATATTATGCTCTATCTACTGTACTCAACACAATAGTACTTCACTACTTTCCTGTAAGTATAACAATAGATGGTGGCGTCTGTGGCCTAGGGGTTAGTGACTCGGTCTATTAACCCCGACGTTCTGAGTTCGAATCACGCTGCGGACAGTTTGGTTGCAAATTGTTTCGCGTGGATTTTAACAAAGGACGATGGCACCACCTGTTCAGAAAGCAATGGCAAACTACTGAACGTAATAATGCCTAGAAAAATCACAAACAGCGTTATAAAGCTGGGGTTGATTCGCAAAGTCCTGTAAAGGATATGCAATTAGTATATATAACGATAGAGAGAATGCAACAAACAAAATTTTTACGACAACAGAAAAGAAGTGGAAGATTATTGATTGTTCTCTAAAGGACGTAACCATACGGGAAAACCCGGTGCAATGAAGTAAATACTTCGCTTGTGTGCTATTTTTGTAATCTAAAGTGCGAATTCAATCCTTTGCTTTATACCCCTTTACCCGTCTGCCCAGCGTATTCGTAGCGCGTTGGACTACGGGTGACTATCCTCTGTGTGTGCGGGTTCAATTCCGCGGGATGGCAGAAAAGCCACAGATTCCCCAGATTTAAGGTGTTCGTGGCACCGAACCGAAGGGTTACGATGTCCATGGCACTAAGCCGAAGAGCTGAAAAGCTCAAGTGCTTCTGGATCGGGAAAAAATACCCCCTTTTGCGCCAGTGTGTTTGCCGAGACTCGACGTGGAAGCAAAGAATAGTAACACTGCGACCTACAAGGCATGTCGTAAGAGACGACTGAGGTAGGGGACTAGGAAAGATACTCTAGTAAATAAAAAGCGTCGCAGAAATCGGATGTGCTTGCCTACTTGTAGGTGCATAACTGGCACAAAATACAATCGCTCTTAGGCTCGGATCACATACAAATCACAAAGAGTGGTTAACAAGTGATCGATATGGAGCACAAGTAGAAGAAGGAGAATACACTTTTCGTAGTCTAATGGTCTCACGATGAAGGTCTAACTTCATAGATAGGTTCCAATGGCGTTCCTCTCGCAGAATGGCACGCCAGCTACTGACAGTATTGCACAAGCACGAACTCCGTAGCTTCAACAATAATCATAGTGATCTCTTGGATAAAATTCCCTCGTTAACAATATCGCCGGATCTGGATTCGAACCCCCGAACTTCGGAATGCAAGACGAACGACTGAACCACTTAGCCACAGAGACCTTCAATAAACAAGATTAACTGTAATGATTGTGGAATATATCGAGAGTTGTGTTAGCGTAGTATTTTAGTGCACCAGCTTAGCTAGCGTGTGGTCCAGAATCAAATCCCACAGTAAAAAAGTAAAGGACCTTTTTCATACTTCCAGGTATATAGGATTTTTTTCCGATCCAAAAGCACTTGAACTTTCAGCTCTTCGCCTCGGTACCATGAACATCGTAACCCTTCGGTTCGGTGTCACGAACTCCGTAAATCTGGAGAATTTGTGGCTTTTCTGCCAGCAAATGGAATTGAACCAGCACTCACAGAGGGCTTGTCACCCGCTGGGCAGGAGGGCAAAAAGTTAGGCCCGTATTTTTCATTGACCGTCGACACACGATGGGAAATGTGGTCAACATCACAGTGCCTTGACTTCAGCACTTTTCTGGCTCAGATTAAGTTGTATCGACCGGTACCAAATTGGCTTATCGACCTAGATACAAATTAAGGTTGAGACCAAGTACCCAAATGTTGTATCGTCAGAGAACCGTTAGACGAAACTTTCTTCACCCTGGAACTAAACCTGGACAACAAGTAAGTATGAGTTATATTTCCGACCATGATGGCTCTAGGGTCGACCTAATCTCAAGTGGGTACCAAAGAAATACTGGGAAACAAAAGTGCCTGATGTGATGCTGACTACATCATGGGCGTACATGGGCGTACACAGACACTTTCACATGAGGGGGGTAAAATGAATGAAAAAATGCTAGTCGGTAGTTTACGACGTGGAGATGGAGAAGACTAGATTCGCATAAACTGTGTTATCAAACAGTCATTTTCCAGATATGTCTTGATATATTGATAACACTTTCCTTGTATGTAAATGTGTCCACCTTATTTAATTATGTTTCTCTCAGTATGATCTAGTATCTGGAATTAGCTACCGCTATTAAGTAGCTGACAAAAGAACAAGAAAGGAAAATTACCACCTGTGAAATGAGATGCTTGAGGAAAGCGGTAAATAAAACAAGAGACCATATATGAAATAAGAAAATTAGAAGAACAGTCGGAACAACACCTGCTATTAGATTCATTGTAAAACAGAAATTCAAATGGTTTGACCACTTGGTGAGAATGAACCCGAATATACCAGTTGCAAAGAGCGTACAACCTGCAAATTTAATCATCAAGAGGAAGGGGCATACCAAGAAAAAGATGGGGTGATGGAGTTACAGATATCTTAAAACTCCACAATACCACCGCTTATCAATCGACCGAGCGTGCACTATCTCGAAAACCGATAATCAGTTAAACCTGCTACGCCTAACGGAAACAAAGTAGAGAAGGACAAAAGAAAGAAAGAAGATTAAGTAGCTCATATCTACGCCAACGAGATTAGTTTTTAGAATAGCACAACGCTACGCTTTGAAACAAAATTATCAGACGAAATGTTATTGTCTCCAGGGTGAAGGAGAAAATGCTGGAAGAATTGGTCTAACAATAGTCCTTATGGGAGTGCTTGGTTCCATTCTTGCAGGAATTTGGTTGGACAAGACAAAAACATTCAAGTAAGTTGAGAAATTGTAGTCTTAAATTTTATTATTTTATTCAGTTGGATTGTTGTTTTACTGTATTGCTTGACTATTTCATCACTATCATCGGCCGGCATCATATGTCATGCTTATTGACGTTTGCAAACACGGATATCCACAAACGTCTATCCTCAGTACTAGATATCAGTTGCTTTGTTTTCGAAAGCTATATATCGATCACTTGTTAAACCACTCTTTGTGATTTGTATGTGATCTGAGTATAAGGACGATTGTACGTTGTGCCAAATATGCGAGTACAAGTAGGCCAGGGCATCCGATTTCTGCAACGCTTTTTATTTACTAGGGTAGCTTCCTAGGCCCCCACCACAGTCACTTCTTACGACATGCCTTGTAGGTGGGAATGTTACTTTCTTTGCTCGTCTTGTGAGTCCTGGAAACACAGGTGGGATATCAGTTTGAATGTTGACATTTGTTCATGCCATGAAGTTAGGATGTAAAATATATATCTCTCTGTCGTTTTGTTTCTTGTTCTCCATTAACTTGTTTCACTGTTTACCTTCATTATTAAAAGTAAAATTGCATATCCTTTACAGAACTTTGCGAATCAACCCCAGCTTTGTAACGCTGTTTGTGATTTTTCTAGGCATTATTACGTTTAGTAATTTGCCATTGCTTTCTGAACGGGTGGTGTCATCGTCCTTTGTAAAAATCCACGCGAAACAATTTGCAACCAAATTGTCCGCAGCGTGAGTCGAACTCAGAACATCAGGATTAATAAACCGAGTCACTATCCCCTAGGCTACAGACTCGACCACCTTCAATATTCCACATCAAATTAAAGTGAACGTATTTCTATCTAATAAGCAACAGTGTACATCTGTAGCGTAAGCGGTAGTAAGCTTGATCACAACCCAAGAGTATCTGGTTCAGCAGAGGGCAGTTTGGACGCAAATTTTTCTCGTGGATATTTACTAATATTAAAAACAGACCTCACCATTCAGAAAGCAATGGCAAACTACTGGACGTATAAGTGGTGCCTAGAAAATCAACCATTCGTTTACTGTGGTTGATAGCGAAGTCCTTCAAATGATATGTCTCAATTTGCATTTAGCAATGAGCAACAGTAGCTTTAATAAAAAAAATTTTTAATTTTACCTGTCGCTGCTCCCTGTAGTACCGCTTCTTAGGGCGGTGTAGGACAGGTGGAACGTGAGCATGAGGAATTGATGGCTAGTGCGGTCGCCGCGAAGCTGTTCAGTTTAGGATTTTTCATTATGCCCACAACAGAAAAACATCTTTGCGCTGTATTCCATCCGGCCAGACGCTCCTCCTAGTAATGAGCGCAATAATTTTAACTATTTCAAAACATAGTGTTTCTAATTTAACTTTGGATAGTTGATCCTACCACCCGAGTGGTTACCGGGGCCCAAATTTGGGGTGTAAAGAATAGAACCACTGTTACCTGCACGCATGTCGTAAGAGGCGACTAAGGAGGTTCGGCTGAAATCGGATGTATGTGTCCTAAACGTGTAGAAGTCTATGCGTTTAGGGCCTACCAAACCAATGTGCAACGTATCACGTTCTTGGCAAAGATCAAACGTATCACAAAGAGTGATTAAAATTGGTAGTAAAGAACGAACGCAAAGAAGAAGAAGTTGCTCCTACGACAGTTGCAAGATGTTCAATTCATATATTGTCTCCATATGTGTCGACATATCTTTATGAGTCTGACTTGTCAATTTTATTGAAACAATGTAGTCTTCTTCTTTGCGTTCGTTCTTAACGACCAATTTTAATCACTCTTTGTGACATGTTTGATCTTTGCCAAGAACTTGTATACGTTGCACATTGGTTTGGATAGGCCCTAAACGCATAAACTTCTACACGTTTATGACACATGCATCCGATTTCACACAAACCTCCTTAGTAGCCTCTTACAGTGTAGTAACTTGGGGGTTGATAATGACCTGCGTCGTATCCTTTTTTTATTTTAAAATTTTGTTTACCATTAAATTTTTCGTGCTACTTCTTTAGCTATGTATTTGACTTCTCGTTTAGTTAATTGCTAATTTATTGAATATTTTTTTATTTAACGGTTTAGTTTCTTATTATATAAATGAAGGAGGCGCGTCTAACCGAATGGATTAGAGTTCGGCTCCCATGTGGGGAACTGTGTTCAATTCACAGTAAGGTCAAGTATTTTTTTCTGTTGTGGACATAAATAAAAAAAAGTCATAACCTGAACAGCTTCGTTGCTACTGCACTAACTATAATAATAATAATTCCTCTGGTACCGTTATACGTTACATATGACCTGCAAGTAATTTCTCCTTACCGTTCTATCTTAGGCAACCTCCATGAAACTGAGACCGATATTTTCTTTCTCTCTCAGCAAAGTTCGTTTCAGTGTCTCTGTTGGGGTCATAAATGAAAAATCTTAACCTGGACAGCCTCGTTTCGACTGCATTAGCCAAGCGGCTATTAAATTCCTCAGGCTCTAGTCCCACCTGTCCTACACCGCCCTAAAATGTGGTACTACAGGCAGCAACGACCAGTTTTAAGAAAAATATAAATGTTAATATTCTGACTTCTATTTATTTGACTGTTATTAGATTGTTGAGAGCCGCGGTGGCGTAGTTGTTAGTAAACTCGCTTCTCAAGGCTGGTGGTCTGGGTTCAGCTCCCGCAATGCGCGTGGAATTTTTCCCGACCACGACGGCTCTGAGGTCGACCCAGCCTCAACTGGGTACCAGACATGCTCTGGGAAAGTAAAGGCGGCCGGCGTGATGCTGACCACATCACCCATCGTGTGCCGACGGTCAATGAAAATACAGGCCTAACACTGTATTGATCTATATATCACGAGGTATGAAAGGGTTCCTTTACTTACTACTAGATTGTTAGCTATATGATTGTTAATTTTTTTGACTGTCAATTATTTGACTGATAATTTTTAACCGATAATTTATTAGCTCTAATTACTTTACTGTTAGTTTGTTGATCGCTGATTATTTTATTGATAAATTAATTTTGATATTTTTGTTACTTTTTAATCACTAGTTATTTAATTGTTATTTAGTTGCTATGGTTAATGAATGAAAAACAATATTAAATGAAGTTACATATAAATGTATATGAACAATTTCATAAAACTATTTAATCAGTCAGTTACAGAAATATGTGATATGTTGTATATGTATACATCTCTCTCGCGATCACCTAAAAGACCGATGTACCAGATCTCTCCATAATTCATTCATGTGGAAATCTGATTCATGCATCCATAGCATGGGTGGGTTTCGTCACATCTTCAGCTGGAGCTCTGTTGCTTAGCCTTCTGCGATGTGTCCGGATTCAGTCAGCGTTTACTGGGTTTGCTCTCCGTTAGCCTTTGGCTGTCCCCAGCCGTCCTACAAGGCAGCAGGCTGACTTCTACACATTTATGACACATGCATCCGATTTCAGTCAAATCTCCTTAGTCGCCTTTTACGACATGCGTGGCAGGTAACAGTGGTTCTATTTTTACACCCCAAATTTGGGCCCTGGTAACCCCTCGGGCGGTATATCTATACGACTTCCCTAACAAACAATATTTTTTTTTACAATTAACTACATTATTTTGTTGTGTATTCGTTTTCCTAGACTTTTAGTATTGATTTTTATGATTTTAATATTGCCATGTGACTGTCAGCGTCTGTAGCTCAAGCGGTAGTGAGCTCGATCACAAACCCAAGAGTACCTGGTTCAAACACCACAGTGGGCAAGTTTGAAAGCAAATTCGTTTCCGTGGGAATTTTACAAAAGGTAAAATATACCTCACCGTTCAGAAAGCAATGGCAAACTACTGAAAGTATAAGTGGTGCCTAGAAAATCAACGGCTAGTTTTCTGTGGTTGATGGCTACGTCCTGTAAAGGATATGCTACGATTTTCATTTTTATGTGTCTATTAACTATGTGTAAATTCAATTTGTTTTGCTTTTATTTTCAGAGGAACAACAGTAGCAATTTACTTTTTTACACTTCTTGGAACTGTTGCATTTACCTTCACGTTGGGTTTAGATCTCTTGTGGGTTGTCTTTATTACTGCTGGCTCTCTTGGGTATGTTATTTTTTACAAATAAAATGCAACATTTTTGTGGTTACTTTTATTTATTGACGAAAACTACAGATATGTTTGTTGGGTTTCGTGGCTGAACACATTGAAAACATGATGTGACTAAGTTATTTTTTTGTTTGTTCTTCATTCCCTCGGTGTATGTACAAATTCAGCTGTCATTTTCTGATTTATTTGAACAAATTTTTATGAATGGTATGTGAATATGTAGACAAATGAATAAGTAAGTAAAAAAGTAAAGGAACCCTTTCATACCTCGTGGTATATAGGTCAATACAGTGTTAGGCCTGTATTTTCATTGACCATCGGCACACGATGTGTGATGTGGTCAGCATCACGCCGGCCGCCTTTACTTTCCCAGAGCATGTCTGGTACCCAGTTGAGGCTGGGTCGACCTGAGAGCCGTCGCGGTCGTGTTCCACGCGCATTGCGGGAGCTGAACCCAGACCACCAGCCTTGAGAAGCGAGTTCAGTAACAACTACGCTACAGCGGCTCTAGACAAATGAATGATGTTTATCAAAAGCTAAGTTAATCGAATGTGACATAATAAATGAAGAACTGGTAACGATCTAAATACGTTTAGGTAAATTGTATGCTAATTTGACTATGATACACATCATGACGTAGTCTGCAGAACATAGCCAAACGGGACAAACAAACTGGCGTAGACTACATCGCTTGTTACTTAATGAGTTAAACCACAGCCAACTCTAGATAACTAGGCCAGACAACTGACGGGAAACATCTGACCTAGATCAGAGCGGAGGGCTGGAATCTATATATGTTTGATTGAACACTGCAAGCTTTTTGGCAATTTTACTCAATTATGTGAGTCTATGGTTATTTATTGGTGAAAATATTCATAATATTTATATTCCTTATTGTTAAACTTAACTTGTTGCATAATATAACTTCGATTTAGCATTTGTGTTGATTTTAAAATGAATTCGTCTATATACACCAATACTGGAATGCGAGTTCACGTGGTGTAGTTGTGGTCTGATTTCCCATTATTCTTACCGAGTCCGAAGGCCCATAAGTTTATAGTTGGCACTGGTTAAACGAACATGGCTATTCCCAAATGTAGTCAGTAACACTTGTATTCCATAACAAGTTTATTTTTTCCCATTATGTGTGTGTGTGTTATAATACTTTTAGATGGTAGAGTGTTTCTTGTTATAATTTTATTGACCTTGCTAAAAAGTTTGAAATGTAGTTTACCGTATATTTACTTTTTACTTTCTTCTTCTTCGACTTCGTCTTATGAAGCCCTGGTAAAGGTGTTTGTTATTGCTAGGGCGTAGCCTAACACAGCACCACCCAACATAAAGCTTTACGGAAGCAAAGACTCTCCTGAAACAATCTAGGAAAATGATGTGGGGAAAAACAAATGGAGGATACAATACAGAGCACAACAGTATAAATACACTAAACAGAAAAGCACAGACCACAGTCTTCAGACTTATAACGGGACACTGCAGTCTCAGAGCACACCTCCACAGAATGGGTCTCAGGAAGTCGATAGTCTGCACATGTGGAGCACCCAAGCAGTCCCCAGAGCACATCCTGCATGAATGCCCCAGTCTGAGTAGTGATAGATTGGAGATCTGGCCAACAGAAACAACACTACAAGACAAACTATGGGAACCGGTGAAGACCTCAAGCGCACCGAACTGTTTATAACACATACTGGAGTAGTCACATAGCAGAAGTTGATCGCAGAAGAAAAAGAAGAAGAAGCTATGGCGTAGTTTACTGCAAGGTTTGGTTATGTTCAAATTTAGGCATAACAAAGAAGGAAAGGCGAAGGATTTACTTCATTGCACCAGGTTTCCCCATATGTCTCCGCCCATGTCGACAGAAATAGCATGTCATCGTCTGAGAGTGTTGCGTGACGCACACATTACATAGCTCTGGAAACAATTCTAAGTATTTCATGCAAAAATTGCACATATGACTCTGTCAGGATTCAGAACCCACATCCTCGACACCACAGGCAAACGCCTTAACCACTTTGCGATAGGAACCCCAAAAGGAGTCTCTAAACAGTGTATATGTATATTATTTGCTGCTCTTCTTAGTGTTTCCCATTTCAAACGCCAGTATGGGAACTTTACTGTTTATGAACAGGGAATGTGAACATAATCGAAATAAATCGAATACAAAAATAAATACAGCCAATTTGCGTAATCAATACTGATCAGGTCATAACAGGAGAGTACATTTTAAAGAAATAAAGGTTGTAGATCGAATCTTGTGTTAGGTAATTTGTTTTTTCCCGGAGGCCCTAAATACCTTCTTATAAATGTATATATTCATATCGTACCGGCAGTGGCGGCTCGTCATTAAGGGCCAGTGGGATTCAGGCCCTATCAAAATAATGTGTAACGTACATTTATTATTTAATAAATTAAAATATAACCTAATTCAAAACCATGATTTTTCCGTAAATTTGTGTCTGGCCCACCAACAAAAAGGATCACAACTCGCCACTGCGTACCGGTATACGTTACATATGACCTGCAAGTTATTATTCCATTCCGCTCTATCCTAGGCAACTCGTTCAATCTCTTCCAGGAAATTGAGTCCGGTATTTCTCGCCTCTCTTCATAGTTCGTTTCAGGGCATTCCTATGACGTCCTCTCTTCCTTGAACCCTTTGCCTTCCACTTCAATGCCTGCTTTGTTATTTTTGTTGACTTGTTTACTGTTTATTTATTTAACCATATTTTGGGTCTCTGTGTTGTAGAGGTTATGTGCTCGTCTCTAGTGTCAAAGGTACCAGGTTCGCTCCCTCGTGAAGCCATCTGGACATTTTTCCGGAGATCTCAAATCTCAGCGTATGTGGGATCGAGTTCCTAGTTCTATCGGAGATGGACGATAAAACGTAGGTCCCATGTCCAATTTGAGTACATAAAAGAACCCTTTGCAGTCCAAAATCGAGAAGAGCAGGCTGGAAAACCGCTGCCCAGGAAAAATTCATTAGAAAGGAATTTTAAAATAAAAATACCTACAAATATATGTTCACCATCTTCAAAATTACATCAATAACCCTCGCCTGTGCTACGGAGTTCGTGCACTACAGCTGAGATATTCCTGTATAAGAAAGAGATCGTAGCACACATGGTTACTCACCAAAGTGCAATGATGATGATCCTATCAATGATTACCATATTCATTAGCTTTGGTCTTCGCCTGATGTCCTTAGAACTCCTTATTCCAATTTTTATGAAGAGAAGAAGTGAGAATTCAAAGAAGAAAACAGGAATGAAATAAGAACTCCATCTTTGAAGAAATCAGACAGTGGAAAACGGGATCTAATCAAGACAGATGATAGCATTACGGCACCGCCCGAGTGGTTACCTGGGCCCAAATTTGGGGTGTCAAGAATAGAACCACTGTTACCTGCCACGCATGTCATAAGGAGATTTGACTGAAGTCGGATGAACGTGTCCGCTAGGGAATGCTAACCCGAAACAAATACTTGATGACCAAGGATTATGATATAGAAATGGATCCTTAAACAAGACAAGATCGGAGGTCAGACAACTGTACGTGGGAAATTGACAGCGATCAAAAACCTCATAGACAAAAAAGGGACATTTCGACACTCTACAGGACAGCTAGTATAATAAGCCATTCATCATCATCAAGTAGCTTGTCTATTCAGGAACTTGGCTTCCATGACAGCATCCCTGCACAACTCTCTATTCTGTGCAAGATGACCAGCATCAATTCAATAACCATATAAATCCATATAATCTCATAAGCCATTAGCTAAAGATTAATGATTAATGCAGATGGATTAAAAGGGTTTTAAAAGGGTTTTAAAGCCGAAGGATTGACTTAATTTCACCGGGTTTTACCCCATATGGCTCGGTCCCTCTCAGCAGAAATGGCACGCCACCTGCCGAGCGTATTGCACAAAGCTCGAACTCCGTAGCTCCAGCAACAATCCTAGGGTCTCTGGAAAAAACTGCACTCGTGAACAGAACGGCGCGGTCCGGACTCGAACCCACGACCTTCGATGGATTATGTTGATAAACGCATCATCTTTGTTTTGTTTCATTATTAAACTATGAAGCATTTTTTTCTGTACCAAAATTACTGTTGAAATATTCCAGCCTAAGAACAAGTTTGCGAATTTTTGCTCATTGCTTCCTACTTTTTCAGACTTATTTCTTGTCAAATATGCTTATGGCAAATGTCGTCAGCAAAATGGTTATAACGATTCCCCGCAAGCTTTTCGGCTAAGATTAAAGTGCTAGTGCTCACTTGCTCGCTGCCAAAAATGTGGAGCCTTCATGAGCCAATAGGCAACTAAACAAAATTTACAGATTTCGAGCAGCTCTCGTTCGAAATAATGACGACGCTCGAAGTTTTACACTTTTAAAACGTAACCGTGTACCTTCTTCTGCGACACTAAAGAGTAAAGTGAACACTTATATATTTTTTATTTAATTACATATCGGGTGTGTACATTGTTTTTCTTTTTTATGTAGGGGATTAAAGCCTCTTTAAGCCGAGGCACGCTCATTCAACCTACGGACGAACCTTGTTTGGTTATAGCAGAACGTGTAGGCTAACAAACATGAAAACTAAGATTTAACTCCTTTCGGAGAATCCAATAATTAACAATATATATAATATATATGTGCATGCGTGTACAGTTCTACGTCTGATATAAACCAAAAAAGGCTCGCCCTTAGGTTCAAAGCGGCTGCATCGCTTAACGATGCTTTAATCACCTACTAAACAAACAAACAAACAATCATAAGCATTGACTTTATCATTGATCAGTACATCCATCATAACACTACCATATTTTTATTTAAACTGTAAATTGTTATATGAAATTTGCATATAATATTTTCGTACCGTCTTCCTATGTACTATTTATCATTATTTTATTTTGTTCTCTCCCTTCTAGATTTTTCATGACAGGTTATCTCCCTGTGGGATATGAATTTGCTGCTGAGCTTACATTTCCTCAAGCAGAAGGAACATCATCAGGGTTGCTTAGTGCTAGTGCACAGGTTCGTCATAGCTTGTTAATGCATTGTTTTATTTGTAACAGTCTCCAGCTATCACAGCTCAAACACCATAAGCTATGTCATTCAATGGGAAAACTGCAGTTAAAAAAAAAGGTAAAGGAACCCTTTCATACCTCGTGGTATATAGGTCAATACAGTGTTAGGCCTGTATTTTTCATTGACCGTCGGCACACAATGGGTGATGTGGTCATCATCACGCCGGCCGCCTTTACTTCCCAGAGCATGTCTGGTGCCCAGTTGAGACTGGGTCGACCTGAGAGCCGTCGTGGTCGGGAAAAATTCCACGGATTGCGGGAGCTGAACCCAGACCACCAGCCTTGCGAAGCAGTTCACTAACAACTACGCTACAGCGGCAGTAAAACAAGTGCTTTATTTTCTGTCGTATCTCACCATTTTTCCAGAAACTTCCTCGGTGTTATTAATTATTTTTTTAGATTCCAGTTCTGTGTACCAGCTTGTGTTATGAAAACTACATTCAGTTGCCAAAATTAATCTTTGTGACCACATTGTAAAGCTTAGACCGACTGCTTCTGCATCTGTAAAAGAAATAGTATTTCAAGGAGGAAACAAAGATGATAATTGTTGGCATTGTTCATAATGCATGAACGTGGATCTACGTCCTGGCATGCGGTAATGAGAGAGCGGACAGCTTGTGTCAACATAATCGATTGTTGAGGAGTTGAAGGGGATAGGGGTGTTCTTCGGTCTCTTCGCGAATATTGCTGATTGATTGATTGAAAGGACCATCATCATTGCACTTCGGTGAATAATCATATGTGATCCGATCTCTTTCTTACACAGGAAGATCTCAGCTGCAGTGCATGAACTCCGTAGCATTGTTCGTTGTGCCAGTTATACGCCTACAAGTAGCCCAGCACATCCGATTTATGCGACGGTTTTTTTATTACTTGGGTAGTTTCCCTAGACCCCTACCTTAGTCACCTCTTACGACATGCCTTGTAGGTTGCAATGTTATTATTCTGTGCTTTCCTTGCGGGCTCCGGCAAAATCCAGGCGCGAGCGCCTATGAACTTGCTCCTTGTGCGGCGAGGATGATCTGATGACTAACTAATTAGCCATGATTGCTTACATCCAGCTGACAAATGATGATGATGATTTTCAATAAAAAAATTATTGCTGGTTATGTTTTAGTCTCACTGTTTCTTGCTTTATTATCAGGTTTTTGGAATTATATATACTCTTGCCATGCGTTCCATGATGGAATCGATATCAGTGCTCAGTGCCAACATAACAATATGTGCATCTTTGCTGCTTGGAGGAATACTTACAGGTGACTTCATTACATTGTTTTATCAATCATTGTTGAGTTAATAACTTGTTCTAGAACAAAAATATCGCCCGTGTGTTGCTGGTGTCTCAAGGGAGAAATAATAGTAACACTGCGACCTACAACGTATGTCGTAAGAGATGACTGAGGTAGGGAAGCTATCCTGGTAAATCTCTCTCTCTCTCGATCGTTATTTTTCGGCCATTTTGATCATTCTTATTCTGATATATAAACAGCCTTTGCCAAGAGCTTATTTTTACGTCACATCTTCAGTACCATTTGGAGCTCTGGTGCTTGTAATTCTGCGATGTGTCCGATTTCAATCAGCGTTTACTTCGTGTCAGCTTAGCTGCAAAGCAGCAGGTTCGGACACATGCATCCGATTTCAACCAAACCTCCTTAGTCGCCTCTTACGACATGCGTGGCAGGTAACAGTGGTTCTATTCTTCACACCCCAAATTTGGGCCCCGGTAACCACTCGGGCAATCCTGGTAAATAAAAATCGTCGTAGAAGTCGGATGTGCTGGCCTACTTGTAGGCGCATAACTGGCACAACGTACAATGCTCGGAGTTCGTACTGAGTTCGTACATCAGTACTGAACTTCATCAAGAAACAACAAATAAAATGGTTCGGCCACATAAGCAGATTACCAACAGAAGTGCACCTTAAATAGCAATGTTGCTCCGATACAAAGCAAAAGGCTGGCCTCAAAGATAACAGAGGAAATATTTATGAAGCACACACAAGGGCTCGTTATAGAGACATCTCTCTACTTATCCTGACGCTGTGAGGCAAAATAGGATTGGACTAAAGAAGTCAAGTCTATTCAATCAATCAATAATAATCAATCAAACAATCAATCAATCAAGGGCAATGTCCGCATCGAAAGTTCTCTCTCTCTCTCTCTCTTTCTCTCGATATCACCGCTTAGACTGATGTACCAGATCTCCACATGAATTCTGCTGTTGTTTTTAGGAACTTCGTCCCTCCGTACAGCTTCTCATTTAGTTCGATATTTTCCGGCCAGGTTTTGTTTCTCAGACCTGCTGTCAGTGGGCAGTCTTGCAATATGTGCTCTGCCGCCATGTCCGCCTGCTCGCAGTGACACAGGCTAGTTGTGTCAATTTTAAATTGTGCATCGAGGTACGATGTAATGGCTCTCAACAAGTTTTGTCTTTGAACTGACAGTAAAATCTGCCATAGACTAGTGTCTGTCCACCTCCTGATTTTCCCTTCCGAATTGTATATCTCTCTTCTCTTTACTTTTCTGCCTTCCACCTTCCTTTCCAAGATCGTTTTCAACAGTGTCATATCTCCTGATGCTCCCTTCCGAATTGTATCTCTCTCTTCCCCTTGCTTTCCTGACTTCAACATTCCCTTCCAAGATCGTTTCCAGCGCAGTTATCATATCTCTGAATGTGACCAAAAATATTTTAATTGTCAAATTTATATCTCCTTGAGCAGCTCTACATGGTGTTCAAGATAAAAGTAGCTCCATTGACAAATCAAAAGTTGCCAGTTACATATTGCGTTGTGCCTATTTACTATTTAAACCAGTTCTGACTAGCTCGTCCTACGTCACATTTGTTGATCGTCTCTTCCCGCACTACATTTACACACCATTACACAACCTTGATCTATACTACGTCATAATTGAACCTTCTCATTTTTATAAATATATGCCAGATTAGCTCCATTGATAGGCTACTTTTATCTTGAACATCCTGTATTTCCTTCATACAGTATGTTATAGCTTTCAGTCGAATAGTTATATTAACAACCGTATTCGGAACCGATGATGACAACAGCCTCAGACGTGTGTTGCTGCATCTCTCCGGTGTGTGTGCGGAGGTAATTGTAGAGTCTAATCCTCAAACACAATCTCCTACCACAGGCTGGGCATACATGAGACTTAATTATATTACACTTATCAACGGAAGACTGCAATAAAACTATGTAGCAATGCCAACTATGACTCGACTGTAACAAAGTATCTGTTTTTACTGTTTCCCAGTTATATTACAATTTAGTAACGAGAACAATATACTTGTTTCTGCATTATTTTTAACCATGAATTCCTTACTTGTTTCAAATCATTTTTTTTAATTTTTTCTTATTTCTGTCAGCCGTCATCAAACCTGACTACAGAAGACAGGCGGCTGGAAAAGTAGTAATAATAGAAACTTTGAAGGAAATCGAGATTGTGACGCCTGAACCAATCAAAATCGAGATTGTGACACCTGAACCAATCAAAAATGATGTCAAGACAAAGGAAACGGAACGGTTGTAGTTGTCATCTTGTTTTTTAAAGCAGAGAACAGCGATCGCTTTCATACCACCATCACCCCCTTGTTTTTACATGAAGACCTTGGTGAAATCATCTGATCACTTAAGAGTCAGCGTGACTGGAAGATTAACTCAGAAACTCTTAAATGCAATTAAAATGCAATGTTTGTACATTCTGGCACCATTTTAACACACAAATCATCATATAAAATCCATTGTCGGTTTGTGTGTCACATGTAAATTGAGAACTCCAAACTCTAGAATTAAGAAATGTGGACATTTTATTCACGTAGAAAAGAATATGCCAACGCGACTATTTTCAAGCCTCTACGTGGTTTCTTTACCGAGTTATGAGTTAATAAAGTTTATTTTTTTAATGTATATATTTCATAACGTGTTGAATCAACCATTCTACTAGGCCTCTGAGCATGGCACACAGCAATTACATGAAAAGTATGATCAAAATTTGTTTGCTTATCAAAACACAGGAGACAAATTTAGTTTGTATACTCAAAGCCTGTTAAGATCTCACAGAATTTGGCCGTAACATTTTAGTGATGATGTAATCAGGAGGAGGGGCTGAATCTGACATTAAAATCAGACTTAGTAATGCAATAAGAGCATGCATGACCTCCCTCAGGTGGTCTAGAAAGCAGCCTAATACAGCCTCAGAACCAAAATTAATTATATACCGCAACTGTGTGCTATCAATTTCACTATACGGGCCAGAATGCACGTCCTATGAGAGGTGTTAACCCAAAGTCAAAATAATTAAAAAGATGGGACTGAACAAATATAATACAGAAAATCACAGCAAGTTAGTGATTCTGACATCTACAATAAGCAAGTAATTTGTAATAATGAATTTTTTTTCTACCACTAGAACATACAGTTTTTTATTTCTCTAATATATAATAGGACAGTGGCGGCTTGTCCTAGGGAAAGTGGGGCCAGGCCCAAGGCAAAAATAATGTGTAACGTGTATTTGTTTTATGAATTAAAATATAACCTAACCCAAAATCATGATTATTCCGCAAATCTTTGTCTGGCCCACCAACAAAAATGATCACGAGCCGCCACTGTAATAGGATATATGTGTGGGTGTATGTGGCTTAGCGGAAGTGAACTCAATCACAACCCAAGAGTACCTGGTTCAAACTCTGCGGTGGGCAGTTTAAAGCAAATGTGTTTCTGTGGATTCTTACACACGGTTAAGGTAGACATCACCCTTCAGAAAGCAATGACAAACTACTGACCGCATAAGTGGTGACTAGAAATCAAACGAGGTTGATGGCGACTCTGTAAAGGATATAGTAGAAAATATGTATAATAGAATAGACCTTATATATTATATATATATATAGATAGCGAAAACTCAGAGGTTGTCACAGTAAAACACTTGCCAATTCGCTTTTCTCTCTTGTCTTTCAGCTCATGCATACGTCATTAAATATATATCATTGACCGTCTGTAAAAGACGAAAAAGGTCATATATATATATATATATATATATATGGCAAAACGCGTAATCACAAAGTACTGTAGTTTTACAAATTACAAAAACAATGACAAAATACAGCAACGTTTCGACGAACAAGGCCTTTATCAAGCAAGCGAACAACAGGTTCTACAAATTACGTGTTTTGCCAATCAAATAGTTTTACTGCAGTCTCGTCTATTTTGTGTGTGTGTGTATATATGTATATATAATGTATGTATATATATATATTATATGTATGTATATAGATATATATGTATATATATATATATGTATGTATATATATGATGTATATATATATATTATGTATATATAATATAGTAGGTATATATATATATAAGTATATATATATATGTATTATATATATAATATGTATATATATATATGTAATGTAAAATATATATTATGTATATATATATATTATGTAATATATATATATATATATATATATATTATATATATAGGTTGTTTGTGTAAGGCAACCAATTTTCATACTATGAGATATATTGGAGAATACGGAGTTAGACCCGTATTTTACTTTGACCTGTGACATATGGTGTGTGATAGAGTCATTCTCACACTGGCCACCTTTACTTCCAGTGTTTCTCTGATATAGTATTGATACTGGATCGACCTGAGTGCCGTTGCGGCAGATACAAAATCTCCACAATAAATCCTAGTCAAACCTGGGTAGTAACAGATAGAATAGTTTTCTGAAGCAGCTCCAAATCGACCCTTTGTTAACACTCTTTCTGATTTCAATAAGTGATTTGGAGCCTAAGAAGATTTACGTTGTACCTTGCCAGTTATGCCCAACAAGTAAGCCAGTCTCATCCGGTTCTCTGCAGCCTTTTTTTATATGTAACTCTGCTGTCTTGCAGGTCGGCTGAGGACAGTCAAGGCTGTCGGAGAGGCGAACCCAGTAAATCCCTGGCTGAAAGTGTGACACATCAGCGAAGTGATAAGCACCGAGCTCAAGTTGCCTGAAGATGTGACTATATACCATCTTGGTGTCGCTGTTTATATACCACAATAGAATGATCAATATGGCCTCAATTAACTTGATCGACAAGAAGATTTACTAGTGTAGCTTCACTAGGCAGATAGAATATGAAAAAAACTAAAAAGATTTTTTAAGAAAGGAAGGATAAAAAATAAAAGAAGACCCAAAAATGTGAATAGACAAACTAATACATATATTGTTAACTTTTCTCATGTGCCTTCTGCGCTTGGTTCTGCGTTCAGCAGAGTTGGAGTCCGATAGTCTTTATTAGGAGGACCACGAAAGGGGGACATTAGTAGCCTGCTGATGATGACCCGTAGAACACACACGCCTAACCCCCCTTCACAGTGGTGTTGGCCGGAAACTTTTACCACGTGTAGAAGGTTAACGTGGCTCTGGCTTGTCTAAGATGATGGACTCCCCTAGATCCGTTTTTGTATTCGGGAGGGAGGGGGGCGTGTTCCTGCGTAAAGAGGCGAGTCCGAATAAAAAGCATGCAGAAACCGGATAGAAGAAGAAACAAAAGCTGCTCAAAGGAAAGCAACCAAAAAAATGGGATAAACTACAATTAAACTTGGCCTCCAGTACAAAATGTATGTTGATATAATATGAAATAAGACCTGTTTTAGGTAGTGAGGTGAGCCTTCCAAACATTACGTTACCCTATTATACACCCTTCCCACACTATTATCACTTTTCATCATCTCTCTCCCTCGCGATCACCGCCCAGACCAATGTACCAGATCTCTCCAAAAATTCTATTCATGTGGAAATCTGATTCATGCAGCCTTAGCATTGGTGTGTTTTACGTCACATCGTCAGCACCATTTGGAGCTCTGGTACTTATCCTTCGGCGATGTGTCCGGTTTCAGCCAACGTTTACTCGGTTCGCTCTCTGTTCTGTGACCATCTAGTGTTTTTACGGTGTGGGGTAGCTAGCCCAATAACCCAACCTCCTTAGTTGCTTCTTACGACATGCGTGGCAGGTAACAGTGGTTCTATTCTTTACACCCCAATTTGGGCCCCAGTAACCACTCGGACTAAATAAACTCTCGTATTGCTATACAGCTAGTGCCTTCACTAAATTAACGAATATCTGGCAATCTCAAGACCTTAGTATATGCACAAAAGTTCAATTATTTAGGTCATGTGTGATTCATGTACTGACCTACGTTTGTGAAAGTTGGAAATCAACAAAGAAAATTAATAAGAAACTGGACAGCTTTGAGAATAAATGTCTCAGAAAATTATTAAGTCAAATGGAGTGATTTCGTTTCTAACAACACAGTGAGAGATAGAACACACCAACAACCTGTATCAAATATTATAAGGAAATGAAGGTGGAAATATTTAGGTCATGTTCTTAGATCAGACGAAAAGAGACTAAATCGACAAGTCCTTATGAAAAGAAAATGTGGAAGACCAAAGACCACTCTTCGAAAACCTCCAACCAGAAAGTAAACTATTGGGATGTAAACCATACAAGATCTCCAACTGCTAGCAAAGAACCGCATCGCATGGAGATCTAAAACCTCTGCCCTATGTGCCGCCTTTGCACGAAAGGAACAAACTAACTAACTGACCACTCGGACGACTTTGCATCATATGCACAGCACTTGTAAGCGAGTGGTTTTTTTTTTCTTTAACCCATTTTGCATTTGAACTTTGCTGTACATTCAGCTTAAAAACTCAACAGAAAAAAATATATATTATTCGATATGTGAACGACAGCAATCATTCTATATCGGTTGTTTTTCTACTTATGATATACTGTTATACAAACTATCATGTATTACGATAGTGCTTACGTGTTATATATATGTAATAATATGTATATTGAAATCATAATGAAGACTGACACAGTTTCGATACAAAGTTTCCCAGTAATTATACAGGGTGTTCAAGATAAAAGCAGCCTGTGAATGGAGCTAATCTAGCATATATGTATGAAAATGAGAAGGTTCAGTTATGATGTAGTATAGGTCAAGGTTGTGTGAGGTGTGTAATTGTAATGCGGGAAGGGGCGATGAACAAATGTGACGTAGGACGAGCTAGTCAGAACTGGTTTACATAGTAAATATACACCACCCAATAGGTTAACTGGCAACTTTCGATTTGTCAATGGGACTGCAATTATCTTGAACACCCTGTATAATGTGGTAGTGTCATGTGTTGGAGAACTCGCAGCTTCTGGCTTTCATATTTTAGTGGTGATGTCCCGAGAACAATTGACTTTACCAGTTCTCTAACCACTTGACTATACCAGTTCTCTAACCATTTGACTATACCAGTTCTTCTAACCACTTGACTATACCAGTGCTCTAACCACTTGAATATAACAGTGCTCTAACCACTTGACTATACTAGTGCTCTAACCACTTGAATATAACAGTGCTCTAACCCCTTGACTATACCAGAGCTCCAACCACTTTATAACAGTGCTCTAACCTTGACTATACAGTCTAACCACTTGACTATACCAGCTCTTTAACCATTTGGCTATACCAGTGCTCTAACCACTTGACTATACCAGTGCTCTAACCCCTTGAATATAACAGTGCTCTAACCACTTGACTATACTAGTGATCTAACCACTTGAATATAACAGTGCTCTAACCACTTGAATATAACAGTGCTCCAACCACTTGAATATAACAGTGCTCTAAACTCCCTTGACTATACCAGAGCTCCAACCACTTTACTATACCTCCGATCACTTGATAATATAGCGAATGAGAAGTTGACACGAATTAAAAGTTGAGATGAATTAGAAGTTGACCCGAATTAAAAGTTGAGATGAATTAGAAGCTTATGCAACTCAAAACTGAGTCAAGTGAAAGATTACTACTGCTAAAAAATAACATTGCATTGTCTGTTACATTTTGATTATGCATAACTTCCAAAAACTTACTTATAAGAGACAATATTATATAAAACGCATGCATATGTATAAGACATGTGCACTACAATATTATAAAATGCATGCATATGTATAAGACAAATGTGCACTATCTTTGACTGTGTATTATTTTATATGTTTACATTTATCATATGTTGGAAATAAATTTGATGTCATAAGAAAGATTTACTATTTTTTTAAATCCCGATCCAGAAGCACTTGAGCTTTCAGATCTTGGCTCGGTGTCATGGACATCGTAACCCATCGGTGTCACGTAAACCATAAATCTGGAGAGTCTGTGGCTTTTCTGCCAGCTCGGGAATTGAACCTCACAGAGGGCTTGTCACCCAGAGTCCAACGTGCTACGAACACGCTGGGCAGGCGGGCGGATTTAAAATTCAGCATTGGAGAGTTTGCGTTCTGAGAGAAAGAGAAAAGAAAGAGATTGAGATGTTCAGAATTTACTGATTGATTGACTAATATGACCATCATCATTGCACTTCAGTAAGTAACAATGTGTGCTATGATCCCTTTCTTGCGTAGGAAAAGATCTCAGCTGCAGTGCACGAACTCTGTAGCACCGGCAAGGGTTCCCGATGTAATTTTGAAGAAGGTGAAGATATATTTTAGGAATTTTATTTTCAAGCTTTTTTTTTCTTCTAATGAATTTTGCCCAGGCAGCGGTTTTCCAGCCTGCTCTTCTCGATTTTGAACTGCCAATGGTTCTTTTACGTGCTCAAATTGAGCATGGGACCTATGTTTTACCATCCGTCTCCAACAGGACTAGGAACTCGATCTCACCTACATGGAGATCAGGGATTTCTGGAAACATATCTAGATGGCTCCATGAGGGAGAGAGCCTGGTACCTTTGGCACAAGAGACAGGCACCTAACCTCTCCACCACAGAGACTCCAAGAGTTCAGAAAAAGAGTTATTGAGAGAGGGCGGGCGTAGAAAGCGAGTTGCTTGTACTGTGAATTTTAGGATGGGCCCATTATATTCATTGGATATGATAATACAGCAGCAAATCTTTCTTCGAACACTCCATATAGACCACTTTTTGTGATCTGTATGTGATCTGAGCCTAAGAGCAATTGTACATTGTGACAGTTAAGCACCAACAAGTAGGCCAGCACATCCGATTTCCGCAATACTTTTTATTTACTAGGGTAGCTTCCCTAGGCCCCAACCTCAGTTTTTTCTTACGACATGCTTTGTAGGTCGCAGTGTTACTATTCTTTGCTCCCTTGCATGCTCATAACTGGCACAACATACAATTGCTTTTAGGCTTTGATCACATACAAATCACAAAGAGAGGTTTTAACAAGTGATTGATATGGAGCATTCGAAGAAGACAAATATATGGTGTAACAATAAAATCAACATAAAACCTTGTTTTAAAAAAATGATCTATTTAATCAATTATGTAATACAATTGCACACATTAAAAAAAAAAGAACTACTTGACAACACTGAAGCAAAATTATATAAAAACATCTCTCATTTAGTTGTACTACAACTTCAAAGTTTACATGTTAGACATACCAATAATGATTTAGATAAAGTTGCTATCATTTTCATGCAACGCAACTAGTTGTTGTATAGACAACAATGTTGTTAATCACTTGCATTTAGCATCCATTACCTACAACGATGACGTCGATTTTCTTAAAACAAATATAGGTTTAAGACACCTTACGCATTCCAGTTTAGATGGTCCAATGTATCGATATGATTAAGTTTTGTGGCAGAGATTCTCCTGGTATTCCAGCCAGGGTCATCTTCCTTTCTTTCACCACTGAAACTCGTTCCACCTGTTCCTACTGACAATTGTCTTTAGAAAACATTTTTCTTCTCAATGTTAACACTTGCAGATTTATCTCATTGTAAGCCCTCAAGAATGTCACTCCATGTAAGATGAGTTCAAACAGAAACATTGCCGGGTGCTCTTGCGTCGTTCTTTACAACCAATTTTAATTACTCTTGTGATATGTTTGATCTTTGCCAAGAACGTGTATACGTTGCACATTGGTTTGGTAGGCCCCTAAACGCATAAGACTTCTACACGTTTAGGACACATGCATCCGATTTCAGCCAAACCTCCTTAGTCGCTCTTACGACATGCGTGGCAGGTAACAGTGATTCCATTCTTTACATCGGAGCACCTATGGACATGTCCGGAGTGATATGAAGATAGTCCTCATATAACTGAAACAATGTTCCCTAAAAGTGTGACATATTGAGAATTTACTGACAAATTCTTATTTGGAATGGTTTTCATGCATCATGAAATTTATTTTCAAATGAAACATAACATGTCATTTATTTCTACTTAAGAATCCGTAATCATATTAATAGCATTAAAAACTATATCTATTTTGTTCCCAGATAGACCACAACAAGATTGTTTTTTTTAAATCAGTGTTAGCCATTACTCTTTAGTGCTGAAGAGGGTAGTACTAATGACGTTTTAAACGTAAAATCCCTAGCGTCGTCATTCTGATCAAGAGCTGCTGAGAATTCTTAAATTTTGTTTTAATTGCCTATTGGCTTTATGAAGCTCCTACCCTTTGGCCGCGATCAGGCGGGCACTAAATTTGATCTTAGAAAAAGGCCACAAAATATATATATATAATCCTCATTGGTCATTTCATTACATTTTTTATGTATATTTATTAATTAAACATCAACTTCCCATCAAAATATTGATTACAAAGTTTATTCAGGACGACAATAATTTGATTATTTCTGGGAAGACTCGCATAGGTTAAAATAGTGATTGACAGTCTGTCACAATATACCACTTACAGGGAGGAGTATTTTTCAGCATTTTTTATTTTCTTAACTCCCTTAAAGCATAAGGGAGAAACAAATTTTCACCAACCAGATCTGCCTTGAGCAAACAAGCTTAGTTCATTCCCCGTCTTCCTGACTCTTTCTGTTTACAGTTCGTCTCCATGTCTCTCTCGGTCGCCCCCTACCTCTCTTGCCTCACTGATTCCATTTCAAAACTGCATATGGGTGTCTGTATTTTTAATGCAACTTTTTCAGCTTACATTGAATACAGCTTACATATTATGGACATTCAGCAGATGTAAATGAGACTGGCAGGAATATGGCTTGCATATCTGTGAACATACTGACAAATATAGGAACTGACAGGAAATGACAAGTCAGCAACGATAATAAGCTTGGAAGGAGACAGGCTGTTCAACACTTGTTCTAAGGCTTACCAAGTATAATCTGTCATGGAGGCACATTTTAGAGTCGCAAGGTACAATTATAATCAGAAATGAATCGCTCTAGATATCTTGGCATTAATGAGCATTGTCCCTACCAGAAGTTAAGACACATACCAAGCGAAAAACAGAGTTCTGGGACCAACAAATCCACAAGATCCCATTAGGAGACTAAACAGAAAACCGCACACAACAATCTTTCGTCTCAGAACATGACACTGCAGACTCAACCAGCATATGCACAGAATAAAGCCTGTTCAGACTGCACAGTGTGCTTGTCAGACTGAAACACAGACTACAGAGCACATCCTGCAGTCCTGTCCATCATAGTTCATAGGTACGGTTCCAACTTCACTGCAACGGGTCACCCCATAATTTCCATTTCGTGCCAATGAAAATCACACGAAATGCTAACAACTGCTAATTCCAGAATGAAACAGCGCGAACTCCACAAAAAGCAACCTGCACCGCATAAAATGCATATGGCCGTCGCTAATGTAGCAACACATAACTGTTCATCACTTCTTCTTCTTTGAGATCGTTTTTTTGATGATTATACTGTTAGATGCGTTCTTATGATGAAATCGACTGTTGTCTGGAGCTCATCTCTAGTGCCATGTAGTTTTGAATGTAGTGTTGTGTTGTAGGGCCAGCATTCCTTTCTTGGGAGGACATACAGGGGCAGTCTTGCAGGACATGTTCTGTGGTTTGTTCAGCGGAGCCACAGGGGCACAGAGGGTTGGGCAGAGCCATGTAGGTGTTGTCAGTCTGTATGACATCTGGGCGGAAGATGATAGTCTGTCCTTGTCTGTCAAGTGTGTGGTAGTCATCGTTGGATGGTTTAGGTTCTTTTCTAATGTCTATGATAGCTTTTTTTTTTCAAAGTATGTGATTTCATTATCTATTTGTTCACATTCTGCTCCCTTTTAGCAAGTTTGTCTGCCTTCTCGTTACCTGGCACTCCGCAATGTGATGGTACCCACTGAAGTGTAACTCTTTTGTTGGTAGAGATCTTGCTGAGCTCTTTCTCAGGGATGGATGGTTACTCTGTAGGGCTTGCAAAACAGATAGTGCGTCTGTGAAAAATACCACTTGTTCATCACATGAATTGCAATTCTTGTCGAAGGAACATCAATCACGACAAAATCCAGCTTTCTGCACCCACAATATAACTGCATACAGCAGATTGAGTTTGTTCGTCATAACCGCTGTCCGCCATTTTCTGAATACACACAACAAACGCACGGTTGACAGCAAAAAGCATTCCATGTAACATTCAAAGCTCACAGCGTTGCTCAAGCACTAACTCAGTAGCTCGGCAAACGAAACCGAAAATACCCACCAAACATGGCGGAAATGCGCTAGCAAAGTCGTGTTTAGAATCAAACAGTACTGACTCTGAATGGCCCTGGCGCATTCCGCCATTGCTGGCCAGATTTTTTCAATCTTCCATCATACATACACCAACGCAACGAAACATATCCTCATGAACAAAGCGTAGAGTAAGCTATGGTCAACTCATGAGGAACTCCAACTGACATGCAATTTCCTAGAGGCAACCCATCTCATGCTTTAGACAAGCATACACTTGATCGCAAAGAAGAAAAAATTAACAATATCCACTTTGTTTCTTTAAAAATTCATTAGTTTAAAACACATACATAAATTATGTCTCGGCTAGAGATTCAAATAGTACTTTTATAATAAAACCCCAAGAACAGGACATGTTGGACTGAATTACCACCTACAAAGAATAAACCCCACACCTATCACACTGTAGAAAGTGCAGTCATACATGTGAGACAGTACATCTTATCTTGCTTGAATGTCCTGGACTATATAAAGCTAGACAAGAACTCCCACCACACCCATCTGTTCATAATACACTTTATACTAGTCTTTGTCAATTACAGAACACATGCAGATTCTACAAATTGGCATTGGCTGCCTAAGAGTGAAAACTCGCAGCCCTGGTTAGAAAGATGATAATAAAACCCCAATGATTATCTCATTCTAGCGACATGATAAAGACTAGTTGAGCAATTTTTATGACAAGCCCCTACTCTTGACAGCTCTATAAATGAAAATTTTAACTGAATATTTCCTCATTAAAAAAATATATAAGATTGTCATAATAAACATTTTTTTTTTACAATTATGATCCACTGGTTTTGACATTGACCTCTTCAGCTCCCTTGACCTGCTCAATGAGATACAGCCATGCATCAGAAAGTCGGTGAACTCCAGCATGTGCCACTTCAAATAGATTGTTCTGGATGCTATCCAGTCTAGCCTGTAGCACACTCATGTTGGGAAAAGCTTGTTTCTTGAATTCGTCAAGACTGATAAAACACACAAGAATTATATAGTACTTATTACAGAATGATACTTCTATATAACCAAAAAAATGTGACTAATATTTCAAGAAAAGCTATGACTTTTCTGAGTCGATATTACTGGAACCAAGGGAGGATCTATAGATGCTCAATTCCTTTCCTCCTCCATATTACTGGAACCAAGGAAGGCCCTATAGTAGCTCAGTTCCTTTCCTCCTCCATATTACTGGAACCAAGGGAGGCCCTATAGATGCTCAGTTCCTTTCCTCCTCCATATTAGTCTACCTCTGTGTGGTTGGAGGGTTTGTGTGTCCAGGTGATTCTTCAGACTATACAGATGGGAATGTTAACTCCTAGCAGGTTACCTTTTTTTTTTTTTTCTTTCGTCCGCTTTCAACTCAGGCGAAGTTTCATCTCTGAAACTGATTTTTGCGTGAAAATCCTTTTTCCCAATTTCTTACAATGGCAGTAGCGTGCACATTGTAAATTACTTTACACTGACAGCCGTGTGCTCAATGTACTCGTAATTAGTATTCCTCGCCATACAGGCAGATTTTCTCCGACTCAGAGGTACTCACGTTATCGTCCTGAGTAAGACCAGGGACTCGAACAAATGCCGGACAGTAGGTTCGAACCCGAGCTATGAGGTGTCTCACAGCTAGCAGGCCGAGCTACTATCAACTACTCTAGGCAGTCCCCAGCAGGTTACCAAAGGCATTGAGTTAGAGAGCACATTTCTAGGACAGAAAGGGAGATTTAAAAGCAAAGGACTGACTTCATTGCACCGGGTACCTCTGAAGTCGAAGGCCCGCCTATATGACAGGAGACACTAATAAAAAGGGAAAGGTCTTCACGCAAAAATCTGTCAGAAGCGCCATACCAGGCGGCACTGACTACACTTAAATTTATAACGGCAACGCAAGAAGAAGACTTGCACCAGGTTTTCCCATATGGCTCTGTCTCTGGTAACAGAAATGGCTCTCGGTAACCTGAATGGCAAGACTGCTTGCACAAGTACACCCTCTTGATAGAAATATCACTCTACAATTGCACAAAGCACAAACTCCTTAGCTCCAGCAACAATTCTAGGATCTCAAGAACAAAATGCACATGAGAATAAATGATGCGATCCAAATTTGAACCCATAATCTTCAAAATGCAAGGTCTTAACCCCTTCACCTCGAGACCCTAAAAGGAGGTATTTGAATACAGCAACAACTACTAAAATCAATGGGAAACGAGACAAGAAATAGCAGAGAGAGAACATTCTGAGCAGTGTAGCTTCATGGCAGGAAAAGAGCCTAAACCCAAACCGACCGCACTCAGCACATGTGTGTGGAGATCCAAGATAGCACATGTCAGCCGACTTGGCACATGAAAAGAGACTGTGTTCGTGTTTCGCCCATGTGGGCCCATGTCTCTTCTCTGGATGCACCACTATCCCTTAATTTATTGTTTATAAGTTGAATTCCTTCTACACAATTTTGTATATCTTTGTCTCTCAGTAATGAGGACACAGGTTTGAATACCAGCTATGGTATAGGATTTCTATTGAGGGTATAAAATAAAATCCCACTTGTACAACTTGTTTCGACTGTGTCATAACAACCTTTAAAATCTTCACAGTACATCAAACTCTCTTATCTAGTCCCTAACCTGGGTTATAAGTAAAAGTAAAGGAACCCTTTCATACCTTATGGTATATAGGGCAATACAGAGTTAGGCCTGTATTTTTCATTGACTATCGGCACACGATAGGTGATGTGGTCAGCATCACACCGAGCGCCTTTACTTTCCCAGAGCATGTCTGGTACCCAGTTGAGGCTGGGTCGACCTGAGAGCCGTCGCAGTCGGAAAAAATTCCACGCCCACTGCGGGTGTTGAACCCGGACCACCAGCCTTGAAAACAGTTCACTAACAACTACGCTACCGCGCTCTCTAACCTGGGTTATAGGATCTACAAACAGTTTTCATCATCAAATAGCATGTCCCTTGCAGAATGTCACTTTGATCAATGACCTGCCAGAAAACTGTCTCTAGTAAGTTCACCCACCTCTTCTAACGTCATGTTCAAGGTTTCTTTGATGTCCTGCTGCCACCTTCATCCTGGTTTTTTCCCAGCCTCAATACCCAGGTACCATGCCTTCCATTACTGTTCTCTCCAAACCACAGTGCCGTTTAACATGACCAAAATAATTCATTTTCCGGGACATCATGTTTATGAGTCAATCTCCAGATATTCAAATCTTGTAATATGTCCTTGTTTTTCTCTTCTCTGCCCAGGGCTTTCTAAGAATTTTTGGGGGTCAGTAAATCACTATTTACAATAACATCTACAATTTTTAGCTGCTTTATAATAGTGAGAATTTGTCTATAAAATTACATTAAATTTAATACAAAATTGTTATAAATTAAGAAAATTCGATTTTTACACTCATACAAGCATACACATGTCAGGTGAAAATGTGAAGAAAAATTAATCCTGCTTTTTCCAATTGTTAGTTGTGTACAAAAGAAATAAACTTACTTTATGAACTTTTCAAGGAACAAAAACAACGCTGCTATCAAGGAGAGAATAAACAGTACAATCACTGCATAGTCAGCCACTTTCCAGATTGCACTTCGTGGTTTCAGGTCATCTTCACGGACAGGGCGCTGCTCATTGTGAACACGCTGGACCTCAAGTTGCTGCCAAGTCTTCATGATGGATGGATCAACTTCTTGACTCTCAGCTTTTGCTTCTGTCTGCAATTATAAAGTTTGAGACAATATAGAAATATATGCTGTCATTCTTTGATTTGTATTTATCAAACGTAGTTTGTAAGTAATACAGACAAATTCACAAATTTCAAATATCAAGTAGTAGCATGTCCCTTGTGGAATGTTGCTTTCATCACAGCCCGGCTGAAGAACTAGGCCTCTAGCAAGTTCTCCCGCCTCTTCCAGTGTCATGTTAAAGGTTTCTTTGATGACCTGCTTCCACCTTCATCTTGGTTATCCCTGCCTCGTACCCAGGAACCATGCCTTCATTACCGTTCTCTCCAAACTGCTGACGTATAACGTGGCCAAAATATTTGATCTTCCGGGACATGATATTTCTGTTCCATTGATCCTTGATGGTATATACACATTAAAGAATATAACAGAGGCTATACAGTCTTCTTCTTCTTCCAACGTTTTCAGACATCGATTTGTGTACTTTTAAAGTAGTTAATGGTAAACCGGAGTCTATGTACATCTCCGTATAGCTTATCTTGGACTGATATGGGGATTGGCCATGTGTTTTCTCTCTGTTCCGTGTATGTTGGACATTCTTGCAGTATGTGTGTCTCTGTCATCTTGCTGGTGCCAAATGTACATATGTCAGATGGGCCTATTTTATACTTATTAAACAGATGTTACCTCAGCCTTTTGTGCCCTGTTCGTAGATGAAAATGACAACTTGTTCTCTCTACTTAGTTGGTGGTATGCATCGTCCTTTTCATGCCCTGGGTGATGTCTCAGCCATTTGTTCTTGTAGGCCATTTTTATCCGTACTTTTGCTTCCTCATGTCATACTGGTGTCTGTCTGTGGTAGCCTGCTTCCTGCTTTTGCCAATATGTCCAGCATCTCATTGCCAGGTATTCCGCAGTGAGATAGTATCCACTGTATTACCACTCTAGAGAAGATGTTGCATACTTGGTGTAGTGATGCTTGAAGTTCCTTCAAGTTGTTATCGTCTTGATTTCTTAGAGCAGTAATTACTGACAGGGCATCAGTAAGAAATACCAGGTTTTTATTTATATGTTCTTCTGACACTATGGCTTCTGCTGCCACTTTTAGGGCTTCTGCTCTATAATTGCTGGAGAACCTTCCTGTCGCTAATTTTAGCTTCCTGTGTTTCATGTCACTGAGCACTATGAGGGCTCCTCCACCTCCATTTTCAGTTGCATTTGCTGCAGACCCATCTGTGTATACATAGGTCCACTGCTGTTAGGAAGTGTTCCTTTAGGTACTCGTGGCCAGAAATTTTCTTTCTTCACTTTTGTTGGTTTTGCCTGCTATCTCTGTGATGTTCTCATTCAGCTCTGGGAATTTTGTATCTTTCCATATCTGTCTTGTGTTGGTATATTTTAGTGGTTTGGGAGTAACTTCAGCACATGATGGTTGTTTGCTCATCATCATCTTGGTTGTTACTACAAGTTGTTCGTTTTAGTCTGCCCTTACTGGCCCATTCATTCTGTGGTACATTGGGTGATCTTCTAGTCTCTTGAACTTTTCTGCTTGTTTTAGTGTTCTGCTCTCTTATATCCTCCATTGGTTGTAGGCCTGTGGTCTTCTCCATTTCCTGTATTGGGGTAGATCTCATTCCCCTGTAATAATTCTCATAGCTTGGTTCTGAACACAGTTGATTTTGTTGAAGTTGGATTGGGCTACAGTTGCCCATGCAGAGATTTCATAGTCCAGTGTCGGCGAACATATCCTTATAAAGCTTTTTAAAACACTGTTATCTGCCCCCAAGTTGTGCCAGCTAGTTTTTTCATGATTGCCATCCTGGATTTTGCTCGGGTTTTGTTTTTTTTTCAATCTGAGCTTCCATGTCATGCCTGGTCGAAGGTGATTCCAAGGTATGTGGGGTTTTCTCTGGGAACAATATATGGTTATTTAGTAGGAGCCTTGACTTTGGGGCTTGTTGATAGGAGAAAATCGTATATGTCATTTTCTTTTCATTGGCTTTGATCAGCCATGTATTGGACCATTGGTCTAGGGATGTGAGGGCCTGTTGTATTCTGCTTGTTGCAGCGGTAATGCGCTTCTCTGATGTCCACAGGGCCAGGTCATCCGCATACAGGGCTGGTGGATCTCTTCTGGGTATGTTCTCGATTATGTCATTGATGTATATGAGGAACAGTGTTGGCGACAGTACTCCCCCCTGAGGAACTCCTTGTTCTAGTGTTGTTTTCCTGCTGGTGAACTCTTGCACTTGCACTTTAGCAGTTCTTTTTTCTAGATACTGTGATATCCATTTGTACATTCGTCCTGCTACTGGTTTCTCGCAACTTCACTTTTAGGCCAGCCTTCCACACTTTATCAAAAGCCTTCTCCAGATCTACCCATACTGCTATCGTTTGTTTTCCCTCTTGAAAAGCATCCTCTATCTCCTGGGAGATATATGTCACTTGATCTTCTGTAGATCTGTGTTTCGGAAGCCTGCTTGTTGGGGGAATAGTAAGCCCTTTTCTTCCAGATGCCACATTGGTCTGGTGTTGATCATGCACTCTAACAATTTTCCTACGCAGCTCAGTAGCCTAATTGGTCTATAATTGTTAGGGTCTGTGGAATCCTTCCCTTCTTTTTATCGGTATCAGTATAGCTTCTTCCATTCTTTGAGTATAACGCCACTTTTCCAGCTGCAGTTAAAAATTTATAGTAATTTTTTTTAGCTTGTCGTCCATTTCTATTATCATTTCGTTGTTATCCCATCATTGCCTGATTGATTTTCTTTTCTTCAGAGAGTAATGCTTTTTCCAATTCATGCATTGTGAATTTAGTTGTCATGTGCTCCTCCGGGGGACCTTGAATGAAGTCTGGTCCATTAGTTCTTTTATGGTTTCCTCCTTTCTTCAGGAACATCTATATGATTTACTTGTGTAAAGTGCTCACTAAGGATATTGGCAGCTTGTTTCCGCTTAGCTGTTCATCATTCTGTTTGATGTGATTGTGTCTTGTATTTATTTTCTTGGTTTAGTGCCTGGCTAGTTTCAACAGCTTATTTCCATCTCTGTCTAGGTTAAGGCTTTGTGTTTTTTCTATCCAGCTGTTTCTAGCATTTTCATTTAGTGTTCGTTTGTATCTTGCGGAGGTGGCTTTAAGTTTAATATTTGCTTCTGTTGTTCTTTCTATTTCTGCAATGTCTCTAGCTTTTGTTAGTTCTACTTCTAGTTGTTCTTTCGTCGTCAGAATGGGCTGTTTGGTCTGACGAGGATGGACTCAGGGCTGCTTTGAGGCTTTTTAAAGTCGACCAGTTTATACTCTTGCGTATGTTTAGGGGTTCGAGTATAGGTCTGTCAGGAGTGCAAATTTCCCCCAGTCTGCTCGTTGTAGTTCCATCTTGATAGCAGCTTTGGTTGCTGTGGGGAGTATGCCACATTTACGATCAGCTTAACTGGTCTGTGGTCACTTCCTGCAAGTTAGTCTAGCACCAATCTATCAATTTTGTGGTGGATGTCTCCTGTACTAAAGGCCAGGTCTGGTGTGGAGGTGGTTTTCCAGGTTCTGGAGTAGTAACTATGTTTATCCTCGAGACATTGTTGATTAAGTGCTAGATGGTGCTGTCCATCCTGCCAGTCCTCCACCCTCATCCCCTCTGTTGTTCAGTATCCTGCAAGTAGCACCGCAGGCTAGTCTTGGAGATCGACTACTTGGATGAAGTCTCCCCAGCTACTATGCAGTTGTTAGGTCAGTTTAGTGTTCTCCAGCACTAGGTCTTTGTTTGGAGGCAGTAGATGTTATAGATCCGAGTGCTCCCAATTGGGGTTGTTGCGTCTATCCCTACAATTTCCGACTGTCTACTAGACCATACTGCTATTTCTTTACATGTAATCTGTTTCAGGTGAGAATCAGGACTCCACCTTTGAGTCCTCCCTGTCTAGTCGGAAGGTCTGATATCCTCTAATGGAAAATCTGTGGCTAGAGTTCAGATGCGTCTCTTGTATGCATGCTATGTCTATCTGCTCCTGTTGTAGATGTTTCGTTAATGGGACCTTCTTCTTTAGTACTCCTTCTGCATTCCACTGCATAATGTTGAATGTTCTATAATTGACTTCACTAGTGTTTGTCCTTTCTAACTGTCCCCTGGCTCTGAGGTTTGGATCGATCACTCCTGCCAGCTGTCGAAACTCCAGTTGACCATACTCTTTTTAGTATCTAGTCGATGTCATTGTAAAGCAATGCGCTGACATTGTGCACCGTCTTCTGCAGCGTTTCTGTCAGGCTGCCCACCATTAGCCTTAATTTATTAACCTACAAGACAGCAGTTGACTGCTCTTAGTCCATCACCACGCGGTGCACTGCCTATCGATAACAGGTCACGCTATTCTCCGATACTGGCGCCGGCACGCTCAGGCCACAATGTAGTCAGGCTTGCTCTGACCATACATACACAAACACGGACACTAATTAACACATTCTATCTGCTTATGGTGGCTTGAAACCGCGTCAATCACACCGTAAACACAAGAAATCGAGCACAGTTTATCCGTTAGAATTTTCACAACCGCCATGTTGGCGACCGACCATCGGCTATACAGTAAAAAGTTTATTAACAAGGCAGCCACGCCACTGCATTGACAATAGAAGATCATGGTTTGAATCAGGCTGTGCTGTTCCTAGTGTATTTTTCCCAGAGACCATAGGATTGTTGCCAGATCATAGTAGTTTGTGCAATACTCTTTGCAGATGGCGTGCCATTTCAGCAGAGAGGAACTGAGTAATATGGGATCACACCTGTGGCAATGAAGTAAATTCTTCAGCTTGTACGGTTTATAAATATAAATGTTACCTAAATTACAGTGATTATTTCCTTTTGTTTGCTTGAAATATTGTCCACATATTCAACCTTGTTTCTTGTGTAAGCTTCACCATCTTCTGTAGCTCACAGAGATACCATGTGAGTTTTATTGCACAGTTTGTTTTCACTAGGTCCGTTAGTTTGTCTCAATATATTATATTCAGGGCAGTCTTGAAGCATGTGAACATGGATGAATTGCCAATCTTGAATTTAGTATTTACATACCAAGGAAGCATTTTTTCAGAAAACAGAAGAATAACTAACAAAACACAATACAGATGCAACAAAGCAAATCAAATAATAGTACAAATGGAGCCAATTTTAAAATGCAATTATGTCACCATGAACACAAAAAGAGGATTGTTTGACACAATCTTTCTCCCAACATTATGCTATCAGTGCCAAACCTGGAGGCTGACATCAAATGATAGAAGAAAACTAGTCAGGACAGAGATGAAGTGTCTACACAGAATGCTGGGAGTAACAAGAAGAGACCGTTTCAAAATGAAGACATCAGGAAAAAAGTGTCATCAAGGAAAAGGAACATCAGTACTGATCATCAAGAAACAACAAATTAAATGGTTCTGCAACATAAGCAGACTACCAACATACAGTGCGCTCAAAAGCAATGTTATTCCAATACGGTGAATACATTTCAAAGTGGTGTTCACGAACAGGTGGCCCTCAGAGATAATAGAGGCGGTGAAAAAAACACTATGTAGCGCAGAAGGAGAAGATGCTGGATGGCCTCACATCATGGTTCGACACAAGATCGACGTCAGAACTGATTACATGCACCAAGCAGAGAGTTGTGGACAGACATGACCGTCTACGCCGGCAGGCATGGCACATGATTGATTATGAAGCGCACATAAAAATCCATTCTAGTAATCACTTATCTTGACACTGTGAGACAAAACAGGATTAGAGAAAATGAAGAATAAAGACATTTGAATACATTAGTTATGTACCACAATCAGAAGATGTTACAAAATATGAAGAACTCATTTCCTGCATTTCAATCACTGTTGTTAACCGTGCAAAAATATTGTTAGGAAGAAAAACTTCCTTTGAAGTTAACATAAATAGAGCTGTTCTGCCCCAAGAAGATGTACTCACATTTGATCCTGCGCTGTGTGATACTGCACTGTTGCCCACTTGAATAGGTTCTGATGCTGCTTTTATAACTGATGTTGAGCTGGTTACTATTTTGGCTTTCGTTGTTGAGCTTCTTGTGGGTCGTGAGCTCTCTCCTTCAGAAATTTCTACCTTCTCTGCATTCACCTTTTGCTGCCGTCCACGAGACCGAGATCGTGCCTTCTCCTTGCCTGATGCTGCCTTAAGACTACGAGATGATGACCGAGATCTTGAACGTGTTGTTTTTCTAGATCTGGATGTTGACCGCTTCGCCTTCTTTATCTAAGGAGACCAAAAAAAAAAAAAATTAAAATTCTATTATGTTAAAAATCATTAGATCTAGTAACGGGTTTTAAATCATGTATGGAAATCGACACCTTCAATATGTGAGGATATTTGCTAACAGTCTTAAGATCTTTTTGTTGTGTCATATATCATTATTATTTAAAATATGTTTTGCAATTCTTTCACACAATAAACTGTCTCTAAATATGTCTATTTTATTTATCAACACTGGTGTGATGTTGACCACTTCATTCATCATAGGCCATTGGTCAAAGAAAATATGGACCTAACATTGATCCCCAATATACATCATGGTATAAAATGGGTTCCTTACCATATTTACTAACACAAAACTGTTACAGTTCCTTATCCTATTTACCAACACAAATTTGTTAGTATCACATACAGATATGAGAGCCGTGGTAACATAGTGGTTTGTGTACTGACACGCCCATGTATGCGGGCCATCAAAGGAGCAAAGAATAGTAACACTCGACCTACAATGCATGTCATAAGAGGCGACTGAGGTAGTGGTCTAGGGAAGCTAACCTAGTTAATAAAAAGTCGCAGAAATCAGATGTGCTGGCCTACTTGTAGGGGCATAACTGGCACAGAGTACAATCGCTCTTAGCCTTGCATCGCATGCAAATCACAAAGAACGGTTAACAAGTAGTCGATATGGAGCATTCAAAGAAGATTATTGCAATTGCTACAAGGCACCCACACCTTCAGTCAGTCAGACGTGCCCCAATATATAAAAACGGTTAGCACTGAGGTACAGAATCAAATCTGACCCTCTACATTTACCTTTAGACTTTTTGTGAAGTTCTGAATAGCCTGAGCATAATCTACTGCTATTTTTTTCACTGGCTCCCAAGTTTCATCTCTGACATCATCACCAGAACCTTTCCAGCGAACGAGATATTCAAGGAGACCCTTCGCTCGTGCTCAAGGATTAAATCAACCTAAAATGCATAATTTTATACAGAACTCACTAAAATGTGAAATTAAACAAAAATTTGCAAATAAAAAATACAACTATAAACAGTACCAAACTTATTAGTTCGCACTAGTACAACCACTTCCATAGAAACCACTATTATTTTTTCTTGCACTATGTTTACAGCATAGCTGCGATATTTTCTTCTTTCCGATTTGTAAAGCGCTGTTTTTTTTCGGCTCACTCCAAAATCGTTCATATTTGAATTTTTTATATAGGAATCAACTTAGCATTTTATATCTCAAATTTTGCTCGCACTACAGCTCTTTTTTAATTTTCAACTGCTACGTGTTCTCAACTTTAGTGTGCTCAACCTAAACAGTGGACTCACATTTTCTTATCCGTCTCAGATAGTAGTAGATACTCATCTCCTCTGAGATCAGATATCACTTAAAAATACATCCATATGGAACACCAGCAGAGTGCTTTTGGAGCATGTAGCACTCACTGTACCTCAACACCCCAAAGACCCCACAAAGAAAAAAAATGTAGTTTAAAATATATTGAAGGCAGATACCTCCAATCTCTATATCTAATCCGAATTTGCAAGTACTGGAGAGAGCCTAACACAACCCCGCCCAACACAAAGCTTCACAGAAGCAAAAACTCTCCTGAAACAGTCCATAAAAATGACGCTGGGGGAAAAACAAATGTTGGATACAACCCAGAGCATGACAACATAAATACATTAATTAAACAGAAAAGAGCAGACCAGTCTTAAGACTTAAAACGGGGCACTGTGGTCTCAAAGCACACCTCCATAGAATGGATCACAGGAACTTGACTGCATGCACCTGTGGAGCATCAAAGCAGTCATCATAGCTCATCTCTTGCAAGACTACCCCAGCCTGAGCAATGTGAGAATGGAAATATGGCCAACAGAAACAATTCTACAAAACAAACTATGGAGGAACTGGTGAAGACCTCAAACGCACCACTCCGTTTATGACACACCCCGGGAGTAGTCACATAGCAGAAGTAAAATTATTAAAATTAAAAATGTAAAATTATTCTATAGAATATTTGTTTTTGTTGTCCCCGCAGTGACCTCCATAGCCATGCTGCTAGTAGTTGTAGCATATGCGCTATTTTCCTCTTTGATTACCTTTCCTTTAGTCCTAGTCATAAAAGCCCAAGCATTCCAACTGTGCAGTCACGGAACCATCAGTGTAGGCAACAGCTATCTTTCTCTGGGCGTGTAGTTATTTGACTTCTGCTTTGTCAATTATCAGTTATATGAGGACTATCATCACAGCACTCCGGGCATGTCCATAGGTGCTCCGATCCCGCCTCAACAAATCCAGCAGCGCCAGCGGCACAACACGCCAGTTTGATGTTGATTAATCAATCTTTTTTGCATATTTGGTTTGTCGTTCTTTTTTGGGCTGTACCAATATCTACACCTATCTCAATTTGGTCAACTACTGGGATTCACAGCCCTGAAACTCCTCTGTTCGGAAAGACTTGATGCGTTAAGAATGTCAATCCAGTCCATGGCAGCTCACTCCCTCTGATATTGTAGCCAAGCCAGCCAATCTATCAGCTTTTCATTACCACTAGCTCTGGTAGGAACAAAAATTAAGGTGATTTCTCTGATCACATTAATTATATTTCTGCTTTGACTATATCACTATGTATGCAGCAAGTGAATTGCAACTTGATTTGTTTACTAATTACTACTGTGGTCGCCCGAGTGGTTACCGGGGCCCAAATTTGGGATGTAAAGAATAGAACCACTGTTACCTGCCATGCATGTCGTAAGAGGCTACTAAGGATGTTTGGCTGAAATCGGATGCACGTGTAGGCATCCCGATAAGGGAAGTTCGCTTCGGAAGTCCGTAATATTTCGTGAAATGAAATACCATATTTGTCATCACGTGTCGGCACTCGATTTGGGATATTCAGCCGTCGCATCGATTTTACCAGGACTTCCAGTGATTTTAGACCACTATGTGAAGAAGATTTTTCCTGCCGATCCTTTCTTCAGATTGTTCTTTGAGAATTAGAAGAAAATTTTGTCTCGTTTGGAAGTTACACAAGACAATTTGTCTCGAGGTGAGTTTAATTGGAATAATTGCATACTTACTTTTTAAAATCTAAAATCATCATTATATTTGAATTCTCCATCCTTTTACATGTGTGTACAACTTTGGGGATCTCAAATATTCCGAACTATAGTTATCCTATTTGTGTAAGCCATGTGTCCTTAAAATTCTTCTAGAGCGTCGCCGCCATTTTTTTTTTTTTGGGAGGGGGCAATTTTAACTAGTTTTAAAGGATACACTGCATATTAATATAGTATTACATTAATTGCAAGAGTGTAACTAAACCACCAGCAACAAATATTTGTGTTCTAATGTTTAAATCAATTATTTATAATATTGAATCACGTTATCAATTTTTAAAAAAAAATACTAATTAAAATTACATAGAATAATTTTTTTATTTCTGCACATTCACTGATTTGATCATTTCTGTATTGATTTTACTTGAACCATGGATAACATTAACAAGAAAAGTATTGAAGACATGAGGTCATATGTGATGCAGTGTACAGTGTACCCAGTTAAGAAGGAGTACGTAGCACAGCTGCTGTTGTACGCTGCAGATCTGATGAGAGATGACCATTTCTGAGGTGGTAAAGAAGGTATTGACTGTTGTGCTTGCAACAGAAACTGGTAAGAATGGCAATGAAATGTGCCTTATGTCTTCTATCACACACTTTGACAAACTGATGAGATACACAAACAGAACTTTAACTGATTAGCTACGGAATTGAAATATGCCTATGGTTGGCTGAATTAAATTTAGGTCCCATTTTCAGGTGTATGTACAAATTCAGCTGCAGTTTTTTTTGCAGTAATTAGTTCTGCATGTTTCAAAACATTGCGACAATATAATCTATGAATGCATTTTGTGTTCCCACATAAAATGTATGGTTTATATGGTTTTGTATTAGAAATAAGAAAGATATTTAAGATAATGTAAGCGCTTTGCTATAACATTGACACAGTTTTATTGAGATCCATATTTTTAATTTACCCTATATTTTTCATGTATTTATTATTTAGCAATTATTAATTCATAAAAAATTCATAACTTTTTTTCAGAATTGAGGTACAGACTTGGGTGAGGTGTCATTGAATTGCAAATTTCAAGGCCTATCTAACTATCTTGTTTTTAATGCTGTAGCACTATTTTGAAAAATTATCAAAGTGTCTACGTGTCCTAAACATGTAGAAGTCTATATGTTTAGGGGCCTACCAAACCAATGTGCAACGTATACACGTTCTTGGCAAAGATCAAACATATCACAAAGAGTGATTAAAATTGGTCGTAAAGAACGAACGCAAAGAAGAAGAAGACTACTTTGGTGACTACCACAAAGTAAGAAAGGCAAACAAACAACAAACACTATGACTATATTATTAATATTTTCTCCAGCTAACTGAATGAGTGACACTGAAATAATATGATCAACTATGCTTAACAGTCAACTGAATATTACTATAATTACTCAAGTCAATTACTGTAGTCTGAACTAAACTTACTAAAGTTACTTTTTAACTAGGCTACTTAGCCACACTAAAAGTTAAAACCACTTGTGACACAACTAATTTTGACAGTAGTACTCAGCTGTGTATTCACTTTTCAACACTAGCTTATATTCATTAATTCAATACAACTGAGTAAATTGTTGAGTAATAGTAATAAAAGTAGATGTGAGTCATATCTGCTGTCTACTGACCCGTAACTACTATCTCAAATAACTGCCCTAAATTAAATCTGGTATCAAATTCAAGTCATTTCCAACTGAGAACGTATATACTTTACAATTTAATGGTATAAATTGTCCATTCGTACACTTCCATATTGTTATAAAATATACCTTAACATACGTGACAACTGACACGCCATTAGGTAACTAAGTCACATTTATTTAAAGATATTTTATAATGAATTTTCTGTTTCTAATTCTCTTACCCGGTAAAACAATTTCTGCCGTCTATCTATCGCAGCGAGAATAAGGACAGTCACACTAGTGTCGTAATGAACAGGTTACTGGTACAGCTAAGAGAATTACATCGTAACACTATTGTACATTTATAAATTGTTACAATTTGTTATTAAAAAAATGTAATAATAGTTTATAACATGTCTTTGATCTAGTTTATGTATTGTCGGTGTAAGATCACGTGAAGTTAAACAACCGGGGCAAAACGGGGTCAAGGCAAAATAAACCAGAAAGCGTGGGTCCGGTGTCTACTAATCGCACAGGTTGCCGTTGTCCGTGTTCTTTTAAGACGTACGCGCAATTTATATAACAACACAATGATTTATGTATCTAAGTACACCAATTTAAACATCCACTATAAATGCATGTTGTGTCATTTATTAAGGACACTAACCTCAAGCCTTTCGTCATCACTAATATTCGCCATGACTTGTTGTAGCGTACTTTGTTCTTACGAGAACAAGCGTTCCCATGGTGCATCACAGCATTACAATTATATGGCGTTGATTTTTTTCTCTCTCTTGATTTCGGTTCTCAAATTAGTATACTAGTATGTTAATTACATACTATTGTTCCAAGCGGGGGTTTCTTTCGAGTTTGTATGTGAAACATACTACACTATTATAATTTTTGTTTTTGAGTGCACAATTCTTTATCTAAACCGAAAAATTACTATTTGATATACATGAGCAACTCATGATTTGCTTGCGTCTATAATCTCAAGAGTTGAGAACCACTACTTGAGCACCTCTTAGACCAGGTCGATTTTTTTAACAGCTGGTTTTATATGTATAGCCGCCCGCCTGCCCAACGTGTTCGTAGCGCGTTGGACGACGGGTGACAAGCTCCTGTGAGCGGGTTCAATTCCGCGGGCTGGCAGAAAAGCCACAGGTTCTCCAGATTTATGGTGTTCGTGGCAGCGAACCTAAGGGTTACGATGTCCATGGCACCGAGCCGAAGAGCTGAAAGCTCATGCTTCTGGGTCGAAGAAAAAAATGTGATAGGCTAACCATAGAACTGCAAGACAACTTGATTCTCCGCAAATAATTTTTTTTAATGTGTGTTGGACACAACCAATAAAGACGCGTTCTTGGATTGAAAGAGCTAAAAACGTATAACTTTGGAAGGTTCATGGTAAGCAAATAGCGGATACATTTAGCATGATGGGACAATTGACATGTGCCAGCGACGTTCTGATGACTCATTTTTTGCGAATTTACGTTTGGCACGGCTATTGCTGACGCGATCCTGTGTTTACAACAGTTCCGGGTGTAACTCGTCTAAAAAATGGGGACATACATACAAGACAAGCCCGGTTTGTGCAAAACCAGCCAGCTACAGTGACCATATATCCGTGTATACTTATTTTTATTGATTTTCTGAAAGCGTACCTAGGATTTCCCCCCTCCGGAGCGATGTAATGTAAACTCTAACAAGTTAAAGTTTACGTATTCTATTGCTTTTTTTTATTTTAGCTCAGTTCAAGAGTTCACGCCAGTATGTTTTTTTAAATAGCCATAGCCATTAGCATCATCATGTGACGCGCATGCTAGAGTTGGTGATCATAGATCTCCACACCTTTCTATTCCCAATGTTGCGATCAGCTTAGTTGTTGGTACACATCCATGTCAGACTACCCAATAGCTTCTCTCTATGTCGTTCTTAATATATCTTTCCATAAATGTTTCCATCTGCTACGTGTTTTATTGCATGTCTTCACATTGCATGACATTCTTCATTATCAATGATACAGCGACGCTTGGACAGTATTGACGAACTGGGCGGAGTGTCTGTTGATTTTCTACCAACACCAGCAAGGAACCAGAATTAGACAAGTAGACTCTCCGTGCTGCTCAATGACACGGCAGGATTCACTAGGAGCATTAACCACTACCGGATGTCTTGCTAGTCATGTTTTTTCTACTGTACTCTTAGCTCTCTCTCTCTGTAGCCTGTGACATCTCTGGCACTTAAGGCAGCAACAAATGCACACAATTCTCTGTTCTTGGCCGCCCTTTGTATTGTGTTCCAGCTGTGATTCAGTTTTTGCTCTACTTCTCATCTCCAGCGTCTCTTTTGGATGATAGTGTTTATATTCTCATGTTGACACTGTGCAAGAAGTTCTTTTCTGGAGATAGTATTTGGCCAGAACATGCGTAAGATCTTTCGCAGACAAGTTGTATGGATGGAGGAGAGTTTGACATATCTTGTTCTGTCATTCTAAAGCATTCTGATCAGTATATTAAAGTTGATAGCACACAGTTGCGATAGATATTAATCTTGGTTTTGATGCTGTATTGAGCTAATTTATAGACCGTATGAAGGGTCATGAATGCACTTTATGCCACACTCAATCTGCTTTTAATGTTAGATCCAGCTCCTTCGTGGCTGAAAACATTTCCAAGATATGTGAAAGTAGTTGTAGTTGGAAGTATTTTATCTTCTAGTTTGACTATAGTCTAGGTATGTGTCCTGAAAAACGAAAGCTCACCACGTGTGAAATCTTCTTCTCGATCGTTCTTTTCTGCCATTTTGATCAATCTTATTGTGATAAATAAACAGCCTATACCAAGAACGTGTGTGTTTCGTCACATCTTCAGCACCATTTGGAGCTCTGGTGGTTATCCTTCGGCGATCTGTCCGATTTCAGCCAGCGTTTACTGGGTTCACTCTTCGTCAGCCTTTGGCTGTCTCCAGCCGACCTGCAAGGCAGCAGGTTACATGTGAAATGCTTGGGAAGGCTGTGGGGTCACCAGAAAAATAGACTAGAAATGAGTACATCAGAAGCAGAGGACATAACCTCATGCACCGAAAGACAATAAATGCAGTGGTTTGAACATTTAATGAGAATGGAATAAACCAACCACCACTAACAGCATACAATAAAAATAGATCAGGTACTAGAGCTAAGAGAAGACCAAGAAAAAGATGGATAGACAATATCAAAACACTATACATAAACACAGATATAATCACAGGCTGACTCATCTGGCCTCAGAACGCACATTAAAGCTTCCACCCCTATGCGTACGCAAGAGTGTACAACCAATTCAATCTTTCACCTGGGGAAAGACAATAGACAAAAAATGTGTACAAATGTTAAATGCAAGAGGATCATCACAAGCTGAGTCACTGTTCCTTTACAATGGATATTGATTCTCTATCTATTCTCAGGTCTGGTCAGTATCATTCTGGCTTTTTTCCAACTACATAAGGGCATTCATATAGTCCACTATAACACAGATTTGTACACATGGACAATAGGTACAATTTTACAAACAGAAGACCTCACTTTACAATACCATATCTAGTGAGTTATACTGTAGCATGATGACAGATCTCACTGGTCATGTGGGAGGACATGCAATGCTGACATAGTTAGCTCTGACTATGAAAGCTGACATGGCCAGTATTGCATGCCCAAAATGCAGTGACTGCTTCCTTTGGACGTTTGTTAGAAGGTTCATTTTACAGAGTTTTACCAAGATCTAGCAATCCTGGTACAATCAACCAGCTCAACACTCACCTGCATAGACAGTTGTTGATGTGATTGCTGAAAAAATTGTATAGGACACTTGCACGGCTTCTGTACAATCTATTGATCTCTGTACCTGACTAGAAAAATCGTGTAACAGCAGTCATTTTGAGATATTGCTCATCTGTTGTGTGATCCAGTCTCATACCACTCGCAGCTGTGCTTACACAACTGCCTAATCCAACACAAGAGGAACCTGCATAGCTGAGAATCATCATGTCATTGAGTCACAAAGAACGCAGCAAAAGACAGAACATGCACATGTCAACCTTGATCATGTATGTCCCACCTGTGGTAGATTGTGTTCTAGGATTGCACTCTACAGTCATCTCTGCACACACCAGAGAGGTGCAGCAGCACAAGTCTGAGACTGTTGTCATCATCACTTGCAATGGATGGCTATTACCTAATCCAAATAGTGACCCGTTACCTGCTTTGCCAGACTAAAGGGCAGGAAGCTGTTTCCCAGGCCACCATGTGGAGGTAAAGTATGGTCTTGTCAGTGCTAGCTCACTGGCACTGCCTTTTCACCATAGTTCATTGCGCCTATGACGCCATATGTTCAGTGTGAAACTAGCTTAAATCGCAACTGAACTCAAGGTCTATATTTCTAAAGGTAGCGCCACACCTATACATGCCTGGTTTGATCACTCCTTTTACCAAGCCATACATGATAAAATACAAACTTCTTCCAACTCCTTATTCTTAGTGTTCGTTCCTATCAACCACATTAACAACTCTATGTGATCGGTGTGGTTTGCACTAGAAATGAGTAATTTGCACACCAATTTTTAAGCACCTGTGGCACGTATGGCAAGCTCATCAGAAATTAAACCTAAAGTAATGTTTTGGTTTGCTTGGCCTGACAGTCCCAGACATCTTCCTTTCTTTTTCCCACAGAACGTTTTTCACTTTTTATTGAACACTTCTCAGCCACGCACTGCAGATTGTATATAATCTGAGTCGACGATCATGTTCATGTTTTCTTACTTTTTCGGACACTGTGATGTTGTTCTGGATAAGGAACATATTAAACCATTTGAGATGTGTCATTTCTGTCGCTTCGAAGAGATTTGAAGTTATCACTCAATCTTTGTCTTTTAGGGGAGCGGAAACATTGGACATATGGCAGATATTTTTATATTAGCCATATTGACAGGATCAGACAGTAAACTGTATTGTTACATATCACTGTTTTACTTTACAGGTAGCTATACAGGAACATCAGTCAATAACAGTTTTGCCAAGACCAGGCAATTCTGGTACCACGAACGGTCACTTGCGCACTTCTGTGCCAATTATTGATCTCTAGACGTCAGCCAGGAGTTTTGTGTAGGTGAAGCCACTCTGAAATAATACATGGCTGTTGTGCAAATAAATTGTACACCCTTTACAGCTGCACTTACACTACCACCTAATCTTATGGTAGCCTCTTGTCGATCTCTACTCACTTGACCAGACTACAGTTCAACAATCTGTTCCCAAGGCCACCACATGAAGGTGGAGTAGGCTCTTGGTCAGTGCCAGGTCACTGGCGGTGCTTTATCATCTGATTTCAATGCACCTCTTCTTCTTTGTGTTCATTCTTTACGACCAATTTTAATCACTCTTTGTGATATGTTTGATCTTTGCCAAGAACGTGTATACGTTGCACATTGGTTTGGTAGGCCTCCTAAACGCATAGACTTTCTACACGTTTAGGACACATGCATCCGATTTCAGCCAAACCTCCTTAGTCGCCTCTTATGACATGTGTGGCAGGTAACAGTGGTTCTATTCTTTACACCCCAAATTTGGGCCCGGTAACCACTCGGGCGTCAATACACCTATGGCCCCTTCTTCCAACTAATATTGTTCTGCCCTGATATCGCAGCACATTCAATGCCCAGTCTTCTGTATTACCTCCTTGTAGATCAAAAGCCACATTATGTGGATTGACACTTTACCAGGAGCCACACTAAAGGGAATTTATTATTCTAAAAACAAATGGCTTGTAAAAACAGGGCTTTTGCTTTGGTCGACTAAGAGTTAAGATCTCATGAAAAATGCTGAATCACAACACTCAATCACAAAAACGCCTGTGATGCCGGCAGGGGAAGCAAAGAATAGTACCACTGCGACCTACATTGCATATCATAAGAGGCGACTGATGTAGGCTCTAGGGATGCTACCCTGGTAAATAAAAAGCAGCGCAGAAATCGGATGTGCTGGCCTACTTGTAGGCGCATAACTGGCACAATGTACAATCGCTCTTAGGCTCAAATCACATACAAATCACACAAAGTGGTTGACAAGTGGTCAATATGGAGCGTTCAAAGAAGAAGAACTCATATATATTTACATACTCATGCTATAGAAAACACAGAAATATTACAAGTAAACATTTTAATTTAATTACAATAATAAGGAAGGTAACAATGAAAAATGTGGCTATATACTTGATTACATTATAATCAAGTTATTCGGTGGAAAAAATCATACAGTTTGCTTGCACTTGCTTTTCCTACCACAGCAGACAGTTCCTGCAATGAAAAATGTCACAAAACACTGTGAACAAACAAATTCAAAATAATTGACACATAATAAAATACAAATGACATAATGTGTAAGCCCAATGTGGTTATAACTAAGAGCACTGAATGATTTGGTCTACTTGTTAAGTGAAACCAAATAAACCACAACATAAATAAATATATCTGCCTTCAAAGAAGAACACAGTATAAATACCTCTATCAAGCAATAACACAGTATAAAGACCTGTCTTCAAATTCAGAACATTGAAACAGATCTGTACATGTGTTTAAAGCAAGAACCTGGCATAAAGACATATATATCTGCATTCAGAGCAAGAACATGGCGCAAAGATATTATGTCTTCAAATCATAAATGTAGCATAAATACATCAAAGCTAGAATATCGTCATAAATTTAACTGTTTAATTAAAGTTGCAACATATTTTTGAATTTAACTACTTTTTTGTGACTGATTTTGCAAGTTTTTGTATCAAGTACTGGTTTTGTTGAACTTAGGATTGGGTGGGTGGGGGTGGATTCGGGAGTATACAGGTCAAGAAATTTTTTTGGGTGTTTTCATATTAATGTAAAATTTTATAACAATTTAAGAGATTATGACTTATAAGAATAGAAACAGGTTAGTTTACAAAGAAATGTGAAAGTGTTGCCATGGAAACAATGCAAACTGACCACCAACACAAAATTTCAAATCCATAAGAGTCTGAATCTAATGAATTTAAAATAAATTTTGGGTAAAAACACCCCCAAAAAATCTTTTATGGCCAATTTACCCAAAATTTTTATTACCCAAAAATGTATTTTAAATGTAATATTTAATATATCCTAAAAAGCTTGTGTAATAATTTTGTGCTTTCATATTAATGTAGAATATGTATTACAATTTTGAGATATTATGACTTAAAAGAGTAGAAAAAGTTTTGTTTCTAAAAAATGTTTATGCGTTGCCATGGAAACAATAAAAAATGGCAGCCAAACACAAAATTTCAAATCCCTACGGCTCTGAATATAATGAATATAAATGAATTCTGTTTTCACTCAAGGTGAGCAATTGTAATATCTAAAATATTACACATCCTTTTAGGATATATTAAATATTACATTTTTTATGAATTTTTGGGTAAACACATCCCCCCAAAACAGCTTTTATTGATCAAATTTTGAGGGCATTTTTACCCAAAAATTTATTAAAAATGTAATATTTAATATATCCTAAAAAACGTGTGTAATATTTTAGATATTACAATTGCACTTAGAGTGAAAACAGAATTCATTTACATTCATTAGATTCAGAGCCTTTTTCCATGGCAACGCTTTGACATTTTTTTTTAACCAATTTTTTTCTACTCTTCTAAGTCGTAATCTTTCAAAATGGTTATACAAATTTTACATTAATATGAAAACAACGAAAATAGTTTCTTGACCCCCATACTACCAAATCCCCTTAAGTGTTTTCATTACTGTGACCACAATTGTGCTGTTTTAGTTACACCTCATACTCTTACCATCATGAATTCTCTAAGGAAGAGAGGATGTTACATAAATCAAGTAATGGTGGTGAATCTACGAGGCGTGTTCAAATGAAAACGGGACTTGTTACACCATGCGTGCTAGAGTGCACGGATATTGATGACATTTTGCACTAGTAATGAGTATCCAATAATTAACATACGGTCACGTGTTCATCTTCCCAGCATGCATATGTGCTGCATGAGACTTAACAATATGGCGGGTGTGATTCTGAACCCGTCCAAAGTAAATCAGCGTGCTGTGATCCAGTTTCTTTCATTTGAAGGATGTCAAGCAGTAGACATTCATCGGAGAATGAAGGCAGCATATGGTGACAAATGTTTGTCGAGGACAAGAGTGATGGAATGGACGCGTATGTTTAAAGACGGACGTGAGTTAACAGCAGATCTTGCAGGCCAGGTCAGGCGCATATTGTTGCAACAGAAGCCATAGCCTTGCTTCATAAAGCAGTACTGACTGACCGTCGTCGGAGCATTCGTTCGCTTGCAGAAGAATTCCATATGTCAATTGGGACAGCCCACATGGTTGTTCGGAAGAAATTGAACTATCGGAAGGTGTGTTCACAGTGGGTCCCACGGATGTTGACTGACCACCATAAGGAAGAACGGATAGAATGGAGTTTGAACCACTTGATGCGTTACAGGACAGAGGGTGATGCATTTCTGTTGAGCATTGTGGCAGGTGATGAATCGTGGTGCCACCACTATGAACCGAGCAGCAAAATTGACAGCATGCAATGGAAACATCCAGGTTCACCAAAACCCAAAAATTCAAGACACAGGTTTCTGCTGGGAAGGTTATGGTGACCGCATTTTTGACCATGAAGGGCTTTTGTTGGCCGATTTTAAGGAACCTGGTGTCAACATCAATGCCGCCCATTATAAAGACACTTTAGACAAGCTGCATAAGGCCATCAAGGCTAGCGACCAGGCAAGCTTTCTCAAGGTGTGATTCTTCTCCACGACAACGCTCGTCCGCACATCGCAAAAATTGTGCAGGAAACATTGGCAAAGAAGAATTGGGAAGTTCTTCATCACCCAGCCTATAGTTCCGATTTGTCCCTGTGTGATTTCCATTTGTTCGGACCGTTGAAGAAAGCACTAAAGGGACAGCGATTCAACAGCAACGCAGACGTGAAGACAGCGGTGACCACATGGTTCAGTGAGCAGCCACGCACCTTTTTCTCGGACGGCATTCGACGTCTACCTAAACAGTGGGATGCTTCCTAAATGCATACAGAGATTTTTTCTGATGAACCCAGGTGCATTCTTATTCACAAGTGGTTGCTTTGTTTAATTCCGTTGAAACTGTTAATTTGCGTATGATACTTTTAAATAAATCCACAAGTCCCGTTTTCATTTGAACACGCCTCGTACAACCTTAACCAGACTTTAAGAATACAAAGTCAAATGTTAGACAAGAGCACTATATTGTAAGTCATAAAGAACAGTAAACCAAAATAGAACTAGTTATGTTATACGGTTGACATCATGGCATATTGGGCATTCCCATTCGTGCTCTTTCTCCCAAAGTCCATTTGCTTATCATACCCATGAGAAGTTGATTAGTATATATTCACTATCTACCACGAAGACGACACTGTCTGGCATGTCCAAACTTAACGCCTAATTCTAGAACTCGTTCCAGTGTCTGAGACTTGCCCATGTCACATAAATGAGAGTATCGCATTGATGATATCGGCTCTGTCCATACTTCTGCCCGCTTGAGTCAGGGCATTGTTTGCAAGAAAGTCAGCACACTCATTATCCTGCACTCCAGCATGTCCAGGTGTATACAGCCAAGTTATTTTCTTGAGATGTGAATAGAACTAGTGTTGCTAGCTGAAACATGCTGAGAGACATACTGAGGTAAATGTCTCCAGGCAATACCAAGTTTTGGCATAAGTCAGCTCTACCAGACTTCTTTATGACCTTCTTTCTCGAACGCTCCATATCGACCACTTGTTAACCACTCTTTGTGATTTGCATGTGATCTGAGCCTAAGAGCGATTGTACGTTGTGTTAGTTATGCGCCTACAAGTAGATCAGCACATCCGATTTCTGTAACACTTTTTATTTACTAGGGTAGCTTCCTAAGCACATACCTCAGTCGCCTCTTATGACATGCCTTGTAGTTCACAGTGTTACTATTCTTTGCTCCCTTGAACGCCCGGCAACACATAGGAGCCTTATTACCAATCACCAGCCTTAACATATGAGAACTGGAGAAAGCTTACAATACCATCACCAAAATCATTCTTGGAAAAACTCCTGAAATATTAACAGATGTTCAACACTTTCTTTTCTATAAATAATACTGAAGATGACATCTTAAAGTGTATACAGAAAAGATGATTGCAATACTAATTTACAAAATATAATAGACTTACCTCTTGTGTAGCTTTGCACAGAAGTTCAAGACCTGAAGGAATCATAACAAAATTAATATTGACAGTCTGAAATGCCATTTATTTAAGAAGGAACTAATTTTCACAGAAAATAAAATTGGTACGCTTTCTACCAGTCCCAAACCGTATAGTTCAATCTATATGTGTTTTATACATCGACCGCCCGAGTGGTTACCAGGGCCCAAATCTGGGGTGTAAAGAATAGAACCACTGTTACCTGCCACGAATGTCGTAAGAGGCGACTAAGGAGGTTTGGCTGAAATCAGATGCACATGTCCTAAATGTGTAGAAGTCAACCTGCTTTCTTGCAGGACGTCTGGGGACAGCCAAAGGCTAATGGAGAGCGAACCCAGTAAACGCTGGCGAATCCGACACATCGCAGGATAAGCACCAGAGCTGTTAATGGCGCTGAAGATGTGACGAAACTCACCCATGCTAAGGCTGCATGAATCAGATTTCCACATGAATGAATTTATGGATTGGTTATTGGTTATTGGTTACTAAACTGACGTCATTGCACTCGGGCAAACCCATAGGTGCTCAGTCTCCCCCAACAGATATCGAGTATGCATACTGATGGTTCCTGTGGCTCGCTGATTAAACACACCTCTCACTCTGCCTCTCAGGCATCCAGTTCGACTTGAACATGTTCGACTTGTTATGGAGAGATCTGGTACATCAGTTTTTAGGTGATCGGAGAGAGAGATACATGGACAGTTTAATTTCTTTCCCTAATCCTATTTTGCCTCACAGAATCAGGATCAAAAGATATTTCTAGAACAGGCTCTTTTGTATGCTTCATGCTTGGTGTCTTTCACTGCCTCTGTTATTTCTGTGGTCTGCTTTTTACATGGATATCTTTTGCCTTGTATCCACAGTATCCGAATAGCATTGCTAGTTCAGATAACTTTTGAGCTGGTATTTAACAATTACTGCTAATAAATGTGAAGCCGATAGCAAAGTTGAAAATACGCGCAAGTCACGGTGTAAAAACGGAGTTTGAGGCTATCTTGTGCCAAAAATTCTCTGTGTGCACATGGTACCTGATTAGACTGTAGGTTCCCTGATCCTTTACTTGGGGTTCTAAATTACAAGTACCTCTGAAGTTGGAGTAGAGCTCACCTGAATGGCGAGGGACACTGGTTATACAGAAAGCAAGCTTTCACGCAAAAATCAGAATGAGACACCATGACTATGCTTGAAGTGATAGCGCACTAGCAAACCCAAAGAAAATGCACAAACAAAATTTGAAAATAAAAGCACTCAATCACAAGAAGTAAATTCCAATCCTGATAAAGTGTTGGAAAGTAAATTCCCATCCTGATGTTATGGAAAGTAAACTAAGGCCTACCTTTAACTCTAAATATAATTTTTGTCTACATAAGCCCACACAATTCTCAAAATTACTATGTGACATGCCCATGTGTTGCCCACAGGGGGAGCAAAGAATAGTAACACTGCAACCTACAAGGAATGTTGTAAGAGACGACTGAGGTAGGGGCCTAGGAAAGCTACCTAGTAAATAAAAAGCGTTGCAGAAATCGGATGTGTTGGCCTACTTGTAGGCGCATAACTGGCACAGCGCACAATCACTCTCAGATCACATACAAATCACAAAGAGTGGTTAACAAGTGGTCGATATGGAACATTCAAGAAGAAGCTATGTGACAGTCATGTGTCAAATTGTCGGATAACATTTATAGATTACATGACACGACAGAAAGAAAACAGCACATTTCACCCACTAGGTAACTTCTCCAACAAAGCCAAAGCCTTGGTCTCACCCACACCTGGACAGGTTGTCAGAGTTTTCATAATCGAAACATCAGTGGATAGGGCATGGAATGGTTTCAGGAATGGATTACTGTCCAGTCGGCTTTCAACATATACCTGAAATTTCAGAACAGGCAAATAAACTATTTGAAAAGTAAAAAATTGACAAAATATTTGAGAACATTTTTAAAGCAAAAATACATTCTGCTTTAAATGCTCCCTATCGACTAATTGAAACCACTCTGTGTGATTTGTATTTGATCTGAGCTTAAGAGCGATTGCACATTGTGTCAGTTATGCGCCTACAAGTAGGTCAACACATCCAATTTCTGCCATGCTTTTTATTTACTAGGGTAGCTTTCCTAGGTCCTACATCAGTCGCCCTTACGATATGAATTGTAGCTCACAGTGAACCATTCTTTGTTTCCTTGGGACCTGGCACCACACAGTGAAAGCAAAAATACAAAATAAACTGATTATCTTTCACATCATCATCATCATCAAGTGCTGTCTCCACATCGAAGGTTGGCTGCAATGAATCTCCAGCATCTTTTGTCTTTAGCCTTGGTGTTAGTACTCTGCCAGACTGTAACCTGTCCATTTCTTAAAGTTTCCTCCCACTTATCTCTCGGTCTTCCTCTTGCTCTTCCCCTCAACTTTCCCTCTAGTAAAGATTTTATCATGTCTTTTATGTGCCCAAAATACTTTACTTGTCTGAATTTTATTTCTCTTAATAATTGTTTCTTCATGCCTAATTTTCCTAAAACTTATTTATTTGTCTGTTTTTCTGTCCATGAAACTCTGCCTATTCTTCTACATATCCACATCTCAAATGCATCAATTCTGTCTTCTAATCTTTCACATACAGAAGAGAAAAAACAAAACGCAGACACAAAGTTACATGGCTATACATCATCATCACCAGGTGCCGTGCTGGCTGGCGTGGCGATCATGCATCTCAACAAATCTCTGTTGATGTTTGCTATCATCTCAGATGTTGATGCTCTACCGTGCCATGAAGTCAGGCTATCCAACATTTTCTTCTGTCTTCCCTGTCTCTCTACCCTCAATTTTACCGGTTGTCACAATGTTTTCTAAACCTTCCTCATCACATGCCCGAATAATGATGCTAATATATATATATATATATATATATATATATATATATATATATATATATATATATATATAAAGTGTTCGGTGTATGTATACCAGTCCTACATGGACATTTATTTGTACACAGGATCTTGACTCTGTAGAAATGGCTCCACAACTTAAAATGACTATTATAATAAAAATACTATTCCATATGTAATACATTGCTTCTATTATCTGTGATTACGTTCAATATTCACATTACCATTTGAATAAGAAATCCAGCCGCCTCCTTTTGATCAGTCACAGGTATTACATTAAGTCCAAGGTCGCTGACACAAAACTTCTGGACATTATAAAAGTACTGCAAAGTGATGTCAGTTTTTTCAACAATTACAATACCTCGAACACTGTTAGCCTTTCAGGTAAAAAAAAAAGATGATGAAATAAGTTTAAAGAGACAGAAACAAAACAACAGGCAAGAAGAAACAAATCATTGTTTTAGCTGTTAACAGTATTGTTTTTATGTTCCAAGTTAATAAATACAAAACTGTTTTCCTGCATTAGCAATTCACATCTTAATATAATTATTATACACCTCTCGACTGCTATACATTGTATAGGGCCTGTAAACAATTTCTCCATACCGCTCTCTATCCTGGGCAACTTATTCAACCTCTTCGATGGAATTGAGTCTGATATTTCTCCTCTCTCTCAGTAGAGCTTGTTTCTGTGTTTTCCAAGAGCGTCTTTTCTTTCTTGAACTCTTTGTCTCCTACCTACTTCAATGTCTGCTTCGTTATTCTTTGATCATTTCTTCTCAGAGTATACCCAACATATTCTCTTTCCTATAACAGTTGTTACTATTAGTTTACCAGACATTTCTCTTCTTTTTCTTCTACGTTTGCCCGTTATAAATTCAGAGGTAGCCATGATGTCAGGTGTGGCGCTTGACTGATTTTTGCGTGAAAGCCTGCTTACCGTTTTATTGGTTTCTCGCCATACAGGCTGGCCTTCTCTTACCTCAGAGGTAGCATTTCTCTGATTTCATCACTTTTGTCCCATTTTTATTCAATATTTTTTATAGACATCTATTTTAAAATGCATTCAACTTTCTATATCTTTAGTAATTTTCCAACTCTCTCTGGAATTTGTTAGGATTGATACCACACCGCCCAAGTGGTTACCAGGTTCAACTGTTTTATTAAGCAGATATCCTTAGTTATTTTGTCAGTCTCACACATCATCAGAAGTTAATATCTTTAGCTTACAGGGTCTAAAGCCGAAGGATTGACGTCATTGCACCGGGTTTTACCACATATGGCTCAGTGCCTCTCCGCAGAAATGGCACTCCACCTGTTGAGAGTATTGCACAAAGCACAAACTCCTGCAACAATCCTAGGGGTCTCTGGGAAAAAATGCACTTGTGAACAGAATGTCGCGGTTTGAATTCGAACCCATGACCTTCGGAACACAAGGCAAAGGCTTAACCATTTAGCCACAGAGACCCTCCTGTTCGCTCTTTTGTTTATTGAAAAGGTGATATTTCAGTATGTTGTGACTTCTGCAAAGTACGAATATTAAAACTTTCTCTTCTCTGTTAAGTTGGTAATATGGATCATTTGTCTGGCGACCTCTTTGTTCTGTTTCCCACTTCCTTATGACAAATCTTTTTGCCTCTTCATAGTTTATGCTATCTGGTTGTGTTCGAACTATCTAATCTGACATGTATACTTATATCACGCATACCGCTCGAGTGGTTACTGGGGCCCAAATTTGGGGTATAAAGAATAGAACCACTGTTACCTGCCATGCATGTCATAAGAGGCGACTAAGGAGGTTTGGCTGAAATCGAATGCATGTGTCCGCCAGGGACTGCTAACCCGAAACAAATGCATGCAGAAAACGGATGCACCAGGCCGTAAGGCGCATAACATGGTGCAACAACCCTCACAATGAGGAATGGGATAACAGATTCTTCGGTCGCCAATCTGCCTCAGAGATATAGCCACGCAGTAAGAATGTCAGACCTACCATCACGAGGGTGGTCAAAATTTACTGCGGGAAGAGGTCGGCACAAACGGGGAAGTCCCCAGTATGCAGACTTGGAAAGAAAGAGGTGGCCCACTTACACTAGCGTCCAAGACAAACTGTATGGTGTGACTGATAATCTGAGGCAGACGACTACCTTTATTAGAGAATCCGAAATCCTAATCTAGTAAGAACACAGAAGAAGAAGAATATCACGCATACACCATTTAATTATTATTCAAACCTTTCTTAGTCTTGCTGCTCTACGCTTGAAGGAAATGCCTTCTACAACATCTGCTTCTGAGATATATATTGCTCCTGTATTGCAGGAAGGATGAAAGTCTATAACACTTGTTGATGTCTCAAAGTGAACTGGTAATGAAACTAGACAATTGGATAAAACAATAGACATTATTTTAAAATATATGACTAAAAATAAAATATATACATAAAACATTGTAAATTCAGGAGTAAGACAGAGATGTTTGCTCTGCTATGTCACTGCTGTTTATAACATACAAGGACAACATAAGTAGAGAAGCAGGAAAAGAGGAAGAAAATAATATTTCAGAGCTTTTACTCACAGATGACCAAGTACTGATTGATGAAAATGAAGAGTCTCTCCAGAACCATTTGAGCTTAGTTAATATCAAGGAGGAGGAGTACAACATGAGAATAAATATAATAAAGACAGAGACAATGGCGATATGCAGACAACCAGAAAAAACCTTACAATGAAACTCCAGAACATAGAAATTAAGCAAATCAATGAGTCCAAATATTTAGAGGCAATTTTCACTGCAGATGAAAGTATCGATAAGGAAATCAAAAATCGATGCACAAAAGCTAATCAGGTACTGGGACAGTTAACACCACCCACTGTTCTCATATAAAGAGATACTGCTAAAAGCTAAAGCAAATCTTATAAGAACAATTTTCTGGCCAATACTATGTTACCAGTGTCAAACATGGCCAATAACAGCAGCAAATGAGCGTAACATCATAATGACTGAGATGAGGTGTCTTTGAAGAGCTGCAGGTGTGACAATAAGAGAAAAAATTAGAAATGAAGAGATCAGAAGAAGACTGGATGTGAAACCAGTCATGCAACTCATAAATGAACAACAGATTAAATGGTTTGGACATGTGACAAGAATGTCCTGGTATCGTCTACCACAGAGAGCCACACTAAAAAAAGTATAACGTATAAAACAAGAGGAAGAACATGCAAAAGATGGAGCGACCGCATCAAGAACACCCTTTAATAAAATTAATCACAGATTATACAAGTGCCTTAGAACAAGCCCACACAAGATCACTACATCCTCCCCAACACTTCTTAAAGAAGTAAATGGTGCAAGAGAAGAAGAAGATACATAAAAACATTATATAACTTACATTAGCAAGTGTTAAATAAACTGACAGTTTATTCACGTTTCTCTACAATACGAAAGAATCATATTAGTTTAAATATTTAGCAATGTTATTTTTCGACCTGACCGTCGCTGAAAGGCAAAACAGGATTAGAGAATAGATCAACGAATTGAGAAAAATTAGGTAATACTAATAATAGTAGAACCGATTAATAAATTCAATATCATCATCATTAGTGACATTAGATAGATTTACAATACATATGACTTTCAGCTTTACTCTTATGATTATAATAATATTATAAATTATTATTTATTTAATGTCCCCATGAATTATCCATACCTTTCAACGCAGAAACAAGGTCACTCCCTTGCCATCTGGAATTAACAATGATGTGCCCTACAGGAACTTTTAATCCACAAGTCTGCGTGGAATTCATATCGGAATCATGCTTCTGCTCAAACTCTTTAGCAAACGTTTTCTTGAAACAAAGCTTAAAATGATATATTTGAAAAAGGCCGCCATTTGTAAACAAGTGCTGAAATCAAATCTGCAACAAGTTCACAGTGGGCCTTGCTATAATTCAAGTAGTCTTTGTGGCCACATTCTATGAGGGCGTTCAGAATGCCAGCTCTATTCAATGACTGACAACCACCTTCCCATATGGTGGCAGAGCCAGCCAGCATGCCCACTCTCTCATTGCCATCAACACTCATGCATTCCGAAACGAAAATGAATGTAATTCTGTTAATTGTTTACACTTGTAGTCGAGTCGTTGGATCATCATCACTGCAAGACGAACCAATTAGTCCATAAGTACTCCGATCTCCTCCACGGTATGCGACTAACGACCCCGGTTCTTTGTTGATTTACTATTCTTCTTTGGCTACCAGCATAGTGTTCTTGTCTAGCTACACCACACTTTTAGTGATTCAGTCCATTGTCTGTGTACTGAACCAGCTTATCATACTCAATGAAGCACTCAGAATGCCTGCATGTGTGTAGTTTTGTGACGCAAACCAAAGTAAAGCCGTCGTCACTACCAGTACCTCCATTGTCATACTACTTGTTGTTATACTAAATTCACCACTGGCTTCCTTGATCTTTCTGCCGCAACAGCTTGCAGAGGAGGCCCAAACTTTTTTTTTTTTTAGCAAACTTCCGACTCATCCGTGTATAGTACAACGCCACCGCGGCCATCGTAAATAACTATAGAGAAGGCCATGACGCCACCCTCACTATAGTTTTAATTAATGATGGCTTTGACGTCTGTATCCACTGCCACGAGACTCCTCTCGCTGCACTCTTTGTGCAATTTGATGTTGGTTGGAAAGGTGTTCCAGAATATTGAGTCATTGTATCTATTCTTCACCAGGGTCAATATTCGTGAGCCAACATACCAACTGAACAGCGTCTACAACACGACCAACCGGGCAACCCATGATTTGTCCCGATTTAACCGACTTGCACAACTGATATGATACTGAGCAGCTCCTACGGTGGATAATCCCTTTTAGCACTTATTTTGAAATACGAGCATACGTGGTCAAGCTATCTTTATTTTATATTTAATGGTCAGGAAATCCTAAATTATTTATTATGTATTAAAAGTTAGATTTAATATCAGAGAACACTTAAAAAAGGAATTCTTTTGGGGGTTTTTTAAGAATCATCTTCATTGCACGTCGGACATATTGCATCGATTATCTTCCTGACTGATTATTCCTGTTAAAGTGTTCAGAACTATCATTATATCTATGTTAGTTGATGTCGTTATGATTTTCCGCTCAATAACAGCAGCCAATGAGCGGAAAATCATAACGACAGAGATGATGTGTCTTAGAAGAGCTGCAGGTGTGACAATAAGAGATACAATTAGAAATGAAGAAATCAGAAGAAGACTGGATGAACTAGAAAGCACAGACTGATGAACCAGTCATGCAATTCATAAAAGAACAGATTAAATGGTTTGGATACCTGCCAAGAATGCCCTGGTATCGCATACCACAGAGAGCCACACAGAAAAAGTACAATGAGTACAGAGCAAGAGGAAGACTACACAAAAGATGGAGTGACGGCATCAAGAACAACCTTACGAACATGAATATCAGCTTACAAAGTGCCTCACACAAGATCACTACGTTTGACCCCAACGCTTCTATAAAGAAGTAAATGGTGGAAGAGAAGAAGTGAAGTTGATATATCTTTGGTATTGTCTTCCTGTCGCTATATGTTTGCCTTTAAAAGCCAATTTTTCATACCGATATTCATTACATAGCTTCAGATTCATTTCACTACTGGCATCCTCACTGAAACAAGTATACTTAATAGCCGTTAATAGCTAAAGATAATGACAGACTCAGACATGTGTTGTTGCACAAATCTGGTGCGTGTAGTGTCTTATGTGTAGTGCATGTGTGTGACTAGTGTCTTGTAGCAACAAAGGCAAAACATACTCCGAAGCTCCGAAGGTTTACTTGAATTACAAAATAAAACTAATTGCATCGACCGGGAATCGAACCCGGGTCACCCGCGTGGCAGGCGAGTATTCTACCACTAGACCACCGATGCTGTTACATAAACATCTGAACTAAAAAAGTCTAGCTTTTACTGAATGCTTTGTGAAAAAAGGTATGACCTCAGCTGCCCGGTGAAAAATTCATTAGAGAAGATTAAAAATAAAATTCCTACAAAAATATCTTCACCATCTTCAAATTACAGCGATGGGGGTAGGGAAGGGGGTGTCGTCGCCACGGAGTTCGTATACTGCAGCTGAGATCTTCCTGTAAGAAAGAGATCGGAGCACACATGGTTACTCACCGAAGTGCAATGATAAAGATCCCAAACGTCAATATCTTGTTAGTGCTACAGAAGGCCCAAGTGAAATGCACCGGTCTCGTTGCTATGATGCCTGATAAACGTATACCAAAACAGTGGATGTTTGGCGAGCTTGAAGGGATCAGGCGTTCAGCTGGTGGATAGAAAAAACGCTTTAAAAACACTCTTCAATTGTATGTGAAATGCTTCGATATAGGCACCCGTGCTAGGAATATCTGGCGCAAGATCGCCAAATATAGCGCTATAACAGCACAAAAGAAACTCGCATAGCTGAGAATCGTCGTTCCGTTGAGGCACATAGATAACGAGCTGTGCGAAAAGACAGAACACATAGATTCACATACGTAACCTAGGTCATGTATGCCCCATCTGTTGTAGGGGATTGTGTTCTAGGATTGTACTATACAGCCACCTCCGCACACACCAGAGAGGTACAGCAGTACACGTCTGAGGCTTTTATCTTTATCGGTTGCGATGGACAGCTATTAACATATCATAGGCAATAGAAAACCTGAACATTTAGGTATGCATTACTTGCTCAGAGCTGATAGCGAAGGCACAGTCATCAGCAAAGAACAGGCTTAAGATGGTTGATTGTTTCACCTTGGTAGCGGATTTTAACCAGAGATTGAATAGATGATCATCTGTCTTGTTATAATCTTTACCTAATTTTCATCCCATTCACGAAAGACACCATTTAGCATGGAGGCAAACGTCTTGCTGAAGGGCGTTGGTGCTAGAAAACAGACCTACTTGACTTCGCTGTCGGCACGAAAGGCCTCTGACAGCTCATCAAGAATTACACGTGCCGTCATGAAACTGACGATCTTGCTGAATTTAACTGGGCAGCCACATTTCCCGTCGATCTTCCACATAACTCTCTTTTCACCGTGTAGGAATCCGTAGTCAAAATCAACAGAAGTCATGTTGATATTGCATTGCTGCACCTTACATTTATCTTGTTACGTCTTGTAGTTGGCTTGCTGCAAATGTTATGTCTTATGTTCTGCGGTCAGCTCTCAAGAAATAGGTCCTGATCTAGATAATGGATTAATCGATTGACTAGGTGGACTCTAGCCGTCATCTTGCTGGCGACTGACAGGAGGGAGATACCCCACAGTGGTTAACGCAGATCCGGCGATTGCCTATACGCTTATACAGCTAAGTGTGCGACAATGATGTCATTCAATTCATGGGGAACGCGCTCTGTGTTCCACATTGACATGAAGACATCTGTCAATTTCAGCATGTGACCTCCTGCTGTGTAAATTTCGGTCGGTTTTGCGTCTGCACCAGGTGCCTTCCCACTGGAAATCTAGCTGGCAGATTTCTTGACCTTTTCTATGCTATGTGGGACAGTAATTAATTACGTTAGGTATTAACTAGAACACGAGGCATGCACTGTATGACGTTATAACATGTGGTGAATGGATGGTTAATGACTCCATTGAAGGGTTCTACCAATGTATTTGGTATCTGTAGTTTTTTTCATTTAACAGATTTGTTCCATCTGCATCCAGAACATGGGTGGTGAAGGGAGAAGACCAGTGGCGGCTCGTCATTAAGTGCCACTGGGGCCGGGCCCCACCAAAATAATGTATAACGTGTATTTATTATTTTATAAATTAAAACATAACAACCCAAAACCATGATTATTCCGAAAAATGTATGTCTGGCCCCACAAACAAAAATGATCACGAGCCGCCACTGGAGAAGACCATAACCAGTTCACATGTCACAATAAAAGTGCATTTCTGTCTGCATATATCTGGATGTCATTTGCTTTTCTAAAATTCTTTCATAGCCTGTCATTTTTATGAACTGAGCCATAAGAGCCATCTTTGTCCCAGATCATTCTGGGCACGGCTTTCCTATTCAAGGCTTCCTGACCAATATTAGTCACGTGACAATTCAAGGCCCATGAATCTACAACTGAAGTCAGTTTAAACACCAGGTTAGAAAGGACTTGTAATTCTGCCCAAATTTCGCTATTCTTGTGGATTTATGTGTGTTCTTATTCTTATGTGAAGGATTATTAATTATGCCTGAGAAGTGTTGTGTGCCTGAATGTAGGTCGAACTACAAGGGTGAAATTTATACGACAGTGTTTCAATTTCCCTCGCAAACACGCAACATTGTGCTTCGAGAAAAATGGATTCGATGTATTCCACGTAAAGACTGGGTTCCAACCAAGCACAGTGTTGTTTGTATAAAACATTTTCAGGATGAGGAAGTAATTACTGTCGAGACATTTAGAGATTCTGCTGGCACAGAACACACTGTTCAACGTCGCCCAGTTTTAAAACAGGATGCATATCCTACTATTTTTCCAGGCTTGCCTTCATATTTATCAACAGAATCCCAGTCTTTAATGAAGCGAAAGGACCCAAATCAACGAGCTGTTGAAGTTAAAAAAGACATGATAACGCTGTTTTAGAATGGCTGGAGACAGATTTTGTAAGCGATTTTAAGGCCTTACAGAACAGCTATGAAAATAAATTACAGCAACTGCTTAAAGGACCGTGGCATCACACATGCTTGAACAATGAATATGTTCTGTTCTACACATTAAATGTAAAGCCCTACAGAGCACCTGCCATAGAGCTCAGTATCAAAATTGCTCAAGACATGTCTTTCATTGTTTATATTAAGGAGAATTCAGTTGATACAAAATCATTCAATTGGCTTTTCAATAATGGAAAAATAGAGAGATGGTCCCAATTAGAAAATTTGTTTAGTCATTGTTTAGGCACAGATATAGAAAAAATGTAACTGTTGATGACTACATCACAAAAGCTCATGAGAATTTGCTAAAGGCGATGAATTTACTGTAATTTAAACTCAGAGAGTATTGTTAAAGAAGAAAATCTGCAGTTTCTGGATGAACAGCTGTTGTTGATGAGAACTAATGACAGAAGGAAGCGTTATAGTAGCAGAACTCAATGTGTGGCATTTATGGCTTACATCAAGTCTCCTGCCTGCTATCGGTTTTTGCGAAAATCAAAATTATTATGCCTTCCGCATCCATCTACACTTAAAAACTTGATTCCATCCATGTCAAGATCATCTGGCTTTGATATGAGCAAATACTTACAGGTAAAAAGTAACATTTTATCTACAAGAGAAAGAATAGTTGCTGTTTAAATGGATGAGATATATGTTAAATCTGCTCTGAACTACACAGGAGGACAATTAATAGGGACGGCCTCTAATGCAAAAGAAAGTGCTACAACTGTACAAGCATTCATGATATCATCTATATTTGGCAGCTACACTGAGGTAGTAGGACTAATCCCCATGAAAAAAGATGACAGCAGATGATCTGCGGACCAATTTGCTTCAGACTATACAGTGTGTGCAGTCATCTGGATTCACTGTACTAGCTGTCATTGCGGATAATAGTGCAGTTAACAGAAAGGTTTACAAGGAACTGTGTGCACCTAACAAATACAGCTTTGACAATCCTCAGCAAGATGGGAAACCCATATTCCTAATTCATGACTCTGTTCATTTGTTGAAATGTATCTGGCACAACTGGCTAAATTTAAAGGATGCAGATCAGACATTTGCCTGCCCTTCATACCCTGTAAACTCTGATAATCCAGTTTTGAAAGCTACACTGTCTAGTCTGAAAACTGTGTATTTTAAGGATATACACAAAATTGTTAAACTGGCACCAAGTCTAACGTACAAAGCACTCTTCCCATCCAATCTTGATAGGCAGAAGGTACCACTGGCATTAGGTGTGTTTAATGATTATAATGTAGCAGCGCTGAGGCTAGCCGGTGAGAATGACAGTGCCAGTTTCATCAGTATAATCATTCAGTGGTGGCAAATTGTCAATGTGAAGAGTAAGTTTGGCGGCGTAAGAACTCGCAACCCTTTCTCACAGCCTGTCACTAATGAAGATCAGGCTAATTTGATACACCAGAGCCAGACCTCTCCATTGTTTCATGGATAAATTATACTCGGCTACTCGACCGAGGTGGCTTAAAATACCCAACACATTCTTTAACAGTTTTAAGTCTTATGGCTTACCTTGTTGTTCAGTCACTAATCTCTTCAGTTTATGAACAACAGTTTTAAATTCCCCTAACCACAAGGAAATTGTGATGGACACTGACAGCTAATTTTATTCATTACTTCAAGGAAGATAAAACTGTTTGTGTAGCTTGTGGTTGTTCAATAACAGATGTTTTGGTGAGAGCCATTCCAACACTGGCAAATATTTTCTTAAACAACTACAGGAAAACAAAAAATGACATAGAGAAATCCGAACAAGCTATCACATCAAATAAAAGAAAGCTTGGGAAATTTAAATAGCTAAAAATGAATCCAGAAGAATAAAAATGTTTTACACTGTTCATAATAATACCCAATGTGTATATAACAATTATTTGTGATGCAACAACTTAGACATCTATATTATGCCTTTTGAGAGTGTACACTGAGTTAGTATGTAAACAGTGCTGTATATATAGAAATAGACAAGTGTCTGGTTCATTTACCACAGACAGAGAAATACACTCAGATCATATAAATTAAGATTCTTCTGGTGAAATGTGTTGAGGGTTCATTCGTTTACAAAAGGTAGGTGTGTTTTAATTTTTGTTTCAAATGCCTTAGTTTTAAAAATGTCATTAATAAGTTGCAATCGTTTTATATACCTTCTTTATATAATCGATTGTATGTAATAATAAGAATAACAATAATTCCTCTTGTACCGTTATAGGTTACATAGGGCCTGCAATTTATCGATTGTATGTACAAGGAGTAAAATATAAACAATGTAAAATACACTAATTTTTAGCCTCCCTGTCTTAGTTTAGTTCAATATTCATAATCGTGATAGTCGGCCGGTAGTTGTGACGTCATGAGTCAATATTTTGGCCAGTCAAATGGCCTCTAGTTTAAGTAGGTCATGATTCTGGGGTGAAGGGCACTGAGAGAACACGGATGCACTGACGAGCAATGCAGTGATGAGAATGGGACTTCTATGGACAAAAGCGACACCATCAATGCTCTAAGAGAAAACATGCGCTCTGAAGATGCCAATGAAGAAGATAATGATAAAGGGTATTCTCTAGCTTGGTTGCCCAAGTTATGCATACTCATAGCCTACTGATAGGTGTGGCAAGAAGACGGGGAAACTATGAGAGAAACCCCAGTTGAGTAGATACATCAACCAGCACAGAGCGGGAGTTATTAGTCTAAAAACACTGACGTATGTGCACAGAAGGAGATCGGAGCAATTACAACCATGTCCGATGTAGCTGATCCTCAAAGAACAATGAGCTGAATCGTTCTGCGTGTATCTTTTTTGGATAACGGATCATTTTCAACCTCTGTACACTTAATGACTTATGTTCATGAAAAATTAGACTTGATTATTTTCGTCGTTCTCATCGAATTTTTGAACACAGTGTGTCCGATAAGTTTTGAAGTAGATGTGCATCCATTGTCTCAGAGGATAGTCCAGTTTTCATTCACATTAGTCTGGTAGTTCCTCGAGCTTGTCAGTTAGCTAATCTTCTCACAAAGCATTGTATGAGAGCTAGACCTTTTTAGTTTAGGAGATGATCTTAACAGCATCGGTGGTCTAGTGGTAGAATACTCGCCTGCCACGCGGGTGACCCGGGTTCGATTCCCGGTCGATGCAATTAGTCTTTATACATACCTTCGGAGTATGTATGTTTTTTTTTGTGTTTAATATTTTTTAAAATAATATTATAATATCCTTCCTGTTATTTTTTTAAGCTCTTGTAACTATGGTGTTTCTTTCTACAAGTTACTCATTCAACCTTGTTATATCATTTCAACACTTTTGAGCAACGGTTTTATTTTGGCAGTTGTTGCTGCCCTTCAGGTTTCTGATCCTTACACATTTGCGTTAAGTAATCTTAGCTTAGTACTGGATATATTTGGATTTTCATATACTTACCAGTGCACTAAATATCCCTCATGTTTGCTGTATTCTTATTTTGATATCCCGAAGCTCTATCTTCCAGGGTAATCTGGTTTCTCTTTCTTGCATTTATTTTTCCAAACTTGTCATTTCCATTTCGTTGTATAATTGGGTATGTTAAACCACAGCCAACTCTAGATAACTAGGCCAGACAACTGACTGGGGAATCACTGACCTAGATCAGAGAAAGGGCTGGAATATATATATATATATATATATATATATGTTTGATAGAACACTGCAAGCTTTTTGCAATTTTACTCAATTCTGTGAGTCTATGGTTATTTATTGGTGGAAAATATTCATAATATTGATATTCCTTATTGTTAAACTTAACTTGTTGGATAATATAACTTTGATTTACCATTTTGTGTTGATTTTAAAATGAATTTGTCAATATATACCAGTGCTGGAATGCGAGGTCACGTGGTGTAGATGTGGTCTGATTTCCTATAATTCTTACCCGAGTCCGAAGGCCCATAAGTTTATAGTTGGCTCTGGTTAAATCCACATGCTTTGAGATTTTCTCTAATATATTAATTTTATATTGGATCTTAAAGAGGTTGTAGGATAGAAAAACTAGATTATCTGTAAAATCCAGATATTTCAGTTGGCCAGTACAATAGAGCAAGTACAGGAATTCAAGTACCTAGGAAGCATATTCACAGAGGATGGAAGACTCGACAGAGAGATAGAAACTAGAGTCCAGAAAGCAAATGCAATAACCTACCAACTAGCGCCACTACATAGACATCCAAACATATCACTGATAGCTAAACAACAGTTGATCAATAGCATCTTCATACCCACCCTATGTTACCAAAGCCAAACATGGACAATGAATAAGAAACATACACAGAAAATAGCAACATGCGAAATGAGATGTCTCCATAAAGTCACTAACAACACAAGAATCGACAGAGTAACAAATACCAGCATCAGAGAAAAGGTTGGAACAAGACCGTGCTTGAACTATATAACGAAACAGAAAATGAAGTGGTTTGGCCACTTAGTAAGAATGCGAACAGACCAAACTGCCTATGAAGCTTTTCACAACAGAATATCAGGAAGGAAGGCGAGAGGAAGACCGAGGAAAAGGTGGATAGATAACATAGTTGAATTCTGATAGGGGACTAAGAAAACCATCACACAAGTCACCAGAGAAGCGCAAGATAAATACATAAAACCACGACACAGGGTTAACAACCCGGTAACAGCGTGCTGACAACACAAGTCACCAGAGAAGCACAAGACAAATACATAAGACCACGACACTGGGTTAACAATCCGGTAACAGTGTGCTGATAAAAGAAGAAGAAGAAGTCATAATCCACTGAAGTCCATTTCTGTTACCTAATATTGCACAAACTCTACCTTACTGTTTCAACCAAAGAAAAGACAAAGTTCATATATGGGGAGCAGAGAAGACTGATGTGGCTGTCATCAATGTTATTGCATTATAAACTCTTTAGAGACCTCGACAACTTGAGGGGGCCACTGCTTTCTTTGAACATATTCAAATTTATGTCTCATAGTGTACAAAGAAGATTACTTACTTACTTACAATCCCGTCATGCCTAGTGACACATGGGGCTTCAGAAAGGACTTTCCATGCTCTCCTGTCCTGCAACCTCAGCGCAGAGCCCCACGTCAGAGATGCGGTGTCCAGTTCCTCTTCCATCATGCGCTCCATGCTGTCCGTGGTCTGCCTTTCTTTCTCTTTCCCTCTGGTGTCCAAGTGAGGGCTATCCTTGCAGGCATTTCTTGTCTCATTCTCATAACATGTCCGAGCCATTTCCATCTTCTCTTTTGAGTATGTCATTCATTGCCTCTTGTCTTGTGTCTTGGAGTAGTTGGTTATTGGATATTTTTACTGGCCAAAAGATTCCCAAGATTCTGCGAAGACAAGAGTGTCAGACACAACACCAACTGAAAGTATCCAAGAAAAATGGAATACGATCAAAGGCACATATAAAATAGTTAGCAGTAGGGTACTGGGAACCAGTAAAGGACAACATAAAGAGTGGATAAGTGGCCAGACCTTAGAATACATCCAAAAGCGAAAGGAGAAAAAAATCTCATCAATAGCATTAGATCAGAACGTCAAAAAGATAAGGCAAGAAAGAATATACAGAACTAAACAAAATGGTAAAAAGAAGTGCTAGAACAGACAAGAGAAAATTTATGGAAAAGACAGCAGAAATAGCAGAAAAGGCTGCTAAAGTACATGATCTGCACACACTGTACAAGATTACCAAACAATTATGCGGAGGTAAAAGACACAACGACAAAGAAGATAGTCCAAACTATCTTCACAGACAATATAACTATTTAGAAACGACAGTAAACATTATCATGAAATTAACCCTTTCAGTTCGTTAATTTTGTTACTTCCGGACTCAGTTATATTGCAATGTATACTGAATTAGCCAGTATACTGGCTTTGTGTCATCTTTAAAAATACAGAGAGCCAGTATATCGGCTCAGAAGTGCGAAAGGGTTAATTTGTGCGACAGTCAAAAGTTTTATAAATATATATATTTTTTATTACCATTCAGTAGTACATCACAATTTTTAGAAACAAGCACATTTAGAATATTTCAAAAATAAACTCTCAAAAACTAGGCACTAGATTGAAAAATGATATATACTTGTGCATCTATAATCTATTTCCTTTTGTACGTTACAATCTCTCTTTCTTTCTCTCTCTCTCTCTCTTCTCTCTCTCTCTCTCGCAATTCTTCTTTTGGCCATTTTGATCATTCTTATTGTGATATATAAACAGCCTTTGCCAAGAATGGGTTTTTTCCGTCACAATCTTCAGTAACATTTGGAGCTCTGGTGCTTGTGTTCAGCGATATGTCTGATTTCAACCAGCGTTTACTGGGTTCGCTCTCCGTCAGGCTTTGGCTGTCCCCAGCCGACCTGCAAGGCATCAGGTTACCTTACAATATGAGATCCTGATATATAGGTCTGAGATGTAAACATCTCCATTCCCGGCATCCCGGTTTATAGTTCTAACAAGATTATGTCATTATTTGTCAGCAACCGAAATAATTTGTGTGCAAATATGACGTCAAACACAACCCACATGTTAAAATTTGGTTTAGAAAGATGGCGAGAGGTCAAACACAAAGTTTTGACTGATGATGGATGAAAATTATGTGTAGACTGTGAGCTACGAGTCATTAGCATGCAGATTGAGCTCTATTTTTGGATCTGGTTTGTCGCTCATAGTCTTTCTATCTGATGATGATGGCTGCTACTGAGCTTGTTTACTGAGTAGTTTGTTTACTGAGCTTTTCTTCCTCTGTGGCTAGAGCTTATAACAAGTCTTGCTGGCTTGTTCTACTCATCATTGGGCATATGGATTATTTTTTAAAAGCTTCACCATCCTCTGAAGAAAACTGAGCACCTAAGGATTTGCCCAGAGTGTAGTGAAGTTGATTCTGATGTAACCATTCAATAGCTTGTTCTGAGCTCATTCAGAATATACGGCAAAAAGCTTGCTGTAAAAAATCTGACAGTGGATACCAGCACACTGTGGCATATGAAAAGGAAATGAAAAGGCTGACAAACTAGCATGGGCTGGAGGGAGCCTAACATAACACGACCCAACACAAAGCTTTACAGAAACAATCCAAGAAAATGATGTGGAGAAAAACAAACGGAGGATACAACCCAGAGCACGACAGTATAAATACACTAAACAGGAAAGCACAGTCTTCAGACTTAGATTGGGACACTGCAGTCTCAGAGCACACCTCCATAGAATGGGTCTCAGGGACTCGGCTGCCTGCACCTGTGGAGCACCTAAGCAATCCCCAAAGTATATCTTGCAAGACTGCCCCAACCTGAGCAGTGTGAGAATGGAAATCTGACCAACAGAAACAACCCTACAAGACAAATTATGGGAGAACCGGTGAAGACCTCAAGTGCACCACCCTTTTATGACACATACCATAGTAGTCGCATAGCAGAAGTTGATTGCAGAAGAAGAAGCTTGTTCTGAAAAGATCTTTCCCACTTGTGGAACTTTGTGTGGAATATTTCTCTCATAAATCAGATGGCCTGCCTCCATTTGCTACAAAAGTACAAAAATTTCTAAAACTTGATAAGATTTCTACGATAAGTACAAAAATGATATCAGCCTAGAACATTATTTATCTCATTCAAGTTTTGTCAAATACTAATATCTTCTTCTCTCACTCACTCTCTCTCACACACTCTCTCTCTCACACACACACATTGTTCATTTAATGAAATAATAAGCAAACAGCAACAAATAAATGTGATTTCAAGTTATGTTGAACATTTTCTGTAAGGTCTCAAACAAGTCCAGCATCTCTAGCCATACCATAGAAAATGGAGTTCCGATTAGCCAGGAGTTCTTGAGGTGAATCAAATTCACTAACTCTTCCCTTGTCCATAACAATTATTCTGTTGACAGATCAATTATAATCATTGAAATCACATGATTTGCTTATTTATCATATTAATATAACTAGCTTAATTGGCTATTGCTGAAATTTTCTATACACCTATATAGAATGTTATGAGGAGGGGAGGTTTAGAACACATTGTGACAACTTGTAAAATTAAGGGTAGACGAGATAGAGGAAGATGGAGAGAGAAAATTTTGGATAGCCTGACTTCATGGCACGGTAGAGCGTCAACATCTGAGTTGATAGCAAACACCAACTACAGAGATTTGTGAAGATCCATGATTGCCTATGCCAGCCGGCACGGCACCAGATGATGATATAGAATGAAAGAAGATCATGGGCAGCTTAACATCAAGCATGGAGGAAAATCAACAACAGAATTAGTGTAAAATATTCTGAAAATTGGCATTAGCTAGGACAGCTATGTGATGGATAGCTAATGGGAAAAGAAAACCTGGATACCTAAGGGATACACTGAGAAGCACAGTGGAAAGAGAACTGAATGCATGTTGCCTGACATGGGAAACGATTGGTAGACAGGTGGCAGATCAGCAACAGTGTACATCTCTTGTGGAAGCCTTAAATGTCAAACAGGATACAAAAAGGATATTGGTAAATATAAATTCTGGACAGGAAGTTGTAGAGTTTGATGATCACATATGAAAGTCGACATGGTGCATGAAAAACAGAGATTGGAAATGAAAGATACAAAAATATGAGCCAAAAAATGTTTGCTACATTAGGTTCTGGAGTAAAATTTGCAGATAACTTTCATTGTGCAAACCTAAATCGAGCAGCAGAAGGCACTGTATAGTGAAAGAGACATGAACAGATGATTATATCATCAGTCTTTGAACTGTTTAGTTTTATTTTGTTTTTGTTTGCCTGCCATGAATTATGGCATGGTCATGATGTCTAATCAGGTGCCTCTTTATTGATTTTTGCATGATGACTTGCTTTCCTTATTACCGGTGTCCCTCTAAATTCAGACAAACCTAACTCTGATTTCAAAGGTACTTGTGATTTAGATTCAAGTAAAGGTGTTTACCCTAATAAGCTAACATTATCAATATCCCCAAAATCTTATATCTATGGAAGTATGTACTTACTTGTCATAGTCCATAATAGTGTTAAGTCTATGGGCTATAGTGAGAATTGTACAGTCCTTGAACTCTGTGCGTATTGTCTTTTGTATTAGGTCATCTGTCTCCATGTCCACTGCTGCAGTAGCCTCATCAAGTACCAGAATTTTGGTTTTCCGGATCAGCGTTCGAGCAAGACAGACCAGCTGTCTTTGACCAACACTGCAAAGATTAAAAAAGAAAGTGAACATGAAATGAATCTCTTTAATATGTTGAAATACATTGTTCTGCAAATGTTCAGTCCCTATCATTTCTGTAGAGCGTCTGGCTGAATTGATTAGAGCATGGGCTTCCATGTGGGAGACCCGGGTTCAATCCCTGGTAAGACGAATGTGTTTTTTCTGTGGGGGAATAAAGAAAAAATGCACGAGCCATGTGGCCATTAAATTTCACAGGCACATGTCCCCTCCTCCCCTGTCATAGACCACCCTAAAAACAGTAGCAATTGTTTTTTTTAGTATTAGCAAAAGTATAACAGATGGGATAATGTATAAGGTATGTTGGTATGTCTGAAAATAATTTTAGAATTGTCTCAAAATTTTATTTTGCCAAAAAAATGGTTACATTAATGACCAAAAGATCTTTTGCCGTTTGCTTGTTATGAGTTCAGGCATAGTCACGGTGCTTACTATGGTGATCTTACTGAATTTTGCATGAAGACTTGCTTCCATATCACCATTGTCCCTCACCATTCAGGCAAACCTTATTCTGACTAAGAGTACTTGTAATTTAGATCCCTAAGTATAGGATCCAAAAGGTGCAGATACCACAGCTTATACTGAAAGCGGTGTCACAATGCATTCTGTTCTCGGAACTCTCTCTTTCTCTGTCTTTTTAACCCGGATTGGGGCATAGGCTCTCAACCAACTCATGCCAAGTCTTCCTATCTCTAGCTATCTCCTGCAGCTCCCTCCAGCTCTTCTTTATGTTGCTGATCTCTGCCTCCAAATCTCGTCTCCATGTATTTCTCGGCCTTCCCTCTTTTGTTTTCCATGCGTGTTCCAGGAAAAACCCTTCTTGTTATATTCCCTCAGAACTGCATACTGTTATAACCAGCGGAGTATGAGAACGGAAGAAGTTGATTGATTGATAGGACCATCATCACTGCACTTTGGTGAGTAACCATGTGTGCTCCGATCTCTTTCTTACACAGGAAGATCTCAGCGACAGTGCACAAACTCCATAGCATCAGCGAGGATCGCCAATGTAATTTAGAAGAAGAAAGAATGAGGCAACAATGAAAGAAAGCTGACATGTAAAGAACCTAAGCTGTAGAAAAGCCTACTAATATATGTGGATACATCCTCAACTGAAACTCGAGAAAAAGAAACAGAAATCAATGGTAGTAACATAAACCATAATAGAGAAAAGATAAATATTCAAAGTTAGATTTGTCAATAAAATGATCAATGCCAGGCACATTGGGATCCTCAATGATGACAACGACTAACTAAGCTATAACATAAACCATAATAGAGCTATACAAAGATAAATATTCAAAAGTTATATTGTGTTATTTGATCAATGTCATGGCACATTGGGGATTCTCATGTATGCCATCCTCTCTGACGCCTTCCCAAAGTTCGTTGCTCACCATACCCATGAGAGTTGATTAGTATATCTTCTCTCTACCCGAGATGACACTGTCTGATATTTCCAAACTTAACTCTAATTCTTGCAATTGACCCAGTGTCTGAGACTTGCCCATATCACATAAATGAGAAAGCACCACATTAATAACATCTGTCCATACTTCTGCCAGTTTGTCGGGGCATTGTTTGGAAGAAATATTCAAATATTGTAATATTGGTGCTAAGTAGCAGCTATGTCTCATGGTAAACAAGAATAATGGACAACAGTATTGATTTTGAACAATGTAGCGAGTGGCAAAGGACTATATATATCAACTTCATAGATTTTGAAAAGGCATTCGACAGCGTCCACAGAGACAGCCTATGGAAGATACTGAGACAATACGGCGTACGAAGCTTGTCAACATCATAGCCCTCTTCTATAAAGATTTCTCCTGCAACCTAAAGAATTCCAACAAAACATTCCCAGTAAAATCTGGTGTAAGACAGGGATGCGTAATGTCCTCTCTTTTGTTTAGTATTACAATTGACTGGGTGCTAAAAATGCCATAAAACAACAAGCACCAAGAGGAATAAGATGGACCCCTTTCGAGATGCTTGAGGACCTGGACTTTGCAGACGATATAGCCCTGGTGTCACACAAATATGAATATATACAAGAGAAAAGTACAATACTTCACAGCACGGCAAAGACAGTAGGCCTCAAAATAAACACAGGAAAAACAAAAATTATGACAAACAGTGAAATCCAACAACCAGTAATGTTAGAAGATGAAACACTGGAAAGGGTTGAGCAGTTTACATATCTTGGTAGCGTACTGACACTAAATGGTGGCACAGAGGAAGATATAAAATCACGTCTGAGTAAGGCCAGAACCGCTTTTGCCAGAATGAAACCAGTATGGAAGTCCAAAATCTACAATAGGACCACAAAGCTTAAACTCTATAAAAGCATTGTTTTGCCAGTTTTGCTCTACGGATCGGAGTGTTGGAGGATGACCAAAGGAGATACTAGCAGGCTGTCAGTTTTCCACCACTCTTGTCTTCGCAGAATCTTGGGAATCTTTTGGCCAGTAAAAATATCCAATAACCAACTACTCCAAGACACAAGACAAGAGCCAATGAATGACATACTCAAAAGAGAAGATGGAAATGGCTCGGACATGTTATGAGAATGAGACAAGAAATGCCTGCAAGGATAGCCCTCACTTGGACACCAGAGGGAAAGAGAAAGAAAGGCAGACCACGGACAACATGGAGGCGCATGATGGAAGAGGAACTGGACACCGCATCTCTGACGTGGGGCTCTGCGCTGAAGGTTGCAGGGGACAGGAGAGCATGGAAAGTCCTTTCTGAAGCCCCATGTGTCACTAGGCATGACGGGATTAAGTAAGTAAGTATTGATTTTTAAAAAAAAAGAGCAGATACAAGTAAACAAACAATGTAATGTTTCCTGCTATTGGTACCCACCTGAGGTTCTGACCTCCCTCTCCACACTCATAATTCAGTTTTGTAGGCAACCCATCAACAAAAGATTTTAAATGAGCATGCTCCAGAGCCGACCACAAAATTGCATCTGAATGTTCGCTGAATGGGTCCAGATTCATTCTCAGGGTACCAGAAAAAATTACTGGATCCTGCAGGAAATCATTCAGGTTTGAATAAAATTAAAATAAAATAGATTTACAAGGTGAGAGCAACGTAGTACAAATTTATAATGACAATTTTTATATTAAATTTTGTACCAAATTGTTGTACAAGTTGAATAACAAAATTTAAAAAAATGAATATTGTATGCAAAATATTTTTTTAAAATAAATAAATTATAAGCAAAGTTTATACATAGCATCAAATACCTGAGGCAATATGGTCAATCTTGATCGGAGGTCATGAAGACCAATGTTTGCTATAGTCTTCCCATCAATGATTATGCTGCCACTAGCAGCTTCAATGAGACGGAAAAGAGCCACCGTCAAAGATGATTTACCTGCCCCTGTTCTTCCCACGATGCCAACCTGTAACACAAATAGAGCAGTGACAGCAAATATTGGACTGTGTTACTAATTTTTATGTAAGGGCGAATCACATAAAAACAAAGTACTGTGGTTTTACAAAATATAAAAACAATAACAATGCACAGCAACATTTCGACCAAAAGGTCTTTATCAAGTAAAGGATAGAACAGAAGTGAGAAATTCACTTCTTACATGGCACATAACATATAGAATAAGACAATAAATTCCTAACGGTCCTAAAAATGTAATTTTTATGTACCTATTTTAATCTCTGGATCAAAATATCTCAGGACAAATTGGTCTCCAAATCAACACCACAAAAACAAAAATTGTTGACCTTACCAGCAGTCCAGAAAATATCCAACAAAAAAACTACACTCTTGAAAAAGTCAAAAGTTTTACATACCTAGGAAGTATGATGACATCTACGGGGATACAGCGCCAGAAATTCCATACAGAATTGCATTGGCATCAAGTGCTTTTAACAAATTGTCAAATATATGGAAGTCCAATTCACTCAGCAAGCACTTAAAATTAAAGATCTTTAACTCTTGTGTGATTCCAGTATTAACTTATGGATGCGAGAGTTGGAAAACAACAAAAGCTCTAGAAAGAAAATTAGATAACTTTGAGAATAAATGTCTTAGAAGAATACTGAACCTCAAATGGTCAGATTTCAGACCTAATACACAAATAAGACAAGGGACCAAGCAAGAAAATGTGTCAAATTTTATAAGAAAGCGTCGCTGGAACTACATCGGCCACACACTTAGAATGGATGAGAGAAGACTCCTTACCAATCCCTCATATGGACACCAGAGGGAAAAAGAAAACGAGAAAGACCAAGAGAGACTCTGCGTAGAACCATCATCAGAGAAGGCTCAACAATGGGCCTAGCAAACATTAAAGACCTAAAACAGATAGCACGAACCGCGAGACATGGAGAGCTATGACCTCTGCCCTATCCGCCGCCCACAGGCCCAAGAGGAAAGACTAACTAACTATTTTAATACAGGTTACTTATTGATCACTGGAAATCAAAACAACTGATACATAATTTTTCAATAGAGTGGCAAACAAGTGTTGAGGCCCTATGCTCTCTGAGGAGCAGAGAGGAATAAGTCAAGTAAGCCACCCATAGAATGTTAAAAGACGCTGAGCCTAATCTCATAAAGAAAGCAACAAAAATAGAATATCTTTACATCATGTTCTCAGGATACAACTGAACAAACATTTACACAGAAGGATCAGCAATGGAAGCAGCAATGAAAACAGAAGTTTACATTAAGCACCCAGATGCCACTGTGGCATCTCTGACAATCCCTACTGAACAAATAGGTTCCAATAACAAAGCAGACCTCTTAGCCCTCCTGATGGTGGCACATTACAAGAATAATCTGCAAGCCCCTTCAGGAAAGGTAGTCTTTCTTACAGACTCACTGCCAGCTATAAAAGTCCTGGAGGCTAAATCTACTGACATGGTACAAAACCTAAAAAGAGAACTTGATCGGCTATCAAAAAAGACATAAATTCACCTGCAGTAAATTTTATTTCAATCTGAAATTGAAGGCAATGAGAGTGTCAATATCTTGGCAAAGGAAATCAGTGCCAAAGAACAAAGCTATTAATAACTGTCCTTACAAGATGTCAAAACCATTTATAAAAAAGAAAAGAAAATCAGCAATAGACTGGAAGTTAAACACTGGATATGATTATGAAAAAACTTCCTCAAAGACCTCAATAGAAAAGACCAGGTTACTATATTTTGTCTACATACCAGACACAACACACACATAAACTAGGGATAGGTCAAACAGCTCTCTGTCAGTACCAACAAGTGGAAAAGACATCAGAGCATGTCTTGCAAGACTGCCAACTCCTAGGAGAGATGAGAAACAACATGTGGCCACACCCAGTTGACCTGAAAACTAAGTTTTTGGGAAACCTGACAGACCCCATGCTGACTGCCCAGTTTGTGGTCCATAGTGGATAAAGTGCAGGACCAGAAATTGCTGAAGAAGAATAGAAGTGACACTGAGGTCTCTCCAGCATGACCATTTTCCCAATGATCACTGGATTCGATTATGAAAAGACTTCCTCAAAGATCACAGCAGAATAGACAGTCACTGATAAGAATGTGATCCTAAAACTGGTAGAATTTGGAATCAAGTATGGCATGAGACCCTTGTGAGGATGTATGAGAGGTGCATCTAACAAGTTACTACAAGAATCATCAGCAAACCATTATCTTCTGAAAGAGCACCCATGGGTTTGTTCAGAGTTGGGATATAGTTTCAGCTGACTAGCTTTGTCAACAAAAACCAATGTATTATTTGGTTATATAAGGACATGAATTAGGAAGGGTTTTTAATGTCATAAAATTGGTGCCCACTGTACAATTGATAACCAAAAGGGTCTAGTCAAAAATTTCTTTGCCTCAGGTTTCCCCATATGGTTCCATCCCTGTGAGCATAAATGGCACACCATCAACTAAGAGTATTGCATAAAGCAAAACTCCCTAGCTCCAGCAACAGTCCTATGGATCTCATGAAAAAATTCCACATGTGACTTGGTTCAAACTCACAACCTTCAGAACGATAGAGAAACATCTTAACCACTTTCACCATAGAGGGCCCCCCTCCCAAAAAAACAAATTGATAGCCATGGTAATTTAGTGGCTAGTCCATTTGTTCCTAAGACAGGTGGTCTCAGTTCAATTGATAGTTCGGATTACAAACATTTATAATGTAAACAGCTCTGACATCAACCCAACCTCAATTGGACACAATAAAAATACGGATAGCAAATGTAGAATAAATGATGTTGAACATATTGTTTTCAGATCAAAACTTCGGTTTCGGATGCGCTCGTCCTACATTAGTAGGAGAGTAACGGGGACACAACGCTCTAATCGTTCTTGGCAAAGATTGTTTATATATCACAATAAGATTGATCGAAATGTTCGAGAAGAACAAATGAAAACAAACAACATCAACTAATATATTGTGTTCCACTGTTCAAAGAAAATTATAAGTTAAACACCATATTCTCCAATATACCATTATAGAAAGATAACAGGCTCTTTACCGCTGTACAATTACAGCCTAGTGTATAAATCAAGTACAATTTAGAATTATCTAGATAACAGTTGTAGATATCTTCTTCTTCTTCTTCGAACGCTCCATATCGATCACATGTCAACCACTCTGTGTGATTTGTATGTGATCTGAGCCTAAGAGCGATTGTACATTGTGCCAGTTATGCACCTACAAGTAGGCCAGCACATCCGATTTCTGCGCTGCTTTTTATTTACTAGGTAACATCCCTAGGGCGTACATCGATCGCTCTACGACATGCATTGTAGGTTACAGTGGTACTATTCTTTGCTTCCCTTTGGTCCCGACACCACACGGGTGAGTTGTAGATATTATAATATAGATTGAAATAAGACTTAATAACAAGGAAGAAAACTAACATGTATTTTTTAAAACCCTTAAAAACAGCAACTTGTTCTAAATGAGTCTGTTCATAGAAGAAACTGCAAGAGCTGATGAAAGAAGCAAATGCAAAAGTAACGAACATAGAATTGACAGCAAAAGTAAGGAATATATATTTGATATAGAAATGACCTTCCCAAGGACATACTACTTGATGATGAACAAGAATATCCAGAACATTATACGATTAAGTAATACTAAATTTTCATTTACCTTCTGCTGGCCATTAATATGACATGTGACACCCTTAAGCACAAGTTCTAGTCCAGGTCTGTATCTTGTCATGTAGTCCGCAAAAACTATTTCACCACGTTAGGCCACTCTGATTCTGGACGATAATTGGGGTTAACCCATTGAGCCTAAAAATATGCAGATAAAAAGAAGTCATTAAAAATTCTTGACATAGATTTTCTATAAGACGAGAAAATATGTTTGCAAAAAAATGAACAAAAAAACGTTAATTTTAGTGTACTACCTTTTAGTTAATTTAGAACTGAAGACATCAGGAAAAAAAGTGAGTACAAAATGAATACTGAACTTCATTAAGAAACAACAAATTAAATTCATGGGCCACATAAGCGGGTTACCATCAGACAGTGACAAAAGGCAGTCAACGCAAAAGGGGGCACCTCAGAAATAACAAGCAGTGCAAACATTAAGAAGGTGTGTCCTGAGCCTAGCCCTGCACTGGCAGGGTTGGGATCGGCTAGTCTCTCTTAGGAGGGGCGAAAAGTGAAATTAGTAGCCTGCTGATGACCCTCAGAACACACAAGTCAACCCCACCTCCCAGCGGTGTAGACCGGGAAACTTTGACTGTGAGGTCAAAGGCTAGTTAACCCGACAAAAAATCTAGGTGGAGGTCTGGTCCCCCAGACTTGTGATATCAGTGGATTTACCCTGATATCCAAGATCCAGACCCCAGCTATGGGCAAATAGCCCCACTGCCTTGTGGGAGCCTCGGGAGAGGCAAAGGCTATGGGAGTAAACCCAAACAGAAAATCCAGAGTGGAGCCCTAAGGCGGACAGACATCAAGTGATGTCCTACCGGCAGCTCCTGCAACCGAACTGATACCAGATGTTGTGCTTTCACTCCTCTGGATTCTATCAGTGAGGTCAAGAGGGGGTAGTTGACGTTTGGGCAACTCAGCTACTCCATAAAAATCGCCCAGGTATGCGTCACGGAGAGGTCACTTACTACGTGACGCAACACCTGTTGTCTCCTGAGACAAAGAGGCCAATGATGATGATGCAAACACTAATTATGAAGTACACACAAAAGCCTGTTCTATAAATCTCTTATCTTGAGGATTTGAGGAAAAACAGGATTAGAGAAAAGAAAGAAAGAAGAAGTAACATCAGTGATAACATACACATATTATTTTCTTCATATGAGCTATTCAATAAAAAATCATATATTGTGTAAAGCATAAACACACCTCTGTTGGAGTTTCTGTGTACTCTTGTATTCTCTCTACAGAGACAATGTTGGTCTCCAAGTCACTGAACATCCTCACTAAGTAATTTAGAGAGCCTGTTACCTGCGAAGAAAATAATACTTTTAGAAGGAAAGTCCAGTCAAATAATAAATTCGAAATACGTAAAGTACTATAGTTTTACAAAGTACAAAAACAATATACAGTGATGTTTCAACCAAAATGTCGTTATTATGCAAAGGGTACAACAGAAGCAAATAAATTCAGACTTCCTATACAGCAGACATAACATACAGTTAGACAATAAATTCTTAACAGCCCTAAAATGAAAATATGTGACATAAAATGAAATAAATGTAAAAATTACAGCTATAATAGATAATAAATCAAATAGTGAATGGTTTTAACACAGAAATCTAAGTCAGCTTCTTGCAGGTCCAGGTATTGGTTGCTAAACTAACACCATATTCTTCCACGCAGATCATTAGTGCTCAACCTTCTCCAGCAGTTCTAGAAATCTGTCAAACGCGATTACATCATAATTTTTATTTGACTCTAGTATAACCTCATCTATGTCTCTTATAAAACCAGTAGTATATTTTAGGTTTCAACTATTGTTATACAATTTCTGAGATGTCCAGTCAGTAAATTCCTAGAGGTAAGCAGCTTTTAAATAAGAAAAGCTGGCACTGTTGATAGTGTGAAATTAAAAATTTTTTTTCCGATCCAGAAGCACTTGAGCTTTCAGCTCTTCGGCTCAGTGCCATGGACATTGTAACCCTTCGGTTTGGTGCCACGAACACCGTAAATCTGGGAAAACTGTGGCTTTTCTGCCAGCCCGTGGAATTGAACCCGCACTTACATAGGGCTTGTCACCCGCAGTCCAACGCGCTACGAACAAGCGGGGCACGCGGGCAATAGTGTGAAATAGGACCTTCCCCCTTTTATTTCCCATAATATTGGATGATTCAGACTTTGCTATTACTGCAAAACTTACAGGTACAAAAGTTACGGTTGATATAAATATATATTTTTACCTGTGAAGCATATGATACTGACAGTCCAACAAGTCCAGCTTCAAGATCAGTAGATAAAACAGCAAATAAAGCTGCAGCCAGAATAATGAGATTGCCAATAAACTCAAGGTACCAGCCCAACCATCTAATTCAAAAACAATGAATTCATTGATAATCAATAGATTACAATTTTTGTGACAACGATTTTATGATCTAGGTAAAATAAATATTCTGATTTTTTTCTAATATTAAAATTACAAACAAGGTCAGAAGTTTCTATATTGCAAGAATCATAGTTGTCTTAGTGCTAACCGGGGCCCAAATTCGGGTTGTAAAGAATAGAACCAATGTTACCTGCAATGCATGTCATAAGAGGCAGCTAAGGAGGTTGGGTGGGGGCTAGCTACCCTCCCCATAAAAAATTAGATAGCTACAGAAACCACAACTAAGGAAATTCATAGGGTCACCACCCAAGGAAGAAGAAGGACCCTGCAATAATGAAATGCCTTGATGAAATGTGAAAGGAAATCAGGCTGCCAACTCACCTTCTTTCAACCCGGAAGATCTCCACAATTGGCACCTGGAATGTTCACATGATGTTTGAAACTGGGAAAACGGGAAGATCCAGCAACACCTGGAGGCAGGAGTTGGAGTTGAATGCAAGAAAATTGGGAAAGAGAGGAGAGATCTAGAAAAGATAGCCTTGGATTGGAGGGATTGGAAGGCCTTGGTTGCAGACCTATGCTTCCACAGGGCGAAAAGACGAAGGATCATAGCAAAGATAGTCTCATTATATCTGTATAAAAATCATCTCCTCTATGCTAACATGAACTATGAACTAACATGAGATTTGATTATACTATATAATGAAAATAGATTTTATGATGTATTTTACTAACAATCTCAATGTAAAATCTTTTTTTTGCACACAGTAGTGAAACTATACCTTATGGCAATAATTTAAACCTATTTCTTCACATAAATGTATTGCACATATGTTACAGACTATTCATTGTTTGCAAGGATTCCATCCTTTAACTTCAAAAGTGCCCACTCAAGCAGCCAACATCTCTACTAATCTAATGGTCTGGGAAAATCAGAGAAGAGCAACTGACCTAACTCACTGTCTAAATGTTGCTAAATAGAAAATGATCTACAATGTCAAATGTGGTCAGATGATGCAAAAATAAGGCATGGAAAAAGTTAAACTATCCTGGTGATGAACCTAAGAATCTAGCATTTGCGTAAATATACCGTGGATGAATAAATACTGCTTTCCCCTTTCCTACACATGGCTATACAAGAATATTAATAATATTACGGGTATGAGAATTAAGCTGGCATGCTATGGACAGTTAAAATCTGAGATAATTATTGGTCAGGTGACCACAATTGCAACTGTACTAGAATGGGAAGAACGTAGGGGTCAGCATTCCTACACTGTAGAACAAGCAAACAGCTACAAAAACAGAAATAGAGTAAACTGCTCATGAAGAGCATTGTAGCAGTAGGGGACAAAAAACTTGGGTCAATGATGAAGGACAGAGTGAAAGCTTGTGGTAGGCAGAACTGAAAGACCTGTATAGGATTTGGTTTGATGTAGAAGGAAGGCACACAATAGAAATGGGTGGACGTTTTTGTCTCTGCCTTATATGACCTAGGGTGTGACAAGGACTGATGATATCATGATCTCTTATAGTCAAAAACAAAACTGTAAAAACAAAGAAGGAAATAACAAATGCAGAAATACATTATTAAAAACATTACAATGCAAAATAAACCTGCTGCCTACTTACCTATTTGCCACAATACTAGCAAAATAGAAAGATAAGTTTTGGTCAACTCTTGTTTTTGATTCCTCCATGAATCTTTTATTGACCCCATATGCTCTTATGTGGAAGCGCACAAACGATTTTCATAAGAAGTGGAGGTGGACAAACTAGATTTGTGGATCTTTGCGTGATTCTCTTTATATAGAAACTCGGATGCAGCAGTTTTGAAGCAAGGACTGATGATATAACATGATTCTCTATGGAACAAAAGATAACAATAACAGTCAAACTGTAAACCTGGAAACAAAAAAGCCAAGAGAAAGTAACAAACTATGCAAGAAATTTAAATTTATTATAGACTAGAAAAACATTTTTACAAATGTCAAAGAAAAATAAACCCTTGCTAACCTTTACTTACCTATTTGCCACAATACTAGCAAAATAGAAAGATAAGTTTGTCAACTCTTTTTTGATTCTCCATGAATCTTTTATTGACCATATGCTCTTATTGAAGCAGCACCACTACTGTTTCTGAAAAGTGGACATAGATTGGTGATCTTGTGGTTGATTCTATCCTTTCAACTGCAGAAGTTGGAATATAAAATTTAGGAAAAATAACATCAAAACAAATAAATTTTGCAATACCAGCAAAAGTAAACTAAATTTTGAAAAATATTATTATGAAAAATAAAAGCAGAATAAAGCTATTTTTATTGTTTGAGAATGGTAAAAGTATGCTTCTTGTCAATAACTCTTAAGGAAGATTCTGGTCTGGAAACTTTTTCGTTGCTTATATTAATGTAGAATTTGTATTACAATTTTGAGATATTATGACTTAAAAAGTAGAAAAAATTTGTTAAAAATTATGTATCATTGCTATGGAAACAATAAAAATGGCCACCAAAACAAAATTTTAAATTCCAAGGCTCTGAAGTAATGAATATAAATGAATTCTGTTTTCACTCTAAGGTGAGCAATTGTAATATCTAAAAATTACACATGATTTTTAGGATATATTAAATATTACATTTTATGAATTTTGTAACACACACCCCAAAAACAGGTTTTTAACCGAATTTTGAGGAATTTTTACCTTGGCTATGTTTGTTAAAATACAACCTCTCGATCTCTACCATTCAAAGATGGATACCACATGCATGAGAACATATACTGATACTAGCTTATTACCACAATATACCCTGTTGTGACTGCTATGTTAATTGTAACACTAAATAGTGTTCTCATGAAAAGAAATCTGGTCTCTGGAGGTACTAAACTTTATTGCAAAAAAAGCAGTAAAATAAATGGTCACAGCACACAATATTTTGGTGTATGTTTACTTTAAATAAGTAACTTACTAGACTTTATATTGAGAAAATAAGGATAAGATTATACATACACAATACGTTGACACTGAAAAATACACATATTAAAAAAAGCCATATCATTATTTCTTCCATTTCCTATTTTGCTTCAGGTAATGTATATTTGCCTGTTCAGGATAGGTATGGTATACCCATAAGACTAATTATAATCATTTGATTAAAAAGGGTCTAAAACGACCTAAAGCCGAAGGACTGACTTCTTCGCATCGAGTTTTACCCCATATGGTTTAGTCACTCTCCACAGAAAGGGCAAACTATCTGTGTAGAGTATTGCACAAAGTACAAACTCCTTAACTCCGGCAACAATGTTAGTGGTCTCTGATAAAAATGAACAAGTGAATGAAATATCCAGGTCCTGATTCGAACCCACAACCTTCAGAGTGCAAGGCGAGGATATAACCACTTAGCAACAGAGACTCCCTAAATAAACATCAAATATAATTTCCCAGATACCAATATTAACGTGCAGAACATAAAATTAAAAAAACCTGTATCTGCCTAAATATACCGTCAAAATTAAACATACCTGTATTAGCCAGTACATAACGCCAAGTGGCACAATGACAGCCAGGAATATAGGTGTACTGTATGATATTGTCACAATGGTGCCCAGGACACTGAAAACGCACTGGTAAAACGTTCTTATAGTAGTTGGAAGGTTGTTATCAACTGTTTCAACATCACGAGAAAACCTGTTTACTATTCGACCAATGGGTGTTGTATCAAAAAATGACATGGGAGCCTTGAGGATGTTGTTCAATAAATCATAATGGAGAATCCCAGCTGCTGTGACCATCTTGGTTGTAGAAATCAAGGCGAAGACCAAAATGAAGATACCTGCAGTATGGAGAATTTGTATAATAAATACAGAACAATACAAAATGACAAGGTTACTTTTTGTAAGGGGTTACTTTTATCAAGGGGTTGTCTTGGGCATGCGAATGTTTACGGTAATGAGATAGTGGACAGGCTTGCATCAACAGCATTGATTGTTGAGGAGTTGAAGATGGATAAGGGGATGTTGTTCAGTCTTTTCGCGGTTGTCTGTTGGATGAGGACATTAAAATAAATGTTGAGTCGATTCAGCGGTTTAAGCAGTTTGGAGTTACTCGTGGTACAAGTAGAACTGGATGCCTGAGGGGCAGAGTGAGGTGTGTGTTTAATCAACAAGCTACGGAAACTATCAATATGCATACTCTCCGATATCTGTTGGGGAGACTGAGCACCTATGGGTCTGCCCGTAGTGCAATGACGTCAATTTAGTAACCAATAACCAATATGTGGTTGAGGCTTAAAAAATGCTATGAACGCACAATCAATTTAAAAATTGCATTCTTCATTCTACGTCACTTCACTACTTTTCCTTCTACCGCACTTCACTGCTTTTCATTCTACGTCACTTCACTACTTTTCCTTCTTACGCTCATCTTCACTCTTTTCATTCTATGTCATTTTCACTGCTTTCTTCCTTCTACCACACTTCACGGCTTTTCATTTACGTCACTTCACTACTTTTCCTTCTACCACACTTCACGGCTTTTCATTCTACGTCACTTCACTACTTTTCCTTCTACCTTACTTCCCTGCTTTTTCTCCTACTTCATCTTCACTGCTTTCAACCTACTGAACTTCATTACTTTTCCTCATAACCGTAAAAATGTATTGGCTTGCGTTGTGATTTTGTAGAAAATAATTGTGTAACTTTGATACTAAATGATCAAGGCATTTTTGTTCTTATTTAATTAAAATATATTTTTCCATTTAATTTTCATTTAAGTGGATGCAAAACTTTTCAGCCGCACTTGTTAACATAAAGTTAACATTTCTTATACTTCTTCTTCGAACGCTCCATATCAACCACTGGTAACCACTCTGTGATTTTATGTGATCTGAGCCTAAGAGTGATTATATGTTGTGGCAGTTATGCACCTACAAGTAGGCCAGCACAACCAATTTCTGCAACAATTTTTATTTACTAGGTAGCTTCCTAGGCCACTACCTCAGTTCCTCTTACGACATGCCTTGTAGGTCGCAGTGGTACTATTCTTTGTTCCCTAGTGACCCCGGCTACACACAGGCGATTTCTTATACACAATACTGAATTAGTGGAATTTTTCAAATAAACCCTTGTTGCATCCAAAGTTAATATGCATGATAATTGTAAACTATACTTACTCTGCGCTAGACCCAACACGCCATACACAGCCAAATACATGTTATTCTTGTTGACAAACTCGGAGCTACCAGCGATTGATTTATTAGCCAGGAGTTTGTCATCAGTCCACAAACTTAACCATACAGCTGATCCAGTGCTTGCAGCTTGAAATAGCAGGAACACAAGAGACATCAACATGAATGTCCAAAATCCAACAGCTCTTATGTACTGCATGTAAACACTATATTTTACCTGTAAAATTAAACAACACACATTGAGAATAAGAACAGAATTATGAAAACTCAGATTGCAATCTACATTCTCAACATCTGATAGAAAAAGTAAGAATTTTGCAGGAGAGAACAGATGAAGAAAAACAAGAACAAAATAATCAACAAAAAATTGGCAGAATTAAGCAATTGTAAAGAAAAGAGAGGACTAAACATTGACCAAGAAGTTACGGAACTAAATATCCACAGAGAACACAGAGAACTAAAAAATGATGATCACAAAACTTAACAACCATCAATAACTTACAATGCTTCTTCTTCTTCTTGCGTTCACCCGCTATTATTTCAGGTGTAGCTAAGGCACTTCTGACTGATTTTTGAATGAAGGCATGCTTTTCTTACTATCAGTGTCCTCTGCCATATATGCATGCCTTCTCCGACTTCCGAAGTACTTGTAATTTAGATTCTCAAGTATTGACCTGCCTTACAATTCTAAACACTGATAAAAGAACAGGCTGGATTAATCATTGACTAAGAATTGGTAGGTTAAAAATTACCAAGAACAGATGGGAACTGGGGTCTAAGATGTAGTGAATGAGACAACAGAATTCAAAGTAAAAAGAATTGACGAATGTATCAGAGACAGAAAAACAGAATTGACCAAGAAACTAATCCACTTTTAATAAAATGAATCAATGTGAATGATTCAAACGTATTCAGAATAAAGGCATGATATTCCTTAGCTGCACTAGAGATACTCCCGTTGTGAGGATGAGATATATGCTTGGATTTATGTTGCTACGTTTTTGACATGCTATCACCCAAGCTAAAGCATGTGTGCAGGTTACTGTGAATAAGAGACATCCACTGCACAAGAACACTAATGATGTTAAGGCACGAGAATTACGCATGGCATATTGTAGATGGCCTAGGATGAGTGAACAATTGGTCAGTAGACCACAGTTGCCACCCTACCAAAAGGGAAAGAATGGATCCCAATAGATGGTAACATGGCCAACTACCGCAAAGTTATTCTTACTCTTGGCTGAGAATGTAGAGATTGAGGCAACATGAAAGCTGAACTCACAATTAAACAGCTGATAGAAAATAATGCAAGTGATGATGATGCTTATACTGATGGATCTGTGCATCATGGTGGGAAGTCAGGCAGGGGTTTCTTGGATAGTGCGTATGGTAGGGTTGTTGTAGAGTGAAGTGGAGTATACAGTACAACCCCTCCAGTATGAGGATAGAAGTTGAGGCCATTAAGGTTGAACTTTATTGGCTCTGTGGGAATCGTTTACTGGGGTTGTTGTTATGTTATTTTATGTTATGTGATCAACGTCACGGCACATTGGGCATTCCCATTCATGCTCTGTGCTCCGCTGCAGCAGCCATCCTAAAGTCCATTTGCTCCCAGTACCCATGAGAAGTTGATTACTATATCTTCTCTCTCTACCACGAAGACGACACTGTCTGGCATTCCAAACTTAATGCCTAATTTGTTGTTGTTGTATCTGACTCTCAGCGATGCATCAGAAGATTAAAAATGGCAGGTTTTGGTATTAGTGGATGTTATCTATTGAAGCTTCTAACCTTTCAAGGCTTATGTGCATCCACTGCCCTAAGCTTTCGGGTGTTTGCGGCAATGAGAGAGTGGACAGACTTGCATCCACAGAATTGATTGTCGGGGAGTTTAAGATGGATAAAGGGGACGATCATGACTGCCTATTGGATGAAGACACTAACATAGAAGTTGAATCTATCCATCAATTTAAGGAGGTTGAGGTTACCCGTTGTACAAGTAGAACTAGGTACATGAAGAGCAGAGTTAGGAGTGTTTAACCAGCGAGTTACAGAAACCATCAGTATGCATACCCTTCAACATCTGTTGGGGAGACTGCACACCTATGGGCTGCCAAAAGTGCAATGATGTCAGTTCAGTAACCAATAACCAATTGAGATGCCATGAAATAACGCAATGGAAAGATTTCTATATGACCAACAACATAGTATCACTTACTCTGATGGACACAACAACATAGTATCACTTACTCTGATGGACACAAAAACATAGTGTCACTTACTCTGATGGACACAAAACATAGTATCACTTACTCTGATGGACACAACAACATAGTGTCACTTACTCTGATGGACACAACAACATAGTGTCACTTACTCTGATGGACACAAAAACATAGTGTCACTTACTCTGATGGACACAAAAACAGTGTCACTTACTCTGATGGACACAACAACATAGTGTCACTTACTCTGATGGACACAACAACATAGTGTCACTTACTCTGATGGACACAACAACATAGTGTCACTTACTCTGATGGACACTAGGCAGGTGCTATGTCTGCCCTCTACCTAGAAAAGGCCCAATCCCATCTACTGGATGTCTTCATTTATCCTGTTGAACCAGGAGAATATAGAATTGACCAAAGACAAGAGATACACTGAATATGTAGACAGTATTTGAAGTAAATGAAACGAGGAAAATATATTAAATAACTCATCATCAAATAGCTTGTCCTGATCAGAACTTTGCCACCCCAACAGTGTTAAATAACTACCGAACAAAATATCTCAAAATTGAAATGAATTAATTTAAAAACTAATTATGATCAAATATTTAGAGTGAAAAATTATTTAACAAATAATATTGAAAGTATCCAAACCAACATTTCCAGTTTCAGCTTTTTCATCCTCAATCAGCTTTTCAGGTGTTGTATTTTTCTCCTTTTTTTCCTCTTTGCTTTTGACCAATGACTTTATCTGCCAGGACACACGTCTTGTTTTAATATCTTTCATCAAATCAGAGCCAGATCTGAAGTGGGTTTATAAACGGTTAAAATAATTGTGGTGTGTATTTAGTGAAACATTTTTACATCAAACACTGTTAGGAAATGTAATTTTACGCCATCTCATGTATCCCCTGACTCAGATTTCAAACATCTCTCCCTATAGATTGTTATTTTTAGCATTTGAGAATGTTTTTTTGTTGAACATAGGGCTACAAATGTTATCTTTCCTTGACTTACATTTGGGGTTATCTATGTTAGTTACCTTTGAGGCTTCGGTTTCCACGACTACCTATTTATACTGTTCTTTCGCCAGTGTGTTGTCAGGGTCCGTAAGGGAGCAAGAATAGTAACACTGTGACTACAAGGCATGTCGAAGTGGTGACTGAAGTAGGGCCTAGGAAACTGCCCTGGTAAATAAAAGCTCGCAGAAATCGAATGTGCTGGCCTACTTGTGGCGCATAACGTCCCAACGTACAATCATTCTCAGGTTTAGATCACATACAAATCACAAAGAGTGGTTTAACAAGTGGTCAATATGGAGTGTTCGAAGAAGAAGAAGATACTGTTCTTTAATTTCCCAGAGTTTTTATTTTCTCTGTGGGTTAAATTCTGATGACTTTCTTCTTACATTATTTGATTTCTTCACGAGAGTTGTCAAATCCCTACCATATTCTCTTATTGATATTCAACTGTTTTGTTGTCTTCATCTCTTCTAGAAGTCTGTGATAGTTATTATCTCTTGTCATCTAATAGTTAATAAGGAATTTGTAAAGACTTAACCCTTTAAACCTATCATTCCTCTTTATATACAGGTCTGAGTTCTAAAGATCTCAGTTCCCAAGACCCCTCTAAATCAGTCTTCCAAAATCTTTGATAGAAATCAGCTTGACAAAGGCAAAATTTTGCAGAAATGTGACATCATCTTCTTCTTTTTGACGCTGCAAATTGAACACTTGTCAACCGCTCTGTCTGATTTATATGTGATCTGAGCCTAAGAGTGATTGTACATTGTGCCAGTTATGCACCTACAAATAGGCTAGCACATCCGATTTCTGTGCTGCTTTTTATTTACTAGGGTGGCATCCCTAGGGCCTACTTCAGTCACCTCTTACGACATGCATTGTAGGTCACAGTGGTACTATTCTTTGCTTCCCTTGTGGGCCTCGGCACCACACAGGCGAAATACGACATCAAATACAGCACACATGCCACTATTTGGTTTAGGAAATTGACAAACATTGTTATAAACATTTTTATAAAGTGTTTTAATTATGAAAATTCATCAAATGGCCATTCTAAAAAGAGAACACAATGTTGAAAATGTTCTGATTGATTTCAATGACAAATTAGGTTTAGACTGTCATTATTCTGATATGGATATTAAAATTGAATCAGAAGACAATTCCGCCTAAGTGGTTACCGGGGCGAAAATTGGGGTGTAAAGAATAGAACCACTGTTACCTGCCACGCATGTTGTAAGAGGTGACTAAGAGGTTGGCGTGGGGCTAGCCACCCACACTAAAAAACACTAGATGGCTACAGAATGGAAGCGAACCAAGTAAATGCTGGCTGAAACCGACGGACACATCACCAAAGGATAAGCATCAAGCTCCAAATGGAGCTGAAGATGTGACGTAAAACACACCAATGTTAAGACTGCATGAATCAGATTTCCACATGAACAGAATTTATAGGGAAATCTGGTACCTCGTCTGGGCGTGATCTCTGCGCATTCGTGAGAGGAGAGAGAGAGAGAGAGATGACAATTTGGATGAAAGAGGAATGTTTGAATAGATTGATATATTGAATAAAAGAAGCTACTAAACAGTTCAAAAGTTAACAGTATATTTAAGAAAAGTTCCTAAAATGTTTAGAAATCCATACCCATCTCTTTCGTCTCCAGAAGTTACACTTTCCAGACGTTGCAATACTTTACTCTTGATCTCTTTGACTGAAATATAAACAACACCCTAATTTTTCTAAAGAAGTGTTTGCAATAATATATTAAAGCTCACCACACTAGGAGAGCCACAATGGCACAGCGGTTAGTGTACTTGCTTCATAGGCATGATGACCCTGAATCAAATTACAAAGATCGTTTCTAAAAACATAAAGCCCACTTGATCAAAGTGCCGGAGCCTTCATGGAGCCAATTGGCATTAAAACAAATTCAGAGCAGCTCTAATTGAAAAATGATGAGCTAGGAGTTATACACGTTAACCGTTCCTGTGGTCCACCATGCAACACTATCTTGGTAAAAGCCTGGGGAAAAAAATTGAACAGTGATAGTTGAATTTTTCCACCATAACGCTCTCGGTCACTGATCCACAACTGAGTATCAGAAAAGCATGGTAACTAAATGCAGCAGGCAAGATGTTGATCATTACTAATCTTGTTTTGTTTGTCAAAGAAAAATATGGCCTAACATCATATTTCCTAATAATTTCATGATATGAAAGCAAGGTTCTTTACTTACTAACTCACCACAATAGAAAGAGACCACAAATTAAGGAAGTCCCTTGTTAAAATTTCAATGTAAAACATTCAATTTGATCTGTACAAACATATTGTCACGTTTCTAAAATTATATTGAACAGCTATGTACAAAGATGCGGTATAAAAGTAATTTATTAAGAATGTTAGTTGTTACAAATTACAAATAGACAATCAGTCACAAATGACAGACAACGATGTTCACTTGCTTGCTAGGTTTTCCTTATCCAAGCACTGACATCAGCCGACTCAGTGCCATGGACATGTAACACAATGGTTCGATAACACAAAATCTGGAAACCTGGAGTAAAGACGAATGAACACTAAACTGTAACACCAACACACAACTTCTGCAGAAGGTGAAAGGTAAACAACCATACTTAAGAACAGTTTTAGTAAATGTATAATTTCAAACTTTTTAATCACTATTGCCCATGATTAGCAAAGAGGGTGAAGAAAGTATTACTTAGAAGCACTAAGAATTTGGGTGAATATATAAATGAATAAAAACTTGCAAAATGATACCACATATACATGGTACGACTCAAAGAATGGGAAACAGTCTAACGCATAGAATCTGCTAGTTGAGCCCACAGTGAATGTCAGACTACCATACAGAGATCAACCGCGATTCTCAACGAGCAGAGCATAGAAATCCACGAACTCCCGAGGCTATCGACTCTGCAAGTGTGCCCTACACACATCCGACAACTGTGCCTTGATAGATCTTGCAATCCCAAGATCCACATCCCAATTTTGAAGGAAGAAAATCACTGGATTGCCTCAATTCTTTTCATACCAGTCGAGTTTGACAAGAGACAAGAACTCCTTATCCATCTTAACTCCTTAACAATCGTACATTCTGTCGCTTCTTACCACCAATCTATGCCTAGTACAGTAGATCTCAGTTTCTCATGAGGTGAATCAATTCATTAAATGTTTCAACTTCTATGTTCTCCAAATATGCATGTAACTAACTTCTTTCACTCTCATTACCTCTTTTCAGATTCTGCTTCTTTGAGAGAATAGTTCCTTGGTACTAAAATGGACCTAGTGTGACTAGTTCATCATAAGTTCTTTGAACACCTATTGGCTCACTATGATGTGGCACCATTCGTCTGATCTCATCAGTAACCACATTGTGTCTATTAAAGCATATGTAAATGACAATGACCATTTGATAAGCTCATAATATTCATTAGATGATCTTTCACTTTATTCGTTTCTTCCTTCATGCATTTCTTGACATGTACAATGCACTTACCCCGATGATTGATCCATACATTCAGAAAATTACAGCCTACTAGATTGACAAGTTTCCATATAAACTAGCTGCGGGATGCTAGTGAATCTTGCATTGAGTTGGTTGAGGCAGCCTTGAAGGAGGTAATGTCTAGAGAGAGAGAGATCATATTGCACTTGGTGACGAGACTGTTTGCTCGGCTATCTCGTTCAGAAATCTCGCTGCAGTGCCAACTCAGTCAGCGAGGATCTAATCTGAAGAGGTAAATTTTTACTTCAAATTTGTAAAAATTTTTATTGTATCTTTTCCAGATCAGATTCCTAGCCTGCTCTTTTCTTCTAACTACCTTGGTTTTTGTCAAATTGACAGAGTCAGGATATGTTGATACATCATCACTAAGTCCAATATCCTGACTCATTTGGCACTGTCCCGTGTAGAATCCAGCGTTGCAACACGTGTGCTTATGTGATACAGACGCGTACTGTATCTTTTCCTTTAGGCACGTTTCTTATTGACGATGGGTTCACATCGAGTCCGTAATCTTATCTATGCTATTATCTGTAAGCGGTGTAACAAGGCTTATATCGGCGAGACAGGCAAGAGGCTCAGTGACCGATTCGCCCAACACTTACGCGACATACGCCAATGCTCTGTGACCCCTGTAGCCACCCATTTCAATGACACTGGCCATTTAGGTGCTCACGATGTCAAGGTCACAGCCATCCGATCATGTTCCTCGGATGATCGCAGTCGATTTGCTCTGGAGAATCGGTTGATTTCTTTGTATGGTACCTTGCGACCACGCGGGCTCAACGTATTACATTCTTATGCTTCTTAGTACTTTCTCTTCCCATGCTTTGTAATCTATATGGGTATATGTTGCATGTATTCATGTTATATTCCATTCTTATGCTTCTTAGTACTTTCTCTTCCCTGCTTTGTAATCTATATGGGTATATGTTGCATGTTTTCAAGTTATATATTTACTAGATGTTTCATTGTTTCTTTTCCTTTCTATTTCTAGTTTTTATGTGTTTTTTTGTGTTACATTTATTTCGTTATTCGTTTTTATTCCAGATTTTCCTTAGATACGTTTGTATTTGGTCGTCCATTTGTGTTTCATTTTAATTTGTCACTCCTGTTTGTTCGTTTGCTTGATAAAGGCCTTGTTGGTCGAAACGTGCTGTATTTTGTCATTGTTTTTGTAATTTGTAAAACTACAGTACTTTGTAATTACGTGTTTTGCCAATCAAATAGTTTACTGCAGTTCCATATATATATATACTGAATATTTGTACAAAGATTGCAGAGTATGAAAAGTCAATTTATTAAGAATAGTTATTGGTTACTGAACTGATGTCACAGCACTCCGTGCAGACCATAGGCCCTCAATCTCCCCAATAGTTGTCAAATGATATGCATACTGGTTCCTGTGGCTCGTGGTTTTTCTTCCTGATCCAGGAGCACTTGAGCTTTTAGCTCTTGGCTCGGGGCCATGGACATCATAACCCTTTTGTTTGGTGCCATGAACACCATAAATCTGGAGAACCTGTTGCTTTTCTGCCAGCCCACGGAATTGAACCGCACTCACAGGAGACTTGTCACCTGTCATCCACAGCGCTATGAACACGCTGGGCAGGCTCGCTGGTTAAGGGGGGATTCGGGTCTTGAAAATCAAGAATCTATTTTCGTTGTTTTCATATTAATATAAAATTTGTATAAGCATTTTGAAAGAGTATGACTTAGAATAGTAGAAAAAAAATTAGTAAAAAAAAATGTCAAAGTGTTGCCATGGGAAAAAATACAAAATGCGCAAAACAAAATTTCAAATCCTAAGGCTCTGAATCTAATGAATGTAAATGAATTCTGTTTTCCTCTAAGGTGCCAATTGTAATATCTAAAATATTACACATGATTTTTAGGATATATTAAATATTTAATTTTTATAAATTTTTGGTAAAAATTCCCTCAAAATGTGGTCAAAAAAAGCTGTTTTGGAGGGTGTGTTTACACAAAATTCATAAAAAATGTAATATTTAATATATCCTAAAAGATCAGTAATTTTGTAGATATTACAATTGCCATTAATGAAAACAGAATTCATTATATCATTAACTCAGAGCCTTAGGATTTGAAATTTTTGTATTGGCCATTTTGTATTGTTTCCATGGAACCTGACTTGTTTTTTTTTTCTAATTTCTGCTATTCTAAGTCATAATCTTTCAAAATTGTTATACAAATTCTACATTAATACCAAAGCAAGAAAATAGTTTCCAGACCAGAGTCCCCCTTAAACACACTATACACCCTCCCTAAGTATCCCAACTCTACTTGTACAATGTATAATTTCAAGCTTCTTAAATCACTGGATTGATTCAACATCAATTTTAGTGTCCTCATACAACAGTCGGTTGCCAAGAGACCAAAGAACATCCCCATTATCCATCTTAAACTCCTAACACTTGATACATGTCTGTCCGCTCTCGTTACCACAAACAATCGCATGCCTAGGACAGTAGATCCACATGAATCTCTATAGGTTGAAATAAATTTATTAAAAAATGTTTAAACTTCATAAGTTCACCCAAATATGCATAAGATAAAAGTAACTTACTTTCAGGATCTTCTTCAACTGCCTCATCTACTTCAGTTTCTGCTTCTTTGAGGAAATGTTCCTTGAGAAAGCTAGCAAATGCACCTTGGTGTGACATCAGTTCATCATAAGTTCCTTTCTCAGAAATCTGACCATTGGTCATCACTATGATGTGGTCAACCATTGGCAGCCAATGAATTCCATGAGTAACCAATATCCGTGTCTATATAAAGCAAAATAAAATGTAAATGACAATGACCATATTTTTTTGGGAAATAAAGCAACAAAATATTAGCTATAGACTGGATCTGTTGCTCTTTATTTTGGTTTCTTCCTATCATGCGATTCTTGTACAGGACAATGTGCATGTACCCTGATTGATTGATAGGACTATCATCATTGCGAGAAATACATGGCGACGAGATTTGGAGGCGGAGATCAACAATATAAAGAAGAGCTGGAGGGAGCTGCAGGAGATAGCTAGAGATAGAAATACTTGGCATGAGTTGGTTGAGGGCCTATGCCCCAACCCGGGGTAAAGGCAAGAGAGAGAGATCATCATTGCACTTTGGTGACTAACTATGTTTGCTCCGATCTCTTTCTTACATAGGAAGATCTCAGCTGCAGTGCACGAACTCCCTAGCACCGGCAAGAGTCCCGATGCAATTTTGAAGATGGTGAAGATTTTTGTCAAATTTTTTAAAAATTTTTATATTGAATTTTCCAGAGCAGTAGCTTTCCAGCCTGCTCTTTTCGATTTTTAACTGCCACGGATTCTTTTATGTGCTCAAATTTAACACAGGATGTACGTTTTATCATCCGTCTCCAATAGGACTAGGAACTCAATCTCACCTACATGGATCCAGATCAATGGAAAAATATCCCAATGACTCCATAGGGAGAGAACCAAGTACCTTTGGCACGAGAGGCCTAACCTCTATGCCACAATTGGAAATAGGCCAGAATAATAATGACTAGACCTGAGGACAAAGAATCAATATGTGAAGCTTTCTGATAACTGACCAACATAACCGAGAGGTGACTCAAGACATAATGATCAGTTATACCATTTTAACACTCTGGACAGGTGCTCTGATCTCCACCTTAACAAATCCAAGAGCGTCCAGTAGCCCAACATGCCAGTTCAATGTAGATTAATTGATCTTTTATTCATAGTTGGTATGTCCTTTCTTTTCGGCTGTACCAATATCAACACCCATCTCTCCAATCTGGTTAACAACTGGGATTCGCAACCTGAAACTTCTCTGTTCGGAAAGACTCAATTTGTTAAGAATGTTATTTCAGTTCATCTAAGTTCCTTCTCATACATAATGATCATCTTGCTTGATAATTTTGACTATGCCGGGAAAATATCAGAGCTTGGCAATCCACTACAAGGAAACTTACCTTGGCTGATGTAACACTGAAAATAGATGTCTGAGAAATAATGAATATAAAATGGAATGAATTCAGGAGAAGTGATGAAATCAGAGACATGTCTTGTCAACCACTAGTGACAACTGTTATAAGAAAGAGAAGATGAAGATATGTTGGACACACCTTGAGGAGAAATGATCAATGAATATCAAAGCAGGCATTGAAGTGGGATGCAAAGGGTTCAAGAAAGAGAGGTCGACCTAAGGAGACCCTGAAACAAACTTTGCTGAGAGAGGCAAGATGAGATTGAGCAAGTTGCTCAGGATAGAGCGGTATATGAAATTGCTTGCAGGCCCTATGTAACGTATAATGGTACAAGAGGAATTATTATTATTATGTAACACTGAGTACAGCACAGAGATTCCTTTTTCCACTCAGCGCTAGAGAATTCCAGTGTTAATTCCTATCGGTATGGGTAAGAAAATTCAAACAATCTAGTTCTTCAATACAATCTACAATATAAATACTACATGATATTTGGCTAAAGAAATGTGATACGTGCATAAGGGACTATGCTCTGTTACAAAACTGCACTGATATAAACACCAGAGGATAAACAAAACTCGTGAAAGATCCAAAAATAACCTGGAGGAGAACAGTAGAACAAGAACTAAAAGGAATTAATCACAGCCGGAGCACAATACAGAGTAAGGTTAAGAATAGAGAAGAATAGTGTGCATTTGTTGCTGCCCTAAGCGCCAGAGGCATCAAAGGCTTGAGGAGAGGAGGAATATATATATTTTACCAAAGGGCTGAGAGTATATATAGGGTACACTGCCTATCATTGAAGAAGAAGAATTAAATACTTACAGATAACTACGACATGACAAGAGACATTCTCCTGCTCATCCTAGTGTTTCACATTTTAATTAGACCGTTAAAAATCTTTTGACACATGCTAGTGCAATTAATTTGATTAAAAACATTTTTAAAATCTTTTCTCGCCGAGTGGTTGCGGGCCCAAATTTGGGGTGTAAAGAATAGAACCACTGTTACCTGCACACATGTCGTAAGAGGCGACTAAGGAGGTTCAGCTAAATCGGATGCACATGTCCTAACGTGTAAAAGTCAATGCGTTTAGGGCCTACCAAACCAATGTGCAACGTATACACGTTCTTGGCAAAGATCAAACCTATCAAAAAGAGTGATTAAAATTGGTTGTAAAGAACGAACGCAAAGAAGAAGAAGAAGAAGAAAATCTTTTTCTGTCATGCTGTAATAAGTTTACCTTACTTCTGAGCAGTCCCTTGCTGCTCAAAACTTCAGTAAAAATGTGCTTGCCAACATGTGAGTCAACAGCACTGAGTGGATCATCCAATAGGTAAGTCTCAGCACCACTATACACAGCTCGAGCTAAAGATACACGCTGCTTCTGGCCTCCTGACAGATTTATGCCCTATTTAATGAAGAAAATAGACGTAATCAAGGATTTAATCCTTGGAAATAATAGGATTTAATCCAGCAAAAATAAATTATACTTATTTCTTTCTTTTCTCTATAATCATGTTTTGTCTCACAGCATCAGGATAAGAAGAGATTTCCAGAATAGGCTTTTGTGTGTGCTTCATAAATAGGTTTTCCCAGTCTATGTTATTTCTGAGACACTTAAATATATATCATGCGTTTACGTACACCAATGAGCCATTCTAAGGAGTGTTTTCTCAGCGCAACAGACACAGAACAATAGGTGTATATCACACACATGTTAAGCTTTGTGCCTGTATTATGAACGAGACATTATCATACACACATGATACACTATAACAAACATGTATACATTTCCGTTGCTTCCTCTGGGGTTCTTGTAAGAAAGCTCCTTGTGCTCATCTTAGAATTAATTTGAAGCTACTTTGAATGGTGTATACATGTTTGTTATATGTGTATACATGTCTGTATGTATGATATTGTCTCGTCTCTAATATATACAGGCACAATAAGCTTATAGCATGTGCCTGTCAAACACTGTTCGAACCCTACCTGATTGTTTCTGTGTCTAGCTGTAACAAGCGCTGAGAAAGACACTCCGTGAGTCATTTTTTAGAATGGCTCATTGGTTGTGTCGTAAGGACGCTCGATGTAGGCTAGGCGATTGGTGTCGTAAGGACTAGGGTAAGTGGTTCGGGTCCCGTGTTTGTCTATTTGTTTTTCGGAAGCTCTTAATACCTGTACCCTGTTTATTTGTTGATCATATTCGTTACTCGTGTTCCTCTGGGTTCGTAAGAAAACCTTGTGCTCAACTTAAAATTATACAAACTTTCATAAAATAAAATAGATTTATACCCTTCTTTTTTTAGTGCACAATACACTGATACCATCTACTCAAACAAAACATATAATTACCATGTTTTAGTGCACACTACATTGATACCATCTACTCAAACAAAACATATAATTACCATGTTTTAGTGCACAATACATTGATACCATCTACTCAAACAAAACATATAATTACCATGTTTTAGTGCACAATACACTGATACCATCTACTCAAACAAAACATATAATTACCATGTTTTAGTGCACAATACATTGATACCATCTACTCAAACAAAACATATAATTACCATGTTTTAGTGCACAATACATTGATACCATCTACTCAAACAAAACATATAATTACCATGTTTTAGTGCACAATACACTGATACCATCTACTCAAACAAAACATATAATTACCATGTTTTAGTGCACAATACACTGATACCATCTACTCAAACAAAACATATAATTACCATGTTTTAGTGCACAATACATTGATACCATCTACTCAAACAAAACATATAATTACCATGTTTTAGTGCACAATACACTGATACCATCTACTCAAACAAAACATATAATTACCATGTTTTAGTGAACAATACACTGATACCATCTACTCAAGCAAAACATATAATTACCATGTTTTAGTGCACAATACACTGATACAATCTACTCAAACAAAACATATAATTACCATGTTTTAGTGCACAATACATTGATACCATCTACTCAAACAAAACATATAATTACCATGTTTTAGTGCACAATACACTGATACCATCTACTCAAACAAAACATATAATTACCATGTTTTAGTGCACAATACACTGATACCATCTACTCAAACAAAACATATAATTACCATGTTTTAGTGCACAATACATTGATACCATCTACTCAAACAAAACATATAATTACCATGTTTTAGTGCACAATACATTGATACCATCTACTCAAACAAAACATATAATTACCATGTTTTAGTGCACAATACATTGATACCATCTACTCAAACAAAACATATAATTACCATGTTTTAGTGCACAATACACTGATACCATCTACTCAAACAAAACATATAATTACCATGTTTTAGTGCACAATACATTGATACCATCTACTCAAATAAAACATATAATTACCATGTTTTAGTGCACAATACATTGATACCATCTACTCAAACAAAACATATAATTACCATGTTTTAGTGCACAATACACTGATACCATCTACTCAAACAAAACATATAATTACCATGTTTTAGTGCACAATACACTGATACCATCTACTCAAACAAAACATATAATTACCATGTTTTAGTGCACAATACATTGATACCATCTACTCAAACAAAACATATAATTACCATGTTTTAGTGCACAATACACTGATACCATCTACTCAAACAAAACATATAATTACCATGTTTTAGTGCACAATACACTGATACCATCTACTCAAGCAAAACATATAATTACCATGTTTTAGTGCACAATACACTGATACCATCTACTCAAGCAAAACATATAATTACCATGTTTTAGTGCACAATACACTGATACCATCTACTCAAGCAAAACATATAATTACCATGTTTTAGTGCACAATACACTGATACCATCTATTCAAACAAAACATATAATTACCATGTTTTAGTGCACAATACACTGATACCATCTACTCAAACAAAACATATAATTACCATGTTTTGACAAATGTTTTATTGACTAAACAGATACAGTCAGACATATGCTGGAAGACAGTGTGTCAGTCTTGCAACATAATCTGTCAATCTGGCAACAGTATCCAAGGCAATAACTGAATGCTTAGCATAAAAGCAAAATGAAGACAGCTCCAATACAGGCAATGAGAAGTACAAGATTGTCAACTACACTGGGTATTGCACATCCTTCCTTCCTTTCGTTTGCTTGAAATATTGTCCATACATTCAATATTGTCTCTTGCATAAACTTCACTGTCTTTTGTAGCTCACGCAGAGGTCTGTGTGATTTTATGTTGAGTGTTGTTTCGTTAGACCAGTGCTTTTGCCTCAGTATATCATATTCTGGGCAATCTTAAAGTAAGTGCTCTGCAGTCTGATGTGCCTGTCTACATGTACCCATGGCTGAATTGTCAATCTTGAATTTTGTATACATGCGTCTGCGGAGTTGATTGTGTCCTGTTCTAAGACACAGAATGACAACTTGTTCTTATCTGCTCATATTATAGTCGTCATTTTGTGTTGGCATTGGAGGCTTTCTGATTGATTTAATCATCCTTTTCTTTTGGTGGTAGATAACTGGCACATCTGCTTGCTTTTCTTCAGCACTTTCCTTGGCCAGTCGGTCTGCTGTTTCATTTCCTGGTATTCCACAGTGAGAGATATTGCATATAATAATATTGTTGTGCATCAGTTATCTGTGCAAGCATAAATAACATTGGGTTACAATGCCCCTATTATGTTCCATATTAAGACATAAAATTGAAGTAAACATAATTAAAGTATAATAAGAGAAACAGACTATAAGTTTAAAAAAAATATGAAGAAACATTCTGGGATAAGTAGAACTATTTAATTGTTTCTTGCAGAAAATGTAACTGTATGTAGTAAGAAGAAATGCTTAACAAGATATATTGTTACTTAGGTTATTATTTACTGAACCTTTTCACCAATTTCCGTTGCATCATGAGCAGGAAGAATCTCAATATCAGGTTGAAGAGGCACAGGCTGACTACTTTTGTCAAGACTATTGGAGAAAGAGTTTCAAAAATGATGTTGTCTCTTAGAGATGCATTTTGTATCCAAGCTCTTGTAGGACATATGCAATTTTGTTCTGTATTTCAAATAGATATAGGCACAAATATAGCTCATTTTCAGTATGTTGGTCAAAGATACAATTTATTTGGTCAAAGATACAACTTATTTGGTTAGATACAACTTATTTATTTGGACAAAGATACAATTTATTTGGTCAAAGATACAACTTATTTGGTCAAAGATACAATTTATTTGGTCAAAGATACAATTTATTTGGTCAAAGATACAACTTATTTGGTCAAAGATACAACTTATTTGGTCAAAGATACAATTTATTTGGTCAAAGATACAACTTATTTGGTCAAAGATACAATTTATTTGGTCAAAGATACAATTTATTTGGTCAAAGATACAACTTATTTGGTCAAAGATACAATTTATTTGGTCAAAGATACAATTTATTTGGTCAAAGATACAACTTATTTGGTCAAAGATACAACTTATTTGGTTAAAGATACAACTTATTTGGTCAATAATACAATTTATTTGGTCAAAGATACAATTTATTTGGTCAAAGATACAACTTATTTGGTCAAAGATACAACTTATTTGGTCAAAGATACAATTTATTTGGTCAAAGATACAACTTATTTGGTCAAAGATACAATGTATTTGGTCAAAGAAACAACTTATTTGGACAAAGATACAAAAGTTACGGGGGTCTCTATGGTTATGAGGTTAAGCCTTTGCCTTGCATACCAAATGTCGTGAATTTGAATCCGGACCCCTAGGAATGTTGCAGGAACTACATAGTTCATATTTTGTACAATACTCTCGGCAGCTAGCGTACCATTTCTGCACAGATGAACCGAGTCATATGGAATAAAACCCGGTGCAATGTAGTCAATCCTTTGGCTTTAGACCTGATAGCAAATTTCACTGAGGTTGGATATTTTGCAAAATGAGGCTATGAGAGTGATCCTTGGGTGCACAAGAGATATATCATAACAAACTATGCGATATAGGCTTGACTTGTCAAAAGTGTGTTTACAAAAAACGATTTTGTTCAGGTGAAGACATACTTACGTGTCTCTGCTGACATACAGCATCCACTACATGGTTGTCTAGCAGAGAGGCAAAGGAAGCAGAGTAAATAGGGGATGATCGTGAATGTCTGATGTGGAGGATACTGTCTCTCAGATCTGTACACTCCCGCTCATGTGGTGCCGGGGCCCGCAAGGAAGCAAAGAATAGTACCACTGCAACCTACAAGGCATGTCGTAAGAGGAACTGATCTAGAGTCTAGGGAAGATACCCTAGTAAATAAAAAGATGTGCTGGCCTACTTGTAGGCACATAACTGGCACAATGTACAATTGGGCCCCAGCATCCACGGAGGTATGGTAATCAACAAACCTTTAAAGTTACTCTGCCTTCAATTTTTTCCATCTCTCCCAACATAGCAGACAATAATGATGACTTGCCAGATCCAACTGTACCCACAACTGCAGTCAAGCTACCTGGAGGCACTGCTACATTAATGCTGAAAGCAACAAAAGCAAATAACAAAAAAAGCTACAACACTAAAATTTATATGCAAGGTGAGATACATTAACTCTTAGCATATGCTCACTAAATGGATGTTTACGTAGAATAAATAGACAGATGGTATGATAAGATTACAAATGAGGAACTCGAAAAAAGAACTAAGCAGATACCAGTGAAGAAAGAGCTAAGGGAGAGATGCTGGCGATGGATAGGACACACATTGAGAAGACCGACCGAAAGCATTGCAAGACAGGAACTGTTTTGGAACCCGCAAGGAAAGAGGAGTAGGGGAAGGCCTAGACAGACATGGAGAAGAGAGCTGGAGGCTGATATTAAAAGGATATGCAAGACGTGGAAAGAATTGAGATGGCAAGAGAGAAAGGAAGAGCTGGAAGAAGTTTGTTGAAGAACTGTGCTCCGTTGGAAGTTGAAAGATGAAGAAGAGTATGCATACTAAACCCACATTTTTACACTCTGTGTTTATAATAGAATTTGGTGCCATAACAAAATATATTATAAAGTTATTGTGTTAAACATCGAATTATTACTGTCCATGTTACAATATACATAACTGAAATCTGTACTTTATAAAATACTTTACTGTATTCTGCAAAGAATTAGACACCAATATCATCAAATGCTACATAGAACCAATATTGACATACGGATACGAGTCATGGACAATAAACACACAAATCGAAAAATCTCTGAGGGCCAAAGAGATGTGGCTTTACAGAAGTATGATGAGAATCCCATGGACTGCTAAAATGGCTAATGTTGAGGTATTGAATGAGGTCAAGACACAGAGAAAGTTTATCATCAATATAAGAAAGAGGCAGTCATCTTTTTTCGGACATGTGATGAGGAAGGGAGGTTTAAAATCAAGGGTAGACGAGACAAAGGAAGATGGAGAGAGAAAATTGTGGATAGCCTGACTTCATGGCATGGTAGAATGTCAACATCTGAGATGATAGCAAACACCAGAGACTGAGATTTGTGGAGATCCATGATTGTCTACGCCAGCCAGCACGGCACTTAGGATGATGATGCAGAATAGTTTCTTAAAATAAAACATTATGCCCGCCTGCCCAGCGTGATCTTAGCGCGTTGGACGACGGGTGACAAGCTCCTGTGAGTGCGGTTCAATTCCGCGGGCTGGCAGAAGCCACAGGTTCTCCAGATTCATGGTGTTCGTGGCACCGAGCTGAAGGGTTACGATGTCCATGGCACTGAGTCAAAGAGCTAAAAGCTCAAGTGCTTCTGGATCGGGGGAAAAAAAATAAAACATTTTGGTTTTGTAAAGTGGTTTATCGGAGAATCGGTACTCCCCGAACATTTTGTCAGGTGGCAGAAAAGGTGGTGTTTGAATCACAGGTATTGTTACCCACTCCATTCCAAGACTGACATTTGCAGAACTACATTCCAGCTGTATGGTGTCCACTGCACGACCCATCCAAGATTTACCTCTTTTTAGTTTGTTTCCTTTGGATATGGTAAAAACATCAAGGAGTGGGTGACGAATGTCAGCCTTTACTTTGAGGTAAGCACTCACTTTTAATAGTTTTACTTTATCTATGTTGGGGAAGTCCAGGAGGTATCTCACGGTTCAGCAGGAGGTGTCCAATAGATGCAGTAAATGTTGTTCTAATGGTGCATGGACATGCCCAGATCACCATCAAAACTTGCACAAGGAGCCAACCCAGACTCAAAAATGCAAAGAGCAGGTTATTCTTTAAATCTCAGATCTCTTGCAGGCAGTGATAGAATACAGGCACGAGGTACTCATAACTTCCTCACTAAGACAGAACCTGATATCTGCTTCAATTTGTTCTCATGCTTGAGGAGTTGTTCTGGATTGTAGGAGCTAGGATTGAAGATTGGTGTAGCAAGAAAAGAACAGCACAACAGATATATGAGTAGGCTCATCAATCAAATCGAACTGGTACAGTCAGTAACTGGACGCTGTTAGAGATATTGCAAAGGAGATTGGAGCACCTGTAGACACATGTGGAGTGTAATGAAGATATTCAAAACTGAAACTGAAAATCTCCTGCACTGCAACCAAAAATCAAAACCTGTAGATATAGAAAAACTCATAAAATAATACTTACTTTCTGAGAGTTGCAAGAGGCAATGTGTTATCCCAGGTGAATGTGCCATTCTCAATCTTCACTGCCACATCTATATATTGAAATATTGTTAAGTTGTTAAAAGGCACATTTTAGGGATTTATCGTCTGACTTTGTAATGTATAATCTATAGAAACACTCACAATTTCTTCATTAATTTTGTATCCATTGCTTGGTAAAGGTCTTTTGGACAAAATGTTGCTGTATTCTATTTTGTAAAACTAGAGAACTTTTCACTCTTGTTTGTTGCAACAAGACTTAAATATTCTTAAGACAACCATACCGTACACATACAATTTTTTTGGCAACATAATATAGCAGTAATTTTTAACATTTGATGCACAAGTCTGAACCCTTTAACCATAATGAAAATTAGTTAATATTTAGAGTTTACTCAGATTCAAATAAAGTGTGTTAAAATCAATCATCCAGCAAAAAATATTTTCGAAAAATAGAAACAAAGTTAAATAACTATATCCTCTATAACAGCGTTTTATAAACTGTGGTCCTCGGACCTCCGGGAGTACTCTAGGTACTCACAGGTGTCCTCAAGCTCTTAAAGAAATATTATGATCTTTGACATTTCAAATAGAAAAATAGATTTTTTTAAATGTTTAAAAACAGTGGTAAACTAGTTCTGCTGTGAAATCATAGGATCCGGACCAGACCGGAGTCTAAATGTCTGACAGGACACAATGAAAGATCATTTGAAGTTTCCAGCAGTCTGAGAAATTGGAGCCAGCTTGACTGTTGGTGTGGTGTAATAATAACTCCATCACTAGAAGAATTAAATTTAAGTAAGTAATTGGCTGAAACAATATTGGGAAAGATAGGATAAATAACATTGGTGTGCATTGGATCTTGATAAAATAAATTGTGGTTGAACTTCAGGATGGATTGCTAGGTGAAATTAAAACACGAATGTACTGATGATGCTAATGATAGCGAGTCTTGTTCAATGCAAAATGAAACCTCTTCCTATTTATTACAAAGTTAAATTGTAGACATAGTTTACTATTGTAACACACAGATAATGAATTCTTGTCCATTTTCATATATAGAAACTTTTGGGGTCCAGGCAGCAAAATGTATTTATAAAAGGGGTCTGCGGTAATGCAAAGTTTGGGAACCACTGTTCTATAACATTTATTCTATTCAGATAAAATACAAATTTACCGGAGTTGGCATCATGATGGACAACATTAGGGTCAAGATCCTCACCATGCAGAAATTTGGACACACGGTTAATAGAGACACCAGCCTTTAGATAAAAAAAAATATAGAAAATCTTGATTTATTGATTAGGAGCAATTTTTACAATGAATTTTCAATACTTTCTGTCTCTTGCCATCTTGGCGTATTCTACCAAACTGTTCTTTGTCTATCGCTTAATGTTTCCCGCTCAATTATATTGCTGTCTTATTCTTGGTCTGAACCTTTCTCTCCAGGATGGTTTGCAGCAAAGTATTATGTCTTTTTATGTGTACAAAATATTTGGTTTAGCTGTTTACCTTCACAATTTCCACTGAAATCCAGGCACAACACTGTATTCTCAATATCATATCTTCATCAAATAATTTGTCCTGAGCAGAACTTTGCCACCCCAACAGTCCTTTGGAATTTCTCTCTCTCATAGGCCAGATGTCCTGCCTCTGCAGCCGTCATGTATGTTGTATTCCATATTACTGTTAGGGTTTTCTAGGCATTGTCTTGTAAGGTAGTCTACCATTGCTTTCCTTCCTGACAGTAATCATACTGGTCGATGATTGTAGCCATTGTCTCTATTACAGAGTCCTCTGTCTATCGTCGGGAATTTTGAGACCATAACCATTGACACTGTTGGCTGCTCTCTCACTCATCTACCCCCTACTCCCATATATTCACATTAACGTGCGGAAGGCTAAACGGGTACTCCACCATGCCCAGGGTTCCAGTAGACTATCGGAGGGAAGGAGTCACCTTACATCTCCTTTGTTAGAGGTTTACCTCTACGCCACTATCCGATATACCTCATGAAAATGAGTTCTTTTATTCCTTCCTATCAAATGCAGAAGTCTGTGTCCGTCTGTATGTCTAGATCAGCTATATACCACAGGTGTGTAATAATTTGTTTAATCGCCAAGTTAACTCCATATTTATTCTAACACATTCTGATTGTTCTTCTTCTTCACCTTTCAACTCCCAGTGGAGCACAGGTCTTCAACAAACTTCTTCCAGCCCTTTCCTTTCTTTTGCCATCCCATCCAATTCTTTCCATGTTTTGCCTATCCTTTTAATATCAGCTTCAGTTCTCTTCTCCAGGTATTTCTAGGCCTTCCCCTACTCCTCTTTCTCTGTGGGTTCCAAAACATTGCCTGTCTTTTAATGCTTCTGGTTAGCATTCTGAATGTGTGTCCTATCTATTCTGATTGCTACAGGAGGTGAATTTATTCTTCCACATTCTGTTAGCTTGAGATCAAAGTACCTCCTTTAACTACAACATTACTTGTCATTCACCACATTTTTGTAAACAAATGTGAAAACTACAACTTAATTTGCACATACACACGCAGATTAAAATAACAACAACAAAAATATATTTCACCAAGATTAAGTTTATGTTAATGAGTTAGTAAATGTTATAAGAATGAGAAGATGGAGATATGTTGGACACAGCTTGAGAAGAAATGATCAACGAATATCAAAGCAGTCATTGAAGTGGGATGCAAAGGTTCAAGAAAGAGAGGACGACCTAAGGAGACCCTGAAACAAACTTTGCGAAGAGAGGCAAGAAATATCAGTGTCAGTTCCATGGAGGAGATTGAGCGAGATGTCCAGGATAGAGCGGTATGGAGAAATTACTTGCAGGCCCTATTTTTTACCGGTACGAGAGGAATTTTTATTATTATTATAATTGTTTTAAGTATTACATATAAATACCTGTATTAGGAGTGGTATGACCATAGGCAGAAATGTCATTGGTTGATTCAGAATAGCAAAAAGTGTAAATGACACAAAAGCTGTAGCAGGGTCAAGGTAGCCAGTGTCTGATACTGCAATGTATATGCCAAAAGAGGCTAACTGGACCTAAACAAAGAACAAGTCATTGAATTTAATATCTTGATAACGGAAACACTGAGGTTATCAACAATAAAATATAGTGAACCAACTGGTACATAATAATAATTCCTCTCGTACCGTTATCGTTACATAGGGCCTGCAAGTAATTTCTCCATACTGCTCTATCCTGGGCAACTCGCTCAATCTCCTCCATGGAACTGAGACCGATATTTCCTGCCTCTCTCAGCAAAGTTCGTTTCAGGGTCTCCTTAGGTCGACCTCTCTTTCTCGAACCCTGTGCATCCCACTTCAATGCCTGCTTTGATATTCGTTGATCATTTCTCCTCAAGGTGTGTCCAACATATCTCCATCTTCTCTTTCTTATAACAGTTGTCACTGGTGGTTGACCAGACATGTCTCTGATTTCATCACTTCTCCTGAATTCGTTCCATTTTATATTCATTATTTTCCGTAGACATCTATTTTCAAATGCATTCAACTTGCTTTCTATATCTTTAGTCATTTTCCAACTCTCGCTGGCATATGTTAGGATTGATACAACATTTGAATTGAAAATTCGTAATTTAGTTTTAATACTATATAACTTGCAGTTCCATATTTTATTTAGACTTTTAAAAGCTGATGTTGCTTTGCCAATTCGTATCATAATTTCTTTTTAACATTTCCTGTGCAATCAAAATTGCTACCTAAGTAGGTGAACTGCTCTGTTATTTTAATCATTTTAGATTCCAGTGTGATATCTGCATTACTTGCCATAGGTGTCTTCATTATATTTGTTTTTTCATAGCTTATCTGCAGTCCAACTTTTGATGCTATAGATGACAAGTTGTCTGTTTTTCTTTGCATATCTTTGCATAACTGGTACATAAAGCTATATATATATATCTTAGAAAAGGAAAAAAGAATTTGATATTGACAAATTTGCTGATTATGTCTGCTATTCATTTCTGAAGTAGCTTCCCTTTTTCTCTCCTATTTGATACTTACCTGTTATAGTTAGTTAGTTCCTTTCGTGCCAAAGGCGACACATAGGGCAGAGGTTTAGATCTCCATGTGATGCGGTTCGTTGCTAGCAGTTGGAGATCTTGTATGGTTTTACATCCCAATAGTTTACTTTCCTGTAGGATTCCTTTCATAGAGTGGTCTTAGGTCTTTCATGTTTTCTTTCCCAACTAGTGACCACGTAAGGACTTGTCGGTTTAGTCTCTTTTCATCTGCTCTAAGAACATGACCTAAGTATTTATACCTTCGTTTCCTTATAATATTTGATACGGGTTGCTGCTGTGTTCTATCTCTCACTGTGTTATTCGAAACGAAATCACTGCATTTTATTTTTAGTATTTTTTGGAGATACCTGTTATAACAGTTTTTTAAAACATTTGTCAAGATTGGTTGTTAAGTTGTATTATTATCTACAATTTAATATCTTGTATATAGGTCACACACACACAAAAATACACAAGAGGGAACTTTAACTCAACAATTTCTTAAAACAAGCATACAATTTTAAAATATTGTATGTCCTAAAGATTAAAATGAAAATCGTGACATATTCTTTTTAGGACTTTGCCATCAAACACAGTAAATGAGTAGTCATTTTTCTAGGCTCCACATCTACTTTTAGTAGTTTGCCATTGCTTTCTGAGTGATAAAGTCTATTTTTCCCATTTGTAATTATCCATGGGAACGAAAGTTATCCATGGTTAAACAAGGAAATATATGATGTAAATCAATTGTGAGTTTTCTGCCAGAAAAACAAAAATGAAAACACAAAACAAATGTTTACAAGCTGAACCATACCACATATGGTGCACATGTCCATACAAACATTGTGACTGCAACCAAGTAGGCTGTTTTCTTAAGAGTGGACAGCTCTTGGCTTCTGATGTCAGTAATTTTCTCTTGAAATGATTTCTCCCATGCATAAAGCTTCAACACCTGCAATGCAATAAAGATAAGTCAATATCTTAGAGGACAAATAAATCAAATATTTTAAGCTCTGCTACACAGTAAATTATGGTCAATGTTTTGACATACATGTATTAAAAAAAAGTTAGTTGCATATCCTTTACAGAACTTTGCGAATCAACCCCAGCTTTTTAACTGATTCAGTCCCGTGGAACACTGTAGTGCACATATTTCTTATCTGTGTGTCCCAAGCGTCTTTTAAAAGACGGCTACTATTGCGTTGAGTTTTTATTAATTTTCACTCCGATTGTAGTTTTATATCAACCGGAAACTAAGTAGAAAGGAAGTACTAACGATAACCAAATCACAACATCGTGGTTTTGACTAGAATCAGAAGTGAAACCAAGTTTAATTTTCGTTTTCAAGTTACCCTGTGATTAAAAATAATGTCTAACAATTCAGAGTCTAGAAATGGTTTGTTATCAGCTCGTTCTGCACGGTTTACAGCTGCAGAAGCGCGAGATTGGTTGCATGAAGATGTAGATACTGATAGTGAAGATAGTGAAGCTTCTGATTCTGATGACACAGAAGTTTGTGATTTAAATACGCCGATTATTAATAATTTAAATAATACTAGTAGTGTTTCCCAACCAGCTAGAGAGGGCGTTGCCCCAGTCAGGTTCCAGATGGTCGTGTTGCTAATTTGCTAACAGTTAGTAAACCATATATTCCGTCAATATTTTCTTAATTTTTGTGTATTCATAAATGGATTACTTATATAAAGAGAGCAGTTACACTGACTTATTCACCATATTGTTCCTCAAGGCCCTTGGTAAGTTGGATTTTTGTTCTCACAATTTCAATTAATTTTTTATTACATGCTAATATTTGTCATGCACAGTCAACACAACATTATATTTTCGTATACAATAATATTTTATGAAAGTACAATCATTTATCTTTAATTTGATATATAATAAGTTCAACTTTAAATCATATTTAGAAACAATATTTTAATTTAACTAAAGTATTGTGCAATATTTTGAAGCTAAAAATAATTCCGTCAGAGGTGAAAAAACCTGGTACTGAATCAGTTAATGCTGTTTGTGATTTTTCTAGTCATTGTTATGTTCAGTAGTGTGCCATTACTAAGAACAATACTAGAGGGCAGGGTCCCAGGACACAGAGGCAGACCAAGAAGAAGATGGCTACACGATATTAAAGAAACCATGAACATGACCATCGACGAAGTGGGTGAACTGGCAAGAGACAGAGTGAATTTCAGATGTGCTGCAAAGAGAGCAACGTCCTATACAGGATACACACCTTGATGATGAGTTTGCCATTGCTTTCTGAACGGGTGGTGCCATCTTCCTTTTATAAAAATCCACACGAAACAATTTGCAACCAAACTGTCCACAGCGTGATTCAAACTCAGAACATTGGGGTTAATAGACTGAGTCACTATTCCCTAGGCTATAGACGCCACCTACATGTGTTAGGGTAAGTTTAATTTATGTTAACTTTAGTTTTAGTTTAGTCATCAGATCATGATCACTGCACATTGACCCTAATTAGTCCATATTGCTCCAATCTCCTCCTCAATATATCTCTCAGAATGTAGCAACTAATGACACTGTCCTTGGTTATTTTACTATTCTTCTCTGGCTACCGGTATAGTGCTGTTGTCTAGTTACATCAACATAAGGCTAGGTGATACTCAAGAGTTCTTAAACATTTAGGGTATCTGTGGCTAAGCAGTTAAGTGGCCTTGTGCTCTGAAGGTTGTGGATTCGAATCTGAAGTGTTCACAAATGCATTTTTTCTGGTGATCCCTATGATTGTTGCTGGAGCTATAGAAGTTATGCTTTGTGCAATACTTTCAGCAGGTTCATTTCTATGGAGAGGGAGCAAGTCATATGGGGAAACTTGATGCAACAAAGTCAATCCTTCACTATTAATCTCTATATCAATCTTGAACATTTGTATGAATAACATTGAAAATGTTCAAGATTGTTTCTCATCTTTGTATGATGACCAGGGCCAAACATGGACAATGAGCAAAGTGCAATCACAAAAACTAACTACATGTGAAATGCACTGCCTGCAAAAAGTTACCAACAACACCAGAAAAGATAGTCACCAACATCAGCATAAGAAAAAAGTTGGCACAGAACCTTGCTTGAATTACATTGAGAAACAAAGAATGAAGTAGTTTGGCCACTTAATAAGAATGCATCCATTATACAGTCTTCTGCAATAACTCCACAGTATACAGTCTTCTACAATATAACATCAGATAAGAAGGCGAGAGGAAGACCATGAAAAAAATGGTTAGATGGCATAGCAAAATCCTGTCAAAGGGCAAAATTAACAATCACCCAAGACACCAGAACAGCACAAGACAAAAATAGAAAACTACGACACTAGGCAACAACCCGGCAGCAGTGTGATGACAAAAGAAGAAGAAGAAGTATTATGTTTGTTATTAGCCGTGTATAAGCAAAGACAAATAAATATATAGACAAAGATATAGTAATCAACTTCTCATGGGTACGGTGAGCAAATGGACTTTGGGATGGCTGCTGCAGCAGAGGACAGAGCATGCATGGGAATGCCCAATGTGACGTGACGTCGATCGCATAACATAACATAGCATAAAGACACATAAAGAAAACAATAAATTTATGTTTGTAAATTTCTCAAGTAATACTAAATGATAGAAACAAATGACCTGAAAATAATCAGGACATAAGGTATTATACACTTTTCTACCTTGTTCCCATAATTCAATTATTAATAAAACTAACAACAAGTCATTACTCTTCAGTGATTATCATCTTGTCGTCTGTGGGATTATCGGGCGATTTTTAAGTTTTATATAAGTGGGATGAAGTCTAGAATTACTATTAATATGACGTTATTTCTGAATTTTCGTACTATTTATGTGACTTTTCTTCTTGGTGTTCCTAGCTTACATGATCTATATACTTCTGGGTACATAGTTTTTTGTTTATAGAACTAGCAGTATTTATAGTGGGATTATTGCAGTGGCAGAATGGCTCGTGAGAATGATGGACAATACCACAGCAAGTGTTGTTCTGTGAACTTTCAAAAGGGAAGAACACTAAGGCAGACCACTGCTCAGATGTAAGGATTTCTGCAAGGTTTCAATGAAGAACTTTTCTATCAGTCCCAACAAATGGAAAAAACTAGCTGAGGACCAAGTTATGTGAAAAACAACATTAGGCAAAGGTGCAGAATCTTAAAAGAGACTTGATTGGTGAGCTGAAAGGCAAGAGATACAAGTGCAAACTCAGTAGTTGTCACAGTAAAACACTTGTCGATAGAACGTCTATAAAACGGCCATATATAATTGCTTGTATACGCAGAGAAACACTTCAGTAATGTCCCTCAACCTCAAGAAACAAAGATACAATAATGTGCCTCTAATTCTAGTAATACCTTCATTCCATTGAGCACTTCATTCATTATCTTGATTCTTTGATCCTTACTCTTCATTTGTTGCATTTGGTAAATTTTCTGCTTGTATGCACTCCATGCATTGATGGGCATGAGTATAACTAATACACCTAAACCAGCCATTGAGGAAGGACCAAGTGTGCCCCACAACATGTACAATGCCAATACTATCATCAGTGGCATTGACCAGATCATATATATGTATCCTGTTTAAGAGAAGTTTACAGTACACATTAAACACACAGGCAAATGAGAGAATAACTCATGAAATCTAACATAGATGCAATAAAGGAAATCAATTCATATGACAAATGGCACTAGTTCTGAATGCAAGCATGTCACTATGAACACTAAAAGAGCATTGCACAACATAATCTTTCTCCCAACATCATTCTATCAGTGCAAAACATAGACGCTGCCATCAAATGATAGAAGAAAACTAGTCATGACAGAGATGAAGTGTCTATGCAGAATTTTGGGAGAATCAAGAAGAGACTTGTTTAGAAATGAAGACATCAGGAAAAAGTGGGTACAACATCAATACTGAACTTCATCAAGAAACAACAAAAGAAATAGTTCGACCCACGCACAGATTACCAACAGACAGTGCGTCTCAAAGAGTAATACTACTTCAATAAAGTGGATACAATGCAAAAAGTCATCCAAGCAGAAAGGTGGACTTCATAAATAACAGAGGTGGTGAAAACTCTTTTATGAAGCATGCAAAAAGACTTCTAGAAATTTCTTATCATACCGACTCTGTGAGGCATAACAGGATTAGAGAATAGAAGAATATTAACTCTTTCCACGCTTTAAGCCGCACACTGCGCCATAGAGTTGCTTCCTTATAAGAAGTCTTTCTAGTTTTACTTCTACTATTTTACTTTTAGTACTTTTTAACCTTGTTATTCTGTTAGGTTGTCCAGTTTTTTCAATTTAGTATATAATAATATATATATGTTTATTTATTGAGAGTAGTTGGGATCGTATTTAAAAATTTTTTTTTTTTACTTCCCTTGAATTAGCTGCTTAAAAATTGAGGAAATAAATGGGCGTGGAAAGAGTTAAACATACATCAATAAGTGTACAATATTAGAAAAAAAAACCCAGCTTGATAAGGTATATTTTGAGATAGCTGATAAGTGAGACAATTACTAGCTTGGATTAGTGAGACAATTACTAGCTTGGATACACAGTGGACAGTAAACAATTAGCTAAACCTAAGAATACAAATTCAAAGAATGCTGAAAATTCCATGGATGGCTAAGAAAAGAAATGATGAGGTTTTAAATCAAGCCCGCACACAAAAATACCTTATCAAAAGAATAAAAATTCTGACAATCAAGGTTCTTTGAGCATATAATGCAAAGAGGAGGTTTAGAACATTTGGTGAAAACAGGTAAAATTCAGGGAAAGAGATATCATGGAAGACAGAGGGAGAAGATATTGGATGTTCTGACAAGTGGTTTGACAAAAGATCGACGTCAGAATTGATTACCTGCACCAAAAAGAGAGAGAGAGTTGTGGAGAGACAGGATCGCCTTCGCTGGCAGACATGACGATTGATTGAAGAATATAAAGGGAAGAGAGGCCACAAGTGTAAAGGAATATACAAGGAACATAGTTGAGAAAGACCATATGTATGGTTTATACATCTAGTATGTGCAATATCAGGCTTGCAGGCCCTCAGATAAATATTATTCTTTGTGATTCTTCTGTCAGTGATTTAACCACAGCACTAACATCTTCAATTCACTTCATGATTCTCTTCAGGTCATCAATAGGGTGCCCAATTTTCAGAAATAGTGCCATCTTGTGTGAAAAATATTCTCTGTCGCCCCTGTAAAGCTGGGACTCTTGATGGATGTGTTTTGCAGCTTTCAAGATCAGTAACCGAGTTGTTCCGGGGCCCAAAATGGGGTGTAAAGAATAGAACCACTGTTACCTGCCCCGCATGTCGTAAGAGGCGAGTAAGGAGGTTGGGCGTGGGGCTTGCTACCCCATATCATAAAAAACGATAGATGGCTACAAAACGGAGAGCGAACCGAGTAAATGCTGGCTAAAACCGGACACATCGCCGAAGGATAAGCACCAGAGCTCCAAATGGTGCTGAAGATTTGACGTAAAACACACCAATGCTAAGGCTGCATGAATCAGATTTCCACATGAATAGAATTTATGGGGAAGTCTGGTACATCGGTCTGGGCAGTGATCATGAGAGAGATAGAGAGAGATCAGTTCACAAGCGCACACATCTATCTCAACAATTCCAAACTATCTATACGAGTGACTTCTCAGCCTACTGTGTTCTGTTTGGAGTCAAAAAAGGCAATATATATATAATAACAACAATATTTACATTTTGTGGATCTCTCTCTCTCTCTCTTTAGCCTGTTACGCCATTGGCGTTTAGGGCAGCAACAAATGTACACCATTCTTCCCTGTTCATGGCCTTCCTCTGTATTGTGTTCCAGCTACGATTCATTTCCTTCAGCTCTTGCTCTATCGTTCTCCTCCAGGTCGTCTTGGGTCTTCCACGCTTTCGCCTACCCGCTGGAGTCCATCTCAGTGCAGTTTTCGTGTCGGAGCCAGTCTCCATGCGCATCACATGTCCAATCCATCCACAGCGTTGTCTTCGGATGATAGTGCCCATATTCTCTTGTTTGCATCGTGCAAGCAATTCTTGATTCGAGATAGTAGTCGGCCAGTACACGCGTAAGATTTTTCGCAGACAAGTTGTATGAAAGGCGGAGAGTCTGGACATATCCTGTTCTGTCATTCTCCAGCATTCCGATCCGTACAGCAATGTTGACAGCACACAGCTGTTACAGATACTAGTCTTGGTTCTGATGCTGTATTGGGCAGATTTCCAGGCGGTCTGAATTTTGTGGGTACTATTTGTTAACTCTTGATCATCTATAATACTTCAAATATAATTGCAAATGGTTGTTCTTTTTTCTGCATTGTCTGTACAATTTGTATTTTTTAAATATTTGTTTTACATATTTTTAGTTTATTCTCAAGAAGTAGATAGATATAATTTCATTGCACTTTCAACAAAAAATCTGTTACCTATAGAATCCTGTATTCTCTGACAATCAACAGACATTAAATTAACTATTTCTCCAACTGTTGTTTCTTTCCTGGCTTTATTGCTGCTTGTTAGGGCCTTAGAATTTGAACAAATAAAATTAGAATTGTTATAATTTAAAAACATGCACAACACTTATGTACAGTAAAGTGGACAAAATAAGACATATAAAAGATTTTTGAAAAAAAAATTGTTATTGTGTACCAACAGACGAATGAGGTTAACATGAGGTTAACATGAGGTTAACATGAGGTTAGCATGAGGTTAACATGAGGTTAACATGAGGTTAGCATGAGGTTAACATGTGGTTAACATGAGGTTAACATGAGGTTAACATGAGGTTAGCATGAGGTTAACATGAGGTTAACATGAGGTTAACATGAGGTTAGCATGAGGTTAGCATGAGGTTAGCATGAGGTTAACATGAGGTTAACATGAGGTTAACATGAGGTTAACATGAGGTTAGCATGAGGTTAACATGAGGTTAACATGAGGTTAACATGAGGTTAACATGAGGTTAACAGGTTCACAACAGGTTCAGTGGTCTCTGTGGCGTAGAGGTTAGATGCTTGTCTCTTGTGCCAAAGGAACCAGGTTCGCTCCCTCGTGGAGCCATCTAGTTATTTTTCCAGAGATCCCTGATCTCAGTGTAGCTCAGATCAAGTTCCTAGTCCTATTGGAGATGGACGATAAAATATAGGTCCAGTGTTTAATTTGAGAATGTAAAAGAACCCATGGCAATTCAGAATCGAGAAGAGCAGGCTGGAAAGCCGCTGCCCTAGCAAAATTCATTAGAAAAGATTAAAATTCCTACAAAAAATACTTTCACCATCTTCAAAATTATATCGGGACCCTCGGAGCTACAGAGTTCGTGCACTGCAGCTGAGATCTTTCTGTGTAAGAAAGAGTATGTGTAAGAAAGTGTACGCAATTAACTTTTTTTAAAACCAATATCAACAATCTGGTCTGCGACTTGGATTCACAATCCTGAAATTATTCTGCTTGGACAGACTCAATGTATTAAGAATGTCAATTTCAGCTCCCTCTTATATCATAGCTACACCAGCCAATCTATCAGTTCGTTCATTACCCCTGACTTCTGCATGTCCAGGGACAAACATGTAGGAGATTTCTCATTACAGTAGTATTACATAAACAGAAAATCTGGCACAGACAAAATGTATAGAACAATCAGAATATGCTCGATGAAATATGCTTCAACTGATTGAATCTGGAAGTATGTGTGTGGAATGGGTGGACAGCATTAGGAGATCACATCTCAGGAAAATGACTTGGCTGTACACACCTGGACATGCTGGAGTGCAGGGTAATGAGCGTGCAGACTTTCTTGCAAACAATGTCCCGACTCAAATGTGCAGAAGTATGTACAGAGTCGATATCATCAATGCGGTACGCTCTCAATTATGTGACATGGGCACGTCTCAGACACTGGAAAGAGTTCGAGAATTAGGCGTTAAGTGTGGACATGCCAGACAGTGTCGTCTTCGTGTTAGAGAGAGAAGATATAGTAATCAACTTCTCATGGGTACGGTGAACAAATGGACTTTAGGATGGCTGCTGCAGTGGAGGACAGAGCATGCATGGGAATGCCCAATGTGCCGTGAGCGTCGATCGCATAACATAATATAACATAACATAGAACTTTACCTTCTTGTATACAGCTGATATGACAGCACTTTTAATGCGCATTCCGAGAGTCATACTGACATGAAAGTGATACTGGTAGATACATGTCTTCAACATGGCCACTACAAAGAAAGAACAGGCTAACACATAGCCCTTCCATTTTTGCTCTGTTGCTCGATTCTGAGTAAATGAGATGAGGCCACTGTTGAAATATCAACAAATCAAGTCAAAGGCATGAATGTTTGAATAAAAGATTTTATTTAAAAGTCTTGTTAAATTCTAATGTTAGTAGTAAATGATGTACCAGATTGAAAGAGATGGGTGTCAATATTGGTGTAGCCAGAAAAGAACGACATACTAAATATGCAAAGAGATTGATTAATCAACATCGAACTGGCGTGTTGGGTCGCTGGACGCTGCTGGATTTGCTGAGGCGGAGATCGGAGCACCTATAGACATGTCCGAAGTGCTATGATGATAGTCCTCATATAACTGATAACTGAAGTAAATGATGTTCAAAACATTTGCCAATTCACATTTGACAGATCTAAAGGGTCTTAGTCTTTATCAGTTGTTTGCAGGTGTATTTTTAACCCATTCAGTTGCTGATAAAAATTCAGGGTGTCTAATATAGTACCGCAGACCAATTTTTGCGTGAAGGCTTGCTTTCCTTATCATCAGTGTTCCTCACCATTCAGGCAAGCCTTACTCTGACTTCTGAGGTACTTGTAATTCCCAAGTAAAGGATCAGGAAACCTGCAGTCCAACCGCATACAGTGTGCATTCCAAAAGTTTTGACCTTAGTTGGCCTCGAACCATGGAATTACAAAACATGGGGTTACTAGCGAAGTGTGTTATCGACTTAGCTATTAGCGCCCCATGTGCAGGGTGTATGATAACTGATGGTTCCCATGGCTAGTTAGTAAACACAACTGATTCTACTATAATCAGAGCCAGAGCCCCACCCATGCAGTGCCGGAGCCACAAGGGAAGCAAAGAATGGTACCACTGTGACCTACAAGGCATGTCAAGGGAGGTGACTGATGTAGAACCTAGGGAGCTACCCTAGTAAATAAAAAGCATAGCAGAAATCAGATGTGCTGGCCTACTTCTAGGCACATAACTGGCACAATGCCCAATCACTCTTAGGCTCAGATCACATACAAATCACAAAGAGTGGTTAACAAATGATCGATATAGAGCATTTAAAGAAGTTTACTATTTAAACACATTTTTATGGGGGTCTCTGTGGCTGAGTGGTTAAACCCTTCGCCTTGCGAGTTGAAGGTTGTGAGTTCGAATCCAGACCACACTGTTCTGTTCACGGGTGCAGTTTTTTCCAGAGACCCCTAGGATTGTTGACAGAGCTATGGAGTTTGTGCTTTGTATAATATTCTCTGCAGGTGGTGTGCCATTTCTGCAGAGAGGGACCGAGCCATATGGGTTTAAACCCGGTGCAATGAAGTCAACCGTCAGCTTTAACTCTTTCCACGTGGAGTTAATTCCTCAATTTTTAAACAGTTAATTCAATGGAGTAAAAACTACTGTGAATAAATAAACAAATATATATATTAGATCTATGCTAAATTGAAGAAAACTGGACAACCTAATAGAATAAAAAGGTTAAAAAGTAGTATACATAAAACAGTAGAAGTAAAACTAGAAAGACTTCTTATAAGGAAGCAACTCTTTGGGCCAATAGTGTGGGCTAATAGCGTGCAACGGACTTCCACTGTGGCGCAGTGTGCGGCTAAAAGCGTGGAAAGAGTTAAAACCCTTTAAAAGATTTGTATCCATCTTTCAGAAAACTATATATCCAGCGTGTTCTGAATATATAGACAATCCCAACCAACTTGTTCAAGCCAACCTGTTCTCTTCATTTCTGCTTATTTATAATAATAATAATAATTCCTCTCGTACCGTTATCGTTACATAGGGCCTGCAAGTAATTTCTCCATACTGCTCTATCCTGGGCAACTCGCTCAATCTCCTCCATGGAACTGAGACCGATATTTCCTGTCTCTCTCAGCAAAGTTTGTTTCAGAGTCTTTTTAGGTCGACCTCTCTTTCTTGAACCCTTTGCATCCCACTTCAATGCCTGCTTTGATATTCGTTGATCATTTCTCCTCAAGGTGTGCCCATTTTTATTTTATTATGCTTATTTATGCTTATTATAAAGATAATGATGTATTCTATACTCACTCAATTAGCATGGGTGTCACAAAGGTTAAGAGATCGGAAAACAGTTTCAATATCTGTTGAAGTTGCAAGACAAAATGAAAATGTCTGTAATAGTCATCAGGAAGATCATGCAAAATATTTTAAAATGGTTTAATTCTCATTTGCTAAGTATGTTTGTTTTAAATATACATATACATCCACTGTTATGAGAAGACTAAAGATATAGAAAGCAAGTTAAATGCATTTGAAAATAGATATCTTCATGTCCGAGTGGTTACCTGGGCCCAAATTTGGGGTGTAAAGAATAGAACCACTGTTACCTGCCACGCATGTCGTAAGAGGCAACTAAGGAGGTTTAGCTGAAAGTGGATGCATGTATCCTAAGCGTGTAGAAGTCTATGCATTTAGGGGCCTACCAAACCAATGTGCAACGTATACACATTCTTGGCAAAGATCAAACAAATCACAAAGATTTATTAAAATTGGTCGTAAAGAACGAACGTAAAGAAGAATAAGATATCTGCAAAAAATAATGAACATAAAATAGGACGAATTCAGGAGAAGTGAGGAAATCAGAAAAATGTCTGGTCAGCCATTAGTAACAACTGTTATAAGAGAAGATGGAAATGTGTTGGGCATACCTTGAGAAGAAATGGTCAAAGAATACAAAAGCAGGCATTGTCGTGGGAGGCAAAGGGTTCAAGAAAGAGAGGACACCCTAAGGAATCCCTGAAACAAACTTCGCTGAGATAGGCAAGAAATATCAGACTCAATTCCATGAAGAGACTGAGCGAGTTGCCCAGGATAGAGCAGTATGGAGAAATTGCTTGCAGGTCCTATGTAACATATAATTGTATGAGATGAATTATTATTATTATAAGTATGTTTGTCTTAAATATGCATATACATCAACTGATACTGAGAAGAACTATTATGAATATGTGTGGTTTTTGGGGTATCAAAGTTTAGAACCATTGTCTTCTCTCACATATTGTAAATGACAACTAAGAGGAGTTAGACTTTGGATCAGCAATCCTAAACTATAAAAAAAAAGCAGACAGCATCAGAAACAGAGAAAAAGATCTCATGTTTGGAGGTCACAGTAGAGAAAGGCACAAGATCGAATTGTGGACATTTTTGCCCGTCTTATGTGCCTTGAGCATGACAAGGACTGATAACAATGATGATTTTCTTGAATGGTCAACAGGTAATGCAGAACAGTGGTTGGTATGCTGAATACAAGTACTAGAAGTAAATGGTTACAAATCCTAGTTGGTTTACACAACTGAAAATGTATAGCCGACTTTCTGAAATCTGTAAATATAATATGATCTTATATACCAGCTTGGCAATGGCAATATAAAGCACATCACATGCACCTACCAAAAATTACCTTTCTAAGGCCAAAGAAGTTGGCTACAGGCTAGTGGGATTTAGTCCTTTTTTTTGGCTTTAGAAAGGACAAAAAGTGAAAATCAGTAGCCTGCTAATGACACATAAAACATACATGCAAATCCCACCTTCCAGTAGTATGGATCAACTTTGACCATGAAGTCAAAGGCTAATTAAGCTCTCGTTCGCCTAGGAAATGAACTGTCCTAGGTCAAGTTTTTGTTTTTGGGTTTCTTCCTAGGAGGCAAATCCAAATAAGAAAACATGCAGAAACTAGATGTGCTGACTAATGGGTCTGTAGGTGCCTGTCACAACACACTCATGCTCTAAGGAGCAAATTACGTACAGACAGCAACAAAAAGTGGTTTGGCAAGTGGCTGATGTAGAGAGAACAAAGAAGATATTGCTAAAAAAAAAGTGAGATATGGAAAAATTTATAAATAGTTGTAAAACAAAATTTCCTGCAGCCTTTTTCAATATTAGAGTAAGAAGTCTATTCACGTCATATTTTTAGGCCCTGAAATGTAGGAGGTAGCAGGTCCAATTCCTTTCTTCAATATTGAACATCGAGGTGAAATAGAACCACAACTCTCTTGTGTCCAGTCAATAGGTAAAGGCTTATACATTATGCTAATCCTTCCCACTTATGACTAGTTATCAATACAACTAAATTAGTAAATGAGATAAGGAATCATCACCTACACCTGCAGTTATTAGTAAAGCCATTGAATCTTACCTGTGAAATGAATATGGTTCCACCATACACTTTAAGAATAACTTTAGTCAACGATGGCTGAGAGAGTTTGATATTTTTATCCTGCGTCTTGGAGAATTCAATGCTCACTTTGTCCAGTAATGGAGACGTCTCAGATGATGAGTGACTTACTTTATGGTAGTCAGATGTAGTAAAAGATTCCTTACTGAAATGGCAATGCATGTAAATGAATTTGTAACTTTCAGTACAATATAGTTACCAATGGCTAGTTTAATGAAGAAAATAAATGAATAAATAAATAAAAAGTAAAGAAATTCTTTTTATACCATATGGTATATAGGGTAATACGGTGTTAGGTCCGTATTTTTCATTGACTGTCAGCATACGATGTGTGATGGAGTCAACATCTCGCCGGCCGTCTTTGCTTCACAGTGCTTTTCCTGGTTTCCAATTGAGGCAATAAATAAATAGTTAACCCTTTAAACCTCACATTGCAATATTAGATCTGAGATACAACATCTCACGCCCCAAGCTCCCATTTTACAAAGCAGAGAATCCCAAGTTATATATCAGATCCAAGTTATATATCAATTCTTAGGCAGAATTGTGTAGAAATGTTATGTCAAACACAATGTGTTACTATTTGGTTTGGCAGGATGTCGGACATATGGTCATTTTCAGTGTTTTAAAAGTATTTTTATGACGATAACACTAGCTGAAAATTCATAACATCCTGATTTTCAAAGAACAGCTCTAAATCAAGCTGTTGAACTTGTGCAGAATGATTTCAAATGAGTTTATTAAACAATCTTTATACGTTTACTGATTTTTAATTTTAGAACTAATACATAGCAAATGAAGAGTACTAGAATATCGTGGAAAGAAAAAGAACAACGCTTCTATTCTGCAACAGCTTGATATTACGGAGGGTTGGATATTAAAGAGCATAAAAACAATAAAAATTAAATATTTTAGACACATCAAACGACAAGAGTGCCTAGAGAAAATAATTTTGGAGGGAATGGTGCCTGGAAGAAGAATGAGAAGAAGACCTAGAAGACAATGGGTGTAAGATGTCATTGGCGATCTGAGAATGACTGCTGCTAACACTGGCCAAATTGCACAGAACAGAGTTTTTCAGGACAGCTGTCATGGGAGCCAAGTTTTGGAAGGGACAAGCTACTTGATGATGACATAACTAATGTATTAAAAATATATACTATTGAAGAAAATGCCTCCTTCGTCATTTGTTTTTAAACTTTCATAGACTCCTTTTCTGCATTCCAGCAAAAGGAAGCAGTTAGTTGCTAACTTTCAATAATGCTATACAGCTTTTCATGAAAGATGACAATTGGATGCAAGTTTAAAAAGATTTACTATACAGACCTCCTGATCTTGTTTGCTTCTCTGCATAGATTTGTTTCCTTTGTCCATTCCAATTCGAAAGAGGGCACAACAGTTGTGGACTGGTCTCGAGGATTAAGTTCAAACACATCATCTTCCACCAGGCTCTTTTTATAGCCTACACGGAGCAAGCTGGATATAAAAATGAGTGGTTAGTTGTGCTTTCATAGAGGTGTTTAGTTCTTAACAGCTAAAACATAATTAAGTTATAACTAACAAATACATTTTTAATATGAGAAACAAAGATGGCTATGGTTAACAAAGAAATAGTTCAAGATAGATAAAGTCGATGTCCTTCGGTCTCTTCGTGGCTGTCTGTTGGATTAAGACACTAAAATAAATATTGAATCGATTCAGCGATTTAAGCAGTCTTAAGTTACTCATTGTACAATGGATGCCTGAGGGATAAAGTGAGGAGTGCGTTAAATCAGCGAACCACAGAAACCATCAGTATACACTCTTTGATATCTGTTGGGGAGACTGAGCACCTATGGGTCTGCCCAGAGTGCAATGATGTCAGTTTAGTAATTAATAACCAATAATAAAAAATAATCAATAAATTTGTTTCTATTGTGCACTTCCTCGAGATTCCCTTTGATATTTTTGACAGACAAGATGAACTTACAAACATTATGTTAAACTCCAGTATTTCATTATTCTTTCTGGGGTATTCTGTAGCACTACGTTAGCTCACAAACCCAACAATAGAACAACATTTAAACAATCACTGTGTTCCATTATTCTTCTACTGTTTTCTGTAGAAGGCTGTAAGTCCACAAACTCAAAATAGAACAAAATTCAAGCAATTATTATAATTTCTCGATATCCTCTTTGAGAGCCGCGGTATCGTAGTTGTTAGCGAACTCGCTTCTCAAGGCTGGTGGTCTGGGTTCAGTTCCCGCATGCGCGTGGAATTTTCCCGACCGCGACGGTTCTCAGGTCGACCCAGCCTCAACTGGGTACCAGACATGCTCTGGAAAGTAAAGGCGACCGGCGTGATGCTGACCACATCACCCATCGTGTTCCGACGGTCAATGAAAAATACAGGACTAATACTGTATTGACCTATATACCACGAGGTATGAAAGGGTTCCTTTACTACTTTACTTTTACTTTATATCCTCTTTGTGTCCTATTTGACACATAAGGCTTCCCCAAAAGATTTCTATTGTTGTCATTCTAGTTTAGTTTAGTAGTCGGATCATCATCATTGCTGTCATTTTGCTGCCTTTCTACCAATTGTTTTCCATGTCAGGTCACAATCATTATACTATCTTTCCACAGTTCCTTTCCATGTTTCCTCTGGATGTTCAGGCCTTCTTTTCCCATCTGTTGTCTATCGGACAGCTGTTCTAGCCAATGTCCCGTACCTACTGTCATACAACATACATGACTAATAATTATAATAATAATTCCTCTCGTACCGTTATCGTTACATAGGGCCTGCAAGTAATTTCTCCATACCGCTCTATCCTGGGAACTCGCTCAATCTCCTCCATGGAACTGAGACCGATATTTCCTGCCTCTCTCAGCAAAGTTCGCTTCAGGGTCTCCTTAGGTCGACCTCTCTTTCTTGAACCCTTTGCATCCCACTTCAATGCCTGCTTTGATATTCATTTGATCATTTCTTCTCAAGGTGTGCCCAACATATCTCCATCTTCTCTTTCTTATAACAGTTGTCACTAGTGGTTGACCAGACATGTCTCTGATTTCATCACTTCTCCTGAATTCGTTCCATTTTATATTCATTATTTTCCGTAGACATCTATTTTCAAATGCATTCAACTTGCTTTCTATATCTTTAGTCATTTTCCAACTCTCGCTGGCATATGTTAGGATTGATACAACATTTGAATTGAAAATTCGTAATTTAGTTTTAATACTATATAACTTGCAGTTCCATATTTTATTTAGACTTTTAAAAGCTGATGTTGCTTTGCCAATAACTAATAATTACTATAGTTTATCTTCATACAAATACCTGCCAATCCAGTAGAATATGACTTGGCTTGGAAATGAAGCAGTGAGCTCTGGACATTCTGGCTGTTGAATAATATTTTGTTTAAACAATTAAGAAAAATATAACTACTGTTTAGCACTCTGCTCGCCCGAGTGGTTACCGGGCCCAAATTTGGGGTGTAAAGAATAGAACCTCTGTTACCTGCCATGCATGTCGTAAGAGGCACTAAGGAGGTTTGGCTGAAATCGGAAGCACATGTACTAAACGTGTAGAAGTCTATGCGTTTAGGGCCTACCAAACCAATGTGCAACGTATACATGTTCTAGGCAAAGATCAGACATATCACAAAGAGTGATTAAAATTGGTCATAAAGAACGAACGCAAAGAAGAAGAAGAAGAAGCACTCTGCTAAAAAAGTATTACTGTTTAGCACTCTGTTAAAAAATGTGACTACTGTTTTGCACTCTGCTAAAAAAATGTATTACTGTTTAGCACTCTGCTAAATAAAAATATGACTACTGTTTAGCACTCTGCTAAATAAAAATGTGACTACTGTTTAGTACTCTGCTAAAATAAAATGTAACTACCGTTAAGCACTGCTAAATAAAATGGTAAGATATAATGTATTCTTCTTCTTCTTTCTTCTTTAGTTCGTTCTTACGACCAATTTTAATCACGCTTTGTGATATGTTTGATCTTTGCCAAGAACGTGTATACGTTGCACATTGGTTTGTAGGCCCATAAACGCATAGACTTCTACACATTTAGGACATGTGCATTCGATTTCAGCCAAACCTCCTTGGTCGCCTCTTACGACATGCGTGGTAGGTAACAGTGGTTCTATTATTTACACCCCAAATTTGGGCCTGGTAACCACTCGGGAGAGATATAATGTAAATTGAACACATGTACGATCTATGTCATTGATTATTAGTTACTGAATGTAGTAGCATCTTGTACCCACATTTTTCTTGGTGTTTTCATTTCTAAACCAGTCTCTTCTTGATACTCCCAGCATTCTGCGTAGAAACTGAATCTCTGACGTGACTAGTTTTCTTCTATCATTTGGTGTAGATAAGGTGCTCAAATTGACAGTGACAATGATCAAGTAGACAGAACATTGTCTGTCAAGATAAGGTGATCAAATAAGTATAAACCAAGAGTACTCAATAGATGTGGCACGATAAAGTAGCATTTTTTGTTGGTAAAATCTTATAAAAAAACTATCTGCACAAATGTGTTCTATTGAACAGTATTCCACCAGGTTGTAAATGGGTTGGATTATATCTAACAAACCAAATTAATAAAAATGGTTTTGTTATAGAAACTGCAATGAGAAACTGACACTGTTAGGAACAATTTCAGGTTTATGCTCCAATAAAAACATTGAATAAAAAACTGATTGGAGCCTATAAGAGTGATAAATTGCAACAAGGAATAAGATAGAAATAATATAAAATAAACCTACCCTCTTGCCAAGCTCTTTATAACCATTTCGTCTTGACACGTCTGCTTTGAAATGAAGCAGGAACTCCAATAAAAGAATGGCGAAGTAGACATAAAAGAGAACAAAACTGAAGATATCTGTCTCATTTTCCTGGAAAATAAAATATTTATACAACAGGTTTAACACTAAAAATTAAAACATGTCAAAATTGAAGGAAATCTTTCATTCGAACAAACAGTCATTCAAGGACATCATTTCAGCTCTTTTCAGAAGGTCTGAGGGAGAACCTTTTAGGGGAGAGCTTGACTAGTTTGTTAGTTTTTCTATATAAGTTTTCTATATAGGTTTTCTATATAGGTAAAAAAAAGTCGCTGCAAGATGTGTAATTATTGTCACTTAATATAAAATAAGTTTCCATGGACTTAATTGTATTTGCCAGAAATTTGAAAAAATATACAAATTCTCATTTTGACAATAGCACATAAAAATTATAGGGGAAAAATTTCACATAATAATTAACATAACTGCCAGGTAAACTCAAATCTGAAATCAGGGATCGCGAGAGAGAGAGAGAGAGAGAGAAATCTGAAATCATTTTTTAAGCTCTTGACATGACCTGATAAAATGATAAAAGTCAGGAGTAACCGACAAACCTTTTAACTACACAGAGGAGAAAATTTAAAAAACCTGAAAATACAGGTCATAGTTTTAGATAGATAACTTGAACGAAATATTAGTGTAAAAGAATTATTAAGAAGATGTAAATGCATAGTCAGAACAGACAGCACTAATTACATTTCAAATAATATTTGACAACATGACACATTATTAAATGGCACAAAATCTAAAACAATAGTTTTGGTGGGAGTAAATATTCTTCTTCTGCAATATAATAATTCCTCTCATACCTTTATACATTACATACGTTACATCTTCTGCAATAGCTCTCATCAAACTGCAATTTCTCTCACAAATTTGGTGATTTCTTGTTTCTATACAATTTCTCCCTTAAAAGAGTTGGGGAAAGAAACATTTGCACTCTGTTCCTAGATTGCATTTGCAAATGCAGATAAAAATTATATATCCGTCCTATAATATTTAATAATTTATTTTTATTTACAGAAACAAATTTCTGATCCACTAATATTTTATTAAAAAGCAAATTAAAAATTTAATTAAAGACAAAACAAAAAAATGCAGTCAAAATATTTGATTACAAAATTTTGCAAGCATGATAACAGAAGACAACAAATCACTTATAACTTACCTTTTCAATAATTTTTGAGTAGAATGGTACAACACCTGCAACTACTAGGAGCATAAAGGTAGTGAAAAGAACTCCTGAGGTATAAAAGCCAAAATAACATTCAACCTGTATCAAGACTGCCACCAGAAGCTGTGAAGTTACAAAATTAACAATAGATGATTAGAGCTGCAACTGTGGTTGCATAGGAGCAACTGTTATAGCAAGAAAGAAACATAATTATTATAGTTTTAATAAAAGTAATGTCACAAACAAATGTTGAACATTCTTTAAGTAACCCATCTCTGACCGAGTGGTTACCGGGGCCCAAAATTGGGGTGTAAATAACAGAACCACTGTTACCTGCCACGCATATCGTAAGAGGCGACTAAGGAGGTTTGGCTGAAATCGGATGCACTGTTCACTAGGGAATGCTAACCCAAAACAAATGCTTACAGAAAACGGATACACCAGGCCTAAGGCGCATAACATGGTGTAACGACCCCTCACAATAAGAAATGGGATAACGGATTCTACGGTCACCAATCTACCTCTGAGATTTAGTCACGCAGTAAGAATGTCAGACATACCATCATGAGGGTGGCCAAAACTTACTGTGGGAAGAGGTCGGCACAAACGGGAAGCAGAAATCATAGGAACTATATCCTACAGAGCTGCCCCCAGTATGCAGACTTGAGAAGAAAGAGGTGGCCCACTTACACCAACATCCAAGACAAACTGTATGACATGGCTGATAATCTGAGGCAGACGGCTGCCTTTATTAGAGAATCTGAAATCCCAATCTAGTGAGATTGCAGAAGAAGAAAAGTAAGTTAAGTAACCCATCTGTACAAATGTGTGTTCTCTTTTTCTCTATCTTGTGCTTCTTTAACCACGGTTAGGGCATAGGCTCTCAACCAACTCATGCTAATTCATGGTTGGTTGGATTCTGTAGTTAAATTTTTCAACCAGATGGAGTAGCTATCCCGAAACCTACCGTAATCATCTCTTACAACATGTCTGTTAGGTAGCAGTGTAACTATTCTTTTCTTCCCTTGTGGGTCACGGTAAAACACAGACAAATGTGTGTCATATTGTACAATATTCCCCAGGTTATCAGGGATTAGGTTAGAACTAACAACCAAATCTATTAAATAGTTATGTTGCAGAAACTACTGCAAAAAACTGATGGTGTGTTATTAACGATTTTAGCACTATGGTCCATTAGAAACGGAATTGAAAAATTGAATATAAATGCTAGTGGTTAGTTTCAGCACTATGTTTCTTTTGGAAATGGAGAGGGAATAAAAGAAAGAAAGAGAGAGAAATCTATCACATATGTTTATAACCTTAGGAAAAAGTATGAACATACATGATCTCATATAAATCAGGTGATTAGAGAAACAGTTGACACTCATTACATTCTCTTACAGCTATGAGAAGTTACTAATTACTTTTAAAATGTAACTACAGACTCCATAATCATTGGCTTCTTTGTCTCAGGAGACAATAAAAATCTATCATCACTACATACAAATAATTTGTTGATACTAGTTCACTAGTAAACACTTACAAATGTGGCAATTAACACTCCATTAGATACATAAAATGATGTTGCATTATTATCCTGCTGTGTCAGACGAACCAAGCTGATAATTGAAACAGTCATCAAAAGGAGGGCTAAAATCTGAAGAAGATTAATGAACAAAAAAGAAAAGTAGAGTTCATGCAGACTATCAAAGTAAATTAGACTTAATGTATAGATGACACTGAAGTTGTTGTTGTTCTTCTTCTTCTGCAATCAATTTCTGCTATGCGACTGCTCCGGTATGTGTCATAAACAGGGCGGTGTGCTTGAGGTCTTCACCGGTTCCCCATAGTTTGTTTTGAAGGGTTGTTTCTGCTGGCCAGATTTCCATTCTCACACTGCTCAGGCTGGGGCAGTCTTGCAAGATGTGCTCTGGGGACTACTTTGGTGCTCCACCAGTGCAGGCAGCCAAGTCCCTGAGACCCACTCTATGGAGGTGTGCTCTGACACTACAGTGTCCCGTTCTAGGTCTGAAGACTGTGGTCTGTTTCTGCTTAGTGTATTTATACTATCGTGCTCTGGTTGTATCCTCTGTTTGTTTTCCTCCACATAATTTTTCTGGATTGTTTCAGGAGATTCTTTGCTTCCGTAAAGCTTTGTGTTGGGTGGTGTTGTGTTAGGCCCTTGTGAGTTTGTCAGCCTTTTAAATTCCTGGAATGCCACAGTGTGCTGGTATCCACTGTAAGACTAATTCTGATGACACTGCAGTCTTTTCAAAATAAATTGGAGAGAAATATTATGAAAGTTCTATTGGTTGTTAATAACTCACGGTTTTGATAACATTGAATCTGTTGAGAGGTACTCTCAAATTTTGTCTCTGTGAACGCATGTAGTAGATGTACAGTGGAGTCAGTATCCATAACACACCACATGGGCCCCAAATCAAAACTGTGCTTCTGAAACATTCTGTAAAGCGTGGGTATGAACTGTTCAACAGCAGGTTTGCATCCTGGGGAATACATTAAGTAACATTATATAGTTTGTTTTATAAAGGACTGGAGCATCTTTAAATCAAGATATGCACTTTCAACCCAAGACTGAAATCTTTTCTGGCTATATCAGAGAATATCTGCCCTTTACAAAATTATAAACATGTATAGATGGGTGTATTTATGGTATAGTGTATAGATGGTACATTTACGATGGGTGATACTGTCTCCTTAAATGATATCAGATATGATTTATTTTTATAGTTGTGGGTGGGGCTTTTTTTGTCTCCTGGCAACCAATATTTGTAGGTCAAGTCCGCCCAATTTCCACCAGTTATGCTTTTCTAAAAACGTGAAAATCGGTTATAAAAAGTATCTAATCGCAACAAAGTAGCAGCCAACATTTGTGTTGTACTGTTTTTCGTTATTGTTTGTTATGTAGAGGATTAAAGCCTTTACTTTAGACCGAGGCACGTCACTTTCAACCTACGGATAACCCTTTTTCTTGTTATGTCAGATCGTGTAGGTCAACAAGCATGAAAAATAAGAATTATCTCCTTATGGAGAATCCAATAATTTACATCGTGTTTTTGAGATTGCAAACGGTCTTATATATATTGTATCTCCATGAGATTACCAACAGACAGTGCGCCTCAAAGAGCAATGCCATTGCTACGCCGATATAGGGGATGCAAAGCAAAAAGTCGTGCACGCAAAAGGTAGACCACAAAAATAACAGAGACAGTAAAAAGCACTATTTATGAAATGAACACAAAAGTCATTCTAGAAATCTCTTTTATCCAGACGCTGTGAGAAAAAACAGAATGAAAGAAGATCTCATTGCGCTACATAAATTTACAAAACAGTGTTAATCTTGTTTTGTAATCCTGCCATGCAATATTTTTTTATTTAAAACGGTAGTCTGATCTTTTCGGTATTGCAAAAGCAAATTATTATTTTAAAATTGCCAATCTTTGCCAAGTAAAAGTTTTAAAAATTGGCAAAAGCTACAAAATATGCGAAATGCAAAGTCACAATGACTCCTGACCTATAAAAAAACATTGGACAACGCCGTTGGCTGACAATGAACCACGCGTTTTAGCTGAAACATTAACAAAAAAGATCTTGTACTTTACAAGTATATCTTATACTTAACATAAGTTTATGCGCAGCCCCCCGGTAACATAAGGCCGAATAGCTTAGCCGACAAATGGGAAATTGCTGTTGGGGGCTTATTTTTGTATATGTTTGATAGAACACTGTACACTTTTTTGCAATTTTACTCAATTCTATGCGTTCTTGGTTATTTATAGGTGAAATATGTTAATACTGCTGATTATGTTGCACATGCTCAGCAGTAGACGACTAAGATGGTTTGGGCATGTGAGAAGAATGGAAACTTGTCGCATACCAAATCAAATGCTTTTTCTGTGAAGTTTCGGAGGGAAGAGGCACCAGGGCAGACCACTGCTCAAGATATAAAGATGTCTGCAAAGCCTCAATGAAAAACTTTTCTATAGGTCCCAGCAATGGTAAAGACTAGCTGATGACAGAGTTGTGTGGAAAGCCAACTTGCGAAAGGGCGCAGAATCGTTTGAGAAGAGACTTTGTTTGAGCTGAACGACAAGAGAAAAAGCGAAAACTCAGAAGTTGTCACAGTAAAACACTTGCCAATTGACCGTCTGTAAAGACGAAAAGGCCATATATATGTTAATAAAACTGATATTCCTTAGATTTAAACTTGACTTGTAACATAATATAACCTTGATTTAGCATGCTAATAAACTGTATTTTAATTAAACTTGCTTGTAACATAATAAATTGATTCAGCATGTTAATAAACTGTATTCCTTAAATTTCTTACCTAGCCGCCGGTATTTCTTTATCGGAGTGTACGGTCTTAATAACTGATACAGATTTAGTATTATTTGACACATATAACCTTCATTAATAGCATGTTTACACTGATATTCCTAACTTTAATAACGAACATAATATACTATTTAATGTTACATAAAACTGATATTTCTTAACTTTAAACTTAACTTGTAACATAATATTAACCTTGATTTAGCATGTTAATAAAACTGATATTCCTTAGATTTAAACTTAACTTGTAACATAATATTAACCTTGATTTAGCATGTTAATAAAACTGATATTCCTTAGATTTAAACTTAACTTGTAACATAATATAACCTTGATTTAGCATGTTGTGCTGTTTTTAAAACGAATTTATCTGTACACAACAACGCTGGAATTCGAGGATCACGCGACCGTTGTGATCTTATTTCCTAGAATTTTTACCTAGCCCGCCGGTCGTTTGTTTATCGGAGGGTACGGTCCATGGTACTGACAGACTCTTAGTATATTTGACACAGTGCTTCATTAATAGCACGTTTCACTAGATACCAGCACATTGTAATAGTCCAAGAAATGAAGTTACATATCAAAGTTCCCTGTAACCACAGACCCGCCATTCTGGATCTTCAGAAGCATCGACTGAGAGTCAGAAACAACAACGGCCCCAGTAAATGGAGTACCAGAGAGCCCAGGCCTTGCCGTGTATGATACAGAGAGGCGCATCAGGCGAACCGTGAGAAGGCGGCATAAGCAGCGAAATTGAAATCACGATTTAAGGCTATTTTAAAGAAAAAACATTTAACCCTTTAGCTGCTAAGGACGTATATATACGTTTTCCCATTCACTTCTAAAGACGCATTAACACGTCTGTTATTATCTCTCCTCTGTGGCTAAAACGTGTTAACACGTTATACATTGCTACTGTCACTGCTATAGGCGTACATTCCTGTTTATGACCTAGAAACAAAGAGTACCTATTTTTAGCTCAGCCTTCGGAAAGTATGTAGCAGCGAAAGTGTTTTAAGGGCGACATTTCGAAGACTTGCATCATACTGAGAAAATATACAGCACGGCTCTGAGAGAGCCAATGGAGGATATCAGTAATTGCCTCAACCTCCATCCTCATACTGGAAGTAGCTGTTCTGTATGCTCATTTCACGCTGCACCAACCCTGCATGCCCGCTAGGCCATCATGATGATAGATGAGCACGTATTTCAGACATGACTAACATACAATAGCGAACGAAGAAGCACAAATCTGCGGATTGTCTCCTTTCAAGAAAAATACTTCAGGACAATGATGATAACCTAGAGTTGAATGTTAATTTTGTGTCTCTATTCTTCTGCTCTCGATTGCTTCTTTGGGCCATTCATTCTTATTGGATATAACAGCCTGCAGATTTCTCACACTTCAGATATTGGCTGTTGTCCTTCGGCGTGTTGATTTCAACCAGTTTTGCTCTCTCAGCCTGATGTCCGTCGACTGCAGTCGACATGTTCATTCGCAAATGTCTTAGTCTTCACATGGCAAACAGGTTCTATTCTCACTAAATGGCCCGCCACTGCAGAAGTAATTGTTTCGCTTTATTAAGTTAAAGGAGCAAAGAAGAAGACCACGATTCGTTTGAGCCATCATGGCATATCGTAGGCCTCTCTTTAATCTTTCCATACCATTAACATTACTGGGTTCTGACTGCTATTATTTTAGGACATCATAATTCTTATCACACAAAGTTTTTGTGCAGACGTTGTTTGTTGTGGGTACAACATTAATTTATACCATCCAATCATCATCAAATAGCTTGTATCCTGAGCAGAATTTTGCCACCTCAACAGTCCTTCGGAATTTCTCTCTCTCTCTCTCTCTAGTAGATCAGGTGTCCCGCATCTGCAGCGGTTTTGCTCAAACCATCAGTTACATCCTGAATCCATCTTCTCCGTGGTTCCTCTTCTCTTTGCCGGGATGCTTCCTTTCATGATGATCTTCTCCAGCCTTTCTTGTCTCTTTATATGTATGTAAACTAGTATTGACAGTATACTAGTTTTGCGTCATCTTAAGAAAAGTGCTAGCCGATATAGCAGAAGAGCTGAAAAGCTCAAGTACTTCTGGATCGGGGAAAAAAAGGCATGCAAGAGCTACCGTCAAGTCAGTAATGTTACCTTCTAGCAAATACATACTCATTATGTTTAAGTACATACTTACCCAGAACGGTGAACCCCACAAAGCTAGACGAGCCGCTCATATTAGTACTTGGTCCAACTTGACAATCTCTTAGTGGTAGATAACGGGTCAGTGCTAACACAAGTCTGTTTATCAACTATCGGAGCACGAATATCACACAGATGGCGGCACCTTAAAGTGATTGTAGCTTATACACACACGGCACTGTTAACATTTTATTCACAACACAAACCATGTCAACCCATGACTTGTGAACTGTAAATTAAACGTTCAATTAGAAGCAAATGAGCATTAAAAGCACAAAAACTCATAAAGAAAGCTAGAAACGCTGTTTTAAAAAATAAAACACGTAATCACAAAGTACTGTAGTTTTACAAATTACAAAGACAATGACAAAATACAGCAACGTTTCGACCAACAAGGGCTTTATCAAGCAAACGAACATCAGGAGTGACAAAGTTAAAAAAAAACATATGGACGACCACAGACAAACGTTTCTAATGAAAATCTGAGAATAAAAACGAATAACGAAATAAGTGTAACACAAAAAGCTCTGGAGAATCGGTTGATTTCGTTGTATGGTACCTTGCGACCACGTGGGCTCAACGTATTACGTTCCTATGCTTCTTAGTACTTTCTCTTCCCATGCCTTGTAATCTATATGGGCATATGTTGCACGTATTCAAGTTCTATATTTACTAGATTTTTCATTGTTTCTCTTCCTTTCTATTTCTAGTTTTTTATGTGTGTTTTTGTGTTACATTTATTCCCAGATTTTCATTAGAAACGTTTGTTTTTGGTCGTCCATTTGTTTTTTAAATTTGTCACTCCTGTTCGTTTGCTTGTAAATGCCTTGTTGGTCGAAACGTTGCTGTATTTTGTCATTGTTTTTGTAATTTGTAAAACTACAGTACTTTGTGATTACGTGTTTTGCCAATCAAATAGTTTTACTGAGTCTCATCTATTCTTTGATTTTGAGGTGCACTGTCTGTTGGTAATCTGCTTATGTCTCCAAACTATTTAATCTGGTTTTTTTAAAAATGAAGTTCAGTATTAATCAGCGCCGGATTAGCCTAGTAGCAGAAGTAGCAAATGCTACGGGCTTCGCGCTTCGAGGGGGCCCCGCGCCTATGTGACAGAGCTAAGCTGTCACTGGTCATAAACATGGAACCAATGTTGGGAGGTGGATAATAATATCCCCCTTCCATTTATTTCTTATTTAGGTTAGGACCAAGGTCATGTTTACATCACTTTCGGACTTAGGTGGGCGGTTACATTGAACTCACTAACAACGTTACAGTTTTTTTTACTTTTGTGTAGGAGTGTCCCCTTTTGGCACACGATTCTAATAAACGAAAATTTGAAAGCTCAAACCATTAAATTTTCCTCATAACCCAGTTTCTGTTCCTTCAGCAGTTTTTGCGCCGCGCGAAACTTAGTTTAAAATAAATGCAAGTGCTCGGTTTACGAAAGAAGGATTTGACAACTGGAAAAACGCAAATAATTTGTTGAAAAAGACATGAAGAAAGCACACCCCCTTTCCCCATAGACAAGCGATAATTTCGCTGTTAGTTTGTAAAAAGAAGGATGCGCGTGTCGATTCTCAACTTGTAAGCCAAATTGAGACCGAACAAACATATTGGCGGACACTTTTACAGCGAATTACTTCAGTTATCCAATTTTTAGCAGAACGAGGTTTTGCATTTTGGGGTAGTGATGAAATTATTGATTCACTTAATAATAGCCATTATTTAGGTTTGTTCAAATTAAGAGCCAAATTTTACATTTTTTTGCTCAGCATATAAATACTTATGCAAATAAAGGAAAGGGACATACATCATACTTATCAAAAACAACATATGAGGAATTTATCAATCTAATTGCATCAAGTTTACTGGATCATATTATTTGCGAAATTAAGAAAAGCAAGTACTATTCCGTATCACTGGACTCTACTCCAGACATTTCGCATGTGGACTAACTCACTCTAATAGTACGGTATGTGTTACCATCTGGATCAGTGGAAAGGTGTGTGAAGTTCTTGGATATGGAAGGTCATACTGCTGAACAAAAGGCCCAACATTCACTTGATTTTTAAAGCAAAAATGGCATTGATATCAAAGATTGTCGTGGTCAAAGCTATAACAATGCCAGCAACAAGAGTGGGAAATACCACGGTTTATGAGCACACATTAAGGAGATAAATAAGTACGCAGAATGCATTGTACATTCACTGAATTTGGTTGCTAAGTGTGCTGCAGAATGTTGTATAGAAGCATCCATTGTTTTCGATTTTGTTGAAAGCCTCTATACATTTTTTTCGCTTCTACCTATCGATGGGGCATTCTTACAAAAACACTGGAAAATACAGGTTCAAAACTCCCGACTTTGAAGAGACTGTCGGATACCAGGTGGTCTACCCAGGCTGATGCGACAAAGGCATTTTAATGTGGTTTTACCACTATCAAATAAGTTTTGGATGGCATCTCAAATAACATGGATCAAAAGGTAAAGTGTCGTAATCAAGCGTATGTGCTCGTTTTGGAGATGAGTAAGTTGGAAACGGGAATAATGACCATTTTATGGAACGGAATTCAAGAACGCTTTCAAGCGTCTAGCGCTTCATTGCAGTCGACTGATCAAGACCTTAACACGGAATATGACTTTTATGAATCGTTACACGGGTGCGTTCAAGCAATGCGACCTACATTTTCAGATATTGAGGACAAAGCCAAATGCCTGACTGACTGTCAAGAATATCAGCAACAAACTTCAAGACGACGCAAGCGAAATACAAAGTACGACGATTTCAGCGGCTCTACTACGCTCGATGAAGTTGTAGAAATCAAACACCGAAAACAGCTCTCTGCCAGTGTCAGCAGGCAGAACAGACACCAGAGCATATCCTGCAAGACTGTCCTCTTCTTTGTGAGCTGAGAAGCAACATGTGGCCACACCCAGTCGACCTGAAAACTAAGCTTTGGGGAAACCTGACAGACCTGAAGCTGTCTGCCCAGTTTGTGGTCCACAGTAAATTAAGCGCATGACCAGAGATCGCTGAAGAAGAAGAAGAAAAGAAACACCGAAACAAAAATTTGAAAGTCATGTGTTTATTGTCATAATTGATAATGTACTCTCTGCCTGAGCTAAACGCATGGAAGCGTACCATAGAGTGACTGGTGTATTTGGAATACTTCGGCAGTTAAAATCTCTTACAGCAGAAGAGATCTTGAAAAGAACTTCAAATATTGTCAGCTCTTACCAAGAGGATTTGGAAGAAAGCCTAGGCGACAAACTTGTGCAGTTCGCTGAACTTCTTAAAACGAATGTAGCTGCTGCTATTAGAAACGAAAAACATGAGGCTCTTGAACTGCAATTTTATAAACTTATTAAAATGGAAAATTCATTAGAGTCGTGTGAGCAGCTGTAGCGTAGTTGTTAGTGAACTCGCTTCTCAACGTCTGGGTTCAGCTCCCGCAATGCGCGTGGAATTTTTCCGACCGCTCTCAGGTCGACCCAGCCTCAACTGGGTACCAGACATGCTCTGGGAAAGTAAAGGCGGCCGGCGAGATGCTGACCACATCACCCATCGTGTGCCGACGGTCAATGAAAAATACAAGCCTAACACTGTATTGACCTATATACCACGAGGTATGAAATGGTTCCTTTACTTACATGTTTACCAAGTTTAGAAATATTCTTACAAATTTACTTGTCTTTAATGATTGCTAACTGCAGCGGAGAACGTTCTTTTTCAACATTAAAGCGTACAAAAAGGGAGTTAAGGAACACGATGAGACAAGATCGTCTAAATAACCTCACCTTAATGAACATTGAATGTAATTTACTTAGAGAAATTGATTTGTCTAGTATTATCTCTAAATTTGCTCACATTAATTCGAGAAAAGTTTGTTTGTAAAAGTTGTGTTGTATTATTTATTATCATACAAAACCTAGGGCCCCGTGCTAAAATTTGCTACAGGCCCCCCGCTGGCCTAATCCGGCCCTGGTATTAATGTCATAGATGGTACAATATATGGTACAGCAGACAACTGGGTGCAGTACGTAGTCAGAAGCTGAAAACATGTTCTCTATTGAGTTGGTAGTAAACATCATCTTTTTGTTTACCAAGGTGATCTTTCACAAAGTTGTTCTTTTAGACAATTTGTATCCGTGCTTTTGCTTCCTCGTATGTCATACTGGTGTCTATCTGTAGTAGTCTGCCTCTTTCCTTTGCAATATGACTGGTGTTCTGCAAAGAGATTGATTTATCAACATCGAACTGGCGTGTTGGGCCGCTGGACCCTGCTGGATTTGTTGATGCGGAGATCGGAGCAGCTATGGACGTGTCCGGAGTGCTATGATGATAGTCCTATCTTCTTTTGTCGTCACACTACTACCAGGTTGTTGCCCAGTGTTGTGGTTTTCTGTTTTTGTCCTGCGCTGTTCTGGTGGCTTGGGTGATTGTTATTTTGCTATTTGACAGGATTCTGCTATGCCATCTAACCATCTTTTTCGTGGTCTTCCTCTCGCCTTCTTTCCTGATGTTCTGTTGTAGAAGACTTTGTATACTGTGGAGTTTGAATGCATTCTTATTAAATGGCCAAACCACTTCATTCTTTGTTTCTCAATGTAATTCAAGCAATGTTTGTACTACTATTTTCTTTATTATGCTGATGTTGGTGTAAGAAAGAAAGCCATATGAGAACTGATAACTTATGTCTCCTGCCTCGTTGCCAGGTTTATCGCACGGGGATGTTATCAACTATTTTACCACTCTCGAATTTTATTTGTTAAAAATCTGTTTAATGTAGCTATGCTGTCCAAATGTTCCTGATCACAAAGTTTGTCGTTCTCAAGTTTTTTTTCTGTAACACGCACGCACACAAAAAAGCAATTGTATAGTTAAGATTGCTGGAACATATCTAAAACAGCATATTATATACACAACGGTTAATTATAAAACACTAATGCTTGTAATGTCTTTCATTAGTTAAGATTGCTGGCACATATATAAAATAACATACACAGCAGATAATTATAAAACAATAATTCTTTTAAATTTATTTCTTTAGAATCACGTATTTATTTCGATTTAAACTTAATATCCATGGCGGACTTTCGTTTTCTTACACACAAAACAGGTAAATAACGTTTTCTGAAGCGAATAGTATAATACCATGTTAAGTGAAAGTAGACGAACGATATCTGATAGCAGAACAGCAGACGTGTAGACACTATTCGTCGTATTTGTTCAGAGATAATATATTCGTGATAATGCGCATGGTACCGTGACCTGCATATTATGTACCACTGAAAGCAGGCGTTACTGACAAATGGCCTTATTTGTTCATCTGAAGTGTTTAAGAAGACTGGAAATATTCTGGTCCTTGGTTTAGGTACTTCCAGTTTAAATGTTGCTACATAGATATGTGTAATTGGCTTTCTGAACTAAGAACAGAAAGTTTAGTTTAGTTGTCAGATCATCAACGCTGCACAGCGAATCAAGTAACCCATAAGTCCTCCGATTTCTTCTTCAGTATGTATCTGAACTTCTGAAGCGGCACATTATTTCAACATAAGAAAGAGTCTTTTTTTTAGTTATTCAGAGCGTCTAGGTCAACAGACATAAACTAAAATAAAAACTAACTCTTTGCAGAGAAGCCAGTTTATATTTCGATATTACTGTTACTTTTCAACCCAGAAAAGCCCACATTGCGACCAAGCCTAGCAATGATGAAGCTATATTGCAGTTTTCTATTACTTTTATACTTCAGCCTAGAACAGCCCACACAACAACCGTCTAGAACAGCCCACGAAACAACCTTTAACCCAGGTTTATTTAAATATATGACAACAAACATAGACACAAAAAATACTAACACCAGGTCCGCGCGGTATATTTTCTCAGTGTGATGCAAGTCTTCGAAATGCCGCCCCTTAAATGTTTTTCTTTAAACTAACCTTCGATTGGGATTATTTTTAAACTGTACAAAATGTACGAATACTATTTTTATTTTCAAAATATAAACTACTTTTATATAAGTTGATTGGGGAGTCTATATTGACAATGTGTAGATGTGCAGCAACCGTCGATTCGCTTTAATGCTGAAAACGACCCTTCAACAGACGTAGTGGTTGCTGGAATAGTCTCGATCAATTCTGCCAGTTTAAAACCTTCTTTAAAACCTGAACTGAGATAATTTTCAACTAAAAAATGCAGTAAGTCATGAAATGACTTATTGTAGAACTCCAAAAAATAAAGTACCACAAGTTCATTTTTCAATCGTACATAGTCGAGCACTCTAACATAAACATCTTTTAAGCACCAAGTACTTTTATTGTTAGTGCAGATTTTTTCCCGCACGCATTCGCTATGTAAAACCACAACCCTATCCACCAAACTCTCCCTCACTCGCTTCACACAACGTCATAGTTCGCTTTAGAATCGATATACCAGCACGCGTTATGACGGAAAGAACCGAGCGATGCTCGAAGAACAAAGGTTGTAACTCCTAAGTACTAATATACCGGAATTGCGTATCATAACGTGTCTATAGAGATTGGCAGTTTGCTCAGTTGCATCAATTCAACAATAGACAACTACTTATAGCTAATCTATAAATATTTTCTGGTAAATATTGGGGTGAATACTTAACAGAATAATTATTTTATTTTTATTTTTGTCTGACATAGGTGTGCGGCGCACACCTAGCACGCATGGAGACTTTTCCCTACTTCTCACCGCTATGTTGCAAGTGGAAATATGCATGCTCTTAGTATTATGATTTGTTTTCCTATCAGTTCCGTTCCATACTATTTTTAGGTGTTCAATTTTTCGTAAGACTACGTTTATTTTTTAAAAATCTCCTTCATCACATTTCCATCTCTTGTAAGCAGTGAACCGAGACATTTAAAACTGCACATATTTTTATTTTCTCTTCTTTGAGAAAAATATCTTTTGTCATGTTTGTTTTATCAGTTGTCGTTATTTGTGTTTGTGCCACATTAAGATATAGATTATATTATAAACGTACACACTTTTGTTTACACAATTACACGTTATTCATCAAATTTCGTTAAAAGATAAATAAATAAGAAACTATAGTCCCTCCAGATTAGCCTTAGGTTGGAGGGTTTGCGTGCCTTGGTGATCCTTCAGGCTATGTCGGCGGAGTCTAACTCCTGGCAGGTCTAACCAAGCCGAACAGACTGAAGGTGAAAGGCCAGACCAAAAGGCGGGGAGCAGGATGGGGCCTCATAAGGTGACAGCGCAGAACCCACCGGCGAGTGGAAAATGCTCTGGCTGCAACCAACCCATCCCCCAACTATGGGTTAAATGGCAGCCCTCCTCTCTCTTGAGGAGGGTATCTTTTTCTTGTCTTATCTCCTACTTCTATTACAATTTTTCTATCCCTCGAGTTAGACCACAGTCTTCTCTAGCAGTAAGAGTGTGAGTCGGAGGCAACCAGCCAAGAGGCGCACTAAAGCAATCAGGTTGCCACGCATTAACGCATATGAATATGTCTATGTATTTAAAAAATATGGTGCTCGCCCTGTGACGGACACTCAGGCAGGTGCAGTGCCGGGGTCTCTACCTCGAAAGGGCCCAACCCCAGCTACTGGATGTCCTTCTCATTTGCCCTGTGGAGCCAGGAGGCATGGGAATAGAGCAACTGGCCAATTTCTTAAAATAATGCACTGGAATGCTGAGGGTGTGAACAGCAAAAAGATTGCTACAAAAGTAGAACTTGAAAACATCCTAAATGAAGAACAAGTACATGTATGCTGTTTGCAAGAGACCCACCTGAATGAAGATGTAGCCTTCAAAGTCAGAGGCTTCCAGTGCTACAGATCAGACCGAAAAAATAGAAGAAAGGGTGGAGTACTGACACTTGTGAGAAACAACATCACCACATGTCAGTTTGAGGAGTACATGGAGGGTGCAGAATATCAGATGCTGCATCTTAGGACGGCAAGTACAGAGTTTCACTTAATCAACTACTACTGTCCAAGTGACCGCCCACTGGCACTGGTCACAATTCCAACAAAGGAAAGACTCATAGTGTGCGGGACTTCAATAGTCACTCACAGAGCTGGGGTATGACCACATGGACAGTAGGGGCGAGGAGCTTGAAAACTGGCAGGATGACAACAAACTAATCCTTGTCAATCAGCCCAAAGATCAGCCAACCTTCTACTCCAGATCATGGCACACCCCCTCTACACCAGACTTGGCATTCCACTCCTCAGACCTGGAATGGAACATTACACGTGTTGTTGGGAAACAGCTAGGAGGCAGCGACCATCGGCCAGTATTTCTCACTGTTGAAAATCAACCCATCAGGGAGGCAGTATCATCTAGGTGGAATTACAAGAAGGCAGATTGGACAATGTATAAGCATCGCACCAGTATACTGACACTAGGTCTATCTACTGACAAGGACATCAACAAGGTAGTTGATGAGTTCAGCCGATGCATAAAACAGGCTGCCTACGAAACAATTCCTAGAGGGGCTCGAAAGCACTACACGCCTTACTGGAGCAGTGAATTGGAACTACTGCACAATAATGTAGAAATTTTACGAAAGCAGGCAGAGACCACTCCATGCCAAGAACACCACAACAAATATCAGCATGCCAAGGCTATATTTCAAAGGGCCAAGCTGCAGGCCAGGCGGGGGAGCGGGAAAGGGAAAAAAACAGAGTCCTAAACTTTGAAAGAGATACCAGGAAGCTGTGGAAGTTGTAAAACAACTTAATGATGAAGGTACAGGAGAAATCCAAAGATTGCATTAAACAAAGATGGAAACATCCTCACAGGAAAACAGGCAGCTGATCATTTTGCAGACTCCTTTGCTAAAGACAGCAATATTGAAATTAGCACAACGAAACAGCAAGAGATTCGTGAGAAAAAGCAAAATGTAGAGCAAGACGAAACAATACCTGAAGTGATGAAGACCCCAATCACATTTAAAGAACTGGAACTAGCAATATCCAAATTAAAATTGAGAAAATCAACAGGAGCTGATGGAGTGTCCAATGAGATGATTAAGAACTTAGGAACTGAAGCAAAAACAAAGTTACTGCAGATTTACAATAATTGTTGGATCTTGGGTCAAGTTCCACAGACCTGGAGAAAAGCAATCATGATACCGCTCTCGAAACCTGGAAAAGATAGTTCTTCTGCCTCCAGCTACCGACCGATCAGTCTTACAAGTTGTCTCTGCAAAACAATGGAACGTATAATCAATCTCCGACTGCAGTGGTATCTTGAAAGAGAAAACATTCTTGTGTCACAGCAGGCAGGTTTCAGGCAGTGCTACTCTACTGAAGACCAAGCAACGTACCTTTCTCAGGAGATTGAGGACGCGTTCCAAGATAAGAAACTGGTACTAGCGACATGGATAGACCTAAGGAAAGCCTTTGACAAGGTTTGGAAAGAAGGACTGCTGAAGAAACTGAGAAATAGTAGAATAAAGGGTAGGATGTACAGATGGATAAAAGCATACTTACATAACAGAAAGCCAGAGTGCATCTAGATGGACTCAAGAGTAAAGTTCTACTGCGTCATGGCGTCCCTCAAGGAGGGTATTGTCCCCACACTCTTCTTGATTTTCATCAACGACCTGGTTGCTGAGTTACCACAGGAAGTAAAAGTTGCAATGTACGCTGATGATCTGGTAATATGGTGCACAAATGAGTATGCAACAGTGGCCACCAAATTGATACAAAGAGCTGTAGATGCCTTAACCTCATGGGCAAACAAATGGTGTGTCAGCATCAACACAGATAAGTGCAGCACTACACTCTTTACTCTCTCCCAAACAAAAAGCTGGCACCATTAAAATAAATGGAGAACTGCTAAAAGAGGACAGGCAACCTACCTATCTCGGAGTTACATTCGATGATAGACTGACGTGGAAGCAGCACATCAACAAAGCAGCAGCAAAGGCCAGGAGGAAGTTAGCCATCCTGAGAAAATTAAGTGGAACCACATGGGGCGCCAGTCAAAAAATACTTTAAAATATTTATCAGCAGGGCATACGACCACACCTGGAATATGGGTCAGCTGCATGGTGTCCAGCATCAAATACCACATTAGGAGAACTGGATAAGGTGCAAAACCAGACGCTTCGTGTCATCACAGGAGCAATGAAATCAACACCAATAGTGGAGATGGAAAGAGTGGGGAATACAAGCACTGAGAGAACGCAGAGACACAAAAGTGATGACGCAGGCAGAAAAGTTTCTGAGTATGCAAAGCCACCCAATGGAAAACAGATTCCAAAATCTAGCATTGGGGTGGCTGAAAAGAAGCAGCTTTATTCACCAGGCCAAAAGACTGAATAGGCAAACCTCAGACCTACCAAAGTTGGCATTCCCCTAAAGTCTGTGCCAGAGCAAACCCCTTGGAGAGAGGAGACTGAACCAGAAGTATGTATCCAGACAGAAGTGAAAGGAATATTCGACAAAGATGAGCAGAACAGCATACAACGCAAGACAGTCACTCTCAGTTTACTTGATGAAGAATACCCACTTGACCTCTGGGTCCGGGTATACACGGATGGGTCAGCAGAAAAAGCAGTGAAGAATGGAGGAGCAGGGTGACATAGAATACCCAAACAACGCTAGAGATGCGATTAAAGTACCAACGGGGGAAATTCTGTCACAACTATGATGCAGAAATTCAGGCAATCAAGGTGGCAACTGAAAAACTGTTGAATACCAGACCCGATCCTCAACCTGTTGTATTTTGACTGATGCAAAATCAGCACTCCAAGCACTTCAGTCCAGAAAATTGCCAGGTCTACAGACCCTACTGTCTAAATTGTCCAAGCAGCGCAGGGTCGTCTTGCAGTGGATACCCTCTCACTGTGGAATACCAGGAAATGAAACAGCAGACCGATTGGCCAAGGAAGGTGCTGCAGGAGAGCAGCCGGATGTGCCAGTTACCTACCACCAAAGAAAAGGATGATTAAATCAATGAGAAAGCCACAAATACCAACACAAGACGATTACTATAATATGAGCAGATTGGAACAAGTTGTTATTCTGCGCCTTAGAACAGGACACAATCGGCTCCGCAGCCACATGTATACAAAATTCAAGATTGGCAATTCAGCCATGTGTACATGTGGACAGGCAAACCAGACTGCAGAGCACATACTTCAAGACTGCCCGAATATGATACACTGAGGCAAACTCACTGGCCTAACGAAACAACACTGACAGAAAACTACACGGACCTCTGTGTGAGCTACAAAAGACAGTGAAGTTCATACAAGAGACAACATTGAATATATAGACAATATTTCAAGCGAACGAAAGGAAGGAAGGAAGGAAGAAACTATAGTTCAATTTGTACATACACCAGGGACGTTGTATTAGGGCCTAACATATGCCAGCGAATGTTGGAAAATGACTAATGATATAGAAAGCAAGTTGAATACATTTGAAAACAGATCTCTGCGAAAAATAATGAACATAAAATGGAACGAATTCACGAGAAGTGATGAAATCAGAGAAATGTCTGGTCAACCACTAGTAACAACTATTATTTTTTTATTTTTTCCGATCCAGAAGCACTTGAGCTTTTTCAGCTCTTCGGCTCGGTGCCATGGACATCGTAACCCTTCGGTTCGATGCCACGAACACCGTAAATCTGGGAATCTGTGGCTTTTTCTGCCATCCCGCGGAATCGAACCCGCACACACAGAGGGATAGTCACCTGAAGTCCAAAAACAACTGTTATAAGAAAGAGAAGATAGAGATATATTGGACACACATTGAGAAGAAATAATCAAAGAAAATCAAAGCAGACATTGAAGTGGGATGCAAAGTGTTCAAGAAAGAGAGAACGACTTAAGGAGACCCTGAAACGAACTTTGCTGAGAGAGACAAGAAATATCGGTCTCATTTCCATAGAGGTGATAGAGCAGGAAAAATTACTTGCAGGCCCTATGTAACATGTAATGGTACGAGAGGAATTATTATTTTTATACATCAGGAAGTGAAGTGAAGACACATTAATTTGCCATAGCGTGTTTTCAACACGGTAATTAATGTGTTAAGAACACGTTGTCAGTTTCAATTAAAAATGAAGTTATGCTAGAGAGGTCACTGGACAAAGGGAGCTTATAACACGACTTTTTGTTGTTGAGCTTGTTGGTGAAATAATAACAAAATACGAAATAAGGGAAACACGTTGATCTACTATATTGGACATGTTGCTGTTCGTAGTAAACTCAGCGAGTATAGTCTTGTATCACATCAGTTATAATCGTTGAGGGAGGACGGGGATAAATAGGGAAATATTCTTTTGCCCGTCTGTGTATCTGTCTGTCTCTCTATTTTCCTGCCTATCGGTACTTTCGTTTTAATTCACCCAAAGCAAAGGAAGACCGGTGCTCCGTGGGGTATCAAAATTTACATTAAAAATATCTGACCCTTTCTAAAAATAGCTACACTCTTTGTTTGGGGTGAATTAAAACGATAGTTCCACAAAAATTTCATTGCCCCCGTTATTTCGCATTTCTACTAATAGTTTCCACGTCAGTTCACACTCTCCTTCCCAGTTCTTTTCCATATTTAATCTGGAAATTTAGTCTAGTTCTTCTTTTGTCATTAACTGTCCATTAGAGAACTATCCTAGCTAATGTGTTTACTTGCATGCCCAATACATGCCCAATACATGTCCAATACATGCCCAATACATGCCCAATACATGCCCAACCCATTTCCATCTACTTTTTAAATAATGGTCTTCAATGAAGCACAGTTTGATCGTTTTAAAAGTTTTTCATTTACTTTTACATTTGACCAGAAAATTTGCAGGATTATTCTTAAACATTTATTATGAAATGACTCTAACTTGCGTATGATCCTCTTCGATAAGGACAGGGTAGTGATTATGTTTCTACGCATCGATTTAAAGATGTTGAATCAAACATTTTGCAAGTAGAACTCGATTCCTGATGGTTAGATGCGGGATGTTTATCATTTGCGAAATAAGTGAATCATTAGCGTGGATACCCTTCGATATCTGGAAGAAGAAGTGGAGACTAAGCCTTTTTTCTTTAAAAAACCTTCAATTGCAATTTTGATTTTGCTGCTTATGCCGCCCCCATTACGGTGCCGATCAGGTGGTCGCCTCTCTGCATCATAACACGGACCGGCCCTGCAACTACTCCTACTGCTATTACTACTGCTACTGTTTGCTGCTGCTACCACTACTATCAATACAACAGCAGCAACTACTACTAATAATACTGTTACTGCTAGCACCACTACTCCTCTGACAAATCCTACTACTGCTATTACTATATTAATATCACCACTACTTCAACTAATGCTATGTCTACAAGAACTGTTGCTACTTCTACTATCACTGCTGCTACTAGTACCATTACTTCAACTAATGCTACTTCTACTACAAGTACCATTACTTCAACTAATGCTACTTCTACTACTAGTACCATTACTTCAACTAATGCTACTTCTACTACTACTGCTACTAGTACCATTACTTCAACTATAATAATTCCTCTCGTACCGTTATACGTTACATAGGGCCTGCAAGTAATTTCTCCATACCGCTCTATCCTGGGCAACTCGCTCAATCTCCTCCATGGAACTGAGAGCGATATTTCCTGCCTCTCTCAGCAAAGTTCGCTTCAGGGTCTCCTTAGGTCGACCTCTTTCTTGAACCCTTTGCATCCCACTTCAATGCCTGCTTTGATATTCGTTGATCATTTCTCCTCAAGGTGTGTCCAACATATCTCCATCTTCTCTTTCTTATAACAGTTGTCACTAGTGGTTGACCAGACATGTCTCTGATTTCATCACTTCTCCTGAATTCGTTCCATTTTATATTCATTATTTTTCGCAGACATCTATTTTCAAATGCATTCAACTTGCTTTCTATATCTTTAGTCATTTTCCTACCTCGCTGGCATATGTTAGGATTGATACAACATTTGAATTGAAAATTCGTAATTTAGTTTTAATACTATATAACTTGCAGTTCCATATTTTATTTAGACTTTTAAAAGCTGATGTTGCTTTGCCAATTCGTATCATAATTTCTTTTAACATTTCCTGTGCAATCAAAATTGCTACCTAAATAGGTGAACTGCTCTGTTATTTTTATCATTTTAGATTCCAGTGTGATATCTGCATTACTTGCCATAGGTGTTTTCATTATATTTGTTTTTTCATAGCTTATCTGCAGTCCAACTTTTGATGCTATAGATGACAAGTTGTCTGTTTTCTTTGCATAACTTGGTTGTTTCTACTTAACAAGGCAATATCATCTGCAAAATCCAAATCTTCTAGTTGACTATTTTCTACCCAATCGATGCCAGTTTCGCCTCTGCAACATTTTCGCATCACCCAGTCAATGGCCACTCCAAACAATAGCGGAGATAGAATACAGCCTTGCTTTACTCCGGTTTCAACCATAAATCAGTCGCTGTGTCCACCATCAGTGCGAACTGCACACTGTGAACCATCATAGAGGCTCTTTATAATGTTTATTATTTTGTCTGGTATTCCATAGCATCTCAGAATATTCCACAGAGAGATTCTGTGTAGACTATCAAAGGCTTTTTAAAATCGATGAAATTTAGTATGAGTGGTTGTTGCTTCTCAATATGTTCCTCCAAAATTAGTCTTAGGTAATTATTTGGTCTAAAACCAGCTTCTCCCAGGTCTAAAACCAGCTTGTTCTTCTCTCAGGTTGTGTCCACTGCTCTTTTTATTCTATTAAGAATGATTTTGCAGAAAGTCTTGGTCATTACTGATAAAATTAATTACTTCAACTAATGCTACTTCTACTACTACTGCTACTAGTACCATTACTTCAACTAATGCTACTTCTACTACTAGTACCATTACTTCAACTAATGCTACTTCTACTACTACTGCTGCTACTAGTACCATTACTTCAACTAATGCTACTTCTACTACTACTGCTGCTAGTACAACACATTGCGTGAACTAGTACTGTTAAAATCCACTTCTTACTACAACGGTTAGGCTTATACGGTAACAACGAGAATCATTATCCAAAGACGGTACCATATCACTCTTCTAATTGCATACCGTACTCCGTACTCTGTCAAAACGTATTATGTGCAAAGTACTGTTAAAAGTATCTGTACCAAGTACTGTTAAAGTTATAGTATCTGTACAGAGGTTAAATTGTTTAGGTCCTGTGTGATTCCTGTTCTGACCTACGGTTGTGAACGTTGGAAATCAACAAACAAAATTGATAAGAAACTGGACAGCTTTGATAATTAATGTCTCCGAAAGTTACTAAAAGTAAAATGGAGTGATTTTGTTTCGAACAATACAGTGAAAGAAAGAACACAGCAACAACCTGTATCAAATATTATAAGGAAACGAAGGTGGAAATATTTAGGTCATGTTCTTAGATTATACGAAAAGAGACTAAATCGACAAGTTCATATGTGATCACCAGTTGGGAAAAGAAAACGTGGAAGACCTAATACCACTCTACGAAGAACAATCCAACAAGAAAGTAAACTATTGGGATGTAAAACTATACAAGATCTCCAACTGCTAGCAACGAACCGCATCACATGGAGATCTAAAACCGCTGCCCTATGTGCCGCCTTTGGCACGAAAGGAACTAACTAACTAACGGTTAAAAAGTAGAATACATAGTGACACAGATACATATTTCAAGACCGTGGTTCTCGGACAATAATTCGCAGACGACTCTGGGTAGACGAGTTGTATTACACTAGTCAGGTTGTCACAGTTATATTTTATGCCATTCCGAATATAGTTATCAGTTATCAGTTATATGAGGACTATCATCATAGCACTCGGACACGTTCATATATGCTCCGATCTCCTCCTCAACAAATCCAGAGCGTCCAGCGCCCCAACACGCCAGTTCGATGTTGACTAATCAATCTCTTTGCATATTTGGTATGCCATTCTTTTCGGCCTGCACCAATATCGACACCCATCTCTCTCAATCTGGTCAGCGAGTGGGATTTACAACCTTGAAACTTCTCTTTTCGGAAAGACTCAATGCGTTAAAAATGTCATTGCGGTTCATTGCAGTTCTTTCTGATATTGTAGCCAAGCCAACCAATCTATCAGATCGTTCATTATCACTGACTCCTGCGTGACCAGGTACAAAAATGAAGGTGATTTCTCTGATCTCTGTCTATACCAGTACCTCCCACCAATTTCGTCTCACCATTCCTGATTCGACTTTACGAATCATGCTCATGGAGTCACTGAGTATGAAAACACAAGAGTAGTTCAGTTTCAGTTCAGTTTCAGTTTGAAATATCTTCATTGTACTCCGGACATATCCATAGGTGCTCTGATCTCCTTCGCAATATCTCCATCAGCGTCCAGCGACTGACCGTACCAGTTCGATTTTGATTTATGAGCCTACTCGTATACCTGTCGTACTGTTCTTTTCTTGCCACGCCAATCTTCAAACCCAGTTCCCGCAATCTAGTAGTTAACGTGGATTGGTTTAGATGAAGATCTTCTCTGCGGCCACGCTCTATGAGGGCGTTCAAGATGTCAGCTCTGTCCATTGGCTGGTCCTCTGATATGGCGGCAGAGCCAGCCAGTCTGCCCTCTCATTGCCAACGACACCTATGCGCCCGGAACGAAGACAAGTGTAATTCTGCAAATTGTTGACGCCTGCAGTGATTCAGTCCATTGCCTGCGCACCGAACCGGCCTCCACCTTCGGATCACGAGAGTAGTTATGATATGCCAACCATTTCACCGCCTCTGTTACCGCTCGTAACTCCATTATCAAACTACTTGTGGCTATAGCGTAGGCCCCACTGGCCTCTCTTATTATTTTTCATCCTGAGCGTGCTCAGATTTATAGATTTCCGTACATCGCCGTTGTAAAGGATATGCAACAATTTTCATTTTCACTTATAACATAATCTTGCTCTTTCCATTTAGATCACAGTTTTTCTATTGCATGCAAACCCAGACTTTCGGTTTCATTAACATTATTATTACTTGTTTTGACTTATTCCTCTACGCTCCTCGTGAAGCATAGAACTTCAACAATTGTTGAGTCACACTTTTCTTGGTCTCTGGCTGTTCTCTTTATGGTCTCCCAGGACAGTTGAGCACTCTTCAGTTCCTAAGAAGACTTCTGTCTCCAGGTCTGTTTAGGGCGTCCTCTTTTTCTTTTTCCTTGCGGGTTCCACTAAGTGCTTGTCTAGTGACACTCGAATGTCTTCCGAATGTCTATCGCCATTTTTTCCTCTTGACCTGAGTCAGCATTGGTTATTGTCCGGCTCTCATCCACAGGTCTGTGTTTCTAACTCTATCATACCTTCTCAGTCTGAGAATCCGCCGAAGACATCCGTTGACAAAAGTCTGAATCTTATTTGTATTTGACCTGATGACTCGGCCAAGTTTCTGAGCCATACAGCAACAAACAAAGTAACTTTAGCCGTCTCTGTTTTATTGTTGAAAATTTCGATGACATAGCATGTTTTTCGAAGCACTGCGTCGTCGGTTCAATTTCTTTAAATTGACGAGTCATTAGTTATTAGCGTTGGATTCTCCGAAAGGAGTTAATTCTTATTTTTCATATTTGTTGGCCTACACGCTCTGATATAACCAATAAAAGGTTCGCCTTAGGTTGAAAGAGCGTGTCTCGGCTTAAAGAGGCTTTAATCCCCTACTAAACAAACAAACAATATTTGCAACTGCACTGTTCAATAGTTATCGTACATTCGTGAATTAGCGTTATCGCAATTCCTTGTCCCTAGAACATCGATTAATACGTGGTGAATACTTTTTTTAAACGTGGTTTAAAAATAAATCCTTTATGAGAAAATATGTTGAATCATTGCTGTGATGACGAAACATGACCGGAAGTATTTAACTTTACTAATGTCGAGAAGACCTATATCATCAGATTTTCATTTGTGTCAAAGTGAACTTAAAATTCTACGTGACGAAATGCATGTTTCTGTTGCCTAGGTACGCCATTTTCTCTTGTGACGTGTCGCATTGTTGACATTCGGTGTGTTGGCTATTGGCGGATTATCTCTACACCCTCTTCATGTCATAGTTGACACGCAAGGTATTCACAAGTGATCCTCGATGTTGCCGGTCTGTGGTTTTCTACACATGGTATCTCATGTCAGTTCACACTCTATCATTTCTTTTTACACCGTTCGTCACCGGGTTTTCTTTGGTTGACCACGTCTCCACTTTCTTTCTCCTGTCTAATGAAGGGGTGTCTTTGTCAAAGTTTCCGATGGAACTCTGAAGGCATAACTGTGATGTCTATGACCATAGACCCCATTCGATTTTTGTATATTTTGCTTGATAAAGGCCTTTTGTCGAAACGTCGCTGTGTCATGTTCTTGTATTTTTGTCCTTTAGTTCGTAGTTTTACTGCAGTCTTCCATTGATAGGTGAAATTCTGAACGTGCTAATACTCTAGCAGGTGGCGTGCCATTTCTGCTGAGAGGGACCGAGCCATATGGGGTAAAACCCGGTGCAATGAAGTCAATCCTTCGGCTTTAAACTCTGCACACATGTCTGAGCCAGCTCCATCTTCTTCTGAAGATGATTACAAATAGACTACTGGCATTGGTTGCATATTATTCTACCCGGCAATGGTGGATTGTTGAGCATCCCGTTAATATGTTTACTTTAGTTCTCTCTCTCTTGAGTTCCGTAAGTTTACTTTAGTTCTCTCTCTCTCTCTTGCATTCCCGTAAGTTTACTTTAGTTCAAACATTAAGCGGATGCTAGTATGGCTCGAACAGATTGATAAAGAAAACACCCATGCAGATAAGTGGTAAATAATAGAAGAGATAAGGACGCTAATAACAGTTTAGGAAGTTCAAATGAAAGCGTATGTAGCTTAAGCGGTGTGAGCTTGATCACAACCCAAGCGTACCTGGTTCAAACCCCGCGGCAGGCAGTTTGGCAGCAAATTTGTTTACATGGGATTTTTAAGAAAGGTAAAATATACCTTACCGTCCAGAAAGCAATGGCACACTACTGAACATAAAAGTGGTGCGTAGAAAATCAATAACTCGTTTACTGTGGTTGATGACTATCTATCTATTCTCTAATCCTGTTTGCTTCTCAGCGTCAGGTCGAAAATGTAGACACCTGGAGCGAGCCTCTCTATGCACTTTGTCTTTCTTTCTCTTCTCCAATCCTGGTTTGCCTCACAGCTTCAGGGTAAGAAGAGTTTTCTAGCACGGGCTTTTGTGTGTGCTTCATAAAAAGTGTCTTTCGTCGCATCTGTTATCTCTGAGGTCTACCTTTTGCATGGTCAGCCTTTTGCTATGTATTCACTGTATCGGAGTAACATTGCTCTCTGTGGTGCACTGCCACAATGATGACTACGTCCTGTAAAAGATATGCGATTTGCACACATTGGTAATCGGAAAATGGTTTGGCCACTTGGTCAGAATGAACCCGAATACACCAGTTGCAAGAGCGTACAACCTCAAAATGGAATCATCAAGAGGAAAGGGCAGACCAAGAAAAGATGGGTTGATGGAGTTACAGACATCTTAAAACTCCACAATACCACACCATATCAAGCGACCGAGCGTGCATTATCTCGGAAACCGATCATCAGTTAATCCTGCTACGCCTAGCGGCAAAAAAGCAAAGAAGGACAAAAGAAAGAAATAAAGGTAATCGGAAATGACGGAGTGCAAAACATCCGAGTTTCCATTCCTTAGAATTTGGTTTACGCATTTGATATTTTAATGAATCAAGAAACTACATTATAACAACACAACGCCATATAACATCCAGGCTTCAAATGTTAAATAAGCCTTAGTCGGTCAGACTATTTTATGAAAAATGATCTTTCTCACAAAAGTGCTTTTATACAAATCTTTCCGTAACTGACAGTAATTGATACAGATTGATACAGATTGATACAGATTGATACAGATTGAAAGGGATTCTAAACATAAATTTGTATAGCGAATCTTTCGTTAATATGACTGACTGATTTATATTTACTTCATCATTGCACTTCGGTGAATAACCATGTGTTCTCTGATCTCTTTATTACTCAGGACGATCTCATCGGCAGTGCACGAATTCCGTAGCAACGGCGAGGTCTTCAATGTAATTTTGAAGATGGTGAAGATATTTTTGTAAGAGTTTTATTTTTAATTTTTTCTAATGAATTTTGCACGGGCAGCGGCTTTCCAACCTGTTCTTATCGATTGTGAACTGCGAAGGGTTCTTTTACGTGCTCAAATTGAACACGGGCCCTATGTTTTATCGCCCGTCTCCGATAGAACTAGGAAATCGATCTCACCTACACTAAGATCTGGGATCTCTGAAACAATATTCAGATGGCTCCACGAGGGAACGAACCTGATACCTTTGGCACGAGAGACGAGCATCTAACCTATACGCCACACATAGAGACCTACAGGGGTGGCTCGTCATTAAGGGCCACTGGGGCCGGGCCCCACCAAAAATATAGTGTAACGTGTACTTATTACTTAATAAATTAAAATATAACCTAACCCAAAACCATGATTTTTCAGAAAATTGTTGTCTGGCCCCACCAACAAAAATGAGCACGCGCTGCCACTGGAGACCCATATCGTTATATCGTTAATATATCAATTTCAATGATCTTAATATCAATTATCAAGTCATTTAAAAGCTCGATAAAAGTTAAGTACTTCTGAATATAAATAGAATCGATATGAGAGAGTTATACTATAGTCCTGTTTGTTTTACTAATTGTGAATAATGATTGCTGAACAAGATTAACAGGCAGACTCGGGTCAAATACAGATGGAGGCATCGACATGGCATCGATCTCTTATACTGACACATACCTTGCTCGACGGATTTTCCTCTAGGCGCATGAGAACGATAATCGTCCTTGCACTGTCCTCCTTACCAAGGGAAACTCAAACTTGTCTTAAACATCACTGTAACCATGCCAACCCGTTATGTATATTACCACAGAATGCAAGATAAAATAGCACTAGAATGTCTTTTCTGCAATCCCCTCTGGTGGAATGAAAACGTATAAAAAGATTGATTAACAAAAGCTGTTGAAGTACTTGTTTATTCATCTTCTTCTTCTTTGCGTTCGTTCTTTACGACCAATTTTAATCACTCTTTGTGATATGTTTGATCTTTGCCAAGAACGTGTATACGTTGCACATTGGTTTGGTAGGCCTCTAAACACATAGACTTCTACACGTTTAGGACATGTGCATCCGATTTCAGCCAAACCTCCTTAGTCGCTTCTAACGACATGCGTGACAGGTAACAGTGGTTCCATTCTTTACACCCCAAATTTGGGCCTCGGTAACCACTCGGTGACGTGTTTATTAAATTTTCGTTTTTTCCCATGACGCTCGCTTTATTCATCTGTATAACTACATTTAGCATGATGTTTGCTGCCGTGGTCATGGATGTCTTTTGGGTAGACGACGAACATGGGGTAAAGGTTAGATACAGGACAGACGGTAATCTATTCAATCTTCGAAGGTTAAAATCCTCCACCAAGGTAACAGAATCAACTATCTCAAACCTGTTGTTTGCTGACGATTGCGCCCTCGCTACCAACTATGAGGAAGATATGCAGACTTACATGGACAAGTTCTCAATAGCTTAACCTCATGTGTTGCTTCGTGTCACTGTGTGGGAGCGAAAGGGGATAAGCGTAGCCACAAAGCTGAAAGTTTACAACTCCATAGTTCTAACCACGCTGCTGTACGCAAGCGAAACAAGGACAGTGTATAGCAGACACGCAAGAACATTAAACCACTTCCATACAAGCTGCCTAATCAGAATACTAAAAATAAACTGGAAGGACAAAATTCCAGACAGCGAAGTCCTCACAAGAGCAAAGATCTCAAGCGTCAACACCCTGTTGCAGAAGGCCCAAGTGAGATGGGCCGGTCACGTTGCTCGAATGCCTGATAAACGCATCCCAAAACAGTTGATGTATGGCGAACTTGAAGGGGCAGACGCTCTGCTGGTGGGTAGGAAAAGCGCTTTAAAGACACTCTTAAAGTGTCTCTAAAACGCATCGATACAGACACCACGTGCTGGGAATCCCTGCGCAAGATCGCCAAATGTGTCGCTGTAACAACAAAGAGGATCCAGCATAGCTGAGAATCATCGTGCCGTTGAGGCACAGAGAAAACGAGCTGCGCGAAATGACAGAACACACAACGTGTTAATAATACATGTTTCTAATTGTTATTATTATGTTATATATTATTATAAATATTACATTATTATATGTTATTGGCTATTCCTATTCTCTTCTGAACTTATTTTTCAAATCGGCCGTATTCTCTTACCATAGACAGAAAAAAATACTAAACCATACTTGGAATTAAGAGAGCCATGATAACATAATGATTAGAGCATTAGCTTCGTAGGTATGTGGTCTAGGTTTGGACTACACAGTGGAAGTAGAGTTTAAAAAAAAAAATCATACGGCTCTCAGATCGACAATAAAAGCACTGAGACGTAATGGTGACCGGATGATGATGACCACATCACCCATTGATCACTGACGGTCAATTAAAAATAATTGCCTACCATTACATTGTGTTACATGGTGTTCAAGATAAAGTGGCCTGTCAAGGGTCCCAATCTGGCATATATTTATGAAAATGAGAAGGTTAGAATGACGTAGTAGAGGTCAAGTACGTGAGTCTTTTTATGATGGTGTGTAATTATGGTGCGGGAAGGTGCGATGAACCAATGTGACGAAAGGATGAGCTAGTCAGATCCGGTTTAAATAGTAAATAAAAGAAAAACGCAATGTTACTTGCCAACTTTTGATTTGTCAATGGGGCTACTTTTATCTTGAAAACCCTATGAAAAATAGTTCTTTTACTTTACTTTTGTTGTCTTTACTTCCTAGGATTTTAACTTGTATCCCCCATAACTGAAAGATCGGTGCTCTTATTCAATTAACCCCACGCTCTCCCAAATAAAAGAATGTATCATATGCAAAAAAGCTATGCCTATAGTTATTCCGCACTCTGAAAACTCTCCCAGAAAAAAATCACTGCTTAATAAATCAAGTGCCATGACTGCCGGCGTAGGCGATCATGTCTCTCCACAACTCTCCTTGGTGCAATTATCATTTCTGACGTCGATCTTTTGTCGAATCACAATGTCAGACCATCCAACATCTCTCACTCTGTCTTCAACGATCTTTCCTTCTCTAAATTTTACACGTTGTCACAAATATTCTAAACCTCTTTGCATTATATGTCCAAAGAACCTCGATTGTTTGATTCTTTTGATAAGGTTTCTTTGTGTGCAGGCCTGATTTAAACCCTCATCGTTTGTTTTCTTCGCTGTCCATGTAATTTTCAGCATTCTTCTGAAAAACCACATCTCTGTGCCTTCCAGTGATCTTATTCACAAGTTATAAATCAAACTAAGTAGATTGAGCCATCGTTACTGAACCAATATCATTTCACACTGACAGACCCATAGGTGCTCAGTCTCCCACAGAGAATGTTTAAGGGTATGTAACGCAAATTAGTGCATTATACTTGTCATCATCACCATCCTCAAATAGCTTGTCCTGAGCAGAGCTTTGCCACCTTAACCAGTCCTTCGAAATTTCTTTCTCTCTAAGGCCAGATGTCTCTCCTATGCAGCCGTCATGTTCAAATCATCAGTTACATCCTGCATCCATCTTCTCCGTGGGCTTCCTCTTTGCCGGGATGCCTCCTTCAGTGATGGTCTCCAACCCTTTGTGTTTCTTTATATGTGCAAAATACTGCAATTTTGTCATTCTTATTTGTGGCATCAGCCAGTTTTCTTTGATTTTGAATTCATTCTGGATAGAACTATTTGCTCTCTTCTCTGTCCATGATATATGGAAGACTCTTCTGTAACACTTATATTCAAAAGCCCATATATGCTTTTCCAATGCCTTGTTAAATGTCCATGCTTCACACCCATATTTTTGTTTTCCTATCAGTTTCATTCCATAGTGTTGTTAGTTGTTGAATTTTTTGTAAAGCCTTGTTTGTTGTTTTTTAAATTTTCTTCCTCCTATTTCCATCTTTTGTTAGCAGTGAACCAAGATATTCCAAACTGTTCACATTTTTTATCTCCGCTGATAAAAATATCTTTTGTCAAGGATGTCTTATCCGTTGTCATTATTTGTCACATTGAGATATAGATTTTATTTTTTTTGCTTTTCTCTTGCGCTTCCATTATTAATTTCTCAATCCCCTTTTGAGATGTTGACAGTACCACTGTATCATCAGCATATTAATGTGTAAATTAAAACTGAAAATACACCAAAACCACAAATATAACTAAAACAAAACTGTTTAAAAAACTAATTTCCCTTTTATTTTTAAAATGTATTCTGGCACAAAAATAAAATGTTACAATTTCAACTGATGTAGGCTACATATAAAATTGTGATCATTGTGAAGAAAACAAACTATGACAACCTTGCAAATTGGCTGGAAAATGTAAATTATGAACTTGAGTGATTGCAATTTGATGAAACAAATACTGCATCAATACAAAAAATAAATACTTGTCAACAGTCAGATTTGAGTTAGTAGAAAAACAAATAATTTGTATTTTCGGTACTTTGATACAATTTCACCGGAAACTCGAGTATTCGCATTGACAGGGACACAGGACTGTGAGTGGTTTAAGGTAAATTTGGGGGCCAGAAACTCACAATATCTACCATAATTGCTTCAAATGCGTCCAAACCTCTGGATTATGTTGACGGCCCACTTAGACTCACTCATGTAGAGGCTCTCATCTACTTCAACAATCTGGTCTTGGTCTCCAACGATCTTGTCTTGGCGTCAGCGATAATACCGTATTGTGATTATTCTTACATTTCCTTGCTGAATGTAAAATCCCATAGTCTTGTACACAGGGGCGGCTCTCATTAGCCATGGGCCAGGCCCCACCAAAATTATTGAGTATGTGTACTTATTATTTCAGACATTATTTGTTCTTCTTCTTCTTTTCGTTCGTTTTTTACGGCCAATTTTAATCACTCTTTGTGATATGTTTGATCTTTGCCAAGAACGTGTATACGTTGCACATTGGTTTGGTAGGCCCCTAAACGCATAGACTTCTACACGTTTAGGACATGTGCATCCGATTTCAGCCAACATTATTTGTTTATAATTATTACTTTCAACAGGATACTGATTAGCTTTGAAAGTTGATATATAGCGCTAAAATGTCACACACATTCTGAATTCTAAAATTCAACATATTTTTCCTCCAATTAGTATACACCCATGGTCATTGGAGGCCAGTAAGAACATGCCTACCAAACCAAAAATAATTAACGTGTACTTATTATTTAAACAAATTTTGTTCGTAATTATTATTGTTAACTTGACACTGATTAGCTTTGAAAGTTGAATATTTAACACTAAAATATAAATATTATATCATAATAATATAACAATCATAATAATATATAAATATTATTATTTAAAAACTATTATATATACGGTTTCAAATGTAGCTTCCTTTATAACGTATCTGGCACCATGTTTTATGGGGCTGTTTTAAAAATCTCTACTGACGATGTAACATTGCGACCTTTGACCGCTACCTTTCATAATAATTGCCAAAACCATTTTATTCACCGAAAGCTGAGTTCCTACGCTATCAACCAATTAACAGTTAAATGACGACTCTTGATTAAATAGTACTTTGTATAATTATCGATTGAATCACAAATTATATACATGTATAAAATAGTAGAAAAGGATACGCATTAATAGAAACATGTAACTAACTATTATTATAATCGTTAACGGTAATCGTCCGTTTAGTATTCAATATACATAAGTCTTCTACAATGCACTCGTTTGCGATAGACAAGCTGTGACCTACTTTTGAAGTGGCTTACTCGAAATTCAAAATGAACCAAGTGGATTATTAAATCCATTTCCTTCGTTAAAGATAGAAGAAAAGCTTGAAATTAAACGGCTAGGTGCACATCAGCCAAATAGCTTTGTGTATGTGCAACAAGATGACACGAAAAAGAGGACTTTCAATAATAAGTGGTTTCGTAAAAAATCGTGGTTAACTGTCAGTGAAGAAAAGCAAAGTTGTTTTTGTTGTTATTGTTTGCTATTTCATGGGGAAAGACTGTGGTCAACGGTAGGTTGTAGGGATCTCTTTGTACCTTAGTTATATGGTATATATTTTAGTTGTTGTTGAACCCCAGGAATTATGAGTTTTCACAATTTTGCCTATAGTGCCCGGCTGTTTTGCAATGAGAGCTGGCAATTATGGTTGACCATTGATTCAGGAGGAGAGTATACGCTTATACGCGACTCGTACGTTGTTACTTCTTACATTTGCTTTGCATTTATGCAACTTTTTCATTAGACATCGACAGATGATGCATGCATTCACTAGTATTTAGGACCCAAGAGGCGTGTCTGCATTTGCTTTATTACCTATACCAGAGTAGCTCTCTCTCGATCCTTACCCACTTAGCCAGACATGATCTTTTTATCTATTTCCAGGGTCACCACGAGGAAGTGGAGTAGGGTCTTGATCAGTGCAAGCTCACTTACCCTGGCGCAACGTTGTCCCGTTTGTTATTTGCGCATGCAGCGCCAAATCATTATAGTAAAGAGGGAATAACTTCGTGGAATAGACAAATAATAGTAAATACTAAAATATAAACCTAGCCTAAAAACCATGATTTTTCTGAAATTTTGGTCTGGCCCCACCACCAAAAATGACCAGGAGCCGCCACTGCTTGTACATAAACAACACTACTATTTTTGTCGCTAACCATTTTGAGGCGGGAGTATAACGTTGACCTAGTAACGTTCCGTGACCTAGGTCAAGCCGAATACTCGAGTATCCGGTGAAATTGTATCAAAGTACCGTATTTCTTTCAAAATTACTTTAGATGATCTTGAAGATGGTAAATAATATTTGTAATACAACAAAAATATATTGTCATTAACAGGTTCAAAATCTGATTAAGCAAAAACTATTTCTAATATTAATGTGACAGTAGCTTCAAAGAAAAACAATCACACGCCCAAGTGCCCAGCATGTTCATAGCGCGTTGGACTACGGGTGACTAGTCCTCTGTAAGTGCGGGTTCAACTCCGTGGACTGGTAGAAAAGCTACAGATTCCCCAGATTTACGGTGTTCGTGGCAGCGAGCCGAAGGGTTACGATGTCCATGACACCGAGCCGAAAGCTTTCAGCTCAAGTGCTTCTGGATCGGAAAAAAAACCAATCACATAAGGACGGGTACATGATTTAAGTAATGGTGATGAATCTACAGCACTAATCAGACTGCAAGAATTCCAAGTCAAGTATGGTGTAGCTATGTTCACAAGAACACTATGCTGGTAGCCAAAGAAGAATAGTAAACCAACAAAGAACCAGGGTTGTTAGTTGCCACATGCTGAGAGATATACTGAGGGGAGATGGAGCATTTGTAGACTAATTGGTTCGATGTGCATTGATGATGATCCGACGACTAAACTAGCAATTTTGCATTATTACTTCAAACCTAAATGTCTACAGATCTCAATGATATCTATTCTCTTGTTGCAAGTTCATATTGCTAATTCTGCCATGATCATTTTATCATCACTTCATGCTTGATATATTTCTATTGTCTATTCCCAGGTGGAAGATGGAGTTGGCTGTCCACTTTTGCCGTTAAGCGTAGGGATGGGAGTTTTAATTTGCGTTCTAGGGCCAGATGAGTCGCCCTTGTTCTATTATATCCATATTTATGTAGTGTGGTCTTGATATTGCCTATCCATCTTTTCTTGGTCTTTCCTTAGCTCTACTTCTATCTATTATTTCTCTCTTATTTAATGTTGGTTAATAGAAATGACCTCACCGAACACTAGGCAGACCCATAGGTGCTCAGTCTCCCTAAACAGATGACAAAATGTATGAATATTAACAGTTCATATGGCTCACTGATAAAATATACTACTTATCTAATTGATTGGACCACTATCATTGCACTTCGGTGAGTAACAATGTGTGTTCAATCTCTTTCTTACATAGGAAGATCTCAGTGACAGTGCACAAACTCTGTAGCACCGGCAAAAGTCACCAATGTAATTTTGAAGATGGCAAGGATATTGTGTAAGAATTTTATTTTTAATCTTTTTCTAATTAATTTTTACCAGTGCAGTAGTTTTCCAGCCTGCTCTTCTCGATTTTGAACTGCCAAGGTTTTTTTATGTGCTCAAACTGAACACGGGACCTATATTTTATCGTCCATCTCCGATAGGACTAGGAACTCGATCTCACTTACACTGAGATCAGTAATCTCTTGGAAAATATCCTGATGGCTCTACGAGGAAGCGAATCAGTTACTTTTGGTACAAGAGGCAAGCATCAAACCTCTATATTACAGACTCATATTATAGAAAATAAATCGCCAGTGGTTACGGGCCCAAATTTGGGGTGTAAAGAATAGAACCACTGTTACCTGCCATGCATGTCGTAAGAGCGACTAAGGAGGTTTGGCTGAAATTAGATGCATGTGTCCTAAACATGTAAAAGTCTATGCGTTTAGGGGCCTACCAAACCAATGTGCAACGTATACACGTTCTTGGCAAAGATCAAACATATCACAAAGAGTGATTAAAATTGGTCGTAAAACGAACGCAAAGAAAGAAGAAGAAAGAATAAATCACTGAATATACTAGATATATGAAACTATTGGGGAAAAAACAGATTAAAAGTGACTCAATAAAGGAGGCAAAGATATCACAAATACTGACACTTTGTTATCAGTTATATGAGGACTATCATCATAGCACTCGAACATGTCCATAGGTGCTCCAATCACCGCCTCAGCAAATCCAGCAGCCCAACACGTCAGTTCGATGTTGATTAATCAATCTCTTTGCATATTTAGTATGTCGTTCTTTTCGGACTTCACCAATATTGACACCCATCTCTCTCAATCTGGTCAGCGAGTGTGATTCACAGCCCTGAAACTCCTCTGTTCGGAAAGACTCTCTCAATCATGAAGAATGTCATTTCGATCCATGGCAGCTCCCTCTGATATTGTTAGCTCAATGCATGTTCAGACATGCAACCTATATATAAAATATATATATATATATAACATATAAACAAATAAACACGCAAAGAAAATATAAGATCACAAAGATGTTATAAAAACAAAACAGAGAGATATAAAAGAAAACATTATGAAAGTAGCAAAGACAGCTCAGAATTAAGACAAATCACAAGACAAAATCTACACAATTGCACTGTGCAAAGACATAACTATAAAGAAACAAATACATTATATTACTACAAACAACTGTAGAGACACAAAGACATAAACAGCGAATAGAAAACACTTGTTATAAAATACACAGACATATATTTATATTTGTTCTTCTGTGCTCATAGTTCGTACTTATGAACTATGAACACAGACAGAACAAATATAAATACACGATAAAGGCACAGTATAAAGATAAAAAATGGTCATATACTAGTAGATAAACCAGAATTACTTTAAAACATATAGATAGATAAAATGTTCTATACTAAATGATCTGAATAGATTGAAATGAAAATCGTGGCATATCCTTTACAGGGATTTGCCATCAAACACAATTAACGAGTTATTAATTTTCTATGCACCACTTATACGTTCAGTAGATTGCCATTGCTTTCTGAGCGGTGAGGTCTATTTTACTGTTCTTTCCACGGAAAAGAATTCGCTTCCACTGTTCACAGCGGAGTTTGAACCAGATACATTAAGGTTGTGATCGAGCTCACTACCGCTCATGTTACTGATGCCCACTGATCTGAATAGATAAGAAACTTTTTTTTTTTTAAAGTGAGTATTAAATAAATTTCATGCCCGCCTGACCAGCGTGTTCGTAGCGCGTTGGACTACGGGTGACTAGCCCTCTGTGAGTGCGGGTTCAATTCCACTGGCTGGCAGAAAAGCCACAGGTTCCCCAGATTTATGGTGTTCGTGGCACCGAACCAAAGGGTTACGATGTCCATGGCACCGAGCCGAAGAGTTAAAAAGCTCAAGTGCTTCTGGATCGAAAAAAAAATTAAATTTCATCTTATCATTATCATCGTCATCACTGAGCCTCAGCATTTCTAGCCAACAACAAGCCTTATGTTGTAAATTATAACATACGCTTTACCATAAATAGTTGTATAACACAGACAACAGCTTTACACAAATTAAAACAAATTTGCTATGAAGTATTCTTCACAAAGTTTTCACAATTTTAGTATATAATTGAGCACTGTCATTTAAGAAAGTTGTATGTAAATTGAGATACTAAAATATACCAGCGACTACAAACCATTTTAATTTACTTTGAGATGTCTGACTGGTGTGCCATTATTTTCTAGCCAATAGTTGGACAGGTAAATTCCATGGCAACAGGTATATGGTCTGTCAGGGAGGCCAACTGTGTCACAAAATGAAAGGCCTTAACATTCTGTCAGATAAAAATGTGATTTGCTGGTCAGTTTTTGCTTCTAATTTGATTCATTTTCACAGTATTACAAAAAAAAAACTTTCACAGAATATTGTTCTCATTTTCTGAGAGTACACTGGTGGGTTCTTCTTTGAGTTGGTTCTTATCAACCAAGTTAATAATACGTTGTGATCTGTGTGATATGTGCAGAGAATATGAATACGTTGCTCATCGGTTTGAGTTCCAAGAGCTATCGGAAGTGGACGATAAAACGTAGTTCCTGTGTTCAATGTCAGCACATAAAAGAACCATTGGCAGTTCAAAATCGAGAATAGCAGGCTGGAAAGAGGTTGCCTGGGCAAAATTCATTGGAAAAAGATTGGAAATAAAAAATCCCTACAAAATATCGTCACCATTTTCAAAATTACATCAGGGACCCTTGCTACGAAGTTCGTGCTTTGCAGCTGAGATCTTCATATGTAGAAAAGATCAGAGCGCACATGGTTACTCACCAAAGTGCAATGATGATAGTCCTATCAATCAATCAATTCTTACTGAGAAAATAAAAGCACAAGCGGCTAGTTTTATCAAAGGATTACTTCATAAAGCTTATATGAGAACTAGCAACTCACCAATGGGTAGGACTTATGATATATAATGTAGTCAATTCGCCTCCTTCCACCTTCAGGAAAAAGTATTACATTATTCTGTTCATCCATTTTTATTTTTCCACAGACCAGAGCTTCCTTGGTATGTTCAACAATGTCGCCATCAACTATGTGGCACTGCCGCAAAGCTGGGTCTTCAAGGGCACATCTAAGACCTTCTGGCGTGATGACCAGACTATCACACATATGATCTTGCCTCATTTCTGTGCCTAAAACATATTAAATATTTTCTTATTCATAGTATTACATAAACATGATTGACTTGTTATTTAGACAAGAATACCTAGATTTTTCATTAGCTCCTTACAAAGCATAACCATCCCTGGTAAATATGGCAGAAAGCCAGGCAAGACATTTCTTCTTCTTCTTCATGCGTTCGTCCGCTATGAATTCAAGAGTAGCGGAACGCAGAGAGAATTCAAGAGTAGTGAGGCGCCTGGAATAGCGCTTCTGATTAATTTTGCCAAAGGCCTGCTTTCCTTTTATCAGTTTCCACCGCCATACAGACTCCGGCTTTAGAGGTACTTATAATTTAGATCCTCAAGCTTTTGCCTGAGGGTTACCGGGCCCCAGGTGGTTACCGGGCCCAAATTTGGGGTGTAAAAATAGAACCACTGTTACCTGCCATGCATGTCGTAAGAGCGACTAAGGAGGTTTGGCTGAAATTGGATGCACATGTCCTAAACGTGTAGAAGTCTATGTGTTTAGGGGCCCACCAAACCAATGTGCAACGATACACGTTCTTGGCAAAGATCAAACATATCACAAAGAGTGATTAAAATTGGTCGTAAAGAACGAATGCAAAGAAGAAGAAGAAGAGATCCTCAAGTATTGATATGTGGTCAGGGAACGTATATTCCATACCACTTGCTGTGAGCTTATTGGAAATTTCTGGTCCAAGCCTCGTACCATTGGAACTTCTGTGACAAGTGAGAACTAGTGAAGATTAGACTTCTCTATCAAATTTCCCAGGGCAAGACAACAATACCTTGGACTGTTGTTTGCTTCTATGCATGGTTGTTAGCACATTTTTTTCCTTTTTGGACTTGTAGGACCCGGATTTGTTGCCAAGCTGCTAATTTTAGTTCTTGGAGTGACAATGTGAGCTGTGAATTTCATTCAAAACGTTTTTTCTTTATGCCCATGGTGGTTGTGTTGTGGAATATACATTCAGTAAGTAATAGACAGCTAGTTGTTGGGGTCAAGTGGCTGAAATGTCTGGTGTAGACTGCTTTGTTTTGTTGTGGTGACTGTTTCCTATGGCGCAAATTGCAAATTCAAGTGGTGGTGGTGGTTTTGTCACTCTGGCGGCCGCCGTATGCATTTAATGAGTGTGCAAGCTGCTGGTTTGTGTTGTCACTTCTGTTTGCTTCTTGAATTCATACGAGGCGTGTTCAAATGAAAACGGGACTTGTGGATTTATTTAAAAGTATCATACGCAAATTAACAGTTTCAACGGAATTAAATAAAGCAACCAATTGTGAATAAGAATGCACCTGGGTTCATCAGAAAAATCTCCGTATGCATTTAGGCAAGCATCCCACTGTTTAGGTAGCGTCGATGCCGTCCGAGAAAGGTGCGTGGCTGCTCACTGAACCATGTGGTCACGCGTCTTCACTTCTGCGTCGCTGTTGAATCGCTGTCCCTGTAGTGCTTTCTTCAACGGTCCGAACAAATGGAAATCACACAGGGACAAATCGGGACTATAGGCTGGGTGATGAAGAACTTCCAAATTCTTCTTTGCCAATGTTTCCTGCACAATTTTTGCGACGTCTGGACGAGCGTTGTCAGCAGATCTTGCACGGCCAGGTCAGGCGCATATTGTTGCAACAGAAGAAGCCATAGTCTTGCTTGATAAAGCAGTACTGACTGACCGTCGTCAGCTTTTGTTGGCCGATTTTAAGGAACCTGGTGTCAACATCAATGCCGCCCATTATAAAGACACTTTAGACAAGCTGCATAAGGCCATCAAGGCTAAGCGACCAGACAAGCTTTCTCAAGGTGTGATTCTTCTCCACGACAACGCTCGTCCGCACGTCACAAAAATTGTGCAGGAAACATTGGCAAAGAAGAATTGGGAAGTTCTTCATCACCCAGCCTATAGTCCCGATTTGTCCCGTGTGATTTCCATTTGTTCGGACCGTTGAAGAAAGCACTAGGGACAGCGATTCAACAGCGCGCAGACGTGAAGACAGCGGTGACCACATGGTTCAGTGAGCAGCCACGCACCTTTTTCTCGGACGGCATTCGCGCTCTACCTAAACAGTGGGATGCTTGCCTAAATGCATATGGAGATGAGATTTTTTCTGATGAACCCAGGTGCATTCTTATTCACAATTGGTTGCTTTATTTAATTCCGTTGAAACTGTTAATTTGCGTATGATACTTTTTAAATAAATCCACAAGTCCGTTTTCATTTGAACACGCCTTGTATAATGAACATTTTGAGCGCTGTTCACTGGCATAGGAATGAAGAAATTATGGGCAACCCGTTGCTGTGGAACTGTGACTACCTACTACTTGATTTTACTACATTCTTCAGTTTCTTAATTTATGCTATATCATTTACATGACATATTAACTCCTTGTGGACCAGGAGCCACACTAAGTGGTGTTTTACTCTATAATAGCTTTTGCCCTGGTCCACTTAGAGTTAACTTGTAGCGGAGCATATAGCCGAATGGATTAGACTGCAGGCTCCCATACAGGAGACCCGGATTCAACCCTTGATAAGGCTAGGAGTTTTTTTCTGTTGGGGACATAAAGAAAAATTCATAAACTGAACAGTTTTGCTGTGACTGCACCGCCCATTAAATTCCACAGGCTTATGTCTCTTTCCCCCTGTCCTACACCACCAAAAAAGGGGTATTACAGACAGTAACGACAAAATAAGAAAAAAGAAGATTAACTTGTTAATAATATGCGGCCCCAACACTGTATTCTCCAGTATACCTTATTGTATGAAAAAAAGGTTCTGAGTTTTCACTTAACTTTTTCCCACGCTTTTTGCCACACACTGCGCCACACACTGCGCCACAGCGGAAGTCCATTGAACTCCATTAGCCGCACACTGCACCATTTTGTTTCTTTTTGTTTCTTCCCTTATAAAAAGTCATTCTAGTTTTGCTTCTACTATTTTACTTCTACTACTTTTTAACCTTGTTATTCTAATAGGTTGTCCAGTTTTCTTCAATTTAGTATATAATAATATATATATATGTTTATTTATTGATGAGTAGTTTGGATTTTTTTTTAACCTCCTTGAATTAACTGTTTAAAAATTGAGAAATAACTCGGATGGAAAGAGTTAAAACATTTGCTGTCTTAATTTTGTGAAAAGAAACAGTTCAACATTGAAAAAATTCCTCTAGATAAGAATATGCTATAACTGAAGGTTATTTTTGTTTTTAAATATTTCATAATGACTTTGAAATCACACCATAGTATCACAAGTGGACATCTTTATCAATAACTCCAGCCCGCCTGCCCAGTGTGTTCGCAGCGCGTTGGACGACGGGCGATAAGCCCTCTATGAGTGCGGGTTCAATTCCACAGGCGGACAGAAGCACAGGTTCTCAGATTTATGGTGTTCGCACGAACCAAGGGTTATGATGTCCATGGCACTGAGTCAGCTGAAAGCTCAAGTGCTTTTGGATTGAAAAATCACTAACTCAGTGATGATTCTGAATCCAAAATTACAAAGTTAAATTTCAGACTGCCTCTTATGACCACTTTAAACTTCCAGTCCTTGACAACATATAATCAAACTTGATATTCATGCTTTCTGTTTCTTTTTGCGTTTGCTTTGTATGCCTGTCTAAACCATCCCAGTCCTTGACAATATATATCCAAACTTTACATTCATGCTTTCTTTTGCGTTCGAGCTCGTATAATAATCTAAACCATGAGATGGGTTGCCTCTATGCAGCTGCATGTCAGTTGTAGTTCCTCAAGAGTTCCCCATAGCTTGCTCTGTAATCTTCGTTCACGAGGCCATGTTTTGTTTCGTTGGTGTTATGTATGATGAACATGACTGCAGGATGTGCTCTGGAGTCTGTGTTTTTGTCTGACATGCACACTGTTAGTATGAGCAGGCTTTATTCTGTGATTCATGCTTTGAAAAGACAGGTATTAATGATTATTTAATGACCCCTTACCCACTGTCCATTGTTTATCAATTCCTGGTCTCTGTCTGCATACATCAATATATTCATCAAACAAATTGTGTCGTGTGCTCTCTGCGTCAGCTGTAGAGGGTCGATAGTAAAAAATGGATGATAGAATATAAGAAACATTTAACAGACTACATTTTCAACGTTTATAAAATAAATTAAAATTTCTTATATCCCCATATTGTTCTTCTTCTTCGTTCTCACTACATTTGGATTTTAGATTCTCTAATAAAAGCCGCCATCTGTCTCAGATTGTCAGCCACACCATACAGTTTGTCTTGGAAACTGGTGTCAGTGGGCCACCTCTTTCTTCATAGGTCTGCATACTGAGGGCTGTTCTGTAGGAAATTCTCTGTTGTCATACTCGCCAAGTCACATGTCATTGGTGCCTATCTTGAATCTAGTATACAGGTGGTGTCTCATTCTGTTATGACCCCTCCAGAGGCGAAGTATGATAGTTTGGTCCCTTCTGGACAGTTGGTAATATCCATCATCCTTATTGTGTTATGGGTGTTCTTTCTTCCACTTTGCTTTGTAGTGCCATCTGGTGGTGGTTTTTGCTTCTTCATAGCTGACCAGGTTGTCCTCATTCCTTCCTTTCATTGACTTGAAATATTGTTTATATATTCAATGTTGTCTCTTGTATAAACTTCACTGTCTTATGTAGCTCACACAGAGGTCCGTGTAGGTTTCTGTTCTGTGTTGTTTCATTAGGCCAGTGAATTTGCCTCAGTGTATCATATTTGTGGCCAGCATGAAGTATGTGCTCTGCAGTTTGGTGTGCCTGTCTACATGGCTGAATTCCCAATCTTGAAATTTGTATTCATGTGGCTGCGGAGTCAATTGTGTCCTGCTCTAAGGCGCAGAATGACAACTTGTTCCAATATGCTCATATTATAATAATCATCTTGTGTTGGTATTTGTGGCTTTCTCATTGATTTAATCATCCTTTTTTTTGGTGGTAGGTAACTGGCACATCCAGTTGCTCTCCTGCAGCACCTTCATTTCCTCGTATTCCACAGCGAGTCATCTTAGTTGTAATCTTGGGGCATTCCTGCATGATATAAGCAGGTTCATATTAAGTTTAATGGAGGCTAGCGAGAACATCCTTTTTTTTTAAGTTGAAAGATTGTGGCCTGACATGGGAAACAACTCGTAGAAAGATGGCAGAACGCAAACAATCTTCTTCTTTCTTCTTTGTGTTCATTCTTTACGACCAATTTTAATCACTCTTTGTGATATGTTTGATCTTTGCCAAGAACGTGTATATGTTGCACATTGGTTTGGTAGGCCCCTAAACACATAGACTTCTATACATTTAGGACATGTGCATCCGATTTCAGCCAAAATGGCCACAATTAAAATCTTTTGTGAAAGCTTTATGTGTCAAATGAGATACAAGGATATAGATCGAAATTTACAAATACGACAAGAGACGGAACATATTAAAGATCCACTAAAATCAACTTTTGACGTTGAGAGTTGATATAAACAACTTAAAATATTTGATTTAGTAAGCTACTTACCAGGTGAGAGGTTGTCAAAGTTAAAATCTCCACAGAGTAACTCAAATAGAACATTGTCCCCCTTCTCTTTGTTTTCTTGTGTGAATCCCTTAACCCACTCTTGAATCTCATCCAACTGCTTGGGAATGATCAACTCCTTTCCTTAATAATAAAAAAAAACCCTGGGTTTTAACAATATATTATATGGCCTTTTCGTCTTTACGACGGTCAATTTGGCAAGTGTTTTACTGTGACAACTTCTGAGTTTTACAATATATGTAAAGTCTTATTATCAGTAACAGAGTATTGCTTTAGTTATTTAGTTCTGAATTCACCTGTAACTGTTCTGTTTTCCTTGTAAACATTTTCATATTTCCCTTGCAATTGCAGCTATTTTATTCTACTGCAGGTGTTCATTACATTGCTACAGTCTACCCTAATGTGCTTTAATTTTAGTGGGTCTCTGTGACGGAGAGGTTAGGTGCTTGCCTCTTGTTTTAAAGGTACTCGGTTTGCTCCCTTGTGAAGACATTGGGACATTTTCTAGAATCCCTGAACTGAGATTGAGCTACTAGTCTAATTTAGTATAATAAATTATATAAATGGGAGAGTGGTCAGGCTTGCATCAACAGCATTGATTGTTGGGGAGTTGTAGATGAATAAGGGGGATGTTCTTCGGTCTCTTGCGACTGTCTGTTGGATGAGGACACTAAAATAGATGTTGAAACGATCCAGTGGTTTAAGCAATTTGGAGTTACCCGTTGTACAAGTAGAACTGGATGCCTGAGGGCAGATTGAGAAGTGTGTTTAAACAGCGATCCCGGAACCATCAGTATGCATACTCTTCGATATCTGTTGGGCAGAATGAGCACCTATGGGTCTGCCTGGAGTGCAATGACTTCAGTTTAGTAACCAATAAGTAATAACAATATAATTTAATTGTAATTACCTTGGTATGACTGTAAATGAGTGTTAAAAATATACCCCACATTTCTGCTATTGGCCCCAGGTCTTCCCAGTGTTACCTGACAAGTAGATACAAGGGCAAAGTATAGATATGTAATTCTCATAAATCTTACAGGTTTAGTAAGAAATATTGACTAGAAATTATATCTTAATGTCTAATCAAATATGTGTGATCTTTATTTTCGATCTGTCTTTATCTTGAATACTATCATTCTTTCTTTTTCTTTTGTCCTTCTCTGCTTTTTGCCGCTAGGCGTAGCAGGTTTAACTGATGATCGGTTTCTGAGATAATGCACGCTCGGTCGCTTGATATGGTGTGGTATTGTGGAGTTTTAAGATGTCTGTAACTCCATCAACCCATCTTTTCTTGGTCTGCCCTTTCCTCTTGATGATTCCATTTTCAGGTTGTACGCTCTTGCAACTGGTGTATTCGGTTCATTCTGACCAAGTGGCCAAACCATTTGAGTCTCTGTTTTTCAATAAATCTAATAGCAGGTGTTGTTCCGACTGTTCTTCTAATTTCCTCATTTCTTATATGGTCTCTTCTTGTTTATTTACTGCTTTCCTCAGGCATCTCATTTCGCATGTGGTAATTTTCCTTTCTTGTTCTTTTGTCAGTGCCCATGTTTGGCTCTGGTAGCACAGTGTTGGTATAAAGATTGAATTTATAATCTGTCTTTTAGTCACTACTGGAATAGCTGGTGTTTCAAAATTTGGGTAAGCTGGTATGTAATGTTGTTGGCTTGCTGGATTCTAGTTTCGATCTCTGTCCAGTCTACTATCAGATATGAAGATACTTCCAAGGTATTTGAATTCTCTCACCTGCTTTAGCGTTTGGTCATTTATTTGTATGTTGATATCTTTATGTTCTCTGCTTATAGTCATGACTTCTGTCCAAAATACTGTCGTTACTGCTTGTAATACAACTTTTTGGGGGGTGTATGACAGGAGGGACATAAGCCTGTGGAATTTAATGGAAGAATGGCTAGTGCAGTTGCCACGAAACTGTTCAGGTTAGGATGATTTCTTTATACCCTCCACAGAAAAAACTCCTTGGTCTTACTGTGGATTGAACCCAGGTCTCCCATATCGGAGTTGAGCTCTAATCCATTCGGCCAAAAAAAAAATCTTACGCTGTACTGGCTGACTACTATCTCGAACCAAGAATTGTTTGCACGATGCCAACAAGAGAATATGGGCACTATCATCCGAAGACGACGCTGGAGATGGATTGGACATGTGATGTGCATGGAGACTGGCTCCGACATGAAAACTGCACTGAGATGGACTCCAGAGGGTAGGCGAAAGCGTGGAAGACCTAAGTCGACCTGGAGGAGAACGATAGAGCGAGAATTGAAGGAAATGAATTATAGCTGGAACACAATACAGCAATACAGAGAAAGGCCATGAACAGGGAAGAATGGTGTATGTTTATTGCTGCCCTAAACGCCAAGGGTGTAACAGGCTAAAGAGAGAGAGGAGGACAGGAGGGACATGAGCCTGTGGAATTTAATGGAAGAATGGCTAGTGCAGTTGCCACGAAACTATTCAGTTTAGGATGATTTCTTTATGCCCTCCATAGAAAAAAACTCCTTGGTCTTACTGTGGATTGAACCCAGGTCTCCCATATCGGAGTCGAGCTCTAATCCATTCGGCCAGACGCTCCACTTTACCTAGAGTATCTATACATATCTTCTTCAAACACTCCATATTGATCACTTGTTAACCACTATGTGATTTGTATATGATCTGAGCCTAAGAGTGATTGTACGCTGTGAAAGTTATACGCCTACAAGTAGGCCAGCACATCCAATGTCTGCGATGCTTTTTATTTACTAGGGTGGCTTTCCCTAGGTCCTACACCAGTCGCCTCTTACTATATGTCTTGTAGGTCACAGTGGTACTATTATTTGCTTCCCTTGAGGGCTCCGGCACCACATGGGCAGTATCTATACATATGAGAGCCATGTTATGTAACACTGAAAAAATATCTAGATAATTTCAAGCGGAGAACGAACCGAGAACCTTTGAAGCAAGAGGTGAGCATCCTACTCCCAAGCCACCAAGATCCCCTCCTAAGTTCTTCTTCATCTACATTATAACTTGTTTTCTAACAAATGAAAATAATATCATCATCATCAAGGTGCATGTCCTTTATAGGAAGTTGCTCTCTTTGCAACGCATCTGAAATTCACTCTGTCTCTAGTCAGTTCACCTACTTCGTCGATGGTCATATTCATGGTTTCTTTATATGAAAATAATATAATTTTAAATAATTAAGAGTACCTTAAAATAAGTGTGAGACCTTACCTTGACCATGAGGAGTCCCAGAGACAGCAGTTTCCCATGTTTAATAAAGCTACTGAATGGTTTGAAATTGACAGCAACGATTGGATGTTTGCTTGCCAGAAGCAGACCACTGTTGAGAAAATAGCTATTGTTCTGGAATGAATGGACACCTACATCGTGTATAATATATGGGAACATCTTGTGGAGTTGACCTATCAGAGCCTTATTATGATAACTTGACCAAGCTTCTTGTACTGCCAAAAAATCCATGAATGGGAAGGTTGAGGAAATGTCTCCTACAAGTTCTTTTGTTGTCAGATTGTCATATCCATGAACATCACCTTCTTTACAAATTGTTACATCAGGCCCTTTCACATTTGTGTTCGAATTTATTCTCCACAATAACTCCTGTTTACTCCAATAGTCATTAAAAAATTGACTCACTGTGATTCGGTCTCCTATTCTCTTGGCTCTAAAATCAACATTACTGAGGTTATTCATCTTTGATGCTACTTCTGGCATAAGACACAAATTTGCTGAAGCTATTCCAAATCTATGACATCCTTTCTTTATAAAATCACTAATAATTTCTGTCTGTCTTGTTGTGTAAGCTGTATGTTTCTCTGAATACATAAATGGCCGCCTGTAGCTCAACAACAAACAGCGAATTGGCAGAAATGTAAGAAGAAGAGGTAGGAACAGAATAAATAAAGTTCCATTCACTGCAGTAAGGAGCAGCTTTCTAGCAAAAACTTTGAATGGGTAACGGTCCTCTTCAAGTGTAGTTACATAAAGGCATGCAAGCCAATTAAATGTGATGTAACTTGGATACAAAAGAGCCCTGACAATAGATAAAGTGTAGCTGGGAAGCAAGGATTCTTGTAGAACTGGCATGATGATGAGCTTTGGATGATGTATATCACTTATTTCTTTATGTATCACTTTTTAAAATTCACAAATTGTAGCTTCAAATAACAAACTGAAAATACATAATTCAAGAATTATAATGTGCATGATGACATTAATAATACATTTTAAAGTCACACGAGGTATTCTGTCAATTTTGCTGATGAAATGAAAATCGTGGCGTATCCTTTACAGGACGTAGTCATCAACCACTGTAAACGAGTCATTGATTTTCTAGGCACCACTTATACATTCAGTAGTTTGTTGCTTTCTGAATGGTGAAGTCTATTTTTACCATTCGCAAAAACCCCACGGAAACACATTTGCTTCCAAACTGCCTGCCACGGAGTTTGAACCAGGTACGTTTGGGTTGTGATAGAGTTCACTACCGCTTAAGCTACAGACGCTCACATTTGCTGATGCACACAAGATAACCATTAAATTGCAACTGTCATGGATTTTTGTACATGCTCAACATGAACATCATATTTTCTACATTTTATTGTTCATCTTCGATATGACTAGGCACTCAGTAGTAGATTAGATTATACTACTTAGAAGACTTCAAAATATGGATCGGGGTCTCTGTGGCTAAGTGGTTTAGTCCTTTGCCTTGTGAGTCGAGGTCATGGGTTCGAATCCAGACCGTGCCGTTCTGTTCACTAGTGCATTTTTTTCTAGAGACCCCTATGATTGTTGCTGGGGTTACGGAGTTTGTCCTTTGCGCAATACTCTCGGCAGGTGGCGTGCCATTTCTGCGGAGAGGACCGAGCCATATGGGGTAAAACCCAGTGCAATGAAGTCAATCCTCGGCTTTAAAACCCTATAAAACACGAATCCCTTCTTGTAAAACTCTTGCTTTTTAAACGCGTTTCTGTGGCATAGACATAATGTGTTCCTCTCTCGCTCTGCTCCCCGCAAGAGGCAATGAGGATATTTTTCTAGAGATCTCTGATGTCAATATAGGTGAGATCGAGTTTCTAGTCCTATCAGAGATAAACGATAAAATGGAGCTCCCATATTCAAGCTAAGCATGAAAAATAACCCTTGGTGGTTAACAAATCAATAAAAGTAGGCTGCAACACCACTGCCCAGGCAAAATTCATATAATTTTTTTTATTACTACAAAATTGTCACCATTTTCAAAATGACACAGAGGACCCTCACCTGTGAGTGCACAACTGCTGAGATTTTCCTGTTTAAGAAAGAGATCAGAGCACACACGCGGTTATTCACCAAAGTGAAATGATGATGGTCCAATCAATCAAGCTTTGCTTTTTAAAGAGTTTTATAGGGGGACTGCCTAGAGTAGTTGATAGTAGCTCGGCCTGCTAGCTGTGAGACGCCTCATAGTTCGGGTTCGAACCTACTGTCCGGCATTGTTCGAGTCCTGGTCTTACTCAGGACGATAACATGAGTACCTCTGAAGTCGGAGAAAATCTGCCTGTATGGAGGAATACTAATTACAGTACATTGAGCACCGGCTGCCAGTGTAAGTAATTTAAGTCACGCTGCTGCCATTGTAAGAAATTGGAAAAAACAGATTTTCACGCAAAAATCAGTTTCAGAGATGGAACTTCGTCTGAGTTGAAAGCGGACGAAAGAAAAAAAAAAAAGAAAAGAGTTTTATTGTGGTTACGTTCCCACAATAATGTTACTCAAGATAATATGATAAAATTGAACACACTAATGGAAGGCAAAAAATACTAAAGGATGAAATGAGCACCGTAGAGAAATGTACGAAGAAACCACAAAGAATCTAGACATGCTGATGAAAAATGAGGAGTAAGATCCAGAACTCATGTTAGAGGAAATATATTCAGTAATCTTCTTCTCTTCTTTGCGTTCGTTCTTTACGACCAATTGTAATCACTCTTTGTGATATGTTTGATCTTTGCCAAGAACGTGTATACGTTGCACATTGGTTTGGTAGGCCCCTAAACACATAGACTTCTACACGTTTAGGACACATGCATCCGATTTCATCCAAACCTCCTTAGTCGCCTCTTACGACATGTGTGGCAGGTAACAGTGGTTCTATTCTTTACACCCCAAATTTGGGCCCGGTAACCACTCGGGCAATATTCAGTAATAAAAACAAGAAGAAGGGAAAGACACCAGGAAGTGATGATATACCAATTGAACTAATTCATGCAGGAAGGGAGTCCAATGTTAACAGTTATACAATATATGTGAAGATTTGAACAGTACATCCTGGCCCAAAATATGGAAAGGTTCAATATACATCCCCATTCCAAAAAAAGATAATTTTAAGTTGTGCACCAACTATCATAATATTAAGTGGCGGGTTGTGATCATTTTTGTTAGTAGGATCAGGCAATCATTTTTTGAAAAATCATGGTTTTGGGTTAGGTTATAATTTAGCATTTACTATTATTTGTCTATTCAGGAAGTTACCCCCCTTTACTAGAAAATACATTGTCGTACACAGCTGTTTAATGATAGAATGGGCAATTACCGTAAACTATTCTATGATTGTCAGTTAATTATTTCGATTATTTTTCCTTATTTGTATAAATCATTTGATATTTATGCACCTGACTAATTTTAGCGCAATAACACCATTTAACTTTACTGGCTTGGCCACGTAAGAATTTCCATTTTGAATGAATAAAAATCACGTATTTGTCTGCGCTAAAAAATCCCAGTTGAGAGAGAGGCCCAGGTCCTATGTTAACAGACGGTCTAAATAGACCACATTTCTACTGGCCCTAAAAAATAGTGCGCTGGAAATGCATGAAGTATACTAATTAGGGAGGCAAGGCGTTGAATTTCAGACTTATATGATTGTTTAGCATTATATATTCAACTTCCAAAGCTAATCAGTATTACGTTAAAAGTAATATTATGATCAAATAATTTATAAAATAATAAATACACATTATAAATTTTTTTGGGGGGACCCTGCCTTAAATATACCCTTAATCCTCTTAAATAAACCCTTACTACGGTTGTCCTTCCAAATGTATTCCATTATCCACCTAGAGGTGAAAACTTAATAAAAATATCTTTAGTAACATACCATAATTTGACAGCTTATGTTGAACAAAGATAAGCACAAGAAAACATTATTTGTTATATCTTTATCATTAACTTTAAAAAAAAAACTTAATTAAAGATGGAATGAAAAGAATGGATATCAATATTGATAATAAAAATACAAAAAAGCAGGGGAAATTACTGACACATAGCATAAATATTATTATACATAATGCAACGTTACTGAATTGTACGTCCACTGTGTAAGAACAATAATAATAGAAGTTGAGGATGAACTTATTTAATTTACAGTAAAATGTAAATAAACTTAACAAGCTCTCAAGCCCAACAATCATAATACTAGTTAAGTTATTAGCAAATTTTACTTAAATATTACTTAGGACAACTTGGCCAGTGTGATGTGCAGTATGTCGATCAGGTGAACTTCCGAGAACTGAAATTCGTGAATAGGCATATTCATACAGTAACATATGGACTACACGTACAGTAACTAAGCAAAGCCAAAGCAAGCTGTTCGGGTGTTCTCTGACCGAAAGATACAATCTATGTAATGGTAATTAGAATTCGTGAATAGGCATACAGTAACAGGTGATCGGATGGAGTACAGGTAAGTAGCTACGGCGAAGCCAGTAGACTACTAAGCAAGCTGTTAGTGTTCGGGTGTTCTCTGACCGAAAGATACAATCTATGATAGTTATCTATGTCTTCATATCATGTGAGTCTATGAGTCTATGTTTGTTCTATCCCTGCTGTGCGCTTCTCTCGAAACTTAAACACAGATGTAATCGTCATCATATTTGTTCACCAATAAAAAAACTACTATGTCAACTTTATTCAAATTCAAAGAAAATCCGAGTCTGATTAGCATAGCAAGTATCTGATCTCAGATCAGTTCTTTGAATCAGAGAATCAGGGCGGGGATCGTTTTTTCCGAAAACTTTTCGCTGAAAGTGAAACATTAGAATATGAATAAGCACTGAAAGTTGAAAGCTTGAACAATATGCTCGTTTAATGTATTATAATTGCTTTCACTAACAAATCTAAACTCACTTATTATCATTATGTCATCACGAAGGTTGTCACTTTCGTTTAGGTTTGTTGTATCAAGTTGTAAAATGTTTGACAAGTCTCCGGAGTCAATATTTTGTTATTCTTTGAAATAATTGTCAAAATATGTAACCGGAACTAGCAGGAAACAACACAAGCTGGAAAAAAAACATACTCAACTGGAAAGTTGAAAGCGAAACCATTGCATGCAGTATCTTATATATACCAATTATACCAGATCTGATCAAAATGTGGTTGCTGGTATCAGTCTCAAACAACGGTAAGCATGTTTTAGTTAAAATAAATACTTTTTCGTCGTTGTATTGTATAGTTTGTCAATGAAGGACCATCAATCATCACCGGGTCATTCGCCTTACTTCAACAAGTACTTACTTGTCTCTTAAGTCAAGACTTTTATTTAGGCCAGTCCCATTTGATTGAATTTGTGTTGTTGCCATCCATTTCATTGATCCATACCCTGTGATTAACACTGATAGTGATTGCTAGTCTCGTGTTCAAGTTTAGTTTCATTGTTTAAACTACTGCATTATTCTCATTCTGATTTTCATGACCATTACTTAACTAATTTATGGAATCAGTTTGGAATATCTTCATTCAATCATCAATGCACTTCGCCGGCAACATTGAATTACATTGACATAGGTGCTCTGATTCAGGCACCTTGAATAATTTATTCAAACGATTCCATAAATTAGTAATGGTCATGAAAATCAGAATGAGAATAATGCAGTAACTCTGATCTACTTCGCAATTGATACGTTATTCAAAGATCTGCGGCCAGCGACTAAATTAACTGTACATCGATGTTGATTGATAAGCCTACTCAATACTCATACGCCTGTTGTGCTGCTCTTTTCTAGCCCACTCCAATCTTCAATTCAAGCTCTTGCAATCTAGCTTTTCCCATAGGTTTGTTTCGATGAAAGTCCTCTTTGTAGCCGCCACACTCTATGAAGCTGCCACACTCTACTCTATGAAGCCGCCACACTCTATGAAGCCGCCACACTCTATGAAGCCATTGGAGGTGTTCAGAAAATCAGCTCTATCCATTGGCAGACCCCTCCCACCCCAGATATGGTAACAAAGCCATCTATATCATTGCTATCGACTCACTTGTTCCTTGGAACAAAGGTGAATGTAATTCTGCTAACCATTGACCCTTGTAGTGATTCAGTTTATTGTCTGCGTACAGAACTCAGCCTCCACCTTCATGCTCATACTCAGTGAATCACTCAGAATGCACTCATGACTGTACCTTTGTGATTCATGCTAAAGTAATGCCTTAGTCACCTCCAGTACTTCCATTGTCATGCCACTTGTTGTTATACAAAATGTGCCACTGGCTTTCTTGATCTTTCTGCCTAAGAGCTTGCAGAGAAGGCCTAAGCAGACCTGTGGTGGCAAACTATCGATCCATCTGTGTAGATCGCAATGCCACATCCACCACCACGAGATTGATCTCTTTACACTCTTGGTCAAATTTGATGTCAATATATGTGAAAAGGCGTATCCAACAGTTCAATTTCACTGCTGGTTTGCTAGGCCAGTCACAGTGTCTTCCGAATCCCCTAGATGGATCAAATTATGAATTGGTATGTCCAAGGAAATCTGAAATCAGCTAGAGGCAGGCCGACATACACCCCCAGCATGGCGCACCATTTTGACCGACAGATCATCCACACCCGATGTGAATCACAGAAGTAACAGAGGCAGTGAAAGGCACAAAAGCTTGTTCTATAAATTTTTTTATCCTGATGCTGTGAGGCAAAAGAGATTAGATAAAGACAAGACAATTATGTAATATTTATATATCAGCATAACTTTCCCGTGTCTTTCTTTCATTTTCCTGGACAAATGTTTTCAGGTCATATTTTTATGTTTTATGCTATAGTTTCCATTCATTCTCAAGTCATTGTTGTTGATCAATTTTTGATTTCTTTTACCAATGTGAGATAATATTTGCCAATCCTTGGGTTTTTTATGTATAGCTGCTATAAGTTAAAAAATAAAAAGGAACAAATTCAGAAGGGATGAAATCAAAGAAATGTCTGGTTAACCACTAGTGACAACTGTTATAAGAAGAGAATATGGAGTTGGACACACCTTGAGAAGAAATGCCTGGTTAACCACTAGTAACAACTGTTATAAGAAGGAGAAGATGGAGTTGGACACCCTTGAGAAGATTATCAAGAATATCAAAGCAGGCATTGAAGTGTGATGCAAAGGGTTCAAGAAAGAGAGGACGGCATAGGAAAACCCTGAAATGAACTTTGCTGAGAGAGGCAAAAAATATCGGTCACAGTTCCATGGAGGAGATTGAGCGAGTTGCCTAGGATAGAGCGGTATGCTTGCATGCCTTATGTAACATATAATGATACAATAGGAATTATTATTATTGTTATTATATAAGCTAGAGGTTAGTACACTTGCTTTGCTTGCTCTAATCACAGGATAAAGTTTCTCAGTTGGATTGGGACTTTTCCCGAACCATAAGGACTTTCAGGTCAACCCTGCCCAAGTTGGGCAGTTACATACCAAAAATACTATAAAGTAAAGCTGACCAGCATGACCACATCACACATGTGCGCTGTAGTCATGCTGGCCATACATAAACAAAAATTATATGCCTAACACCATAATTTTCGCAATATACATCATGGTAGAAAAATGGATTCTTTACTTTACTTGTATTTTATTCCACAGATATACGATATCCAATTTTGGGAGACCACAAGTATGTTGCTGGGCGGCAGAGTTGCGAAATTGTCATCCCTGATGCCTCTGTCAGCAGAAAGCAAGCAGTTTTCACGATGGCACATTATGAAACCAGTGTTGTGAGTAGCATTCTTACTTTTTTTAGTTTCTATTATTATTGTTTGACATATGTGCCGATCATATTTGTTTGGAAATCCATATTTAACATTGGAACAGATGGTAGATATAATACAAATAATCTCTTTAAGGGACAAGTATATTCTGATCTCACTATTATCTATATCTCTATATCTATCTATCTATCTATCTATCTATCTATCTATTTATCTAATCTATCTATCTATATCTCATCTATCTATCTATTATCTATCTATCTATTATCTATCATTATCTATCTATATCCATATCCATCTCATCCATCATCCTCCATCATCCATCCATCCATCCTCCATCCATCCATCATCATCCATATCCTCATCCTCATCCATCCATCCATCCATCATCCATCCATCATCATCATCCATCCATATCCATCCATCTCATCATCCATCCATCCACATCATCCATCCATCCACCCAAATCCATCAAATCCATCCTCATCCATCACCATCCATCCATCCATCCATCCATGCGCTACCCCCCCCACCATCCACCCACCCACCATCCATTCTCTAATCCTGTTTAGCCTTTCAGCGTCAGGTCGAAAAAGGAGACACCTGGAGCGAGCTCTATGCACCTTGTCTTTCTTTCTCTTCTCCAATCTTAATTTGCCTCACAGCTTCAGAGTAAGAAGAGATTTCTAGCACAGGCTTTTGTGTGTGCTTCATAAAAAGTGTCTTTCGTCGCCTCTGTTATCTCTGAGGTCCACCTTTATGGTATGACAAGTATATTTGCTGTTCTAAATGCATATTTAAACACAGACATGGGGATAAGGACAGGGCAGGAACACATTACGGCCCAGGTCAGGAGGAGAAAAGATTGAGATTGAGCAGAGTTACCCAGGATAGAGCGGAATGGATAAATTTGCTAGCAGACCCTATGCAATTTATAACAGTACGCGAGGAATACAATAATAACAAACTTGTGAATAATTTCAGTGGTTAGTGTACCCGCTAATTATTTTGATTGGTTGATTGATAGGGCCATCATCATTGCACTTCAATGAGTAACCATGTGTGCTCCAATCTTTTTCTTACATAGGAAGATCTTCTTCTTCTGCATTCTCACTAGATTGGGAGTTTGGATTCTCTAGTAAAGGCAGCCGTCTGCCTCAGATTATCAGTCACACCATACAGTTTGTCTTGGACGCTAGTGTAAGTGGGCCACCTCTTTATTCTCAAGTCTGCATACTGGAGGCAGTTCTGTAGGATATAATTCCTATGATTTCTGCTTCCCGTTTGTGACGACCTCTTCCCGCAGTAAGTTTTGGTCACCCTCGTGATGGTAGGTCTGACATCCTTACTGCATGGCTAAATCTCCGAGGCAGATTGGTGACCATAGAATCCATTATCCCATTCCTATTGTGAGGGGTTGTTGCACCATGTTATGCGCCTTACGGTCTGGTGCATCTGTTTTCTGCAACCATTTGTTTCGGGTTAGCATTCCCTAGCGGACACATGCATCCGATTTCATCCAAACCTCCTAAGTCACCTCTTACGACATGTGTGACAGGTAACAGTGGTGCTATTCTTTACACCCCAAATTTGGACCCGGTAACCACTCAGGTGACATAGGAAGATCTAAACGGCAGTGCACGAACACCGTAGCACAGGCCAAGTTCTCCGATGTAATTTAGAAGATGGTGAAAATATTTTGTAAGAATTGTATTTAAACAAAAAAACTTTCTAATTAATTTTGCCAAAGCAGCGGCTTTACAGCCCGCTCTTCTCAATCCTGAACTGCCAAGGGTTCTATTATTTGCTCAACATGAACACAGGACCTTCGTTTTATCATCCGTCTCTGATAGGACTAGAAACTCAATCTCACCTACTTCCTAGTCCTATCGAGCAGGTTATAGCGCAAAGGGACAATGCCGTGCCAGGATTAGTGAGCTGGCACTAATCAAGATCCTACCCCACCTCCACATGGTGACCCTGGAAACAGACAATGGTTCTTGTCTGGCTAAGCGGGTAGGGATTGAGGGAGAGCTACTTTGGTATAAGTAGTGATGCAGATGTAGTCACGTTGGATGAGATCCGCTTGCAACACAGACGAGTGGAATCCGAGAGTGACTATTCATGCATTTCTCTCCCGGCCGATGGGAAAAGCTGAACGGATAAACATAATCCGGAGATTGGGGGCCACATATGGTGAACTTCGGAGCCCGAGGTGGGGGCCCAAAGTGAGTTGCAAGCAGTGCATCAAGAGAAGAGCAGGCGAAACTCGGACCTGGAGGTGGGGTCAGAGCTGAGTGGCACATTTTCCCACATAGGCCGAAACTCTTGAGCCCTGAGGTGATGGCCCAAGTTGAGCTCTGTGTCCGTACAGTCTATATGCATGGTGTGTACACGGTGAGAACTAATAGACATGCTGGGTAGGCACCGGGGCAGAGCGAACATGCTTGTGAGCGATGCCGGATGGGCCGCCGGTGGGGCAGATGTGCCGACGCTGATGGTGGAGCGACAGAGGGCGTGGCAAGTGTAGGGATGAGCGGACCACCCAAATGTGCAGAACAACTGGAAAGCCCAGCAGAGGCTTGAATCCAATGCGCGTTTCTGCTCGCAGGGAACTACTACTGCCTTGTAGTTAGATTGGGAACAATCAAAGGTTAGCGGAGCAAACCGTACACAAAACTGGACGATAGGCAAACCAAGTAGTCCAAAAAAATAGGTAACCTGGGTAGATGACGCTCAACAACCCGGGAGGAAGGTTGTCTAAGGGCTGCTACCCTAAAACAAAATAGCAACCTGCTGCCTTGCAGGTAGGTTGGGAATAGCCAAAGGCTGACGGAGAACAAACCCAGTAAACGCTGGCTGAAACCGGACACGTCGCCGAAGGATAAGCACCTGAGCTTCAAATTGAGCTGAATGATGCGATGTAAAAAAACGTTCTTGGCAACGGCTGTTTATATATCACAATAAGAATGGTCAAAATGGTAAAAAAAAAACGATGGAGAGAGAGATCTCACCTACACATGAATCTCTGGAAAAATATCCCGATGGCTCTACGAGGAGCCACCAGTACAATTGAAATAAGAGGCAACCACCTAACCTCTAAGAGGCAGAGACCCCCAGTTAATTATTTTATAATAATTTAGCATCTGTAAGTTTGTGAATATAAATATTAGTTATTAGATTAAAAATCGCCCATGTGGTGCCTGTGCGGGCTCTCAATGGAAGCAAAGAATAGTACCATTACAACCTACAAGGCATGTCGTAAGAGGCGACCAACGTAGGACCTAGGGAAACTACCCTAGTAAATAAAAGGCATTGCAGAAATCAGATGTGCTGGCCTATTGTAGGCACATAACTGGTACAACGTACAATCGCTCTTAGGCTCGATCACATACAAATCACACAGAGGGGTTAACAAGTGGTCAATATGGAGCGTTCAAAAAGAAGAAGCATATTAAAAATAATTAATATGGTTTTTATTTTACTTCTGCAGGTAAAGTCATACATCACACCTACTTTGACTCTAGAAGATGTCTCAAAGTTTGGTACTTTGGTGAATGGAAAGGCTGTGAAAAATCCAGGCGGAAACACTCTGACTTTGAAGCATAATGATGAAATTAGGTTTGGTGGCACACCAGCATCAGTTTTCAAGTATGTTATATAAAATTTTTTGTTTAACCTCTAAGAAATCAAAGAAAACTGGCTGATGCTACAAATAATTATGAGAAAATTTAAGTATTTTGACATATAAAGAGGCACAAAGGGCTGGAGAAGACCTTCATTGAAGGAGGCATCCCAACAAAGAGGAAGACCAAAGAGAAGATGAATTCAGGACACAACTGATGGTTTGAGCATGACAGCTGCAGAGGCGGGGCATCTGGTCTACAAGAGAGAGAAATTTTGAAGGACTGGTAGAGTGGCAAAGTTCTGCTCAGGACAAGCTATTTAATGATGATGAACCTCTAAAATCTTAAGACTCAATGAGTATGCTCAGGAAGATTGAAACAGGCTGGTTTAGGAAACAATGGTTGGAGTCACTGAGGAGGTCTAGTCTGACAAAAATCAGCTTCATTGTTGTGCCCAGGCATGCAGATGTAACTAGAAATGAACACGCTGATAGGTTTGCAGGTATTGCTGCTGTAAAAAATGGGCAAACAATGGATCAGGCTGATATTCTAAATTTTAGTTACTACACCTGGCATTGACTGTATAGGGGTAAATATTAATATGATTTGGACATCTCATGAATGCGATGCCCATTCAGCTGCCCTGCTATCTATATCATCTTCATGTTCCATTTAACACGTCTTCCGCAAGAGGTTGCCATTCTGCCGTCTTTCTACAAATTGTTTATACTGTAGTAACATTCTAGGAATATGTTTACACAATAGAGAGTGCTGGAAAATGTTGAATGAAAATCGGGACAAATCATAACTAGTAAACAGTCATTGATTGTCTAGGCACCACTTGTACGTTCAGTAGTTTGCTATTGCTTTTTGAACGGAAAATGTTGAGACCTTTCAAAATAAATATCCTAGGAGCATTCTGCAAATATTTGTACCAGAAAGTATCACAAATTAGAACCTGCTGAATAAACTATTTGGTCATCAAGGGCGGCTTTATCAGAGAAAGAAGATTGAGATGGCTGGACATGTGTGTGGAACACCATCATGTTCTTTGATGAAGACAGTTCTCCAATGGACAGCACACAGATGGCGAAAGAGGGGCAGACCAAATGAAACTTGGAGAAATGGTGAAAATTCTTCTTCTTCTGCATTCTCACTAGATTGGGATTTCAGATTCTCTAATAAAGGCAGCCATCTGCCTCAAATTATCAGCCACGCCATACACTTGTCTTGGACGCTGGTGTAAGTGGGCCACCTCTTTCTTCTCAAGTCTGCACACTGGGGGCAGTTCTGTGGGATATAATTCCTATGATTTCTGCTTCCCTGTTTGTGACGACCTCTTCCCGCAGTAAGTTTTGGCCACCCTTGTGAAGGTAGGTCTGACATTTTTACTGCATGGCTAAATTTCTGAGGCAGATTGGCGACTGTAGAATCTGTTATTCCATTCCCCATTGTGAGGGGTCGTTGCACCATGTTATGCGCCTTATGGCCTGATGCATCCGTTTTCTGCAAGCATTTGTTTCGGATTAGCATTCCCTAGCGGAACTGCATCCATTTAAGCCAAACCTCCTTAGTCGCCTCTTACGACATGCATGGCAGGTAACAGTGGTTTTATTCTTTATACCCCAAATTTGGGCCTGATAACCACTCGGGCGAGATGGTGAAAGTGAAAATAAAAGAGTGTGGACTGACATGAGATACCATGGGTAGAGTAGAAAGGCAGGAGACTAGCAGCAATGGGATCACTTGTCCATTCCTTATGTATCACTATGACATGAAGAGAATATAGATAGAATTCATAGACATAAAATCTTCTTCATGTGTTAATTATTTCAGAGCAGTGTATGAGCCCTTTGTTGCAACTACTTCCTGTCTGGAGAAGGCTCCCAAAAAATCATTAATTAAAGTGATGTGCCTTTTAGGAGGTCACCTCGTGCGAGACTGGCGACCTATATGTGACCTACTTATCATGTCCAAGATCAACGTCACAATTAAGGTATGATCTTTTTTACTTCCATCCAACATATTCTATATTAGTTCTAATTTTAATACACAATAGGTAGGATTGTATAATGTAATCTGGAACTGATGTAAGCTTAAAGTAATGGCTGCCACATGCAAAGATTTAGTCTTGTGATACACAGATCATTGTCACATCACAGTTTATTGTCTGTTTATCTGCTGGATGAAGGAAAGAAACTTAAATTCACATAATAATAGCGTCCATCGCAAACAATGATGACAACAGCCTCAGATGTGTGCTGCTGCACCTCTGGTGTGTGCGGAGGTGACTGTAGAGTCCAATCCTTTAAAGCAATCCCCGACCACAGGTCATACATGATCAAGATTAGACATGTGGGAGTTGTGTGTTTTGTATTTTTGCACATCTTGCTTTCTCCGCACCTCAACGGCACAACGATTCTCAGCTATGTGAGTTCCTCTTGTGTTGTTACATCACCACATTTGGCGATCTTACGCAAGGGATTCCCAGCATGTCATGTCTATATTGAAGCATTTTAGAGACATTTTAAGAGTGATTTTGGGGGTTTATACTTAAAATATATAGAGGCAGTGTCCGGGGGGTGTTATTATACAGTAGAGAGTGCTGGCAAACGACCTTAAACATCATACACAAGTTGGATTTTTATTTATCATGCCATTGAAATAATGCCAGTCTCTTTTCTTACATAGGTTATCTGGCCATAACAATCAGAAGCATATTGTGACTCCCAGTACTTGGATGATTTATATTCTCATCTCATGGGAAACGTGACAAACCTGATCCTGTCAGGTTGGTTTGGTTTTATTGTTATTACAAAAATTTGGATATTTAACTCTAATGTTAAAGCGGTTCTGCTGTATGGGTCAGAAGCATGGAGAAATACTAATTTAATAACGCATAAATTGCAAACATTCATCAACTAGTGTCTACGCAGAATAGAAGGACTAAGATGGATGTGGTATGATGAACGAAAATGGGGAACGTTTAGTAAACTTCTGCAGCATGAACAATCTCGTTATAGGAGGAACCCTATTTCAACATTTAGATATCCACAAATTAACATGGTATTCCCCTAATGGCAGAGATAAAAACCAAATAGACCATATAATGATCAATGGACCCTGGAGCCTGCTGCTAGATGTTGTAGTCAAGAGAGGTGCAGATGTTGGTAGTGACCACCACCTAGTCACAGCTTATGTCAAACTTAAACTAAGAAAAACAGGACAACAGAAAAACTTCCAAAAGAGGTTCGATGTGGATAGACTAAAGACACGGAAGTAAGGGATAAGTTTATAATGCAGATAAAGAACAGATTCCAAGCCCTAGAAAGTAATGAAACTACGGATGAAACTGACAACATAGATAGAACATGGGACAACATAGCATCTATATATAGCAAGAGCAGTGAAACATGTCTAGGGTACCGCACAAAGAAAAGAAAAGAATGGATAACACCAACAACATGGAAAATAATAGACAGCCGAAGAATTTTAAAAAAGAAATTGTTAGAAGCAAAGTCCGAAAGACTGAAAGCAAGATACCAAGAACAGTACAAAAGCGCAAGTAAAGAAATCAAACGGGCTGTGAGAGCCGACAAAAGAATGTATGTTGAAGACCTGGCAGTACAGGCAGAAGAAGCAGCAAAAAGTGTGATCAGGGAACAGTGTACAAAATTACAAAGCTAATAAGCGGAAAACATTACAGAAGATCAAATACTCTCATAAAGGATAAGAATGGAATACTATTGACAACGGAAAAGGAACAAGAAATACGATGGACAGAGCATTTTAAAGAATTGCTAAACAGACCACCTCCAGCGGTAGTAGCAGACATACCAGAACCAACAGAGGAGTTAGAAATTGGCATTGAAACACCCAGCCAGGATGAGATCATTACAGCAATTAAATCTCTTAAGAATAACAAGGCACCAGGAATGATAACTTAAACGCAGAACTATTCAAAATAGACCCAGAACTTGCAGCTAATATATTGCAACCTTTGTTTACTACTATATGGAATGCCCAAATAATACCTGATGCATGGAACAGAGGAGTCATCATCAAGATACCCAAAAGGGCTCCCTTGCCGATTGTAATAATTGGCGTGGAATAACCCTGCTTTCTGTCCCAAGTAAAATCTTAAGCAAAATCATCGTACAACGTATTACTGACGCTGTGGATAAGAAACTGAGAAAGGAACAAGCAGGATTTCGCAGAGGACGGAGCTGTATAGGCCAAATATTTGCTCTTAGAAATATCATAGAACAATGCACAGAATGGCAAAGCAAACTCTATATCAACTTTGTAGATTTTGAAAAGGCTTTTGATAGCATACACCGAGAAAGTCTATGGCGTATCTTAAGATGGTATGGAATCCCACTGTGTTTTATAAATATTATAAAAGCTGCTACAGCAAGTTTGCATGCAGTGTTGAAACTTCAGAACTAAAGTTTGAAGTAAAAACAGGCGTGCGACAAGGATGTGTTATGTCAGCCCTATTATTCAACACTGTCATAGATTGGGTGATGCGTAAAACAACGGAAGATAAGGCAAGAGGTATTAGATGGACGCTCACAACCACTCTGGAAGACCTAGATTTTGCAGATGACATCGCACTCCTATCTCATACACATAGAGATATCCAGGAAAAGACCTGCGCCTTAACCAATGTAGTGAGATGGTTGGGCTGAAAATAAATCAGAAGAAAACTGAAGTAATGACTCTGAACATAGCAACCCCAGCACCAGTCAAACTAGAAGGTAAAACCCTCCGAGATACAACGGCTTTCACATACCTTGGAAGTGTTATTAGCAATGAAGGAGGCGCTGGATCTGACATTAAAAACAGACTGAGTAAAGCACGCAGTGCATTCATGACCCTTCAGACCGCCTGGAAATCTGCCCAATACAGCATCAGAACCAAGACTAGTATCTATAACAGCTGTGTGCTGTCAACTTTGCTGTACGGATCGGAATGCTGGAGAATGACAGAACAGGATATGTCCAGACTCTCCGCCTTTCATACAACTTGTCTCGAAAAATCTTACGCGTGTACTGGCGACTACTATCTCGAATCAAGAATTGCTTGCACGATGCCAACAGAGAATATGGGCACTATCATCCGAAGACGCTGGAGATGGATTGGACATGTGATGCGCATGGAGACTGGCTCCGACACGAAAACTGCACTGAGATGGACTCCAGAGGGTAGGCGAGAGCGTGGAAGACCCAAGACAACCTGGAGGAGAACGATAGAGCAAGAGCTGAAGGAAATGAATCATAGCTGGAACACAATACAGAGGAAGGCCATGAACAGGGAAGAATGGTGTCCGTTTGTTGCTGCCCTAACGCCAGGGGCGTAACAGGCTAAAGAGAGAGAGAGTTAAAGCGGTTCTGCTGTATGGGTCAGAAGCATGGAGAAATACTAATTTAATAACGCATAAATTGCAAACATTCATCAACTAGTGTCTACGCAGAATAGAAGGACTAAGATGGTATGATAGGGTCACAAATGAGGAACTTATTGAGAGAACAAGGCAGATTCCAGTGAACCAAGAGGTTAAAAAAGACGCTGTGCTGGATAGGACACACTTTTGAAAACCTGAAGGCGAATATAACATGAAGGGTCCTTTCCTGGAACCCAGAGCGAAAAAAGGGAAGGCCGAGAAATACATGAAGACGTGATTTGGAGGCAGAGATCAACATATAACATGAAGGGTCCTTACCTGGAACCCGCAGGGACAGCGAAAAAGGAAGGCGAAATACACGGAGCGTGATTTGGAGGCAGAGATCAACATATAAAGAAGAGCTGGAGGAAGCTGCAGGAGATAGTTAGAGATAGGAAGACTTGGCATGAGTTGGTTGAGGCCTATGCCCCAATCCGGGTTAAAAAGGCAGAGAGAGAGAATATCATAAAGGAAACAAATTTTAATTCCTGGCATGTAATCTTTTATTTTTTTGTCTTTATTATTTTTTAATTTGCTTTCTATTTCTAAAAGTGAAACTGAAATTGTTTTTGCTTGTCTATTAATAAATATTAATTAAAAACACACTATGTGTGAATTCACAACCAATGACACTGCGGAAACGAGTACTCCAGTGCTATATTGAACTAATACTTATTTATGGCAGCGAATCATGGACAATAAACAAGCAATCAATAAGATCATTGGAAGCTACAAAGATGTGGTTTTTACAGGCGGCTTGTCAAATAGCTTGTCCTGAGCAGAACTTTGCAGTACTAACAGTCCTTCTGATTTTCTCTCTCTCATATGCCAGATGTCCTGCCTCTGCATCTGTCATGCTCAAATCATGAGTTGCATCCTACGCTGAGTGGTTACGGGTGCCCAAATTTGGGGTGTAAAAATAGAACCACTGTTACCTACCACGCATGTCATAAGAGTCGACTAAGAAGGTTTGGCTAAAATCGGATGCACATGTCCTAAGACGTGTAGAGTCTATGCGTTTGGGCCTCAAACCAATGTGCAACGTATACACGCTCTTGGCAAAGATCAAACATATCACAAAGAGTGATTAAAATTGTTGTAAAGAACGAACGCAAAGAAGAAGTTGCATCCTGAATCCATCTTCTCTATGGTCTTCCTCTTCTCCTCTTTGTCTGGGTGCATCCTTCCATAATGGTTTTCTCCAACCCTTCATGTCTTTTTATATGTCGAAAATACTTCAATTTTCTCATTCTTACACAGCTACTATCGGGAACTAGAGCTAAGGGAAGACCAAGAAAAGATGGATAGACAATATCAAGACCACACTACATAAACACGGATACAACACAACAAGGGCGACTCATCTAGCCCTAGACCGCAAATTAAAGCTCTCATCCGTACACTTAACGGCAGAGTGGACAGCCAACTACATCTTCCACCTGGGAATAGACAATAGACACAGCTAAGTTGAAAAAATTGGATTAACTGGGAACATAAGGTTTCTTGGGGAGATATGGCTATCTTGTGATACCTACAACTATCACTCTCTAACTGTTTCTTGTTCAGACGATAGAACAAAACACTAGTTGTGGTAGTTTTCAGTTTGGAACATCTTCATTGCACTCATGACATGTACATAGGTGCCGCGATCTCCGTTACAATACCTCCAACATCGCCCAGCTACTAACTGTACCAGTTCAATGTTGATTGATGAGCCTTCTCATATATTAGTTGTGCTGTTCTTTTCTGGTAGTTTGACAAATTTCAACTAATTACAAAATCAACATTTTGACCAAAATGCTGTAATCAAGTTCTGTTTTTAAGTTGTAACCTAGAAATAATTTATAACCTTTAACATACAATTGTAGCAGGATCTCTTTTGTGTGTGTGAAGTTTATTTGTACTGTGAAGTTTATTTGTGTGTGTGAAGTTTATTTGTGTGTGTGAAGTTTATTTGTGTTGTGAAGTTTATTTGTGTGTGTGAAGTTTATTTGTGTTGTGAAGTTTATTAGTGTTGTGAAGTTTATTTGTGTGTGTGAAGTTTATTTGTGCTGTGAAGTTTATTTGTGTTGTGAAGTTTATTTGTACTGTGAAGCGGGCTCTTACATACTAAATTATTTTTAGTTTTAAATTTCCCCATTTTATTCAGTTACTTGCCAGAAGTTGTAGACCAGGAAGTTCCTGTTGGGGTCTCATTTCATCCTGACATCAGACGAATGACACTGCTGCAAGGGCTCAAATTTTACTTTCTTTCAGCAGTGCAGGTAAGAGTTACCATCTCTACTACTGTCTTTTATTCTTTAGAGATGAAGTGTCTACATGAGAATGCTGAGAGTATCAGGTAGAGACCGGTTAAAAAATGAAAACATCAGGAAAAAATCGTACAACATCAGTACTGTACTTCATCAAGCAACAGCAAATTAAATGATTCGACCATATAAGCAGAGACAGGAGCAATGCTACTCCGATATAGTGGATACAGAGCAAAAGACTATCCACGCAAAAGTCCATATTAGAATTGTCTTCTTATCCTGATGCTGTGAGGCAAAACAGGATTAGAGAAAGAAGAAGAAGTCTTCTGTTCTTATTTTCTCATATGCGTCATCACTAGAATTCACTATAATTTTCCTGTATTTGTGGCTTTACTGGTCTCAGAATATATAAACATTTGCTATTCTTTTGTATTCATCAGTCATATGGAGATCGGGGATATGCTGTATCGACAACAGTAATTTTCCGTATAATATAATTTAAAAAAACCCTTTAACGGCCACCTGGCGGTTCAAAGCAAGTGGTTAAGTTGTTTGCCGGTGGACTGTAGGTTGTGGGTTCAAATCCGGACAGAGACATGTGCAATTTTTCACGAATCCCTAGGATTGTTGCTATGGATCAACAATCCTGTGGATTGTTACGTAGTTTATTCTTTGTGCAACACTGCAGATGGCATACCATTTCTGCCGACATGGACGGGACCAAATGAGGAAACCCAGTGCAATTAAGTCAACTCTTCACCTATAGACACGCAAAGTTCTGCATCCAGTAGAGCTGAGGTCAGCTAATCTTTCTTAAGAATGTCAAAAATGGAAAATTAGTAACCTTCAGATAACCTGTAGAACACATAAGCCAACCTCACTTCCCAGTGGTATATAATGGAAAACTTTGATAGCGGTCCAAGGCTAACAAGGCTTACTTTGGTTATTGGTTACTAAACTGACGTCATTGCACTCCGGGCAGAACCATAGGTGCTCAGACTATCTCCCAACAGATATCGAGGGGGGAATGCATACTGATGGTTCCCGTGACTCGCTGATTAACTCCTTGTGGACCAGAAGCCAGACTAAGTGGCGTTTTTACTCTATAATGACTTTGCCCTGGTCCACAAAGAGTTAAACACACTTCTCACTCTGCCCCTCTGGCATCCAGTTCTACTTGTACAACAGGTAACTCCAAACTGGCTTACTTAGGATAGACTTCCCTAGGTCATGCATTTATTTTGTGTACTCAACCCATGACATAGAAAATGGAGTCCAAATAAAAACATGCAAAAATATGATATCCTGACCTATGGGTCTTGAAGTCCAACTGGCATAAGGAATTCATGCTGTAAGGTGCAGTCACATTTTTAAAAAAAAATTGCATTTACTGCCTGTGTAATACCGTTGTTTAGGGTAATGTACAACAGGGGGAACATGTACAACACTGGGGAATTTAATAGCTAGTGCAGACACCGCAAAACTGTTCAGGTTAGGATTGTTTTTTTTATACCCTACACAGAAAAAGTCCTTGACCGTCCGGGGTCGAACCTGGGTCTCATGAATGGGAGCCAGCACTCTAATCAGTTCGGACCGGACACTCGTCTTTCTTAAGTCAGAATACAGATCACAAAGAGCGTTTTAACAAGTCATTGATGTAGAGAAAACGAAGAATAAGGAATATGTTTTTAGTATAAGCTCAGATTATGCTTGATTTTCTCAATATTCCATGAACTTGTTCACTTTCTATTTGTTTTATCAGTTTAACAAGACAAACTTGGCCGTGTCCACTGCTGGAGGACAACCTATCCTTCTGGAGGATGGAACAGAAGAGGAAGCAGAGGCAATGACTGAAGACAAGACAGTTGTTGTAGCCGTCAGTAAAAAATCCTTGCTTCTCTCATTCCATCATGCCAGAAGTTTGTCAAGCTTGTTATTTCTGTCCTTAAAAGGTTAGTTTTTTCATCTGTTTCTCTCTGCCCCTTATTTTAAAACTAATTTCATTGGGACCCTTGCAGGTGCTACAGAGTTCATGCACTGCCACTGAGATCTTCCTTTGTAAGAAAGATATCGGAGCACATATGGTAACTCACCGAAGTGCAATGAGGATGGTCCAATGAATCAATCAATGTGTTTCTCTCTGCCCCTCATTTTAAATCCAACGTCAATCACAGAGCTGGAAGAAATATGACAGGAAAAGTGACAAGAGATTGAAGAATGAAAGTTAAGACAAGAGGCTAGAATGAAACAAAAATATCTTCTTCCATTTATCATTTGAAAACATCTTTCTATTGTTATGACAAAAGAAGCATGATACCACCACAGCAGCTGGACTTTTAAAAAAAAATTCAAATGGTATACTTGCTTATGCCTCTCCGCTCCTCATGGAGCAGAGGGCCTAAACAGTTGTTCATCACTTTTCCCGGCTCTGGCTGTTTTCTCTATTTCTTCCGCATAGACCATGAGCTATAGTTCCTCAAGAAGATGCCATCTCCAGATCTGTTTAGGCATCCTTTTTTCCACTTTTTCTGCGGGCTCCACTCAAGTGCTTCTCTAGTGATACTCGACTGTGTCTTCTGTAGAGTATGCCCGACCCTTCGCCATTTTCTCTTAACCTGGGTCATCATTGGTTCTTGTCCTGTTCTTATCTACAGGTCTATACTTGCAAATCTGTCATACCATCTCAGTCTGAGAATCTGCTAAGACGCCCGTTGACAAAGATCTGAATCTTATTTGTATTTAACTTGGTTACTCGCCATGTTTCCGAGCCTGGTGAACACATGACTCAACACTTCCGAACACAGATTTCATATTTGAACTGAATATCCTGATCTTTGTTTTAGTGGAGATGGCAGTAGATTTCCACACTGTGTGCAGGATAGCAAAGTCTTTCTTCAAATGGTATGGTTTTGTAAAAATATTTTACCTGATTGAGAACTTTTCTTTTGGAGATCAAGCGTAGCACAGTGAGTACAATTTGTACACTAACATGTGTAATTCATTTTCCTGCACAGTCGATTCTCTAATCTACCCATCTGATAAATTTAGAATCACGATAATGATAAACTTGGTAACCAGTTCTGAATTATAGCAATATTTCAACTCATTACCATAGCTACTGTATAAGTGCTCTGTTGCTGACAACATTGATTATTTCTAGTTTTTCTTCTTAGTTCTCTACTGATGATGCTTGTTCATCACTGATGATGATGACCACCATTTTCATCCAAGAGAATGTAGTTGCATTATGTTTGTCTGTGTGTGCGTAGATGACTTGTGAGCCCGATGGAACTTGAAACTGTTCTTTTAAATCTCTACTACTACTACTCTAGTACTCCTAGCATTCCTCTACTACTACTTTTACTACACTACTACTGTTATTTCAATACTACTGATTATTACAACTACTATCACATTATCAGGCGGAGTGCCGGCTGGCGTAGGCGATCATGGATCTGCACAAATCTGTCTCAGGTGTTTGCTATCATCTCAGATGTAGACGCTCTTCGGTGCCATGAAGCCAGGCTATCCAAAATGTTATCTCTCTGTCTTCCTCTGTCTGTCTACCCTTGATTTTACCGGTTGTCACAATGTGTTCTAAACCTCCCTTCCTCATCACATGTCCGAAAAATGATGACTGCCTCTTTCTTATATTGATAATAAGCTTTCTGTGTCTTGACCTCATTCAACACCTCAACATTAGTTATTTTAGCAGTCCATGGGATTCTCATTATTCTTCTGTAAAACCACATCTCAGTGGCTCTCAGAGATTTTTTGATCAGTTAATTTACTGTCCAAGACTTGCATCTGTATGTCAGTATTGGTTCTATGTAGCACTGTATAACTCTCATTCTGATCTCAATTGACTACTACTTTACTACTTACTAAACCTTGCTCCCAGAGGAACATGGTGCTGCAAATTTCATTCTTCTTCAATTTATATTTTGTGTATATTTTTTATGCTGTGTGTATGAGGCTCCAACTTCTCTTTTCCTCTGTTCTACTGTTCTTCAACATATATTTTTGACCTTCCCACTCTTTCATTTCCCTGTGGGTTCTTTATTTTTTAAGGTTGTGCCCATTCAATAATCACTTCTTTTTTAAACCTGCAGCGTTATTGTTTTCTTTCTTTTTCTTTACTGTAACTTTTAAACTTTATCCATTTTTACGTTAAAAATATCTAACCATTGTTTTATTGAATGTAGAAAAAGATGTATTTTTTTTTTGATACACTATTTATTTTGTATAAAACTTAGGAGAAACCTTCGAATGGTGACAGACCCAGAGATTGGATGGGCCATTCTTACTTGTAACACAGTTGATTTTTGTAATGCTAGATCTTCCATAAGTAAGTGACTGTTGTTATTAATTTGCTCAAGTGGAAGGAAACATACAAATATTTTTGAAAGAGGGGGAGGTTGTTGGAGTGTATTGCCAATTCTATAGAAAGCAAGTTGAATGCATTTGAAAAATAATGAATTTTTAATGGAACGAATTCAGAAGTAATGAAATCAGAGAAATGTCTGGTCAACCACTAGTAACAACTGTTATTAGGAGAAGATGGAGATATGTTGGACACACCTTGAGGAGAAATGATCAACGAATATCACAGCAGGCATTGAAGTGGGATGCAAAGGGTTCAAGAAAGAGAGGACGACCTAAGGAGACCCTGAAACAAACTTTACTGAGAGAGGCCAGAAATATCGGTCTCAGTTCCATGGAGGAGATTGAGCGAGTTGCCCAGGATAGAGCGGTATGGAGAAATTACTTGCAGGCCCTATGTAACATATAACGGTCCGAGAGGAATTATTTATTAATTAATTGTCAATTAGTTCAGAAGTATACATAATGCTACTGACCGACTATTATCTCGAACCAAGAATTGCTTGCACGATGCCAACAAGAGAATATGGGCACTATCATCCGAAGACGACGCTGGAGATGGATTGGACATGTGATGCATGGAGACTGGCTCCGACACGAAAACTGCACTGAGATGGACTCCAGAGGGTAGGCGAAAGTGTGGAAGACGCAAGACGACCTGGAGGAGAACGATAGAGCAAGAACTGAAGGAAATGAATCATAGCTGGAACACAATACAGAGGAAGACCAGGAACATGGAAGAATGGTGTGCGTTTGTTGCTGCCCTAAACGCCAAGGGCACAACAGGCTAAAGAGTGAGAGAGAGAGGAGATACATAATGCTGAAATAGGAACAATATCTTGGCTGTTAAAATAATAGAGTGTAGATATTTGATCAGTATATTAGTAATTTTTCTTCTTCTTCCTCGAATGCTCCAAATCGACCACTTGTTAACCACTCTGTGTGATTTGTATGTGATCTGAGCCTAAGAGTGATTGTATGTTGTGCCAGTTATTCGCCTACAAGTAGGCCAGCACATCCGATTTCTGCGATGCTCTTTATTTACTAGGGTAGCTTCCTATGCCCCTACCTCAGTTTCCTCTAACGACATGCCTTGTAGGTTTCAATGGTACTATTCTTTGCTTCCCTTGCGGAATTAAAGTAAAGGAAACCTTGTTCATCCCTCGAGGTATATTGGGTAAGACAGTGCTAGGTCCTTATTTTTCATTGACCGTTGGCACATGATGGGTAATGTGGTCAACATCCCCGCCACCTTTACTTCCCAGTGCATTTCCTCATACCCAATTAACTCTTACAATACGCGTACTAAAACCGCCTTTTTACGCACTGTTTTTGAGGAACAAATTTTAAGGCGAAGGTGTCCTTACAAAATTTGTTATAACTTTCTTGTATTCAACAGCAGAGACAAACTGCATACACCAAAGTGTGCGCAATTGAAAGATCTATTACAAACACCTACTTGCTGTATTTGAATTTTAAAATACACTTAAAGCATTAAATGTATTTAGGAAGTTAAAACAAGTGGTTAGAATCATATGGTCCGTGAAGTGGCTTTTCGTAAATGGGAACTAACTTTATGGTCTGTCAGGTGGCGTTTCAGATGTAAGAGTTAAGGCTGGGTCGACCTGAGAGCCGCTACGGTCAGAAAATTATTCCACAACCACTGTGGAGTTGAAGCCCGGACCATGCGCTTAAGAAGCGAGTAAAAAAACCAATCACGCCGTATGAGTCAAAGGTTAGTGTAAAATTAATTTTGGCAGTTTTACTAAAATTACTGTATCAGCAGGCAGAATGTAATTGTTATTATTCCTTTATAAAAATGGTCTTAAAGAAGGGCAGATGATCGGTTGGTGTACAGAAAAAACGTTTTAAAGACATTCTTAAAGTGTCCATAAAATGCTTCGATATAGACACAACTTGCTTGGAGTCCCTCATGCAAGATCACCAAATGTAGCACTGTAATAACATCCTCACGTAGCTAAGAATCGTTGTATTGTTGAGGCACAGAGAAAGCAAACTGCGAGAAAAGACAGAACACACAATACCCACATGTCCGACCTTGATCATGTATGCCCCTCCTGTGGTAGGGGACTGTATTCCATGATTGGATTTAATATTCCAGGAATGGACTTTATAGTCACCTCCGCAGACACCAGAGAGGTGCAACAACACACATTTGAGGATGTTGTCATTATTGCTTGTGATAAACGGCTATTAATTATAAAATGGCTGTATTTAATATCTTTTGTTTTGCTTTATCATTGATTTTCAGTTTTATGAATGTAATGAATCATTGAAGTTTCAGAATGTAATGAATCAATGAAGTTTTATGAATGTAATGAATCAATGAAGTTTTATGAATGTAATGAATCAATGAAGTTTTATGAATGTAATGAATCATTGAAGTTTCAGAATGTAATGAATCATTGAAGTTTCAGAATGTAATGAATCAATGAAGTTTTATGAATGTAATGAATCAATGAAGTTTTATGAATGTAATGAATCAATGAAGTTTCAGAATGTAATGAATCAATGAAGTTTTATGAATGTAATGAATCAATGAAGTTTTATGAATGTATTGAATCAATTAAGTTTTATGAATGTAATGAATCAATGAGTTTAGCAATGTAATGAATCAATGAATTTTATAATGTAATGAATCAATGAAGTTTATGAATGTAAGATCAAGAAGTGTATAAGGGCTAAGAATCAATGAAGTTTATAAAGTAATGACAATAGAAATTTTATGAAGTACAAAATCTTGAAGTTTCAGAAGCATGAATCAATGGGTTTGAATGTATTCAAGTTTAGAAAAAATCAATGAAGTTTTATGAATGTAATGAATCAATGAAGTTTTATGAATGTAATGAATCAATGAAGTTTTATGAATGTAATGAATCAATGAAGTTTTATGAATGTAATGAATCAATGAAGTTTTATGAATGTAATGAATCAATTAAGTTTTATGAATGTAATGAATTAATGAAGTTTCAGAATGTAATGAATCATTGAAGTTTTATGAATGTAATGAATCAATGAAGTTTTATGAATGTAATGAATCAATGAAGTTTCAGAATGTAATGAATCAATGAAGTTTTATGAATGTAATGAATCAATGAAGTTTTATGAATGTAATGAATCAATGAAGTTTTATGAATGTAATGAATCAATGAAGTTTTATGAATGTAATGAATCAATGAAGTTTTATGAATGTAATGAATCAATGAAGTTTTATGAATGTAATGAATCAATGAAGTTTTATGAATGTAATGAATCAATGAAGTTTTATGAATGCAATGAATCAATGAAGTTTTATGAATGTAATGAATCTATGATTTAGCAAGATATTCATTATTATGTATTTTTCATAACTGTTTTGCTATCATGTCCCTTATAAACAGCTCCAGATATGCTGTCATACATGGCTAGTCAAAGTATTAGTCAGTCAACTGAAGTAGACACATCTCACAGAGCTCACAGATCTGTAGATGTCAAGCCAGGAACAAGGTGGGTTTGATGTTTCCGTTTGAAAAATCTTGATTGCACTCTGGATGCATAGGTGTTCCAACATCCTTCGTAATATCTGTAACGGTGTGCAGCGGCTAATCGTGCCAGTTTGATGTTGATTGATGAGCCTACTCATATACCTGTTGTGCTGTTTTTTCTGGCAACTTCAATACAAGCTCTTGCAGTTTAGCTGTTGACATAGGTTGGTTTAAATGAAAATCTCCTTTGTGACCATATGCTATAAGAGCATTCAGAATATCAGCTCTATTCATTGGCTAACTCCTCAATTATGATGGCAGAGCCAGCCAGCCTGTCTACTCTCTCATTGCCAGTACCACCCATGTGCCCCAGACAAAACGAAGTAATCCTGTTAATTGTTGACACTTGTAGGATTCACCTCCACTTTCCGGATCCTTCTCAATGAATCACTCGAATGTGTTTGATATTGTCATTGTGTCCTTCGTAGAATGTTGCTCTTATCACAGTCCACCTGCAAAACTATTGATCAGTAGCCAGTTCTCCATCATCATGTTCACGGATTATTTAATGTTCTGTTTTAGCAGATTGATTGAAGTTGACATACTTTAACACTTGTTGTCACTAGCACATCCCGGAATGTTAACATGTACATGAATTTCATCATGCTTGTCGGGTAGAATTGTGATATCGCCTACCACAGAGAGCCACACAGAAAAAGTATAATGAGTACAAAGCAAGAGGAAGACCACCAACAGATGGAGCGACGATATCAAGAACAGCCTTACAAAAATTAATATCAGCTTACAACGTGCGTTAAAACAAGCACACACAAGATCACTACGCCCTCCTCCCACACACACACTTCTATAACGAAGTAAATGGTGGAAGAGAAGATTAAAGTTGACTGGACATTTTTTGTATTTTATTTTATGACTTCTGTAAAAGTCTTATCTAAAACAGTGAACTAAACAATAAATAGTAATGTACTCAGAATTTTATTCATCATCATGATCATCCAGTACCTTGTCTTGAGAAGAAATATCATTCCATGTCTCACATCCATAGTTTGCTACTGGGAATATGCATGATATTTGTACCAGCAGGCAGACTATATTTGTTATTGTTCCTTTATAAAAATGGCTTAAAGTGGACAGATGATGTGAGCGTCTGCAGCTCAAGCGGTAGTGAGCTTGATCACAATAACAAGCGTACCTGGTTCAAACCCCACGGTGGACAAGTTTGAAAGCAAATTCATTTTCGTGGATTTTACAAGGTGAAAATAGAAAGCAATGGCAAACTACTGAGCATTTAAGTGGTGCCTAGAAAATCGACTCGTTTATTGTGGTTGATGGCTACGTCCTGTAAAAGGATATGCTACGATTTTCATTTCATTAGTATTCTGATCTTTATTGTTCTATCTGTCTATTAATACCATTTTTAGTTAGTTTGTAAGGATATGTTGCCTAGGATTGTTGCGGAGCTACAGGTTTGTGCTTGTGCAATACTCTCGGCAGGTGGCATGCCATTTCTGCGGAGAGGAACCGAGCCATATGGGGTAAAACCGGTAATAAAGTCAATCCTTGGCTTTAAGGATATGTTCCTTTTTCAGTGCATCCATTCCATTCCTATCTCTTGTTAGCAGTGAAAGGAGATATGAAATAATTTGATAAAAAAAAGAATTTAAAATCATCTAAATGTTTACATTTTGTTTCTGTCTATAGGTCTGTCACTGAGTTACAAAGTCAAAATGTCTCTGTCATTGACGATATAAAACAAGTTGCTGCGGTAATAAAACCTGAAGCCCTTTCACCAATTTCAAATAAGCAGGCAGTAAAACCAGAGCCTGAAGAAGAACATTTGGTTGGGAAAAACGTTGAGATCATAATTAATTCAAGTGAAGTCAACCGTTCAGAACATGAGCTAAGCAACAAATTGTCAGCCCAGTCTGTTCTCCGAACATCGATAACAACACAGCAGCAATCAGTAGAGAATGTTGTGAAACATGGTGGCAAAGAAATATTAAATTCTCTCCCTAAGGGTTTGCAAAGTGGTGCCACAAGGCCAGACAGCGAAGCAGGAAAAAAACAGAGAATAGTGAATGATGACGATAGTCAGGCGAGGTAGTTAGTGTGTTTGCTCGTCAGCAAGGAAGTTCGGGCAAGACCTCAGGTCAATAGCTTGGAAGATTCCGATGATGACGACTCACCGGAGAGTAAGAACATTCAGACATCGAAACGAAAACCAGCAGACTTGTTTGGAGATGATGATGATGATGTTGAGGTTAGTTTAAATAAACGAAGAAAGACAGACCAGGCTGAAAGGAGTAAGCAGAACACAGATGCCAACTCTGACATGTTTGGTTTTGGTTCTGACACTTTTAACAATAGCAAGTCAGGGTCTCGAGCAACTGATGTACAAGATAATTCAATCGACCCAGATTCTATCCCTGAAGCTCAGCACAGATCTGAAGCTGGTCAAAGCACATATGCTAAAGTTAACTCTGACGCTAGTCCTCCAGAGAATTCACATCTTCCTGCTCTCTCTGGTGATGGCTGGTTGAATACAAAGACTGTTAAATCAAAACTAAACCATGAGCTAGACACTGTTCAAAATGGAAATACTGATGAAGATCGCAAGCCAGATATGGAGGTATTTGTTTCTTCTTTACTAATATGATATTTTTAGTTGGTCCTCATATTTAGTTATCTTTTTATTACTAGACTTTTGTTGCTTGTTATGTTGATTATTCTATTACCAGACTTTTTGTTTGTTCTATTACTAGACTTTTGTTTGTTCTATTACTAGACTTTTGTTTGTTCTATTATTAGACTTTTATTTGTTCTATTATTAGACTTTTATTTGTTCTATTACTAGACTTTTGTTTGTTCTATTACTAAACTTTTGTTTGTTCTCTTACTAGACTTGTTTGTTCTATTATTAGACTTTTGTTTGTTCTATTACTAGCCTTTTATTTGTTCTATTACTATGGGACTTGTTAAGGTTATTGTTACTGAATCAATATTGACTTTGTATTGCCTCTGGGTCTCATTCCACAGACTTTTATTTGTTCTATTACTACTAATGGTTCTTGTGTTTGCTGGTTAAACACACTCCTGCCCCTCAGGCAGAGGTTGGACTCTCCTAGGTCAGGTTTTTGGACTCCAAGTGGAGTAAACTTGAATATAAAGCATGCAGGAACCAGATGTGCTGCTTGCAGTTCTGTAGGTATCTACTGACGCAACACTGAGGCGTGAATCACATACAGACCACAAAGAGTGGTTTAAAAGGGGGGTAATGTAGAGCGAACAAAGAAATTATTTTTATTTTTACATTCTGCGCTTATAGTTAGGAAATAATATTATTGAAAGTTTGAATCATTTTTTACTGCCATTTATAAATTTTGTCATATCAAACATTACACTGTCTCAGTTGCTTAAAGACAGTGAAGGGAAAGTTCTACGAAACTTATGTCAGGTACAAGTGACTGAACTTATAACTAGACCAGCAGCACCAAAGGTTAAATCAACCAATCGAAGTACAAATGTTCATGGAGTCAAGAACTTTAAGAAATTTAAGAAGGTGAGTAATGACAAATCAAGCTAGAATTGCTTCTTTTCTTAATATGCATAAATAAGTTCGGAATACGAGAACCGATGAGAGCCGCACTATTGTAGTTGTTAGTAAACTCGCTTCAAATAGACAAAGCTGTTAGCATACAAAGTATAAAACAGATTCTGAAAAACAACTCCAGAGAAGATTGGATGAACGGATGGGCTATGGGGATGACTGGTAGGGACATGTATGCAGAGATGAATAGACCAAACCCTAAGGACAATATAAATCTACTACAATGAAAAGATCAAAGCACTATCTTTCAGTTAAGAACAGGACATGTTGGACTGAATTACCACCTACACAGAATAAACCACACACCTACCACACTGTAGAAAGTGCAGTCACTCATGTGAGACAGTACAGCATATCTTGGTTGAATGTCCTGGACCACATAAACTAGACAAGAACTCCTCCCACTACACCCATCTGTTCATAATACCCTTTACACTAGTGTTCCACAATTACAGAACACATGCAGATTCTACAAATTGCCATTGGCTGCCCAAGAGGGAAAACTCACAGCCCTGGTTAGAAGAAGAAGAAGGGAACTCACTTCTTAGGCTAGTGGTCCGGGCTCAAATCCCCAGTGGGTGTGGAATTTTTCTTAGACCATAACGCTCTCAGGTTGACACAGCCTCAACTGGGCACTAGGAAATATTCTGGAAAGTAATGGCAGCCGGCATGATGTTGACCACATCACACATCGTGTACCGACGGTCAATAAAAAATATTGACATGACACCGTATCACCCTATATACCATACAGTATAAAAAGGGTTCCTTTACTTTTACAGAACCGATGGTTAAATGCGGTGGTGCTTTCTGACAGAAAAGTTTCATAGTTATCCTTTTTTATTGCCAACATTTTTTCTGTTCGAGAAAAAAATGTGACTGTTCCAAGCAAGTGATCTTAATTCATCCGCTCGATACAATTCCCCAGTGTACTCTCAGAAATGGGAATAAAATGCAGCAATGATAATGTTTAGTTGTCAATGCTTTAGAAACTGTTTGAGTAATATGTGCAAGTGAGATTATATAATGAAGATTTATGACAATCTCTGAGAGAAACTTGTTACTTTATTCAGGAACATGATAGTTGTGAAGGCACTCATGATTAATTGATTGATAGGACCATCATCATTGCTATTGTTCACCATATATAAACAAATGTCATTGCATATCCTTTACAGGACTTTGTGAATCAATCCCAGCTTATTAATGCTGTTTGTGATTTTTCTAGGCATTATTACATTCAGTAGTTTCTATCACTTTCTGAATGTGTGGTGCCATTGTCCTTTATAAAAATCCATGTGAAACAATTTGCAACCAAACTGTCCGCAGCGTGATTCGAACTCAGAACGTCGGGGTTAATAGACTGAATTAGGCGTTAAGTTTGAACATGTCAGACAGTGTTGACTTTGTGGTAGAGAGAGAAGATATAGTAATCAACTTCTCATGGGTACGGTGAGCAAATGGACTTTGGGATGGCTGCTTCAGCGGAGAACAGAGCATGCATGGGAATGCCCAATGTGCCATGACATCGATCGCATAACATAACATAACATAACATAGACCGAATCACTATCCCCTAAGCCACAGACGCCACCGTTCACCATATAGGATAACCATATAAATTGTTTCACCCTTTCACTTTGTAAATTATTTTACCTCCAGTCGCATTTGCTTTGCAATGTATACTAAATTAGACAGCATATTATCATTGCATCATCTTACAAAATACTGCCAGCCAGGGTATCGGCTCAGCAGGATGAAGGGGATAATGTATATATATATAATTTGGATATTAGACATAACATTTTGTTATTCGATTAACTTTTAGACTCAGCATGTGGGAGCTGGCAGATTGCCTGTTATCATTGGTGGTAGAGATCTAGAGGTTTACTTGGGTAGTAAACATAAAGACATTGAGGAACTTTTCTCTACAGGCTTGGTGGTAAGTGTTTGTAAACTAATAACGTCAAATAACAATAGGTTTGAACAAGATAACGTAATGTTGGAACGCATTTGTCATTATCATCAGCCTTTGCCTAGCAGTCAGTAATAGCTATGTCATTAAGGAACACAACATCATCATCAAAGAGCTTGTCCTGAGTAAAATTTTGCAAAACCCCCATCCTTCCCCAGTCCTGTGGAATTTCTCTCTCATAGGCCAGATGTTCTGCCTCTGCAGCCATCATGTTCAAACCATCAGTTACATCCTGAATCCATCTTCTCCGTGATCCTCCTCTTCTTCTCTTTACCGGTATGTCTCCTTCCATGATGGTCTTCTCCACCATCCCTTCATGTCTTTTTTATGTCCAAAATATCTCAATTTTCTCTTTCTTATTTGTAGCATCAGTCTATGGTATATGGAGGACTCTTCTGTAATACTTATATTCAAAAGCACATATATGTTTTTCTACTGCCTTATTAAATGTCCATACTTCACACCCATATGTTGCCACTGGGAATATGTATGCTCTTAGTATTCTGATCTTTATTAAGGAATTACCTTGTCAATATGGTAGAAAGGTGGGTGAGCCTTTAAGGGGGGATTCTAGTCTTGAAATTTTTCGTTGCTTTGGTATTAATGTAGAATTTGTATAACAATTTTGAACGATTATGACTTAGAATGGTAGAAAAAAATTAGTAAAAAAAAATGTCAAGCGTTGCCATGGAAACAATACAAAATGGCCACCAAACACAAAATTTCAAATCCTTAAGGCTCTGAAGTTAATGAATATAAATGAATTCTGTTTTCACTCTAAGGTGAGCAAGTGTAATATCTACAAAATTACACATCCTTTTTAGGATATATTAAATATTGCATTTTTTATGAATTTTTGTGTAAACACACCCCCAAAAACAGCTTTTTTGACCAAATTTTGAGGGAATTTTTACCCAAAAATTAATAAAAATTAAATATTTAATATATCTTAAAAATCATGTGTAATATTTTAGATATCACAATAGCGCACCTTAGAGTGAAAACAGAATTCATTTACATTCATTAGATTCAGAGCCTTAGGGATTTGAAATTTTGTTTTGGGCTGCCATTTTGTATTGTTTCCATGGTACCCTTGACATTTTTCTTTCACCAATTTTTTTCTACTATTCTAAGTCATAATCTTTCAAAATGCTTATACAAATTTTATATTAATATGAAAACAACGAAAATAGTTTCTTGATTTTCAAGACCGAATCCCCCTTAAGACTTGAAGTATTGTTTGCTTCTGGCGCGGTTACTGGCGTATTACGTCCCATGTTTGGACATGTAGGACCTGGTTTCATCACACAGCTGACCCCAGATTCCCGTACATACCGTATACATATCCCCTGTTTAGTGACTTAAGATTTCAAACAGGTTCAGGGAGACTAAATTGAAAGAGAAATTAGAGGTAGACCCACAAGACCTCCTGCTAAAGACTGAATTCATGGATGCAACTATTTCTCTGTCTAAATATCTGAGAGCAGAATTCTGATAACAGGAGGCTTCTTCTTCGAACGCTCCATATCAACCACTTGTTCCACTCTTTGTGATTTGTATGTGATCCAAGCCTAAGAGCTATTGCAGGCTGTGCCAGTTATGCGCCTACAAGTAGACCAGCACATCTGATTTCTGTAACACTTTTTATTTACTAGGGTAGCTTCCTAAGCCCCACCTCAGTTGCCTCTTACAACATGCTTTGTAGGTCGCAGTGTTACTATTCTTTGCTCCCTTGAGAGCTCTGTCAACACGTGGGCGAAACAGGAGGCTGAATTTATGGAGGCAACTCATCAGTTTACATAACTGAACATGGCAAGCTCTCCTATTATTGCGTTTGCCTGCTATGAATTAGGACGTAGTCAGGGCTGGTGTGGCGTTTCTGACTGATTTTTACGTGAAGGCTTGTTTTCCTTTTGATCAGTGTCCCCCGCCATGCAAGCGTGCCATCTCGACTTCAGAGATAGCATGGGAAACTAGTCGAAGAAAGAATGTTAACTGGCAGTTCAGAATGAAAATCGTGGCATATCCTTTACTGGACGTAGCCATCAACCACAGTAAACGAGTCGTCGATTTTCTAGACACCACTTATATGTTCAGTGGTTTGCCATTGATTTCTAACGGTGAGGTCTATTTTTACTTTTGTACAAATCCCACGGAAACAATTTGCTGCAAATGGGCCCACCGTGGGGGTTTGAACTAGGTCGCTTTGGTTTTTATCGAGTCACTACTGCATGAGCTACAGGCGCTTCAGTTTATTATAGCATGACCTATTAAGACATATCTATATATTTCCTTTGTTTGTCTTCTACCAGCAAGAAAATAAGAGACAAGAGGATGAGAGGACAGACAGGGATCTCTTTGAGTGAGTTCACTTCTTTTATTAATTTGGATATTGATTAATATAGATCTGAATGTTGTAGTTGTTAGATATCGAAATAGGGGGAAGACTGCAGTAAAACTTGGTAAATAGCGAAACACGTACAAACAAAGTACTATAGTTTTACAAAATACAGAAACAGTGACGATAAACAGCAACGTTTGACCAAAAGGCCTTTATCAAGAAAAGCGAACAAACAGGAGTGACGAATTATAGAGAACACTTACAAATGGACGATAACGAAATAAGCAAATGTATCGAATGAACTGGGAATAAAAACGAATAACGAAATGAGTGCAACACAAAACTAGAAGTGGAAAAGAAGAGAAACAATATACAATCAAGTGAAAATACAAATTATAAATATGAAGCAAATACACATATAGATTACAAGTCATGAGATGAGAAAGTACTAAGAAGCATAGGAATGTAATGCGTTGAGTCCAAGAGGCCGCAAGGTACCATATAACGAAATAAAACGGTTCTCCAGAGCAAATCGACTACGATCATCAGAGGAACATGATCGAATGGCTGTGACCTGGACATCGCAAGCTCCTGAATGGCCAGTATAATTGAAATGGGTAGCTACAGGGTCACAGAGCATTGGCGTATATCGCGCAAGTGTTGGGCGAATCGGTCACTGAGCCTCCTGCCGGTTTCCCCATATAGGCCTTGTTGCACCGCTTGCAGATAATGGCATAGATAATATTACGGGACTGGCACGTGAAACTGTCTTCAATAATGAACGTGGCTTTGGAAAGACACCGTGCTGGTCTGTATTACATAAGCACACGTGTTGCAGCGCCGACGGCCACACTGGATGGTGCCAAAATGACTCTGGATATTAAGCTTGAGGCGACTGTGAACCAACATATCCTTAAGGCTTCTGTTCCGTCTGTACGCCACCAAAGGATAGTGTTGGAAGATTGAACGTGTATCAGGATCAGACTGAAGAATGGAGAGATGGCGGAATAAGACTTTCTTCACAAGGGAACTATGAGGGTGGAAAGTCAAGACAAGTTTCACCCTGTCAGAATTGGAAGTTCTATGCTGGTTAGAGAGAGCCTCCTGGCAAGAAATTTGCTGAACGCGCTGCATAGCAGAAGCAAGCACACAGTACTTTGTTTGTACGTGTTTCGCTAGTTGTTAGATATAATAGAATTTTTGTAACTGGAATATGAACTTACTAAATATGGTACCATCTACTGTCATATGGTAGCAGTTGAAATATCTGATCTGAGATCTGATTTTTGGCATCCGAGTGGTTACCGGGGCCCAAATTGGGGTGTAAATAATAGAGCCATTGTTATCTGCCATGCATGTCGTAGGAGACGACTAAGGAGGTGGGGCTAGCTACCCCACACTGTAAAAAAAACTAGATGACTACAGAATGGAGAGCGAACCGAGTAAACGCGAGCTGAAACCAGACACATCGCGAAGGATAAGCACCAGAGCTCCAAATGGTGCTGAAGGTGTGATGTAAAACACACCAATGCTAAGGCTGCATGAATCAGATTTCCACATGAATAGAATTTATAGGAAATCTGGTACATTGGTCTGGGCGGTGATCGAGCGGCGAGAGAAAGATCTGCTTTGTTATACACATTCTTTTAACTGATTCACTACCGGGTTTTTTTTTCGGCTCTGGACGGAATTATTTTTAGTTTCGAAATATTGCACACATACTTTAGCTAAACTAAAATATTATTTCTAAATATGATTTGAAGTTGAACTTATTATATATATCAAATTAAAGATAAAAGAATGCACTTTCATAAAATATTATTGTATCCAAAAATATAATGTTTTGTTGACTATGCTTGAAAAATATTAGCATGTATAAAAAAACAAATTGAAATTGTGAGAACGAAAATCCAACTTTTCAAGGGCCTTGATGAACAATATGTGGAATAAGTCAGTCTAACTGCTCTCTTGATATATGTAATACATTTATGAATACACAAATGTTGAGAAAATATTGAAGGAGTGTATGGTTTATTAACTGTTCACAAAATAGCATCATGAACATTCATAAAAATGCTAGTTTTTACGGCAACAGGGTATCCTAAAATGATTGATAAACTCCGTTTCAATTTAGAATTCTAGCATAGGCCATGCTGATATATATGTATCGTTTACACATCACTCTAAGTATTTCCGGTTAATATAAATCTTCAATCGGAAAAAAAATAATAAAAACTCAACAAAATATGTAAAACGCACATTTGGCTGGCGCTGGACAGGCAGATAAAAATAGTTACACTTGGTGTTCACGGTGCGGAATCGTTAAGTCATTCACCACCACAGCAACAGTCTCTTGCTTGAATTGGAAGCCATCATAAGCAAATGTGCCAGCATTGTCCCATGTCCATTTCATTGGCCGTTATCTACTCAAAGTGTCTGGGAGGATGTGGTCTGTCTCCAGGTGACATTACCTTCCTGACCAATACCTTCTCCAGTAATTTGTCTTATACAGTTTGCAAGGTGAATATAAGGTAGCTGCTATATAGGGCATAACCAAACATACACTTGACTGAAACCCACAGTGAAAGAGAAGAGTAGGTAGACAACAAAAATAACTGATGAAGAACTGTGGAGGAGGTCAGCATGATTTGAGACTTGAACAGAACTAAGAATGGTCCAGAATAGAGTTCGTGGAAGGGATAGTTGTTGCCTATTTAGTTAATAGTTGTTAATTTCATGGTCTTCCCTAGGTGTCCTTTCTTTCTTAAACCTTTGTCCCCCTAATCTCAGTGTAGGTGAGATCGAGTTCCTAGTCCTATCAGAGATGGATGATACAACGTAGGTCCCATATTCAATCTGAGCAAGTAAAAGAACCATTGACTGTTCAAAATCAAGAAGAGCAGGCTGGAAAGCTACTCCGGCAAAATTCATTATAAAAGATTACAAATAAACATTCCTACAAAACTTATCTTCTTCAAAATTACATTGAGGCCCACGCGGTGCTATAGTTCCTGCAATGCAGTTGAGATCTTCCTATGTAAGAAATAGATCGGATCACACATGGTTACTCACTGAAGTGCAATGATGATGGTCCTATCAATCAACTTTCTTCAAATTCAAGCCCTTGGTCATTCCTGCAATACAGTTGAGATCTTCCTATGTAAGAATAGATCGAATCACACATGGTTATCACTGAATGCAACTGATGATGGTCCTATCAATCAGTCAATCAATCAACCCTTGGTCTTCCACTTCAATACCAACTTTATGTTTCTTTGTTCATTTCTTCTCAGAGTATGTCCAACGAACCTCCAGTAGTAATATAATAATAATAATAATTCCTCTCATGATGTTATACGTTACATAGGGCCTGCAAGTAATTTCTCCATACCGCTCTATCCTGGGCAACTCGCTCAATCTCCTCCATGGAAATGAGACCGATATTTCCTGCCTCTCTCAGCAAAGTTTCAGGGTCTCCTTAGGTCACCTCTCTTTCTTGAACCCTTTGCATCCCACTTCAATGCCTGATTTGATATTCGTTGATCATTTCTCCTCAAGTGTGCCCAACATATCTCCATCTTCTCTTTCTTATAACAGTTGTCATTAGTGGTTGACCAGACATGTCTCTGATTTCATCACTTCTCCTGAATTCGTTCCATTTTATATTCATTATAAAATATTCTAACAATTTCAGTTGGGATGACAGAACAAGAAAGACAAGTACTAAAAGAACAAGGTGAAGCAGGGAACAACAACAAATTAGTAAACAGAGTTATCTATTCTGAACTATCAACACATGGTGGCTCAGACCACAGTATTTGTGTGAAAGACATTATATGCAGTGAATGTTGGAATTTGTACACCTACGTAAGTGTACAAGAATAGTGGTTCTCAACATTAAATTATATTACTATGATTAACAAAGAAGAATCTTGTTAGTTGTGTTGCTTGAGTGTTGAGTAGTTGTGTTGTTGTTTAGAATGTTGCTGAGTTTTGTTATGGAGTTGATTAGTTGTGTTGAGAAGTTGTGTTGTAGAGTGACTTGAGTTGTTGTCATGTCTACAGAAATGGTCGACTGTGTTATCTAGAGATGTGATATGTTGTGACTTGATTTGTTGTGTTGTGTAGAGATGTGATATGTTGTGTTGTGACTTGATTTGTTGTGTTGTGTAGAGATTTGACTTGTGTTGTGTAGAGATTTGACTTGTGTTGTGACTTGATTTGTTGTGTTGTGAGTTTGCTTGGTTGACTTTTGTTGTGTTGTGTAGAGATTTGGCTTGTGTTGTGTAGAAATTTGACTTGTGTTGTGACTTGATTTGTTGTGTTGTGTAGAGATTTGACTTGTTTTGTGAGATTTGATTGTGCTGTAGAGATTTACTTGTGTTGTGAAATTTGACTTGTGTTGTGACTTGTTGTGTTGTGTAGAGATTTGACTTGTGTTGTGACGATTTGTTGTGTTGTGTAGAGATTTGACTTGTGCTGTGTAGAGATTTGACTTGTGTTGTGTAGAGATTTGACTTGTGTTCTGTAGAGATTTGACTTGTGTTGTGTAGAAATTTGACTTGTTATGTGTAGAGATTTGACTTGTTAATGTTGTGTAGAAATTTGACTTGTTAATGTTGTGTAGAAATTTGATATCTTCTTCTTTGCGTTCACTCGCTGTCAATTCAGGCGGAAGTCGTGACGCCTGGTATTGCGCTTCTGACTTGAGTTTTGCGTGAGGCCTGCTTACCACTTTACAGGTGACCATTGCCGTCTTTAGAGGTAAATTTGGTATGTGATGTAGAGACTTGATTTGTTGTTTTGTCTATAGATTGGGAGTGTTGTTTAGAAACTTGATTTCACAGCTGGTTGAAACCGAACACACCGCCAAAGGATAAGCACCTGAGCTCCAATTGGTACAGAAGGTTGTGAATGTACACCCGTTATTGGTGTCTGGCTGTTTATATATCACATTAGAATGATAAAAACAGCTGTAAAGAACGATCGCCAGAAGAAGAAGAAACTTGATGAGTTTTGTAGAAACTTGTTTTTTGTGTGTTTTCTATAGACTTGACAGTATGAAATTAATAGATTATGTTTGTTTTAATTTCCATGTTAGCAGTGAACTGAGATATTCAAAACTGTTAACATTTTATATTTTCTCTTCGTTGATAAAATAATCCTTTGTGTTGCTAATACAGCCAACAAGTACAGAAGACATTGTCACCATGCGAAAAACATAAACATGATTTCATCAGCAATCAAGTGGTCAAATAGAGATCATTAGTTAACATTCATTTACTTTGCCATACTTTGTTATGATCTTCATGTGGATAAGAACTGGACAGGAGCCTGGGATGACCCAGGTCAAGAGGAGAAAATGGTGATGGGTCGGGCGTACCCTACAGAAGACACAGTCAAGTGTCACTAGACAAGCACTTGAGTGGAACTCGCAAGGAAAATGAAAAGAGGACACCTAAACAGACCTGGAGACCTTGAGGAACTGAAGAGGGCTGAACTGTTCTGGAAGACCATAAAGAGGACAGCCAGAGACCGAGAAGAGTGGCGAACAACTTTTGAGGCCCTTAGCTCCATGAAGAGCGGGAGAAATAAGTAAGTAAGTAGGATCTTCATGCCTGATGGTGCTTGCGGCTTTATTATGCGGTTTCCATTCACTCTTTGGCTCTTGCAACGTTCCGTGCAGTGCTCCACATCACAGATGCTGCAGACATTTCTTCGTCCATCATTCATGTCCATATTGTTCTTGGTCTTCCTTTCTTCTTCTTCTGATCTTCTTCGTGTTCGTTCTTTACGACCATTTTAATCACTCTTTGTGATATGTTTGATCTTTGTCAAGAACGTGTATACGTTGCACATTGGTTTGGTAGGCCCCTAAATGCATAGACTTCTATACGTTTAGGACATGTGCATCCGATTTCAGCCAAACCTCCTTAGTCACCTCTTACGACATGCGTGGCAGGTAACAGTGGTGCTATTCTTTACACCCCAAATTTGGGCACCGGTAACCACTCGGGCAGCTTCTTCTGATATTCATGGGAGAGTTGCTTTCGCTGATGTAGTTCGATTCATTTTCATTTTAAAAAAAGGGTCTAAACGCAAAGGATTGACTTCATTGCACCGGGTTTCCCAATATTACTCGTCCTATCCGCAGAAAGGCATCCACATGCCAAGAGTTTTGCACATAAGACGAAGTCCGTGATTTGAAGATATTTAAGACCTAGAACGGGACATTGCAGTCTGAGAAAACACCTCCGTAGAATGGGTGTCAGGGACTCAGCTTCCTGCACCTGTGGAGCACCAAAGCAGTCCCCAGAGCACATCCTGCAAGTCTGCCTGAGCAGCGTGCGAATGGAAATATGGCCAACAGAAACAATCCTTCAAAACAAACTAAGGGGGACCGGTGAAGATCTCAAGCGCACCGCCCTGTTTATGACACATCCCGGAGTAGTCGCATATCAGAATTTGATTGCAGAAGAAGACATTCAGGGAGCATTTGCAAACCATCTTGCTTTGGTGCATGGAGTTTTGCTCTCAAGGCAATCCTGAGAAAGTGTGTATGTTGTGGTGCACTTTGAATAATTCCATTGTAACGGCTGGCCTACCCAGAGTCACCTTTGATGGACTTTTATTCAGCGTTATGACAGGCTGCTTTATTTTAGAATGACCTTTGATTGTAGCCTATCTTTCAAACATCATATTCAACAAATGATACAACTTTGCAAGCGTTGCGTTTCAGGTCTCAGTTGCACACACTGAGCAGAGACTACTAGTCCTTCTGTTTCATCAACTGGTTAAGTCCGTGGTAGAGGACTTGAAAATCCTCACAGTTTCAAATGACAATGTGAACGACTCAAACGTATTCAGAATGAAGGCATGCATATAGTCATTGACTGCACTAGAGATACTCCCAAAGTAAAGATGAGATATATGCTTGGCATTAGGAGACTACGCTCCCATCATGCAATCGCCCAAACCAAAGCATATATGCAGATTACTTCTTCTTTTGTCGTCACACTGCTACCGGGTTGCTGCCAAGTGTTGTGGTTTTTTGTTTTTGTCTTGCGCTGTTCTGGTGGCTTGGTGATTATTATTTTGTTATCTGACAGGATTTTGCTATGTCATCTAACCATCTTTTCCGTGGTCTTCCTCGTGCCTTATTTCCTGACGTTCTGTTATAGAAGACTCTGTATGCGGTGGAGGTTGGATACATTCTTATTAAGTGGCCAACCCACTTCATTCTTTGTTTCTCAATGTAATTCAAGCAAGGTTCTGTGCCAACTTTCTTTCTTATGCTGATGACTTTGTTTCTCAATGTAATTCAAGTAAGGTTCTGTGCCAACTTTCTTTCTTATGCTGATGTTGTGACTTTGTTTCTCAATGTAATTCAAGCAAGGTTCTGTGCCAACTTTCTTTCTATGTTGATGTAATGTGGGTTACTGCGAATAAGATACCCACTGCACAAGAAGAACACTAATGACTTTAAATACACGAGAATCTTTAATTATGTATTAAAAAAATATTAGATTTTCCTTAATCTAATTATTCTCACCAACACATTGTCTTCAATCCCAAGTTCTTTTTCGATATATTAGTTTGTTCATTACATTTTAAATGCAGTATATATGGGTTTAAAGGGTTTTAAAGCCGAAGGATTGACTTCATTGCACCGGGTTTTACCCATATCGCTCGGTCCCTCTCTGCAGAAACGGCACGCCACCTGTCGAGAGTATTGCACAAAGCACAAACTCCAGCAACAATCCTAAGTCTCTGGGAAAAAAACTGCATTCGTGAACAGAACGACGCGGTTTGGATTTGAACCTACGACCTGCAACTGTCAAGGCAAAGTACTTAACCACAGAGACCCTCCTCTATGTATGGAGTGACCTTTACCCTGTGTAAAATTAAATGATAATAAACAGCCCTGACATAGATGATAGTTCGACATCAATAATTTTCATGTATGCTATATTTCATGTCTCTTATTAAAAATAAAAAAAATTCTCCAACCCACTGCACACAAGATAATAAATACTTATGACACCGCGTAGTAAACAACATATGTTGTTTCGTGATCAAGGCTGATTACCATCAAAACTTGAAATATATATTTGCTACCGAAACCTTCTTTGTTTATAGCATATTTGATGTAAGAATAAAATCTGACCCAGTTAAATAAGAAATACGACCAATTGCTCGATAGTTTCTTATTATTTTGTGTGTTTATATTTGGAAACGCATGATAAAAACTTTCTTGGTTCATATTGTTAATTGGTGGATTTCTGTTGAATCTTGTGTCAGGTAAGCGAGTTTTTTTTTTTTTAAACACAAAGTATAATAAGCAGAACAGTGCTGTTAAACGTTTTTATGTTAGCCCGCCTGCCCAGCGTGTTCGTAGCACCTTGGACGATGGGTGGCAAGCTCCCTGTGAGTGCGGGTTCAATTCCGCGGGCTGGCAGAAAAGTCACAGGTTCTCCAGATTTACGGTGTTCGTGGCACCGAAGGGTTACGATGTCCATGGCACCGAGACGAAGAGCTGAAAGCTCAAATGTTTCTAGATCGGGAAAAAAACACCCATTTTTATATAATGGTGCGCGTCTAAATAATGACCGCTATGTTGTGCGATCGACGTCATGACACATTGAGTATTCCCATGCGTGCTCTGTCCTCCGCTGCAGCAGCCATCCCAAAATATATTTGCTCACTACACCCATGAGAAGTTGATTAGTATACCTCGCCCGAGTGGTTACCGGGGCCCAAATTTGTCGTGTAAAGAATAGAACCACTGTTACTTGCCACGTATGTCGTAAGAGGCGACTAAGGAGGTTTGCTGAAATCGGATGCATGTGTCCTAAACGTGTAGAAGTCTATGCGTTTAGGGGCCTATCAAACCAATGTGCAACGTATACACGTTCTTGGCAAAGATCAAACATATCACAAAGAGTGATTAAAATTGGTCATAAAGAACGAACGTAAAGAAGAAGAAGATTGGTATACCTTCTCTCTACCACGAAGACGACACTGTCTGGCATGTCCAAATTTAACTTCTAATTCTCGTTCCAGTGTCTGAGACTCGCACATATCACATAAATGAGAGCGTACCGCATTTATGACATCTTAATCTCTGTCCATACTTCTACCCGCTTGAGTTGGGCATTGTTTGCAAGAAAATCAATACGTTTGTAACCCTGCACTCCAGCATGTCCAGGTGTGTACAGCCAAGTCATTATCTTAAAATGTGATCTCCAAATGCTGTCCACCCATTCCACGCGCAGACTTCCAGATTCAGTCATTTGAAGCATATTCATCGAGTTTGATATGATAATTGTACCTGTTGATCAGCCACCCTTGAGAGAGTCCGGAGGCAGCGGTGATCTCCATAGTAATGCTCGATGTTGTTGTCTCGAAGGTGCCGCAGTCCTCATGAAGTGTGCTACCGTTTCGTTGTGCTGAATCCACGATCTGGTTCCGTATCTACAGAGCCATCGGTGTAAATAATGATCTCATCTGGATGGAAGTGCTGATTCACGAGTGCAAGAATCTGTGCATTGGCGATGCCTGGAGCACAATCCCTACAGCAGCGTTCAAGTGTACTGACAACCCTGGTGTAATCAATCATATCCTCTGATATAGGCATCCATTCTTTCCCATGCCTCAGCTCGACTAGAGCACAGACCTGTTTAATAACATCCTCGGCCATCCAGGATCGGCCTCTCTTCAAACGCCTTCCCTTGTTTTCATTTATGGCATTATGTAGAGGATGCTTGTTGTCTTCAGATACTCTCAGATAAGCTTTTACCCGTGCGATTTTGTGTCTCATGGCCATCGTTGGCAAGCCAAGGACATATCGCATTGCCTAAGGCGAAGTGTCACGTGCGGAACTGAGTATAAACATCATCGCTTCATATTGGATACTGCCTCCGACGATGTTCTGCTTACTGTCAGAAGACCAAGACCATAGTCCACCAAGCTCAGCACTGGTCCCCGGTAAAGAAGGAGCAGCAGGCGTTGTTCAATATCCGCCTCCGCCATAATTTTCAGAGCCGTTAACCCTTTTCTTGTCCTTATGATTACGTTCTCATCATGACTCTGAAATGACATACTTCTGTCTACAGTTATTCCATGATATTTTAGTGTTTCTCTTCTTCCAATGTCTTTGTTGCACATGCAGACAACTGGAGTAGGTGTCTTGACTATGTGAATGTCAGAGAAGCCTTTGCTGGATTCACATCTAATAAAATATGAATAAAATATAATACGAGCATAGAGCAGTGCTGTTAAACGTATTTATATAATGGTACGCGTCTAACTAATGACCGTGAATATGCGGGCGCCGTGTGACAATTGAAATAATACTAACAATGTAACATTAATAAAAATAATAACAGATTAAAACAAGTTATAAAAAAAAATATTGTACTCGAGAAAAAAAACCCACGGAAACATAATGTTATTTCCAAATACATTTTGTTCTTGAAATGCTGGTTAACGTTAAAATCAGAGGAATCAAATGGGGCGCTATGATTGTATCAGACGGACGCTCATAGATTTTGAAAAGGCATTCGACAGGGTCCACAGAGACAGCCTATGGAAGATACTAAGACAATACGGCGTACCGCAGAAGCTTGTCAACATCATAGCCCTCTTCTATAAAGATTTCTCCTGCAACCTAAAGAATTCCAACAAAACATTTCCAGTAAAATCTGGTGTAAGACAGGGATGCGTAATGTCCTCTCTTTTGTTTAGTATTACAATTGACTGGGTGCTAAAAATGCCATAAAACAACAAGCACCAAGAGGAATAAGATGGACCCCTTTCGATATGCTTGAGAACCTGGACTTTGCAGATGATATAGCCCTGGTGTCACACAAATATGAACATATACAAGAGAAAAGTACAATACTTCACAGCACGGCAAAGACAGTAGGCCTCAAAACAAACACAGGAAAAACAAAAATTATGACAAACAGTGAAATCCAACAACCAGTAATGTTAGAAAATGAAACACTGGAAAGGGTTGAGCAGTTTAAATATCTTGGTAGCGTACTGACACTAAATGGTGGCACAGAGGAAGATATAAAATCACGTCTAAGTAAGGCCAGAACCGCTTTTGCCAGAATGAAACCAGTATGGAAGTCCAAAATCTACAATAGGACCACAAAGCTTAAACTCTATAAAAGCATTGTTTTGCCAGTTTTGCTCTACGGATCAGAGTGTTGGAGGATGACCAAAGGAGATACTAGCAGGCTGTCAGTTTTCCACCACTCTTGTCTTCGCAGAATCTTGGGAATCTTTTGGCCAGTAAAAATATCAAATAACCAACTACTCCAAGACACAAGACAAGAGGCAATGAATGGCATACTCAAAAAGAGAAGATGGAAATGGCTCGGACATGTTATGAGAATGAGACAAGAAATGCCTGCAAGGTAGCCCTCACTTGGACACCAGAAGGAAAGAGAAAGAAAGGCAGACCACGGACAACATGGAGGCGCATGATGGAAGAGGAACTGGACACCGCATCTGTGACGTGGGGCTCTGCGCTGAAGGTTGCACGGGACAGGAGAGCATGGGAAGTCCTTTATGAAGCCCCATGTGTCACTGGGCATGACGGGATTAAGTAAGTAAGTAATAATCAATAAGATAGCAAAAGAGTTTCTGTAGTTAAGTCTTCTCCTCGCGTTCCGAAGGTCGGGAGTTCGAACCCGGACCGCGAACTTCTGTCACGGGTGTATTCTTTTCAGAGATCCTTATGGTTGTTGCAGGAGCTACGAAACTCGTGCTTTGTGCAATACTCTCTACATATATGGTGCAGAACAGAGCGGTGAAGGGTAAAATTATATGCAATGAAGTCAATCTTTCGATTTTATATAACAAAAGAATACATTTTCCTGTTTACAACGGGACATTTGTATGCTTCTGATCGCCCGTGTAGTACCGGGGCCCGCAAGAGAAGCAAAGAATAGTACCACTGCGACTTACAATGCATGTCGTAAGAAGCGACTGATGTAGGCCCTAGGGATGCTAAAAAGTTAATTGCATATCCTTTACAGGATTTTGTGAATCAACCCCAGCTTTTTAACGCTGTTTGTGATTTTTCTAGGCGTTATTACGTTCAGTAGTTTGCCATTGCTTTCTGAACGGGTGGTGCCGTCATCCTTTTGTAAAAATCCACGCGAAACAATTTACAACCAAATTGTCCGCAGCGCGATTCGAACTCAGAACGTCGGGGTTAATAGACCGAGTCACTATCCACTAGGCCACGGACGCCACCTAAGGATGCTACCCTAGTAAATAAAAAGCATCGCAAAAATCGAATGTGCTGGCCTACTTGTAGACGTATAACTGGCACAATGTAGAATCGCTCTTAGGCTCAGATCACATACAACTCACACGGAGTGGTTGACAAGTGGTCGATATGGAGCGTTCGAAGAAGTATGCTTCTGATGATCTACATCAGTGTTTCCCAACCTTGTTTGTGCTATGCCCCACCTAAACGTTTCTAAAATTCTTATGCCTCCTATACATCATATACATTATTGTGTATATTCAAATATCTCTCCCCTTAACAATCAAATTGCCCCCTTTGGAGCGTAGGCCCCACGTTGGGAAACACTGATCTACATGTTTTCAGTTCGCTGATACTTAGATCAAACAATCTTACATCAACAACTATTTAAATGTTTGCGTACCGCATTGATTGTATAACACAAATATGGGAATCTATAATATAATAAATAACGGAATGTTAATCTATCAGAATAATGAAAAAAGGCGAATCAAATGTGCAGCCAACAAGATTTACACGTTTGTCCTATCATTGATTCTAGTGTGTGGGTGTGGCTCAGTGACAGCTGGATTTTCACACCAACGTTCAGTGCTCATTTCCCGGTAAGTCGATTCCCTAGTCACCTGTGTTATATTATGCAATCGACGTCATGGCATATTGGGCATTCCAATTCGTGCTCTGTCCTCCGCTGTAGTAGCCATCCGAAAAGTCCAATTGCTCACCGTACCCATGAGAAATTGATTAGTACATCTTCTCTCTCTACCACGAAGCCAACACTGTCTGGCATGTTTTAACACTTAACACATAATTCTCTAACTAGTTCAAATGTTTGAGACTTGCCCATGTCACATAAATGAGAGAGTGCCGCATTGAAGATATGTCCTGTCTATATTTCTGCCCGCTTGAGTCGGGGCATTGTTTCAAGAAAGTCAGCACGCTCGTTACCATGCACTCCAGCATGTCCAGGTGTGTACAGCTAAGTCCTTTTCTTGAGATGTGTTCTCCGAATGTTGTCCACCCATTCTACGCGCAGACTTCCAGATTCAATCCTTTGAAGCATATTCATCGAGTCTGGTATGGTAATCGTATGGTTTACCTGTTCACATGCTCACCCACCCATGACAGAGCAATGGAGGCAGCGGAGATTTCCATAGACATGCTCTATGTCATTGTCTCGAAAGCGACGCAGTCCTCATGAAGTATGCTACCGTTTCATTGTGCTGAATAAGCCAACGATGATCTGGTTCCGCGTCTGACAGAGTCATCAGTGTAGATAATGATATCACCTGGATGGGAGTGCTGATCCACGAGTGTAATAATCTCCACATTGACGACGCCCCGGGGCCTATTCTCTACAGCAGCGTCCAAGTGTACTGACAACCCTGGTGTAATCAATCATATCCTCTGACATAGACATCCATTCTTCCCCATGCCACAGCTCGTCCAGAACAGAAGCTTTTCTAAGAGTTTCTGAAGACACAAATCATCATCTGCACAAATCCATAAATGAAAACAAGGGCAGACGTTGGAAGAGAGGTCGATCCTGGATGGCCGAGGCAGAGGATGTTATTAAACAGGTCTATATTCTAGTCTGATCCTGATACACGTTCAATCTTCCAACACTATCCTTTGGTGCGTACAGACGGGACAGAAGCCTTAAGGATATGTTGGTTCACAGTCGCCTCAAGCCTAACATCCAGAGTCATTTTGGCACCATCCAGTGTGGCCGTCGGCGCTGCAACACTTGTGCTTATGTAATACAGACCCGCACGGTGTCTTTTCCAAAAGCCACGTTCGTTGTTGAAGACAGTTTCACGTGCGAGTCCCGTAATATTATCTATGCCATTATCTGCAAGCGGTGCAACAAGGCCTATATTGGGAAACCGGCAGGAGACTCAGTGACCGATTCGCCCAACACTTGCGCGATATACGCCAATGCTCTGTGACCCTGTAGCTACCCATTTCAATGATACTGGCCATTCAGGAGCTTGCGATGTCCAGGTCACAGCCATCCGATCATGTTCCTCTGATGATCGTAGTCGATTTGCTCTGGAGAATCGGTTGATTTCTTGTATGGTACCTTGCGACCACGCGGGCTCAACGTATTACATTCTTATGCTTCTTAGTACTTTCTCTTCCCATGCTTTGTAATCTCTATGGGTATATGTTGCATGTATTACATTCTTATGCTTCTTAGTACTTTCTCTTCCCATGCTTTATAATCTATATGGGTATATGTTGCATGTATTCAAGTTATATATTTACTAGATGTTTCATTGTTTCTTTTCTATTTCTAGTTTTTATGTGTGTTTTTGTGTTACATTTATTTCGTTATTCGTTTTATTCCAGATTTTCCTTAGATACGTTGGTATTTGGTCGTCCATTTGTGTTTCATTTTAATTTGTCACTCCTGTTTGTTCGTTTGCTTGATAAAGGCCTTGTTGGTCGAAACGTTGCTGTTTATCGTCACTGTTTATGTATTTTGTAAAACTATAGTACTTTGTTTGTACGTGTTTCACTATATTCTAGTCACCCATGTGAAAATAATTCCCCGGGTTTTCAGAGCGGGAACGGTATTATGAAAAGTCGCAGGTTTGCTGTGTATGTGTTATTTACCTGGCGTTTTCAGTTAACTTTTAGTTAGCTGTCAGCTTCTTCTTCTACGAACGCTCCATGTTGAACACTTGTTAAACCACTCTTTGTGATTTGTATGTGATCTAAGCCTAAGAGCGATTGTACATTGTGCCAGTTATGCGCCTACAAATAGGTCAGCCCATCCGATTTCTGCGACGCTTTTTACTTACTAGTGTAACCTCCCTAGGTCCCTACCTTAGTTATCTCTTACAACATCGACATGCCTTGTAGGTCACAGTCTTACTATTCTTGCTTACCCTTGCGAGTTCTAGCAACACATGGGCGAGCTGTCAGCTGAAAGGGGTCGAATAAATATGAATGTTTCCAACCAGTATGCATGTATGCAAAACTAGGGGCGATTGAATTCACATATATATATTTCAACCAGTATACAAATACTACGCCAGCCGGCACGGTACCTGATGATGATGATACAAATACAGATCTAGAGGCCCTTGAATTAACATATATCTTTCTATTCAAACCAATATGATATACCTGTATATTTACTATACAGGTATAGTAAAAAAAAAAGTAAAGGAACCCTTTCATACCTCGTGGTATATAGGGCAATACAGTGTTAGGCCTGTATTTTTCATTGACCGTCGGCACACGATGGGGATGTGGTCAGCATCACGCCGGCCGCATTTACTTTTCCAGAGCATGTCTGGTACCCAGTTGAGGCTGGGTCGACCTGACGCACTGCGGGAGTTGAACCCAGACCACCAGCCGTGAGAAGCGAGTTCACTAACAACTACGCTACCGCGGCTCTCGAAATACAGGTATAGGGGGACTTGAATTCCCATACATCTATTCCAACCAGTACTGATCTAGTGACACTTGAGGTTATACATACAACTATTCCAACCAGTACTGATCTAGTGACACTTGAGTTCATCATAGCCAACTTTAAACTCGTACGGTCAGCGGAGTCAGGTAAAAATATTAGGAAATGAGACCCCGACCGTCACGTGACCTCGAATTCCAGTATTGTTGTATATAGTCGAATTCTTTTTAAAATCAACACAAAATGCTAAATCAAAGTTATATTATGCAACAAGTTAAGCTTAACAATAAGGAATATCAATATTATGAATATTTTTCATCAATAAATAACCATTGATTCATAGAATTAAGTAAAATTTCAAAAAAAAAGCTTGCAGTGTTCTATCAAACATATACAATATCCAGCCCCCAACTCAAAGTAAGTCAGGGTTTCCCTGTCAGTGATGCAGTCCAATAATAGAGTTGGCTGTGAGTTTATACATATATCGATTCCAACCAGTACTCATCTAGTGACGCTTGAGTTTATACATACATCCAGTGGCGGCTCATGATCGTTTTTGTTGGTGGGGCCAGACACAGATTTTCGGAAAAATCATGGTTTTGGGTTAGGCTATATTTTATTTTATTAAATAATAAATGCACGTTACGCATTATTTTTGGTGGGGCCGCTCCTCTGGCCCTTAATGACGAGCCGCCACTGCATACATCGTTTCTACTTCTTCGTATGCCCGTCTAAACCACATCCAACTCTAGATAACTAGACCAGACAACTGACCGGGAAATCCCTGATCTAGATCAGAGAAGGGGGCTGGAATGTATATATGTTTGATAGAATACTGCACCCTTTTTTTGCAATTTTACTCAATTCTGTGAGTCTATGGTTATTTATTGGTGAAAAATATTCATAATATTGTTAAACTTGCCCGTCTGTCCAGCGTGTTCGTAGCGCGTTGGACTACGGGTGACTATCCCTCTGTGTATGCGGGTTCAATTCCGCGGGATGGCAGAAAAAGCCACAGATTCCCCAGATTTACGGTGTTCGTGGCACCGAACCGAAGGGTTACGATGTCCATGGCACCGAGCCGAAGAGCTAAAAAATTCAAGTGCTTCTGGATCGGAAAAAAAATAAATTGTTAAACTTAACTTATTGGATAATATAACTTCGGTTTATCATTTTATGTTGATTTAAAAATGAATTTGTCTATATACACCAATACTGGAATTCGAGAGTCCCTGGTGTAGTTGTGGTCTGATTTCCCATAATTTTTACCCGAGTCCGAAGGCCCATACGTTTATAGTTGGATCTGTCTAAACTATGAGATGGGGTGCCTTTATGAAGCTGAATGTCAGTTTAAGTTTCTCGAGAGTTCCCCATAGCTTGCTCTATACATCGATTCCAGAACCAGTACTGATCTAGAGAATCTTGTGTTTCCAAGCTTTGTCTGTATGCAGAAATGATGTATCGGAAGATCTTCTGCACATTCTGGGCAGAGATCAGAAAGATCATATCACGAACAAGATGGCGTGGATTCCCTGCAAAACGCTTAGATTCGCAATCAAGTTACAGTTATCATTGTTGATTTTACGCAAACATTTTAAGATAAAATGATTGTCACGTTCTGAAACAATGTACAACAAAGGGTAAAGGTCAGGTTAAGTGGTATCACTGGGTGATGCTTACGTTTTATCTAAACATTGAATAAAGTCAAGACACAGAGAAAGCTTGCTATCAATATAAGAAAGAGGCAATCATCATTTTTTTGGGCATGTAATGAGAAGGACTCGGTCTATTAACACCGACGTTCTGAGTTCGAATCACGCTGCTGACAGTTTGGTTGCAAATTGTTTCGCGTGGACTTTTACAAAAGGACGATGGCACTACTCGTTCAGAAAGCAATGGCAAACTACTGAACTACCAACATCTTCCACTGTCTTCCACGATCGCTCCTTCCCTAAATTTCACCTGCTGTCACCGAATATTTTAAATCTTCTCTTTGCATTATATGCCCGAAGAACCGTGATTGCCGGATTCTTATTCTTTTGATAAAGTTTCTTTGTGTGTAGGCCTGAGTTACAATTTCCTCATTTGTTTTCTTAGCTGTCCATGGAATTTTCCGCATTCTTCTGTGAAACCACATCCCTGTGGCTTCCAATGATCGTAGTAATTGTTTGTTCATTGTCCATGATTCGCTGCCATACAGAAGTATTGGTTCAATATAGCACTGGAGTATTCGTTTTCACAGTGTCATTGTTAGTAAATTCACATATAGTGTGTTTTTCATTTTCGTAAATGCTTCTTTTGCTTGAGCTATTCTGTTCCTAATACTGGCATTAATAATAATAATTCCTCTCGTACCGTTATACGTTACGTAGGTTCTGCAAGTAATTTCTCCATACCTCTCTATCCTTGGCAACTCGCTCAATCTCATCCATGGAACTGAGACCGATATTTCTTGCCTCTCTCAGCAAAGTTCGTTTCAGGGTCTCTTTAGATCAACCTCTCTTTCTTGAACCCTTTGCATCCCACTTCAATGCCTGCTTTGGTATTCGTTGATCATTTCTCCTCAAGGTGTGTCCAACATATCTCCATCTTCTCTTTCTTATAACAGTTGTCACTAGTGGTTGACCAGACATATCTCTGATTGCATCACTTCTCCTGAATTCGTTCCATTTTATATTCATTTTTCGCAGACATCTATTTTCAAATGCATTCAACTTGCTTAATACTGGCATTAGTTAGTCTTTCCTCTTGGGCCTGTGGGCGGCGCATAGGGCAGAGGTCATAGCTCTCCATGTCTCGCGGTTCGTTGCTATCTGTTTTAGGTCTTTAATGTTTGCTAGGCCCATCGTTGAGCCTTCTCTGATGATGGTTCTACACAGAGTCTCTCTTGGTCTTCCTCGTTTTCTTTTTCCCTCTGGTGTCCATAGGAGGGATTGGTAAGGAGTTAGTAGGGATTTAGTAAGGGGATTAGTAAGGGAGTTAGTAAGGAGTTAGATTGGTAAGGGAGCTTAAAATATATCGCAAGACAGTATATCAGCTCGGTAAAGTGAATGGATTAACATAATAATGGAATAGAGAGAGAGAGAGAGAGAGAGAAGGAGAGAAGGACATTCTCTCTACGTTTTATATTTGCAACAAAAAGAAAATATACTCTCATTTATGATTTAACCAGATGTTTCTTTCAAATACACTTCAAATAAAAACAGCCCACGACGAAAACGTGCAAGCTAACAGTAATCAATAGTTTGCCTGTCTATAACATTTCTGACCAACCCAGTACAGCAGGTGTGAAATTATGTTACCAGATGGTAGAGTGGTTAGCTTCTTAATATTTGAATGAACTAGAAATATGATCAATTGTTTCCGTATTTAGCTTCAGATGTTGATATAACTAGGCAAAAAGTTGTAACTAAGTCAGAAAAAGGGGAAGACTGCAGTAAAACTTAGTAAAGTAGTGAAACACGTAAGAACAAAGTCAGGGAGATACGATACTCATCTTAATGAGAATAAATGTTAATATGTATGTTAGAGTAGTGAAACACGTACAAACAAAGTACTATAGTTTTACAAAATACAGAAACAGTGACGATAAACAGCAACGTTTCGACCAACAAGGCCTTTATCAAGCAAACGAACAAACAGGAGTGACAAATTAAAATGAAACACAAATGGACGACCAAATACCAACGTATCTAAGGAAAATCTGGAATAAAAACGAATAACGAAATAAATGTAACACAAAAACACACATAAAAACTAGAAATAGAACGGAAAAGAAACAATGAAACATCTAGTAAATATATAACTTGAATACATGCAACATATACCCATATAGATTACAAAGCATGGGAAGAGAAAGTACTAAGAAGCATAAGAATGTAATACATGCAACATATACCCATATAGATTACAAAGCATGGGAAGAGAAAGTACTAAGAAGCATAAGAATGTAATACGTTGAGCCCGCGTGGTCGCAAGGTACCATACAAAGAAATCAACCGATTCTCCAGAGCAAATCGACTACGATCATCAGAGGAACATGATCGGATGGCTGTGACCTGGACATCGCAAGCTCCTGAATGGCCAGTATCATTGAAATGGGTAGCTACAGGGTCACAGAGCATTGGCGTATAACGCGCAAGTGTTGGGCGAATCGGTCACTGAGTCTCATGCCGGTTTCCCCAATATAGACCTTGTTGCACCGCTTGCAGATAATGTCATAGATAATATTACGGGACTCGCACGTGAAACTGTCTTCAACAACGAACATTTTGTTATATGTTAGAGTACACAGTTACTGTTTGCGTCATTTAATTTACCACTACTGTGGGATAACAAGAGCCACAATTGCGTAGGTGTTAGTTTACTCAGTAAACGAGTGGTTCCAGGATCGAAATTTCAAGTTGAGGTGTTTTCTTCTACGTTTTCTTCATACGCTCCATATCGACCACTTATTAGTCCACTCTTTGTGATTTGTATGTGATCTCAACCGAAGTACGATTGTACGTTGTGCCAATTATGCGCCTATAAGTAAGCCAGTACATCCGATTTCTCCGACGATTTTTATTTACTAGGGTAGCTTCACTAGGCCCATACCTCAGTCTTCTCTTACAACATGCCTTGTAGGTCACAGTGTTACTATTCTTTGTTCCCCTTGTGAGCCCCAGAAACACACGGGCAATTTCCCAATATATTAAATGATGTAAAAGAATTATGTTTCCTTTCGATTTTTTTTTTTTTGGTTATGTTTTTGAAGTTGAGATGGGGTTTTTAAGCTAAGTCAGAGGCTGGGTTCCACCCAAGTAGCATCGAGTTTACTTAGTGGTTGACGTAGTAGCTAAAGTCTTCAAGTCGTGCTTCTTACAGATTATCAGCTCATGATTTCAAAGATCTGAAACGAATGATTACAGCAGGACTAGATGCAGTTTTCTTCTGCATTCAGTTTATTGATCATGCAAGATCATCAACAGTATAGTCATTTATTGCTTGTGTTATTCTACGCTTTAATTTCAACTGTCATATTTCATCTCAAGTGATTAATGTACTTAATTATATATTTAGCTGTATCGATTTGTTTCAAATGTCATATTTACTATTGTGGTTTAGTTTCTCCCCGTTATTCTTCACTGCTCCACGCGGAGCATTGGGTTTCAAGAGTTGAACTCCACTTATCCCGATCTCTGGTCTTTTTTTTACGGTTTAACAGGATATCCCCCATTCTTCAGTTCCGCAAGAAGACTCCGTCTCCAGACCTGTTTACATCGTCCTCTTTTCCGCTTCACTTGCCGGTTCCAATTAAGCGATTGTTTAGTGACACTCGACTCTGTCTTTTGCAAGGTATTCCCGACCTATGGCCATTGTCTCCTCTTAACCTGGGTCACCATGAGTTCCTTGTCATTTCTTATCCCTAAGTCTGTGTTTGCTACTCTGTCGTCATACCATCTTAGTCTGAGAATATGCCGAAGACATCTGTTGATAAATGTCTGAATCTTATTTGTATTGTCTTCTTCTTCTTCACCTTTCAACTCCCAACGGAGCACAGGTCTTCAACAAACTTCTTCCAGCTCTTCCTCTCTCTTGCCATCCCTTCCAATTCTTTCCATGTTTTACCTATCCTTTTAATATCAGCCTCCAGCTCTCTTCTCCAAGTCTGTCTAGGCCTTCCCCTACTCCTCTTTCCCTGCGGGTTCCAAGACAGTGCCTGTCTTGCAATGCTGGTCGGTCTTCTCAATGTGTGTCCTATCCATCACCAGCGTCTCTTCCTGTGCTCTTTCTCCACTGGTATCTGCTTAGTTCTTTCTTCGAGTTCATCGTTCGTAATCTTATCATACCATCTCAGTCCTTCCATTCTACATAAACATCCATTTACGAAAGTTTGTAGTTTTCTGATGGTTTCTTTTGTTGTCTTCCATGTTTCGAGCCATAGAACAGCACTGACTTCACATTTGATTGAAAGATTCTCAGCTTTGTGTTCTAGTATATTTTAACTGTTTTATATATATATATCATAAATGGGTTACTGTTTATAACAGTGGCGGCACGTGGTCATTTTTCTTGGTGGGGCCAGACGTAAATTTTCGGAAAAATCACGGTTTTATAGTATTTACTATTCCGGGAAGTTATTCCCCCTTTCGATTATTGGTAGGGCCGGGCCCCACTGACCCTTAATGACGAGCCGCCCCTGGTTTAGAATATAACATTTATTTGTGTTGGGTCTCAATTACAGTTTAGAATATACTCACTACACGCTGGACATGCCTATAGGTGTTCCGATCTTCTTCTAAATATCTCAAACAACGTCTGACCAGGGACGACTCGTCATTAAGAGTCAGTGGTGCCCGGCCCCACCAAAACCGAAAGGGAATAACTTTCGAAATAGACAAATAATAGTAAATACTCAAAAACCATGATTTTACGAAAATTTGTGTCTGGCCTCACCAAGAAAATGACCACGCGCCGCCACTGCGTCTGACCATATCAGTTCGATATTGATTGATGAGCCTTCTCATATACCTGTTGTGCTGTTCTTTTATGGCCACTGCAAATTTCAATCTCAGCTCTAGCAATCTAGTAGATGACTTTTTTTATATTTTTATTTGGATGTCGAATCCTTACTACTTTGTCGATCTGTTGTTAAGTAAAGAAGAAGATAATATACGTTTAACCTTTTCACTCCTCAATTTGTTCTGCCTCCAGACGCTAATTTTGCAATGTATTAACATTGTCCTCTACGTATCCCAATTAATTATCCAGTATATTGGCTTTGCTTCATCTTAAGGGGTTATACTACTGACGGTTAGGTCATTATAGCTTATAGATATCGATTTTTCAAATTCATCATATTATGTTAGTATTGCATCTCTACAATCAAATTACGTAAAGAGTTTTTATTTATGATCCCGAAAAATGCTTCAAAATTATTTTTGAACATCCCTACCCTCTAAAAATTCGTTATAGAAAATGTCTACAATTGTCTTTCTTTTGTCCCTAGATACAGTGTATGGCATTCAATTAACCCAATCGAGTCATGTATCATTGTAAAGCTTGATCTGAGTACTAACAGATATATTAGATTCAATTAGACTAGGCAATGAGTGTATGCTCTAACAGACGATTTCCCTGACAATTTAAACTAAATTCACATTATATTTTAAAACGCAATTTTCTCCCATTTGTAAATTTCGTTAACGTGGGTAATGTACGTTTTCCACAGTGAAAGAAATCTTCAAGATATCAATATGAGATTAGGCGCAGACATGTATCTATTAATATGGAAGGGACTAGACAACAGAAAATGTGCCTTTCTCAAGCGAATAAATATATATGAATTTTTTAATTAACCAATGGGTGCTATTTTTGGCTGTGAATTGGGTAGGTCTTATTCGTTGCACCCCAGAGATCAGTTACATGCTACAGAACAATTTAAAGTTGTCAGGTACCCAGAATATTGGTATATTTAGGCTCTGCAGTCAAAAAAAATTGCAATTGTTATTTATTTCACTCTGTTTGGAGACCGTACGACGTTGTTTACGATCCAACATGGCTGCCGTTTCCATGGCAACCCGATAATTTATTAATGCGAAAGATATATAAATTTTCATTTTAGACCACTCTAGTAGTAACTGCTATGTATCACATAATTTTATTGAGAGATAAGAAAGTTGAGAAATCCTGTAGCATAACCCCTTAAAATATACTGTGAGCCGGTATATCGGCTTAGACGCTCGAAAGGGTTAAAAAGCACGAATTAAAGAAAATACGTGGTATAATATTAGAGTTTTGGGGCGTGTTAACTCGTTTGTTTAATGGAGCATGAGAAAGCAATGATCAAATGCGTTGATCTAGAAGATTCATGCATTTGTCTTCATTCCGTCCTTCTGATTTCCGTAGATACTCCTATGAATGACTACATTTTGATTGGTTGATCAATTTGATGAAATGATTATCCGTACGGGTTATTTGTCTGCTGTCTTTCTTTGGCTGTCTCACTTTCTGTATGCCTGCCGGATCGTTAAATTTTATCGATTTGCAATCCAATTTTGTTCTCTGTCCACTGCTCTGTTAGTCTTTCTGTCATGATGACACAGGTCAGGAAGAGAGGCTCTGTGGTTAAGTGGTTAAGCCTTTGTATTCCAAAGTTCGTTGAAGGTCGTGTATTCGAATCCGGACCACTCCGTACTCATGAGTGCATTTTTTTCCAGAGACCCCTAAGGTTGTTGCCGGAGGTACAGAGTTCATGCTTTGTACAATGTGTACATGCACTATTTCAATCACTGAGTATCCATGCCCCTGTTGGGACTCAAATATTTCGTCTTCTGTGGTGAAAGTCACTGAGTCGTTCTTAAAAAAAAGAAAAAAAAGGAAAGGAACCCTTTCATACCTTGGGGTATATAGGGCAATACAGTGTTAGGCCTGTATTTTGATGTGGTCAGCATCACACCGGCCGCCTTTACTTTCCAGAGCATGTCTGGTACCTAGTTGAGGATGGGTCGACCTGAGAGCCGTCGCGGTCGGGAAAAATTTCACGCCCACTATGGGAGCTGAACCCGAACCACCAGCATTGAGAAGCGAGTTCACTAACAACTACGCTAGCGCGGCTCTGAGTCGTTCTTACAACGAGTATATTGGGGATCTTTGTGGCGTGGAGGTAAGGTGTTCACCTCTCGTTTCAAAAGTACTCTGTTTAGTCCCTGCGTGGAGCTGTCGGGATATTTATTCAGAGATCCATATTCTCAATGTGGGTAAGATCGACTTCATAGTCATTTCAGACAGAGATCCCTATTCTCAATGTCGGTAAGATCGACTTCATAGTAATTTCAGCCACAGATCCCTATTCTCAATGTGGGTGAGATCGAATTCATAGTAATTTCAGCCACAGATCCCTATTCTCAATGTGGGTGAGATCGAATTCATAGTAATTTCAGAGACGAACGATAAAACGTTGATCTGTGTTCAAGTTAAGCTCGTCAAATAACTCTTACCTGCTGCCTTGCAGGTCGGTTGGGGACAGCCACAGGCTGGCGAAGAGCGAACCCAGTAAACGCTGGCTAAAACCAGGCACATCGTCGAAGGATAAGCACCAGAGCTCCAAATGGCGCTGAAAATGTGACGAAACACACCGATGCTAAGGCTGCAAGAATCAGATTTCCACATGAACGAGATTTATAGGGAAATCTGGTACATCAGTCTAAGGGTGATCGCGAGAGAGAGAAATAACTCTTGACAGTTGAAGTGCATACCTAGCACTGCTAATGAGTGCAATTTTCATCGTGACCCCTACTCACCTTCCTCTTCGATATCAGAGTTCTTCCTCAGCACGTGCTTTGTTTTATGCCATACCTTTCCGTAATCATTTACCTGTAGCCAGAATGTATAGAAACTAAGTGTAGTCTTTCACCATCTTAGACTATCTCATATTGTACCATCCTAGCCTTAGACTGTATCTCACCTTTTACTGTATTTGTATTCTTTTGTCTAATCCTGTTCTGCCACACGGTATTTTCCGGTTTCGTTTGCCGAGCTACTGAGTTAGTGCTTGAGCAACGCTGTGAGCTATGAATGTTACATGGAATGCTTTTGCTGTGTCAACCGTGCGTTTGTTGTGTGTATTCAGAAAATGGCGGACAGTGGTTATGACGAACAAGCTCAATCTGCCGTGTGCAGTTATATTGCGAGTGCAGAAAGCTGGATTTTGTCATGATTGATGTTCCCTTCGACAAGAATTGCTATTCAAGTGATGAACAGTTTTGTGTTGCTACATTAGCGACGGCCATATGCATTTTATGCGGTGCAGGTTGCTTTGTGGCTGTACGGTGTTTATTCTGATTAGTTCACGGAAACATTTATTGTAGCATTTGTGATTTCGAAGCGCAATTATGGGACCGTTCATAGTAAGTTTGGAGAACCCATAACTATGATCTATGTAATTAAGCTTAAATGAATCTTACCTGCGCCTTGCAGGTCGGTTGAGACAGCCACAGGCTGCAAGAGAACTAGTAAACGCTGGCTAAAACCAGGCACATCGTCGAAGGATAAGCACCAGAGCTCCAAATGGCGCTGAAAATGTGACGAAACACACCGATGCTAAGGCTGCAAGAATCAGATTTCCACATGAACGAGATTTATAGGGAAATCTGGTACATCAATCTAAGGTGATCGCGAGAGAAAATAACTCTTGACAGTTGAAGTGCATACCTAGCACTGCTAATGAGTGCAATTTTCATCGTGACCCCTACTCACCTTCCTCTTCGATATCAGAGTTCTTCCTCAGCACGTGCTTCGTTTTATAGCCAATTATCTTTTCTATATTCAGTCTTGAGATATCTTCACCATGTATGACTATTGTCAATCCTGTTCTCACGTATTTCGTTCTTTGCCAGCTACTGTATCACACTACTACTGTGTTTGGATCTTTCTGTAACCTGTGATTATTCGTATTGTTGAGAGCCTAGCTGCAGTATATGCCTGGTTTGTATGATGATGCCTTCGACATTGCTTCAGTATACATGTGTTACATGGAATGCATTTTTGCTCGTGCTGTGCGTAGCGTGTTTATTGGAAGTTCGGAAAATTTACGTGAAGCTTTCGTGTGATTTCATTGCGCATTATGAGGGACCGTTCAGTGATTGGAAGTCTTGACAGAATTATGCATGAACTTTGCTTGAATTATGAAAGCGTCAGGAAATTCTATAGCGATTTTCATGGTTACGTTCGACTAGGATAACTTTGCTTTCGTGATTTCTTTGGACAAGACGTTTTTTGGCAAAACCCGAAATAACAAGAACAAGAATTAGACTAAAATGTACAGCTACTACAGTGATTCTTATATCCATGCCATTCCTGGGTCTTCAGGACCCACTATGACGATGTCTAAGAATGAGAAGTGTTGAATTGTGCTTATGTCTATGATTTCTGGAAGCTCTATAATCACCTGTCATACATGCTTCTATCTGCCATGTCTTTGACAGATTGGCAACGAGATCAAATAGTATGAATCTGGGTGATGTCGCCTTAATACTGTACCTGTTGAGTTGATACATTGATCTTGAGTACTGTCTGTTGTTCGTTTATGAGGCCGAAACGTTTAATTTGTTATTTCTTGATGAAGTTCAGTATTGATGTTGTTCCCACTTTTTTCCTGATGTTTTCATTTCTAAACCGGTGTCTTCTTGATACTCCCAGAATTCTGCGTAGACACTTCATCTCTGTCGTGGTTTTCTTCTATCCTTTGATGTCAGCGTCCAGGTACAGTATAGCATTTAGGGGACTGATGTCTCGTAAAGGTGAAGTGAGCTACGTTCAACCAGTGGCGGCTGGTCATTAAGGGCCAGTGGGACCGGGCCCCACAAAAATAATATGTAACGTGTATTTATTACTTTATAAGTTAAAATATAACAACCCAAAACCATGATTTCTCCGAAAATATTTGTCTGGCCCCACCAATAAAAAGGACCACGAGCCGCCACTGCGTTCAACCAAACAAAGAATATTTGATAGTTACGAGGACGTGTTTGCTAACAAATATTTTTTTTTAATTTCTGATTCTTGTCGTCACACTGTTATCGGGTCCAGTGGTCCAGCGTGTTCGTAGCGCGTTGGACGACGGGTGACAAGTCCTGTGAGTCCGATTCAATTTCGCGGGCTGGCACAAAAGCCACAGGCTCCCCAGATTTACGGTGTTCGTGGCACCGAACCGAAAGGTTACAATGTCCATGGCACCGAGCTGAAGAGCTGAAAGCTCAAATGCTTCTGGACCGGAAATAAAAATCAAAACAATCGGGCCCAGTGTCGTGGTTTTCTGATTTTGTCTTGCTCTGTTCTAGTGGCTTAGGAGATAGCTATTTTTGCTTTTTAAACAGGATTCTGCTATACCATCTATTCATCTTTTTTGTGGTCTTCCTCTCGCCATCTTTCCTGATGTTATGTTGTAGAAGACTATGTATACAGTGGAGTTTGGTTGCAAATATTATTAAGGGGCAGAACCACTTCAAAAACTAACTAAAGAGCATAAATACGAAGGATTGCCTTCATTAAACAGGGTTTTCCCATATGACTCCGTCCTTGTCAGCAGGGATGTCGAGAGTGCTGCACAGAGCACGAATTACGCAGCTTCAGCAACAATTCTTGGGATCTCATGGAAAAAAATTGCACTTTTGACTCGGTTCAGATTTGAACTCACAAACTTCAGAACGACATGCATTCATCTTAACCACCTCGCCACAGACACTCCCTATCTGCTTTCTCCTATCGTAAAATTCAAAGTTAGCGTTACTGAAACTCACATCCTCTCACTGAAGTATTTATAGACCTCAAACTTCTGCAATTTTTTATCCTACAAAATCAAGAGAAAATAAGAACTGCTTTGCCTCCCGCCATGCATCGATTTACACGTCTAGCTTCCATTTTAAATCACGTGATGTTGGAAAGGGCCCACTTCCCGAAAGAAATTGTTTACTCGCTACTGGAGACGCGAGCGAGGTTAAAAAATACTTTGTTTATAATGAGTGTTCTTTAAAGTCGAGAAGGACAGTGTTGTTTTTGGTGATCGTAGCTAACATCTCTGCACTGATTTCTGCTGTGATTTCTGCTGTGATTTCTTCTGTTTATGTGTGGCTACTTCAGGTTAGTGTGTTTGTGATATTTATAGATTTGTACTTCTTGGAAAAAGTATCGTTTTGTTTTTCTTCTTCGAACGCTCCATATCGACCACTTCTTAGCCGCTCTTTATGATTTGTATGTGATCGAAGCCTAAGATCGATTGTACGTTGTGCAAGTTATGCGCCTACAAGTAGGCCAGCACTTCCGAGTTATGCGACATTTTTTATTTACTATGGTAGCTTCCCTAGACTCCTACCTCAGTCGTCTCCTACAACATGCCTTGTAGATCGCAGTGTTATTATTTGCTCCCCTTGAGAGCCCCGTAACACACAGGCGAAAAGTATAGTAATGTTGTTGTATTGAGATTGCAAAGGGAAGAATAACTGTTCTTAGGTATTTAGAATATTGTTAGTAAATTCTTCAGGTTTGTTAATTTTTGTCTCGTTAATAAAATAGATAGCGGAGCCAAAAATGTCACTTACCGCTAAACAACAGATATGAATATAATTTTCATGCCTACTTTGTGTTATCACCGCCAAACATGGACAGTGAGCAAAGCATAGTGGCAAAAAATAAGTATATTGCAATACGATGTTTACGAACAGTTGCAAACAACACCAAAAAATACAGTCACCAACATCAGCATAAAGAAAGTTAGCACAGAACCTTGTTTGAATTACATTGAGAAACAAAGAATAAAGTGGTTTGGGCACTTAATAAGAATGCATCCAAACTCTACTGTATACAGAGTCTTCTACAACAGAACATTGAGAAAGAAGGCGATAGAATAACCACGAAAAAGGTGGCATAGCAGAATCCTGTCAAAGGGCAAAATTAACATTAACAATCACCCATGCCACCAGAACAGCGCAGGACAAAAACAGAAAACCACGACACTGAGCAACAACTCGGTAGCAGTGTGACGACAGAAGAAGGTAGCAGGTAGGAAGAAGTGAAAGATTAAAGAAAAGATGGATACAAGATGTGATAGATGACTTGAACATGACAGCAACAGCGATAGGACATTCGTAACTAACAGTGATGTTTTCTTCTTCCTCGTTTGTTCTCATACAGGGCCGTGTTGTGATACACAGAGGCGGCCGCATCAGATGGTATCGTAAGGGTGGGGGAGGGGGCATAAGCAGCAATATCAAAATTACAATTGAAGATTATTTTAAGGAAAAATCATTTAAGGGGCGGCATTTCGAAGATTTGCATCATACTGAGAAAATATACCGCACGGCCTTGTTCTCATACTACATCTGGTTATAACAGGATGCAATTCAGAGAACGAAATGCGTTGTGTCGTAGTTTTCAGCGTGAACTGTGGTATCTGCACCTTTTTCTATCCAACACATCTTTAGCCTTTTTTTTTTTGGTAGCTTCTCCGTCAACGACATCCACAAACTTAGCCAAACTTCTTGGTAGTCGTCTGTTCCCGGGTCTGCCACATGGGAACGAGTAGATTCTTGGTCAGATTTGTTCTTACGCTGATCCTGACGCCAACTGTCAGCTCAAAAAGGGTATAAAGCTGAAGGTTTGCCTACATCGCACCGGGTTTTATCCCATATGGCTCAGTCCCTCTCTGCAGAAATGGAACGCCCCCTGCTGAGAGTATTACTCGTAGCACAAACTTCGTAACTCCGGTAACAATCCTAGGGTCTCTAGGGAAGAAAATGCACTCGTGAAGAGAACGGTGCAGTCTGGATTCGAACCCACGACTTCAGAGTGCAAGGCTAGGGCTTAACCCCTTAACCACATAGATCAATCAGCTTATAATGATATAAGCATTATAGAAAGAAAAAAAGCTCTTGGTTGTGCAAATAATTAATGTTCTCATCATCATCAAGTGCCATGCCAGCTGTCGTATGCGATAATAGATCTCCACAAACGCCTGTCCTTTCTGCTGAATAGTCCGTTCGGATTTGAACCCCTTGCTATGTCACGGATCTAGACTATCAAAATTGTTCTCTTTCTGTCGTTGTCTGCCTTGTCTTCCATTGATTTTACTGGTTGTCACATCGTTCTGAACTTTATTTTCTCATCCCGTGCCCGATACATGATGAATTCATCTTGATTATATCGACAATAACTTTTTCTTATGTCGTGACATCTTTCAACACATTCAGGGGCGTCCACGTACTTTTTTCACGGAGGGGGATGGACAAAATTAATTTTAAAACGTTAGCTTACTACATAGAAATGAAGAAAACCAGACTCATGACATCTTTCAACGCATTCAGGGGCGTCCACATACATTTTTCACGGAGGGGGATGGACAAAATTAATTTTAAAACGTTAGCTTACTACATAGAAATGAAGAAGACCAGACTAATGACATCTTTCAACACATTTATGGGCGTCCACATACACTTTTTCACGGAGGGGCGTGGGCAAAATACATTTTTAAAATGTTAGTTTACTACATAGAATTGGAGATCAGATACACATAACATTTTTTAATTAAAAAGTCAATTTTCAGGAGTAGGGCGGCCCATTCATGGGCGGTGAACACAATCGATGTAAGAGAGGTAAATTAACATGAAAGATAAGCTGCAACGTTATTTTAAAATCTCACAGCATTTGAGACATGCAATTTATATGTAAATAAATATACACAATCACATACATCACAGACCATCTGTTTCCATTTTTAAATTCTTATTTCATTCTCATGTCGGCCGACTAATCTGAAAGTTAGACTAGGTCAGGATGACTTTCACGTTCCTATCTCTTACGTCATCTGTTAAAATACACGCTCAATTGATCAGATAAGATAAGAGAAGTTTCGATGAAATATCACGACGTGACTGGCTGTAATAGTTATTTGTGGAGGGTCGCCCGAGTGGTTACCGGGGCCCAAATTTGGGATGTAAAGATAGAACCACTGTTACCTGTCACGCATGTCGTAAGAGGCGACTAAGGAAGTTTTGATGAAATCGGATGCACATGTCCTAAACGTGTAGAAGTCTATGCGTTTAGGGTCTACCAAACCAATGTGCAACGTATACACGTTCATGGCAAAGATCAAACATATCACAAAGAGTGATTAAAATTGGTTGTAAAGAACGAACGCAAAGAAGAAGAAGAAGAAGATTTGTGAAGGGTGATGTTTTCTTAATGCATTGAGAGTCTTTCGACACAGAGGAATTTCAGGGTTGTGAATACTAGTCGCTGACCAGATGGAGAGAGATGTGTGTCTACATCACACACCTCCAAGGAAACACAGACACACTATCTGGCAGCAGGAGAAACATGCACCAACTTTAGAGCACAGGCAACAGCCCTTCTTGCAGCCATACAGATTCTCAATGACCAGCAGGTGTCAGCAAAAAATATTGCAGTCTTTAGTGATTCAAGATCCGTTCTCCAGGCCATCTCATGTCCCAAACAAGACAAGCTCATTCAGGATATACTGCAAAAATCAGCTTGCTGTCAAAAATCAAAACTAGTCTTACAGTGGATACCAGCACACTGTGGCATACCAGGAAATGAAAAGGCTGACAAACTCGAAAGGGCTAGAGGGAGCCTAACACAACACCACACAACACCACACAACACCACACAACACAAAGCTTTACAGAAGCAAAGAATCTCCTGAAACATTCCAGAAAAATGATATGGAGAAAAACAAACGGAGGAAACAGAAAAGCGCAGACCACAGTCTTCAGATTTAGAACGGGACACTGCAGTCTCAGAGCACACCTCCATAGAATGGGTCTCAGGGACTCGGCTGTCTGCACCTGTGGAACACTAAATCAGTCCCCAGAGCACATCCTGCAAGAGTGCCCCAGCCTGAGCAGTGTTAGAATGGAAATCTGGTCAACATAAACAACCCTACAAAACAAATTATGAGGGGCCAGTGAAGACCTCAAGCGCACCGCCCTGTTTATGACACATACCGGAGTAGTCGCATAGCAGAAGTTGATCGCAGAAGAAGAAGTAGGTACAGCCCGAAAAGAACGACATACTAAATATACAAAAATATTGATTAATCAACATAGAACTAGCTTGTTGGGCCGCTGGACACTGCTGAATTTGTTAAAGCGGAGATCGTAGCACATATGGACATGTCTGGAGCGCTATGATGATAGTCCTTATGTAACTGATACCTGTTTTAATTCTGGAGCAATTATGTAACTGATACCTGTTTTAATTCTAGAGCAATTTATTTCGCATTATAATGTTGCACACACTGTAACGAATATACACCAATTTTTGTGTTGGGAATAACATCATTAAAAATGCTCACAACACCTGTTACATAAACAACGCTTAAGTTATGTAAATTTCCTTCGATTATGCGTCAGGTTGTAGAATTATAAATTCTCCAGTGAGCATAACAATTTAGGTTACCTAAATCCACACACTTTTTCCAAACGACACATACGACAAACGATATAAGTACTTTTAGTATGTATATTGGCAGTAGACGACTAAGATGGTTGGGGCATGTGAGAAGAATGGAAACTTGTCACATACCAAAACAAATGTTGTTCTGTGAACTTTCGGAGAGGAGGGGGCATCAGGGCAGACCAATGCTTAGATATAAAGATGGCTGCAAGGCCTCATTGAAAAACTTTTCTATAGGTCCCTGCACATGGAAAAAACTAGCTGATGACAGAGTTGTGTGGAAAGCGATATTGAGCGAGAGTCTTTTGAGAAGAGACTTATGTATGAGCTGAACGACAAGAGAAAAAGTGAAAGCTCAGATGTTGTCACAGTAAAACACTTGCCAATTGACCGACTGTAAAGACGAACAAGCCCATATATATATATAATCCCTCTCGTACCGTTATACGCTATATAGGACCTGCAAGTAATTTCTTCATACCGCTCTATCCTGGGCAACTCGCTCAATCTCCTCCATGGAACAGAGACCGATATTTCTTGCCTCTCTCAGAAAAGTTCATTTCACGGTCTCTCTAGGCCGTCCTCTCTTCTTGAACAACTTTACATCCCACTTCAATGCCTGCTTTGATATTCGTTGATCATTTCTCCTCAAGATGTGCCCAACATATCTCCATCTTCTCTTTCTTATAACAGTTGTCACTAGTGGTTGACCAGACATTTCTCTAATTTCATCACTTCTCCTGAATTCGTTCCATTTTATATTCATTATTTTCGCAGACATCTATTTTCAAATGCATTCAACTTGCTTTCTATATCTTTAGTCTTTTTCCAACTCTCGCTGGCATATGTTTGGATTGTCACAACATTTGAATATACATATATATATATATATATATACCACTCTTACCGTTGGTAGAGTGTGTACACGTGTCTCAATGTGATTAGATAGTGACAATACGGTTGAGAGCTATTTCATGAGACTACAGTGAGATCGTGTTTGGAATTTATTTTTTTGATCCAGAAGCACTTGAGCTTTCAGCTCTTCGGCTCGGTGCCATGGACATCGTAACCCTTCGGTTCGGTGCCACGAACACCGTGAATCTGGGAATCTGTGGTTTTTCTGCCAGCCCGCGGAATTGAACCCGCACTCACAGGAGGCTTGTCACCCGTCGTTCAACGCGCTACGAACACGCAGGGCAGGCGGGCTATTTAGAATATAAAGAGCTAGGTATTCAAAATAAAAGGGAGATAAAAATAAATGTTCCAGTTTTCATAATGTTATTCCCCCTTCTAATCCCACAGTGCTAACAATTGTCCAGCACTCTACCGTCACTTAGCTATCCCTGGAAATGTGATTTCCGTTTTCGTCTGCCTGTCTACTGTTTGCATCACACTCCTTTCCGCTCGTTCCTATTAAATTGCTACTGTCTCATGTCCTTTGTCTATGACAGTGCATATTAATTGCTACTGGTTTCTTCTTGTGGTGTGATCGTTAAAACTAAAGCATTATCAAAAAGCAACTAAAAGACAGATTATAAATTCAATCTTTATACCAACACTGTGCTACAAGAGCCAAACATGGGCACTGACAAAAGAACAAGAAAGGAAAATTACCACATGCGAAATGAGATGCCTGAGGAAAGCAGTAAATAAAACAAGAAGAGACCATATAAGAAATGAGGAAATTAGAAGAACAGTCGGAACAACATCTGCTATTAGATTTATTGAAAAACAGAGACTCAAATGGTTTGGCCACTTGGTCAGAATGAACCCGAATATACCAGTTGCAAGAGCGTACAACCTGAAAATGGAATCATCAAGAGGAAGGGACAGACCAAGAAAAAGATGGGTTGATGGAGTTACAGACATCTTAAAACTCCACAATACCACACCATATTAAGCGACCGAGCGTGCATTATCTCGGAACCGATCATCAGTTAAACCTGCTACGCCTAGAGGCAAAAAAGCAGAGAAGGACAAAGAAAACAAGAAGAACAAACAAATGTTCTTAAAGTACGATTTTGGACAAAGAAAGTATATATATAATATTACATGAAAAATTAAATCGTGGCATATCCTTTACAGGAAGCCGTCAACTACATTGAACGAGTCATCGGTTTTCTAGGCACCACTTATACGTTCAGTAGTTTGACATTGCTTTCTAAACGGCGAGGAAAAATCTGGCCAGTAATGGCGGAATGCGGGAGGGCCATTCAGAGACAGAACTGTTTGATTCTGAACACGACTTTGCTAGCGCATTTTCGCCATGTTTGGTCGGGTATTTTCCTGTTCCGTTTGCCGAGCTACTGAGTTAGTGCTTGAGCAATGCGGTGAGCTATGATTGTTACATGGAATGCTTTTGCTGTGTCAACCGTGCGTTTGTTGTGTGTATTCAGAAAATGGCGGACAGTGGTTATGACGAACAAGCTCAATCTGTCGTATGCAGTTATATTGCGGGTGCAGAAAGTTGGATTTTGTCATGATTGATGTTCCTTCGACAAGAATTGCAATTCAAGTGATGAACAGTTTTGTGTTGCTACATTAGCGACGGCCATATGCATTTTATGCTTTGCAGGTTGCCTTTTGTGGCATTATGCGGCTGTTTAATTCTGGAATTAGTTCACACAGGAAACATTTCACAGTTGTTAGCATTTCGTGTGATTTTCATGGGCACAGGAACGGAGCAATTATGGGGTGACCCGTTGCAGTGAAGTTGGAACCGTACTTATGAACTATGAACTTATGAACTATGAACGGCGAGGTCTACTTTTACCTTCGTCAAAAATCCAAGGGAATAAATTTGATTCCAAACTCTTTTGCCGCGTAGTTTGAACCAGGTACGCTTCGGTTGTGATCGAGCTTACTACCGCTTAAGCTACAGACGCTTAGTATTACATAAGTAAGCAAAAATTGGATAACTAAATTATAAAGATGACTATAATCCGACGTTTCGACCGTAGATCTTTGTCAAGGGAACACATACAAACAAGGAATACTAAATGAACTAACACATATATCTAAATGAGTAGAGTGATTAGAAATAGATACGATAAATACACGGCTACCTAGCACGCTGATACTATACTACAAGCGGATGGGGTCAAGAATGAGTTTAAGTAATGTATCTCGCCCGTGTGGTGCCGGGGCCCGCAAGGGAAGCTAATAATAGTACCACTGCGACATACAAGGCATGTCGTAAGAGGCGACTGATGTATGACGTAAGGAAGCTACCCTAGTAAATAAAAAGCAGCGCAGAAATCGGATGTGCCGTCTACTTGTAGGCGCATATCTGGTACACCGTAAAATCGCCCTTAGGCTCAGATCACATACAAATCACACAGAGTGGTTAACAAGTGGTCGATATGGAGCGTTCGAAGAAGATGAAAGAAGAAGAGGTAATGTATCTGGTGACCTTCCGAACGATGACCTTTTCTAAAATTTCATCTCATTGATTTAAGGTTTACAGACGTAGGATTGTTATTGCATCGGATTTTCTCATATGGCTCGGTCCGTCTACGCCAGTGGCTCTCAAACTGTGGGTCGCGACCCCGTTTGGGGGTCGAACGACCATTTCACAGGAGTCGCCTAAGATCATCGGATAAAAACATATTTATCATAATTAGAAACAAATATTGTTACATAATTTTATGGTTGGGGGTCACCACAATATGAGGAACTGCATTAACCCTTTCGCTGCTACATACTTTCTGAAGGCTGAGCTAAAAATAGCTACTCTTTGTTTTTCTAAGTCACAGACATGAGTGTACGTCTATAACAGTGACAGTAGCAATATATAACGTGCTAACACGTCTTTAGGCCACAGAGAAGAGATAATAACAGATGTATTAATGCGTCTTTAGAAGTGAATGGGGAAAACGTATATATACGTCCTTAGCAGCTAAAGGGTTAAAGGGTCGCGCATTAGGAAGATTGAGAACCACTGGTCTAAGCAGAAATGACCGGCCACTTGTTTAGAGTATTGCAACGGAGCACGAAATCCGTAGCTCCAGCAGCAAATCTAGAAATCTTCGTAAAAAATATAATGTCATTGATTGATAGTATTTCGGAAATTAAACCATGTAATGCTCCTGTTTCTTTCTTACGCATGACGATCTCATTGACAGTTCATGAACTTTGTAGCACCGGCGCAGGTCTCGACGTAATGTTGAGGATGGTGATACTTCATCTGATCTACACTAAGATCAAAGATCCCTGATACAATATCCCGATCACATCACGCGGGAAGCGAACTTGGTTACTTTGGAGATAAAGGTGAGCACCATACATGGGCGTCCAATGCAATGGTAGAGGGGGTGGGCACCAGGGCCGTGCCGTGCTATGATACAGAGAGGCAGCCGCATCAGGCGGCTCCGTAAAGGGGGCGGCATTAGCAGCGAAATCAAAATCACAAATGAAGGTTATTTTAAAGAAAAAACATTTAATGGGCGGCATTTTGAAGACTTGCATCATATTGAAAAAATATACCGCACGGCCCTAGTGGGCACTGCCATTCCCCGGAAAATGACTTTTTGATAAAGCAGTTTTATGTGAATCTGGTCTTCTTTATTTCTACATAGTAAAATATATATAGCTATTTTCTTCATTTTTACATAGTAAAATATATATGACCTTTTTCTTCATTTTTACATAGTAAAATATATATGACCTTTTTCTCTATTTCTACATAGTAAAATATATATGGTCTTTTTCGCTATTTCTACATAGTAATATATATATAGCCTTTTTCGCCTTTAGAGACAAAATATTGGCAATATTGGCAAATATTTCACTGTGACAACTTCTGAGTTTTCGCTTGTCTCTCTTGTCTTTCAGCTCATCCCTAAGTCTCTCTTCAAAAGATAATGCACCTTTGCATAATGTTGTTTTCTATATATCTCGATCATCAGCTAGTTTTCCTATTTGCTGGGACCGATAGAAAAGTTGCCTCTTCACTTGTGCCTAGCCTGGGCAGCTAATATGGGAAATGTACCTTGCGCCTTTATGATCAACAAATAAACAGTGTGCAGATATTAAGAGCTTCCGAAAAAACAAATAAACAAACACAGGATTCGAACCACTTACCATCATTTCTTACAACACCCATCGCCTAGCCTAGCAATACGAGCGTCCTTACGAACACAACCAGCGAGCCATTCTAAAATAAATGACTCACGGGGGAGTGTCTTTCTCAAACGCTTCGTTATAACTAGACACAGAATAATCAGGTAAGGTTCGATCGAACAGTGTTTGCACAAACACATACTTAGTAAACTAAAGGCTAAATTTTTAACATTTATTTTGTCACAGTGTCTAAAAATGTATGTGTACGTCCATGATATCATACCTCTACTTATTGCATGTGTTTGTTGGTACCATATGTCTCTTGTTTCTGTTCTTAGTTTAGATTACTAAAATGAACTTTGAACTGCAGCAATGAAATAGACATGCTAGTTTTAAATTTAAAAAAATAGTTCGATCCAAAATTCGTGAACATCTTTACCGAACGATACAAAATCATCCACGTGACAGAAAGTATTGATTTTTTTACATTTTTCAATAGAAACCAGTGGCGACCTTAGTAAAGTATTTTTTGCACACCCAAACCTTTAGTGGTATGTGATTTTCCTTATATATTATTAGTAAAATAACAGTAATGCTGATTTGTTATACATATAGAAGTTTAACAGTACGGTAGTCAAGTATTTATATAATTACGCATTTGCGTTTTAAACGTGTTGCGTTTAATTAGAATTACTGTTAATTCTAAACTTTTATTATCATTTTGTTGTGCTTTTGCAAAATTATAAAACAAAAACGCTTTTGCATCAACTAAACTAATTACCAATTAGTTAAACATGAATTCGTGAGGTATATAAGACTGCCTGCAAAAAATTACTGTTATGCATCAGGTAGATTTCGTACACATTAGACATTAGTGTGTTCATGAATTTTGGAACGAGCTATAGTTTATAATTTAAAAGAAAACACTGCATAATCGATTACAATATATAAAATATATATTAATATATTGGGCACGCACCTTTAAACTCCTTGATGATATGTGTAATCGATAACCGAATAAATACACATTCGTACATTTTAGTAATGCTTTTCTAACTGCGCATTTGTACTTACTCCTCAAGGCAGCTAGGTGATGAGGATATTCGATATGGCTCTCCCCTGCACTCCTTCTTCTCCTTCACCTTTCAACTCCCAACGGAGTACGGTCTTCAACAAACTTCTTCCAGTTATTTCTCTCTTTTGCATCCATTCCAATTCTTTCCATTGTTTACCTATCCTTTAAAAATCAGTATCGTATCCTATAGTTTTTTTTTATCTCTGTTGCAAGCTGGGCTATTTTGACCTGCTCAAGCAACGTTCTTCTGTTCCAGCAACCAATTCTGTCAGTTTTTTTACGGGAAAGAAGGTTAGTCAGCATCACCTGATCCTTTCGGCTTTCCCGGCCATACGTCATTTTACCTTCCCTTGGTTCGGATATTTGAGTTCGAATATTTCTTATTGTTGTACTGTCCATTATCACAGCAAACTATAAATACGGCCAGCGGATTAAGGTAAAAATTCTTTAAAAATAAGACCACAACCGTCTCGTGACCTCGCATTTCAGTATTGTTGTATATAGACGAATTCATTTTAAGATCAACACATCAAGGCTAAATCACGGTTATATTATGTAACAAGTTAAGTTTAACAATAAGGAATATCAGTATTATTAATATTTTCATCAATAAATAACCATAGACTCATAGAATTGTGTCAAATTGAAAAAAGCTAGCATTGTTCTATCAAACATATACAAAATCTAGCCCCAAGTCTAAACTAGGTCATGGTTTCCCCTGTCAGTTATTTGGCCAAATTTATAGTTATCTGTGCAGTATATAAATGAATTAGTTTTCATTCCTTAAATCTCACAGCCTTGTAGGTCACGAATATTATGCTCTGCTGCTTTTGTGTTCAAGTTATCAATCACATCTTGTATCCATCTTCAGCTTGGTCTCCCTCTTGCCCGCTGCTTGTTATCACTGGATTAAGTTAAGTTAATTGCATATCCTTTACAAAACTTTGCGAATCAAGCCCAGCTTTTTAACACTGTTTGTGATTTTTCTAGGCATTATTACGTTCAGTAGTTTGCCATTGCTTTCTGAACGGGTGGTGTCATTGTTATTTTGTAAAAATCCATGCGCAGCAATTTGCAATCAAACTGTTCACAGCGTGATTCGAATCATTACGTCGGAGTTAATAGACCGAGTCAGCATCCCCTAAGCCACAGACGCCACCATCACTGGATTACAATAGTTAAACTGTTCACTCTCTCCAATTAAGGGTCTCTATGACAAAGTGGCTAAGACGTTTGTCTGGTGTTCTGAAGGTTATTGGATCGAATCAAAACCGTCACATGTACAATATGTTTCTGAAGATCTTTAGAATTGTTTCTGGAACTACGAAGATCATGCAGTTTGCAACCCTTTTAGCAAGGTGGCGGACCATTTCTGCCAAGAGGGACGAAGCGATATGGGCAAATCCGTCGCAATAAAGTTAATAAAATGTATGTCTGTCTAACCATCTATCTTCATTTCTCTCTGTATTTCTGTCTGTTTGTCTATCTTTATGTCTATCTGTCTATCTGTCTGTCTGTCAATATATACCTATGTCTACTTATGTGTCTGTATATAAATATTTATATATCGCTTACTGTCTGCTTTTTTTTTTATCTATAAAGTGAAAAAGATTACAACCATACGCCCTCTATTTTTGAAAGAACGCTGGGTGATTATGTTGGGCAGAAGAACTAAGACCGCTTGCCTGAAACTGTCACCGCTGTCAAGACTGGAGAGAATACAGAACGAAGTTATGCGCATCATCCTCGGTATGCGCAAAGGATACACCCTGTGTGGCGATGAGGTTTCTCCTGGATTATCCGACCATGGAGTATAGACTCAAGATAGATAGAGCACGTGCATATCTCAAAATAAGTGCCAAGAAGGATCGCCCATTGCATGAACAGCTCAGCACCAGTGGTGGAAATCGGTTAAAGCGGGCAAGTCATGGGTTGGCCGTGCCGCAGATACTGTTCAGCTGGTATGCGGACTCAACAATATTGACTATGGGGAAGAATGGATACCGATGCCTCCAATATACTTGAACACTTTTTCAACCATCATTAAATTTGACAAAGGTTGTAGAGGTGGAATTTCCGTGGCGTTGGATGCAGGCGTCAAAGCCATCATCGATGAAAACTGCAATGCAGACGACGTTGTGATTTACACGGATAGATCGGTAGTTCATCACGAAAAGTCTGCATGGGCCTTCACTGCAAGCTCATGTGGCAGAATGGTCAAAGAAGCCAGTGGTGAATTTCGTATGACAACAAGCGGTATGACAATGGAGGTACTGGCGGTGACTAATGCACTACCAGAGCCGGATTAGCCTAGTAGCAGAAGTAGCAAATGCTACGGGCCCCGCGCTTCTAGGGGCCCCGCGCCTATGTGACAGATGAAAATGGAAAAAATAACCAGATGTTATATCAAAAACACGCAAGCTGTCTGAATTTTTAAATGTCGTGTGTGATGGTGCTGAATCCAACGAAATCGAAGCAGAAAATACAGAAGACGTGTCCTACTGTGTAGTAGATGAAAGCAGTGCTATAGAAGAATCATCATTACCAATATTACCATTAAGATCAGCAACTCTTCACGATTTAGCCACATTTTTCACAAGACAAACTGAAATCGAATGTACAAAAAGTCCTCCCAATTTAGCCATATCATCTTCAAGCCAAAGAGAGGCAGAAAGCACAGCACATACTTCTAATGTAGCAACATCTTCTACAAGCCAAAAACACAACGAAAGTAAAATGTACTCCAACGATATTGGTGAATGGCCAAACAACTTCAAACAATCCACGATTTTGTCGAAAGTCGTTTTTCACATACACACATACACCAACAAACAAAACTCACGTGAAAGATTGGTTGTGTTATACAGAAACTAAAGGACAGCTGTTCTGTTTTGTTTGAAAAGTTATTGATTTAGGCTGTACCATAGAGTGACTGGTGTATTTGGAATACTCCGGCAGTTAAAATCTATTACAGAGGAAGAGATCTTGAAAATAACTCCTAATATTGTCAGCTCTTACCAAGAGGATTTGGAAGAAAGTCTAGGCGACGAACTTATGCAGTTCACTGAACTTCTTAACACTAATGTAGCTGCTGCTATTTGCAACGAAAAGCATGAGGCTCTAGAACTGCAATTTTATAAACTTATAATGGAAAATTTATTAGAGTCGTGTTTCCCAAATGTAGAAATAGTCTTACGAATTTACTAGTTTTTAATGATTACTAACTGCAGCGGAGAACGTTCTTTTTCAACATTAAAGTGTATAAAAAGTGAGTTAAGGAACATGACGGGACAAGATCGTCTAAATAACCTCACCTTAATGAACATTGAAAGTAATTTACTTAGAGAAATTGATTTGTCTAGTATTATCTCTAAATTTGCTCACATTAAATCAAGAAAAGTTTGTTTGTAAAAGTTGTGTTTTATTTTATTATCATACAAAACCTAAGGCCCCGCGCTAAAATTTGCTACGGGCCCCGCGCTAGCCTAATCCGGCACTGTGCACTACTCTAGCTAGATTCACAAAACTACTCTCATGCATGCATTCTCAGTGACTCATTGAGTATGATCCGAAAGGTGGAGGCCGGTTCGGTGCGCAGGCAATGGACTGAATGACTGCAGGCGTCAACAGTTTGCAGAATTACACTTGTTTTAGTTCCGGGGCACATGGGTGTCGTTGGCAATGAGAGAGCTGACAGATGGGCTGGCTCTGCCGCAATATCAGAGGGCCAGCCAATGGACAGAGCTACAATCTTGAACGTCCTCATAGAGTGTTGCCGCAGAGAAGATCTTCATCTAAACCAATCCACGTCAACTACTAGATTGCGGGAGCTGGGCTTGAAGATTGGTGTTACAAGAAAAGAACAGTACGACAGGTATACGAGTAGGCTCATCAATCAAAATCGAACTGGTACGGTCAGTCGCTGGACGCTGTTGGAGATATTGCGAAGGAGATCGGAGCACCTATGGACATGTCCGAGTGCAATGAAGATATTCCAAACTGAAACTGAAACTGAAACTGAAACTGAAACTGTCACCGCGTGTGTACAGATCATTGGTTTTATTTTCTTCCAACAGACAAAAACAAATTTTTACCTTATCGAGAGGTCGAACTCTGCGTAGATAGGCACAAGTTGTGGAAAATACTAACAACCTATGGGGTTAATGAACACCTAATCAACCTTTGCAAGAACATTTATACTGACAGCCAATGTACGATTAGAACAAATACAGGATTATCAGAAAAGTTTCACGTAGGGTCAGGAGTAAGACAAGGTTGCGTACTATCCCCGCTGCTATTCATCACGTACATTGACCACATTTGTAAAATAGCTAACACCAGCGAAGGAAACAACCTCGAGAACTCTTAAATGAATTTCTTTTTGCAGACGATCAGGAAATCATATCAACAACAGAAGAACAGCTACAACAACACATCAACAGACTCCAGTTAGCATGTAACGAATACAACATGAGAATTAACATCGACAAAACAGAAGTAATGACATTCGCCAGAGAGGAAAACACTACCAACATCTCCATCGATAATCATCTACTAAATCAAGTAAAAGATTTCACATACCTGGGAGCATTTTTTCAGCAAATGGAAGAATAACTAATGAAATTCAACACTTATGCAACAAAGCAAATCAAATGATAGGGCAAATGGCGCCAATTTTAAGATGCAAACACGTCACCATGAACACAAAAAGAGCAATGTTCAACACAATCTTTCTCCCACATTATGTTACCAGTGCCAAACCTGGACGCTGATAACAAACGATAGAAGAAAACTAGTCACAACAGAGATGAAGTGTCTACGCAGAATGCTGGGTGTAACAAGAAGAGACCGGTTGAGAAATGAAGACATCAGGAAAAAGTGGGTACAACATCAGTACTAGACTTCATCAAGAAACAACAAATTAAATGGTTCGGTCACGTAAGCAGATTACCATCAGACAGTGCACCCCAAAGAGCAATGCTGCTCCGATACAATGGGTACAAAGCAAAAGGCCGGCCACGCAAAGATGGACCTCAGAGATAACAGAGGCGACGAAAGAGACTATCTACGAAGCGCATACTAGGGCCCGTTTTAGAAATCTCTTCCTGACCTGACGCTGTGAGGCATACAGGATTCGAGAAAGAAAGAAAGAAAGAACTCTGAATATTTCCATCATGAAACGTCACCTGTTTTAACCAGTTGGCTTACTATCATCTTTGCCTTTCGCCCCGACCTTCCATCCATCAATATATCAATCCATCCAGTGGCGGCTCGTGATAATTTTTATTGGTGGGGCCAAACAGATATTTTCGGAAAAATCATGGTTTCGATTAGGAAATATTTTAATGTATAAAATAATAAATACACGTTACACTTTATTTTTGGTGGGGCCCGGCCCCACTGGCCCCTAATGACGAGCCGCCACTGCATCCATCAATCCTTTTATACATCCATCCATCTATCTTTCATTATTTCAAACATTCACCCACACATTCGTCTGTCCACGAAACTTCAAACAAAATTTCTATCAACTATCAACCCCTTACATTCTCCCCACCTCCAGGAATATCAACATATTGACACACACCTTGCTTACTAACACCTGCATGTCGTATAGGATAAAAAAAACACCATTTATTATACTGTTTACATCTAAGTATGTTTTTGGTTTTTTCCCGATCCAAAAGCACTTGAGCTCTTCGGCTCGGTGTCATGAACATCGTAAATCTGGGAAACCTGTAGCTTTTCTGCCAGTCCGCGGAGTTGAACCCGCACATACAGAGGACTTGTCACCCGTAGTCCAACGCGCTACGAACACGCTGGGCATGTCTCTCATCGTGTGGGAACTAACGACACCGGTTCTGTGTTGGTTTACTATTCTTCTTTGGCTACCAGTACAGTGCTCTTGTCTAGCTACACCACATTTGATTTGGTATTCTTGCAGTCTGGTTAGTGTTGTAGATTCACCACTATTACTTGAATCATTTACACACTCTCTCTTCCTCAGGGAATTTAGAATATTAGAATATGATTACTCACTTGTATTTTACAGCAGCCATACCTGTAAGCATATCGGTGCATTCCCTTACACCTGCATGCCCCAGTACAAAAATAAAACTGATTTTTCCCAGCCTAGAACACTTCAACGGAAGACCCAGGAAAACCTGAAGACGGGAGTTGAAGACGGAATGCAAGGAAATGAGGAGAGAGTGGAGAGATCTGGAAAAGATGGCCTTGGATAGGCGGGTTTTGGAAGGCCTTGGTTGCGGACCTATGCTTCCCTATGGGCGAAGGGGGAAGAAGAAGAAGACCCCTTCGGTGACTGCAACCAGTGTCTCCGAGCCCAGACTGTATCAATCTTTATGAGCATACTCATTGAGATACTGGTAAAACATTCATGTAACTTGTAACAGTGTGTCATTATAGTATTTTTGTTAATTTAAAGATAAACAAATTCATAATTTTGGATAAAATGTTCAAGATAATGTTGATAATATTGTGTAAATAGCTAACGTTTTGTTTTTGATAAAAACAATAAATTTAGAAATTTCCTACAAAACCAACGAGTTGCGGATATTTACCTGCGTGCGACGCAAATGTAGCACACATCTATTGGAATACCATCCTATAAGAGATAGAGAGAGAGAAAGAGAGAGGCAGATAAATAGAGAGATGCAGAGCGAGAAAGAGGCAATGATGTGATTAAAAAAGGTTCTAAAATTAGGTAGGGGTGCGTGTGCACAAACAGTTTATGGCCTAGATAGCGTATTCAACGTCAGAGCTTTATTTTATTTTTCTTAATTGTACATACTTATTTATTTACTATTGTGAAGAGCAACTAATCAGTTCGGTTATATAGCGTAATATGTAATTAATACATTTTAAATTCATAGCTGGCATTTTAATGTTTACCAGTACATGTATTTGTGCAATAGTAATAATTATAATAATAATAAATTAAAATGAACGTATAATATTGGAAAACTCATTCTAGACACATTGATTTTCATTATCATAAATAATCATTTCCTTCAATGGCATATAAGGCAGAGACAAATCATCATCGCCTCCAGAGGGCACATAAGGAAATGACAAATCACTATGGCCTCGAAGGAGACATAAGGCAGAGACAAATCATCATCGCCTCTAAAGGCACATAAGGAAATGACAAATCATCCTCTAATGACACATAAGGCAGGGGCAAATCACCATCGCCTCTAATGGCACATTAGGCAAAGGCAAATCATCATAACCTCTAATGACACATAAGACAGACACAAATCATCATCACCTCTAATGACACATATAATAATAGCCGTCCATCGCAAGCGATGATGACAACAATCTCAGACGTGTACTGTTGCACCTCTCTGGTGTGTGCGGAGGTGACTGTAGAGTCCAATCCTAGAACAGAATCCCGACCACAGGTGGGGCATACATGATCAAGGTTAGACATGTGCGTGTTGTGTGCTCTGTCTTTTCGCGCTGCTCGTTTTCTCTGTGACTCAACAATGACACATAAGACAGACACAAATCACCATCGCCTCTAATGGCACATTAGGCAGAGGCAAATCATCATCACTTCCAAGGCACATACGGCAGAGGCAAAAAATATACATTTGATTCGATCTTCTGCCTTCCTCTCTACATCAAACCTAGTCTCATACATGGCTGTGCACTCTGTGTTTGTAGTTTTAGTCCCTGTCTTTCATTATTGACAGTTGTACCCAGGACGGTGCGGTATATTTTCTCAGTATGATGCAAGTCTTCGAAATGCCGTCCCTTAAATGTTTTTCTTTTAAAAAACCTTCAATTGTAATTTTGATTTCGCTGCTTATGTTGCCCCTTACGGTCCGGCCTGATGCGGCCGCCTCTCTATATCATAGCACGACACAGCCGTGTTTGTATCGTCTCCTTCCATTAATTTCACACGGATCTTCATGAGCAATTTTGATTTTTTTTTTGGTGTTTCTGTTTCTGAAGCTGTTTGATATTTTACAGTATGTGTAGCCGGTCTCACTACCTACAAAATTAAGTCACATACAACGACATACGAGAGGAGACACTAGTTCTATGTTTCGCTTCCCCAAAAATCCACATTGGGGAACATAGATCTTCATTCAATCAAGTACAATTCCTACCGACGCAGGCGATGTCTCTCAACCACTCTCTCATCCTGGAGTAGTTTATTAGTTCTGGCGTTGATCTTGTGTCGAATCACGATGTCAGACCACCCAACATCTTCTCCCTCTGTTTTTCATGAACCCTCTTTCCTTATATTTTACCCGTGGGTCCCCAAATTTTCCAAACCTCCTCTTTGAGTTATGGGTCGAAAAATATTAATTACTTGATTCTCATTATTTTGCTCAGGTTTTTGTGTGTGTCCATGCCGCTTTTTAAAACCCCATCACTATTTTTTAAGCTTTTAATGCGATTATCAGCATTCTTCTGTTAAATCTCATCCCTATTGCTTCCATAGATCATAGTGATTGTTTTGTTCATTGTCCATTGATTTTAAAAAAAAAAAAGGAAAGGAACCCTTTCATACCTCGTGGTATATAGATCAATACAGTGTTAGGCCTGTATTTTACATTGACCGTCGGCACCCATTGGGTGATGTGGTCAGCATCACGCCGGCCGTCTTTACTTTCCCAGAGTATGTCTGGTACCCAGTTGAGGCTGGGTCGACCTGAGAGCCGTCGTGGTCGGGAAAATTCCACGCGCATTGCGGGAGCTGAATCCAGACCACCAGCCTTGCGAAGCGAGTTCACTAACAACCTACGCTACAGCGGCTCTCCCATTGATTTTACAGAGTATTAAATTCTCAGATGGTAGCATACTTTATATTAGGACCAGGATACGCCCCTGATCTAAGCTTATGGGTCGCAAAACTAACAACCTTCATATTGTCACATAATTAAGAAAACCGATATAACTGTGAAGTTAGTGGTTGTATTTGCTGTAACACGCCCTAAAAAAAAAATCGATACTGACTCACTACTTGTGAAATATAACAAGACATGCTAGTGGATTTTGTCGTGAACCAGATGTTCAGGCTATGACCTTAATGACGTCGACAGATGCACATGATTACCATAAACGATACGAGATCTAAAAACACGACTACACGAACACAGTAGACACAGGCAGTGTTTTCTACCAGTACTTAGATTGTATTATTAAACAAAATTTGTTAAAATAGAGTGATAGGTTTGTGAGCAAAGTGCTGTTACTTTTAGAATTATAGTCGTGAGAATAGTGTTTCCAAATTTAGGTTTATTAGTGAATTTTTCGAGGAGATTTGCAAAGTGTCAGTTGTAAGTAATGTCTTTGTTTTAAGTTTTGATCAAACATGGTTTTGAGTCAATACTAAGTTGTAACTAACCACTAATAACAGCATACAATAAAAAGAGATCAGGTACTAGAGCTAAGGGAAGACCAAGAAAAGATGGATAGACAATATCAAGACCACACTAAATAAACACAACAAGGGCGACTCATCTTGCCCTGGAACGCAAGTTAAAGCTCACACCCCTACGCTTAACGTCAAGAGTGGACAACCAATTTCATCATCCACCTGGGAAAGACAATAGACAATATACTAAGTCGTATTGACTCAACACCAGAAAAGACAGAGTGAAATTAATCAGCATAAGAAAGAGAGAGTTGACAAAGAACCTTGCTTGAATTACATTGGAAAACAAAGAAGGAAATAGTTTGACCACTTAATAAGAATGCATCCAAACTCTACAGTATACAGAATCTTCTACAACAGAACACCGGGAAAGAAGGCAAGAGGACGACCACCAATAAAGATAGTTAGATAACATAGCATAATCCTGTCAAAGAGCAAAAATAACAATCACCAAAGCTACTAGAGAAGCGCAAGACAAAAACAGAAAACAACGACACTGGGCAACAACCCAGTAACAAACATTAATGACGACACTGGGCAACAACCCAGTAACAAACAGTGTGACGACACTGGGCAACAACCCAGTAACAAACAGTGTGACGACACTGGGCAACAACCCAGTAACAAACAGTGTGACGACACTGGGCAACAACCCAGTAACAAACAGTGTGACGACACTGGGCAACAACCCAGTAACAAACAGTGTGACGACACTGGGCAATAACCCAGTAACAAACAGTGTGACGACACTGGGCAACAACCCAGTAACAAACAGTGTGACATAAAAGAAGAAGAAGACTAAGTTATATTCTAGTGATATTTTTATCAACAGAGAAAAATTAGAAAATGTTTTTCTATGCAACAGCTTTGAATATCTCGGTTCACTGCTTACAACAGATGGAAATCAGATGAAGGGACTTAAAAGAAGAACAAACATGGCAGTGCACACAAAATAATTAAACAACTAAAAGCGGTATAAATGGAACTGATAAGAAAACAAAAACCAGAATACTAAGAGCATGCATATTCCCAGTGGCAAAGTGTGTGTGGGAAGCATGGACATTAAACAAGACAGTGGAAAAACTTTTGAATATAAGTGTTTCAGAAGAGCCCTACGACAGAGAATAGAACAAATAGATCTATCCAGAATGAGCTCAGACTTAATGAAACTGACTGATGCTACAAATAAGAATGAGAAAATTGAAGTATTTTAGACAAAGCCTTGGAGGCTAAATCAGCTGACAGCACAGTACAAAAACTACAAAGAGAACTTGCTCAGCTTTAAGAAAAGGCAGAAATTCACTTGTAGTGGATTCCATCTCACTGTGGCATTGCAGGCAATGAGAGTGCCGATGTTTTAGCTAAGGAGGGCAGTGCCAAAGAGCAAATTTACCAACTCTTGTCTTTTCAAGAGGTTAAAACCCTCATACAGAGAAAATCTGCAGTAGACTGGAAGACAAACACTGGATATGATTATGGAAAAGACTCCCTCAAAGACCTAAGCAGAACAGACCAGGTCATTATATTTCGACTACGCACCGGACACTGCAGACTCAACAAACACTTATACAGACTAGGAATAAGTCAAACAGCTCTCTGCCAGTGTCAGCAGGCGGAACAGACACCAGAGCATATCCTGCAAGACTGTCCTCTCCTGTGTGAGCTGAGAAGCAACATGTGGCCACACCCAGTCGACCTAAAACCTAAGCTTTGGGGAAACCTGACAGATCTGAAGCTGACTGCCCAGTTTGTGGCCCACAATAAATTAAGCGCATGACCAGAGATCGCTGAAGAAGAAGACAAATTAAAAAAAAAAAATTTCGATCCAGAAGCACTTGAGCTTTCAACTCTTCGGCTCGGTGCCATGGACATCGTAACCCTTCCTTTCGGTGCCACGAACACCGTAAATCTGGGGAACCTGGGGCTTTTCTGCCAGCCAGCGGAATTGCACCGCACTCACAGGGTGCTTGTCCCCCGTCGCCCAACGCGCTACGAACACGCTGGGCAGGCGGGCTTAGACATATATAAAACCACGAATGGTTGAAGAACCACGAATGGTTGAAGACGACCATTATAAAAAGAGACAGCCAAGCAAAGAGGAGAAGATGCAGCCCACGAGGAAGAGGGATTTCAGGATGTAGCTGACGATTTGAGCATGACGGCTCAGCCGAGTGGTTACCGGGGCCCAAATTTGGGGTGTAAAGAATAGAACCACTGTTACCTGCCACGCATGTCGTAAGAGGCGACTAAGGAGGTTTGGCTGAAATCGGATGCACATGTCCTAAACGTGTAGAAGTCTATGCGTTTAGGGGCCTACAAACCAATGTGCAACGTATACACGTTCTTGGCAAAGATCAAACATATCACAAAGAGTGATTAAAATTGGTCGTAAAGAACGAACGTAAAGAAGAAGAAGACGCATGACGGCTGGAGAGGCGGGACATCTGGCCTATGAGAAAAATAAATTCTGAAGGACTATTAGAGTGGCAATTCTCTGCACACGACACGCTATGATTCTAAAGTGGCTTAGAGTAATCACATTTTTTGCAATTTCATCTTTCGTAATGTCCGACTGTGTGTTACCAGGGTTTGTGAGGGGAGCAAAGCATAGTAACACTGCGACCTACAAGACTTGTCGTAAGAGGTGATTAAAGTAGGGTCTAGGAAGCTACCTAGTAAATAAAAACCAACGCAGAAATCGGATGTACTGGCCTACTTATAGTTATTTGTTTAACTCTACATGGTGTGAGAACCGCGGTAGCGTAGTTGTTAGTGAACTCGCTTCTCAAGGCTGGTGGTCTGTGTTCAACTCCCGTCTGTGAAATTTTTCCCGACCGCGACGGCTCTCAGGTCGACACAGCATCAACTGGGTATCAGACATGCTCTGGGAAAGTAAAGGCGGCCGGCGTGATGCTGACCACATCACCCATCGTGTGCCGACGGTCAATGAAAAATACAGGCCTAGCACTGTATTAACCCTGCCTAACCACGAGGTATGAAAGGGTTCCTTTACTTTACTTTTAATCTATATGTTGTGTGTTGTGCGAGAAGGGAAATTCTTCACTTTCTCTTGTATCCTTTGCTTGATAAAGACCTTTTTGGTCGAAACGTTGCAGTGTATTGTTATTGTTTTTGTATTTTGTAAAACTACAGTACTTTGATTTTACGTGTTTCGCCATTGCTTCATAGTTTTCCTGCAGTCTTCCATTATATCGATAATACATATGTCCTACTTATAGGCGCATAACTGGCACAACGTACAATCGCTCTTAGGCTCAGATCACATACAAATCACAAATAGTGGTCGATATGGAGTATTCGAAGTAGAATAAGATGTGTAACTTTCGAAGGACGGTTTAGTGTAGAAAGACTGAATTTCTTCGCTTCATTTTGTATCTTTTTCGTGAAAAAGACCGTTTGATCGAAACGCTGGTGTACATTGTTTTTGTACGTTGTAAAACTATATTATTTTGTTTTTACGTGTTTCGACTTTGCTACATAGTTTTACTGCAGTCTTCCCTTATATTTGCTACATAGTTTTACTGCAGTCTTCCTTTATATTTGCTACATAGTTTTACTGCAGTCTTCCCTTTATATTTGCTACATAGTTTTACTGCAGTCTTCCATTATATTTGCTACATAGTTTTACTGCAGTCTTCCCTTATATTTGCTACATAGTTTTACTGCAGTCTTCCTTTATATTTGCTACATAGTTTTACTGCAGTCTTCCCTTTATATTTGCTACATAGTTTTACTGCAGTCTTCCATTATATTTGCTACATAGTTTTACTGCAGTCTTCCCTTATATTTGCTACATAGTTTTACTGCAGTCTTCCTTTATATTTGCTACATAGTTTTACTGCAGTCTTCCCTTTATATTTGCTACATAGTTTTACTGCAGTCTTCCATTATATTTGCTACATAGTTTTACTGCAGTCTTTCCTTATATTTGCTACATAGTTTTACTGCAGTCTTCCCTTTATATTTGCTACATAGTTTTACTGCAGTCTTCCCTTATATTTGCTACATAGTTTTACTGCAGTCTTCCTTTATATTTGCTACATAGTTTTACTGAAGTCTTCCTTATATTTGCTACATAGTTTTACTGAAGTCTTCCTTATATTTGCTACATAGTTTTACTGAAGTCTTCCTTATATTTGCTACATAGTTTTACTGCAGTCTTCCTTATATTTGCTACATAGTTTTACTGCAGTCTTCCTTATATTTGCTACATAGTTTTACTGAAGTCTTCCTTATATTTGCTACATAGTTTTACTGCAGTCTTCCTTATATTTGCTACATAGTTTTACTGAAGTCTTCCTTATATTTGCTACATAGTTTTACTGAAGTCTTCCTTATATTTGCTACATAGTTTTACTGCAGTCTTCCTTATATCAAATGTATCGCTACATGACGAGTGACCTCAATAGAGCTTGCGTGTGGGTGAGTTGCACAATTTGTACTTATATGGTGTAGTCACTCCACCAGTACGTGTGTGGAGTCACTCCCTAGCACGTGCGTAAGCGAATCAATTATCTTAGACCTGTCTGATTGACGTAATCAATAAGGACGTGTTTCAGTGACTAAATCAAAGTGAAACTGCCCGAACGAGTCTTTGAATAAAGTTTCACCCGAGTGGTTACCGGGGCCCAAATTGGGGTGTAAAGAATAGAACCACTGTTACCTGCCACGCATGTCGTAAGAGGTGTCTAAGGATGTTGGGCGTGGGACTAGCTACCCCACACCATAAAAAAACACTAGATGGCTACAGAACGGATAGCGAACCGAGGAAACGCTGGCTGAAACCGGACACATCGCCGAAGGATAAGTACCAGATCTCCAAATGGTGCTGAAGATGTGACGTAAAACACACCAATGCTAAAGCTGCATGAATCAGATTTCAACGTGAATAGAAGTTATGGGGAGATCTGGTACATCGGTCTGGGCGGTGATCGCGAGAGAGAGAATAAAGTTTATGAAGGAATCAATTCATTTGAAAGTGTTCCAACGAGTTCTAAAGCAAGTTCTTAATGATCTAAAACCGGAGGATTGACTTTATTGCCCCGGCTTTTCCATATGGCACGGTTTCTCTCCGGAGAGATGGGGCGCAATCTGTAGAGAGTATTGCACAAATCTCGAACTCCATAGCTCCTGCAACAATTCTAGGGGTCTCTGAAAAAATGTACACGTAAACAGAACGGTGAGGTCCGAACGTGAACTCACAACTTACGGCAACACACTTAGTCACAGAGACGTCTAATGAGTTAATTCATGATGTTTATCAATAGAGTGAATTTGATCGTACGTTTCTGGGTGTTGAAGTAGGTTAATAGCAGCAGTGATACTCCTGCTACTGCTACTACAACTACTGTCTACTACTACTATTACTACTACTACTACTACTACTACTACTGCTGCTGCTGCTGCTACAACAAATACTGCCTACTACTACTGCCTACTACTACTACTACCACCACTACTACTACTTCTACTACTACTACTACTGCTACTACAACTACTGCCTACTACTACTACTACCACCACTATTACTACTACTACTACTACTACCACTACTACTACTACTACTACTACTGCCTGCACAACAAATACTGCCACTACTACTGCCTACTACTACTACACCACCACTACTACTCTTCACTACTACTACTACTGCTACTACAACCACTGCCTCACTACTACTACTACCACCACTATTACTACTACTACTACCACCACTGCCTACTACTACTACTACTACTACTACAAATACTACCACAACTACTACCACTACTGCCTACTACTACTACTACTGCCTACTACATACTACTAGCTCTACTACTACTACTACAACTACTACATTACTGTCTACTACTACTACACAATACTACCACACACTCACTACTGCTACTACTGCTACTGCCTACTACTAATACTACTACGCCTACTACACTACTACAACTACTACCACCACTGCCTACTACTACTACTACTACAAATACTACCACAACTACTACCACTACTGCCTACTACTACTACTACTGCCCACTACTATACTACTACTGCACTACTGCCTACTACTACTACTACTACAACAAATTGCTGCATACAAAACTAATGTTGTACTATGAACTTTCGATGGGGAAGAGGCACCAAAACAGACCACTGCTCAGATCTAAAGATATATGCAAAGCCTCAATGAATAACTTTTCTATCGGTCCCAGCAAATTGGAAAAACTAGCTGTTGATCGACATATATAGAAAACAACATTACGCAAAGGTGCAGTTGAAAAGAGACTTAGCGTTGAGCTGAAAGACAAGAGAAACAAGTGAAAACTTAAGTTATTACAGTAAACACTTGCCAATTGACTGTCTGTAAAGACAAAACAGGCTATATATATATATATATATATATATATATATATATATATACATAGGATGGTCATTATATAACTGAGTTGATTGTGAAGTCACTTCAGATAGAAACTGAAGAAATGTTTCATATGTTGCGGCAGCAAGTGTCCACGGAAGCCTCATAAAAATTGTCACGAGTGTCAGGCTAACTTTTTTCATTCTCTGCCATAAATACTTGATGGTCAATCAGATACTTCCTGTTTTCTTGGCAAGTGACCCAAGTATCAAGTTTCAGAAGACATCTCTACACACACAAACACACAAAATCCCGCTGCTATTGTAATACTACAGTTACTACTATAACTAATACTACTACTACTACTTCTACTACTGATATTACTACTTCTACTACTTCTAATACTACTACTACTACTACTTCTACGGTTACTACTACAACTATTACCGCTGCTACTACTACTACTACTACTACTACATACTCCTCACTGCTACTCTACTACTACTGCTCACTCTACTACTACTGCACTACTACTACCTACTCTACCACTGCACTACTACTACTACTACTCACTACACTACTACTCTTCTACCTACTCAGCTAACACTCTACACACACTACTACTCCCACTGCTGCTACTACTACTTACTCACTACTACTACTACTACACTACTCTACTACTACTACTCTACTACTACACTACTACTCTACTACTACTACTACTACTACTACTACTACTACTTACTACTACTTACTACTACTACTACTGCTGCTACCAACTCATTCTTCCCAATAGAACAAAGAACTGTAGCTGTCATTTTCACCCGAAATCTGTTACGCCGGTTTTTTTTCAGTTCTGTCCACTAGACTCTAATCGCTCTAAGATTTTCTTCCTCATTTTATCGCAATTACCTTTTTATTGAACCATCACCCCACACCTGTCCTGTGGGTTCCAGTCCAGTGCATATCTAGACATGTTGTTCCAGTGTTTCCTGACAGTGTGTTTAATTCATCGCCAATTTTTCTCTTTAACTTCCAACATGTTTTGTTCTCTATCCTGTCCTCATTCATAGTTCTGTGTTTGGTATCATTTCTAGCCATCTCTGATACGGATTATTCGGTGGTAACATATGTTGCTATATGTCTGTAGCTTGGATGTAACATTATTCTTAATCACATGCCATGACTCAGAGTCATATAGTAGGATATACTTGACATTTGTGTTAAACAGTTTAAGCTTATGTCTCAGAGAAAACTATCGAGTTCCTTACTGGTTGGAAGATGTCAGAGGTATTGCACAAACTATTTAGCACCGGCGAGGGTCCACGATGTAACTTAAGGATTTGTACATTTTTAGAACTTTTAATTACATTTTTAATGAATTTTGACTGAGCAGCGTCTGTCAACATATTTTTATCAAATGCCAAGAGTTCTTTCCTTTCGTGTCTCTAGTGCCGTGTCTAGGCGGGAGGGCTTAAGTACTCCAACGAATCTCAGAGCTATGCCGGCAGAAGCCTTGCGATCCTAGTAGATTTAATCACAGCCAACTCTAATATTGGACCGCATAACTGATAGGGAAACCTGACCTAGTTTGAGTTGGGAGCTGGATATTGTATATGTTTGATAGAACATTGCAAGTTTTTTTTTTTTTTGCAATTGTACTCGATTCTATGAGTCTATAGTTATGTATTGGCGAAAAATATTAATAATACTGATATTCCTTATTGTTAAACTTAACTTGTTACATAATATAACCTTGATTTGGCATGTAGTGTTGATTTTAAAATGAATTAGTCTATATGCAACAATACTGGGATGCAATTTGACACAACGCTCGGGGCTTATTTCCAAGAGTCCGCTGGCCACATGAGTTTATAGTTGGCTGTGATTTAACCAAGCCGTACAGGTTTTGAGGAGAGAAGGCAGACTAAACTATGAACCAGGTCCTCTAGGTTGGACAGTTGAAGAACCTGACTAACAACATTGTCTACGTAAAAAAACGAACCCTTTGGAAATAGCAACAGAATATCCAATTTTGCAGGGAAAGGGGGATGGGTTGGACAACAGTTGCAATACGGAGAAAATGCAGACAATGATCAATATCAGACGCTGGAGTTGGTTAGGTCATCTTCTTAAAAGCGGCCCAGAGACCCTCACGAGAATCTGCCCTGCGGTGGCTGTATGGGAAGGCGAGGCAGACCATGGATGACTCGGTGGAGAACAGCGAAAAGAAGTTACACAGTGTAGGCTAGTCATGGAACTCGCTGGGAACGATGGTCACTGACCGAGCGCAATGAAGAGACCAGTCGTCCTATTCGACAACACAGGACATGCCGACCACTGACTGCTTTGTAGGTCCTAGTTCAGAAAGAAGTAGAATGATGAAAGATTACTTTAAGGGCTCAAATTAAACACGAAACGAGTGTTTTATCATCCATCTACGAAAGAATTCGGCACTTTTTCTCACCGACATCAGTAATTACCGGAAAAAAAGACCCAATCGCTTCACGCAGAAAACAAACTGAGAAAATTTGGAACGAAAGAAAACACATTTTCTCCAAGACACAGAGGTTTCAATTTTCTTCTTCTTCTTCTCTTCCAACATTTACTTCTTTATGGAAGTGTTGGGGTGAAACGTAGTGATCTTGTGTGTGCTTTGAGGTTTCCTAATAAATCTTAAAGCAAGAGTCTTTGTATTCTTCTTCTTCTTGTTCATCTTCTTCTTCTTCTTCTTCTTCTTGTTCATCTTCTTGCGTTCGTTCGCTATGAATTCAGGCGAAGCCAGTGCACCTGGTATAACGTTTCTGACTTATTTTTGCGTGAAATCTTGCTTTCCTTAATTATCTGTGTCCCACACCATGATGATGCTCGTCCATCACGGGTGATGATGACCACATACTTTTCATCCAAAGGAATGTAGTTGCGTTATGTTTGTCTGTGTGTGTGTAGATGACTAGTGAGCCCGATACGGGCTTGAAATGTTCTTGTACAGTGTGGGCAAGGTATATTTGCACTTGTGGGAAGTTTTACTGCCTTTATAGTTTGACGTTTTTGTTCGACCGTGCTGTTCTACCTGCCTCGCAGGTCGAAGAACCGTGTCGAAGAGGTGTACGCCAGGTTGATCTGTCCTGAGCAACATTCAGTAGTTTTATATGTCTATTTGATTTGTATTGTTTATCGTCTTTTTCCACTTCTAGTTTTTTTCTTTCATTTATTTCGTTATTCGTTTTAGCCACATATTTTCATTTTAGATCAGTTAGGAACTTGTTGTTTGACTTTACATGATGTTTATTCTGTGAGAAGTGAAACTCTTCACCTCTCTTGTATTCTTTGCTTGATAAAGACCTTATGGTCGAAACGTTGCTGTGTATTGTTATTGTGTTTTTGTATTTTGTAAAACTACAGTACTGTGTTTTTACGTGTGTCACACCATACAGCAAGAACTAGATTTCCAAACACTAGAGAGAGTCTGATTACTAAAGTCCTGAGTCTGGTTTCTAGAAAATTGAAAAATTATCATTCATATAAACGGAAAAAGCTGCGAATAAAACTGGAATAAATATTTCAGAAAAATAAATCCCACGCTAGGTCAAACAAATAAAAAACAGCAAATAACAAATGTTATTCTAGCAATAATTCATAAACAAAATGATACTTTAAAAAAATATTTATTTTAAAGTTAATTTATTAATGTTTTTCAATCCCTTTCATGTAATAATTTGGCGTAGGTGTGTATGCGTGTATACTAACATTCGACATCCGTCTCTTGAACTTAATTGTCAAACTCTTTTTTGTGTATTAACTGCAACGGTTAGTAGCTATAGCATACATTTCTATACAGCAAGAGATGAAGTCGTTAAAGAGAAAGGGAGAAAGAGAGAGAGAGAGAGAGAAAGAGAAAGAGACAGGGAGAGAGTGAGATGAGGCAGAGATAGAGATTCAGAGATAGACAAAGAGAGAGACAGAGCGAATATAGAAAGAGAGATACACAGAGAGAGAAAGGGAAACAAAGAACGAGACAAAATAATAGACAAAGAGAAAGAGAGAGAGAGACAAATAGAGAGACAGAGAGTGACAGATAGAGACAGAGAGGGGGTGGAAGACACAGAGATACACAGAGAGAGAACAAGACATAGAGAAAGACAAAGATAGAGAGAGATAAAGAGAGAGAAAGATAGAGATGGGGAGCGAGATAGAGTAAGAAAAAGAGAGTGATAGAGAGACACATAAAGCGAGACAGAGAGAGAATGTCAGAGAGAGACAGATAGAGAGAGAAAGATAGAGCGAGAATTACAAGGAGAGAAAGACAGAGAGAGAAAGACAGAGAGAGAAAGACAGAGAGAGAAAGACAGTTAGAGAAAGACAGGGAGAGAAAGACAGGGAGAGAAAGACAGGGAGAGAAAGACAGGTAGAGAAAGACAGAGAGAGAAAGACAGCTAGACAGAGAGAGAATGACAGAGAGAGACAGATAGAGAGAGAAAGATAGAGCGAGAATTACAAGGAGAGAAAGACAGTTAGAGAAAGACAGTTAGAGAAAGACAGGGAGAGAAAGACAGGTAGAGAAAGACAGTTAGAGAAAGACAGAGAGAGAAAGACAGGGAGAGAAAGACAGAGAGAGAAAGACAGGGAGAGAAAGACAGGGAGAGAAAGACAGAGAGAGGAAGACAGGGAGAGAAAGACAGAGAGAGAAAGACAGGGAGAGAAAGACAGGGAGAGAAAGACAGAGAGAGAAAGACAGGGAGAGAAAGACAGGGAGAGAAAGACAGAGAGAGAAAGACAGGTAGAGAAAGACAGTTAGAGAAAGACAGAGAGAGAAAGACAGATAGACAGGGAGAGAGAGACATGCAGAGAAAGACAGAGAGAGAAAGACAGGGAGAGAAAGACAGCTAAAGAAAGACAGAGAGAGAAAGACAGAGAGAGAAAGACAGGGAGAGAAAGACAGGGAGAGAAAGACAGGGAGAGAAAGACAGGTAGAGAAAGACAGAGAGAGAAAGACAGGTAGAGAAAGACAGAGAGAGAAAGACAGGGAGAGAAAGACAGATAGAGAAAGGGAGAGAAAGACAGAGAGAGAAAGACAGAGAGAGAAGACAGGAGAGAAAGACATAGACAGAAAGAGAGAAGTGACAGATACTGACAGATAGAGACAGAGAGAGACAGAAAGAGCGAGAGAGAGTGACAGATAGGGGCAGATAGAGACAGCGAGAGACAGAAAGAGAGAGAGACAGAGAGAGACAGAGAGAGAAAGAGAGAGAGTGACAGATAGAGACAGAAATAGACAGAGAGAGACAGAAAGAGACAGAGATAGACAGAAAGAGAGAGAGAGTGACATATAGAGACAGAGAGAGACAGAAAGAGAGAGAGACAGATAGAGACAGAAAGAGAGAGAGAGTGACAGATAGTGACAGATAGAGACAGAGAGAGACAGAAAGAGAGAGTGACAGATAGTGACAGAAAGAGAGACAGAGAGACAGAAAGAGAGAGAGTGACAGATAGAGACAGAGAGAGACAGAGAGAGAGAGAGAGTGACAGATAGTGACAGATAGAGACAGAGAGAGACAGAGAGAGAGAGTGACAGATAGAGACAGAGAGAGACAGAGAGAGAGAGTGACAGATGGAGACAGAGAGGACAGAGAGTGACAGATAGTGACAGAGACAGAGAGAATGAGAGAGAGAGGGTGACAGATAGTGACAGATAGAGACAGAAGAGAAGTGAGTGACAGATAGTGACAGAGACAAAGAGAGACATATATATATATATATCACCAAAGTAACTCAACAAACAAACAATATTGTGTTGATAAAACAACTTCGTTTGAAACGAAATCATGTCGCGCATACATTTGTTAACTCTGATTAGTTTCTGTGTAGAGATCTCGATTTCAGATTACGTGTAGCAGCTGGTGGTACGAGCCGTGTTAAGTCTTGGTGTTCAGTACACACACGACTGCCCTATTACCAGGGGCGGCTCGCCATTAAGGGCCAGTGGGGCCCGGCCCCACCAATAATCGAAAGGAATAACTTCCCGGAGTAGTAAATACTAAAAAAACATGATTATTCCGAAAATTTGTGACTGGCCCTACCAAGAAAATGACCACGAGCCGCCACTGCCTATTACTATGCCTTCCTTACAGTACGGTTATAATTCTCTATATTCTATATGTGTATATGTTAAATGTATATTAGTTATATATATATTTGATTTGTTATTGTTTCTCTTCTGTTTTTCACTTCTAGTTTTTAGGTATTTATTTCGTTGTTCGTTTTAGTCACAGATTTTCATTTTATAGTCGTTAGTATGTTTCTGTCGTAGTCTATATGTAGTGTGCTGTGAAATTCGTCACTCCTGTTGTATCCATTGCTTGATAAAGACCTTTTGGTGGAAACGTTGCTGTGTATTGGGATTGTTTTTGTATTTTGTAAAACTACAGTACTTTGTTTTACGTGTTTCGCTATTGCCATATAGTTATACTGCAGTCTTCCTCTATATCGATAATACATATGGCCTACTTATAGGAAAAAAGAAAACGAGGAAGACCAAGAGAGACTGCGTAGAACCATCACCAGAGAAGGCTCAACGATGGGCCTAGTAAACATTAAAGACCTAAAACAGATAGCAACGAACCGCGAGACATGGAGAACTATGACCTCTGCCCTATGCGCCGCCCACAGGCCCAAGAGGAAAGACTAACTAACTTATAGGCGCATAACTAGCCCAATTACAATCGCTGTAATGCGTCTTTCGCCAACGCTGTCTTACCGCATCTCATGCGTAATCAAACTCAGAAATGGATATTCCCGTTTCTATTATAGTCGGTGCGCTTTGCGTCGTTGCATACGTACTGGGTACATTCTGCGTCATTCCATTTCCGTCAACTTCAGTTACAGAGGAGACGTACGCTATAGTTGTAACGATAGAAGTCTGTACAGACATTATTACACTCACACACATCACAGACAAATATCTGTGAACAGAGAACTTTCTGATCAAGTTGAGGATTCTGTATTGTTGACAGATGTAAGAAACTATGTCCACTGTATGTATACGTTCTTTTCTGCTGTTTCCTGTCTAGAATAATCTTTAATTTAGAGCCAATGCCCAAATGACAAATGTTATTGATTTATTAGAAACATTGCGACTGAGGTAGGCTGTTTTGAAAGCAAGACATGCACTGTTTTGGAACCCGCAGGGAAAGAGGAGTAGGGAAATGCCTAGACATACCTGGAGAAGAGAGCTAGAGGTTGATATTAAAATAAAAGGATAGGTAAAACGCAGAAAGAATTAGAAGGGATGGCAGAAGAGTGGAAGAGCTGGAAGAAGTTTGTTGAAGACATGTGCTCCGTTGGGAGCTGAAAGGTGAAGAAGTAGACTGTTTATATAGTCCCTTTTAGAGAGCTGGTTGAAATTTCCCAGTTATAGAGCACTTGCACAGTAGCTCCAGAGATAGTTCCATATTGAAGCTCGGAAATATCGGGTATCCATTCACAACTCGGAATACTAGAAGAATATATTATCGATATAAGGGAAGAATAAACTATGTAGCAATTTGATACCGGCTATTCGTTTAGATCAGCGTTTCTCAAAGTGGGCGGTACCGCACCCCAGTGGACGCTAAAGCGTTCTAGGGGGGCGATAGTGGGTTCAGAAGAATTTGGGGGTGTTGAGGTGATTAGGGGTAGGTGGCACCTTAAAGAAGAAAGTAATCATAAATATATTAAAATAAATTATTTTCTTCATTTTGCGATTAAATAATCATTTAAAATTTGAATTCTACATTTAAATTCATCTTATGCCCGTCTTACACGATCCATTTTTCATATTTCATGCATATAATCATTTGAAAAAACTGATCATGTATGGCATAAATATATATCAATTTTCTATGTCAAAGAGAAAATAGAGCATGTATATTATGTGATGGGGGTGGGGGCGTTGTCAAACTGTTATAATATGGAGAGGGCGTTACAAAGTTTATGTTGTACAAAGTGGGCGGTGTGCCGAAAATGTTTGGGAATCTATGGTTTAGATATACGTCACTACGCTCCAGGTAGGTCTACAGGTCCAATCTTCATATTTGTTGTTTGTTTGTGATCCCCAAGAATCCCTGAACTTTTCCCCTGTGTTAGGTATTGGGACTTGTTCTATCTGCATAATGCATATCTTTCTACTGACGACTCTTTCTGACAGTGCGGTTTTCAGAACTTTTCTTCAATTTCTTCTTCTTCTGCGTTCTCACTAGATTGGGATTTCGGATTCTCTAATAAAGGCAGCCGTCTGCCTCAGATTATCAGCCACGCCATACAGTTTGTCTTCTGCGTTCTCACTAGATTGGGATTTCGGATTCTCTAATAAAGGCAGCCGTCTGCCTCAGATTATCACTACGCCATACAGTTTGACTTCTGCGTTCTCACTAGATTGGGATTTCGGATTCTCTAATAAAGGCAGCCGTCTGCCTCAGATTATCAGCCACGCCATACAGTTTGTCTTCTGCGTTCTCACTAGATTGGGATTTCGGATTCTCTAATAAAGGCAGCCGTCTGCCTCAGATTATCAGCTACGCCATACAGTTTGTCTTGGATGCTAGTGTAAGTGGACCACCTCTTTCTTCTCAAGTCTGCATACTGGGGGCAGTTCTGTAGAATATAATTCCTATGATTTCTGCTTCCCCGTTTGTGCCGACCTCTTCCCGCAGTAAGTTTTGGCCACCCTCATGATGGTAAGTCTGACATTCTTACTGCGTGGCTAAATATCTGAGGCAGATTGGCGACCGTAGAATCCGTTATCCCATTCCGCATTGTGAGGGTCGTTGCACCATGTTATGCGCCTTACGGCCTGGTGCATCCGTTTTCTGCAAGCATTTGTTTCGGGTTAACATTCCCTAGCGGACACGTGCATCGGATTTCAGCCAAACCTTCTTAGCCACCTCCCACGACATGCAGGTAACAGTGGCTCTATTCTTTACACCCCAAATTTGGACCCCGGTAACCACTCGGGCGTTTCTTCATTTTTAAGACGGCTGTTTGGCTATAAGTGGTGGTGAATGCAATAACACATGCTAGACAGTCTTCGATGTCTAACTCTAGTTTTCTACTCTAGTTTTCTACTCTAATATTCTACTCTAGTTTTCTACTCTAGTTTTCTACTCTAGTTTTCTACTCTAGTTTTCTACTCTAGTTTTCTACTCTAGTTTTCTACTCTAGTTTTCTACGAGAACTGTCACAACTCTTTTTTTTCCGATCCAGAGCATTTGCTAAGCTCTTGCTCGTGTCATGGACATCGTACCCTTCGGCTCGGTGTCTGGACATCGTAACCTTCGGCTCGGTGCCACGAACACCGTAAACCTGGAACCTGTAGCTTTTCTGCCAGTCCGCGGTGTTGAACCCGCACTTACAGAGGACTAGTCCCCGTAGTCAACGCGCTACGAACACGCTGGGCACGCGGGCTCACAACTCTTTTAAAATCGCAAGGTATGTTGAAGGTAATGTGGTTGATTCTCAGAAGTAAAATGAAGAGATAACGTGCTTCGCAACGAAACAAAATGCTGTAGCCAGGGCCATATGCTAGAGCAAAAATTCCCAAACTGTTTCGGCCCACCGCCCACTTTGTACAACATAAACTTCGTAACGCCCCCCTCCACATTATAACAGTTTGTCAACGCCCCTCCCACATATATGTATGCTCTATTTCCACTTTGACATAGAAAATTGATATGTATTTCTGTCATACATGATCAATTTTAGAATGATTATATGCAGGGAATATAAAATTGACTAAAAATTGGATCGTGTAAAACGGGCATAGGATGAATTAAAATGCAGAAATCAAATTTTAAACGATTATTCAATCGAAAAATGACGAAAATAATTTATTTTAAATATACATTTTAATTTCTTCTTTAAGGAGCCACCGACCCCTAATCGCCTGAACACCCCTAAATTCTTCTGAACCAACTACGCCCCCACCCTAGAACTCTCCAGCACCCACTGGGGCGGTACCCCACTTTGGGATACGCTGTGCTAGAACCATAGAGCCGCTGCAACTACCACCGCCCGCTGCGCCTGACGATATTGCTGCTGCGACTAGTATTGCTGCTGCTACGGCGACTGCTATTGCTGCGCTTTACTCCTATTACTCTGCTAGTACTGCTGCTGCTGTGATATCACTGCTTCTCGGCTGCAATTACTATTATTACTACTGCTAATACTACTACTACTCTACTCACTGCTGCTGCTGCTATTCTGCTGCTACTACTGTCTGCTACTGAGCCTGCTTCTAGCTACTAACTACTATTATACTACTGCTAATACTACTACTACTACTACTACTACTCCTTGACAAGTCCTTATGTGGTCACCAGTTGGGAAAAGAAAACGTGGAAGACCAAAGACCACTCTTCGAAGAACAATCCAACAAGAAAGTAAACTATTGGTATGTAAAACCATACAAGATCTCCAACTGCTAGCAACGAACCGTATCACATGGAGATCTAAAACCTCTGCCCTATGTGTCGCCTTTGGCACGAAAGGAACAAACAAACTAACTAAATACTACTACTACTGCTGCTACTACTGCTGCTGCTACTGAAACCGCTGCTTCTACGGCTACTGCAACTATTATTACTGCTACTACTACTACTACTACTACTACTACTAATAGTAATACTGCTACTACAACTACTACAACTACTACTACTACATGAAGTGTTATGTTACAATGCAACAGGTGTTCAATACGCAATATGAATATGATATGTTTTTAGAGATATTAAGTTACTACAAAAATTAAGCAAGACAGCCTTTGTGTCATTTACACAAAAATAGGTCTAGCCAGTACATGGGTACAGAACGGTTATTGAGGTTACAACAACAAAAACAAGTCTCCTGTTGTTTTCAAAGTAGTCTTCTTCTTCTTTACGTTCGTTCTTTACGACCAATTTTAATCACTCTTTGTGATATGTTTGATCTTTGACAAGAACGTGTATACGTTGAACATTGGTTTGGTAGGCCTCTAAACGCATAGACTTCTACACGTTTAGGACACGTGCATCCGATTTCAGCCAATTCAATGTAGTATTCTGATTGCCGCATAAGTTTGTAGTCTGTGCACATTTTGTTTATTAGTTATGTTATTGCCTGTTCTCAGAACATAATGTTCAACTTTTGTTTCATGAATATCGCCCGTGTGGTGTCGCGGCCTGCAAGGAAGTAAATAATAGTACCATTGCGACCTACAAGGCATGTCGTAAGAGGCGATTAATGTAGGGGTCTAGGGAAGCTACCCTAGTAAATAAAAAGCATCGCAGAAATTGGATGTGCAATCCTACTTGTAGGAGCAAAACTGGCACAACGTACAATCGCTCTTAGGCTCAGATCTCATACAAATCACGCAGCGTGGTTAACAAGTGGTCGAGGTAGAGCGTTCGAAGAAAAGAAGAAGAGAGTATTATGAATATATCCCCAAAATATTATTCTTTATTGTTCTCTTCTCCCGTTTGGTATCGAGATCTCCGTTGTATACGAGATCTCCCGTTTGGTATACGAGATCTCCCGTTTTGTATACGAGATCTCCGGTTTGGTATACGAGATCTCCCGTTTGGTATCGAGATCTCCCGGTTTGGTATACGAGATCTCCCGGTTTGGTATACGAGATCTCCCGGTTTGGTATCCGAGATCTCCCGGTTTGGTATACGAGATCTCCGGTTTGTATACGAGATCTCCCGGTTTGGTATACGAGATCTCCGGTTTGGTATCGAGATCTCCGGTTTGGTATACGAGATCTCCCGGTTTGGTATACGAGATCTCCCGTTTTGGTATACGAGATCTCCCGGTTTGGTATACGAGATCTCCCGGTTTGGTATCCGAGATCTCCCGGTTTGGTATACGAGATCTCCCGGTTTGGTATACGAGATCTCCCGGTTTGGTATCGAGATCTCCGGTTTGGTATACGAGATCTCCGGTTTGGTATACGAGATCTCCCGGTTTGGTATACGAGATCTCCCGGTTTGGTATACGAGATCTCCCGGTTTGGTATACGAGATCTCCCGTTTTGGTATACGAGATCTCCCGGTTTGGTATACGAGATCTCCCGGTTTGGTATACGAGATCTCCCGGTTTGGTATACGAGATCTCCCGGTTTGGTATACGAGATCTCCCGGTTTGGTATACGAGATCTCCCGGTTTGGTATACGAGATCTCCCGGTTTGGTATACGAGATCTCCCGGTTTGGTATACGAGATCTCCCGGTTTGGTATACGAGATCTCCCGGTTTGGTATACGAGATCTCCCGGTTTGGTATACGAGATCTCCGGGTTTTGGATACGAGATCTCCCGGTTTGGTATACGAGATCTCCCGGTTTGGTATACGAGATCTCCCGGTTTGGTATACGAGATCTCCCGGTTTGGTATACGAGATCTCCCGGTTTGGTATACGAGATCTCCCGGTTTGGTATACGAGATCTCCCGTTTTGGTATACGAGATCTCCCGGTTTGGTATACGAGATCTCCCGGTTTGGTATCCGAGATCTCCCGGTTTGGTATACGAGATCTCCCGGTTTGGTATCCGAGATCTCCCGGTTTGGTATCCGAGATCTTCCGGTTTGGTATACGAGATCTCCCGGTTTGGTATACGAGATCTCCCGGTTTGGTATACGAGATCTCCCGTTTTGGTATACGAGATCTCCCGGTTTGGTATACGAGATCTCCCTGTTTGGTATACGAGATCTCCCGGTTTGGTATACGAGATCTCCCGTTTTGGTATACGAGATCTCCCGTTTTGGTATACGAGATCTCCCGGTTTGGTATACGAGATCTCCCGGTTTGGTATACGAGATCTCCCGGTTTGGTATCGAGATCTCCGGTTTGGTATCGAGATCTCCCGGTTTGGTATCGAGATCTCCCGGTTTGGTATACGAGATCTCCCGTTTTGGTATACGAGATCTCCCGTTTTGGTATACGAGATCTCCCGGTTTGGTATACGAGATCTCCCGGTTTGGTATACGAGATCTCCCGGTTTGGTATACGAGATCTCCCGGTTTGGTATCCGAGATCTCCCGGTTTGGTATACGAGATCTCCCGGTTTGGTATCCGAGATCTCCCGGTTTGGTATACGAGATCTCCCGGTTTGGTATACGAGATCTCCCGGTTTGGTATACGAGATCTCCCGTTTGGTATCGAGATCTCCCGGTTTGGTATCGAGATCTTCCGGTTTGGTATACGAGATCTCCCGGTTTGGTATACGAGATCTCCCGTTTGGTATCGAGATCTCCCGTTTGGTATCGAGATCTCCCGGTTTGGTATACGAGATCTCCCGGTTTGGTATACGAGATCTCCCGTTTGGTATCGAGATCTCCCGGTTTGGTATCGAGATCTCCCGGTTTGGTATCGAGATCTCCCGGTTTGGTATCGAGATCTCCCGTTTGGTATACGAGATCTCCCGGTTTGGTATACGAGATCTCCCGGTTTGGTATACGAGATCTTCCGGTTTGGTATACGAGATCTCCCCGTTTGGTATCGAGATCTCCGGTTTGGTATCGAGATCTCCCGGTTTGGTATACGAGATCTTCCGGTTTGGTATACGAGATCTCCCGGTTTGGTATACGAGATCTCCCCGTTTGGTATACGAGATCTCCCGGTTTGGTATACGAGATCTCCCGGTTTGGTATACGAGATCTCCCGGTTTGGTATACGAGATCTCCCGTTTGGTATCGAGATCCCCGGTTTGGTATCGAGATCTCCCGGTTTGGTATCGAGATCTCCCGGTTTGGTATCGAGATCTCCCGGTTTGGTATACGAGATCTCCGGTTTGGTATCCGAGATCTCCGGTTTGGTATACGAGATCTCCGGTTTGGTATACGAGATCTCCCGGTTTGGTATCGAGATCTCCCGTTTGGTATACGAGATCTCCCGGTTTGGTATCCGAGATCTCCCGGTTTGGTATACGAGATCTCCCGGTTTGGTATCCGAGATCTCCCGGTTTGGTATCCGAGATCTCCCGGTTTGGTATCCGAGATCTCCCGGTTTGGTATCCGAGATAGTGAATAATAGGAACTACCATCTCCTCTGGTAGTGTCGTAAAAGGGGAATGATTAAGAGGGATAAGATGTGAACAGCAATCCACGCTGTAAAAAAAAGGCAAAATGAAGAAAAAATTGTTCATGAACATTAGGAGGCCATAGTGGTATGGGAGGGAACTACTTTTAATGATGAAGGGCAGGTTGAAAACATATGAAGAACTGGCGAGAGAGAGAGAGAGAGAGAGAGTGAGAGAGACTGAAAGAGAAACTGAAAGAGAGAGAGAGAGGAGCAAGATGGAAATGAGTGGACATTTCTTGTCTCTACATTATTTACCCTAAGGCGCGAAGAGGACTGGTGATTGTCGTCTTTCTCGCTCTCTCACTCTGCCTCTCCCGCCTGCAATTGTTTACGCTAGGACAGAGCTCTTACTTTTCTCTTCACCAAATAAATTTAATCAAACCGTCTGTATCTGTTTGTTTCTGTAGAAACATCGTTATATTCTATTCTCTCACTAGCTTCTTCACCAAGTCTTATTTTTATTCTTTACCTTATATTTCTAAGTAAAACCATACAAGATCTGCAACTGCTAGCAAAGAACCGTATCACATGGAGATCTAAAACCTCTGCCCTATGTGCCGCCTTTGGCACGAAAGGAACAAACTAACTAACTATATTTCTACATTTTTGTGTAAATGTTAGCTCCCATAAAATTTCATCATTATCCGGTGCCGTGCCGGCTGGTGTAGGTGATCATTAAATGAAAATCGTGGCATATCCTTTACCAGCGGCGGCTCGTGGTCATATTTGTTGGTGGGGCCAGACAGACATTTTCAGAAAAATCATGGTTTCGGTTAGGTTATATTTTAATGTATAAAATAATAAATACACGTTACACCTTATTTTTGGTGGGGCCCGGCCCCACTGACCCTTAATGACGAGCCGCCACTGTCCTTTACAGAACGTAGCCATCACCATTCAGTAGTGTGCTTTATGAACGGTGAGGTCTATTTTTATCTTTCGTAAAAATCCCACGGAAACGAACTTGCTTCCAAACTGCCCGCCGCGGAGTTTGAACCAGGTACGAATTGATTGTGAATCGAGCTTACTATCGCTTAAGCTACAGACGCCCCACTCACATGCGATCATGGATCTCCACAAATCTCTGTCGCTGGTGTTTGCTATCATCTCAAATGTTGACGATCTTTCGTGCCATGAAATCAGGCTATCTAAAATGTTCTCTTTCTGTTTTCCTCTCTCTCGTCTCCATTTGATTTTACCGGTTTTTACAATGTGTTCTAAACCTTTCTCATCACGCCCGTCTGCCCAGCGTGTTCGTAGTGCGTTGGACTACGGGTGACTATTCCTCTGTGTGTGCGGGTTCAATTCCGCGGAATGGCAGAAAAAGCTAGAGATTCCCCAGATTTACGGTGTTCGTGGCACCGAACCGAAGGTTACGATGTCCATGGCACCGAGCCGAAGAGCTGAAAAGCTAAAGTGCTTCTAAATCGGAGAAAAAAAAAAAAAGTTTCTCATCACATGCCCGAAAAATGATGACTGCCTCTTTCTTATATTGATGATACGCTTTCTCTGTGTCTTGACCGAAACAAAAAAAGTATTTTAAAATGTAGCTTTCTTTTTTTTAATATCTATTTTCAATGAATTTAATCTGAATTTATTTTAAAATATAATCGATATGCTATTTGATTGAAATTGTGTAAGTACAACCTCTTCTTCTTCTTCGAACGCTTCATATCGACCACTTGTCAACCACTCTGTGTGATTTGTATGTGATCTGTGCCTAAGAGCGATTGTACGTTGTACCAGTTATGCGCCTACAAGTAGGCCAGCAGATCCGATTTCTGCGCTGCTTTTTATTACTGGGTAGCATCCTAGAGCCTACATCAGTCGCCTCTTACGACATGTATTGTAGGTTGCAGTGGTACTATTCTTTGCTTCCCTTGCAGGCTCCGGTACTACACGGACGAACTACAACCTTAATACTAGATGGTCGTATAGATGTTTCATTCTAACCAAGCTATCTTAGAAATTTATTACTTCTTGAGTTATTCTATATTTCTATTCAGAACAACTATGTAATATTGGTTATTGAGACACCACTTGTTATACCACGTGGTTAATACTTTTTTAGGCCCGTATTTTTCATTGACCGTCGGTACACGATGTGTGATGTGGTCAACATCACGCCGGACGTCGTAACTTCCCAGTGCTTTTCCTGGCACCTTATTTCACAGCCAACTCTAGATAACTAGGCCAGACAATTGACGGGGATTCCTGACATAGATCAGAAAAGGGGCTGGAAATTACAGATGTTTGATAGAACACTGCACGCTTTTTTTCAATTTTACTCAATTCTGTGAGTCTATGGTTATTTATTGGTAAAAATATTCATAATATTGATATTCCTTATTGTTAAACTTAACTTGTTGCATAATATAACTTCGATTTAACATTTTGTGTTGATTTTATAATGAATTCGTCTATATACACCAATACTGGAATGCGAGATCACGTGGTGTAGTTGTGGTTTGATTTCCCATAATTCTTACCTGAGTCCGAAGGCTCATAAGTTTATAGTTGGCTCTGCCTTATTGAGGCTGGGGTGACCTGAGAGCCGTTACGGTCGGAAACGAACTCCCACCCGATGTAGAATTGAACCCGTACCACTAGACTTAAAGCAAGTTCATAAAACTACGCTACTGTTATGCAACTATGGCACTCAATATTGGTAATAAATAACAAAATAAATCGCCCAGTGGTTACTCGGGGCCCACATTTGGGGTGTAAAGAATAGAACCACTGTTACCTGCCATGCATGTCAGTAGAGGTCTAGGAGGTTTGCTGAAATCGGATGCATGTGTCCTAAACGTTGAGCTTATGGTTGGGGCCTGACAAACCAATGTCAACGTATGCCGTTCTTGGCAAGATCAAACATATCACAAAAAGTGATTAAAATTGGTCGTAAGAACGAACGCAAAGAAGAAGAAGAAGAACAAAATAAATACTAGATAAGTTTGAGAAATTGACAAACATAAACATTAATCAATAACAAAGAAGATAGAAAATCCGAACGAAGTAGCTCAGAATCGATTTATTGACTGTCCGATCAGTGGTAGAATCTTTTCATGAGGAATGAAAAGCTTGCGTATTCGATCAATTAAATACTGCTAACATGACTATTTACTTTCGAAGACTAAGTTATCGTTTGTATTCGATTTTATTCTCTTGTCAATTTCAAATATTCAATGCTCCTGGTGTATTCGCCAGCGTGTTGTCGGTACTCGCAAGGGAATTAGAGAATAGTAACACTGCGACCTACAAGGGATGTCGTAAGAGGCAACTGAGGTAGGGGGATAGGAAAGCTACCTTAGTTAAATAACAAGCGTCGCAGAAATGGGATGTGCTGGGCTACTTGTAGGCGCATAACGGGCATAATGTGAAATTAGGCTCAGATCACATACAAATCACAGGTGGTCGATATGAAGCGTTTGAAGAAGAAAATTTTTGAATATTGTTCATTGTGTAAATCATCATCATCAGGTGCCGTCTCCACATCGAAGGTTGGCTGCAATGAATCTCCAGCATCCTCTGTCTTTCACCTTGGTGTTGCACACACTGCCAGACTGTAACCTGTCCATTTCTTAAAGTTTCCCCACACACTTATCTCTCGGTCTTCCTCTTGTTCTTCCCCCCTTAACTTTTCCCTCTAGTAAATATTTTATCATGGTGTCATGTCTTTTTATGTGCCCAAAATACTTTGGTTGTCTTAGTTTTATTTCTCTTAATAATTGTTTCTGCATGCCTAGTTTCCCTAAAACTTGTTTATATGTCTAAATTGTATAAATAGATAACACAAACTCTAATTTGTTACCATGAACAGCAGAATGCAATTACCAATGAGAAATTGTTTTAACCTTTTAGTAGACGCCTATGGAAACCATATTTTAAAGCATTCTTTAATTTCATTTTCTCAGCCCGCGTGCCCAGCGTGTTCGTAGCGCGTTGGACTACGGGTGACTAGTCCTCTGTAAGTGCGGGTTCAACTCCGCGGACTGGCAGAAACGCTACAGGTTCCCCAGACTTACGGTGTTCGTGGCACCGATCCGAAGGGTTACGATGTCCATGACACCGAGCCGAAGAGCTTTCAGCTCAATTGCTTCTGGATCGGAAAAAAAAATTCCATTTTCTAGAGTCAGGCTATGTTCAAGAGATCCATGTGTAGGAGAGATCAATTTTCTAGTCGTAACGGAGACGGACAATAAAACATAACTGATTGCGTGCGAGCCGTCCCTTTAAAGATCCACAATCGTACAGATGTTACGTCGTTCTAAAGATTGAACATATTTTGTTTCTTTTCCATTATTTTCCGTTCCTATTTGACTTTTATATTAACTAAAAACTATTTATGGATTTCTTACGAAGTTTATTGATTTCTGACAAAACAGAAACCACAACTCACACACACACTCGAATGTGAATGGTGACCAACTAAACTGACGAAACAGAAACACAATTCCCACACACTCGAATGTAAATGGTGACCAATTAAACTTACCAAAAATAAAACACAAACTCTAAACACTCAAATGTAAGTGATGACCAACTGAACTGACCAGACACAAACACAAATCTCACATATTCAAATGTAAATGATGACCAACTGAACTGACCAGACACAAACACAAATCTCACATATTCAAATGTAAGTGATGACCAACTGAACTGACCAGACATAAACACAAATCTCACATTTTCAAATGTAAGTGATGACCAACTGAACTGACCAGACATAAACACAAATCTCACATTTTCAAATGTAAGTGATGACCAACTGAACTGACCAGACATAAACACAAATCTCACATATTCAAATGTAAGTGATGACCAACTGAACTGACCAGACATAAACACAAATCTCACATTTTCAAATGTAAGTGATGACCAACTGAACTGACCAGACATAAACACAAATCTCACATTTTCAAATGTAAGTGATGACCAACTGAACTGACCAGACACAAACACAAATCTCACATATTCAAATGTAAGTGATGACCAACTGAACTGACCAGACATAAACACAAATCTCACATATTCAAATGTAAGTGATGACCAACTGAACTGACCAGACATAAACACAAGTCTCACATATTCAAATGTAAGTGATGACCAACTGAACTGACCAGACATAAACACAAATCTCACATATTCAAATGTAAGTGATGACCAACTGAACTGACCAGACATAAACACAAATCTCACATTTTCAAATGTAAGTGATGACCAACTGAACTGACCAGACACAAACACAAATCTCACATATTCAAATGTAAGTGATGACCAACTGAACTGGCCAGACACAAACACAAATCTCACATATTCAAATGTAAGTGATGACCAACTGAACTGACCAGACACAAACACAAATCTCACATATTCAAATGTAAGTGATGACCAACTGAACTGACCAGACATAAACACAAATCTCACATTTTCAAATGTAAGTGATGACCAACTGAACTGACCAGACACAAACACAAATCTCACATATTCAAATGTAAGTGATGACCAACTGAACTCACAGACATAAACACAAATCTCACATTTTCAAATGTAAGTGAGGACCAACTGAACTGACCAGACATAAACACAAATCTCACATATTCAAATGTAAGTGATGACCAACTGAACTGACCAGACACAAACACAAATCTCACATATTCAAATGTAAGTGATGACCAACTGAACTGACCAGACATAAACACAAATCTCACATTTTCAAATGTAAGTGATGACCAACTGAACTGACCAGACACAAACACAAATCTCACATATTCAAATGTAAGTGATGACCAACTGAACTGACCAGACATAAACACAAATCTCACATTTTCAAATGTAAGTGAGGACCAACTGAACTGACCAGACATAAACACAAATCTCACATTTTCAAATGTAAGTGATGACCAACTGAACTGACCAGACATAAACACAAATCTCACATTTTCAAATGTAAGTGAGGACCAACTGAACTGACCAGACATAAACACAAATCTCACATATTCAAATGTAAGTGATGACCAACTGAACTGACCAGACATAAACACAAATCTCACATTTTCAAATGTAAGTGATGACCAACTGAACTGACCAGACACAAACACAAATCTCACATATTCAAATGTAAGTGATGACCAACTGAACTGACCAGACATAAACACAAATCTCACATTCAAATGTAAGTGAAGACCAACTGAACTGACCAGACATAAACACAAATCTCACATATTCAAATGAAAGTGATGACCAACTGAACTGACCAGACATAAACACAAATCTCACATATTCAAATGTAAGTGATGACCAACTGAACTGACCAGACATAAACACAAATCTCACATTCAAATGTAAGTGAAGACCAACTGAACTGACCAGACACAAACCTCACATATTCAAATGTAAGTGATGACCAACTGAACTGACCAGACATAAACACAAATCTCACATATTCAATTGTAGTATGACCAACTGAACTGAAGACATCTCCAAGAAATCGTGCAGATAATAAATGGACAGCCAAGAAGAAAACCCATTAATCCAGACACATAGAAGACCATAATCTACTTTGAACGATAGCTTGTAATCTGCCTCTGGCTTAACGCGATCGTAAACTCTGGTCTCTGAGATTCTGTAAAATATGTAAGAGAACAGACACGAGCCACAGACAACTCTAGATAACTCTAGATGAGTTTGGTTTAGCACAAAGAAATAGGAAACTACAAACTGTAAATCGCAATCTCAATTCAATTTACGAATGTTTTAAACCCATGGCCATATAACCATGTGGGTCTTCTTTATTGTTTTAATCTAATTCGGTTTTGCCTCACACCGTCAAGATAAAAAAAGAGATTTCTATAGCGGGTTTTTGTGTGCGCTTCATAAATAGTGTTTTTCATGGCCACTGTTAATTCTGAGATCCATCTTTTGCGTGGACGACCTTTTGCTTTGTTTCCACTGTTTCGGAGTAAAAATGTTCTTTGAGGCGCACTGTCTATTGGTAATCTGCTTACGTGGCCGAACCATTTAATTTGTTGTTTCTTGATAAAGTACTGATGTCTTCATTATTTAACCCACTTTTTTTCCTTGATGTCTTCATTATTTAATCGGTCTCTTTTTGATACTCCCAGCATTCTCCATTAGCATTTTATCTTCTGTCGTGTAACTAGTTTTCTGATATCGTTTGTTGTCAGCGTTCAGGTTTGGCACTGATAGCGTTATGTTGGGAGAAAGATTGTGTTGTACAATGCTATTTTAGTGTTCATGATGACATGTTTGCAATTTCAAAATTGTTGCCATTGGCCCTACGATGTGATTTGCTTTATTGCAGCTATGTTGGATTTCGTTAGTTATTCTTCCATTTGCTGACAAAACGTTCCCGAGGTATGTAACGTCTTGATTTACCATGTGTATATCGATACCTGTGAGCGTCTGTAGCTCAAGCCGTAGTGAGCTCGATCACAAACCCAAGCGTACCTGGTTCAAACCCACGGTGGGCAAGTTTGGAAGCAAATTCGTTGCCATGGATTTTACCAAATGTAACAATAGACTTCACCGTTCAGAAAGCAATGGCACACTATTGAACGTATAAGTGGTACCTAGAAAATCAACGACTCGTTTACTGTGGTTGATGGCTGACGTTCTGTAAAGGATATGCCACTATTTTCATTTCATATCGATACCTATATGGCAGAGTAATCGTTAACTATAGTTAACCAGACTGCAAGAATTTCAAGTCAGTAATATAGCTAGACAAGAACACTATGCGGGTAGCCAAAGAAGAATAGTCAACCAGCAAAGAACCGGAGTCGTTAGTCGCCATACGCTGATAAACATACTGAGGAAATAAATCGGAGAGCTCTACCTCCAACATTTCCTCACTAAATGTTATAGTTACCAGTAAGAATAAGTTATCAAATATTTCCCCACTAAATGTTATAGTTACCAGTAAGAATAAGTTATCCAATATTTCACCACTAAATGTTATAGTTACCAGTAAGAATAAGTTATTCAATATTTCACCACTAAATGTTATAGTTACCAGTAAGAATAAGTTATCCAATATTTCCCCACTAAATGTTATAGTTACCAGTAAGAATAAGTTATTCAATATTTCCCCACTAAATGTTATAGTTACCAGTAAGAATAAGTTATCCAATATTTCACCACTAAATGTTATAGTTACCAGTAAGAATAAGTTATCCAATATTTCACCACTAAATGTTATAGTTACCAGTAAGAATAAGTTATTCAATATTTCACCACTAAATGTTATAGTTACCAGTAAGAATAAGTTATCCAATATTTCACCACTAAATGTTATAGTTACCAGTAAGAATAAGTTATTCAATATTTCACCACTAAATGTTATAGTTACCAGTAAGAATAAGTTATCCAATATTTCCCCACTAAATGTTATAGTTACCAGTAAGAATAAGTTATCCAATATTTCCCCACTAAATGTTATAGTTACCAGTAAGAATAAGTTATCCAATATTTCCCCACTAAATGTTATAGTTACCAGTAAGAATAAGTTATCCAATATTTCACCACTAAATGTTATAGTTACCAGTAAGAATAAGTTATTCAATATTTCCCCATTAAATGTTATAGTTACCAGTAAGAATAAGTTATTCAATATTTCCCCACTAAATGTTATAGTTACCAGTAAGAATAAGTTATCCAATATTTCACCACTAAATGTTATAGTTACCAGTAAGAATAAGTTATTCAATATTTCACCACTAAATGTTATAGTTACCAGTAAGAATAAGTTATCCAATATTTCCCCACTAAATGTTATAGTTACCAGTAAGAATAAGTTATCCAATATTTCCCCACTAAATGTTATAGTTACCAGTAAGAATAAGTTATCCAATATTTCCCCACTAAATGTTATAGTTACCAGTAAGAATAAGTTATCAATATTTCCCACTAAATGTTATAGTTACCAGTAAGAATAAGTTACCCAATATTTCCCACTAAATGTTATGAACGGCGTATAACAGTGATGTCTCCAATTCTTCATCTTCATACTACTGCGTTATTAGATTTGAGATTTATGAAAATGGTCCATATCCTACGCAAATGTAAAGTATGAAGGTTCTTGTCACTTTCCATTTTTAAGCCCAATTATGCAAGAGATAGAATGGCTAATTTCTTTGTTCTCGTATGGAACTTCGGGCTATGGAAACCCACAACCCCTTTTGTTGGGTTGTCATATTTTGATCTTCCTAAATGAGGATACTTTCAACCAGGGGCGGCTGTCATTGATGGCCAGTGAGGCCCGGCCACCCATAATCGACAGGAGAATAATTTCCCGGAAGAGACAAATAATAGTAAATACTCCAAACACCATGATTTTTCCGAAAATTTGTGTCTGGCCCCACCAAGAAAACTGACCACGAGCCGCCACTGCTTCCAACATTAAATTCCATTTAAATTGTGTTCCATGTATATTTTTCTTGTGACCTGATCTTTATTCATCATCATCAAATAGCTTGTCCTGAGCAGAACTTTGCCACCCCAACAGTCCTCCGGAATTTCTCTCTCTCTCTCTCTCTCTCTCTCTCATAGGCCAGATGTCCTGCCTCTGCAGCCGTCATGTTCAAATCATCAAATAGATCCTGATCTTTATTCTTCTTCTTCTTCAACCTTTGCTCCTAGGAAGACATAGGTCCACAACCAAGGCCTTCCAAGCCTGCATATCCAAGATGATCTTTTCCAGATCTCTACCCGTTTTCTTGTCCTCCTTGTGTGGTCTTTCCTCGGGTGGCAAACTATGAATATTCCTGGTTGTGGTTTCTGTAGCTATCTAGTGATTTTTACAGGGTGGTGTAGCTAGCCCCAAGCCCAACCTCCTTAGTCGCCTCTTACGACATGCATGGCAGGTAACAGTGTTCTATTCTTTACACCCCTAATTTGAGCCCGGGTAACCACTCAGGCGCCTGATCTTTATTAGAATGCCTTAATTCGTATCAAATATCCATAGAATCGCATGCACTTAAGGTAGATCTATCCTCAGGAAGGCTATAATTGTTAATATAGTTCCCAGCTTAATTTAAACCACACAGTTACACTTAATAGGGTTTTAAAAATTATCTGATGAAAAAATTTTTTTCTTTAATATGCAAATTAGATTACAATATGGCAGCCGTTACTAAAAATAGATACTTTTTCAAACAAGATTACTCAGGAGCCAATTGTTTGAAAGCCTTCATTTTTAGCATACATGTTCGCAACAGTCAGTTGGTTAATGTGAAGTAAAATATTTGAATTTCATAAAGAACTTTTTTAAAATGAATTTAAATGATATACCACTCCCAAAAGTGGTAAAATTTCTATCGATCAAACTTGCTTAAATTGAAGAAAATATAGCTATTTTTATTGGTTTGAGATTATTTTACTTCACATTAAGCATTGCATATCTAAGAATATATGTGCCAAATTGCAAGTCAATTAGACAAAAAATGTTTGAGATATCATGTTTTAAAGTTTGACAACAACACAAAAATACAATTGAGGGAAACTTGAAAAACGAAAACTCTCCACTATTTTACTTACCAGAGTGCTACTAATGACCACCTGTTGTGTACATATCTCCTTCTCTGGCTTCTGTGGTATCTAGCAAGCCTTTTCTGATGGCTCTCAGTGTTTTTCTTCTTTTCTGTGTTGCTTTTGATGTCTTCACCGCCGAACAATTTATTCGAATGGTGTCCTTGATTTTACAGCTTTCCACAGAATAGTATCCACTGGGAAGCCCAAGTTTAGAAAATAACTTGATTATTGATGCTGCACCATCTCAAATTCACTTCTTTGTGTCCACTTGTCTCTGCTTCTCCACTAGTTGCCAGTTTTGTCTCCCATTCATTACAATTTGTGCACCTTAGTGTTATGTGAGAATCCATTTCGTGACTTATGATTCAGTTCACATGACACAGTATATTGACTGCACACATCACATCTTATAGTAGAAGTAAGAAAGTTGAAGAGATGATCCATATCAATAAGGATAAACCCATTATGTCTACTATTCTGCTCATTCAATAAATATTGTTCTTGTGGGGAAACTTTCTCTGCAGAAGGGCAAGGTTTTACAGCTGTATCAATAACAGGTACGGAAACCTCATGTTTTTTCCTTGAATATTTGTTGCCACAGAATCTTCGTTTATTTGATTTACCAGACTTCTGTTTGTTACCCATTCTACTTTTAATTAAATATTAATATCTAGCTAGTATAATTTACCTTCCAAACAATGAATCAACGTTCATTTCAAATGACAAAAGCAATGCCTCAAAAGTTTAAAAAAAAATATTTTTACATTCAGAAGTGTCCACTAGTTTCATTCAGTCTTCATGAGAACTTTGGCGAGAATCTAACATTATTAGAGTAGTGTCCCTTAGTGGATATGTCATCGTTCTTGTTATAAATCAATTTTCAGAATTAAATCGCATTTTATGTGAGGGGATGGAGTGTAGAAACATAGTAACTAAGTGTAAACAATGGTTGCTAAGGAAAATTGTGAGGAGGGTGATCACATAAACATGCATGTAATGAAAACACGAAGGCATTTAGACGTTCCAAAACAATTTGAAGTTGTAGTCAAATGCATGTAGTTTCTAAAAATGCAATAAACTAAAAATGGCAAATGGCATTTTTTCTTCATTGGTGAGGATAGATCTACCTTAAAATGTTTGAAATTCAATTTTACAAGTGAAATTGACTGAATCCACACTAAGACGATTTCTCTCATTATTTCACTGGCCATTGATTAAATAAAACAGTCTTTCTATCGAAGCATTCGTTGTGTGTTGGAATAGCAAAGAGGTACTGTTATCTTCACGATTTCAGAGTACATTTTGCTACTACAGTTTTCAATATAGTCACACCACTTTTTTTGCGATGGCACTTTCGAGTGCCAAGCTAGAAAACCAAATTTTACGTTGTTACCACGTGATGTTGGTTGCAGAGGCGGGACATCTGGACTATGAGAGAAATAAATTTCAAAGGACTGTTGGGATGGCAAAGTTCTGCTCAGGACGAGCTATTTAATGATCATGATGAGTTAGTTTGTCTAATATTTTTCATAACTCTTTGAGGTTCCTTACAAACGTGTCAAGTAATTTATTAAAACAAACACAAGTAATTTATTAAAACAAACACAAGTAATTTATTAAAACAAACATTTATACTAAGCTGTATGTTTATTTGTTCATGGTTACAGCTAAAAGATAATTAACAAAGTGTTTCTGGAAGAAAGTTGTGATGGACAAAGGAAAAGCAATCACAACTCTTAAAGAGAAAATGCAGAACATTACTCCCCTTCCTGATGAGCCAGATTTTGCAGTTTCCGACGAAACGTAAGTGATAACTCTTTACTATTTTACACTTATATTTTATGTGAGATATAGAATTTAACATATTGTCATGTAGACAGTATAAAAGCTGGGGAGAGCGAGCATGATCAAAACGCTTGCCGAAATCAGGTATGGTGGGCAGAAAGGGGAGATTGTATAAGTTTGGCTGCAAATTATCAACACAACGTGCTTAAGCTCATTTACTTAAACCTTTAGCTGCTAAAGACGTATATATACGTTTTCCCATTTACTTCTAAAGACGCATTAACACGTCTGTTATTATCTTTCCTCTGTGGGCTAAAGACGCGTTAATACGTTATACTGTCACTGCTATAGGCGCACATTCACATTTGTGATCTAGAAACAAAGACTAGCTATTTTCAGCTCAGCCTTCAGAAAGTATATAGCAGCGAAAGGGTTAAGCCCTCTGTGAGTGCGGGTTCAATTCCGCGGGTTTGCAGAAAAGACACAGGTTCTCCAGATTTACGGTGTTCATGGCACCGAACCGAAGGGTTACAATGTCCATGGCACCGAGCCGAAGAGCTGAAAGCTCAAGTGCTTCTGGATCGGAGGAAAAAAACATCATTTAATCAGTTAACATGTTCTTCTTCTTTAAACGCTCCATATCAACCACTTGTTAAAATACTCTTTGTGATCTGTATGTGAGTTGAGTCTAAGAGCGATTGTACGTTGTACCAGTTATGCGCCTACAAGTAGGTCAGTACATCTGATATCTACGACGCTTTTTATTTACTAGGTAGTTTCCCTAGACCCCTACCTCAGTCGTCTCTTACGACATGGATTATAGGTCGCAGTGGTACTATTCTTTGCTCCCCTTACGTTCCCCGGCAACGCACCGGCGACTCAATTAACAAAGAGTGGTTTATAACTGGTTAATATATAACGAATGCAGAAGTAGAAGAATTGAAATGCAATGACGATGGCGTGTGATTACCGAAGAATTTAAGTATGTAATCTTATTTTTCCTGTAACAGACGAGAAAGCTATTACTTCCCTTTCCTTGTAGAATGTGTCTCTACTTGCGTTTTATAGAACGAGATAGAATTACAAGATGGTGAGACAACCTTTCCTTCGTTACAAAAAAGTACGCAAGCGTGACTTAAAGTTAAAGTAGCTTGACATTAATAACACAAGACTTGAAGCAGCTTGACATCAATAACGCAAGATTGGAAGTAGCTTGCCAGAGACATATCCAGCTAGAGACAGGCTCTGTAAATGGATTCTGAAAAATGAATGATGCCATAATAAGAGATCTTGCTGGGTATAAAAGGTGACATGAGAAAATAGAACGAAAACCTACCATGGGTTGGTGATACATACTGTCTCTTAAGACTAACATGATGTCATTATCATCATCGATTGTGTCAAATATCAATATATATATATATATATATATATATATATATATATATATATATATATATATTTTTTCCCGATCCAGAAGCACTTCGGCTCGGTGTCATGGACATCGTAACCCTTCGGCTCGGTGCCACGAACACCGTAAATCTGGGGCCGCACTTACAGAGGACTAGTCACCCGTAGTCCAACGCGCCACGAACACGCTGGGCACGCGGGTATATATATATAATATATAATATATATAGTTGAAGTGTACCGCATACCACAACAAGTGTTGTTCTGTGAATTTAGAAAGTAGGGAAGAGGCACCAAGGCAGACCGCTGCTCAGATATAAAGATGTCTGTACGACCTCAATGATGAATTTTTCTATCTGTCCAAACAAATGGAAAAATCAGTTTAAAAAAAAACATTTTCCCCGTCTGCCCAGCGTGTTCGTAGCGCGTTGGTTGACGGGTGCCAAACCCCATGTGAGTGTGGTTCAATTTCACGGGCTGGCAGAAAAGCCACAGGTTCTCCAGATTTATGGTGTTCGTGGCACCGAACCGAAGGGTTACGATGTCCATGGCAGCGGGCCGAAGAGCCGAAAAGCTCAAGTGCTTCTGGATCGGAAAAAACATATCTTCGTGTTTATCGATCATAAATTTTCTCTCTTTCTCTCACTAAATACATAACTGATAAATTTGTATTATCTGCCACAGAATTGTACGGTTTCTCAAAGCCTGTGAATGGAAGCTCAAAAATGCCGAGAAGGCTCTACTGAATACCATTGAATACCGTCGTCAGACGAAGCCACTAACTTCAGACTGTCAGTGGTGTCATGACAGACCAGGCTTCCATTCAATGGTAATTGTATTTTCATGTCAGACATACAGACCGAAATGACACACAGACGCATGAAAAATCCCGGAAAGACAAACAGACGAATAGAGAATACAAATAGACCGGAATATATATATATATATATATATATATATATATATATATATATATATATTTTGTGTGTGTGTGTGTGTGTGTGTGTGTGTGTATGTATGTGTTTGTATGTGTTTGTGTGTATAATGAACACGAAATGGAACGAATTCAGAAGTGATGAAATCAGAGAAATTTCTGGTCAACCACTAGTAACAAATGTTATATGAAGGAGAATATGGAGATATGTTGGGCACACCTTGAGGAGAAATGATCAACGAATATCAAAGCAGGCATTGAAGTGGGATGCAAAGGGTTCAAAAAATAGAGGACGACCTAAGGAGACCCTGAAACGAACTTTGCTGAGAGAGGCAAAAATATCGATTTGTTCCATGGAGGAGATTGAGCGAGTTGCCCAGGATAGAGCGGTATGAAGAAATTGCTTGCTTGACGTATGTAACGTATAACGGTACGAGATGAATTATTATTATGTGCTTGTGTGTTTGTGTGCATGTGTGTGTGTGTTCTATTTACCAGTTTATATGTGTACAATATTAGCTGAAAACCAGTCAATAATGACGTGTGAAATACAATTATAGTTTTAAAAAATATTTAGTATTTTTTTTTTTATGATTGAAGTTATCAAAAATGTAGTAACAAGTACATGTCTATGTTTAACATATTTATAGTGCATTACAATCTAGTACAAAATGTGTCATCACATCAGCAAGAAACTTAAGAAAGAGATTGGAGCACACATGGTTACTTCCCGAAGTGCAATGATGATGGTCATATCAATCAATCAGTGGTGGCTCGTCATTAAGGGCCAGTGGGACTTGGCCCCCACCAAAAATAATGTATAAAGTGTATTTATTATTTTATAAAATATAATATATATCAACCCAAAACCATGATTTATCCGGACAAAAATGTCTGGCCCCACCAACAAAAAGGATCATGAGCCGCCACTGCAATCAATCGTTCAATCAATCAAGAAAATTATAGGGAGTCTCTGTGGCTAAGTGGTTAAGCCCTTTGCCTTGTGAGTCGAAGGTCGTGTGTTCGAATCCGGACTGCGCCGTTCAGTTCACGAGTGCAGTTTTTTCCAGAGACCCCTAGGATTGTTGTTGGCGCTACGGAGTTCGTGCTTTGTGCAATACTTTCAGCAGGTGGCGTGCCATTTCTGCAGAGAGGGACCGAGCCATATGGGGCAAAACCCGGTGCAATGAAGTCAATCCTTCGACTTAAAACCCTTTAAGAAAATGATCAGTTGTAGCTCTCTCTCTCTCTCTGTCTTTTTACTAGGGATTGGGGCATAGGCCCTCAACCAACTCATGCCAAGTCTTCCTATCTCTAGCTATCTCCTGCAGCTACCTCCAGCTCTTCTTTATATTGTTGATCTCTGCCTCCAAATCTCGTCTCCGTGTATTTCTCGGCCTCCCTTCTTTCGCTGTCCCTGCGGGTTCCAGGAAAGAACCCTCCTTGTTATATTCCTTCAGGTTTTCGCAAAGTGTGTCCTATCCACCGCCAACGTCTTTTTTAAACCTCTTGGTCCACTGGAATCTGTCTTGTTCTGTCCATAAGTTCCTCATTTGTGATCAGTTGTAGCAATTTCGACAAAATTTTTCTGTGATACAATTTATTTCCATAAAACACCCGTGGTCATAATTATATAACATTCATGGTAAGGAAAGAGTTAAATATCAAGATTGTTAGTGTTGGAGTCGCATGTTGAAAGCTGTTACGTTTGTTTACCATGTTGTGATTAGCCTTCTCACTATCACACAACATTTTTACCACGCAAGTAGAATATCTTTATTTTATCAACCACCCAAGCAGCATGCCTGAAAGTATAGACGATCATATCTATCCACCGTCCAAGTGGTTACCGGGGTCCAAATTGGGGTGTAAAGAATAGAACCACTGTTACCTCCCACGCATGTTGTAAGAGACGTCTAAGGAGGTTCCGCTTGGGCTAGCTACCCACACATGTAAAAAAACACTAGATGGCTACAGAACGGAGAGCGAACCGAGTAAACGCTGGCTGAAACTAGACACATGCCGAAGGGTAGGCACCAGAGCTCCAAATGGTGCTGAAGATGTGACGTAAAATACACCAATGCTAAGGTTGCATGAATCAGATTTCCACATGAATAGAATTTATGGGGAGATCTGGTACATCGGTATGGGCGGTGATCGCGATAGAGAGAAAGAGAGATACCTATCCCCAATTCTCTCTCTCTCCCTATTGCAGTTAACCCTCTCGCTAGTGTGAGCCGATGTACCGGCTCGCAGTATTTTGTAAGATGACGCAAAGCCATTATACTAGCTAATTCAACATACATTTCAATATAAATGCGTTTAGAGGTAAAAAAAATTACGGAGTCTTCTTTTTTGCTTTCTGTTATGTAATCCTGTTACCCTCACAGCGTCAGGTCAAGAAGAGATTTCTAAAACGGGCCCTTGTGTACGCTTCGTAGATAGTGTCTTTCGTCGCCTCTGTTATCTCTGAGGTCCATCTTTTGTGTGGCCGGCGTTTTGCTTTGTACCCCTTGTATCAGAGCAGCATTGCTCTTTGAGGTACACTGTCTGTTGGTAATCTGCTTACGTGGCCGAACCATTGCTGTTTCTTGATGAAGTCTAGTACTACTGTTGTACCACTTTTTCCTGATGTCTTCATTTCTCACCCGGTCTTTTCTTGTTACACCCCAGCATTCTGCGTATATACTTCATCTCTGTCGTGACTAGTTTACTTCTATCATTTGTTGACAGTCACCAGGTTTGGCACTGGTAGTATACGGAGTATAAGGTTTAATCACTTCTGAAGTCGATCTCTTATCAAACTACTATGTCGGACCATCCAACATCTTCTCCCTCTGCCTTCCATGGTATCTCTTATCCTGTAATTTAACAGTTGTCAACAAATGTTTCAAACCGCATCTTCACATTATGTGCCCGAAGAACTGTAATAGCTCGATTCTCATTTTAAAAAAAATAAATAAGGTGTCTAGCTATGTGAGCAGGCCCTACATTTATTCTATAATGGACCGTTATTCATATTTCCAGTAATTTGTCTTTTAATTGTAAGTTTCAAATGAAAAATACACCGTACAATGCTTCATAAATATTCTGATAAGTTATCTATGATTGACAGCGACAAGTGGGTCACGATGAAGCGGGTCGACCTGTGGTATATGCCAACTTTGGTCAGGCTTCCATACGAAAGAACAGCGTTGAAGACATTGTGGCCCATGTTACGTACTTGATAGAGAACGCAAAGGTTACCATGGAGAACGGAGTCTCTACTTGGGTCTTTGTGATTGACTGTTCTGGTACGTATCTATATGTCTGTCTGTCTGCCTCCCTTTTGTCTGTCTCTCTTTCTGCCTGTATGTCTGTCTATCTGTCTGCCTGCCCGTCTATATGTCTGTATCTATCTATATACCTATCTATCCATATACCTATCTATCTATCTATCTATCTATCTATCTATCTATCTATCTATCTATCTATCTATCTATCTATCTATCTATCTATCTATCCATCTATCTATCCATCTATCTATCCATCTATCTATCCATCTATCTATCTATCCATCTATCCATCTATCCATCTATCCATCTATCCATCTATCCATCTATCCATCTGTCCATCTATCTATCCAATCAATCCAATCTATCCAATCTATCCAGTCTATCCAGTCTATCTAGTCTATCTAATCCATCTAATATATCGTATCTATTGTATCTATCTGTCTATCTGTCTATATGTCCGTCTGTCCGTCTGTCTGTCTGTCTATCTGTATATCTATCATCATCTATCTATTTTATGTCTGTTTGTCTGTCCGTCTATCATCTATATATATATATATATATATATATATATATATATATATTTTTTTTTTTTATATATATATATGAATGTCTGTCTGTATGAAGTAGTGTAGGGGTTTCGTTGGGGTACCTCATGATAGTACGGATAGGGTACGTCTTGGTAGTGTGGGTGGGGTACCTTTTGTTGAGGAGCCTAAGAGCTGAGGGTGGTGGTTAGTTCAGCAGTGACACTGGTCTTTCAATGGTATGGCGTTCTATACCGTGGATACATTAGAGCTTGGTAGTCTGGTTTCCGTGGTCTGAGGCTGATTACATGTTGCTATCATATTGTAACTAAAGACCAGTCCATTCTGTTTGACACACAATGACTGCACTTTACAACGTTAAATGTTGACAAACTAGTCATGAACTAACGGATGTAGTAATTTAGTAGTAATTTAATGTAGGATTTAATACATGAGAGTTGAATACAAGGATTGCATCACCTGACCGAGAATAGCTTTTGGGTACAAGAAGCAACAGTGACATTGTTCAACTTAGGCGGCCATCTTGTCTATCCTATCTTTTGTCTCTAACCTACGTCAATGTCTCGTATTATCGTTGCTATCTGCTTATAATGAGCAGATGCAGATTTGGTGCGCAAACTCTACAGTCAACTATATCTACCAACCTATCTATCTAAACTACCTGTCTGGCCTGTAAGCTGCCACCTGGGGAACTATGACACCCCCCTGGAGACCTCGCCGTCGCCCGACGGCAAATTCAAACTTCGTAGTTAAATGCTCCAAGCAGTGTTAGAGTTGATTAATGTGAGGTGGTTGTACTTCAACATCCTGTCCTCACATGTCGTGGTATGGGCAGGGGTTATCTCACAGTACTTGTCATGTCTCTATGTCACTCATGATCTTTGGAGTCTTGTCTAGCTATCTGAAAAGAACTAACTAAAAAATACAAGTTACAAACTGAACATGGCAGAGAAGAACATATATATAATGTCTAAATATCAACATTATATGACCTCCATGAGGCATTTAACATCCACCCCACAACCCCCAAAGGAATAAATTGACATCACAAATACATTAAATATCATCCATTTAACAAAATGTAGCCTCAATGAGGTTTAAAAAAAATTCACAATATTCTCAAGTGGAATCAAACAATATCCAATATTTCTCAAATTTGATTCAATAATATATATAACGTCATTGAGGTATTCATTATCCACCCCAAAATCCCAAACATATTCAACCAATATCTAATATTTGAATCCCATGTACATAATCACCATGAATGGAACATTACTAGCCATCCAAAAACCCACAAGGAACCAAGCGAATTCCCAAATGATTTACCTATCTGGCTCAACATCAGATAATCTCAATAAATGAGGAAGTACAATGCGTCCTTCATAGTCCAAGGACCGACCAAAACTCAATTATTTCCTTTATTTGGTTTAACATTAATCTCGGTTAACATTAATCAGGAAAACTCGGTTTCCTGGGGAATGTACAAATCGCCCAAATCATGGTTGTCCTCGTCATGATCGAACGCCTTCCCCACGGGACCATCCCTGGGTGCCACATCAGTGGTATCCCGTGTACCATCCTCCCTACGTCCACCCCGAAGTATTTTGTCAAGGATAATGAAAACCCCAAAGAAAAGAAAGCCATGGTTAAACCATAACCCGCAGATTGAAGGAATCAATCCCTGCAAATCATGCTGATGTGAACACAGGGCACCGGCACTAAAAATAGCAAAAGAACCCAATCACTACTATAGTATTCCATCGTACAGGCCTGGCCATGGAGTGGACGTCACACCTCTTATGGTACAACGCATAGTCTATCTGACCAAACAAATTTCGAGCAAGTTGTGCACGCTGTTGCACTGGCTCTGAATCCGACCAGATTTTAAAATCACATTTCGCGTTGAACCTAATATTTTGCCCATAACCTGAACTCAAAATTTCAGTATCTGACCCAGACATTCTTAAGCTTATTTGCATAGAGTTACATATATTGTCATTACCATTGCCTACATGGAGATTATCACCTTTTGCGTGCCTGTATGCACACTCGTTGGATCCTGTAACCACTATTTCTTCTTGGTTGCGATCTATCTTCGTAACTTCACCAATTACTTGTGTCGTTATTGACATGTCACTGGAACTAGACAATGTCAATTGATTCGTCTCTTGCACAGGCGAATCTTGAACCTGCTTCAGATTGAATTTCTCTTCTGTGGTTTCTCTAAAAATGGACCGAGGCCACCTTTCCTTTCTCCGCACCCTGCCATACTGACTGCAACGGTCAGGAACCTTTCGTTTAAATAACCGCCACTTACTAGTTGAGTCCTCCCAGGTGTGTTTACATTTTTTCGAATTAACCCGTAATATCTTATTATTGCCTCGCCGTTTCACTTTTGCATTAGCATTGTTTAATTTCTGAAATCCTGCATTAGTAATCTTAGAACTCGCACTAGTTGCATTCTTGCTCCTTGACTCAGCTCGTACTGTCCCATGTGGTTGAAGTAGATGAGTTTCTTTTAATAATGCTGACCGCTTAAAACCTGCAGAACTTACATGTCTTACACGCTGTCCGTAGTCATGGAGGGGCTTTACAAAGGGTGGCGATTGACTCGTTGGTTTCACATTCTGCACCTCCTCTGAACTAATAGTAGATATCACTATATCACACTCTACGTAATCGTGGTCACCAACCACAGGTACACCAGGAGTTTGCTGTCCAACATCCTGTTCCTTGCTAGTTGCACAAACGAATAATTGTTGGTTCTGCCTGTCTGGAAACTGCTCTTCGACGACGCATGGAACATATTGGGGAGTATTAGGCTCATCAACAACAGATACAATGTTTTCGCTATCGTGAGAAGCATCCTCTGCTATACAGATAAAATTATGTAAAATATCCGACTCATCACATGACCTATCAACAGCGGATACCAAATTGATACTTTCCTGAAAATCAACATCCGCCTCGTAGGGAGAATCCAGTAAGAAGTTCGGTAGAGTACAAACCTTATCACTTTCGGAAACTATCATATCCACGTCATTCTTTACAGGATACATGTTATCCCAAATTTGCTGGAAATGTTGTTCCTCGCGCAATTTACGATGGTTCAAGTCATGACCCTCATAACCTGGATTGTCGTGACACTCGGTCTCTGGCATACAGGAACGGACCTGAAGAAAACCTGGATCCTCACTCATTTCACCAGACGTGGATTCATACGTATCAATTTGCCTCTCTTTGTACCCGTAAACTGACACACAGGGACCAAACGGAGGGAGAATCCGCCCATCATTCGACCCATGACCGACCATACTAACGGGGGTCTGATCCTCAGGGGCCATGACACTGGGAAACCCGGATCGTGCACGCTGTCTTGGGGGATGGTCGTGGAATGGGAAATAACCATAATTACCCCTACTTTCCTCTGCTATTGCGCCTCGCGTAACCCTGTAGGCGATTCTGCGGACGAAAACCATTCCGGTCCGACTGAGGTGTGGAGGTGAAGGTTCTGGCAGGGATATGGCAGCGTGGCCCGGAGTGGCGTTCTGCCATCTTAGATTCCAGGGCGTCCATGCGACGGTGTAACCCAGAAATCGCACTGGGGTATGCTGCAGGGATGGGATTCCGTTCCCAGCGCAACGCAGCATCTCTCGCTTCCAGAAATGATGTAGAGGGGTTCTGGAAGATACGCTCGGCGATCATCTTAGAGCATAATTTATCGTTTAAGTTCTTGATAAAATGGTCGCGTAAAATTTGTTGCTCCATGAGCACGAGACCTTCATTACTTTGCGCCGCAGTAATCGCAGAATGCAGGTCGGCTAATCTATGCGAGTAGTCGCGACAAGATTCACCATCTCTCTGAGTCGTCCTGTAAAAAGAGGACAGGAGCTCGTGGGCGGGGCGGTTATCCCCATATACTTTAACCAGGCTAATCAGGAGCCTGTCTGGATTATTATCCACTAACATCTGAATACGTAGCTCGCTTCTGATTGAAGCAGAAATATTATCAAAGAGACAGTCCAATTTATCTTCTCCATCCAGTCTGTAGTATCGCCAATAGGCCCGTACTTCTCTGGCGAACTCCTCTGCGGTCGGTCCATCTTTGTCACCGAAAGTTCTTAACTTCTTGTCAGGTGGCCTAATGGCTGGTCTGGGAGGGTTAGACTGGGGAATCAGGTTGGTCATTTCCCTGCTATTGGGCCCACTAAATTCCGCGAACCCTGAGAACTGAGGTTGTGGATCCACTAACGGTATATCATGAACTATGGGTCCTTGCATCGTCGTTTCTTCGATGGACCCATGTGTTCTCGTGCTTTTATACGCCATATGCTAAGTAAAAGGAAAGAAACAGTGCAATTTGATAATTAATAAAATAGTTAAATCAGCAATACACAAATAGCTACTGGTATATAATTAATCGATGTCCTTGGAACATTCAAACACATTGAAAGTAGAAGCCAAACAAATCGTTCGAAACGTTAATGTTAGAAATATATTAACTGCACATATGAAGAGTTGTCAGTTGATCGTTGTGAAAAATGTTCAATGGTTAGTTCCGACAAAGATACTAAATTTTACTAATCCAAAAAGTGTCAAACAAAACCACTTGATGGTAACTCAGAACTTTTGCGCTGTGGAATGAAGACAATGTAATGGCTCTGCCTGGGCACCTGGTCCTCGAATGTGGGCAAGATCTTTTTATCTTCTGACACCATTGAAGTAGTGTAGGGGTTTCGTTGGGGTACCTCATGATAGTACGGATAGGGTACGTCTTGGTAGTGTGGGTGGGGTACCTTTTGTTGAGGAGCCTAAGAGCTGAGGGTGGTGGTTAGTTCAGCAGTGACACTGGTCTTTCAATGGTATGGCGTTCTATACCGTGGATACATTAGAGCTTGGTAGTCTGGTTTCCGTGGTCTGAGGCTGATTACATGTTGCTATCATATTGTAACTAAAGACCAGTCCATTCTGTTTGACACACAATGACTGCACTTTACAACGTTAAATGTTGACAAACTAGTCATGAACTAACGGATGTAGTAATTTAGTAGTAATTTAATGTAGGATTTAATACATGAGAGTTGAATACAAGGATTGCATCACCTGACCGAGAATAGCTTTTGGGTACAAGAAGCAACAGTGACATTGTTCAACTTAGGCGGCCATCTTGTCTATCCTATCTTTTGTCTCTAACCTACGTCAATGTCTCGTATTATCGTTGCTATCTGCTTATAATGAGCAGATGCAGATTTGGTGCGCAAACTCTACAGTCAACTATATCTACCAACCTATCTATCTAAACTACCTGTCTGGCCTGTAAGCTGCCACCTGGGAACTATGACATGTATGTAGTAACCGCAGGTGTTTCAATTCATGTGTGGTATTGATTAGTCCACTTATTTTTTCGTTATTTGCTCAATCTATCTTCTCGTATGTGTGTGAATCTGTATATGTGTGCGTGATCAACGTGTGTTAGCGTGTGATGATGATGAAGATAAGTGATTTGGGAAAAAGGGGGTGGAGGGTGAAGGGGTGGTGGGTCTTGTCAGTGTCGTGTGTTTGTATATTTTCACGAGAACACCATTTGAGTAAGCAGCCTAGTTCGTTTATGTGTATGTATATGCGTGTGTTAACTTGTAAATATGCGCGCATTTAAAATGTGTTTGTATGGGTTTGCTAACGAAGATGCTATTGCATACGTGTGTATGTGTGAGGGCGTGAGTCCGTGTGTGTATGTATGTGTACGTGTGGGAAAGAGAATGAGAGAGAGAGAGATTTAAACAGTGAAAAAACTGATCAGAAGGATGTGTTTAGGGACAACTTATAGCCTACTTGTTTGCGGAATATGATGAAGGATTGGCATGTATGTCCTATGTCAGAACGGTTCGTTAAAAATATTTGCTACGAACGACTCCTGATGCAATATTCTTTTAGTGATATGTACAATAAAGTTAACATTTATGTTCATTTGACCTAGCTCCACGAGCTGCAACATGAAGCCCGGTGGGACGCATGCAGCCCGCAGGCCTCGTGTTGGCCACCCCTGATGTAGATAGATAGATACTTGAGTGTGCTGACAAGGAATATGTTCATATTTGTATGAGGAAGGAAGATGAGATCGGTGTTGGGTTTTTCTCATAAATAACGTTTTGTAGAAGCGAAAGGAAAAGTCTCATTCTTCCGATGTTTTCAGACATCGACTTGTATACTTCTAAAGTAGTTAGTGGTCAACTGAAGTCTGTGTACATCTTCATATGGCTTGTCTGGGACTAATATCGTCTTGTATACTTCTAACGTAGTTAGTAGTCAATCGGATTCTATGTACATCTTCATATAGCAATGTTTTTTTCCCCCGCAAGAGCGTGTTCCTTCCCTGTCCCGTGGCCCGGAAGTCCAGAAGGTAATCCACAAATACGTTGTGGAATGGAAGGGGTCCATCAGAATCTAGGATCCAGCACTCCCACCGTATGGTGTGTTGGACATTAAACACCACTAAAATTTAAAATTCGTAATATATTTTTAAAACTATACAACTCTCATCTCCATATATAAATATATTATACACTGAACAAAATCCTTCAATCCAATTGTAAAATAATGTTAATTTATTTGTGTGTAGATACTGACAGGAAAAGCAATCGCAATATCTTTTATTAATATTAATACAGACGTGCCCGTATAAACCTAGTAGGCCCAGGCCCGGGTGGAGTTTTTTAAAAGTTGGATTAGCATAAATTTGAATTAAATGAAATACACACTCTTGATCGATAGTTGATGGCCATATGTCACGGTAATGACAAACAATAAAATGTTTGCTATTTGAAACTGAAAATGTTTGTGTTCTTTGTAAACTAAAAATATTGGTTTAGAACCGACTTGACCGGAGCTAAGTTTCGAAACATTTCAATCATCCTTCTAAGATCTAGGATGAAATGAAAATCGTGACATATCATTTACTCTCTCTCTCTCTCTCTCTCTCTCTCTCGCGTTCACCACCCAGAACGATGTACCAGATTTCCCATAAATTCTATTCATGTGGAAATCTGATTCATGCACCTTAGCATTGGTGTGTTTACGTCACATCTTCAGCACTATTTGGAGCTCTGATGCTTATCCTTCAGCGATGTGTCCAGTTTCAGCCAGCATTTACTCGGTTCGCTCTCCGTTCTGTAGCCATCTAGTGTCTTTTTACATGTGTGGAGTAGCTAGCTTCACGTTCAATCTACTTAGACGCCTCTTACGACATGCGTGGAAGGTAGCAGTGGTTCTATTCTTTACACCCCAATTTCAGGACGTCGCCATCAACCACAGTAAACGAGTCGTTGATTTGCTATGCACCACTTATACGCTCAATAGTTTGCCATTGCTTTCTGAACGGCGAGGTCTATTTTTACCAATAGCAAAAATCATCGGGAACAAATTTGCTTCCAATCTGCCCTCCGCGGTGTTTGAAACAGGTACTCTTGGGTTGTGCTCGAGCTGAGTTTAAGCTACAGACGCCCACAGAATATACAATGCAAGATAAATGCTATTAGTTCCTCTTCTTTATTTGTCATAAAAATGTCGTTAGTCACTTTGTTACTTTGATTTTGCTAGAAAATAAAGGGGGATATTTATCCAGCAGTATCCACAGAAAAAGCATTGTACATATCTATATAAGTATTGTTGCCCGCCTGCCCAGTGTGTTCGTAGCGCGTCGGACGACGGGTGACAAGCCCCTTGTCAGTGCGATTCAATTCCGTGGGCTGTCAGAAAAGCCACAGGTTCCCCAGATTTACGGTGTTCGCGGTACCCAACCGAAAGGTTACGATGTCCATGGCCCCTGAGCCGAAGAGGCGAAAGCTCAAGTGCTTCTGAATCAGAAAAAAAAGTATTGAATATGTTCGCATATTATCTTGAAGTTATCTTTCCCTTGATGTTTTTCTTATAGGTATGACACTAAGTGCATGTAACCCAAAGCTGGGATACGGTACCACCAACATTCTTGCTAATCATTATCCTGAGCGGCTTGGTCTGGTCGTCTGTGTCAACCACAGCTCTTTATTCCACGGCGTGTGGAAAGCTCTGAAGAAACTGTTGTCACCAGGAACAGTATCGAAGGTACAGTGAAATGACATACTTCATATTGTTTTCACTTATTATTTGTATGTTACGTTGCTGAAAAAAATCGAAATGATAGCCCATGTCTCTACAGTTCTCATCAAGATATAACATTTTTTGTAAATATTTCAATGAAAAAAGCAGTCTCGTCGTTACAGAAGCATCGTCGTCAAGGAAGCTAATCTGGCCTATGTTTATGAAAATGAGAAGGTTCAGTTATGACGTAGTATAGGTCAAGGTTGTGTGATGGTGTGTAAATGTAGTGCGGGAAGGGGCGATGAACAAATGTGACGTAGGTAGAGCTAGTCAGAACCGGTTTAAATAGTAAATAGACAAAACGGCAATAAATAACTGGCAACTTTTGATTTGTCACTCGGGCCGCTTTTATCTTGAACACCCTGTAGTATAAATAATAATATAATAATAATACTTCTTCTTCTTCGAACGCTCCATATTGATGACTTGTTAACCACTCTTTGCGATTTGTATCTGATCTGAGCCTAAGAGCGAGGGGCTAGTTATGCGCCTACATGTGAGCCAGCACATCCGATTTCTGCGGCGCATTTTAATTACTAGGGTAGCTTCCCTAGGCTCCTACCTCAGTCGTCTCTTAGACATGCCTTGTAGGTTGCAGTGTTACTATTCTTTGTTCCCTGTGGAATCGGCAACAGGGCCGTACTATGATACAGAGAGGAGGCCGCATCAGGTGGATCCTATAAGGGGGCGGCATTAGCAGCGAAATCAAAATATTATTTGAACCTTTCAATAATTACAAATCTTTACGCAACGCTTTTCTGTATCTTATTCCGATATTGATATATACGATTTTGTATTCGTACATTTTTGTGCAGTTTAAAAAAAATCACAGTCAGAGGTTATTTAAAAGAAAAAAACCCGCGTGCCCAGCGTGTTCGTAGCACGTTGGACTACGGGTGACAAGTCCTCTGTATGTGCGGGTTCAACTCCGCGGTCTGGCAGAAAAGCTACAGGTTCCCAGATTTACGGTGTTCGTGGCACCGAACCGAAGGGTTACGATGTCCATGACACCGAGCCGAAGAGCTTTCAGCTCAAGTGCTTCTGGATCGAAAAAAAAACCATTTAAGGAGCGGCATTTCGAAGACTTGCATGATACTGTGAAAAAATACCACACGGCCCTGCCTAGCAACACACAGGCGATGATAATAATAATACTAAAGCCGATAACTCATTAGGTTAGTCGGGGTGCTATTTAGGAATCGCCAACACATACATATCTCCGACGATCTCTTTCTTCCGCAAAGCGTACTAATAATAGCCATCCATCGCAAGCTATGATGACAACAGCATCAGACGTATGCTGTTGCACATCTCTGGTGTGTGCAGGGGTAACTGTAGAGTCCAATCCTCGAATACAATCCCCTACCACAGGTGGGGCATGCATGACCAATGTTAGATATGTGGGTGTTGTGTGTTCTGGGTTTTTTTTCGCGCAGCTCGCTTTCTCTGCACCTCAAAGGCCCGACGATTCTCAGCTATGAGAGTTCTTCTGCGAGACGTACAAGTGTGGGAAAAGTCCTTCCCTGATTAATCGTTGATGTTTTCAGGCCATTCTTCTACTTACCTTTTCTGTCACCCACTATTTCACCAAAGAATATTTTTTAACTGAGAATATTATCTGTTCACTTTTGTGAACTATGTGTGCTTACGACATTTCACCACCGCCGGAAGTGCTGGCTGCTGTCCTACCAGCTTAGTTACCACGTATAAACAACTCTTTAAGATTTGTGCCTCCAATACGCCTTGTAATGCCACCGAAGTTGTATTTTTTCCAGCGCATTTAAGTTCAGAAAAACCAATTTTGTTATGCTCCTCGTTCGGGTTCATTCTTCCTAAACAGTGAAAATTACCACACTGTTCATATTGTAGCACCTGTGGTTCCTTTCTGTTGTCATAACTTCTTCTGCAGATCTCTAGTCTAGCAGACATTTAATGTGTTTATTGCAGCAATTCCAGACACTGAACCTGAGTGTTCCAGATATAAAGGGTTTTAAAACCTAAGGATTGACTTCATTGCACCGGGTTTACCCCATACGGCTTGATTCCCTCTCCGTAGAAAGGGCACGCCACCTACCGAGAGTATTGCACAAAGCACGAACTCCGTAGCTCGAGCAACAATCCTAGGTGTCTCTGGAAAAAACTACATTTGTTATTCGTTAAAAATTGCACTCGCACTCGTTAAAAATTGCTTCCGGATTCGAACCCACGACCTTCGACTCACAAGGCAAAGGGCTTAACCACTTAGCCACATAGACCCCTCCAGATATGGTATCACTATCACAGTCATTTAGCACACTGATTGTTTCTTTTTTCACAAGATTGTAAGATATTATTTTTACTCTCGGGAATACGGACACGGGGGCTAGTGGAAGAACCCACCAGAAGAAATCACACTGGCAGTATTAATAAGATAGTTGTCCTGGACACTGAGAAAACTTGTCAAGCAATGGAAGTTGCTGGTGCTACAAGATGTTTACAAAGCCATGACTGCGTCGTAACTGTGCGTGTGCTCGTTCAGAAAAAAAGTTAACCAGACAACTGTTTCCGGGATTCACTGAGCGGGGTGCTTAGGGTCTTGGGTAGTGGCTCTCTTCTCTCTCTCTCGCAATCGTTCTTAATCCGTTTTTATCATTCTATTGTGATATATAAACAGCTAAACATCAAGAACAGAATGTACGTGCACAACCTTCAGTACCAATTGGAGCTCAGGTGCTTATCCTTCGGTGGTGTGTTCGATTTCAACCAACGTTTACTGGGTTGCTCTCCGTTAGCCTTTTGCTGTCCCCAGCCAAAACCCACAAGGCAGCAGGTTGCTATTTTCTTTCAGGAGCGACCGTAGACAACCTGCCCTCCCGGACTGATGAGCGTCACCTGCCCAGGGGTAATGGTCTAACTATACACATCGACTGTATCACAAGTCTTTGAAATGTCTAGTCTGAAAATGATGACAAGTTACAGTAGAGAGAAAGGGGCAGGTACAGACGACTTCATCACATCTTTGAATATCGTCTGGTAATGCCAAGGTACAGCGGAGATACCTTGAGATATTGCTGACAAATGACGGGAATGCTATAAAAGAAATTAAAAGAAGACTGAGAATTGCTTTGAAAAATGAAAAGAACTAACCAATGGAATGGAACTGGCATAAGAACAAAAATTCAGTGTTTAAGAGCCTGCGTTTTTCCCTTGGCAACATATGGTTGGGAAAACATGGACTATTGACAAAGAAGCGGAGATGATCATTAATGCCTTTTAATGCAAATGCGACAGAAGAGACTTGTAATTTCATGGACAGAGAAAAGAATAAATGCTTCTGTTCTGCAACAGCTGGCTATTAAAGAGATTTGACTATTAAAGGCAGAAATCAAGGAAAATTAAATATTCGGACACACCAAACGACAAGAGTGTCTAGAGAAGATCATTTTGGAGGGAATGGTGCCTGGAAGAAAAATGAGAGGAAGACCTAGAAGACGATGAATGCAAGATGTCATTGACAATCTGAGAATGATTGCTGCTGACGCCGGTCATCTTGCACAGAACAGAGCGTTTTTCAGGACTGCTGTCATGGGAGCCAGGCTCCGGAAGGGACAATCTACTTGATGAACAGTGGAGATACACGATCAGACGACTTCATCACAAATTTGTGAAATGTTAACGACTGTACTTATTCTACTTGCCGAGAAACTGTGTAACAGCTGTGTTCATGTGAACTAATTTTTATATTATCTCCAGCACTTGTTACTTGAAGTGTGTTTGTGTGTTCTTGTTGGTTATTCCTGTTGGATGCTTAATTATCTGGTCGTCTGTACTGAGTAATTCGTTTATATTGTATTCCGGACGTGACTCTGACGTTATTCTTTCCATAAATATGTTGAAATGGAGCAATAACATGCAAACCACATGAACACGAACGAGACTCGTTACCTCACCTAATTTTCTTAGTGCATTAGAGGCTCGAAATGTTAAAAACAGTGAATAATAATTTTTTTTTAAATTAAAGAAGACAATGACAGAACATTGTAGTTTATTTATATTTTTCATCACATTAAATGAGACTCCTACCCCAGACCTTCTATCGTGCGCAGTATTACAAGAATGATAAACGATTTCTGACACCTTTCCTGTGTGCCGCCCAAAATGAGAGAGAGAGATAGAGAGAGCAATATCCATAGCCTTCTGCCAGATCTGAAATTGTGTGTCCCACGTGTGCTTCCATGCACAGCCAACTATAAACTCATATTTAGAGTTGGCTCTGTTACATGCTAGCAGTGGTGGCTCGTCATCGTTTTTGTTGGTGGGGCCAGACACACATTTTCGGGAAAATCATGGTTTTGATGTTAGGTTATATTTTAATTCATTAAATAATAAATACAAGTTACACATTAGTTTTGATGGGACTCGGCTCTCTCGCCCTTAATGACGAGCCGCCACTGCATGCTAGAATATGTAGACAGTAAACACGTATAAACAGTTGGAAAATGACTAAAGATATAGAAAGCAAGTTGAATGCATTTGAAAATAGATGTCTGCGAAAAATAATGAATATAAAATGGAATGAATTCAGAAGTGATGAAATCAGATACATGTCTGGTCAACCACTAGTGACTACTGTTATAAGAAAGAGAAGATGGAGATATGTTGAGCACACCTTGAGGAGAAATGATCAACGAATATCAAAGCAGGCATTGAAGTGGGATGCAAAGGGTTCAAGAAAGAGAGGTCGACCTAAAGAGACCATGAAACGAACTTTGCTGAGAGAGGCAGGAAATATCGGTCTCAGTTCCATGGAGGAGATTGAGCGAGTTGCCCAGGATAGAGCGGTATGGAGAAATTACTTTGCAGGCCCTATGTAACGTATAACGGTACGAGAGGAATTATTATTATTATTAAACACGTATTAAGGGTCTCCTTATTTATTTATTTTTATCAAACACATGATTCTTCTTCGGCGATCTCGATCTCTCTCGCGATCACTGCCCAGACCAATGTACCAGATTTCCCCTTAATGTTATTCATGTGGAAATCTGATTCATGCAGCCTTAGCATTGGTGTGTTTTACGTCACATCTTCAGCACCATTTGGAGCTCTGTTGCTTATCCTTCGGCGTTGTGTCAGGTTTCAGCCAACGTTTACTCGGTTCGCTCTCCGTTATGTAGCCATCTAGTGTTTTTTACGGTGTGGGGTAGCTAGTCCTACCTCCTTAGTCGCCTCTTACGACATGCATGGCAGGTAACAGTGGTTCTATTCTTTACACCCCAATTTGGGTCCCGGTAACCACTCGGGCGTTCGGCGATCTCTGGTCATGCGCTTAGTTTACTGTGGAACACAAACTGTGCACTCAGCTTCAGTTCTGGCGGGTTTCCCCAAAGGTTAAATTTTAGATCGACTGGGTATGGCTACGTGTGGCTTCTCAGCTCGCATAGGAAAGGACAGTCTTGCAGGACATGCTCCGGTGTCAGAGAGCTGTTTGTTTGTTTGTTTGTTTAGTAGGGATTAAAGCCTCTTTAAGCCGAGGCACGCCCTTTCAACCTAAGGCGAACCTTTATTGGTTATATCAGAGCGTGTAGGCCAACAAACATGAAAATAAGAATTAACTCCTTTCGGAGAATCCAAGAATTAAGTAATTATATATGTTTTATAAAAATGTAGAGAGCTGTTTGATTTATTCCTAGTCTATATAGGTGTTTGTTGAGTCTGCAGTGTCCGTTACGTAGACGAAAAATACCACAAACCTTTTTTCATTACGGCACCCATTGACTAGGCCTGCAGACGAGCTATATTTTGAGTATGCAGCGTTAGACAATGGGCGCTGTAAGAAATAAAGGTTTGTGGTTCAAATCATGTGTTTGGTAAATTGTTTATTCCTGAGACCATTAATATTTTTTTACTGTCTATTTATTGACCATGCTTATTGGCCCCGGTGCTTCCCCTGGGGTTTTTAAACTGTGTATTCACCTGTTCTATATATCCTATATTAATGTATGGCTCGGAAACATGAACAATGAGCAAGCAGTTAGAAGACATAATTGATGCATTTGAGATGTGGATATATAGAAGAATAAGCAGAGTTTCATGGACAGAAAAACAGACAAATAAACAAATTTTAGAAAAACTAGGCATGAAGAAACAATTATTAAGAGAAATAAATTCAGACAAGTAAAGTATTTTGGGCACATAAAAGACATGACACCATGATAAAATATTTACTAGAGGGGAAAGTTGAGGGGGAAAGAGCAAGAGGAAGACCGAGAGATAAGGGGAGGAAATTTTAAGAAGTGGACAGGTTACAGTCTGGCAGTGTGCAACACCAAGGTGAAAGACAGAGGAAGCTGGAGATTCATTGCAGCCAACCTTCGATGTGGTGACGGCACCTGATGATGATTCACCTGCTAGAATAGGACTGTAGTCATCATAAAACATATTCTAGAATGCGCTAGGTGAATCTGTTAATATACTTGCTTGCGATAGACATCTATTAATTCATCTGTATGTCCGCCTGCCCGTAGCGTGTTGAGCGACAAACCCTCTGTGAGTGCGGTTCAATTCCTGGCTAGCAGAAAAGCCCCATTTTTCCAGATTTACGGTGTTCGTGGCACCGAACCGCAGGGTTACGATGTCCATGGCACCGAGCCGAAGATCTGAAAGCTCAATGTGCTTCTGGATAAAAAAAAAAATTCATATGTAGCTTAATGTACTATTGCTTGTTGTAATATATTTGTTATAATTGCTTGTACTATTGAGGTATACCGGCAAAGAGAAGAAGAGGAAGACCACGGAGAAGATGGATTCAGGATGTAACTGATGGTTTGAACATGGCTGCAGAGGCACGACATCTGTAGAGGACATCTGGCATATGAGAGAAATTCCAAAGGAATTTTGGGGCGGCAAAATTCTGCTCAGGACAAGCTATTTGATGATGATAATTGCCTGTTTGTATAAAACTGACTCACCAGCCAACGGATACATGTGTTCATAGATGAAATAATTTATTTAAGAAAGAATAGTTGTTGAATTCTACAAACACAAAGCTGAGAATATTTCAATCAAATGTGAAATCAGTACAGTGATCAGAAATCATGGCGGACAAGAAAAGAAACCACCAGTAAACTTGTTTGTAAATGAATGTTTACATAGTATAGAGGGACTGAGGTGATATCAGATTACAAACGATAAACTCAGAACAAAAATGTTGTTACTGCCTGTATTACCTCCTTTTTAGGGATGTGTAGGTGCAGTCGCAGCGAAGCTGTTCAGGTTAGGATTTTTCATTTATGCCCACAAGAAAAAAAAATCCATGTCCTTACTGTGAAATAAACACGGGTCTCCCGTATGGGAGCCACGCTCTAATCCATTCAGGCAGATGCTTCTCTACTACTAAGATGATAACAGTGGAGAAAGAGTTAAGGAAGAGACGGTGACGAAGGATAGGACACACACTGAGAAGACCAACAAGAAGCACTGCAAGACAGGCATTGTTTTGAAACCCGCAGGGAAAGAGGAGTAGGGGAAAGCCTAGAAATACCTGGAGAAGATAGCTGGAGACTGGTAATAAAAAGATAGGTAAGACGTGGAAAGAATTGGAAGGGATGGCAAGAGAGAGGAAGGGCTGGAAGAAGTTTGTTGAAGATCTGTGCTCTGTTGGGAATTGTAAGTTGAAGAAGTTATTGAATTCTAACATAGATAATGTGGGGTTTCAATCTCTGAAAAAGAATATCAAGTTTTTATATGAGAAAGAGAATGTAAGTTTTCAATATCAGCTGTTGTAATACGCAATTTACCAGATAACAACTAATCATGTTTCATCCACAGGTAAAACTGGTACGATCAGAGGCCAAGATCCAGCAGCTGTTTTCTAATTACTTCTCATTAGAGTTGGCTAATTGGTTACTGGAGGAAATCACTCTAAATCGACAGAAACCTATCTCCATAGGACAGCGGGAGTTTTGGAACCCACCTCAACATCCAAATGAACATGACCCACGAGGATGTCCATCCTATGTACAACAGTACATTCTTCCGTCCCAACATCAAAACATGACTTTCACACCTGGGCAGAAAAAACAACACTGCCCTCATCCTAACATAGTTGATGCTCTAAGGACAAAGGTTGTGTCCTTACCGCCTCCAGAAGAAGCTGGGGACACCTATGACGAACAGGAAGCAGAAACAGCTGGTATGGGTTTTGAAGTGGAGGTTAACACATCAGAGGATGAAAGCTCGGAGACAGAAGATCTTGCACGAAGCGATGTTGGCGATAACAACATCAAAGCAAAATCGAATGATTTAATTCATAGATGAATGTTTAGTTATTTTTTTTCTTTATTCTCTTTATTAGCATAGTCATTATAGTTTAACCAATCGTTAGATATGTTTTTATCACATGATTTATTATGAAACGGTACTGAAAATAAATGTTATAGAAGAGTCTTTCGTATATCAAGGACAGAGAAGAGGACAAATAAATATTATAGAAGAGTCCTCCGTATATCATGGACAGAGAAGAGGACAAATAAATGTTATAGAAGAGTCCTCCGTATATCATGGACAGAGAAGAGACAAATCCGTTATCCAGAAAAGAACTCAAAATCAAGAAGAGCTCGATATCATGTACAAGAAGAGGACAATAAAATATAGAAGAGTCCTCCGTATATCATGGACAGAGAAGAGGACAAATAAATGTTATAGAAGAGTCTTCCGTATATCATGGACAGAGAAGAGGACAAATAAATGCTATAGAAGAGTCCTCCATATATCATGGACAGAGAAGAGGACAAATAAATGTTATAGAAGAGTCCTCCGTATATCATGGACAGAGAAGAGGACAAATAAATGTTATAGAAGAGTCCTCCGTATATCATGGACAGAGAAGAGTCCTCCGTATATCTAGGACAGAAAAGAGGACAAATAAATATTATAGAAGAGTCCTCCGTATATCATGGACAGAGAAGAGGACAAATAAATATTATAGAAGAGTCCTCCGTATATCATGGACAGAGAAGAGGACAAATAAATGTTATAGAAGAGTCCTCCGTATATCATGGACAGAGAAGAGGACAAATAAATATTATAGAAGAGTCCTCCGTATATCATGGACAGAGAAGAGTCCTCCGTATATCTAGGACAGAAAAGAGGACAAATAAATATTATAGAAGAGTCCTCCGTATATCATGGACAGAGAAGAGGACAAATAAATGTTATAGAAGAGTCCTCCGTATATCATGGACAGAGAAGAGGACAAATAAATGCTATAGAAGAGTCCTCCGTATATCATGGACAGAGAAGAGGACAAATAGATCTATCCAAATAATAACTCAAAATCAAAGAAAACTGATTGATGCTACAAATATGAAAGTTGGAGTATTTTGGACATATAAAAAGACAGGAAGGGCTGGAGAAGACCATAATGGAAGGAAGCATCCCGGAGAAGAGGAAGATCACGGAGAAGATGGATTCAGGATGCAACTGATGGTTTGAGCATGACGGCTGCAGAGATGGGACATCTGGCCTATGAAAGAGAAATTCTGAAAGACTGTTAGAGTAGGAAAGTTCTGCTCAGGACAAGCTACTTGATGATGATGATGATTAAAGACAGGGATTAAAGGTTGAAGAAAAAACATTTCTAAAACAGCAAGATTGAACTGTTTATACATTTATAATTAACTACATGACTGTAGTCCCTATTTGTATCATCTTCATCATTTATAAAAATCTACATTTACTTTGATTATTCCTGTTTCGGGTGTATCTAGAAAGCTTTTGTTTAGGACCAGAAATACAAGGATACCAGCATATGTCGTTAAAAAACAGTACTAGGGTTGGATTTTAAAAATTAATATTTTACCCACAAATATTTTTTTTTATAAACAGTATACTTTAAACTATATTCTTCTTGTTCTGCAATCCATTTCTGATGCTGAGGAATCTAAACAGGGGGACTCAGTGGTTAAGTCATTGCCTCATGCTCCGAAGCTCGTGGGTTAAAATCCATAATGTGCCATTCTGTTCACAAATGCATTCGTTTTCTCAAGAGACACCTAAAAATGTTGCAGGAGCTATGGTGTTTGTGATGTACAATACTCTTCACAAGTGGTTTACCATTTCTGCAGAGAGAGGGACCGAGTCATTTGAGGCAAAACCTGGTGCAATGAGGTTAATCCTTCGACTGTAGACTCTTATAGGAGTCTAAACAGAGAGATGAGTTGCCTCTATGAATCCGGTAATGATCCACAGTGACATCCCCCATTCTGTGTTAAATATCTGAGCATAGCCATGAACTGTATGATGTGTACATGTCATATCTCCATTGCTTGGGGTAAACAAGACTGTTATGGCTGAGTTTTGTGAACAGAGGTTGTGGAGTCTTCCTGATCTTTCATGATCTAATACTACCTCCAAGAGATCTGAGATTTGGAGAGTAGCATACACTTTGATTTTTGTGCAGGGGTGTGTTCCATAGATAAATGTTGATGGGGATCGTGGCGTGTCCACAAGCTATTGAACTCGACAGCATCAGCAAATTGAGGTTTTGAAACACACAAAAATAAAGCACACACACACACATATTCAATGAAAAAGGTGGCTTAGTATACATAAGATATTAATCAACATCGAACTGGCGTGTTGGGCTGTTGGATGCTGCTAGATTTGCTGAGGCGGTGATTGGAGCACCTACAGACAGTCTGGAGTGCTATGATGATAGTCCTCATAACAGAAGAACTTTATCGGCTGTTTTTGATGGGACTAGGAACTCGATACCACCTACATTAAGATTGTGGATCTCTGGAAAGTATCCTAATCACTCCACATGAGGAACGAACCGAGTACCTTTGAAACACAAGGCTTGCAATCTACTTCCTATTTACTTTGAATAACAATAAAGCACAACAATTCCACCTCAACCTGTCTACTTCAGATGCAGACATGTTATTTCTAACAAGAAATCAGAAGATAGAATCAGATGGTAAGAATCTGATACAGAATAAAGAAGGATAGTGAAAGTTGATGCCTAATTTAATTGAATAATTAAGACGGAATATATTATTTCAATCTTTGAAAAAAAAATTCATAAATTTTGTAAATAAATATGATTAAAAATGCATTGAGTTACTTTGGTTTGTCTCCAATGTTTTGTCTGTGAAAAGTTATCCTTCTGTTTAAGTAACTGTGCTGCATTTTTGTACACATGAAACTTGTCATTTATTCATACTGCTACATTGTAGAGTCAATCTTATCACATGGAAGGGAAGCATGGACATAAAAAAAATATCACAGATGACAACCGGTATGTGTTTTCATTTTCATCAACTTCGCCTGAGTGGTAACCGGAGACCAAGTTTGGGGTGTAAAGAATAGAACCACTGTTACCCGACACGCATGTCATAAGAGGTGTCTAAGGAGGTTTGGCTGAAATCGGATGCATTTGTCCTAAACATGTACAAGTCTATGTGTTTAGGGGCCCACCAAACCAATGTACAACGTATATACATTCTTGGCAAAGATCAAACATATCACAAAGAGTGGTTAAAATTGGTCATAAAGAACGAACGCAAAAAAGAAGAGAAGATTCTCATCAGCTTGCGTCATTCCCACGTCAAAGGTATGCTGCAAAAATTTCCAGCAAATTCTGCTCCTTGTCCTGATGGTACAACATCGTAGCCTGTCTACTCTTGATATTTCTACCTCTAAACCTCCCAATTATGCATATATATCTTCTTCTTTATCCTCAAACTATTACCAGGTTGTTGCCAATGTCATGGTTTTGTTTTTGTCTTGCGCTGCTTTAATAACTTGGGTGACAGGTATTTTTGCTTTTTGACAGGATTCTATGTAATCTTTTTTCATGGTCTTTCTCTCGCCTTCTTTCCTGATATTCTGTTATAGAAGACTCTGTATACAGTGGAGTTTGGTTACATTCTTATAAAATGACCGAACCACTTCCTTCTTTGTTTCTCAATGTAATTCAAACAAGGTTCTCTCCCAACTTTCTTTCTTATGCTGACGTTGGTGACTATCTTTTCTGGTATTGTTGGTAACTTTTCGTAGCGTCACATTTCACATGTAATTTTTTACAACTATGCTTTGTTCATTTGCAATATATATATATATATATATAAATTTTCTTGCTATCCCATCAATTGTTAACTTCAATATAGTGTTCAACAATGTGTCACATCTTTTAATGTGATCAAAACACTATTTGTCTTAACTTTCAGTATGCTTTCGTATATTTCAGTAATACTTTCCTTAATAAACAGACAACTTGTCATCTATAGCATCAAAAGTTGGGACTGCAGATAAGCTATGAATAAACTAATATAATGGAGACACCTATGGCAAGTAATGCAATACCCCCTGGAATCAAAAATGATAAAAATAACAGCACAGTTCACCTATTTAGGTAGCAATTTTGATTGCACAGGAAATGTTGAAAAAGAAATTATGATTCGAATTGGCAAAGGAACATCAGCTTTTAAAAGTCTAAATAAAATATGGAATTGCAAGTTATATAGTATTAAAACTAAATTACGAATTTTGAATTCAAATGTTGTATCAATTTTAACATATGTCAGTGAGAGTTGTAAAATGACTAAAGATATAGAAAGAAGGAATTCACTTCACAATTTTCTAATACTCAAAGGACATGTGACCACATACCACTTTCATAAATACAAATACTAAAAAATTTAAAACAATGAATTTAGAAAGAACTACATCATTAAGAATTTTATTTTAATATATTTTAAATAATGAAAAGTTGGCAATTTGTTGAGAAATTCACCACAAAAACTAGACAGTCTATCAAATTGAAGACAAAATTTAGAAACATACAACAAAACTATTTGAGAGTTTATATGAAAGTTTCCCTTGACTTCACAGTGTATGAAATCGTAGCATATCCTATATAGGATGTAGTCATCAATAATAGTAAATGAGTCGTTGATTTTCTAAGCAACACTTATACTTTCAGTGTTGCCGTTGCTTTCTGAAGGTGGGGATCTACTTTACCATTTGTAAAAATCCAAGGAACTAATTAGCTTCCAAACTTGCCCGCCGTGGAGTTTGAACCAGGTGCGATTGGGTTGTGATCGAGCTCACTACCGCTTAAGCTACAGACTCTCACTTACAGTGTATAAGAAAAAAGAATTATGGCATAAGTTTTAATGGCTAGCTAATCTAGAACATTTATCACCATCAGTGAAGCTTATAACATACTGGGCTAGTGACCAAGCCCCAAACAACTCAGAAACATTCATTTAAAAAAATCTAACCTGAACATTTAGCAAGGTAATGGAAAAACATAAATGAGCTTTAGAATATAAGTGTTACAGAAGAGTCCTCCATATATCATGGGCAGAGAAGAGACTGTATATCATGAACAGAGAAGAGAACAAATATATCTATCCAGAAAGAACTCAAAATCAAAGAAAACTGGCTGATACTACAAATAAGAATGAGTAAATTAAAGTATTTTGGACATATAAAGAGGCAGTAGCGGTTGGAGAAGACCATCATGGAAGGAAGCATCTCGACAAAGAGGAGAAGAGGAAGACCAAGGAGAAGATGGATTCAGGATATAACTAATGGTTTGAGCATGATGGCTGCAGAAGCGAGACATCCGGCCTATGAGTGATTTTCTGAATACTATTGAGGTGGCAAAGTTATGTCATGACAAGCTATTTGATAATGATGATGATGATAACCTTTGTTTGCTCAGAAACATGCATATTTTATCTGATCTTAACCCCAACTGGTCAGAGCGCTGGTTTCAATCTGCTGGTGTACTTGATTGACTTCCGCTTGAGTTAACGTTTTTTCCATATGTCTGTATATAATACGATAACAATGACTGCTTTGTCCAGTCTTAGGATGAACAAACTCATCAAAGAGTGACACCTGTGGAGTATGATATAACAATGTTATTGACATCTACAATAGATCTTTACTTCATTGATTATTTTTGACCGAGTCAAGAATAAATCCTCCATTGCAGCAAATTATGACAAATGTGTTCATTTTAAAAAGCTTCATAGAAAAATATTCACCAAACATTTGTCATGTTTAAGAGCAAATGAAATCAGGGCACAATCTAACAGTGGATACTATTTCATTGCAACATAAATGGTAATGATGAAGCAGACAGATTGGCAAAGGAAGGGTTATTGGTTACCGATCTGGCGTCATTGTACTCCAGACAGACCTATAGGTGCTCAGTCTTCCCCCCCCCAACAGATGTAGAAGGGTGTGCATACCAATGGTTGCCATGGCTCGCCACTTAAACACACTCCTCACATTGCCCATCAGGCATCCAGTTCTACTTGTACAATGGGTTGATTCAACATATAGTCTAGTATCTTCAATGATTCTCTTATATAATACTGTTAATGAACAAGGATACACTCAAAAAATACTGTTAATAATCAATGATACACTCAGGTGATACTGTTGATAATCAATGATTAAAGGTTTTAAAGCCAAAGTATTGACTTCATTGTACTGGGTTTACCCCTATGGCTTGTCCCTATCCGCAGAAATGGCACGCCACCTGCTGAGATCATTGCACAAAGCACAAACTCTGTAGCTCCAGCAGAAATTCTAAGGTCTAAAAACTGCACTCATGAACAGAGCAGTGCAGTCGGATTCAAATCCACAACCTATCACAAGGCAAAGGGCATAATCACTGCGCCACAGATAACCCCCAAGAATCAATGATACACTCAAGTAATACTGTTGATAAACAATGATTTCTAAACAGTGCTGGATACTCCAGTTCCCTAAGACAACATCTTAAATGTAAATTTTTAATGAAGAAAGTTAATACTGTAAAATAAATACCTGCTCAACAAGTTCTCCACCAACTGATCTAACAAGGTCGTAGAAATCATTTGAAGTGAAGTTCTCTGGGATCCAAAAGGAAATGTCATTCACACATTGTGGGTACTTGCTCACGGACTAATGTCAAGACAGAAACAACAAATATTTGTTTACATAGATCACAAAGATAGCACCAAGTCAATAGAACTTGAAAACAAACAGAAAGAAATATATAAATTTCAAAAACCAGTCGAACATCGGTGTCATTGGCAATGAGATAGCAGACAGGCTGGCTGGCTCTGCCACCATATCAGGGGCCAGCCAATGGATAGAGTTTACATTTTGAACGCCCAAATAGTGTGCTGCAAGAAGATTTTCATTTAAAGCAATCCCGCTAGATTGCAAGTGCTGGGATTAAGATCGCGAGACTGGCAATGAGATAGCAGACAGGCGGCTGGCTCTGCCACCATATCAGGGGCCAGCCAATGGACAGAGTTGACATTTTGAATGCCCTCATAGAGTGTGACAACAAAGAAGATTTTCATTTAAACCAATCCACGTCTAAATTGCAAGTGCTGGGATTGAAGATCGGAATGGCCAGAAAAGAACAGCACAACAGGTATATGAGTAGGTTTATCAATCAAATTCGAACTGGTACGGTCAGTTGCTGGACGCTGTTGGAGATATTACGAAGGAGATCGGAGCACCTATGGACATGTCCGGAGTGCAATGAAGATATTCCAAACTGAAACCAAGTTAATAAAACTCGAGACAAATTGAAAAAAAAGCATAAATTTCAAGAACCAGTAGATCTAGCATCATCACTATCTAGCTTATGCTTGTCGGAACTTGGTTTCCATGACAGTAGTTATAAATGCCTTCCAGTTCCGCATGAAGTGTCCATCACCTGCCGAAGTTCACACTCAAATCATCTATGACATCTTGCACCCATCTCCTTGACCTTCCTCTCCCTTGTCTGCCCAGTAACATGCCCTCCAGAACGATTCTCTATAAGGTATGCTGACTGGTTTGTGATGTTACCTTCTTCTTCTTCGAATGCTGCATATCGACCACATGTTAAACCACTCTTTGTGATTTGTATGTTATCTGAGCCTAAAAGCGATCGTGCGTTGTGCCATGTATGCACCTACAAGTAAACCAGCACATCCGATTTCTGTGCGCTTTTATTTACTAGTGTAGCTTCCTAGGTCCATACCTCAGTAGCCTTTATGACATGCCTTGTAGGTGCAGTGTTACTATTCTTTCTCCCTTGCTGGTCCCGCAACACATGGGTGATAGTGTTATCAATTACTTTATTAAATGCACAAGAACAGCAAGATCTAGTTAGAATCCTTTCTTTCTCAGCACAAGTTTGGGACTTTCTTCTTCTTCTTCAAACGCTCCATATCGACAACTTGTCAACCACTCTGTGTGAGTTGTATGTGATCTGAGCCTAAGAGTGATTGTACGTTGTGCTGGTTATGCGCCTACAAGTAGGCTAGCACATCCAATTTCTGCGCTGTTTTTTATTTACTAGGGTAGCATCCCAAGGGTCTACATCAGTCGCTTATTACGACATGCATTGTTGGTTGCAGTGGTACTATTCTTTGCTTCCCTTGCGGCCCGGCACCACAAGGGCGTGGACTTTCAATTCCTGTTCTACTGTTCTCCACCAGATTGTTTTGAGTCTCCCAGGTTTTTCACTTACCATCTGATGTCCATCTCAGTGCAGTTGTCGCAACAGTTAGTATCCATGTGTAACACATATCTGATCCATCTTCAGCATCTCTTTTGGATGATGGTATTCGTATTCTTTTACTGATGCTGTGTAAGCAATTCTTGATTAGAGATAGTTCTTGGCAAGAATATATGCAAGATCTTTCGCGAACAAGTTGTGCGTAACATTTGTCGTTATATCTCATATTTATTCTAAGTTCCTTTCTTTCAAGTTCTGGCAAAGCACCAGCAAAATATTAAAATTAAAAATATTTGAGAACATGCATTTTTCCAGTGGCTGCTATGGTGGTGAATCATGGACCATTACACAAAAACAAGAACGAAAATCCAGCCCTTGAACTAAATGCTACAGAAAGATCTGTAGAAGAAAAAGAAAACACTGATGTCCTGAAAGAGCTAAATGTTAAAAGAATTGGCTGATAAACAACATACTACACAGAAAAATTAGATACTTTGGTCACATCAAGCGTCACGGTGGCCTGGAGAGAACAATATTAGAGGGCAGGGTCCCAGGAGCGAGACAGACCAAGAAGAAGATGGCTACAATATATTAAAGAAACCATGAATATAACCATCGACGAAGTGGGTGAACTAGCTAGAGATAGAGTGAATTTCAGATGCGCTGCAAAGAGAGCACTGTAACCCTTCAGTTCGGTGCCACAAACACCGTAAATCTGGAGAACCTGTGCTTTTCAGCCAGCTCGAGAACTGCACTAACATGGAGCCTGTCACCCTACATCCAACGAGTTATGAACAGACTGGGCAGGCGGAGCCAACATCTATAAAGGATACACCTTGATGAAGACCTTTCTTTCATTTGTACTGATAGTAGCCCCTGCATTTTAGCACTCAACTCTTAATTTTATTACCTTGTAAGTGATTTCATCATTGCAACTTTTGTTCTCAAATTGTATACGGAAACCAGAATCAGTGCTCCAGAATAGTCGGATATCCGGTATAGAATACAGTTTCATTCAAGTCTTTCCATCAAGTCCAAATGCCCAACCTGCTTTATTTGATGCACTCCTAAAAAAAAAAGCAACACCAGAAAAAAGGTAAAATTATATCTTACCATGGACAAATTTTCATACAAGAATAATACACAATTGTTTTAACGAATTAAAGATATACATCTGAATAGAGAGATGAAGGTGTTACAGGCATCTTTAAAAAACAATAATTAAATGGGCGAATGGGTGAAATTTACACAAACACATGTAATCTGACCATTATAAATAGTAGCCTCTATTAGCAGTATTTCATTTCTTTAGCATTGATATGTTAACTCATACAATACAACAAACCACCTAAAACACCATTCAAACCTCATATGCCAAAAGGACTTATTGTTTAAAAAAATTATTCACAAGATCTATTTGTTGCTACTTGGGCATATAATTATTTGTAGTATTCTGCAAGTACATTTATCAAATGCAACTTTTAATTCCGAACAGTATGATACAAGAAATAGTGATCTGGGTAACATAATACAGTTGTAATAGATTTTGTTGCATTAAAACTGTGAAGCTAAGAAATAAAACATTAAAACAAGGTGTCAGTGTTTCGTATTGGTTATTGGTCACTAAACCGATGACATAGCATTCATTAGAGGGTATGTGTATTGGTTATTGGTCACTAAACCGATGACATAGCATTCATTAGAGGGTATGTGTATTGGTTTTGGTCAATGAACCGATGACATAGCATTCATTAAGGGTGTGTACTGGTTTTGGTCACTGAACCGAGACATAGCATTCATTAGAGGGTATGTGTATTGGTTATTGGTCACTGAACCGATGACATAGCATTCATTAGAGGGTATGTGTATTGGTTTTGGTCACTGAACGATGACATGGCATTCATTAGAGTGTGTTGTGTATTAGTTATTGGAACCTGAACCGATGACATAGCACTTATTAGAGGTTGTGTATTAGTTATTGAACCTGAACCGATGACATAGCACTCTTAGTAGAGGTGTGTGTATTAGTTATTGGAACCTGAACCAATTACATAGCATTCATTAGAGTGTGTGATACTAAGTTAATGTGAGAACACATGGACATATAGATTTATACATACAGAGTTGATTAGTTTCTGCCTCAATGATTCCTACAGCCCAGCATCTCTACCCATTCACCTTTGTAGAATATCTCAAGTTCCCAGGACGGGTGAGTAAATGGGAAGTAGGCATCAACCCATTTCATCTGAAGGTCTAGAAGCATTCAGAATTGTGAGTAAAAAAAATAGAAATATTTGACAATTCTTATTAATGTTATAATACTTATTGGTTACTAAACTAACGTCATTGCACTCCAGGCAGACCCATAGGTACTCAGTCTCCCCAACAGATATCAAATAGTATCCATACTGATGGTTCCTGTGGCTCGCTGATTAAACACACCACTCACTTTGCCTCTCAGGCATCCAGTTCGACTTATTATTGGTTACTAAACTGACGTCATTGCACTCCGGGCAGACCCAGGTGCTCAGTCTCCCAACAGATATGAAGAGTATGCATACTGATGATTCTGTGGCTACTGATTAAACACACTCTCACTCTCCCTCTCAGGCATCAGTTCGCTTGAACACGGGTAACCCAAACTGCTAAATCGCTTGATCGATTCAACATCGATTTTAGTTTCCTCATCCAACAGAGAGTCTCGAAGAGACCGAAGAACATTCCCTTTATCCATCTTCAACTCCCCAACAATCGATGCTGTTGATGAAGCCTGTCCGCTCTCTTATTACCGTAAACACCCGCATGCCCAGGACAGTATATCCACGTAAGCCTCTGGAGGTTAGAAACTTCTATAGACGACATCCACTCATACCGAAACCTGCCCTTCTGGATCTTGTGAAGCATTGACTGAGAGTCAGATACAACAACTGCCCCAGTAAATGAAGTCCCAGAGAGCCAATGGAGGGCAGTAGTAATGGCCTCAACCTCCATCCTCATACTAGAAGTAGTTGTCCTGTATGACCCATTTCGCTCTGCAACAACCCTACAATGCGCATTAGCCAAGAAACCCTATATAACCTACTAAATAAACGTAGTATAACCTACTAAAGAAAGAAACAATCTTATATTGTTCCAACACTTATAACAAACTGACAACCGTTCACAATTTACCTTGCCCAAACAGATCTCTTATAAGGCCCTCTAAACAAGTCTTCAGGCCCTGTTCCAAAAGCTGAGCCGTTTGTAAAGTATGAGTTTCTTGTTTGTAGACATTTCTAGATCCTTGTTCAAAAAGTGACATGGAGGCCGAGTTGGGCATGTTTGAGAATAGCTGAAGAAAGTAATGAAGTTTACTGAGTCAAGACTCTTCTTTCCTCAACAAGTGAAACTTATTGCTACAGCAGTGATTTTCAAAGTGTGAGCTATAACTTATTATTGTCAATTTTTGTTTATTTGTCATGAAAAATTAAGGCTGCGACTGTTCTTAGCCTTGTATTCATATTTGAGACCATCACCTTTCCCACTGTCTATGAGTCTGTGGCTGTTTTAGGTGCTTATTCTAGAGTCTTCTTTCTTTTCTCCAATTCCGTTTTGTCTCCTAGCGTCAGGGTAAGAAGAGATTTCTAGAATGGGCTTTTGTGTGCGCTTCTGTTATTTCTGAGATTCACCTTTTGAGTGGATGACCTTTTGCTTTGTATCCAATGTATCGGAGGGATAATGCTCTTTGAGGCCCACTGTCTGTCGGTAATCTGCTTATGTGGTCGAATCATTTAATTTGTTGTTTTCTGATGAAGTTCAGTACTGATGTTGTACCCACTTTTTCCTGATGTCTTCATTTCTAAACTGATCTCTTCTTGATATTCCCAGCATTCTGCGTAGACACTTCATCTCTGTCGTGTCTAGATTTCTTCTATCGTTTATGTCAGCTCGGTTGTATTAAAGCTAAATATAAGTGGTAACAAAATTTAAAAAAACAAAGTAAGACGTTTCACACAAGTACAATAACAGGAAGCACAACAATTTGAACCAGCTTCACCAGATGGACATTATACCGACCTTCTTCTCTCTTTGTTTATCTTTTTTATCCCTATATCCTTCCCAGTTTTTTCCAAAAGATATTTATTTTGACCTGTTCATGCATGCATTTTTGGGATGAATATCGTCTTGTCCACCACCTTAACTACACAGTAGAAGTAGAAGTTAATTTACGACTCTGGCAATAGACACTCCACCCACAGATAGTTCCTTGCAGTACACTGAATGTGTCAGAGGTCTCGAAACACACATGTGTAGCTAGAAACAAACGAATAGTAGTTGTCTACTATAGTGGACACTATGCGTGAAAGGTTTTTTTAAATCATATTTTACTTTGATTATGTTGGAGGGCATGGCTGCGGCGGCATACAGCCATTGCCCCAGGGCAGAGAGCCTCATACTAGACAAGTAGATAGGATAGTAGGAACGAGCTAGATAGTATAAGACACTGTAGGCTTTGCACACCAAAGCTGCGCACTATGATGAGTATAGTAGCACTTCTTCTTTGCTTTCATTCTTTCTACAAATTTTAATCACTATTTGTGATATGTTTGATCTTTGCCAAGAACGTGTACACATTGGTTTGGTAGGCCCCTAAACACATAGACTTCTACACGTTAGGACACGTGCATCCGATTTCAGCCAAACCTCCTTAGTGCCTACTACATGCGTGCAGGTAACAGTGGTTCTATTCTTTACACCCCAAATTTGGGCCGAACCACTGAGGCGGTATAGCAGCACTAGAATGAGACTAGTTTGACGTAGATTAGTTTGGACTACTTAGCGATGATAGTGACAACATAAGAGACCGATATAAACACTAGAACAGTGTGGACGTGTTTGTAAACAACTTCTACAAATAACATCAATAAATAAACGTGTATGAATTCTACAAGACTGTGTTTGTTATTGATAACCATTGTGTGCTTTCTACCATCTTGGCCACCAATGAACCCCCTATAACAATTATGTTGGTGTTTCTACTTATTTAGGTTGCTAGATTTACTCACCTCAAAGTCAGAAAATAGGTGCACTCCTTCCATCTGATGAAAAACTGGGTAATGTGTAAAGTCAATTTGATCACGCCTGTACACATCACCAACAACTATAAATGAATCCAGACCTGAACGTATAAGATCTCGTTGATGAGCTGATGTGTGTGCACGAAGAATGTGATCAGAATTTATATAATAAGTGTCATTTGGTGAACGACTGACATGATCGGCTGGTACCAACAAACTGTCAAAGTTTTGTTCAAGTGTTACAACCGGACTAAGACTATCAAACACAGCAAACGTTGGATTTCCTCGACGTAGGTATGTGCGATGGAGATAGGACTCAATACGTTTATATATGTGATTTAGAGGATTGCCTGGAGTTTTGTGAATACTCCTTCCAACCTTGCTTAGTATAGATGGTGTGATATTTGTGAAATTATCTGTTTGGTAAGGTTTGCCTAAAATCTCCACCGCGTTTCCAAAGAAATGTTGAAGTTTTTTCTGTGACTTAAGGCTGGCAGAGTTGATATGAAATGAAGCACTAAGCTTTATATTTGATGACACACTAGCAATAGCTATCCGCTTGAACATCATAAAACTCATTTTCAGTATAATGAAAACAAATATACCTGCAAACAGAAACAAAAAAGGATATTGAAACGTAAAATCTACAGGGTGTTCAAGATAATTGCAGCCACATTGATAAATCGAAAGTTGCCAGATAACATATCGCGTTGTGTTTATGTACTTTTTAAACCGGTTCTGACTAGCCTGCCCTACGTCACATTTGTTCATCGCCCTTCCGCACTACAATTACACACCATCACACAACCTGACCTATACTACGTCATAACTGAACTTTCTCATTTCCATACATATATGCCAGGTTAGCTCCATTCATAGGCTGCTTTTAAGTTGAACACCCTGTATAATGTTACAAGATAGGATAGATTGAGAAATGAGAACATTAGAAATGTCATTGGAATCACACCAAGCATCTTCTTCTTCTTCAAACGCTCCATATCAACCACTTGTTAACCACCCTTTGTGATTTGTATGTGATCCGAGCCTAAAAGCGATTGTACGCTGTGCCAGTTATGCGCCTACAAGTAGGCCAGCACATCCAATTTCTGCGATGCTCTTTATTTACTAGAGTAGCTTCCCTAGGCCCCTACTTCAGTCGCCTCTACAACATGCCTTTAGGCCGCAGTGTTAATATTCTTTGCTACCCTCATGGGCGCCAGCATGGTCTGAGCAATCTATAAAGACAACTTGTGTGGAAGTGGTTTAGTTTTATTGTATGTCTGTTATTCAATGAACAAGTCTCCCTGGCTTATAACAGGATCGTGAGAACTATAGCCTGGTAAACTTTAATCTTTGTGACAATGCATACTCACTCTCCATTAATAAATAAGATATGCACTTCATTGGAACCTACAGGAGAGGAGGAGTGGAGAGGCCAAAAAATACCTGCTGAAGAACTATAGAGAATTTCAGAACAATCAGAATCTGATGCGCAGAGCTGATGAAGACAAACCAAAATAGAGTTTGGTGGAATGGTACCTGAGTCCTATTCGTAAAGTCAAAATAGAAATGGTGAGATGAAACTGAGTGGAGGTACTGGTACAGACAGGGATCAAAGAAATCACCTTCATTTTTGTCCCAAGGCACGCAGGAGTCAGGGGTAATGAACAAGCTGATAGAATGACTGGCATGGCTACAGTATCAGAAGGAGCTGCAAAGGACCGAAATGACATTCTTAACGCAGTCTTTTTAAACAGAAGAGTTTGAGGGTTGTGAGCCCCACTCGCTGACCAGACTTAGGGAGATGGGTGTCAATATTGGTACAGCCCTAAAAATGACATACCAAATATGCAAAGATACTGATTAATTAACATCGAACTGGCGTGTTGGGCCAATGGACGCTGCTGGATTTGTTGAGGCGAAGATCGGAGCACATATGGACATGTCCTGAGTGCTATGATGATAGTCCTCTAATAATTGATGTTCCACTAGGTACAAGAAGGTTCAGTAGTAGTAGTACTAGTATTGATCAACTGGAGGTTGTCAGAATCATCAAAGAGTCTGTCCCAGATTTGTACTAGTGTCTGTCACACCCATTTTTTCATATCTTGATATGATTTGCAAAGTCCTTTGTCTGTGTCCCAGTTACACTTATCAGACGTTGCTATCTAAAGTCTTGAGGCCTAAGAAAAAACATAAACAGAAAGTCTATTTCTAATCTATAACACTAAGTTACTTTATTCTTATTCGCATAATACATCATCGCCAGATGCAATATAAAGAGGTATGTAAGAAAGATAGGAATATTCTTGACATAAGCATATGTGAAACAGTTGCCAAAGACAACTTGAATTGTATCTGGAGAAAGGAGGTGTGGAGTGGCTGTTGCATTTGTGTGCAGTCTGATCAAACAAACAGAGGGAAAATGGCTTTATTCTAGGATGCAATCCCATTTTGAGAGACCGGCCTCATCGTTTGGTGTGAGAATCTGAAATGTGACAGAAACTATCACTCCCGAATTGGACTTTACAATCAACAGTGCTGCTAGCAGCTAAGCACCTATAATTCAGTGTTCCTCGAGATTCAAAGAAGCCTTTCTCCTACTAATAATAAAACATCCGAATGTGCAATGAATTTCAATCATTATGGAAGATATGTACCGTTGTACGCTCATCTTGAACTTGGTGCCTGGATTGAACGAAAGCACTAGTAATAGAGCATAACTAACATTAAACGGAACTCAAACGAAATTAAACGGTGTTAAGACTATATCTTTTATCTAGTTACTTATGTCTAATAAAAACATTAAGTAAATAATATATAATAATTTGTAAACCTTCCGTGCTGGTTGACCGCTATCCGCTATAGTCTGCACAAGTTCAATCCAAGCCAAATAACAAAACATGTACATAAGAAAAAGTTCACGAATCCAAGTTCATATTTACAAAATTAAATATTAAATTGCTCAAAAAGATGCTCGAAACGATATACTATTTTTTTAAACTAGTAGTAGTTTTAAAATAATTACAAACGTTTAGCTTGTTTAGTGCATAATTTATTAATATTTACAAGACTTCTTCCAAACCAAGCTAAACAATATAATTTCAAAATGGCAGCGCCCACAAGATCAACGATACTGTCACTTTATAAACAAATGTTAAAGGAAGGTCAAAAGATTACAGATTACAACTTCAGGTTTGTTTGGAATTGTCTTGGTTTAGTCATTTTTAACTTGACTCTTCAGTCCGGGGTTGGTAATGATTGATTATGACCGAAACTTCTAATACTTTACTCTTGCGTCACTACGTCAGTCTACTGTGACTGTAGGTACTTCTACAATCAAATTTCGTTTCGGAAAACACCAAAAACTTTTTATGAAAAAATTTACCGTAAGTAGCGTCACGCGTTTGCAAGTACGGGCTAGAGAATTATACCGATTTCATTCGTTAAGAAGAATTCTAGCAATTTTTGACTACTACATATAGAAGGAGATTTGGGGGCAAATGGTTTCTTCACATTTTCGTTTGAGAGTTGGAAGAAAATGTTTTCTGGTTGTCTTTCTACCAGCTAATGATCAGTTTTTGGTGAGTATAATGCAATTATCTTATACTTTATATGTACATAACTTAAAATAGACATCATATTTGAATTTAGCATCCTCTTTAACATGTGTGTATGAACTTTGAAGCCTCAGTTTTATTCAGAGTTATTGTAACTCAATTTTTGTGAGCTATGGTTATGCTGAAATTTCGTTTATGCATCGCAGGCCATTTTTGGGGTAAGAATTTTGTATTATTAAATAACTAAAATGATTCTGCCCATATTCATTAGTATTATTAACTTATATTAACTGCAAGAGTGTAAATCACACAACAAATATTTGTGTTCTAATGTTTAAAGCAATTATTTACAAGATTGTTAATCTGTAAATCTTGTTATTAGTTTAAAACCGACTTTTTTAACTGATATATTTCTAATTAATTCTTATACATTATAAACAATGTTTTTATTTCTGCAGATTCACTGATTTTATCATTTTTGAATTGATTTAACTTTGACCATGGTTAACAAAAAGGGTATTGCAGATCTGAGCTCATATTTGAAGCAGTGTACCCAGTTAAGGAGTACGTAGCACAGCTGCTGTTGTACCGCTGCAGATCATAATAAGAGATGAATATTTCTGAGGTGGTAAAGACGGTATTGACAGTTGTGCTTGCAACAGAAATTGGTAAGTATGGCAATAAAATGTGCCTTATGTCTTGTATTATACACTACACACTTTGACAAACTGATGAGATACACAAACAGAACTTTAACTGATTAGCTACGGAATTGAAATACGCCTACGGGTTGCGGCTGAATTAAATTTAGGTCCCATTTTCAGGTGTATGTACAAATTCAGCTGCAGTTTTCTTATTTATTAACAGATGTTTACAAGTAATATACCATTCTATAGGTAAATGAATATACTTTAAGATAGATCTAAAACAATTGTTTGTTAATAGGAAGTTTGTAAATGTAAAATTATTATTTACAGCAGAGAAGCATTAAAAGAATATAAAATTCCAACTTACCTTCAAGTTTAGAATTTCCAACACATTTAATACTTATCACTTGGTGGTTACCACACACACATATATATATATATATACATCTACACAGTATATCTAATAATAAGAACATCCCAGAACACAGAAATTGAACAACATTCAGTAAATAATTTACACTGCTTATAGTCTATGACCGTATCTCTTGTTGCCATGGTAAACAATTCGATACAGTTTGGTGACTGGCTTGATAACACAATAAATATGACAATATACTGTACCAAGATCCCTTTGTAATCCCATTTAAAAACATTTAAATTTGTTGCAATGGATAATTCTCTGTCATGTCTTCAATTTCAGCATGCCTGGGATGTAGATGGGAAAGACGTTCTCTGCATGAAGAAAGTTGTGTCGTTCAAGACCAATACAACAGCTGACAAGAGGATTATTCGCCATGTACTCCTAACTTGGAGGACAAGGATGTTGAATGTCTATCAGAAGACTACTACATGACCGTGTCAAAATTGTTAGTTGATTATGTTCTTTGGGATGCCACATATGTCATCCAGTATTAAGTGTTTCATAGTTGACACATCTAATTATTTTTTTCCTCATTTATAGCCAGTAGTACAATATTATTTAAGATAACTTCATGACATTCAGCTATTATTACTCGTCTATTTGAGACGATGAACATGATGTGTCACAATCATGTGCTCGCAATTTTCTGCAAAAACTATAGTTTTTTATATTATGTAATTTGAGTTATTAATTGCTAATTACTGCTCTAATTAGTGTTACATAACATCTACTACATAAACTCTACATTTTGTGCCTGATACTTGGTGATTTAACATCATTCGGTTTGCATTATTGTTGTAGTTTAATGTGAAAATCACAAATGCGGCCCAAATGCCAATATAGTAATTATTTAAAATATGCAAATTAGCCCACCATTTTGAATATTAATTAGTTTTGCGGGTTTCAAAACATTGCGACAATATAATCTATGAATGCATTTTGTGTTCCCGCACATAAAAATGTATGGTTTATATGGTTTTGTATTAGAAATAAGAAAGATATTTAAGATAATGTAAGCGCTTTGCTATAACATTGACACAGTTTATAGAGATCCATATTTTCAATTTACCCTATATCTTTCATGTATTTATTATTTAGCAATTATTAATTCATAAAAAATTCATAACTTTTTTTCAGAATTGAGGTACAGACTTGGGTGAGGTGTCATTGAATTGCAAATTTCAAGGCCTATCTAACTATGTTGTTTTTAATGCTGTAGCACTATTTTGAAAAATTTATCAAAGTACCTAGTGACTGTCTACACCTTCACTTGCCGTCTGAACCTTGCTTGGACCCTAAGTTCAGACGGTATTTAACTACGTATAGTAGTTACACTAAGTTACCGTGAATGCCATGTTTTTGGCTGACATCGCATGTCACATTGTTAAGTTGACTACACCACATATTGTGTGCCATTGGGGAAGATATTTACCGGATCTAGCATACGCTAGTATAAGTAAATATGCTTGAAGTGAGAGGTAAATGGTTAAAAAAATAAAGGACACCCTTATAGAAACACTGAAACGAACTAGAGAAATATCAAACGCAATTCCATATACGGCGCCCAGGATACAGCGGTATGGAGAAATTGCTTGCAGTTCCTATTAACAAACAATGGTAATAAGAGAAATAAAACAATGTATTCCCTCAATATCCTGCGTGGTCTGGTATGGAACCTCGTTAGTCTACAAATATAACTAAAATTATAACTACCACTCTACTGTAGTGAAGTGTAGCTGTAATCATCGGTTCATGAGATGAGACTAGGCTTGCTTTTTAAAATAATTCTTTTTGTGTTGTATTAATTATTGAACTGACGTCACAGCACTTCAGGGGCTCAGTCTCCCCCAAGAAGATGTTGAAGGATATGCATACTGATGTTTCCTGTGAATTGACTCAACGTCATCTTCAGTGTCCTCTCCAACAGTAGGTCTCCAAGAGATGGCAGAACATCCTCCTTATACATCCTAAACTCTCCAACATTTGATGCAAGTCTGTCTGCTCTCTCATTGCTGCGAACACCAATATGCCCAGGATAATAAATCCATGTGAGTCTCCGGAGGTTGTAGACCTCTATATACAACATAAAAAGACATGAAGGGCTGGAGAAGACCATCATGGAAGGAGGCATACCGGCAAGAGAAGAAGAGGAAGACTACGGAGAAGATGGATTCAAGATGTAACTGATGGTTTGAACATGACAGCTGCAGAGGCAGGACATCTGGCCAATGAGAGAGAGAAATTCAGGAGGACTGTTGGGGTGACAAAGTTCTGCTCAGGACAAGCTATTTGATGATGATGATATACAACATCCACTCATATACCGCAACCTGCAATTCTGAACCTTCCGAATCATCGCCTGAGAGTCAACAGCAGTAAATGCTGTGTCATATCCTGGGTTAATGATATTAATTGATTATTACACATAAAAGTCATCACTTCAAAACATCTTGATTTTAATCATGTTTGCACCAAAATATCTGCTTCCTCTTTGTTCCTTCTCAAACTTCCACATTAATGCACAATGGTAGCAGTCAACACTAGACTACAAACATTGCTGTAAGATTTGAGGGTCTCTATCTCAGAATAGTTAAGAAATTTGCCATGCTTTCTGAAGGTCGTGAGTTTGAATCAGAACTGCATCATTTAATTGAGAAGAGCATTTTTATACAAAGATATTATTGTTGCTGGAGCTACAGAGTTTGTGCTTAGTGCACTGCTCTTGGCAAGGGGCATGCCAATTCTACGAAGAGGGACTGAGCCATATTTGGGGAAGCCTAGTGTTGATTGATTAGGTGCAATCTTCACCTTGAAGATTGGCTGCAATGAATCTCCAACACTGCCTTACCATGGGATTCCATTTCTCTAAACATAATGGCTGCAATAAATCTCAAACACTTCTTTAACATGGGGATGCATTTCTCTAAACTGATCTTACATCTTTTAATATTTATCACCCATCTCCTCTTTTGCCAATTATATCACTGTCTTCCATTTGCCACACGTTTTCCTCCAATTCTTGTCAACAAGTACACACCAAACTAATGTACTCACAAACTTGCTTCTTTTCCTTTCTCTCATCCTGTTTTGCCTCAGAGTGTCAGGATAAGAACAGATTTTTAGAACTGACTTTTTGTGTGTACTTCATAAACAGTGTTTTTCATCGCCTCTGTTATCTTTAAGGTTCACCTTTTGCTTGGACTGCCTTTTTGCTTTGTATCTACTATATCGGAGTAACATTGATCTTTGAGACACACTACCTGTTGGTAATCTACTTGTATGGTCAAACCATTTAATTTGTTGTATCTTGATGAAGTTCAGTACTGATGTTGTACCCACTTTTTGCCTGATGTCTTCATTTATAAACCGGCCTCTTCTTGAAGCTCCTAGTATTCTGCATAGACACTTCATCAACAATCACAAACAATTATACTCACAATCTTTGATAAAGCCAGTCTCCTTAGTTGTGCCCTCGCCGCAATGAGAGCAAAGAATAGTACCACTGTGATCTACAAGACATGTCATAAGAGGCGAGTGAGGTAGGAAACTACCTAGTAAATCAAAGTCCATGAAATTGGATGTTCTGGCCTACTTGCAGGCGCATAACTGGCACAACATACAATTGCTCTTAGACTCAGATCACATACAGATCACACAGAGTGGTTAACATATGGTCGATATGGAGCGTTCGAATAAGAAGAAAAAGGATAAAGCCAGTGGCAAAAAAATAACAGTAGGACATCCAGAATATGTTGAGCAACCAAAAATGTTTAGACGTTTCCAATGCAAACTGGCATTATGTTACACTCCCAGTCATTAAATCAACATAAGTTTGAGCTGATTCCATTTAAATACTATTAGCTAACCAGTACACTCTTTGTAATGCCAAATATGATGAGTATTTTGCTCAAGTTTCATTTTAAAATATTTGTTGTATGATTTATTTCTAACAGAAGGTATGCTTTGCGAAGAACAATGGATGCATTTAAAGAAAATAAAACTGTGACTGATGTTGACAAATGCCAAGCACTTTTTAAAAAAGCTCAAGAAAATCTGGATATGTTGAAAAGACAGGTAATTTAATTAGACATACATTTTATGCAACACTTAATTCTGATATCATCAATGTAGTACACGCTCATTTATGTGATATGTGCGAGTTTCAGACATTGGAACAAGTGCGAGAATTAGGAGTTAAGTTTGGACATGCTAGACAATGTCATCTTCATAGTAGCAAGAGAAGATATACTAATCAGAATAGGGGGAAGACTGCAGTAAAACTTGGTAAATAGTGAAACACGTACAAACAAAGTACTATAGTTTTACAAAATACATAAACAGTGACGATAAACAGCAACGTTTGACCAACAAGGCCTTTATCAAACAAGCGAACAAACAGGAGTGACAAATTAAAATGAAACACAAATGGACGACCAAATACCAACGTATCTAAGGAAAATCTGGAATAAAACGAATAACGAAATAAATGTAACACAAAAACACACATAAAAACTAGAAATAGAAAAGAAACAATGAAACATCTAGTAAATATATACTTGAATACATGCAACATATACCCATATAGATTATAAAGCATGGGAAGAGAAAGTACTAAGAAGCATAAGAATGTAATACATGCAACATATACTCATAGAGATTACAAAGCATGGGAAGAGAAGTACTAAGAAGCATAAGAATGTAATACGTTGAGCCAGCGTGGTCACAAGGTACCATACAAAGAAATCAACCGATTCTCCAGAGCAAATCGACTACGATCATCAGAGGAACATGATCGGATGGCTGTGACCTGGACATCGCAAGCTCCTGAATGGCCAGTATCATTGAAATGGGTAGCTACAGGGTCACAGAGCATTGGCGTATATCGCGCAAGTGTTGGCCGAATCGGTCACTGAGTCTCCTGCCGGTTTCCCCAATATAGGCCTTGTTGCACGGCTTGCAGATAATGGCATAGATAATATTACGGGACTCGCCCGTGAAACTGTCTTCAACAACGAACGTGGCTTTTGGAAAAGACACCGTGCGGGTCTGTATTACATAAGCACAAGTGTTGCAGCGCCGGCGGCCACACTGGATGGTGCCAAAATGACTCTGGATATTAGGCTTGAGCCGACTGTGAACCAACATATCCTTAAGGCTTCTGTCCGTCTGTACGCCACCAAAGGATAGTGTTGGAAGATTGAGCGTGTATCAGGATCAGACTGAAGAATGGAGAGATGACGGAATAAGACTTTCTTCACAAGGGAACTATGAGGTTGGAAAGTTAAGACAAGTTTCACCCTGTCAGAATTGGAAGTTGTTTTTTCGTCTATTGAGTTGTTGCCTGGCAGGACTTACCGTCTCTTCCTCCTTGATGTGTGCTCATTGTACACCTCCATACCTCATTCCGACGGACTTCAAGCTCTCCAGTTCTTTCTCGACAGGAGAACTAACCCACTTGTCTCCACCTCGGCTCTCCTTCGTCTTGCAGAACTAGTTCTAACTCTCAACTCCTTTCAGTTCAATGACCAGTTCTTTGAGCAGATCAGTGGAGTCGCCATGGGTACTAAAATGGGACCCAGTTATGCTTGTCTATTCATGGGTCATCTTGAGCACCTAGTATGGAATTCCTATGATGGCCCTCTTCCTTCTGTGTATCATAGATACATTGATGATTGTATTGGCATTACGGATATGCCTGAAGCCGATTTGTCACGCTTCATTAATTTCATTAATGTCTTCAATCCGGCTATTCGGTTTACATCTCACATCTCTACCTCTTGTGTCAACTTTCTTGACATCACTATCACTATCAGCATATCCACCATCACTACATCAGTATACTACAAGCCTACTGATGCACATAGTTTTCTTCTTTATACCTCTTCCCATTCCCAGGCTTGTCGTGATTCTTTACCATTCTCTCAACTCTTGCGCCTTCGTCGCCTCTGTAGCGGGACGATGATTTTCTCGATAGAGCTCACGAGATGCTGGATTTCTTTCGTAGCGCTTATACCCGGATAAGGTGCTTGCTTCTGCTATGCGGCGCGTTCAGCAATTTTCTCGCCAGGAGGCTCTCTCTAACCAGCATAGAACTTCCAATTCTGACAGGGTGAAACTTGTCTTAACTTTCCACCCTCATAGTTCCCTTGTGAAGAAAGTCTTATTCCGTCATCTCTCCATTCTTCAGTCTGATCCTGATACCCGTTCAATCTTCCAACACTATCCTTTGGTGGCGTACAGACGGGACAGAAGCCTTAAGGATATGTTGGTTCCATCGCCTCAAGCCTAACATCCAGAGTCATTTTGGCACCATCCAGTGTGGCCGTCGGCGCTGCAACACTTGTGCTTATGTAATACAGACCCGCCCGGTGTCTTTTCCAAAAGCCACGTTCGTTGTTGAAGACAGTTTCACGTCCGAGTCCCGTAATATTATCTATGCCATTATCTGCAAGCGGTGCAACAAGGCCTATATTGGGGAAACCGGCAGGAGACTCAGTGACGATTCGCCCAACACTTGCGCGATATAGCCAATGCTCTGTGACCCCTGTAGCTACCCATTTCAATGATACTGGCCATTCAGGAGCTTGCGATGTCAGGTCACAGCCATCCGATCATGTTCCTCTGATGATCGTAGTCGATTTGCTCTGGAGAATCGGTTGATTTCTTTGTATGGTACCTTGCGACCCTGTGGGCTCAACGTATTACATTCTTATGCTTCTTAGTACTTTCTCTTCCCATGCTTTGTAATCTCTATGAGTATATGTTGCATGTATTACATTCTTATGCTTCTTAGTACTTTCTCTTCCCATGCTTTATAATCTATATGGGTATATGTTGCATGTATTCAAGTTATATATTTACTAGATGTTTCATTGTTTCTTTTCTATTTCTAGTTTTTATGTGTGTTTTTGTGTTACATTTATTTCGTTATTCGTTTTATTCCAGATTTTCCTTAGATACGTTGGTATTTGGTCGTCCATTTGTGTTTCATTTTAATTTGTCACTCCTGTTTGTTCGTTTGCTTGATAAAGGCCTTGTTGGTGAAACGTTGCTGTTTATCGTCACTGTTTATGTATTTTGTAAAACTATAGTACTTTGTTTGTACGTGTTTCACTATATACTAATCAGCTTCTCTTGAGTACGGTGAGCAAGTGGACTTATGGATGGCTGCTGCTGTGGAGGACAGCGCATGCATGAGAATGCCCATTGTGCCATGACGCCATAGCATAACATAACAACAGTTGGATAATCATAATAACTGATACAAAATTAGTGCTTCGGGTGCTTAAAGACTAAAAGGTTATTGTCTTGAATGAACTTGCATCATCATTACTCAGTGCCATCACCTAAGAAACAGTAATGCAATAGATTCCATCCCGCTGTGGCATAATAGAAAATTTTAAAGCCTGACCTCTTGACAAAGGATGGTGGATTGCTTGAACACTTAAAAAATAACATTATATAATAAATAAAAAAACTTTGAGGAAGCTGAATTTCAGAAACAAATTGCTGAACTGCAGATCCCAAAATCACCACCACCAAATATTACACAAAGAACAAATTATTGCGCACAGACTCCAAACAGGACACAACAGACAGAGAAATCATATGTACAGAAAACTTAGATTGGTGAGATGGTTTTGTGGACTAAGCCCAGAGACTGCACCACACATTCCTCAGGCATGTCTACTCTGCAAGGAAGACCGGAAGAAAATATAACCAGCTGAGGAGGAGCTTCATCCAAACCTGTGAGCTTTTATAGATGACCTGAAGGGAATCATATAGTTGACTGAGGCTATTGGTACTGTAATCTGATGACTGACATAATTACGATGACGTCGAGATATTGAAGAGACAGTCGAGATATTGAAGAGACAACACACCAGCACACACATATGTATGTGTGTATTATATTGAAACTATTGACATGTGCAGATAAACAAAGTAATAGTGTTCATCGCTTAGATACATCACCTGTACTTATAGGGAGGGTCTCTATATCAAAGTGGTTAAGGTGTTTTTCTGTCATACTGAAAGTTGTGTGTTTGATGCCGAACTGAGTCACAAGTGCAATATTTTTCATGAGGTCTCTAAGATTATTGCTGGAGCTACAGAGTTTGTGCTTGGGGCAGTAATGGTTGCTGTAAACCGTTAAATTTACTTATCTTCTTATTAGGGATTGAAATTATATAAATATTTCACTTTAAAGTATACACTAAATATATGTTTTGTTTTCAGTCTATCATTGGTCAACTCTTTGGATCTGACAAGTTGGTGATAGAATCACAGACAAGTACAAAGAAATAAAGGGATACCAGCCATGAAATATATCTATAGTATTGTTTGAAAAGGATATTACTGAAACCTGCATAGACATTAAATTAGGATTGAATTACTGTTTGCTTCCTGGTTACTTTAATACACAGTTATTCAATTTTATCATTTGATTTCTAAAATATAAAAACCGATGACTTGCACACATGTGGCAACAGCTTCGGGCAACCAGCTCTAACTCCTCTGCCCTATACAGACCTTTATCGTACTCTCAGAAATGGGAACAAAAAGCGCTGGAATGACAGTTTTTTAAAACAGATTTCTAGATAGTCTTGCTCTGTTCTTATTTTTTAAATTCTTTTTGAGTCAGGTTTTCAGCACTTATATAATAAATAATTCATTGCTTTTGTTTCTGATTCTAATTTCATATTTTGATAACTTTAGCACATGTTTTTTTTGTTCTTTAAAATTAAATTATGTTCAGAATGATATTAATAACCAGTTCTAAGATTTATTTGTGGTTGACTCAAACAGAATCATAAATTGCTCATTAAGTGTTGTGACAGCGGAACAAACTGAAATAGTTTTATACGCTGTACCAAATCAATGTTGATGACTGCGCAGAGAAATTATATGTCATTTATCAAATTTTATGTTTATTGCGAAGTGTGATGCAAATTGTTCAAGAAAGACAGGAAGGAAGCCCTAGGGTAAACCCTGAAATGAACTTTATATAGAGTGTAACAGGGCATTATACACACTCTATAGCTTACACACTTCTGAGTCCCTGTCACTTATGGGCAGTGCATAATAAGTTCAGAATCCCTGAACTTATTACCCACTGCCCCTCTTCTTCTTTTCTTTGCGTTCGTTCCTTACGACCAATTTTAATCACTCTTTGTGATATGATTTGATCTTTGCCAAGAACGTGTATACGTTACATTGGTTTGGTAGGCCCCTAAACGCATAAACTTCTACACGCTTAGGACATGTGCATCCGATTTCAGCCAAACCTCCTTAGTCGCCTCTTACGACATGCATGGCAGGTAACAGTGGTTCTATTCTTTACATCCCAAATTTGGGCCCGGTAACCACTCGGCGGTCCCACTGCCCCTAAGTTTGAGTGAATACTGTTGCAAGATGTGAGAAATATCAGACCCAGTTCCATAAAAGAGATTGAATGAATTGCCCAGGATCGAGCGGTATGGAGAAATTGTTTGCAGGCCCTAAGTAATATATAACGTTACGAGGGGAATACAATGCAAAGAAACGGTCAGATAATATTTCAACAGTATTAACAGTAATCTGTTCCCAGATGTACAGGTTGTGAGCTGATGCTAGAATGATTGTGTTGTAAGCAAATTCATATTGAAATAAAATTTAAAAAAAAAAGACTGGTAAAACTATGCACCAAAGGTGAATTACAGAAACATTCCGTAAGATAGTTTTACTAAGCACAGAGATGGCGAGGTTTCAACCAAATGGCCTTTATCAAGTAGCATATATAAGAACACAGGATATAAGATGGTAGCCATGTCAGAAAGACACCATGGGAACATTGAGTGGATTTTTTGGGATTCCTAACTGGCCTAGATATTGAAACCAGAGGGGTTGTAGGGGTAAATATAAACACACCTTTCTAGTTTAAGTTTTAGTTAGGAATATCTTCATTACATTCCGGACATGTCTATAAGTGCTCCTATCTCCTTCGCAGTATCTCCAACAGCGTCCAGTGACTGACTGTACCAGTTCGATGTTGATTGATGAGCCTACACATATACCTGCTGTGGTGTTTTTTTTCTGGCCACTTCAAATTCAAGCTGTTGCAATCTAGCAGTTGATATGGGTTGGTTTAAATGAAAAACCTATTTGCGTCCATACTCTATGAGGACGTTCAAAATGTCAGCTCTATCCATTGTCTGACCATCTGATATGGTGGCAGAGCCTGTCTGTGCTCTCATTGTCAACGACATCTCTGTAGTTACATTTTAGAAGAAGAGCCCAATTCCTGGGACCTGGAGGTAAAGTAAAAGAGATGGAAGTCTAGAAATACATGGAGAAGAGATTTAGAAGCAGAGATTAATAATATGTTACCAGTGCCAAACCTGGACGCTGACAACAAACGATAGAAGAAAACTAGTCACAACAGAGATGAAGTGTCTACGCAGAATGCTGGGTGTAACAAGAAGAGACCGGTTGAGAAATGAAGACATCAGGAAAAAGTAGGTACAACATCAGTACTAGACTTCATCAAGAAACAACAAATTAAATGGTTCGGTCACGTAAGCAGATTACCATCAGACAGTGCACCCCAAAGAGCAATGCTGCTCCGATACAATGGGTACAAAGCAAAAGGCCGCCACGCAAAAGATGGACCTCAGAGATAACAGAGGCGACAAAAGAGACTATCTACGAAGCGCATACTAGGGCCCGTTTAGAAATCTCTTCCTGACCTGACGCTGTGAGGCATACAGGATTCGAGAAAGAAAGAAAGAGAAGAAAGAAGATTAATAATATACGGATGAGCTGGAAGAAGCTGCAAAAAATGACGAAAGATAGGAAGACTGTGCATGAGTTGGTTGAGGGCCTATGCCTCAATCAGGGTTAAAAACGCTCAAGAGTTACATTTTAGGTGTACTTTTATTTATATGGTGCATCTGGCAGAATGGATTAGAGCGCTGGCTCTCATACAGGAGACCCAGGTTCAGTCCCCGTAAAGCCAGAGCTTTTTTTCAGTCAGGCGCATAAAGAAAAATCACAACCTGAACAGTTAAACTACGACTGCACTAGCCATGCATCCACTAAATTCATCAGCCTCATGCTTCCATATGTCTTACACCGCTATGAAAAGCTTTGCAGGCAGCAAGGCCATTTTTTTAAAACTACCTCTCTGGTTTCATTATCTACAGCGGTTATGAAACCACCGATCATTTTTACTGTGTCTATCTGTGTTTCATAGAAGACCGTCATCTTGTATTCTATGTTGTCCTTATATCCTTTGTTTGATAAAGACCTTTTGGTCGAAATGTCATCGTCTCTGTTTTTGTATGCTTTGTTAAATCTGTCTTGCTATGTTTCTGTACATCTGTTTTACTAGTTCTTTTTCTTGATTAATCAATTTTTCTCAGAAACTGCTTTGTATTTCTTTTGATTCATGTTTTCCTACAATTGTTTACTAACTACTTATTGCTAGTGTTTACAACAGTACATGTGTCACTTTCCATACATTTGTAAATAAACATTGGATGAAGAGATTTCTCATCTGTTTTGATGTGTCTGTTTTGTCTTAACTTGAAGTTTCTAACTTCCAGAAGCTTATGTGAATCTACTGTCCTGTGCATGTGGTGTTTCCGACAATGAGAAAACGGATGGGTTTGCATCAGCAGCATTGATTGTCATGTAGTTGAATGTGGATAAGGGAGGTAACTGAGGGGCAGAGTGAGGATTGCGTTTAAGGGGGGATTCTGGTCTGGAATACTTTTTTCGTTGCTTTCATATTAATGTAGAATTTGTATTACAATTTTGAGATATTATGAATTAAAAGAAAAGAAAAAAATTAGTAATAAAAAATATGTCAACGCGTTGTCATGGAAACAATAAAAATGGCAGCCAAACACAAAATTTTAAATCCCTAAGGCTCTGAAAGTAATGAATATAAATGAATTCTGTTTTCACTCTAAGGTGAGCAGTTGTAATATCTAAAAAATTACACATGATTTTTAGGATATATTAAATATTACATTTTTATGAATTTTGGTAAACACACCACCAAAAACAACTTTTTTAACCAATTTTGAGGAATTTTTACTCAAATATTTATAAAAAATTAAATATTTAATATATCCTAAAAATCCAATGCTTTGACATTTTTTTACTCATTTTTGTCTACTATTCTAAGTCATAATCTTTCAAAATGGTTATACAAATTTTACATTAATGTGAAAACAACGAAAATAGCTTCTTGCCCATCATACTACGAATCCCCTTAACCAGGGATCCAGCCTTTATGCAAAAATCAGTCAGAAGCGCCAAATCAGGCGCCCTGACTATGCCTGATTTCATAGGGGGCGAACACAAGAAGACCAACGATCCACAGGAACCATCAGTATGTGTATCCTTGGACATCTGTTGTGGGAGACTGAGCACATATGTGTCTGCCAGGAGGGCAATGCTATCGATTCACTTATCTTATCTTAACCACATTTGCCGTGAAGCATCGTGGGAGAGTTAGTTTCCTATCTTGTGCCAGGTGTGTTGTGCTTGACGTTATTAGTCCATGCCTTCGCAGGGACTCTGAGATCTTATCTATCCATCGTGTTCTTGGCCTGCCTCGTGCTCTGCGCCCTGAATGTCGATTATTATAGGCACGTGATAGTAGTAATCGATTCACTAACCAATAAAATTTGGATTCATAAAGTCACCAATAAACAAACAAATGCTAATGAGTTTAGTGTGCAAAGACTTTTCTAATATAGCAATGAAACATTCCAGAATGATTGCACACCTCAAGTGTGCACACCCTGGGATGGAAGATTTTTTTTGGGGATCCAGAAGCACTTGAGCTTTCAGCTCTTTGGCGTGATGCTATGGACATCCTAACCCTTTGGTTCGGTGCCACAAACACCGTAAATCTGGAGAACCTGTGGCTTTTCTGCCAGCCCGCAGAATTGAACCGCCTCACAGGGGCTTGCCACCTGTCACAGCGCTCGAACACGCTGGGCAGGCGGTTGGGATGGAAGATAAAACATAGTATATTTCCAATCACTTTGTGACAAATTTTACAACTGACCAAAAATGTCAATATTGTTCTGTATGACTTAACAACAAAGCACAATGGTATTCGAGCTTCAAGGCTGAGCATTGCTTTGCAAAAACTAAAAGAACTAACTAACCTATGAAATGGAACTGGCATAAGAATAAATATCAAGTGTTTAAGAGCCTGCGTTTTTTCCTTGGTAACATATGGTTGTGATACATGAACCATTGACAAAGTGGTAGAGAAGATCATTAATGCCGTTGAATGCAAATGCTACAGAAGAGTACTTATAATTTCATGAACATAGAAAAGAACAAATGCTTCTGTTCTGCAACAGCTTGATATTAAAGAGAGTTGGCTATTAAAGAGCATAACATCAAGGAAAATTAAATATGTCGGACACATCAAACGATATGAGTGCATAGAGAAAATTTTGGAGAGAATGGTGCCTGGAAGAAGAATGAGAGGAAGACCTAGAAGACTATGTGTGCAAGATGTCATTGACGATCTGAGAATGACTGCTGCTGATGCTGGTCAACTTGCACAGAACAGAGTTTTCCAGGACTGCTGTCACGGTAGCCAAGTTTCAAAAGGGACAGGTTACTTGATGATGATTCGAGCTTCCTACAACATTTCATTATTAATTGCAAAGTCTGGAAACTCACAAGGGTGTTCAACTTAAAAGCAGCCTATGAATGGAGCTAATCTGGCATATATGTATGGAAATGAGAAGGTTCAGTTATGACGTAGTATAGGTCAAGGTTGTGTGATGGTGTGTAATTGTAGTGCGGGAAGGGGCGATGAACAAATGTGACGTAGGACGAGCTAGTCAGAACCGGTTTAAATAGTAAATAAACACAACCAATAGGTTATTTGGCAACTTTCGATTTGTCAATGGGGCTGCAATTATCTTGAACACCCTGTATATGTGACGAACTCATCCTGCCTGCATTTAGTGAGGTCGGGAATACAGTTTTACATAAGTCACCACATGATATTATTAAGATTTCTCTCATCAACATTAATGAAAAAAGTTCCTAAAACCAAAGATTGACTTCATGCAACTGGTTTTACCACATTTCCATCACTGCAGAAATTTCACTCTACCATCCACTCTACAGGGTGGGCCCAAAAAAATGAGAACATCGCATAACATACGTGTTATTTAAAAATATCGCCCGAGTGGTTACCGGGGCCCAAAATTTGGGGTGTAAAGAATATAACCACTGGAATAACTACCACGCATGTCGTAAGAGGCGACTAAGGAGGTTTGGCTGAAATCGGATGCACATGTCCTAAACGTAGAGAAGTCTATGCGTTTAGGGGACTACCAAACCAATGTGCAACGTATACACGTTCTTGTCAATCAACAAAGAGTGATTAAAATTGGTGGTAAAGAACGAACGCAAGAAGAAAAGATTTAAAATATTATTTATTTAATTAAATTGTTTCATGTAATTTTGTTTGCCAAGTATTTCGCTAATCAGAAAGCGTGTTCAATGTGTCCTCCTTGCTTCTCAACGATTTTTTCTAAGCGTTGACACCACTCGTTTATGCTACTGTCATTCTTGGTAACAAATTTAAACCTGCAGATGTAAACAATTGGCATATTAAAATTCAAAGATGATGTCCGGAAATTGTCGAAATAAAAACATCATATATATGGCTAAATAGGTAAGTAAGTAAATAATTTAAGCTATTATGGATGCAGTTTAAAAATGTTGATGTAATAATATTACTTTTTACGTGATGTTCTCATTTTTTTGGGACCACCCTGTTTATTGATGAATATACCATCAGATTGGGGTTCCTATGATGAAGTCACCTGTTGTCTAGAGTTCATCTCTAATACCGTGTAGTTTTGAATGTAGTGATTTAACTACGCCAAACTCTGTAGGTCAATCAACAGTATAAGTTTTATCGGATCATATACTCATGATATATATATAAAACTACAGGGTGTTTATAAAGTCGCTGTGCAGTAAATTTTGAAAATATTTTAGTAACTACGCCACGAAGGATGGAAATTTACATCATAATATTCTGAGTTCCATAATTCTGTGTGCAGCAGTACATCACAACAAGCCGGTGTTATATTCACGATTCCATTGCTGAAAGTGTGAACCATTAAAAACTGTATTTTTGGTGGAACATGTCTTTCGAAATGGTGGCAAATATACTGAAGTAATTCGACAATATGTGCTGAAATTTCCAGACTCACAAGTCGTGTTCACAGGCACTTTACCGAATACAAGTCAGCCAAGAGCAGTAGTATCTACAGGGTGTTCAAGATAATTGCAGCCCGTGAATGGAGCTAATCTGGCATATATGTATGGAAATGGAAGGTTCAGTTATGACGTAGTATAGGTCAAGGTTGTGTGACGGTGTGTAATTGTAGTGCGGGAAGGGGCGATGAACAAATGTAACGTAAGACGAGCTTGTCAGAACCGGTTCAAATAGTAAATAAACACAACTCAATTTGTACCTGGCAACTTTCGAATTGTCATTGGGGCTGCAATTATCTTGAACACTCTGTAGATGAATAATAACAATCTACGTCACAATTTTTTAGGCGTCTTTGAAAACCACAGTTCTCGCGACGTAGACAATTTCACTGCACATCGACTTTATAAGCAACCCTGTGCTTTGACGCACATCGACTTTATAAGCAACCCTGATATGCGTATACATGTACTATTGTTTCTATTGCGAGTTCTGACCTACTAACGCCGATTTCAACACCTATTTGATGTATATGAGAAAGATCACAGAGGACTGCATATGCAGCTGCAACATGCATTCATTAACTGGCAGTTGTTGATCCTATATTACATGCTACATCCTACATCAGTCTACATGTGTGCATTTTGTACCTAGTTACATCTAAATTTCCGTCATAATGAGGTTCACTACATCACTTCTCACCTGCACAACTTGAAAAATTATCAAGAATGCATATCTCTGATTTATCACCCGTAACTCACCTGTAACTTTAAATGATGGTCGGTTATGTAATTTGTCCAGTTATTGGCGTAGTTATCGTCAGACTGTTTAGTAAACAAAATTATTCTTGATGAGTAAACAAACCAGAAATAGATTTTATGCTGAGTACCATCATTTTTTTTACCATCATTAGGATGAGATAATTCTGCCACATTTGTAAGGCAAATATTGCACTGGTCTTTGAGTTGGTGTTGGTCAGGTCCGTGCGGTATATTTTCTTAGTATGGTGCAAGACTTCGAAATAACGCTCCTTAAATGTTTTTTCTTTACAGTCTTTTGGCATCCGCTCACCAACGATGCACCAAAAATCGAAATCAAAGGATACCGAAAGCGCTTAGGCAGAGGCGTGTGATAAATCATAAATCGTATACATTAGTCTCGGAATAACATATAACAATACAGAAAAGCCTTGCTTAAAGGTTTCTAATTATTGAGTGGTTCAAATTGTATTTTGCTGCGTATGCCGCCCCCTTACGGTCACGCCCGATGCGGCCGCCTCTCTGTATCATAGCACGACCCTGGTTCAGGTTATATTTAATTTCCAAATAGTGTCATCAGTTCGAATGGTATACGAATGACTTCTGCGCCAGTTATATTATTATTCCTCGAACGCTCCATATCGACCACATTAAACCACTCTATGTGATCCGAGCCCGAGCGAGTGTACGTTGTGTCAGTTACGCGCCTACAAGTAGGTCAGCACATGCGATTTCTGTAATGCTTTTTATTTACTAGGGTAGCTTCTCTAGATCCCTACCTCAGTCGCCTTCTTACTACATACTTTGTGGGTCGCAGTGTTACTATTTTTACTCCCTGAAGGGCCCTGGCAACAAACGGACGAGTTATATTCAAAGCACATGCCCGTCTTTTCAGCGTGTTCGTAGCGCGTTGGACTGCGGGTGGCAAGCCCTCGGTGAGTCCGGGTTCAATTCCGCGGGCTGGCAGAAAAAGCCACAGATTCTCCAGATTTACGGTGTTCGTGGCACCGAACCGAAGGGTTACGATGTCCACGGCACCGAGCCGAAGAGCTGAAAGCTCAAGTGCTTCTGGATCGAAAAATAAATAAAATTCAAAGCACATTTAACGAGACAGTGGAAAATCACGTATGTGTTTTTGAATATAAGTGTTACAGAAGGGTCATCCGTATATCATGGACAAAGAAGATAACACAGATCTATCCAGAAGAAAGTTCAAGAAAACTAGCTGAAATAAGACTGAGAAAATTGTAGTACTTTTGACACATAAAGAGACATGAAGGGTTGGAAGAGATCATTATTGGAGGAGGCGTCCCGGCAAAGAGAAGACGATGAAGATTACGGAGAAGATGGAATCAGAATGTAACTGATGGTGAGCCTGACGGCTGTAGAGTCGGGACATATGAGAGAGAAATTCCAAAAGACTGTTATAGTGACATAGATCTATCTCAAGGCATTGGATGACGATGCTACCCATACATATCTTTCTTTTTTTTTCATTTTATAATTTTCTATCTCATTTTTTCTATAACCGTCACCATTATTAACTCTCATTTTGTTACTGTCGTCTTACTTGACATTCGGTCAATAAGTGACATTGACATTAGTTTTTATACTATGATTCTTATTTTAGCCACGTGATATTATAACGTGTACTATACAGAAAAATTACATGCTTTGGTCACATCAAGCGTCACAATGGCCAGTAAAGAACAATACTAGAGGGCAGGGTCCCAGGACGCAGAGACAAAGGCAGACCAAGAAAAAGATGGCTACAAGATATTAAAGAAACCATGAATATGACCATCAACGAAGTGGGTGAACTGGCTAGAGACAGAGTGAATTTCAGATGTGCTGCAAAGACAGCAACGTCCTATAAAGGATACGCACCTTGATGATGATGATGATATTATAACAGCACACGCCTTTGAGTGTTCATTGGCTTCATCTTGTTCATTCCCTTCGTCTGTTCGTTCAGATTATTATTTTTTCCTATGATAAGTACGGTCTAATAGCGTCTAAAGGTGAAGGATTGACTTCATTGCACCGAGTCTCCCCGTATCGTTCCGTCCCCTCTCGACAGAAATGGCAAGCCACCTGTGCCGAGAGTGTTGACGTCAACAATCATGCCACTGTTTATGTTTATTCAGTGGCGTATTTAGATATGCAGAGATTAGAAGTAGAATAGCTCAAGCAAAAGCAGCATTTATGAAAATGAAAAACACACTATGCATGAATTCACTAGCAATGACACGGCGAAAACGAATATTCCAGTGCTATATTGATCCAATACTTCTGTGTGGCAGCGGATCACGGACAATGAACAAACAATCAATACGATCATTGGAAGCCACAGGGATGTGGTTTTACAGAAGAATGCTGAAAATTCCATGGACAACAAAGAAAACAAATGTGGAGGTTTTAAATCAAGCCTGCACACAAAGAAACCTTATCAAAAGAATAAGAATCCGACAATCAAGGTTCTTGGGGCATATAATGCGAAGAGAAGGTTTAGAACATTTGGTGACTACATGTAAAATTCAGGGAAGGAGAGATCGTGGAAGACAGAGGAGAAGATGTTGGATGGCCTGACATCATGGTTCGACAAAATATCGACGTCAGAACTGATTACATGCACCAAGCAGAGTGAGTTGTGGAGAGACATGATCGCCAACGCCGGCAGACATGGCACCTGATTGATTTAGATATTAGACAAATAGCTCTGGGAGACTGCTATACGATTAACTTCTGGCTGAAGAAAAAAAAATTGACAGAAACACAGATCATGCATGAGTTTTGTGCAATGAACCAGTGGCGGCTCGTGATCAGTTTTGTTGGTGGGGCCAGACACAAATTTTCGGAAAAATCATGATTTCGGTTAGGATATATTTTAATGTATAAAATAATAAATACACGTTGCACCTTATTTTTGGTGGGACCCACTGGCCCTTAATGACGAGCCGCCACTGAAAGTAACAGAATTAATAGCATGCATAACTGAATGATATTCATAATGCATGTGATGAAAAAGTCACGCATGACTGCAAACAATATAACAACTGTACTTATTTTCCAGATGCATTGTTTCGATTGACTGAACATAATCTTTTATTGATTAATATCTTGCTGAAGTTAAAAGTCAAGAGTCCCACTTCACTGACGTCAAAGACGAATACATGGAAGCCCATACGCATTTTCGATTTAAAAAATAAATAAATTATGAAGTGTGCTTGACGTGTTGACAGAACATACACTATTTCCGTAGCTTACTCTACAACTGTGCGTCTGTGGGTAGTGATCTCGGTCTCAACCCAGAGTACCTGGTTCAAATTCAGCTGCCGGCAGTGTGGAAGCAAATATGTTCCCGTTGATTTTTATGAACGGTAAAAATAGACATTTAATAAGGCAGTGGAAAAACATATGCGCTTTTGAATATACGGGTTACAGAAGAGTCCTTTGTATATCATGGACACTGGACAGAGAAGAGAACAAATAGATCTACCAGAAAGAACTCAAAATCAAAGAAAACTGGCTGATGCTACAAATAAGAAAGAGAAAATTGAGATATTGTGAACATATAAAAAGACATGAAGGGCTGGAGAGGACCATCATGGAGGAAGGCAAAGAGAAGAAGAGGAAGACCACGGAGTAGATGGATTCAGGATGTAACTGATGGTTTGAACATGACGGCTGTACAGACGGGACATTTGACCTATGAGAGAGAGAAATTCCGGAGGACTGTTGGGGTGGCAAAGTTCTGCTCAGGACAAGCTATTTGATGATGATGATGAAATAATAGACATTAGAAAAATAGACATTAGAAAAATAGACATTAGAAAAATAGACATTAGAAAAATAGACATTAGAAAAATAGGCAAAAAGCAATGGCAGACTACTGAACGTAATAATGCCTAGAAAAATCACAAACAGTGTTAAAAAGCTGGGGTTGATTCGCAAAGTCATGTAATAAGATAATAGCAATTAACTTTTAATCTAAAGTAATGTACATTTTGGCGAGACAGATTAGCGCAGGGGAGGGGCTCGTCATTGAGGGCCCGGCTCCACCAATAATCGAACGGGAGAATAATTTCCCGGAACAGACAAATAATAGTAAATACTCCAAAAAACTATGATTTTTCCGAAAATGTGTGTCTGGCCCCACCAAGAAAACTGACCACGAGCGCCACTGGATTAGCGTAATGGTAAACGTTCGTCAATCGGCTCGGTCACACAAGAAGGTTGTAGGTTCAATCGATGCTCTACATGTCAGGAAAGGAATTGCTCCTCCTATACTCCTGTACACTAGAGTATTTAAATATGAAGTGACTGGCACTTCATACCCTAAGGTCTGAAAATGCTAATGGGGAATTATATTTATTTAAAACGACATGATTCTTAACAGAAGATCATTCTCTCTCAATCGTTCTTTTTGTTGATCATTCTTATTGTGATCTTTCTTTCTTTCTTTCTTTGTGATATATAAACAGCCGTTTCAAAGAACGTGTTTTACGTCACATTGTTCAGTAACATTTGGAGCTCTAGTGGTTATCCTTCGGTGAAGTGTTCGATTTCAACAAGCATTTACTGGGTTCGCTCTTCGTCAACCTTTGGCTGTCCCCAGCCAACCTACACGGTAGCAGGTTGCTATTTTCTTTCAGAGTAGCGACCCTTAGACGACCTGCCCTTCCGGGTTGATGAGCGTCATCTGCCCAGAAAACTTGTCTTTTTGTGGACTACTTGGTTTTCCAGTTTTGTGTACGGTTTGCTCCTGTAGCCTTTGATTGTCCCCAATCAAACTACAAGGCAGCAGTAGTTCCCTGCGAGCGGAAACGCGCATTGGATTAAACCTCTTCTTTGCTTTCTATTTTTGTGCCCATTTGGGTGGCCCGCTCACCCTCGCGTCTGCCGCGCTGCCACGACTGCCGCGTCTTCTCTTCGCTACACCATCTGCGCAGTGCGCGTCTGCCCACCGGTGGGCCCACCCGTGCATAGTTCGTATGTGTGTTTGCTCTGTCCTGGTGCCTGCCTCACCATTTCCGTCAGTTCTCACCATGCTCACATCTGCCTGGGCTGTCCGGGCCTGGGGCTTAACTCGGGCCCCCACCCCTGCGATGGTTGGAGCCCACCCATTTATCATCCAGAAGATCATTCAAGGTGACTGTATACTGGGCAGACTAAAATTAAGAAGACCATAAAGAAGATAGGTGCAAGATGCTGTTAGCGAGTTGAGTGTCAGACGATGTACCCCATCAACACATGTAGCCAGCCATTTGCAGCGGCTGTGTATGGGAGAGAAGTTTCGACAGAACAAACTAATTATGATGACCGATTTACAGTTCTGTCAGCTGCAGCACTATTCTAGAAAAACCACAATCAGGGAACGTTTGGACCGATAATTTGATTTTGTAATCCCTCTGTTAGAACATCGGGAAAGAAGGCAAGAGGAAGACCACGGAAAAGATGGTTAGATGGCGTAGCAGAATCCTAGGAAAGAGCAAAGATAACAATCACACAAGCCACCAGAACAGCGTAAGACAAAAACAGAAAACCACGACACTGGGCAACAACCCGGTAGCAGTGTGACGACAAAAGAAGAAGAAGAACCCCTCTGTTGTAATTTTCTTCACCCCCATGACAAAATTAATTTAGTACGCCTAGATCCAATATTAAATTACGCATTACACGCTCTAAAAACTACACGGTGCAATTGGGTGCACATGAATAGTTGTTGGTTTTTTTTAAAAAAAGCTATAAGTAAAATGACTGTCTCAAGGTGAACTATATGATTATACACATTGATTATGTTTTGCGAGCCAGCCAATGGATATAGCTGATATTTTGAACGCCCTCATAGAGTGTGGCCTCAAAGAAGATTTTCATTTAAACCATGAGTTCCCAATGTGGGTGGTACCCCCACCACCCCCATTGGGCGCTGAGGTTTTCGGGGGTGGTGTCGATAGTGGATTCAGAAGCATTTGAGGGAATTTTTTCCGTGATTTTGCGATTGAATAAGCATTAAAATTTTGAAGTCTGCAGTTTAATTCATCTTATGCCTATCTTTCAAGATCCATTTTGTTCATCAATTTTCTATTTCATATATACAGGGTGTTCAACTTAAAAGTAGCCCCAGTGATAAATAGAAATTTGCCAGGTACGCATTGCATCTCGTATATTTACTATTTAAACCGGTTCTGACTAGCTTGTCCTAGTCACATTTGTTCATCGCCCCTTCCCGCACTTCAATTACACACCATCACACAACCTTGACCTATACTACGTCATAACTGAACCTTCCCATTTCATACATATATGCCAGATTAGCTCCATTCACAGGCTGCTTTTAAGTTGAACACCCTGTATAATCATTTGAAAATTGATCATGTACGACATAAATATAAATCAATTTTCTATGTCAAAGAGAAAATAGAGCATGTATATATATTGGGGGAGTTGACAAACTGTTGTAATGGGGAGAGGGGCGTTACAAAGTTTATGTCGTGTAAAGTGGGCGGTGGGCCGAAAAAGTTTGGGAATCTATGATTTAAACTTTAAACCAATAAACGTCAACGGCTAGATTGCAAGAGCTAAGATTGAAGATCAGGGTGGCCAGAAAAGAACAGCAAAAGAAGTATTGTAGGCTCATCAATCAAAATCGAACTGTTACGGTCAGTTGCTGGACGCTGTTGGAGATATTGCGAAGGAGATCGGAGCACTATGGACATGTCGGATGCAATGAAGATATTCAAACTGAAACTGATTACGTTTGTTTACTGTATCTATATTTTTTATGTGGTTATTTGTGTTTGAATGTCGAGTAGCCCGTGTGATGACAGGGCCCGCAAGGGAAGCGAAGATTAGTACCACGTCAACCTACAATGCATGTCGTGAGAGGCGACTGATGTAGACACTAGGAATGCTATCCTAGTAAATAAAAATCAGCGAAGAAATCGGATGTGCTGGCCTACTTGTAGGCGCATAACTGGCACAGCGAACAATCGCTCTTAGGCTCAGATCACATACAAATCACACAGAGTGGTTGACAAGTGGTCGATATGGAGCGTTAGAAGAAAAAGAAGAAGGTCGAGTTAAAAGGAAAGAAACTTGCCCGCCTGCCCAGCGTATTCGTAGCGCGTTGGACTACGGGTGACTAGCCCTCTGTGAGTGCGGGTTCAATTCCGCGGCGTGAAGTACTTCGAGGCGATTAAGGAGGTTAGCTACCCCACACCGTAAAAAAACTAGATGGCTACAGAACGGAGAGCGAACGAGTAAACGCTGGTTGAAACCGGACACAGCGCCGAAGGATAAGCACCAGAGCTCCAAATAGGGCTGAAAATGTGACGTAAAACACACCAATGCTAGAGCTGAATGAATCAGATTTCCACATGAATAGAATTTATGGGGAGGTCTGGTACATCAGTCTGGCCGCTGATCGGAGTGAGAGATGAGAGCAATTTGAGATCTAGTCTTTTTTTTGTGTGCTTGAAAGTAGTTTTGATAATGACAATTTGTTAAAGATATTTAGTTTAAGAAATGTGGCAGGAGCAGGTGTTGGTGCATGTGACTTTTTTTTCAAAGTGTTTCCTGCCGTAAGCCGTAAACACTTAAAAGTACACGATTAACCCGTTCACCCTTCTGTGTCAATATAGCAGCTCTCTCATTTTTTTTAAAGATGACGAAAAGCCAGTACATGAATGCGTAGAGATGATAATTTTGGAGGGAATGGTACCTAGAAGAAGAATGAGAGGGACGACATAAAAAGACGATGGGTGCAAGATGTCATTGACGATCTGAGAATGACTGCCGGTCAACTTCCACAGAACAGTGAGTTTTTTCAAGAATGCTGTCCTGGGAGCCAAGTTCCGGAAGGGACAATCTACTTGATTATGGTGATGAAAGCCAGTTTACTGTTTATTTTAGTATAAACTGCAATATAAGTGCGCCTGGGAGTTGAAAAAATTACAGAGTGAAAGGATTAACATTTGGTACATATTTTTTCCTGTTGGCGTCTTTAAATTACATTTGTACAGTTTTCTGAAGCGTACATATTCTAGTGCGAATCGGAATATTGTCCTGTGTGTTGTTATATCGGAGAATGAGTCCATGCGTCGGAAGATCCAAAATCATAGGTGGCGGTATGAGTGGATGTCGTCTATTGAGGTTTCGAACATCCAGAGGCTTAAAGGGATCTACTGTCATGGACATGAGTGTGTTCGCGGTAATGAGAGAGCAGACAGGTTGGAACCAACAGCATACATAGTCGGGGAGTTGAGGGTGGATAAGGGATGTGTTCTTCAGTCTCGTTACGAAGACCTGCTGGATGAGAACACTAATGTTTATATTAAATCTATCTAACGATTTAATGAGTTTGAAATTACACTCGTACAAGCAGAACTGGATGCATGAGGGGAAGAGTAAGAAGCTTGTTTAAACAACGAGCCATAGGAACCATCAGTATGCACATAATTCGTTATCTGTTGATGAGACTGAGTTCAACGGGTCTGCCCAGAATGCTATGACTTTTGTTCAACCAATAACTGATACGACTTCTAATGAAGACTATATTTAAAAAAGCACATGAAATTGGATTTCCATCTATTGGTCTATTATGCTATACAAATTAAGGTCTTTATGGCTAAGTGGTTAAGCCCTTTGTCTTGTGAGTCAAAGGTCGTGGGTTCGAATCCGGACAGCGCCGTTCTGTTCACGAGTGCAATTTTTTCCAGAGACTCCTAGGATTGTTGCAGGAGCTACAGAGTTCGTGCTTTGTGCAATAATCTCGGCAGGTGGTGTGCCCTTTCTGCGGAGAGGGACCGAGCCATATGGGGTAAAGCCAGGTGCAATGAAGTCAATCCTTGGGCTTAAAACGCCTTTATACCATACAATTTTCACGTTGACATTTGTAATCTGTCTCCAACATTTTATATTTCTTTTTACTGGGATAATGGGTAACTGCTTCTTGCTCATTTTTCAGTTTTTCTTCCATCTTTCCTTTCAATCGCTTGAAATATTGTTTATGTATTCAATTTTTTTTCTCTTTCTCAATCCTTGTTTTGTATCAATTGTTCTTCAACTGCGTCAGGATAAGAAGATATTTATAGAATTGATTTTATGTGCGCTTTATAGACAGTGTCTTTCATCGCCTCTGTTATCTCTGAGGTCCACCTTTTGCGTGGCTGGCCTTTTGTTTTGTATCCAATGTATCGGAGTAACATTGCTCTTTGAGGTGCCCTGTCTGTTGGTAATCTGTGTATGTGGCCAAACCGTTTAATTTGTTGTTTCTTGATGAAGTCCTTACTGATGTTGTATCCACTTTTTTCTGATGTCTTCATTTCTAAACCGGTCTCTTCTTGTTGCTCCCAGCATCTGCGTAACACTTCATCTCTGTCGTGACTATTTTTCTTCTATCATTTGATGTCAGCGTTCAGGTTTGCCACTGATAGCATAATGTTGGATGAGAGATTGTGTTGAACAACGCTATTGTAATCAGTGGCGGCTCGCGATAATTTTTGTTGGTGGGGCCAGACATTATTTCCCGGATAAATCATGGTTTTTGTTTGCTATATTTTAATTTATAAAACAATAAATACACGTTATACGTTATTTTTGGTGGATCCGGCCCCACTGGCCCTTAATGACGAGCCGCCACTGATTTTAATGTTCATGGTGACATATTTGAAACATTGTTTCTTATCCTGCAACACTTTTAATTGGCTACATGTTGTATTCGTTGCTGTAATGCACATTAAAAGTTTACTATCATGCAAATTTTAGGACAACCAGAAATATTGGTAGCACGCCAAGGACTCCAAGTTCAACGTCTACATACCGATTGACTCAATTACAATGGCTGTATCACGTTCGTTGAATGACAGGGTACAGATTATCACAGCAAGTATGAAAGACAGTAATCAGGAATGTAGAGTGATAGAAAAACACGAGTGCCTTGGAAGGACAATATTAATAATCTCTTTAGGATCGAGTGTTGTTGTGGAACCGAGCCAGAAAAAAAGGCAGCTAATAAGATTATGTAATGTTCTTTATGTTCATGGGATTATGTGACTTTCTCTCTGGATGACCTGTGTACTCTCTCTCTCTCTCTCTCTCTCTCTCTCTTTGCCTTTTACCCCGGGTTGGGCATAGGCCCTCAACCAACTCATGCCAAGTCTTCCTATCTCTAGCTATCTCCTGCAGCTCCCTCAAGCTCTTCTTTATATTGTTGATTTCCGCCTCCAAATCTCGTCTCCATGTATTTCTCGGCCTCCTTTTCTTTCGCTGCCCTGCGGGTTCCCGGCAAGAACCCTTCTTGTTATATTCCCTCCGGTTTTCGCAAAGTGTGTCCTATCCAGCGCCAGCGTCTTTTTAACCTGTTCGTTCACTGAAATCTGTCTTGTTCTCTCCATAAGTTCCTCATTTGTGACCCTATCATACCATCTTAATCCCTCTATTCTGCGCAGACACCAGTTGATGAATGTTTGCAATTTATGTGCTATTGTTGTAGTTGACCTCTGCACGCCTGGATAGAAATAAAGTGACTAAGTTAGCAGGCAAATGATATCATAGCGGTCAAAAGTTGAGTATTAAAAAAACATGCCAATTTTAGAACCATTAAGATTTTATTGTTGTATTCTATATGTAGAGTGCTGTAAAAGAAGTGAAATTCGTCACTTCTGTTGTATCCTTTGCTTGATAAAGGTCTTTTTGTCGAAACGTTGATAGGTATTGTTATTGTTTTTGTATTTTGTAAAACTACAGTACTTTGTTTTTACGTGTTTCCCATAATAACATTATTAAGACCTCATTACAAGCATTCGGTATGACCAGGACACATGGATTCTCTTATCTCTACGGAAAGAAGCAGCAACTTGTGGAGCCACATGATAAATAGCAACGGAGAAGTTGATACAGGCTAGAAGGATAAGCGAGCTGAGATCTCCGTCATCACAAACAATTATGTGCCCAAAATAGTCAACAAGTTTCCATGCCTAAATTGGACTCTTCAATGTAAATTTGGCTTTGGGCTACACATCAATAGTAGCCACAAAATTATGTTTTTTAAAATAAATTTTACCTCCAAAGCTGATTAACATCTGATGTACTGAATGGCCATCATCACTTGTGATCAAAGAACAACCAATAAGGTGATAGAAAATGCAAAAGTTATATTTGCTATAAAATATGTGAAAAGACTTGAAATAAAATGATTAGGCTATCTTGTGAGAAAACTTCTTTATCTTCAAACGCTCCATATCGATCACTCGTTAAGCACTCTTTGTGATTTGTATGTGATCTGAGCGTAAGAGCGATTGTACGTTGTGTCAGTTATGCGTCTACAAGTAGGCCAGCACGTCCGATTTCTGAAAACGCTATTTATTTAGTAGGGTACCATCCCTAGGCCACTACCTCAGTCGTCTCTTATGACATGTCTTGTAGGTCGAGGTATTACTATTCCTTGCTCCCCTTGATATCTCCGGCAACACCGGTGGTAGAATAACGAATAATCGTCATTAGTCCTCATCACTCCCAATGCAAACAAGACAGATACACAACATGTTCACTCAATTCAATCTTGTGATATGTTTTCTAACTAAATCCTGTGCATATTTTTTCAGCTCTTCTTCAAACGATCTCCAAGATCCCTATTTTTCTTTTTCTCTCGCTTTCCCTTCTTCTTCTTCTGTTTTCTCCCGCTATAAATTCCGGCGTAGCCATTCGCTTGGTGTGACGCTTCTGACTGATTTTTGCGTGAAAGCCTGCTTACCATTTTATTGGTTTTCTCGCCAAACAGGTGGGCTTTCTCCAACTTCAGAGGTGACTCTCGCTTTCCCTGCGGTGTTCACTTAATAACACTTCTTGTCCTTCTTTCACAATCTGAGAACATGTATATTTAAGATTGGTCAACTGTAATTGTGCGTATACAACAGTGGAAGATCTGTTCTGAGAACATGTAGATTTAAGATTGGTCAACTGTAATTGTGCGTATACAACAGGAGAAGATCTGTTCTGAGAACGGGACGACGACAAAGCAAGATGATGAAAATTTTTTTCCGATCCAGAAGCACTTGAGCTTTTAGCTCTTCGGCTCAGTGCTATGAACATCGTAACCCTTCGGATCGATGCCACGAACACCATGAATCTGGAGAACCTGTGGCTTTTCTGCCAGCTCGCGGAATTGAACCTGCACTCGCAGAGGGCTAGTCACCCGAGAGTCGTCAGAGGGAGAGTCCAACGCGCTACGAACACGCTGGGCAGGCGGGCAAGATGATGAATTAAACAAATACTACAGATTATTCTATCTTCTGGTGCTACTGTATATTTTGGTTTCATCTTTGGGCTTGCCAGGTATATTATTCTATCCAGCATTACGAAATAGATTACCATAAGCAGAAATGTTCCAGTCTAAGATCTTTCGGATTTTCTATCTCATGGGCAAGATGAAGCATGGACATTTAATAAATCAGTGGAAAAACATATATGTGCTTTTCAAAATAAGTGTTACAGAAGAGTCCTTCGTATATCATGGACAGAAGAGAACAAATAGATCTATCCAGGAAGAACTCAAAATCAAAGAAAACTGGATGATGCTGCAAAGAAAGAAAATTAGTATTTTGGACATATAAATAGATACGAAGCGCGGAGAGACCATCACGGAAGAAGGCATACCGGCAAGAGAAGAAGAAGTCCACGCAGAAATGGATTCAGTATGTAACTAAAAAAAGGGTTTAAAGCCGAAGGATTGACTTCATTGCACAGGGTTTTACCCCATATGGCTCAGTCCTCTCACGAAATGGCACGCCACCTGCGAGTATTGCACAAAGCACGAACTCCGTAGCTCCAGCAACAATCCTAGGGTCTCTGGAAAAACTGCACTCGTGAACAGAATGGCGCGGTCCGGACTCGAACCACGACCTTCGACTCACAAGGCAAAGGGCTTAACTACTTAGCCACAGAGACCCTAGTTTGAATATGACGGCTGCAGAGGCGGGACATTTGGCATATGAGAGGGAGAAATTCTGAAGGACTGTTCAGCTGACAAAGTTCTGCTCAGGACAAGATATTTGATGATGAGGCAAGATGACTCGTTTCTGTAGCCGTCATACTTAAATTATCAGTTACATACTGAATCCATCTTCTCTGTGGCATTTCTCTTCTCATCCTTGCCGAGATGCCTGCTTTCATAATAGTCTCCAACCCTTCACGTCTTTTTATATGTCCAAAATACTTAAATTTTCTCATTCCTATTTGTTTCATCAGCCAGTTTTCTTTGATTGTAAGTTCATTCTCGATACATCTATTTGTTCTCTTCTCTGTCTACTGTTTACGAAGTCTATTCATATCTATATTAAATATCTGTGATGACAGCATACATCCTTGACTTATTCCTGTTGTTTTCTCAGTGATCTCTGCCCATCCATCCTGTGTATTTACCTACTAGACCTTGGTACGACTGTTAAAAGGCCACCTTTAATATCAATATCTGCAATTTAATTTTGATCCAAATTTCTCGTTTAATTGTGCACACGACGACCAAGCCTATCTGGCATATCTCCACTGGCTTTAATGTAACAAATTACTTTTGTATTTGGCATAGCTCGCTGAAGCATGTATCCTGGGCACTCAATTAATAATGATAAAATATTTTTAATGCTTTTTTCAGTTGAAGTTTTGCTATTTTTTTAAATTATAAAAGTGAACTCTTAACAGTTGAAACATCACACAGTTTATCATTACAAGAACATAACGGCTGGCGTAGGCGATCACGGATCTACACAACTTCATGTTCATGGAACCTGCATGGCTATGCGTCGCTAGCATAGTCTGCTGCTTATTATTTTTTCATGCTGTGAGGATAGACTATCAGAGAAGAGAAGAAAACAAAGGCATCATTCAAGACCTGCTTATTGAGAAGCATTGGCTCATAAATAATATCTTGTCCCGGAAGATGAAATATTTTGACCACGTTAAACGTCACAGTGGTTTGGAGAGAGCAGTAATGGAGAGTATGGTTCATTGGGTACGAGACAGGGGACGACGAAGACGAAGGTGGCAGCAGGACGTCAAGGAGACATTGAGTATGACGCTGTAGGAGGCTGGAAAACTCGCTAGAGACTGAGAATTTGTCAGGGGGGCTGTGAAGAAAACGAGGTTAGAAACTTCAATAGGCGACATCCACTCATACCGAAACATGCCATTTTGGATCTTCCGAAGCATTGATTGAAAGTCAGATACAACAACGGCCCCATGAATAGATGAAGGATGTTAGAAAGGAGAGGATAGTTCATGAAAGAAGAAGAAGATATATATATATATACTCCTCTGGTACCGTTATACGTTACATAGGACCTGGAAGTAATTTCACCATAGCGCTTTGGTCTCGTCAACTCGCTCAATCTCATCCATGCAATTGAATCTGATATTTCTTGCCTCTCTCGTCAAAGTTTGTCTCAGAGTCTCCTAGGGCGCCTTTCTATCTTGAACAATTTGCTTCATACTTCAATGCCTGCTTTGGTATTCTTTGATGATTTCTTCTCAAGGTATACCCAACATATCTCCATCTTATCCTTCTTATTATAACAGTTGTTACTAGTGGTTGACTAGACAAGAAGAAGAAATCTCATCTCAAGGGTTATGCATGCTGGTGTAGGTGATCATGTCTCTCACAACTCTCTGTCTATGTACGTAATCAGTTCTGACGTCGATCTATTGTCGAACCATGATATAAGGCCATACATCATCTTCTCCTCTGTCTTCGCGATCTCTCCTTCCTGAATTTTACCTGTTGTTACCAACAACAAGAAGACGAATGACCAACAAAAAAAACTGTATTTTCCTAATGTTGGTATCGTGAACTGCCCTTATGTTGTACTGCATGACTGAAAGCGTTGTAAGTAATCAGATCTACGAAGCATTCTGGTAGTTGCAACTATTTGATAAAATCTATTAGGAAAAAGAAGGGTTAATTTGCTCGATGAAGTGACGTCAGATCCTAGTAAACTTTAACTCCATTTAACCTTAGATTGTAATATGTGTCGATCGGTGTAAGTTCGAATTATAACGAACGTAAACTGTTGAATGAACAAGCAGTTAGAAGACAGAATTGATGCATTTGAGATGTGGATATAAGAAGAATAAGCGAGTTTCATGGACAGAAAACAGACAAATAAACAAGTTTTAGGAAAACTAGGCATGAAGAAACAATTATTAAGAGAAATAAAATTCAGACAAGTAAAGTATTTTGGGCACATAAAAGGCATGACACCATGATAAAACATTTACTAGAGGGGAAAGTTGAGGAGAAGAGCAAGGGGAAGACCAGAGATAAGTGGAGGAAACTTTAAGAAATGGACAGTTACAGTCTGGCAGTTGCAACCAAGGCGAGGACAGAGGATGCTGAATTCATTGCAGCCAATTTCGATGTGAGACGGCACCTGATGATGATGATGAAACTGTTGGTGTGCACGCTAATTTGTTTACTTGAAAAGTACATGGACTGTATTATCACAGTGGGTCTAGTGTATGTACAAACATGATGACATATTGGGACTAGACTAAACTAGGGGTGGCGGAATAAGAATCAACATTTGACAAACATCATTTACTTTAATCAACCTTTGAATGTAGCCTATGTTCTAGCAGAGTTCTTTCTTTGTGGCGTAGAGGTTGGGTGCTCGTCTCTCGTGCTAAAGGTACCATGTTCGTTTCGTTGTGGAGCTATCTGGATATTTTTTAAGATATACCTGATATCAGTGTAGGTTAGATCGAGTTCCTAGTCTTATCGGAGACGGACGATAAAATGTAGGTCCCGTGTTCAATTTGAGCACGTAAAAGAACCATTGGCAGTTCAAAATCGCAAAGAAAAGCAAGCTGGAAAGTTGTTGCCCAGGCAAAATTGAAAAGATTAAAATAAAATTCATAAGAAAATATCTTCCCCATCTTCAAAATCATATCAGGGACCCTCGCCGGTGCTACAGAGTTCGGGCACTGCAGCTGAGATCGTCCTGTGTAAGAACGAGATCGGAGCACACATGGTTACTCGCCGAAGTGCAACAATGATGGTCATATCATTCAATCATTTAATCAATCAATCAATTAATCAGTAGCAGAGGTACAAATTGTTCTTGATGTCAACAGAGAAGAATAAAGCAATATCGATCTCTGGACGGGCAAAGCCGCCCGAGTGGTTACCGGGGCCCTAATTTGGGATGTAAAGAATAGAACCACTGTTACCTGCCACGCATGTCGTAAGAGGCGACTAATGAGGTTTGAATGAAATCGGATACACGTGTCCGGTAGGAAATGATAACCCAAAACAAATGCTTGCAGAAAACGGATGCACCAGGCCGTAAGGCGCATAACATGGTGTAGCCACCCCTCACAATGAAGAATGGGATAACAGATTCTACGGTCGCCAATCTGCCTCGGAGACTTAGCCACGAGTATGAATGTCAGACCTGCCATCATGAGGGTGGCCAAAACTTACTGTGGGAAGAGATCGGCACAAACAGGGAAGCAGAAACCATAGGAATTATATCCTACAGAACTGCCCCAGTGTGCAGACTTGAGAAGAAAGAGGTGGCCCACTTACACCAACATCCAAGACAAACTGTATGACGTGGCTGATAATCTGAGACAGACGGCTACCTTTATTAGAGATATCCGAAATCCCAATCTAGTGAGAACGCAGAAGACAAACTGTATGGCGTGGCTGATAATCTGATGCAGACGGCTGCCTTTATTAGAGAATCCGAAATCCCAATCTAGTGAGAACGCAGAAGACAAACTGTATGGCGTGGCTGATAATCTGATGCAGACGGCTGCCTTTATTAGAGAATCCGAAATCCCAATCTAGTGAGAACGCAGAAGACAAACTGTATGGCGTGGCTGATAATCTGAGGTAGACGGCTGCCTTTATTAGAGAATCCGAAATCCCAATCTAGTGAGAACGCAGAAGACAAACTGTATGGCGTGGCTGATAATCTGAGACAGACGGCTGCCTTTATTAGAGAATCCGAAATCCCAATCTAGTGAGAACGCAGAAGACAAACTGTATGGCGTGGCTGATAATCTGAGACAGACGGCTGCCTTTATTAAAGATATCAGAAATCCCGATCTAGTGAGAACGCAGAAGACAAACTGTATGGCGTGGCTGATAATCTGATGCAGACGGCTGCCTTTATTAGAGAATCCGAAATCCCAATCTAGTGAGAACACAGAAGACAAACTGTATGGCGTGGCTGATAATCTGATGCAGACGGCTGCCTTTATTAGAGAATCCAAATCCCAATCTAGTGAGAACGCAGAAGACAAACTGTATGGCGTGGCTGATAATCTGAGACAGACGGCTGCCTTTATTGAATATCAGAAATCCGATCTAGTAGAACGCAGAAGACAAACTGTATGGCGTGGCTGATAATCTGATGCAGACGGCTGCCTTTATTAGAGAATCCGAAATCCCACAAATCTAGTGAAGGCAGAAGCCAAACGTAGGGGTCTGATAATCTGATGCAGACGGCTGCCTTTATTAGAATCCGAAATCCCAATCTAGTAGAACCAAAGCCAAACTGATGCGCGGCTGATAATCTGAGGAGACGGCTGCCTTTATTAGAGATCGAAATCCAATCTAGTGAGAACCAGAAGACAAACTGTATGGCGTGGCTGATAATCTGAGACAGACGGCTGCCTTTATAGAATCGAAATCCCAATCTAGTAGAACGCAGAAGACAAACTGTATGGCGTGGCTGATAATCTGAGACAGACGGCTGCCTTTATTAGAGAATCCAAATCCCAATCTAGTGAGAACGCAGAAGACAAACTGTATGGCGTGGCTGATAATCTGAGACAGACGGCTGCCTTTATTGAGATATCAGAAATCCCGATCTAGTGAAACACAGAAGACAAACTGTATGGCGTGGCTGATAATCTGATGCAGACGGCTGCCTTTATTAGAAATCAAATCCCAATCTAGTGAGAACGCAGAGCAACTGTATGGCGTGGCTGATAATCTGAGGCAGTCTCGCCTTTTTAGAATAAATCTGAATCAGTGAAAACGCAGAAGAGAAGAACAGGAAATAGAAATCTTCTGCTTCTTCTTCGTGTTGTGATTTCTCCTTATGGCGTGTTCGTTGTGCAATTGTCGTCTACAGCCCTAAGACCAGCACATTCAGTTTCTGCATGTTTTAATTCGTTCGCCTCCCGACTCGCAGACACATAAAACTGACATAGTGAGTCCATCCCTAAGTGAGACAAAGTCACGTTATCATTGAACGTCGTGATCAAAGTTTCAAGTTCACACTACTAGGAGATAGGGTTGACTTGTGTTTTCTACGGGTCAAAAGGGCCTAAAAACGAAAGATTTACTCCAGTGCACCGTGTTTCTCCATATAGCTTCGTCCTTGTCGGGAGAAATGGCGCGCCATCTACCGAAAACGTTGCATAAACTCCGCAGATCCAACAACAAATCTAAGGATCTCATGACAAAATTGAGTATGTGACTCGGTCCGGATTCGAACTACAACCTTCAGAACAACAGGCATACATCTTAACCACTTTGCCATATAGACCCATTAGAGAAAGAAGATAAACTAACTAACTTCTCATGGGTACGGGGAACGTATGGACTTTGAGATGGTTGTTCAGTGGCGGCTCGTAGTCATTTTTCATGGTGGGGCCAGACACAATTTTTTTGAAAAATCATGGTTTTTTAGTATTTACTATTATTTGTCTATTCCGGAAAGTTTCCCCCTTTCGATTATTGGTGGGGCCAGGCCTCCTAGCCCTTAATGACGAGCCGCCCTGTGGTTGTTGTAGTGGAGGACGAAGAATGTACAGAAATGCCCAATATGACAGGACTTTGATTGTATAACATAACATTCAAAGAGAAGCTGTATGCGGATGTGAAATTCAGGAAAAAAAAGCAGAACCCGGAAATCTAGCCTAAAATGAGTTTTAAACGTAAAGAAGAAGTATTTGAATACCATATTCATCTTCTTCTTCGAACGCTCCATATCGGCTACTTGTTAAACCACTCTTTGTGATTTTATGTGATCTGAGTCTAAGAGCGATTGTACGTTGTGCCAGTTATGCACCTACAAGTACGCCGGCACATTCGATTCCTACGTCGCTTTTATTTACTAGGTAGCTTCCTAATCTTCTACCTCAGTCGCCTCTTACGACATGCCTTGTATGTCGCAGTGTTACTATTCTTTGCACCCCTTGAGAGCCTCAGCAACACACGGGTCGAACATCGGAAGCTGTGCGTCATTAGTTAACGTAAAACGAAACTTCATATTCGATCTAAAACTCGCAAGTGGTTCCATTCCTGGTAATAAGGGTTTACCACTCCCCCCCCTCGCCCCCTCCTCCAGTCTCCCCAAAATATCGATCTCCCAAAATATCGATCACCCAAAATATCGATAAATTTCAGTAGGCGCATCTCTGTTATTGAACGAAATAGGAATGGAAGGGGCTGAGTAAGTTCAATGAAAAAAATCAGAACAAGGACGATTGAAGGTTTGGTTGAAGTTTGGGGGATGATGAAATCAGCGATCTGATTGGCTAACCGTAGACACACCCGCTAAAAGATTTTCTTAAAACAAGCCAGGTTTCTAAACCAGGCTTCAATATTAATTTTTTAACCGCTGTTAATCGTTACAGTTGAAGACTTTCAAAAATAGACTCTGTATACAGACATAACACACGGATCACTGCGTATATTCTAGAAGACGTCGTGGAAGGGAGGTAAGTTTAAAGATACTATGAAAATTGCATCATCTATTTGTGTCCATTCATTAGTTCACTCAATCAGTCAGTCTTTGGTAGTGATATGTGTTTCAGTTACTTTTAAGTATTTTAACATTCAATAATTTTGCAACAAATGCTCATCGCTTCTCGGCCTTTTGACTAAGATCAAAGTGTAGTATCTGTATCGCTTGATATCTGTCACGTGGCCCATTATATGGGTTCACAAAGTTATCAGCTTGTGTTACGGAACTGGTGCTCACTTGATCGAAGCCGAAGGTCGAGAGCCTTCATTAAATGCCACATGGCTACCCTTGTACAAACTAGAGTGCCATCGATCGAAGGATTGATGGGGCTTGATAGTTTATAAACGTTTTCACGTTCCGTTGTACGGGGTTCACCTGGTATGGCACATCTGGGACGGGCCCCATAAAATAAAAATTAAAAAAATACTCGATACTTGGTGATTGTTGGCTGTTATTATATAATTCGCTTGTGCATTTTCTTTTGTCGTCACACTGTTACCGGGTTGTTGCCCAGTGTCGTAGTTTTCTGTTTTTGTCTTGCGTTGCTCAAGTGGCTTGGGTGATTGTTATTTTGCCTTTCACAAGATTCTGCTATGTCATATATCCATTTTTCGTGGTCTTCCTCTCACCTTCTTTCATGACGTTCTGTTGTAAAAAACTCGGTATGCAGTGTAGTTTGTTTGCATTCTTATTAAATGGCCGAACCACTTCGCTCTTTGTTTCTCAATGTAATTCAAGATTTAAGGGAAAAGATTGTAGGGCTGCTAGGAGTTTGTTATCTGATTATATATGTGATGTGCCATGCAGGAAGTGAATTTTTTCACTTCTTTTGTATTCTTTTCTTTATAAAGACATTTTTTCCGAAACGTTGTTGTTTATTGTTATTGTTTTGTAAAAAGGTGGAACTGCAAGTAAACTTGGAAAAAGAGCCTAAACAGGTTAAAAACAAAGTCATCTATAGTTTCTAGTCAAATCATCATAAAGCAGTGACTGATAAATCATGCAACATGCTTTCAACCGATACATGATGGCTATATGATACCAGAATTTTCTCGTTGACCTTGTTATCTATTTTGTTTTGTCTGCTTCCAAATGGTTTGATTGTTATTTTCCACAAGATTTGTATCTATATTCATTTTTCTGTCTTCCACTTCTTTCAGCGTTTTGTTGTAGAATCTGTAACAGTGATTTTTTTGCATTTCTATTTTAACTTCCTTGTTTTCAATATTAGATAGAGAAGATTTAGTTTCTAGAGTTGATCTGATTATTAGTGATTCCTCGAAAATTTTTCTCATTCTTGTTAATTTTTCTTGATAAAGGCTTTTTCCGAAACGTTGCTGATTATTGTTATGTTTTGTAAAACTACAGTACTTTGTTTTTACGTGTTTCGCCAATGTAATTCAAGAAAACTGGCTGATGCTACAAATGAGAAAGAGAAAATTGAGATATTTTGTACATATAAAAAGACAAGAAGGGCTGAAGACCATCATGAAAGGAGGCATAACGGTAAAGAGAAGAAGAGGAAGACCACGGAGAAGATGGATTCAGGATGTAACTGATGGTTCGAACATGACGGCTGCAGAGGCGGGACATATGGCATGTGAGAGATAAATTCAGGTGGACTGTTGGGGTGGCAAAGTTCTGCTCAGGACAAGCTATTTGATGATGAATTCAAACAAGGTTCTGTCCCAACTTTCTTTCTTATGCTGAAGTTGGCGACTCTGTCTTTTTTAGTGTTGTTGGTAACTTTTCGTGGGCATCGCATTTCACAAGTAGTTTCTTTTTTTTCGCGACTGTTCATTTTTATATTTGACCATTGCTTGTGAATAACAAGTGTTGAGTAGTATCAATGCGTCTGCAGAATAGACTAGGATTGTTACCATCAAGCAGGAAGCGAATTCAGAAGTGATAAAATCACAGAGATGTCTGGTCAACCACTAGTAACAACTGTTATAGGAGAGTGAAGATGGAGATATGTTGGGCATACCTTGAGAAAAAATGATCAAAGAATACCAAAGCAGGCATTGAATTGGGATGCAAAGGGTTCAAGAAAGAGAGGACACCCTAGGGAGACACTGAAACAAACTTTGCTGAGAGAGGCAAGAAATATCGGTTTCAATTCCATGGAAGAGATTGAGCGAGTTACCCAAAACAGAGCGGTATGGAGAAGTTACCTGCAGGTCCTATATGTAACGTAAAATAGTACGAGATAAATTATTATATTAAAATAATGATGACATTAGATTGTTCGCAAGTAATTATTCCTGCTTTTTCTTTTCTCTATTCCTAATGAGCCTTTCAGTGTCAGGGTATAAGAAGAGTTATGTTGAAGGTCGCACTCTTCCCCAATACGCTCTTCGCACTTTTTGTGCTCTGTACCGTGGGCCTGCAAATCATTTCGTGCGTCTTGCAGTTCTCGTTGTGGTACTGTGAAAGCGTTCGTTGTAATCTTGAAACCATCTGTACATCATCTGAATAGCAGTGCTCGTTGTGGGGGTACATTGCATCTGAATAGCAGGCGGGTGCACTGTGCGTTCGTGGGGTACATTGCGTGGGAGGTGTCTTACATTTCTGAATCATATTTGAATTGGTATTTCTGATTATGAAATCGCACTGCTATTGTTCCTACGGTGTCTTTAAATGGGTTTAAAGCTGAAGGATTGACTTCATTGCGTCGAGTTTTACCCAGTGGCGGCTCGTGATCATTTTTGTCTGGCCCAGACAAACATTTTCGGAAAAATCATGGTTTTGTTTTAGGTTTTATTTTAATCTATTTAAAAATACACGTTACACATTAATTTTGGTGGGCCTGGCCCCGTAGGCCCTTAATGACGAGCCGCCACTGGTTTTACCCCATATGGCTCGGTCCCTCTCCGCTGAAATGCCACGTCACCTGTCGAGAGTATTGCATAAAGCACGAACTCCGTAGTTCTGGCAACAATCCTAGTGTTCTCTGGGGAATATTTACTCGGGAACAGAGCGGTGAGGTCCGAATGCGAGCGCACGACCTTCTAAACACATGGCATAGACTTAACCACTTCGCCACAGAAACCCCCTAATGTTTATATACACGATACCCGCTTGCCCAGCGTGTTCGTAGCGCGTTGGACGACGGGTGACAAACTCCCTGTGAGTGCGGGTTAAATTCCGCTGGCTGGCAGAAAAGCCACAGGTTCTCCAGATTTACGGGGTTCGTAGCACCGAACCGAAGGGTTTGATGTCAATGACACCGAGCCGAAGAGCTGAAAGCTCAAGTGCTTCTGGATCAGTGAAAAATAAAAAAATAAAAAATGATATACAAGATAATTTTGCATTCTAGTTTTTTTAAAATCTTATCTCCTCTTGTTACTCCCATTCACCCGAGTGGTTACCGGGGACCAAATTTGGGGTGTAAAGAATAGAACCACCGTTACCTGCCACTCATGTCGTAAGAGGCGATTAAGGAGGTTTGGCTGAAATCGGATGCATGTGTCCTAAACGTGTACAAGTCTATGCGTTTAGGGGCCTACAAACCAATGTGCAACGTATACACGTTCTTGGAAAAGATCAAACGTATCACAAAGAGTGATTAAAATTGGTCGTAAAGAACGAACGCAAAGAAGAAGAAGAAGATGTAATATAACACTATAGCTGTACGACTCATTGAGTGGGCAAGAGGTGTGTGAAAACACACGCACAGAGAGAAAGTGAGAGAGAAAGAGAGAGACAAAATTAAAATTATTAAGTACACATGAGGCATTGCCAATGCTAACATTTGTTGCGACTGGTTTTTTCATGGCAGCTAGACGTGTGTAAAGCTAAATCTGGCTATAGGATAAAAAGGTTAGTCCAACCTGGCCCAGACTTATTTTGTTTGGATTGATTTTCGTGAATTCAATCACAGTGGTTCTTAAGCTGTAAGCAGATAGTCACCGTTTTGAGAGAGAAAAAAATCGTATTATATATACGATTCTTTAAACACTATATACACTGATCATACACTGATCGCAATGGAGCGTTTGGCCGAAGTGATTAGAGCGTGTTCCCATGCGGGAGATGCAGGTTCAATCCCCGGTAAGACCACAGAGATTTTTTTCTGGTGGGGCATAAAGGAAAAATTGTTAACCTGAATAGTTTCGTGGCGACTTCAGTAGCCATGTGGCCATTAAACTCCACAGGCACGTGTTCCCCTCCCCGTGACCCGCCCCGCCCCCTAAAATGCAGTATTACAGGCAGTAACAAAACTGATCAAATCCATGTATCATCTCCATATATTTGATTTACTGCAATGGACATCTCATACAAGGTGCTCCTCATGCAACTGATACTCTATAACAGTCTGATGGTAACCAATTCGTTAATATCATACTTATACAGGGTGTTCAAGATAATTGCAGCCCCATTGACAAATCGAAAGTTGCCAGATAACCTATCGCGTTGTGTCTATTTACTATTTATACCGGTTCTGACTAGCTCGTTCTACGTCACATTTGTTCATCGTCCCTTCCAGCACTACAATTACACACCATCACACAACCTTGACCTATACTACGTCATAACTGAACCTTCTCATTTCCATACATATATGCCAGATAAGCTCCATTCACAGGCTGCTTTTAAGTTGAACACCCTGGATAATTAGATCTGATTATTTCTTGCTCATCCGTCTTTAATCCAGGATTCTAGTGCTGTTTTCAGCAGTACCATGCCTTATTATGCAACTAATGTTTTGTATTTCACTAATCTTAGTGTCATAGTTTTAAAACTAAATTACCAATTTTTAATTCCAATGTTGTATCATTCCTAAACATATGCCAAAGAGAGTTGGGAAATTACTAAAATATAGAACATCACTTGACTGTATTTGAAAATAGGTGTTTAAAAAAAATAGTGAACGTAAAATGGGACAAATTTGTGAGAAGTAAGGAAATCAGAGAAATGTCTGATCAACCACTAGTAACAACTGTTATAAGAAGGAGAAGATGGAGATATGTGGAATATACCTTGAGAAGAAATGTCTGATCAACCACTATTAACAACTGTTATAAGAAGGAGAAGATGGAGATATGTTGGGCATATTTTGAGAAGAAATGTCTGATCAACCACTAGTAACAACTGTTATAAGAAAGAGAAAATGGAGATATGTTGGGCATACCTTGAGAAGAAAATGTCTGATCAACCACTAGTAACAACTGTTATAGGAAGGAGAAGATGGAGATATGTTGGGCATATTTTGAGAAAAAATGATCATAAAATATCAAAGCAGGCATTGAAGCAGGAGGTAAAAGATTCAAGAAAGAGACGACGCCCTAGTGAAACACTGAAACGACTTTGCTGACAGAGGCAAGGAAAATTGGATTCAATTCTTTGGAAGAAATTGAGTTGCCCAGGACAGAACGGTATTGAAAAATTACTTGCAGGCCCTATTTAACGTATAACGATACGAGATGGATATATTAGTGTCATGAAATTCTTATTCGTATGTGTCAATCACTAATTTTAGACGGGTTCCGGATTCTCTTATTAAGTCCGCTGCCTATTTCATCAGAATTTCACTTGCATCACACGGTTTCTTTGGAAATGGGATGGGTAAAGACCACATCCTTTTCTTTAGTTTTACCTTCAGGGGCGAGCTTTATGTTGCTTTTTCCGGCATCATATATGCTTATTCACAATGACAGCAGCTAGATGAATTTGGAAATTTGGTTTCTTATGTTATTGTGTTCTGTTCTAAGTTGAAGTAGGATAAAATAATCTCTTCTGCTTTGTTGGTAATTTTCATTTTTGAGCATTTTGCATTACGATGCTTTTTATGTTAGTATTTGCTTCCTATGAACTCGCGTCTCAAGGCTGGTGGTCTGGGTTCAACTCCCACAGTGTGCGTGGAATTTTTCCCGACCACGACGGCTCTCAGGTCGACCCAGCCTCAACTGGGTACCAGACATGCTCAGGGAAAGTAAAGGCGGCCGGCGTGATGCTGACCACATCACCCACCGTGTGTCGACGGTCAATGAAAAATACAGGCCTAACACTGTATTGCCCTATATACCACGAGGTATGAAAGGGTTCCTTTACTTTTTTTAATTTGCTTCCTAGCAGATGGCCAGATTTTGTGATAATTATCCCTCCTTTAACCAGAAGAGGAGCGTCTGCTCGAATAGATTAGAGCGCGGTTCCATGAGGAGACCTGTCTAAATTCACGATAAGATCAAGGATTTTTCTGTCGGGGCATAAAAGAAAAATCATAACCTGAACAGTTTCGCGACGATTGACCATTCGGCCATTAAGTTCCTCATTCGCACCCCCACACCCGCCCCTGTCATTACCCCCACTAAAATAGCGGTATTACAGACAGAAACGGCAGGGTTGTTTTAAAATCAATAACAGCCTCAGTTAAAAATGTACAAATAAAACAGTATATAAAATATTCGATTGAATATAGTTTGTCATTATTTTGGTCTTATTTACTTGGTTTGTAGCTTTCTCTTTCTTTTTTTTTCTTTATTTTGTTCTCTGTTTTTTGCTGTTAGACGTAGCAGGTTTAACTGATGATCGGTTTCTGAGATAGTACACACTCGGTCGCTTGATATGATATGATATTGCTGAGTTTTAAGATGTCTGTAACTTAATAAATCCATCTTTTTCTTGGTCTGCCCCTTCCTCTTGATGATTCAATTTACAGGTTGTACGCTCTTGCAACTGGTGTATTCGGGTTCATTCTCACCAAGTGGCTAAACCATTTGAGTCTCTTTTTTTCAATAAATCTAATAGCAGATGTTGTTCCACCCGTTCTTCTAATTTCCTAATTTCTTATATGGTCTCTTCTTGTTTTATTTACTGCTTTCCTCAAGCATCTCATTTCAAAGATGGTAATTTTCCTTTCTTGTTCTATTGTCAGTGACCAGTTTGTATGTCTTTTTCTTGTTTTCTTGGTCCTGTGTTTGTAACACATAGTTTTAATAATACTTTTAAGCAGATCAAAATATGTTATACACGTCTTTATTTTAACGTATTTTGTTTATTTTTGTGAAGTTTGTGTTTTGAAGAAGCATATGAGAAATGGTTGTTTGACCTTGCAGGGGCAAAGTTTACAGCTTTTACTGTATGCTAAAAAAAAGGTTATTGGTTATTGGTTATTGGTTACTAAACTGACGTCATTGCACTCCGGGCAAACCCATAGGTGCTCAGTCTCCCCAACAGATATCGAAGAGTATGCATACTGATGGTTCCTGTGGCTCGCTGATTAAACACACCTCTCACTCTGCCTCTCAGGCATCCAGTTCGACTTGAACAAAGGGTAATTCCAAACTGCTTAAATCGCTTGATCGATTCAACATCGATTTTAGTGTCCTCATCCAACAGAGAGTCTCGAAGAGACCGAAGAATATCCCCTTATCCATCTTCAACTCCCCAACAATCGATGCTGTTGATGCAAGCCTGTCCGCTCTCTCATTACCGTAAACACCCGCATGCCCAGGACAGTATATCCACGTAAGCCGCTGGAGGTTAGAAACTTCTATAGACGACATCCACTCATACCGAAACCTGCCCTTCTGGATCTTGTGAAGCATCGACTGAGAGTCAGATACAACAACTGCCCCAGTAAATGAAGTCCCAGAAATCCAATGGAGGGCAGCAGTAACGGCCTCAACCTCCATCCTCATACTAGAAGTAGTTGTCCTGTATGCCCCACTTCGCTCTGCAACAACCCTACCATGCGCATTAGCCAAGAAACCCCAGCCGGATTTCTCACCACGTTGAACCGACCCATCGGTATATACAACAACATCATCATCCCTTGCATTATCTTCTATCAGCTGCTTAACTGCGAGATCAGCCTTCATGTTGCCCCAATCTCTACATTCTCTTCCAAGAGTAATGATAACGTTGAGATAGTTCATCATGCTTCCATCTGTTGGGATCCATTCTTCCCTTTTGGTAGAGTCGCAACCGTAGTCACCTGGCCAATCGTTCTCTCAGCCTGGGCCATCCACGACATGCCACGCTTGATTCTCGTGCCCTTAACATCATTAGTGTTCCTGTGAAGTGGATGTCTCTTATCCGAAGTAACCAGCATATATGCCTTGGTTTGGGCGATTGCATGACGGGAGCGTAGTGACAGAAGGCCAAGCATATATCTCATCTTCACAATGGGGTATCTCTAGTGCAGCCCAGAACTATACGCATACCTTCATTCTGAACCCGTTCAAGTCGTTCACATTGTGATCTTGATATCGTAAGAATTCCGAGTCCGTAATCTACCACTGACATTACCAGTCGATCGAACAAAGGGCAAGTAGTCTCTGCTCAAGGTGTGCGGCCACCATAACTTTGAGAGCCGCAAGACCACGCTTGCACCGTTGTATCGTCTGTTCAATATGGTGTTTGAAAGATAGACTACGATCAAAGGTTATTCCAAGATAGCGAAGCCTGTCTCTGCGCTCGATGGTATGTTCATCAAAGATTACACAGGGTAGGTCAGCCTTGACGATGTGATTATTCAACGAGCACCACAACATACACGCTTTTCAGGATTGACCTGAGAGCGAGACTCTCTACACCAACCCGAGATGGTATGCAATGTTTTCTGAATGTCGTCAACCATCTCTCGTCTATCTGACCCAGTCCTATATATTAAGATATCATCTGCAAATGTCAATGTCCGACCCAATCCGGTTGGCTGAATTTTAGCTACATTTGCTGTGTAAATATTAAACAACACGGGTGATAGAGGAGAACCTGGGGTAATCCCGGGCATATACGAGCAGGATCCGATGTCCATGTTCCTAAACGGAGTGCAACGGTTCTCTCCATTAAAGAAGCAGCTATCCAGTTTACCAGCCAAGGATTAACTTACATTTAATCAAAGAGCGCACCATTATTGAATAATTCACCTTGTTATAAGCATCCTCCAAGTCGATGGCCACAGCAACAGTCTCTTGCTTGGATTGGAAGCCTTCATAAACATCATATGCAAACGTGCCAGCATTGTACCATGTCCCTTTCATTGGCCGGTAGCTACCCAAAGTGTCAGGAAGAATGTGGTCATTCTCCAAGTGACACATTACCTTTCTGGCCACTATCTTCTCTAGTAATTTGCCATATACATTTTGCAAGGTGAGTATTCGGTAGCTGCTGAGCAGTTTAGGATCCTTCCCATGTTTGTGGAGCGGTCGTAAATAACTATGAAGCCAATCTTCGGGTACCACAGCATTCTGTACACTTTTATTAAAATCCACCACAACTGCATTAATAACAGTCTCGTCCAGCTGTTTGATGTGATGATATTGAACACCATCAGGCCCTGGAGCGGTGCTGTGGCTTGCCTTGAGTGCATTAACAACATCCTCCTTTGTTATTAAGTCAATAACAAAAAAAAAAGGAAATCGCGGGTAGGAAATATAAAATAACTATTGTCTAATGTCTTTCCCCAGGTGGATAATGGAATTGGTTGTCCATTCTTGCCGTTAAGCGTAGGCAGGGGCGGCTCGTCTATAGGGCCAGTGGGCCAGCCCACCAAAAATAATGTATATCGTGTATTTATTATTTATTAAATTAAAATATAACAATCTAAAACCATGATTTATCCGGAACAAAATGTCTGGCCCCACCAACAAATATTATCACGAGCCGCCACTGAGCGTAGGGGTGGGAGCTTTAATTTGCGTTCTAGAGCCAGATGAGTCGCCCTTCCTGTGTTATATCCGTATTTATAGGAACTTACAGGTTTCCGAAAGTTAATTAAGTAAAGCTAATTTGAAGATATGATCAGCTATGTTCTAAAGCAGCGTTTCCCAAAGTGGGCGGTACCGCCCCCCCTGTGGGCGCTGAAGAGTTCTAAGGGGCGGTAGTGGCTCGGAAGAATTTGGGGGCGCTCATGCGATCTAGGGGTCGGTGGCTCTTACAGAGCAAACTAATAATATATATTTAAAAATTAATTATTTTAGTTTTTTACGATTGAATAATCATTTAAACCTTTAATTCTGCATTTTAATTCATCTTATGCCCTTTTTGCACGATCCATTTTTCCAGCACCAGAAAAATGTGTATACAGTAATCGCAAACCAGCTAAATATAATCACATCAACGATACTGTCTGTCTTTGATCAAATTACGTAGAAATGTGTTGCATGATACTAAAATAACAAGCTGTATAAACATGTTACTGCATTTATTCACGCACGAAGATAATAAATACAGGTTACTGTTCACCTGAATAGTTACTACGATGTGCGGAAACCTACAAATATGGTCTGGTCAGAGCGGATCAGATCAGATCGGAAGGAAACCGAGGAAGGCTGCTGGGATACGTAATAAATTGACGTTTAAGGACAAAGACATATGTATGGTATCACATAACCAAGCAAAATGAATAACAAAATTATAAAACTAATAGAAAAAAACAACGTTTCGGTCGTAGACCTTATCAAAGGAACAAATACAGACAAGGAATTTAAACTAAAGCATAGATCTAAATGAGAAGGATAACTAGAGATAGATGCGTAAAATACTCACCTGTTCCCGAGCACACCGTGCAAACACTGAAAGTCACACGAGGCCGTATCAGCACATCGGGTAGCAGAGGCGGGTGTGTCAGGCCACCTCCGATACGGAAAGACGATGGTGCAAGTGTATACTTGGTGAAGATTAAACAGGGACAGTCTAGGCAACTCTCTAATATGGTAAGCAGTGCAAGTAGAAGTAATTGGAACCGTACCAACACGAAAATAGCGCTCTCTTCCCATTCCCCCTCCCCACAATAATCGACCCCATAAGTATTTGCCAGAGGAAAAAAGTGAGGAAAATTATGATAAGAATTTCTGAGTAGGGATAAGAGTCATCATGGCACCAAACCGTGTAAAGTAAAGCAGCATACCTATGATGGTGGGAACTCGAAAAACGTCGGGATGAAGAGACATAGGGCCTACTAGGCCAATATGCATAATAAATGGTCAAGGAACGGACAACTCCAGACTCATTGTCAGAGTATATAGAGATATCACTAATGACTCCCAAAAGCATGAGAGCGGAGCCGTACAAATATGCAGAGTATGAAAAGCGGTGTCAAGAGCGGCTACGTAGGTGCACATTCGAACGGACAGAGCGAAAGATGACGGTCTAATGGCCAGGAATACCAAGGGGAGATAGGGGGAGAAGAACGACGCAAAGAGGGATGGGACGTTAAATAAAAGAAAAAAAGGAGGGGGATTTGGGTTTGCCGGAGTGGAAGGGGAAGGAATGGCAGAGAAAAAAGAACACTAAGCGTACTGAAGTCGTATATTGATCCCTTTCGGTGCGAACACACCGAGTTGGACGATCAGGCGATATTCCAAAGCTAGCCGGCTGCGGTCATCTGAGGAGCACGGCACCAGACCGGTGATCGAGACATCTCGACTACCTCGGTGGCTAGGACCATTGAAGTGGACCGCCACAGGTGTGGATGCGCTGTTGGAGATATCCCAGAAGTGCTGAGAGAAGCGGTCAGCAAGGCGTACGCCTGTCTCCCCTACGTACGCGATTCCGCACCGCTTAGACAGAATGGCATAGATGAGGTTGCGGTAAACAGGAGAAGCCATGCCGGATAGTGAACGGTGTCTTGGGAAAGGAAATGGTGAGGCCTTAAAAACGAAAGGACAGGTGAAACAACGGGACCTAGAGCACGTGATAGTTCCCAGTGTCCGCCCGAGGTGCGAAGCCTACTACGAACTAGAAGGTCACGTAGGTTCTTAACTCCGCCGGAAGCCTAAGGGGGAGAAAAGACTGGTAGGGAAGACTTTCCGATGACCGCAGCTTCCAGAGTAGAATCTAAGAGCTGGATCATTGTGCGGATCAGCGTTGGAGACGTAGGAGTTGAGAGAATGGTAGAGAGTCTCGCAAGCCTGGGGTGGGATGGCGTATAAAGAAGATAGCTGTGGAATCAGTGGTTTTGTAGAACACAGTAGTGCGGAGAGGAGACACCGATAGAGACAATGATGTCCAGGAAGTCCACCGACGTGAAAGAGAGACGGAAGAGGTAAACTTGATCGAAGGATGGAAGTCACCGACGAATCGGATAAATTGTGATAACTCACTATCCGACATGTTAGTCACTCCCACTACGTCGTCAATTGCACCCGATATTAACAAACTTTTAAAAATGCATCAGGCTCATCCTTCACATTAATTTGTAATTTTTTCTTTGTATTTTTACTTTGTAAATTTGAAAGCAACAATTTTGTAATATATTTGATGGTGTTTTAATAATTACAATAATATTCTTACTAATGCCATGCAATCTCTTAATATGTATTCCTAATTTTCATAGTTAAACCATTGTATGAAACTGCATAATATTATTCGAGTATACACTTTACTATCTTTACATATGGGCTACGTTTTATCCAAATCGGTATAGCAATAACTGTGTTCAAGATGAAGCATATATTGCTCACTACTTTTACAATAATTTTGCAGCATAAGCAGTCATGTATCATTAGTTGATATTTGTGAGATCTCAATTGCAGCATAAGCAGTCATGTATCATTAGTTGATATTTGTGAGATCTCAATTGCAGCATAAGCAGTCATGTATCATTAGTTGATATTTGTGAGATCTCAATTGTAACATAAGCAATCATGTATCATTAGTTGATATTTGTGAGATCTCAATTGCAGCATAAGCAGTCATGTATCATTAGTTGATATTTGTGAGATCTCAATTGTAACATAAGCAGTCATGTATCATTAGTTGATATTTGTGAGATCTCAATTGCAGCATAAGCAATCATGTATCATTAGTTGATATTTGTGAGATCGCAATTGTAACATAAGCAGTCATGTATCATTAGTTGATATTTGTGAGATCTCAATTGCAGCATAAGCAGTCATGTATCATTAGTTGATATTTGTGAGATCTCAATTGCCAAGTTGTTAAGTCGCTTATCTGTCGTACTGAAGGTTGTGAGATCTCAATTGCCAGGTTGTTAAGTCGCTTATCTGTCATACTGAAGGTTGTGAGATCTCAATTGCCAAGTTGTTAAGTCGCTTATCTGTCGTACTGAAGGTTGTGAGATCTCAATTGCCAAGTTGTTAAGTCGCTTATCTGTCGTACTGAAGGTTGTGAGATCTCAATTGCCAAGTTGTTAAGTTGCTTATCTGTCGTACTGAAGGTTGTGAGATCTCAATTGCCAGGTTGTTAAGTCGCTTATCTGTCGTACTGAAGGTTGTGTGAGATCTCAATGCAAGTTGTTAAGTTGCTTATCGTCGTACTGAAGGTTGTGTGAGATCTCAACTGCCAAGTTGTTAAGTTGCTTATCTGTCGTACTGAAGGTTGTGTGAGATCTCAATTGCCAAGTTGTTAAGTTGCTTATCTGTCATACTGAAGGTTGTGAGATCTCAATTGCCAAGTTGTTAAGTTGCTTATCTGTCGTACTGAAGGTTGTGAGATCTCAATTGTCAAGTTGTTAAGTCGCTTATCTGTTGTACTGAAGGTTGTGAGATCTCAATTGCCAGGTTGTTAAGTCGCTTATCTGTCGTACTGAAGGTTGTGAGATCTCAATTGTCAAGTTGTTAAGTTGCTTATCTGTCGTACTGAAGGTTGTGAGATCTCAATTGTCAAGTTGTTAAGTTGCTTATCTGTCGTACTGAAGGTTGTGTGAGATCTCAATTGTCAAGTTGTTAAGTCGCTTATCTATCATACTGAAGGTTGTGAGATCTCAATTGCCAAGTTGTTAAGTCGCTTATCTGTCGTACTGAAGGTTGTGAGATCTCAACTGCCAAGTTGTTAAGTCGCTTATCTGTCGTACTGAAGGTTGTGAGATCTCAATTGCCAAGTTGTTAAGTCGCTTATCTGTTGTACTGAAGGTTGTGAGATCTCAATTGCCAAGTTGTTAAGTTGCTTATCTGTCGTACTGAAGGTTGTGAGATCTCAATTGTCAAGTTGTTAAGTCGCTTATCTATCATACTGAAGGTTGTGAGATCTCAATTGCCAAGTTGTTAAGTCGCTTATCTGTCGTACTGAAGGTTGTGAGATCTCAATTGCCAGGTTGTTAAGTCGCTTATCTGTCGTACTGAAGGTTGTGAGATCTCAATTGCCAAGTTGTTAAGTCGCTTATCTGTCGTACTGAAGTTGTGAGATCTCAATTTGTTGTTAAGTCGCTTATCTGTCGTACTGAAGGTTGTGAGATCTCAATTGCCGTTGTTAAGTCGCTTATCTATCGTACTGAAGGTTGTGTGAGATCTCAATGGTGAGAAGTTGTTAACTCGCTTATCTATCGTACTGAAGGTTGTGAGATCTCAATTGCCAAGTTGTTAAGTCGCTTATCTGTCGTACTGAAGGTTGTGAGATCTCAATTGCCAAGTTGTTAAGTCGCTTATCTGTCGTACTGAAGGTTGTGAGATCTCAATTGCCAAGTTGTTAAGTCGCTTATCTGTCGTACTGAAGGTTGTGAGATCTCAATTGCCAAGTTGTTAAGTCGTTTATCTGTCGTACTGAAGGTTGTGTGAGATCTCAATTGTCAAGTTGTTAACTCGCTTATCTGTCGTACTGAAGGTTGTGTGAGATCTCAATGGTGAGAAGTTGTTAACTCGTTTATCTGTCGTACTGAAGGTTGTGTGAGATCTCAATGGTGAGAAGTTGTTAACTCACTTATCTGTCGTACTGAAGGTTGTGTGAGATCTCAATGGTGAGAAGTTGTTAACTCACTTATCTGTCGTACTGAAGGTTGTGTGAGATCTCAATGGTGAGAAGTTGTTAACTCACTTATCTGTCGTACTGAAGGTTGTGTGAGATCTCAATGGTGAGAAGTTGTTAACTCACTTATCTGTCGTACTGAAGGTTGTGTGAGATCTCAATGGTGAGAAGTTGTTAATTCACTTATCTGTCGTACTGAAGGTTGTGTGAGATCTCAATGGTGAGAAGTTGTTAACTCACTTATCTGTCGTACTGAAGGTTGTGTGAGATCTCAATGGTGAGAAGTTGTTAACTCACTTATCTGTCGTACTGAAGGTTGTGTGAGATCTCAATGGTGAGAAGTTGTTAACTCCTCTATCTGTCGTACTGAAGGTTGTGTGAGATCTCAATGGTGAGAAGTTGTTAACTCACTTATCTGTCGTACTGAAGGTTGTGTGAGATCTCAATGGTGAGAAGTTGTTAACTCGTTTATCTGTCGTACTGAAGGTTGTGTGAGATCTCAATGGTGAGAAGTTGTTAACTCGTTTATCTGTCGTACTGAAGGTTGTGAGATCTCAATGGTGAGAAGTTGTTAACTCGTTTATCTGTCGTACTGAAGGTTGTGTGAGATCTCAATGGTGAGAAGTTGTTAACTCACTTATCTGTCGTACTGAAGGTTGTGTGAGATCTCAATGGTGAGAAGTTGTTAACTCACTTATCTGTCGTACTGAAGGTTGTGTGAGATCTCAATGGTGAGAAGTTGTTAACTCGTTTATCTGTCGTACTGAAGGTTGTGTGAGATCTCAATGGTGAGAAGTTGTTAACTCGTTTATCTGTCGTACTGAAGGTTGTGAGATCTCAATGGTGAGAAGTTGTTAACTCGTTTATCTGTCGTACTGAAGGTTGTGAGATCTCAATGGTGAGAAGTTGTTAACTCGTTTATCTGTCGTACTGAAGGTTGTGTGAGATCTCAATGGTGAGAAGTTGTTAACTCACTTATCTGTCGTACTGAAGGTTGTGAGATCTCAATGGTGAGAAGTTGTTAACTCACTTATCTGTCGTACTGAAGGTTGTGTAAGATCTCAATGGTGAGAAGTTGTTAACTCGTTTATCTGTCGTACTGAAGGTTGTGTGAGATCTCAATGGTGAGAAGTTGTTAACTCGTTTATCTGTCGTACTGAAGGTTGTGAGATCTCAATGGTGAGAAGTTGTTAACTCACTTATCTGTCGTACTGAAGGTTGTGTGAGATCTCAATGGTGAGAAGTTGTTAACTCACTTATCTGTCGTACTGAAGGTTGTGAGATCTCAATGGTGAGAAGTTGTTAACTCACTTATCTGTCGTACTGAAGGTTGTGTGAGATCTCAATGGTGAGAAGTTGTTAACTCGTTTATCTGTCGTACTGAAGGTTGTGTGAGATCTCAATGGTGAGAAGTTGTTAACTCGTTTATCTGTCGTACTGAAGGTTGTGTGAGATCTCAATGGTGAGAAGTTGTTAACTCGTTTATCTGTCGTACTGAAGGTTGTGAGATCTCAATTGTCAAGTTGTTAACTCACTTATCTGTCGTACTGAAGGTTGTGTGAGATCTCAATGCCAGTTGTTAAGTCGCTTATCTGTCGTACTGAAGGTTGTGTGAGATCTCAATGGTGAGAAGTTGTTAACTCGTTTATCTGTCGTACTGAAGGTTGTAGTTTCGAATCCGGACTGAGATACATGTGCAATTTTTTCATGGAATCCCTAGGATTGTTGCAGGAGCTACGGAGTGTGATTTGTGCAATGCTCTTGGCAGATGGTATGTCATCTCTGTCGACAGGTACGGGACCATATGGGAAAAACCGGTGCAATGAAGTCAATCCTTGGACCCGTAATTAGTTGCTATTTACTTGGAAAATATCAAACGGCTTCAATATAGAAAACTATTGAAGTTTGGAAGGGTGTTTGGGAGGGGCGTTACAAAATTTATGTCTTGCAAAGGGCGCTGGCCCGAAAAGTTAGGGATTCTATGTTCTAAAGGGACTTACCTAGCTTGTGCTTACAAGAGGAATTACAAATAATTCATTGAGCATGCTCTGTGTTTAATTTGAAATTTCATTATGGAGAAGTTGAGAGTTATGCTGTTAACTTTGAGAATATGCAATGTTAATTGTGTTCTTAATAGTCTCATTGTTTAGTTGGAAATTATTTGATTCTGTTTAGTTATATCATTACTTGAGTGGATATACAATTGATGCAGTGGCGGCTCGTGATCATTTTTGTTAGTGGGGCCAGACAAAATTTGCGGGGAAAAATCATGATTTTGGGTTAGGTTATATTTTAATTCATAAAACAAATACACGTTACACATTATTTTTGGTGGGGGCCGGCCCCGCTTGCCCCTAATGACGAGCCGCCACTGAATTGATGTATGAAAATGTGTAGTCTTGAGTTGAGTTGTTTCAGCTGTAGCTGATGCCTTTGGTTTCCTAACGTTATGACTTTAGTTTTTAACTTCTTCTTCTTCTTCGAGCGCTCCATATCGACCAGATGTTAAACCACTCTTTGGGATTTGTATGTGATCTCAACCTAAGAGCTATAGTACCTTGTGCCAGTTATGTGCCTACAAGTAGGCCAGCACATCCGATTTCTGTGACGTTTTTTTATTTACTAGGATAGCTTCGATAGGCACCTACCTCAGTCGCATCTTACGACATACATTGTAGATAGCAGTGTTACTATTCTTTGCTCTCCCTGTGGGCCTAGGAAACACATTGGTGAGTTTTTAACTACTTTCGTTGTATTGTGAGTTTTGATATCATATTATAAATCAGCTTCGTCTAATGTATTTCAGACTGAAATTCTGGAGATGTCTACGTCTAACGTCCTAATCTTCTTCGTGAACGGACGAAAGGTAAGTCTAAGCATATCGTATCTTTTACCATCATGTCGTTAGCTCTTTCCTCGCACAGTTATTTCCTCAATTTTTAAGCAGTTAATTCAAGAGAAGTAAAAAAAAAAAAAAACAAACGATCCCAACTACTTGTCAATAAATAAACATATATATATTATTATATACTAAATTGAAGAAAACTGGATAACCTAATAGAATAACAAGGTTGAAAAGTAGTAGAAGTAAAATAGCAGAAGTAAAAATAGAAAGACTTCTTATAAGGGAAGCAACTCTATGGCGCAGTGTGCGGCTTAAGGCGTGCAACGGACTTCCGCCGTGGCGCAGTGTGCGGCTTAAGGCATGGAAAGAGTTAATATAGAGGTCTCTGTGACGGTGCTCGTCTCTGGTGTCTGGTGTCCCAGGTTCGATCCCTCATGGAGCCATCTGAATATTTTCAGATATCCTGATCTCAGTGTAGGTGAGATCGAGTTCCTAGTCCTATTGGAGACGGGCGATAAAACGTAGGCCCCGTGTTCAATTTTGAACATATCTTGTTCTGCCATTCTTCAACATTCTGAAACGTAAAGTTAATAGCACACATCTTGTCTTATTCTCTCCATAAGTCCTTCCTTCATTTGTGAAAGTATTATACCATCTCAGTTCCTATTTTCTGCGAAGATACCAGAGGATGAATGTTTGCAATTTATTAGTTATTGTTTTAGTAGTTCCTGGCACCTTTTTCGCCAACACATCTCATGTCAATGTAAGTAAAAAAGTAAAGTAAAGGAACCCTTTCATACCTCGTGGTATATAGAACAATACAGTGTTAGGCCTGTATTTTCATTGACCGTCGGCACACGATGGGTGATGTGGTCAGCATCACGCCGGCCGCCTTTACTTTCCCAGAGTATGTCTGGTACCCAGTTGAGGCTGGGTCGACCTGAGAGCCGTCGCGGTCGGGAAAATTCCACGCGCACTGCGGGAGTTGAACCCAGACCACCAGCCTTGAGAAGCGAGTTCACTAACAACCACGCTACCGCGGCTCTCCATGTCAATGTTTTCTTTAATTAAATATATTATATAAGTTAGCATCCAAACTCGACAGTATACAGAGTCTTCTACAACAGAACATCAGGAAGGAAGGCGAGATGAAGTCCATGAAAACGATGGTTAGATGGCATAGCAGAATCCTGTCAAAGAGCAGAATTAACACTGACCAAAGCCACCAGAACAGCGCAAGACAAAAACAGAAAATCACGACACTAGGCAACAACCTGGTAGCAGTGTGACGACAAAAGAAGAAGAAGATTATATACAAGGTGTTTATAAAGTCGCTGTGCAGTGAATTTTGAAAATATTTTTATTACGTCACGAATGATGGAAATTTACGTCATGATATTCTGAGTCCCATAATCCTGTGTACAGCAGTACACAGCAAGACGTTGTTATATTCATGTTTCATTGCTGAAAGAAATGGTATTAACCATTAAAAACATAGTATCTTTGATGAAACATGTCTTTTGTAATGGTGGCAAATATACTGAAGAAGTAATTCGACAATATGTGCTGAAATTTCCAGACCAACAAGTCGTGTTCACATCCACTTTACCGGATATAAGCCAGCCAAGAGCAGTAGTATCTAGATCATAGATTTCCAAACTTTTTCGGCCCACCTACCACTTTGCACGACATAAACTTTGTAACTCCCCCATTGAAACAGTTTCCAACGCCCCTCGCCTTCCCCACTATATATATATACATGCTCTTTTTAACTTTGACATAGAAATTTGATATATATTTCTGTAATATAAGGTCAATTTTCAAATGTTTATATACATGAAATAGAAAATGGATGAAATAATGGATTGTGTAAGATGGGCATAAGATGAATTAAAATGCAGAATTCAAATTTTAATGATTATTCAATCGCAAAATCACCAAAAAACTACCCCAAATGCTTCTGAACCCACTTTCGCCCCCTGAACGCTTCAACGCACACTGTGGGGCGGTATGCCACTTTGGAAAACCATGATCTAGATCATAGTTTCCCAAACGTTTTCGGCCCACCGCCCACTTTGCACGACATAAACTTTGTAACGCCCTCCCCATTATAACAGTTTGCCAACGCCCCTTAACCCCACCGTCCACCCAATGTATATACATGTTCTATTTTCACTTCAACATAGTAAATTGATATATATTTCTGTCATGCATGATCAATTTTCAAATGATTATATAAATGAAATAGAAAATTGATGAAAAAATGGATCGTGTAAGATGGGCATAAGATGAATTAAAATTGATTATTCAATCGCAGGATCCCGAAAATAACTTCCCCAAAAGCTTCTGAACCCACTTTCGCCCCTGGAACGCTTCAACGCCCACTGGGAAAGCTGTACCGCCACTTTGAAACCCATGATCTAGATGAAAATAACAATCTACGTTACAATTTTGTAGGCGTCTTTATAAATCACATTTCTCGAGACGTTTAATAAACACCCTGTATATAGCCAGAGCCAACTATAAACTTATAAAGTTATCTAGAGATGGCTGTGTTATAGCAGACTTGCCATCCAATTGCGAATGAATGACATTCTAACGAACGTTTTTAAACATTTGAATGCTGCTATTCATCTCTTTCATTTACAGGTCACAGTATCCAACCCTGACCCGGAAATGACGTTGTTACACTATTTACGTCAAAAACGTATCCTTGACCTTAAGAATTGAAAAATTACTAACATTACTTTTTTTTTCTTTTTTTTGTTAATCCGATCCAGAAACACTTGAGCTTTTCAGCTACTCGGCTCGGTGCCATGGACGTCGTAACCCTTCGGTTCGGTGCCACGAACACCGTAAATCTGGGAATCTGTGGCTTTTTCTGCCATCCCGCGGAATTGAACCCGCACACACAGAGGGATAGTCACCCGTAGTCCAATGCGCTACGAACACGCTGGGCAGACGGGCAACTAACATTACATAAAGAATTATGACATTGCACAAATACAGGGTGTTCAAGATAAAAGCAGCCTCATCAAGGGAGACAATCTGTCATATGCTTATGAAAAGGTTCAATTATGACATAGTATAAGTGAGCAAGTCTTTTTGTGTTGGTGTGTAATTATGGTGCATATAGGGACAATGAACAAATGTGACGAAAGGATGAGCTAGTCAGAACTCGTTTAAATAGTAAATAAACTAAACGCAATGCAGACCTGGCAACTTATGATTTGTCAATGGGGCTACTTTTATCTTGAAAACCCTGTATAAGACATAGTGTCAGTGATATGTTGTACATAATTCGGCAATAATTGTAGTGGATATCGGTGTATTTATGTAAATAGGTTTCAGATATATATATATAAACGCATATTGTACAAATGAAAATCGTGGCATATGCTTTACAGAACGTAGCCATCAACCAGTAAAAAGGTCGTCGATTTTCTAGGCACCACTGATACATTGAGTAGTTTGCCATTGCTTTCTGAACGGTGAGGTCTATGTGTACCGTTCGTAAAAATCCTACGAGAACGAATTTGCTTTACAAATTGTCAACCGTGGAGTTTGAACCAGGTACGCTTGTAGATCGAGTTCACTGCTGCTGAAGCCACAGATGCCCATATACATATGGAAATAAAGAAGACACTGTTCTGCTAACATTTGTGTTGTAGGTATTATTTGGGGTCTCAAACTATAAATAACACGGGGGCCTAGACAACTTGTTCCAACACATTACTCCCATTAATATGTGACCCCCTTCGGTCCTGCGATTAGTAACATTTTGTGAAATGAAATTGTATAAATTATATAAATTAGACTGATTGTTTATCTCTGAAACTTAGTTAGATTTTGTTAAATAAATTATATGTAAACAAAAAGCTTATCTAAATGTTCATCATTATCGTCAAGTAGCTTGTCCCTTCCTTAGCTAAATGTTAGATGCCTTTAATAAAACTTATCTTTATTGTATATTGTTTGAAGGCAGTAAACAAACACACACTCACGTATGCACGCACGCGCTCACACGTATGTAATCGTAGTTGCTATCTGTGTGTTTTTTTTCAATAGATGTTTAACAAGTTTGATATGAGTATGTTCTCTTCAATTCTTTTTCATTTTATATATATATCATCATCATTATCAAATAGCTTGTCCTGAGCAGAACTTTCCCACCCCAACAGTCCTCCGGAACTTCTCATAGGCCAGATGTCCTGCCTCTGCAGCCGTCATGTTCAAACCATCAGTTACATCCTGAATCCATCTTCTCCGTGGTCTTCCTCTTTCTTCTCTTTGCCGGTATGCCTCCTTCCATGATGATCTTCTCCAGCCCTTCATTTCTTTTTATATGTCCAAAATATCTCAATTTTTCTTTCGTATTTGTAGCATTAGCCAGTTTTCTTTGAATTTTTAGTTCTTTCTGGATAGATCTATTTGTTCTCATCTCTGCCCATGATATACGAAGGACTCTTCTATAACACTTATATTCAAAGTACATAATGTTTTTCCACTGCTTTATTAAATGTCCATGCTTCACTGGTATCATCTACCACAAAAAGCCACACAGAAAAAAAAAAGTATAATGGTACAAAGCAAGAGGAAGACTGCGCAAAGATGAGTGAGGCATCAAGAACAGACTTACGAAAACGAATATCAAGCTACGTGCCTTAAAACAAGCATACACAAGATCACTACGCCTACACCCCCTGCGCCCTCCAACTCGTCTATAAAGAAGTAAATGGTGAAAAGAAGAAGAAGAAGCTATATGATAATGCAGGGGCACGCTTTATCAGAGATCAGCTGACGTTGTCCTAATAAAATAATAATTTTTCCCTATCGTACCGTTATACGTTAATAGGGCCTGCAAGCAATTTCTCCATACCGCTCTATCCTGGGCAACTGCTCAATCCATGAAACTGAGACCGATATTTCCTGCCTCTCTCAGCAAAGTTTGTTTCAGTGTCTCTTAGGTCGTTCTCTTTCTTGAACCCTTGCATCCCACTTCAATGCCTGCTTTGATATTCGTTGATCATTTCTCCTCAAGGTGTGCCCAACATATCTCCATCTTCTCTTCTTATAACAGTTGTCACTAGTGGTTGACCAGACATGTCTCTGATTTCATCACTTCTCCTGAATTCGTTCCATTTATATTCATATTTTCGTCAGACATCTATTTTCAAATGCATTCAACTTGCTTATTGTTAAGTTGGGGTTATTTCTGTATAAGACTAAGAATAGAAATTATCAACAAGTAACTCTCCTTTCTCCTCTCTTCTCTCTTTCTCTTTGCCTTTACCCCGGATTGGGGCATAGGCCCTCAACCAACTCATGCCAAGTCTTCCTATCTTTTTGCTATCTCCTGCAGCTCCTCCAGCTCTTCTTTATATTGTTGATCTCTGCCTCCAAATCTCGTCTCCATGTATCTCTCGGCCTCCTTCTTTCGCTTGTCCCTGCGGGTTCCAGGCAAGGACCCTTCTTGTTATATTCCCTCCGGTTTTCGCAAAGTGTGTCCTATCCAGCGCCAGCGTCTTTTTAACCTGTTCGTTCACTGGAATCTGTCTTGTTCTTCCAACAAGTAACTGTGTATGAATAAAAAACATGTAATATTCTTAAAAAGGAGTACATTTCACAGGGACCAAGCTTGGATGTGGAGAAGGTGGATGTGGAGCATGCACTGTCATGTTCTCTCGCTATGATTCCACGCAAGATATCATCCAGTATCCTTTCATTTACACATACATACATGTTTTTCTTATCTCACAGAGTGTAAGATAGGAAGGGCATGTCTGTGTGATTTTGTACGGAGAGTCTGAGTGATGTATCTGTGATATATCATGTTTCTGATTTCATATCAGTATTCTGCGAGATGTCAGAGAACAAGAAATTAAGGAGCGTGTTTTAAAAAGCGTTTTATGCCCGATTGCCCAGCGTGTTCGTAGCGCGTTGGACGACGGTGCAAACCCCTGTGAGTGGGGTTCAATTTCGCGTGCTGGCAGAAAAGTCACAGGTTCTCTAGATTTACGGTGTTCGTGGCACCGAACCGAAGGTTTACGATGTCCATGGCACCGAGCCGAAGAGCTGAAAGTTCAAGTGCTTCTGGATCGAAAAAGAGCGTTTTAGATAGTCGCAGATACGGAAGTTGATAACACTCTACGCTGGTGATCAGGAGCCGGAGAAATTCCTGGGTTCTGGACCAGCTTAAGCCCATAAATTATCGGTGTGCATACAGTTCGCTGATACTCTGATCCTTTATTTTGGGCATCTAAATTACAAGTACCTGTGAAGTCAGAGTACGGCTCACCTGAATGACGAAGGAGATTGGGGATGAAGAAAGCATGCCTATATGCAAAACCAGTCCAAGGGACAAATTAGGCGCTATGACTACGCCTGAATTTATAGCGAACGGAAGAGAAGAATGCGTGCTTCCTCTGTTCAGATTTCTGGAAAATAGCATTGCATATGAATTATGTTGCAACCTAAAAATTAAATCATCAAGAGGAAGGGTCAGAACAAGAAAAAGATAGATTGATGGAATTGCAGACATTTTAAAACTCCACAATACCACAGTATATCAAGCGACCGAGCGTGCACTATCTCGAAACCGATCATCAGATAAACCCTGTTACGCCTAACGGCAAAAAACAGAGAAGAACACAAGAAAGAAGACTATCAAAATAGTACGTTATTAACACATTTTTATGTTTAGCTTAAACTCGAAAGTAACTTTCACTTTCAGTTATAGTGCTCGTCTTAAGCTACAAAGTCATCTGTCTTAGCAAAACATCACATGCACACAAACCGTTGTGCTTTGAGGCAGGTCACAGCCAACTCTAGATAACTCTAGATATAAGTTTATAGTTGGCTCTGGGCAAGTACACTCTTCAACATGTGGTCATAGTAATTAGGTATGAAAACATCTCAAGCCAACCACAGGTGTTCTAGAATAACAACACTGAATAAATGAAACAGTGCAATAGCATATTTGGTTGAACATAAAATGGAACATATTCAGGAGAGGTGATGAAATCGGGAAAAAATGTCTCATCTACCACTAGCAACAACTTTTATAAGAGGAACACTGCCTGCCCAGGTGTAAGCGCGTTGGACTACAGGTGACAAGTCCTCATTGTCGGGTTCATCTCGCGGACAGGCAGAAAGCCACAGGTTCCCCAGATTTCGGTGTTCGTGTCACCGAACTGAAGGGTTATAGTCCATGACACTGAGCCGAAGAGCTTTCAGCTCAAGTGTTCTGATCGAAAAAATAAAAAATAAGAGGATATCGAAATATGTGACATACTCTGAGAAGAAATATATATATATATAGTATTCCAGCAGAATTAAGGGGAAACAGGACGAACGGTTGCCTACTTCCTGATTTCTCTGTCATATGAGATACTATTTATCACGTAGTACCAAGGTTGGTCTGAGATGAAATTTTATATTATTGAAATAATTATTGGTATATGGCTTATATCCATGGGTTTTTTTCCGATCCAGAAGCATTTGAGCTTTCAGTTCTTCGGCTCGGTGTCATGGACATCTTAACCCTTCGGTTCGGTGCCACGAACACCGTAAATCTGAGAACCTGTGGCTTTTCTGCCAACTCCACGGAATTGAACCGGCACTACAGAAGGATCTCACTCGTTGTCCAACGCTACGGACACACTGGGCAGGTTGGCTATATCCCTGGTTAGTGAAATGGCTAGAGCGTTTTCTATAGGCTGGACATTTTAAAGGACGCTGCCTTCAAGGTGCCATGTACAGGGGGATTTTTATGGGAGGCATACCGGCAAAGAGAATAAGAGGAAGACCACGGAGAAGATGGATTCAGGATGTAACTGATGGTTTGAACATGACGGCTGCAGAGGCAGGACATCTGGCCTATGAGAGAGAGAAATTCCGGAGCACTGTTGGGGTGGCAAAGTTCTGTACAGGACAAGCTATTTGATGATGATGACTCTCAAAAATATGCATATTCCCAGTGGCAATGTATGGGTGTGAAGCATGGACATTTAATAAAGCAATGGAAAAACATATATATGCTTTTGAACATAAATGTTACAAAAGAGTCCTCCGCATATCATGAAGAGAGAAGATAACAAACATATTTACACAGAAAGAACTCAAATCAAAGAAAACTGGTTAATGCTACAAATAAGAATGAGAAAAGTGAAGTATTTTGGACACATAAAAGGACACGGGGTGTTGGAGAAGATCATTATGGAAGGATGCATCTTGACAAAGAGGAGAAGAGGCAGATCACGGAGAAGTAGGGTTCAGGATGTGACTGGTGATTTGAGCATGAGGGCTGCAAAGGCATATGAGAGAGAGAGAGATAGAGAGAGATAGAGAGAGATAGAGAGAGAGATAGAGAGAGAGGAAATTTTGAAGGACTGTTAGGATTGCAACATTCTGCTTAGGACAATCTATTTGATGAAGACTATCGAGAGAAAAAAACTTCATCTACTTACCTTGGATTTGAATACACGTTTTCATAATTAAGAGATCATTTTTTGTTATTGACTTTCTTTGATCCACTGGGCCACCTGTTTTCTGTAAAAGAATTTTGAAAAGTAATTTGTTTGTTGCGCCAGAGCCAACTATAAACTACTGGGCCTTCGGGCTCAGGTAAGAATTGTGGAAATCAGACCCCAACTACACCACGTGATCTCGCATTCCAGTATTGGTGTATATAGATGAATTCATTTTAAAATCAACACAAAATGTTAACTTGAAGTCATATTATGCAACAAGTTAAGTTTAACAATAAGGAATATCAATATTATAAATATTTTTCACCAATAAATAATCATAGACTCACCGAATTGAGTAAAATTGCAAAAAGCGTGCAGTGTTCTATCAAACATCTGTAATTCCCAGACCCCTTTTCTGATCTAGGTCAGGGAATACCCGGTCAGTTGTCTGGCCTAATTATCTAGAGTTGGTTGTGGTTGAGCAGACTCAACAGACACTTACATAGACTAGGAATAAGTTCAACAGCTTTCTGTCAGTGTCAACAAGCGGGACAGAGACAGGACGTGGGGTATATCCTGCAAGACTGCCCTCTACTGGGCAAACTGAGACGTAGCATGTGGTCACACCAAGTCGTACCTAAAAACTAATCTTTGGGGAAAACCTGATGCTGACTGGCCAGTTTGTGGTCCACATCGGATTAATCGTACGACACTAGAGGAATCGAATAGCTGAGAATCGTCGTGCAGTTGGAGCGAGAAAGCAGCTTGGAAAAGACAGAACACACACACATGTCTAAGGTTGATCAAGGATGCCCTACCTTTCGTAGGGGATTGTGTTCGAGGATTGATCTCTACAGTCATCTCTGCACACAAAGATAGTGCAGCAGCACACGTCTGAGGCTGTTGTCATCATCGCTTGCGATGGACGGCTATTATTATTAAGCGTACAACTAAAGATTGCCGAAGAAGCTGAAAAAGAAGCAAAGTAATTTGACAACTAAGCAGTGGCGGCTCGTGCTAAGTTTTGTTGGTGTGGCATATTTTTGTGAAAATCATGGTATTGGGTTATGTTATATTTTAATTTATACACGTTACACATTATTTTTTGGGGGGCTCGGCCCCACTGGCCCTTAATGACGAGCCGCCACTGCAACTAAGAAACCATATGTCAAATTACAATGAAAGGATATGTTATTCATGTCATAAATTATCTTCGTTGAAGCTTCTTAACGATTACCCAATACATTACGCTGTTAACGCATGCTTGGCTCCACTGTGCAGCCTACACGGGATAGCTGTCACCACAGTGGAGGGGATGGAAGCCTTAAGACAAAGCTTCATCCCATACAGGTATGTATTCTTCATCCCTACAGGTATCTATCTATCTATTCACGGGCCTTAAACGTATATTATCATTTTTTAAACTTGTTATTTATTTGCCTCAATCCCTCTCTTTCTCTCTATCTCTCTCTCTCTCTCTCCTTCCATCTATCTATATTCAAGGGCCTTAAAGTATATTATCATTTTTAAACTTTCTATTTATTTGCCCAACCTCTCTCTTCTTTCTCTCTCTCTCTCTCTCATCTATCTATCTATCTATCTATCTATCTATTATCTATCTATCTATCTATCTATCTATCTATCTATCTATCTATCTATCTATCTATATATCTATCTATCTATCTATCTATCTATCTATCTATCTATCTATCTATCATCTATCTATCTATCTATCTATCTATCTATCTATCTATCTATCTATCTATCTATCTATCTATCTACTATCTATCTATCTATCTATCTATCTATCTATATTATCTATCTATCTATCTATCTATCTATCTATGTATCTATCTATCTATCTATCTATATATCTATCTATCTATCTACCATCTACCCACCTACCACCTACCTACCACCTACCTACCTACCCACCATCTACCTTATCTATCTATCTATCTATCTATCTATCTATCTATCTATCTATCTATCTATCTATCTATCTATCTATCTATCTATCACCTATCTACCCATCTACCTATCTACCATCTACCCATCTATCATCTATCTATCTACCTATCTACCTCATCTATCTACCTATCTAACTATCTACCTATCTACCCATTCTATCTACCTACCATCTACCACCACCTACCACCTACCATCTACCCATCTACATTCACTCATCTACATTCTATCTACCCACCCATCTGCCCATTCACCATCACCCACCTACCCATCTACCTATCTACCCATCTACCCACCTACCCATCTACCCATCTACCCATTACCCATCTCACCTATTACCTACCACCTACCTACCATTACCATCACCTAATCACCATCACCATCTACCTATCTACCAGCTCTACCACCTACCCTACCTATCTATCTATCTATCTATTCAAGGTCCTTAAACGTATATTATCATTTTTTAAACTTTTTATTTATTAGTCTCAGTCCCGCACCCCACTCTCCTCTCTCTCTTCTCCCCTTGCGCACACAATCATTCTCTCTATCTTTTGTACAAAAGCACCTTATCTATCTCGTGCGTACACAGGCACTGTCTCTTTCTTGTACACGAGCACTCTCTTCCTCTCACTTTAAAAAAACACAATCTCTTTTCATACTCACATCTCTCATTCATAGATAAACATACACTTTCTCGTTAATATATACTTTCTATCACTCTTGTTCACACACACATACAGTACTTTCATAGACAAAGTATCTCTCTTTCATATACAAACACACACACTTTCATAGTACACACACATCTCTCTTTCATAGACATACACAATACTTTCATAGACACACTTTCTATCTTCCATACACACACACGCACTCGTATACACACACTCCTCTTTTCTTTCATATATACATTCTGTCTCTTTCATATACACATTGCCACTCTTTTCATACTCTCTCTCTCTCTCTTCTCTCACTTTTTCACTTTCGTACATCTAATCCTGTCAAACAATGATCAATGATTCATTTCAGCGTCAAATAGCAGAGAACCATGGATCTCAATGTGGATTTTGTACGCCAGGTATTGTCATGTCTGTGTACGCCCTGCTCAGAACTAAACCATGTCCTACAGAACGACAGATGTATGAAGCATTGGACGGTAAGTGCTTGCTGCCGCCCAGTAAATGTCAATTAGGGGTCTCTATGGCGTACAGGTTAGGTGCTCATCTCTCGTGCCAAAGGTACCAGGTTCGCTCTCTCGTGGAGCCATCTGGATACTTTTCCAGAGATCCCTGATCTCAGTGTACCTATCGGAGACGGACGATAAAAAGTAGGTCCTCGTGTTCAATTTGAGAACGTAAAAGAACCTTGACAGTTCGAAATCGAGAAGAGCATGCTGGAAGTCGCTTCCGGCAAACATCGTTGGAATAGATTAAAATAAAATTCCTACAAAAATATCTTCAGCATCTTCAAAATTACATTGGGGCCCTTGCTGGTGTTACGGAATCCGTGCACTGCAGCTGAGATCTTCCTGTGTAAGAAAGAGATAGGAGCACACATGGTTACTCTCGAAGCGCAGTGATGATGGTTCTATCGATCAATCAATCAATCAATCAATTAAGCATTCAAATATCAACTACAAAGGGAAGAAAAACATGAGTATACAATTTTACATTTCGTAACAGTCATTTGTAATGAGAAAGGGGAAACTTATAACTCATTGTGACAACCAGTAAAATCGAGGGGAAATGAGACAGATGAAAACAGAGAGAGACAATTTGGACAACTGACTTTTGACACGGATATGAGATAATAGCAAACACCAGGGACAGAGATTTGTGGAGATCCATGACCACCTACGCCTGCTTACACGGCACATGATGAGGATGATGATAAACAGTCACATAAAAAAACGATTATATCAAGCATGGAATAAATTAAAGTATTATAAGCACACTGTGGCATACCAGGAAATGAAAAAGCTGACAAACTCGCACGTGCTGGAGGGAGTCTAACACAACGCCACCCAACACAAAGCTTTACAGAAGCAAAGATTCTCCTGAAACAATCCAGAAAAATTATGTGGGAAAAAACAAATGGAAGATACAACACAGAGCATGACAGTATAAATACACTAAACAGAAAAGCACAGACCACAGTCTTCAGACTTAGAACGGACACTGCAGTCTCAGAGCACACCTCCATAGAATGGGTCTCAGGGACTCGGCTGCCTGCACATGTGAAGCACCAAAACAGTCCCCGGAGCACATCCTGCAAGACTACCCCAGCCTGAGCATTGTGAGAGTGTAAATCTGGCCAACAGAAACAACCCTACAAGACAAACTATGGGGAACCGGTGAAGACTTCAAGCGCACCGCCCTGTTTATAACACATACCAGAGTAGTCTATTGGCAGAAGTTGATTGCAGAAAAAGAAGAAGAAAGTATTATAAGTGACATCGTATATGGTTCTTCTTCTTCTACGATCTCTGGCTATCCACTTAATCCACTATGGACCACAAACTGGACAACCAGCTTCAGGTATGTCAAGTTTCCCAAAGCTTAGTTGTTGTTTTTTTAGGTAGATTTGAATGTGCTCACATATTGCTTCTCATCTCACATATGAATATAATATGAGGATAAACATCGACAAACCCAAAGTAATGACATTCGCTAAAGAGGAAAACGCTACCAATATCTCCATCGACAAACACCCATAAAAGTCAAGGACTTTACGTACCTAGGGAGCATTTTTATTAGAAAACGGTAGATTAACTAACGAAATCCAACATAGATGCAATAACACAAATCAAATCATAGCACAAATTGCCCGAATGGTTACCGGGCCCAAATTGGGGTGTAAAGAATAGAACCACTGTTACCAGCCACGTGTGTCGTTAGAGGCGACTAATGAGGTTGGGAGTGGGGTTAGCTACTCCACAACGTAAAAAAACACTAGATGGCTACAGAACCGAGAACGAACCGAGTAAACGCTGGATTAAATCGGACACATCGCCGAAGGATAAGCACCAGAGCTCCAAATGGTGCTGAAAATGTGACATAAAACACACCAATGCTAAGGCTGCATGAATCGATTTCTACCTGAATAGAATTTATGGGAGATCTGGTACATCAGTCTAGGCGGTGATCGAGAGAGAGAGAGAGAGAAATCATAGCACAAATGGAGCCAATTTTGAAATGCAAACATGTCATCATAAACTCTAAAAGAGCATTGTTCAACCCAATATATCACAAATTATTGTGCTATCAATGCCAAACATGGACACTGGCATCAAACGATAGAAGAAACTAGTAACGACAGAGATGAAATGTTTACACAGAATGCTGAGAGTATCAAGAAGAGACCGATTTAGAAATGAAGACATTGGGAAATAATTGGGTACAACATTAGTACTAGACTTCATCAAGAAACAACAAATTAAATGGTTCGGCCACATAAGCAGATTACCAAGAGACAGTGTGCCTTAAAGAGAAATGCTACTCCGATACAGTTGATACAAGCAAAGGCCGTCCACGCAAAAGGTGGAACTCAGAGATAACAGAGGCGACGAAAAACACTGTTTATGAAGCGCACACAAAAGCCCGTTGCATAAATCTCTTCTTGTCTTGACGCTGTGTGGCAAAACAGTATTAGAGAAAAAGAAAACAAAGAATAAGGAGAAAAATGTGAAAAACAAAATACTTTGGAATATATGACGACATAATTTATGAAGAAGATCGTTCTGGACGGCATAATCCGGAAATTGTGTAAATCATGACATGAAAATCAACAACACTAAAACAGAAATAATGAATATGGGAAGAAAACATAATAATCTAGACATCCATGTCAATGGCTACTAAATAAACCAAGTGAAAGAATTCAAATACTTAGGAAGCATATTCACAGAAGACGGAAAACTGGATAGAGATAGAGGCTAGAGTACAAAAGCAAATGCTGTAACCTACCAGCTAGCCCCATTGTTAAGGCACCCAAAATTTCACAGGCAGCTAAGCAACAGATGATCAACAGCATTTTTATACCTACTTTGTGTTACCAGAGCCAAACATGGACATTGAGCAAGCGCAGTCACAAAAATAACTACATGTGAAATGTGTTGCCTGCGAAAAGTTACCAACAACACAAGAAAAGACAGAATCACCGACATCAGCATAAGAAAGAAAGTTGGCACAAAACCGTGCTTGAATTACATAGATAAACAAAGAATGAAGTGGTTTGGCCACTTAATAAGAATGCATCCAAACTCACAGTATACAGAGTCTTCTACAACAGAACATCGGAAAGAAGGCAAGAGGAAGACCACGGAAAAGATGGTTAGATGGCGTAGCAGAATCCTGTGAAAGAGCGAAGATAACAATCACACAAGCCACCAGAACAGCGCAAGACAAAACAGAAAACCACGACACTGGGCAACAACCCGGTAGCAGTGTGACGACACTGGGCAACAACCCGGTAGTAGTGTGACGACACTGGGCAACAACCCGGTAGCAGTGTGACGACCTGGGCACAACCCGGTAGCAGTGTGACGACCTGGGCAACAACCCGGTAGCAGTGTGACGACACTGGGCAACAACCCGGCAGCAGTGTGACAACACTGGGCAACAACCCGGTAGCAGTGTGACGACACTGGGCAACAACCCGTAGCAGTGTGACGACACTGGACAACAACCGTAGCAGTGTGACGACAAAGAAGAAGAAGCATACCGGGAAGTCGAGCGAGAAAGACCAGGAGAAGATGTATGAATATACAGAGGAGTATGATTGCGGCAGACATCGAACATCTCATGCAGGATAGGAACGCATTTGGAGCTGCTGTCATGGGAGTCAAGTTCCAACAAGGAAAGCTTGATGAATGATGATGCTATTATTTTTAAACAATAATGGTGGTGATTGTTGAACCTTTCCGTGTTTAACTCTCTTACCCCGTAATGTTGTTTACCTACAGAAGCATTTATATTATAATATATGTTGAATTAAGCAGTATACTGGCTTTGTGTGGTCTTACAAAACACCGAGAGCCAGTATATTGGCTAGAAGTTGCGAATGGGTTAACCTTGTTTATCATATAATAACAACGTCAACGTTTCTTATATAAGTAAATGTTATAATTTTATCTTTATTTGGAATATTTACAGGAAATCTTTGTCGCTGTACCGGGTACAGACCAATACTGGATGGGTTGTATCCGTTTACGAAGGTAAGTCTACAGGGAACAGTAAATATAATTTTCCCATACCTGATTGATTGATTGTGCCGTCATCACTGCACTTCTCGTGCTTAATCATGTGTGCACCTTTCTTTTTCTTATACAGGAAGATCTTAGCGGCAGTTCACGAACTCCGTTGCTTCGGCGTGAGTCCCTGATGTAATTTAGAAGGAGTGAATATTTGTTTATGAATTTTACGTTAAACTTTTCAATTAATTTTGCCCCGACAGCGGCTTTACTCCCTACTCTTCTACTGATCGATTCTCAACTGCCAACAGTTCTTTTGCGTGTTTAGCTTGATCACGGTGTATTGTCTGTCTCCGATAGGACTGGAAACTTGATCTCACCTACATGGAAATCAGGGATCTCATGAAAAATATTCTGATCGCTTCACTCACGAAACGAACACAATACCTTTCGAGTTGGCTGTGAACAGGGGGATTTGAATTTCTGCCTAGATCGTGATCTAAAAGGTATCTACAGGCGAAGGAATAACTTTATTGCACTTTATTACCCTCTGTCTCTCTCCACAGAAATTGCACAAAGTACGAATTCTGTCAATAATTCTATGGTATCATAAAGAACAAAAAGGCACTCACAAACTGAAAGACGTTTTACGGATTTAAACCCACAACTTTCAGAACTCAAGGCAAACTGCTTAACCACTTCACCACAAGTCTCCACTCCTCACCTCTCTTTCTTCCTTTGGTCGTCGATCTTAAAAACGAAATAACTAACTATTTTTGTCTATTGTCTATTCCCAGGTGGAAGATGTAGTTGGCTGTCCACTCTTGTCGTTAAGCGTAGGGATGGGAGCTTTCATTTGCGTTCTAGGGCTAGTTGAGTCGCCCTTGTTGTGTCATATCCGTATTTATGTAGTGTGGTCTTGATATTGTCTATCCATCTTTTTCTTGGTCTTCCCTTAGCTCTAGTACCGATCTCTTTTTATTGTATGATGTTATTGGTGGTTGGTTGTATTTCATTCTCATTAAATGTCCAAACCACTACATTTGTTGTCTTTCGATGTATTCGGTGCATGAAGTTATGCCCACTCTGTTTCTGATGTTCTCCTTTGTAGTCTATCTTTCCTGGTGACTCCCACTGCCTTCTTCAAGCATTTCATTTCACACGGGATGAGCTTTCTGTGATGTGTTGCTGTTAGAGACCAAGTTTGGGCACTGGTAACAAAGTGTTGATAGGAAAATACCTTTTATCATCTGTCTTTTCACTTCCATCTTGATCTTTGGGAGCTGTAGTAATGTAATAATAATTAACTAATCTAGCGATATCAGTATTATATTATATGTATATGACCTTTTTCGTCTTTACAGACTGGCAAATGGCAAGTGTTTTACAGTGACAATTTCTGAGTTTTCGCGTGTCTATCTTACCATTCCGCTCATCCATAAGTCTCTTTTCAAAAGATACTTTCTGGATATAAGATAAATGTGTAAACAATTGTAATATACAAGAAGATATTTGTTTATCCTTTAGGAGTTTGGTTGCTCTATGGGTGAGCAATGCTGCAAGAATGTTGGACTACCATCTACATCTAACGGAGAAGTAACAGTGAATGGAACTAACCTTGAAGGAAATAATGTTATGAAAGTCAGTAGCTACCATTTTGTTTTTTTGTGTGTTTTTTTAGACGTGAACTAGTGATATGTACGTCTCTCTATTTCGCTCTCTCTCTCTCTTTCTTTCGCTCTCTCCTCTCTCGTCTTTAAAACCTCAGTTAGGGCATACGCCCTCAAACCAAGTCTTACTTGTTCATGGTCATCAATACAGCACCCTTTCATTTATGTGCTATGGGCTAGTCTCAGACACTGAAGCAAGTGCGAGAATTATGAGTTAAGTTTGAACATGCCAGATAGTGTCGTCTTCGTGGTAGAGAAAGAATATGTGCTAGTCGTCTTCTCATTTGTACGGAGAGCAAGTGGACTTTAGGATGGCTGCCACAGCGGAGGACAGAGCACGCATGTGCCATGACGTTGATCGCATAACAACTTAAAAGCAGCCTGTGAATGGAGCTAATCTGGCATATATGTATGGAAATGAGAAGATTCAGTTATGACGTAGTATATGTCAAGGTTGTGTGATGGTGTGTAATTGTAGTGCGGGAAGGGCGATGAACAAATGTGACGTAGGACAAGCTAGTCATAACTGGTTTAAATAGTAAATAGACGAGATGCAATGCGTACATGGCAAATTTCTATTTATCACTTGGGCTGCTTTTAAGTTGAACACCCTGTAGTTCATGGTTAGCTGAATTTTGTAACTAAAGTTTCACTGGGATAGGGTAACCAGCCCCAAGCTGAACCCGACAACACAGGTAGGGACATGGACATTGACATAATATTATCCACGACCTGTCAAATTTTTGTTATATAGTAAAAGTTAACTGGACAGCCAAAATAGTATGTGGGAACATGATGGGGGCAAGGGTTACCTGCCACATGTCCATCATCATCATTATCTACGGCATGACCATACACACCCACATAACCAGCTACTACACAGTCATCATCATCTTCATCATCTCTTCATCATCACTACATCATCACTGCATCATTACTGCATTATCCCTACATCATCACTACATCATCACTACATCATTACTACATCCTCACTGCATCATCACTACATCATCACTACACCATCACTACATCATCACTGCATCATCACTACATCATCACTGCATCATCACTACATCATCACTACATCATCACCACATCATTACTACATCATCACTACATCATCACTAAATCATCACTGCATCATCATTGCATCATCACTACATCATCACTACATCATCACTGCATCATCACTACATCATCACTACATCATCATCTTCATCATCACTACATCATCACTACATCCTCAACCTGACAAACTAAATAACTAACGAATACAGCGCTATATGTACTATGAACTGAAAATCGTTGCATACCTTTTACAGGACTTAGACATCAACTACAGTAAACAAGTAGCATGACTTAGACATCAACTACAGTAAACAAGTAGCATGACTTAGACATCAACTACAGTAAACAAGTAACATGACTTAGACATCAACTACAGTAAACAAGTAACATGACTTAGACATCAACTACAGTAAACAAGTAACATGACTTAGACATCAACTACAGTAAACAAGTAACATGACTTAGACATCAACTACAGTAAACAAGTAACATGACTTAGACATCAACTACAGTAAACAAGTAACATGACTTAGACATCAACTACAGTAAACAAGTAACAGGACTTAGACATCAACTACAGTAAACAAGTAACATGACTTAGACATCAACTACAGTAAACAAGTAACATGACTTAGACATCAACTACAGTAAACAAGTAACAGGACTTAGACATCAACTACAGTAAACAAGTAACATGACTTAGACATCAACTACAGTAAACAAGTAACATGACTTAGACATCAACTACAGTAAACAAGTAACAGGACTTAGACATCAACTACAGTAAACAAGTAACATGACTTAGACATCAACTACAGTAAACAAGTAACGTGACTTAGACATCAACTACAGTAAACAAGTAACATGACTTAGACATCAACTACAGTAAACAAGTAACGTGACTTAGACATCAACTACAGTAAACAAGTAACATGACTTAGACATCAACTACAGTAAACAAGTAACATGACTTAGACATCAACTACAGTAAACAAGTAACGTGACTTAGACATCAACTACAGTAAACAAGTAACATGACTTAGACATCAACTACAGTAAACAAGTAACATGACTTAGACATCAACTACAGTAAACAAGTAGCATGACTTAGACATCAACTACAGTAAACAAGTAACGTGACTTAGACATCAACTACAGTAAACAAGTAACATGACTTAGACATCAACTACAGTAAACAAGTAACATGACTTAGACATCAACTACAGTAAACAAGTAGCATGACTTAGACATCAACTACAGTAAACAAGTAACGTGACTTAGACATCAACTACAGTAAACAAGTAGCATGACTTAGACGTCAACTACAGTAAACAAGTAACATGACTTAGACGTCAACTACAGTAAACAAGTAGCGTGACTTAGACATCAACTACAGTAAACAAGTAACATGACTTAGACATCAACTACAGTAAACAAGTAACATGACTTAGACATCAACTCCAGTAAACAAGTAACATGACTTAGACATCAACTACAGTAAACAAGTAACATGACTTAGACATCAACTACAGTAAACAAGTAACATGACTTAGACATCAACTACAGTAAACAAGTAACATGACTTAGACATCAACTACAGTAAACAAGTAACATGACTTAGACATCAACTACAGTAAACAAGTAGCATGACTTAGACATCAACTACAGTAAACAAGTAACATGACTTAGACATCAACTACAGTAAACAAGTAACATGACTTAGACATCAACTACAGTAAACAAGTAACATGACTTAGACATCAACTACAGTAAACAAGTAACATGACTTAGACATCAACTACAGTAAACAAGTAACATGACTTAGACATCAACTACAGTAAACAAGTAACATGACTTAGACATCAACTACAGTAAACAAGTAACATGACTTAGACATCAACTACAGTAAACAAGTAACGTGACTTAGACATCAACTACAGTAAACAAGTAACATGACTTAGACATCAACTACAGTAAACAAGTAACGTGACTTAGACATCAACTACAGTAAACAAGTAGCATGACTTAGACATCAACTACAGTAAACAAGTAACATGACTTAGACATCAACTACAGTAAACAAGTAACATGACTTAGACATCAACTACAGTAAACAAGTAACATGACTTAGACATCAACTACAGTAAACAAGTAACATGACTTAGACATCAACTACAGTAAACAAGTAACATGACTTAGACATCAACTACAGTAAACAAGTAACGTGACTTAGACATCAACTACAGTAAACAAGTAGCATGACTTAGACATCAACTACAGTAAACAAGTAACATGACTTAGACATCAACTACAGTAAACAAGTAACATGACTTAGACATCAACTACAGTAAACAAGTAACATGACTTAGACATCAACTACAGTAAACAAGTAGCGTGACTTAGACATCAACTACAGTAAACAAGTAACATGACTTAGACATCAACTACAGTAAACAAGTAACGTGACTTAGACATCAACTACAGTAAACAAGTAGCGTGACTTAGACATCAACTACAGTAAACAAGTAACATGACTTAGACATCAACTACAGTAAACAAGTAGCGTGACTTAGACATCAACTACAGTAAACAAGTAGCGTGACTTAAACGTCAGCCACAGTAAACAAGTAACATGACTTAGACATCAACTACAGTAAACAAGTAACATGACTTAGACATCAACTACAGTAAACAAGTAACGTGACTTAGACATCAACTACAGTAAACAAGTAACGTGACTTAGACATCAACTACAGTAAACAAGTAGCATGACTTAAACGTCAGCCACAGTAAACAAGTAGCATGACTTAAACGTCAGCCACAGTAAACAAGTAGCGTGACTTAAACGTCAGCCACAGTAAACAAGTAGCATGACTTAAACGTCACCTACAGTAAACAAGTAGCGTGACTTAAACGTCAGCCACAGTAAACAAGTAGCATGACTTAAACGTCAGCCACAGTAAACAAGTAGCATGACTTAAACGTCAGCCACAGTAAACAAGTAGCATGACTTAAACGTCAGCCACAGTAAACAAGTAGCATGACTTAAACGTCAGCCACAGTAAACAAGTAGCATGACTTAAACGTCAGCCACAGTAAACAAGTAGCATGACTTAAACGTCAGCCACAGTAAACAAGTAGCATGACTTAAACGTCAGCCACAGTAAACAAGTAGCATGACTTAAACGTCAGCCACAGTAAACAAGTAGCGTGACTTAAACGTCAGCCACAGTAAACAAGTAGCGTGACTTAGACATCAACTACAGTAAACAAGTAGCGTGACTTAGGCATCAACCACAGTAAACAAGTAGCGTGACTTAGACATCAACTACAGTAAACAAGTAGCGTGACTTAAACGTCAGCCACAGTAAACAAGTAGCGTGACTTAAACGTCAGCCACAGTAAACAAGTAGCGTGACTTAGACGTCAACCCCAGTAAACAAGTAGCGTGACTTAAACGTCAGCCACAGTAAACAAGTAGCGTGACTTAGCCGTCAACTACAGTAAACAAGTAACATGACTTAGACGTCAACTACAGTAAACAAGTAGCGTGACTTAGACGTCAACTACAGTAAACAAGTAGCGTGACTTAGACATCAACTACAGTAAACAAGTAGCGTGACTTAGACGTCAACTACAGTAAACAAGTAGCATGACTTAGACATCAACTACAGTAAACAAGTAACATGACTTAGACATCAACTACAGTAAACAAGTAACATGACTTAGACATCAACTCCAGTAAACAAGTAGCGTGACTTAGACATCAACTACAGTAAACAAGTAGCATGACTTAGACGTCAACCCCAGTAAACAAGTAGCATGACTTAGACATCAACTCCAGTAAACAAGTAACATGACTTAGACATCAACTACAGTAAACAAGTAACATGACTTAGACGTCAACTACAGTAAACAAGTAACATGACTTAGACATCAACTACAGTAAACAAGTAACATGACTTAGACATCAACTACAGTAAACAAGTAACATGACTTAGACGTCAACTACAGTAAACAAGTAACATGACTTAGACATCAACTACAGTAAACAAGTAACATGACTTAGACATCAACTACAGTAAACAAGTAACATGACTTAGACATCAACTACAGTAAACAAGTAACATGACTTAGACGTCAACTACAGTAAACAAGTAACATGACTTAGACATCAACTACAGTTAACAAGTAACATGACTTAGCCGTCAACCACAGTAAACGAGTCGTCGATTTTCTAGGCACCACTTATACGTACGTTCATTGCTTTCTGAACAGTGAGGTCTATTTTACCGTTCGCAAAAAATCAAAGGAACATATTTGCTTCCAGACTTGCCGGCCGCGAAGTTTGAACCAGATAAGCTTGGGTTGTGATCGAGCTAACTACCACTTAAGCTAACGACGCTCAAATCAGTACTACACTTGATAGATATAACATAAATGTGTAAGAAATTGTAATATACAAGAAGATATTGTATCCTTTAGGAGTTTGGTTGCTCTGTGGGTGAAAAATGCTGCAAGAATGTTGGACTACCATCTGCATCTAACGGAGCAGTAACAGTGAACGGAACTAACGTCGAAGGAAATAAGATTATGAAAGTCAGTAGCTACCATTTTTGGGGGTTGGGAGGGAGGGGAGAGAGTGGGGAGGGATTTTTAGTGGCATGGACCTCTTTGTTTCTCTCTCTCTTTCTCTGTCTCTCTCTCTATCTCACATTCTGTCTCTGTCTCTCTCTATCTCTCTCTCTTTCTCTATCTCTCTCTCTCTTTCTATCTCTCTCTCTTTCTTTCTCTATCTCTCTCTATCTCTCTCTCTATCTATCTCTCTCTCTCTTTCTCATTGGCAATAAACAAACAGATCGAAAAATCTCTGAGGACCACCGAGATGTAGTTTTACAGAAGAATGATGAGAATCCCCATGGACTGCTAAAATGACTGATGTGTAGGTGCTGAATGAGATCAAGATACAGAGAAAGCTTATTATCAATATAAGAAAGAGGCGGTCATCATTTGTAATACATGTGATGAGGAAGGGAGGTTTATTTTTAGAACACATTGTAACAACTGGTAAAATTAAGGGGAGATAAGACAGAGAAATATATAGAAAGAACATTTTGGAAAAATGTGGATAGCCTGACTTCAGGGCACAGAAGAGCGTCAACATCTTAGATGATAGCAAACACCAGAGACGGAAATTTGTAGAGATCCATGATCGCCTACGCTAGTTGGCAAGGCACCTGATGATGATGATGCTGCTCTCTTTCTATCTCTCTCTATTTCTCTCTCTCTCTCTCCATCTCTCTCTCGCACCTTTCAAACCTCAGTTGTGGCATAGGCCTTCAACCAGCTCATGCTAGTTCATGGCTTGCTAAATTTTGTAGATGAAGTTTTCTATCGGATTGAGTAGCCTAACCCACAAGCCGAACCTGACAAAACGGGAAGTGACATGAACACTGACATAGGAACATCGGCACTGACATAATATTTGTTGCCTACGACGTGGAGAATTGATGCTACTAGACGTATAAAAAAGACACGAAGGGCTGGAGAAGACCATCATAGAAGGAGGCATACCAGCAAAGAGAAGAAAAGGAAGACCACAGAGAAGATTGATCCAGGATGTAACTGATGGTTTGAACATGACTGCTGCAGAGGCAGGACATCTGGCCTTTGAGAGAGAAAAATTCCGGAGGACTGTTGGGGTGGCAAAGTAATGCTCAGGACAAGCTATTTGATGATGATGATGATGAAAATTTAACTGGCGGTCATAATGTAGGAGTGAACGAGGTTGGGGGCAGGGGCTACCTGCTACATGACCATTATCATTATTACCTACCACATGGCCATAAACATCAGCATCACCATCTACCACATGTCCATAAACATCCGCATCACCATCTACCACAAGTCCATAAACATCCACATCACCATCTACCACATGACCATAAACATCCACATCACCATCTACCACATGACCATAAACATCCACATCACCAGCTACCACATGACCATAAACATCCACATCACCAGCTACCACATGACCATAAACATCCGCATCACCTTCCACTACATAATCATCATTATGATCATCAATCCGAAAAAAAACTAAATAATTAACTAATAAAGCGCTATTAATATGGTACTTGCTAGATACAACATAAATGTGTTTTTAAAAGATTGTAATATACAAGAAGATATTTTTTGTATCCTTTGGAGTGTGGTTGCTCTATGGGTAAACAATGCTGCAAGAATGATGGACTACCATCTACATCTAACGAAGCAGTAACAGTGAATGGAACTAACGTCGAAGGAAATAATGTTATGAAAGTCAGTAGCTACCATTTTTATTATTTCTTGGGGAGGAGGAGGAGACATGAAATAGTGACATGGACCTCTCTCAATTTAAATCCTTGCTTGGGCATGCCCTCAACTCTCTCTCTCTGCCTTTTACCCGGGTTGGGGCATAGCCCTCAACTAACTCATGCCAAGTCTTCCTATCTCTAGCTATCTCCTGCAGCTCCCTCCAGCTCTTCTTTATATTGTTGATCTCCGCCTCCAAATCTCGTCTCCATGTATTTCTCGGCCTCCCTTCTTTCGCTGTCCCTGCGGGTTCCAGGCAAGGACCCTTCTTGTTATATTCCCTCCGGTTTTCGCAAAGTGTGTCCTATCCAGCGCCAGCGTCTTTTTAACCTGTTCGTTCACTGGAATCTGTCTTGTTCTCTCCATAAGCTCCTCATTTGTGACCCTATCATACCATCTTATTCCCTCTATTCTGCGCAGACACCAGTTGATGAATGTTTGCAATTTGTGCGCTATTGTTTTAGTTGTTCTCCATGTTTCTGACCCATACAGTAGAACTGCTTTAACATTAGAGTTAAATATCCGAATTTTGTTCTAGATTTGATTTCTTTGGACTTCCAAATGTTTCCCAGTGCAATGAAAGCTCCTCTTGCCTTCTGTATTCTTATTTTAACATCTCTATCTGTTCCACCCTCTTTGTCTACGTTGCTGCCCAAATATGTGTATGATTCTACCTCTTGAAGTGGGATTTCCCCAGGGAGATCGAGTTGTCGTTTGTTTGGTTAATTCTCAATATCTTTGTCTTTCCCTTATGAATGTTCAGCCCTAGTTGCTGGGACCTTTGATTCAATGTGTTAAGCTTATCCTGCATCTGATTTCGTGTATGTGACAGAAGGGCTATATCATCAGCGAAGTCCAGATCATCTAGTTGCTCTGTCAGAGTCCATTGGATTCCATTTCTGGTGTTAGTTACTGTGGTCTTCATAATCCAGTCTATTGTCAGTAAGAACAACAAAGGTGATAGAAGACATCCTGACACTCTGTTTCTATTCCGAAAGTATCTGTTAGTTTACCTTCATGAAGAACTCTACATTTCATATCTGTATATGTTGCTTTATTATGCCTCAACTAGCTCATGCTAATTCATGGTTAGCTGAATTCTGAAGATAAAAGTTTATATCTGGTGGGGTAGCCTGCCCCAACATTATTACTAATCATATTATTATCACTACCTATCACATGGCCGTATACATCAGCATCACCACTTACCACCTCATCATGATTATCATCATCACCAGCTACCATACGACATCATCCTCATTATCTACAACATAGCTATAAACATCCGCATCACCACCTACCACATGACCATCATTATAATCCCTACCTATGGTCATCATCATCACTACCTGCTATATCATCATCCTTACTATTTGCCCCATCAAAAACATCATCACTATCTACGATATGATAACCTTCATCATTACTACCTACACATCATCAACATCATCATTACGACCTTCACATCATCGACATCATCATTACTACCTTCACATCATCATTACTACCTTCACATCATCAACATCATCATTACTACCTACACATCATCAACATCATCATTACTACCTTCACATCATCATTACGACCTTCACATCATCATTACTACCTTCACATCATCGACATCATCATTACTACCTTCACATCATCATTACGACCTTCACATCATCGACATAATCATTACGACCTTCACATCATCGACATCATCATTACTATCTACACATCATCATTACTATCTACGCATCATCAACATCATCATTACTATATACCACATCAATATCATCATTACTATCTACCCCATCAACATCATCATTACTATCTACCACATCAACATCATCATTGCTACCTACCACATCAACACCAACCTTACTACATACTACGTGATCATATCACCACCTATCGAATTACCACCATCATCTCCCCACTTTATCCATGACATTTCTACTTCTTCGAACGTTCCATATAACCACTCTTTGTGATCTGTATGTCATCTGAGCCTAAGAGCAGTTATACGTTGCGCCAGTTATTCGTCTACAAGTAGGCCAGCACATCCGATTTCTTCGACACTTTTTATTTACTAGGGTAGTTTTCCTAGGCCCCTACCTCAGTCGCCTCTTACGACATGCCTGTAGGTCTCAGTGTTACTATTCTTTGCTCCCCTTGCGAGCCATGGCTGTAACCTCTCCCTCCCCAAATCATTACCACTATCCCTACAACCAACATCATCATTACATCATTCAATCGCTTTGATAACCACTAATATCGTCTGTACTACTCTAGAATATTTCTAACTAACAATATACATGCTCTCTTCACTTAGCACTTGGATATCAAGCCAGAAGAACTGTTATATGATCCTTCACAAGAGCCTATTTTCCCCCCGGAGCTCAAGGTAAACCACAACTCTTCTAAAGTTGCAAAATAATTAGCATGACGTTCCTATGTTGTATGTACTATATCTACCCATTGTACAAGTCGAACTGGATGCCTGAGAGGCAGAGTAAGAGGTGTGTTTAATCAGTGAGCCACGGGAACCATCAGTACGCATACTCTTCGATATCTGTTGGGGAAGACTGAGCACCTATGGGTCTGCCCGAGTGCAATGACGTCAGTTTAGTAACCAATAACCAATGTACTATATTTAGGACTGGTAGGATTAGTTAAGAATCCAGCCATTGTTTCCACCTTGTCTACAATGTGTTTCCTATTATACCGTTATCTTGTAACCTGTGTTGTTCTGTACCTGTTTCTTGATAAAAGCTTCTGATCGAAACGTTGCTGAGTCTTGTTTGTAATTTGTAAAACTACATTACTCGTGGACCATAATACAAACATTAAAGAACAAAATTGAAGCTTTTGAAAGAAGGTGTTACAGAAAAGTTCTTAGAACATCTCCAAAACCTTCTTCTTCTTTGCGTTCGTTCTTTATGACCAATTTTAATCACTCTTTGTGATATGTGTGATCTTTGCCAAGAACGTGTATACGTTGCAGATTGGTTTGGTAGGCCCCTAAACGCATAGACGTCTACACGTTTAGGACACGTGCATCCGATTTCATCCAAACCTCCTTAGTCGTCTCTTACGACATGTGTGGCAGGTAACAGTGGTTCTATTCTTTACACCTCAAATTTGAGCCCCGGGTAACCATTCGAGCGGTCTCCAAAATAAAAACTTTCATCAAGATAACTGTTGAGTTGCTGAGAAAATATAAACAATTCACCTATCCCAGAGCTACATTCGATTGTAATAATACATTCCTCTCGTACCATTATACATTACATAGGGCCTGTAAGTGATTTCTCCATACCGCTCTGTTCTGGGCAACTCGCTCAATCTCCTCCATGAAATTGAATCTAATATTTCTTGTCTTTCTACGCAAAAATTTGTCTCCGGGTTTTCCTATGGCGCCCTCTATACACATTCGATGATAAATGGCCTTTTTCGTCTTTACAGACGGTCAATTGGCAAGAGTTTTACTGTGATAACTTCTGTGTTTTCGCTTTTCTCTCTTGTCTTTCAGCTCATAAGTCTCTTCTCAAAAGACTCTGCGCTCTTGCACAATGTCACTTTCCACACAACTCTGTCATCAGCTAGTTTTTCCCATGTGCTGGGACCTATAGAAAAGTTTTTTATTGAGGCTTTGCAGACATCCTTATATCTGAGCAGTGGTCTGCCCTGATTCGATGATAAACTGAGAGGAAAGCAGTACATCAGCAATGCATCAGGAAAAGTCCAGAGTAAGTTAGCCATCCTAAGAAAAACTAAGTTAAATCACATAGAGAGCCAATTTTGAAATTTTTAGTAGAGTTTACCAACAAGTCAAACGACTACACTTGAAATGTTGGTTAGTTGAGTGTTGTCCACCATCAACCACCACATTGGCAAAGTTGGATAAGGTGGAAAACCAGATGAATATTGTCATCATGTATGCAATGAAATCAACTCCTGTTGTCCAAAAAAGGGTCCAAATGCAAAAGATTGACTTCATTGCACCGGGGATCTACATATGGCCCCGTCCCTGTCGGCAGAGATGGCTGCCATCTGCTGAGAGCATTGCACAAAGTACGAATTACGTAGATCCAGCAACAAATCTAAGGATCCCAAGATAAAATTGCACATGTGTCGCGGTCCGGATGTGAAACCACAACCTTCAGTGCGACAGGCAAACGACTTAACCACTGCGCCATTGAGACACCCTCCCTTCCCCGACAAGGCCATTTTAAACCCCTCCTTCCCCGACAAGGCATTGAGACCTCCTTAGTAGAAAGAAAGAACAGGGACGGATGGATACAAGCAGTGAAATAGAATGTAAACACGAAGATACAAATACAAACAAAACAATCTATTTGTAAACAAAGTCATTAGGAAAAGATTCAAGAATCTAACAATGAAAAGAAGAAAATTTACTCACACGACAAACATCTTCATAGATAAACACCAAACTTACCTGCAGTTGATGCAACAAAGTTATATCGAAATAGGGGAAGACTGCGTAAAACTTGGTAAATAGCGAAACACGTACAAACAAAGTACTATAGTTTTACAAAATACATAAACAGTGACGATAAACAGCAACGTTTCGACCAACAATGCCTTTATCAAGCAAACGAACAAACAGGAGTGACAAATTAAAATGAAACACAAATGGACGACCAAATACCAACGTATCTAAGGAAAATCTGGAATAAAAACGAATAACGAAATAAACGTAACACAAAAACACACATAAAAACTAGAAATAGAAAAGAAACAATGAAACATCTAGTAAATATATAACTTGAATACATGCAACATATACCCATATAGATTATAAAGCATGGGAAGAGAAAGTACTAAGAAGCATAAGAATGTAATACATGCAACATATACCCATAGAGATTACAAAGCATGGGAAGAGAAAGTACTAAGAAGCATAAGAATGTAATACGTTGAGCCGCGTGGTCGCAAGGTACCATACAAAGAAATCAACCGATTCTCCAGAGCAAATCGACTACGATCATCAGAGGAACATGATCGGATGGCTGTGACCTGGACATCGCAAGCTCCTGAATGGCCAGTATCATTGAAATGGGTAGCTACAGGGGTCACAGAGCATTTTTTATTCCAGATTTTCCTTAGATACGTTGGTATTTGGTCGTCCATTTGTGTTTCATTTTAATTTGTCACTCCTGTTTGTTCGTTTGCTTGATAAAGGCCTTGTTGGTCGAAACGTTGCTGTTTATCGTCACTGTTTATGTATTTTGTAAAACTATAGTACTTTGTTTGTACGTGTTTCGCAACAAAGTTATAATAACTGCACCTTTCAGCCCATCAGATTAGATTGCAGTGTGCGTTTTGTTTGGGATCGTCTTCCCTACCTCTCCATGTCTTAAAACTGTAAAACTATCTGTACGGCCTGTGTAATGCCGCTTTTTATTGTGGTTGGACAAATATTAAACTTACCGAAGTTGATGTAACAAAGTATCATAACTGGCCCTTTCAGCCATCACATTCGATTTCGGCATGCGTTTTGTTTGGGTTTATTATTTCTAGTTCCCCATGTTTTAAAACCGTAAAACTGATTTTACTGTCTCCGTAATACCGCTTTTTAAGGTGTATAGAGACAGAGAGGATATGAGCCTGTGGAATTTACTGGCCGCATGGCTAGTGCATTCACCGCAAACATGTTCAGCTTATGAATTTTTCTTTATGCCCCTACATAAATAAACTCCTTGATCCTTCCCGGATTGAACAGGGCTCCCAAATGGGAGCGCGCTCTAACCCATTCGGTCAGTCGATCCTCCTTAAAACCGTAGATAATGACTAACATGACATTTGAAATTAAAATCCTTAACTTGGTTTAGACTAGATTTCTTTTATATCCATATATTTCTCAGTTTACTGTTTCTATTTCTATATATTTCTCAGTTTCATCATCATCAAGGTGCGTATCCTTTATAGGACTTGCTTCTTTTCAAATCTGAAATTCATTTTCTTCTCTTGATCAGTTCACCCAACTTCTGTCGATGGTCATGTTCATGGTTTCTTTAATATCTTGTCAATTTCTTCTTGGTCTACAACTCTCCTCTCTATTCTGGGACCCTCACTTCTAGTATTGTTCTTACTTCTCAGTTTACTGTTTCTATTTCATATATTTCTCAGTTTACTTACTGTTTCAATTTCCATATATTTCTCAGTTTACTGTTTCAATTTCCATATATTTCTCAGTTTACTTACTGTTTGAATTTCCATATATTTCTCAGTTTACAGTTTCTATTTCCATATATTTCTCAGTTTGATAACTGTTTCTATTTCCATATATTTCTCAGTTTACTTACTGTTTCTATTTCCATATATTTCTCAGTTTACAGTTTCTATTTCCATATATTTCTCAGTTTACAAACTGTTTCTATGTTAATCTATTCCGTTAGCTCCTTTCCCCAACTGAATAGAACTTAAATTTAGTCTAACGCTGCATCTGTTACGTCCTACCAATACAAGGTTACTGGAATCAAGATTAACTCCAGAACTGTTTGATGCAAGATTGTTACAGGAAATACAGAAATCGGTGTGTGGGTAACATGTTTTTGCTAATGTCTTCCCATTTAAGGGGACACCGCACTCCTACATTTAACCATTTTTTTTTAGCCGACGCACTGACCAGAGCCAACTATAAACTTATGGGTCTTCGGACTCAGGTAAGAATTATGGGAAATCAGACCACATCTACACCACGTGACCTCGCATTCCGGTATTGGTGTATATAGACGAATTCATTTTAAAATCAACACAAAATGCTAAATCAAAGTTATATTATGCAACAAATTAAGTTTAACAGTAAGGAATATCAATATTATGAATATTTTCACCAATAAATAACCATAGACTCACATAATTGAGTCAAATTGCAAAATAGCTTGCATTGTTCTATCAAACCTCTATATTTTCCGGCCCCCTTTTTTATCTAGGTCATGGAACCCCGAGTCAGTTGTCTGGCCTAGTTATCTAGAGTTGGTTGTGCACTGGCTTGCATTATTTTTCAAAGTGGATTTTGAAGACGACCTGACATTGCTGTCTCACAATCACACGCGAATGAAATAGAAAATAGACATTATAAATAATGTCTCAGCAATTAGGTTAAAGAATACACAGGGAAAAGATTAAGGTCATGAGAATCTTCTTTTCTTCCACCATTGACATCTTTATAGAAGTGTGGGGAGGGAGGGGGAGATGTAGTGATCTTGTGGGTGCTGGTTTTAAGGCACTTTGTAAGCTGATATTCATTTTTGTAAGGCTGTTCTTGATACCGTCACTCCATCTTTTGCGTGGTCTTCCTCTTGTTTTGTACTCATTATACTTTTTATGTGTGGCTCTCTGCGGTAGGTGATACCAGGGCATTCTTGTCAGGTATCCAAACCATTTAATCTGTTGTTCTTTTATGAATTACATGACTGGAATGTGATGAGAATAAATGCAGTAAATGTAAACCAGATTATGCTGAAGGAAACAGCTCTACAGGATGTAGAATAATACACATACCTTGGTAGTAACATGGACACAGAATGGGGAACAAACAAATATGTCAAGGTAAGAATACAAAAGCAAGGGAAATTTATTGCATTGAGTAAGATATGGAAGTCAAAGGAGATCAAAATAGACACAAAGCTGAGAATCTTTCAATGTAATGTGAAGTCAGTGCTGTTGTATGGCTTAGATACACGGAGGACAACAAAAGAAACCACCAGATAACTACAGAGCATCATAAATGGATGTTTACGTAGAATATAAGGAATGAGATGGTATGATAAGATTAGAAACAATGAACTCGGAGAAAGAACGAAGCAGATACCAGTGGAAAAAGAGCTAAGGAAGAGACGCTGGCGATAGATAGGACACACACTGAGAAGGCCGACCAGAAGCATTGTAAGACAGGCACTGTTTTGGAACCCGCAGGGAAAGAGAAGTAGGGAAGGCTTAGAAATACATGAAGAAGAGAGCTGGGGACTGATATTAAAAGGATAGGCAAGACGTGGAAAGAATTGGAAGGGATGGCAAGAGAGAAGAAGGGCTGGAAGAAGTCTGTTGAGGACCTGCGCTCCGTTACGAGTTGAAAGGTGAAGAAACAGAGACATAATGAGAAGCAAATAGAAAAATTGACTACGAAATGAGGACGTCAGAAGCAGAGTGGACATAACTTCATGCCCCGAATACATCGAAAGACAGCAAATGCAGTGGTTTAGACATTTAATGAGAATGAAATACAACCAACCACCAATAACAGCATACAATAAAAAGAGATCGGGTACTAGAGCTAAGGAAGACCAAGAAAAAGATGGAGAGACAATAACAAGACCACACTACATAAACACGGATACAACACAACAAGGGCGACTCATCTAGCCTAGAACGCAAATTAAAGCTCTCATTCCTACGCTTAACGGCAAGAGTGGACAGCCAACTACATCTTCCACCTGGGAATAGACAATAGATAGAATAGGAAAATTGGTATGTGCTAATTATTATTTCACTTGCTGTCACTTTTGCAGGGATTGAAACAAAGTTCAAACGATGTCACTACAGTGTTCTGGTCAGTCCAGTTTTAATCAAAGAACTCAAAGATGTGGTCATTACTGATAAAGGTATAAGGTTAGGGTCATCGGTTACCTTAACAGAAATGGAGAAGCATCTGAAAAAAGCTGTCGACACATTTCCAGGTGAGAAGTTGCTACTTTCTAACTTTGCAGTTTTACTCTTTGATAGCAGTATTTATTAGGGTGACTTGTATGTGTCCTCCGTGTGTGCTTTTTTTGTCTTCGGCTATCACCTTTTATCTTTCCTTCTATTTTTCTTTCTTATTCTTATTACATCTATTCATTGTTTTTTGTGGAAAAGGATGAGTCTCAATGGCGAAGTGCTTAATATGTTTGCCTGTTTTCTGAAGATTGTGGATTCGAATCCGGACCAAGTCACTTGTGAATTTTTTAATGAGATCTTTAGGATTGTTGCAGTAGCTACTGAATTTGCGCTTTGTGCAACACTACTGGCAGAGAGCTTTGCCACAGGAGCTACTGAGTTTGTTATTTGTGCAACACTATCGGCAGATGGCTTGTCATCTTTGCTGACAGGGGCGGAGCCATAAGGGAAATCAAGTGCAATGAAGTTAATCTTTCGCCTCTGGTCCCTTTTTCATTGTCTCTTTTCTTTCTCCCTTAATTTTCTCTTTCTTTACTTCTTTTAACTTTTAGCATCTTCATATTACTATTTCCCATTTTTTTTCCCTCTCTCTGCGTTTTCACTCCATACTCTCTTTACCTAAACTGACAACAAATGCTACACTGGACACTGACAACAAATGATAGAAGAAAACTAGTCACGACAGAGATGAAGTGTCTGACGCAGATGATGGCGTGGGGTGTAACAAGAAGAGACTGGTTGAGAAATGAAGACATCAAGGAAAAAAGTGCGTACAACATCAGTACTAGACTTCATCAAATTAAATGGTTCGGCCACGTAAGTAGATTACTAACAGACAGTGCACCTCAAAGAGCAATGCTGCTCCGATACAATGGGTACAAAGCAAAGGTCGGCCACGCAAAGATGGACCTCAGAGATAACAGAGTCGACGAAAGAGACTATCTACGAAGCGCATACAAGGGCCCGTTTTATAAATCTCTTCTTGACCTGACGCTGTGAGGCAAACAGAATTCGAGAAAGAAAGAAAGAAACTCTCCTTACCATCTCGTGATATTTCTCTCTTTCTCTCTCTCTCTCTCCTCACTCACACAATTTTATATTTGCCAACAGAGGAATCAACGAGGATCTTCTCAGCTTTTATAGAAATGCTTGCCTACTTTGCTGGCAGACAGATCAGGAATGTCGCGGTAATATTTTTTTCAGTCATTTTAAAATCGCTACATTATATCTTAGATATAAGATCATTATCATCAAATAGCTTGTCCTCAGCAGAACTTTGCCACCTTAAAGTTCTTCGGAATTTCTCTCTGACCAGATGTACCATCTCCTCTGCAGCGGCCATGCTCAAACTATCAGTTACATCCTGAATCAATCTTTTCCGTGGTCGTTCTCTTCTCCTCTTTGCCGGGATGTCTCCTTCAATGGTGGTCTTCTCCAGCGCTTCGTTTCTATGTATATGTCCAAAATACTTTAATTTCTCATTCTTATTTGTAGCATTAGTCAGTTTTCTTTGATTTTGAGTTCTTTCTGTGTAGATCTATTTCTTTTCTGTCCATGATATACGGAAAACTCTTCTGTAACATTTATATTCAAAAGCACATACATGTTTTTCTACTGTCTTGTTAAATGTCCATGCTTTACACCCATACGTTGCCACTGGGAATATGCATGCTCTTAGTATTCTGATCTTTGTTTGCCTATCAGTTCCGTTCCATTCTGTTTTCAGCTGCTTAAATTTGTGTAAAGTCATGTTTGTTCTATTTTTAATTTTCTTCATCCCATTTCCATCTGTTGTTATCTCTCTTTCTCGCGATCACTTAAAAGACAGGTGTACCAGATTTCTCCATAAATTCATTCATGTGGAAATATGATTCATGCAGCCTTAGCATGAGTAGGTTTCGTCACATATTCAGCACCATTTGGAGCTCTGGTGCTTATCCTTGTGCGATGTGTCCGGTTTCAGCCAGCGTTTACTCGGTTCGCTCTCCGTTCTGTAGAAATCTAGTATTTTTTACGTTGTGGGGTAGATAGCCCCACGCCCCAGCTCCTTAATCGCCTCTTACAACATGAGTGGCAGGTAACAGTGGTTCTATTCTTTACACCCCAAATCTGGGCCGGTAACCACTCAGGCGATCTGTTATAATATCACCCGAAAAAGAAATTTATATATTTTAAAAATATTTACCATATATTCTTCACAACTTTGCCCCTAGGGAGGCAGAGGTCCTCTACCAAGGTCTTCCAAGCCCGCCTATCCAAGGCCATCCTTTCTATATCTCTCCACTCTCTCCCCATTTTCTTGCATTCCATTAACCATATCATATGTACTTTACCATTGTTTATCAAGGTAAATGATTCTCTCTCTCTCTTGCGATCACCGCCCAGATCGATGTACCATACCTCCCCATAAATTCTATTCATGTGGAAATCTGATTCATGCAGCTTTAGCATTGGTGTGTTTTACGTCACATCTTCAGCACCATTTGGAGCACTGGTGTTTATCCTTCCTGCGATGTGTCCTGTTTCATCCAGCGTTTACTCGGTTCGCTCTCCGTTCTGTAGCCATCTAGTGTTTTTACGGTGTGGGGTAGCCAGCCCCACACTCAACCTCCTTAGTCGCCTCTTACAACATGTGTGGCAGGTAACAGTGGTTCTATTCTTTGCACCCCAATTTGGGCCGCGGTAACCATTCGGGCGGTAAATGATTCCTTCTCATTCATATGTTGCCACACTAAACATGCATTCTCATTCAATGTTGCACACTAAACATGCATTCTCATTCATATGTTGCCACACTAAACATGCATAATACTGACAAAGAAGTTAATGGTTTTATGGATAAGCAAATGTATTCTTATCTAACTTTACTAAAATCCAAATCATCTGTTAATATTCTAAGATTGTATTGTACACAGGATAATTTCCATCTGTGTGAGCAGGATCGTTTTATCCATTACTGTTCAAAAATATCTCCCTAAAAAAAAGGACAAATGTGAAAGAACTCTGTATTCGGATACAATTTTTTAAAAACCATACCACGATGCACATCAAGACTAAATTCCATCAAGAAACAACAAATTAAAAGGTTCTGACAAATAAGCATATTACCAAAAGACTTGCCCGTCTGCCCAGCGTGTTCGTAGCGCGTTGGATTACGGGTGACTATCCCTCTGTGTGTGCGGGTTCAATTCCGCGGGATGGCAGAAAAAGCCACAGATTCCCTAGATTTACTGTGTTCGTGGCACCGAACCGAAGGGTTACGATGTCCATGGCACCGAGCCGAAGAGCTGAAAAGCCCACGTGCTTCAGGTTCGAAGAAAAAAAAAAAAAAAATTTACCAAAAGACAATGCTACTCCAATAAAGTTGATAAAATAAGGTTCATACAAAAGGTGAGCCACAGAAATAATAGAGTCAATGAATGACACTATTTATGACGCCCACACAAAAGCCAGTTCTCTTCTAAGAAATCAGAAATATCTTCTTATGCTGACGCTGCGAGGCAAAACATGAATAGATAAAAGAAGAAGCATATTAGGAAATATAGTGTTAGACGTATATTAATTGTAACCAGTGGCACACGATGAGGAACAAAAAAAATTATAATCTAGCTCTTTCCACGCTTTAAGCCGCACACTGCGCCACGGCGGAAGTCCGTTGCACGCTATTAGCCGCACACTGCGCCATAGAGTTGCTTCCTTATAAGAAGTCTTTCTAGTTTTTACTTCTACTGTTTTACTTATACTACTTTTCAACCTTGTTATTCTATTGAGTTGTCCAGTTTTCTTTAATTTAGTATATAATAATATATATATGTTTATTTATTGACGAGTAGTTGGATCGTTTGTTTTTGTTTGTTTTTACCTCCCTTGAATTAACTGCTTAAAAATTGAGGAAATAACTCCGCGGGGAAAGAGCTAGATTCTCTTAAATGTTAGTTTTATGTCATCAAGATGCCTGTCTACTGTTTAATGAGAGAGCCTTATAATATCGCATGCACGGGTCCAGGTGTGTTGAATATGAGTACGTTTGATGGACCCGATTGAAATAAATTGCAGGCTGGATCTGGCCGACGGGACATGGGTTGCCTACCCCTATCATAGACTGTACTTTAATACGTTCAACTTTCTGTGTCAGGTTATATTTTAATAAAGTCACAACAGTATTCCTAAAACACTTTACATGAAGATTTCTTTTTCATTTATACATAGTCATCTGTTATGTCCTTCTTTCAGCCAAGCACAAGGTATAGTAAATATTTTACAAGTTAAAACATAATCTTAAAAAGTTTCACTAAAAATCAGAAAGTTTTTTTCATTTCAGGCTAAAGTCATACTAAGCCACCATTACTATATATTTGTTAGGACCAGTGGCGGCTCGTGATAATTTTTGTTGGTGGGGCCAGACATTTTTTCCAGATAAATCATGGTTTTTGGTTGCTATATTTTAATTTATAAAAATAAACACACTAAACACGTTATATATTCTTTTAGTGGGGCCCGATCCCAATGGCCCTTAATGACGAGCCGCAACTGGTTAGGAGTATCTAGAAATAACATATAAAATGTTTATTGCCAAGTTCTTCATTCATTACTTCTAGTTTTTTTAACAATAATTCTTCTTCTTTATTCTTTACAAACAAACAGAGCCTCGGAGGAAACATTATTAATGCCAGTCCTATCTCAGATTTGAACCCCCTCCTTCTAGCGTGCTCAGCTGAAATTGAATTTGCATCACAAGGTTAGAAGCAATTTTTGTATCTTTTGTTATCACCTGTGTGGTGCCGGTGCCCTCAAGGGAAGCAAAAAATAGTACCACTGCATCCAACAAGGCATGTCGTAAGAGGTGACTGATGTAGGACCTAGGAAAGCTACACTAGTAAATAAAAAGCATCGAAGAAATTGGATGTGCTGGCCTACTTGTAGGCGCATAACTGGCACAACATACAATCTCTCTTAGGCTCAGATCTCATACAAATTACAAAGAGTGGTTAACAAGTGGTCGATATGGAGCGTTGGAAGAAGTATTTTTTGTTATAGATACATGGAACTATACATAACACAATAACGTATGCTGCTATTCTGATTTTTTATTGACATGTTGGTAGAAATCTAATACTGTTTGTGTTGTATTTATTAAACATTGGCCCTGTGAAAAACCTGCTAAAATCAACCTCTTATTCTCAACCAAATGTACCGTTTTATTTGGGGAAAAAATGAAAAGAAAGGTAAATATGATTTTATGAACAAATCCAGAATTACTTTTGTCATTCTAAGCAACATTTGGAGATCTTCACAGAACAACACACCTACAAAAATAAATTATGGATATTGATAGCTACACTGTGCATGATTGTGGAACAGCAATGCCAGATCGAGAAGACCGACTGGAAGCATTGCAAGGCAGGCAATGTTTTGGAACCGGCAGGGAAAGAGGAGTAGGGGAAGGTCTAGACATACCTGGAGAAGAGGCTGGAGACTGATAGGAAAAGGATAGGTAAAGGATGGACAGAATTGGAAGGAATGACAGTAGAGAGGAAGAGCTAGAAGAAGTTTGTTGAAGACCTGTGCTCCGTAGGGAGTTGAAAGGTGAAGTGAGTGAGAGCTACATATTTTCAGTATTTGTATATGAATTTTAATGCAGGGAACAATAGAAAATGACACATCTAGACTGTCCTCATTTCATAAAACCTGCCAGAGACAAATTCTTGCAATAGTTTAGCTAAAACAAAATCAGCAACCAGGAACTGCCCAACAAATGCAAACAGGAGGAAATACACACAGTAATAAATAGCATGGACAGAAAAAAGAAATAACACTGATGTCCTGAAAGAACTAAAGGTTAAAGAGAATTGGCTGATAAACAACATACTATACAGAAAATTTACATACTTTGGTCACATCAAGCGTCACGATGGCCTGGAAAGAACAATACTAGAGGGCAGGGTCCCGGACGCAGAGGCAGACCAAGAAGATGATGGCTACAAGATATTAAAGAAACCATGAACATAACCATCGACGAAGTGGTGGGAAATGGCAGAAACAGAGTGAATTTCAGATGTGCTGCAAAGAGAGCAACGTCCTATAAAGGATACGCACCTGATGATGATGATGATGAATAAATAGCAGATACAGGAACATAATTTGATAGTACTTAGAAGCAATCTAAAAACCATAATGAGATCTGCCAGAGAGAAGGTTAAAGACATGCAGACCAAAGACAATCTGGTGACGCACGGTGAAGACAAAGATGGACAATGTAGGTCAGACTTGGAGTACTCACAAAGGGAGGTCTTCTTCTTCTTCTTGCGTTGTTCTTCACGATCAATTTTAATCACTTGATATGTTTGATCTTTGCCAAGAACGTGTATACGTTGCACATTTGGTTTGTAGGCCCAAACGCATGACTTCTACACGTTTAGGACAGTGCATCGATTTCAGCCAAACCTCCTAGTCGCCTCTACGACATGCGTGGCAGGTAACAGTGGTTCTATTCTTTACACCCAAATTTGGGCCCGGTAACCACTCGGGCACAAAGGAGTGACAGGCCTAGCAGGATGGAAAATTTGTTGTTAATTTACAAAATGTGTTGTAACTGTGTCAAATGGTCACTGCTGTTTCAGTTCATGTTCAACGAAAACAAGAAATGTGATTCTATAGCATGTGATGTTGTAAAGAAATGTAGATATTTAGTTTAGTTTAGTCGTCAGATCATCATCAGTGCACATTAAACCAATTAGTCTCTTAGTCTTCCCATCTCATCCCCAATATGTCTCACAGCATGTGACAACTAACGACACCAGTTCTTTGTTCGTTTCCTACTGTTCTTTGGCTTCCAGTATATGCTCTTGTTTAGCTACACCACATTTGATTTGGCATTCCGCGTAGCCTGGTTATTCTTGCAGATTCCCCACCATCCTTTGAATCATTTACACTCCCTTAGTGAATTTAGAAGAGCTAAGAGTTCTTGTAATTTTCTGCTGCACAATTTGAAGTTGAGGTGATCAGTTTTCTTCATTGCTACTTTTCACTTCCATAATGCAATCGATTCCCCTCGTGGATCCATCTGGATATTTTTCCAGAGATCCCTGATCTCAGTGTAGGTGAGATGGAGTTCCTAGTCCTATAGGAGACGGATGGTAAAACGTAGGTCCTGTGTCTAATCTGAACACATAAAAGAACCTGTGGCAGTTCAAAATCGAGAAGAGCAGGCTTAGGTGGGGCTAAATTCATTAGAAAAGATTAAAAATATAATGTCTACAAAAATATCTTCACCATCTTCAAAATTACACCGGAACCCTCGCCGGTGCTACGGAGTTCGTGCACTGCAGCTGAGATCTTCATGCCTAACAAAGAGATCGAAGCACATATGGTTAATTACCGTAGTGCAATGATGCTGGTCCTATCAAATCAGTCAATCGATTCACCCATCATGCCATGTATATATTCCGCTTTGACCTTTATACATTACAGGGGGCCTGCAAGTAATTTCTTCAAACCGCTTTGTCCTGGTCATCTCGCTCAATCTTCTCATCATTCCATAGCTGGAAAGTAAACATGAACTGTAAAACAAGCACTCACACAAGTTTAAAATACTATCTCTAATTTAATGTAGAACACTATTTATATTTTTAGAAAATGGTATCGACTGTCAAGATGGACGCAGATTTCTTCACAGGATATAAACAAACCAGAATGAGACATAATGAGATTTTGATTTCTGTTATGCTGCCTTTCACTAAAGAGGTAATTCTCAACATACTCACTACTCTCAAATAGGCTCAATATTATGACCCTGTTTCTTCAGACTTGTCAACATTATGAGCAGAATGATTGCAATCATTAACACTACCAATTGCATTTTCAATCATATGACACTTATTTGTAGATAATTGTACTTTATAGTATATTATACATATAATTCAATGCTACATAGAACCAATACTGACATACGGATGCAAGTCATGAACAATAAACAAACAGATAAAAAAATCTCTGGAAGTAGTAGAGATGAGGTTTTACAGAAGAATGATGAGAATCCCATGGACTGCTAAAATGACTAATGTTGAAGTGTTGAATGAGATCAAAACACAGAGAAAGCGTATAATATAAGAAGGAGAAAATCATAATTTTTCTGACATGTGATGAGAAAAAGAGGTTTAGAAAACATTGTGACATCGGTAAAATCGAGGGCAGACGAGATAGAGGAAGACAGAGAGAAAATGTTGGATAGCCTGACTTCATGGCACGGAAGAGCGTCAACTTTTGAGATGATAGCAAACACCAGAGACAGATGATCACCTACGCCAGCCGGCACGGCACCTGATGATGATACATATAAATCGTAAATGATTTTTCTTTTGTCCCGCTATGAATTCAGGTGTAGTCATGGCGTCCAATATGGCGCCTCTGATTGAATTCTGCGAGAAGGCTTACTTTTCTTATCGCCACTTTCCCTGACCATTCAGTCAAGCATTACTCCGAATTCAGAGGTAGAATTGAGATCAGTGTGTGATCTTTATCCTATTTCATCAAAGCATTGCCTTCTCTATAACTGTCTTCTCTATAGAGAAGAGTTAGCCGTGGTCAAAGTGTGGTGAAAAAAAAGTAAACAGCAACGAGACAGCTTTCATGCCATCTGGTATATTGGGGAATACAGTGTTATGTTCTGTATTTTCATTGAGCTTGGCACATGGTGGGTGATTTATATCTGACATTATATCTACATCCCCACTTTTCTCCCTACAACTACCACTATCATTGCAATCACTGTGATCTTCATGACCACTACTACCATTCCATCATCGCAAGTACCATATTAATGCCACCATCATTGCCGCTGTCATACTCACCTCCACTATCATCCTCATCATCACTATGACAATCATTCTGACAACTGTCATCATCACCTCCATCATCACCACTAGCATCACTAATACAATGTCATCATCAATATTAGCTTTCTTACTGTCATATTATCACCATATTGTTACTGTCATCATTTTATTTCTTATCGCAGTAACCACTAGCATCCTCACCACTTTCACCAGTTTATTAAAGGTTTTTTTGTATAAATTACTTATGCTCTTGCTTCAGTAAAACTGCCTGCTGTAACTATTTCGCACATTTTTCCCAATTGTGAGAATGGCTGTGATCATCATCTAGTATAGTTACTGCCAAAATAGAAAGGAATGGCAAACTACTTTATAGATATTGCCAAGGCACCCATGATTAGTAAGACTATCTAAATCAATATTTTGGACATATAAAAGAACATGAATCTCTGGAAATGTTTGTTCTGTGGGCATTATACTGAGCAGACCAGGAGGAAGTTTTACCTCGAGAGGAAGACCAAGGAGAAAATGAGTGCAAGACATCACAGACAAGTTGAGTATGACAGTGGCAGACCTCTGAAACCTCATACAAGACAGGGAGAGATTTAGAGTTGCTGTCAAGGGAGCAGAGTTCTCACAAGGACAAGCTAGATGATGATAATGACTACCTCTGAACTCTAATAATCTGATTGCTTCTGTTTTTATTGTAAGTAAGACAATCACATAATATTTATATGTAAACATTTAAAAAATAAAATTGTGTTTTTGATAAAATCTTATCGTAGTAGGTTTCTGAAGACAAAGGTCATGTCCCAAACCTACACCACAGTCAAGGGCTCTTTAACATGCTCAGCTTTAACACAGGACCTACATTTCATCATTTATCTCAGATAGGACTAAGCACAACCCTCTCAACCGTCTCACCCACAATGAGATAAAAAAAATCGCTGGAAAATAACCCTACATAGGCTGTCAACCGGGTAGTTTTGAAGCTCAAGTCAAGCATTGTTTCTCCTTACCACATAAACTCCCTATTTTGAACATTCTTGATTGTTTTATTTCATGATTGCTTGATTACTGTTTCCACATTAATATTAACATTTCAGAATGAGTATTTCTTTGGCTACAAGCAGGCTAGCCGTAAGGACGATGACATTTCAATTGTTAATGCTGGCATGAGGGTTGACCTTGGTGACACAGGCAAATGTATTCAGGATATTTCCTTGGCATTTGGAGGAATGTCTATAAGAACTGTACTGGCTACAAAAACAATGAAGGCTTTAAAGGGAAGGTATGTGTTCAGATTGTTTTAAAAATATAATAATAATAATTTTTTCCTCTCGTACCGTTATACATTCAAACAGGAACAAAAATCCAGCCCTTCGAAACGAAGTGCAACAGAAAGATCTTATGAATACAATGGACAGAAAAAGAAAGAACACTGATGTCCTGAAAGAACTGAATGTTAAAGATAATTGCTAAATAAATAATATACTATACAGGAAACTAATAATTGGCTAATAAATAATATACTATATATGCACAAAAGTTAAATTATTTAGGTCATGTGTGATTCCTGTACTGACCTACGGTTGTGAAAGTTGAAATCAATAAAGAAAATTGATAAGAAACTGGTCAGCTTTGAGAATAAATGTCTCCAAAATTATTAAAAGTAAAATGGAGTGATTTCGTTTCTATAACAACACAGTGAGAGATAGAACACACCAACAACCCATATCAAATATTATAAGGAAACGAAGGTGGAAATATTTAGGTATATTCTTAGATCAGACGAAAAGAGACTAAATCGACAAGTCCTTATGTGGTCACCAGTTGGGAAAAGAAAATGGGGAAGACCAAAGACCACTCTTCGAAGAACCATCCAACAAGAAAGTAAACTATTGGGATGTAAAACCATACAAAATCTCCAATTGCTAGCAACGAACCGCATCACACGGAGATCTAAAACCTCTGCCCTATGTGTCACCTTTGGCACGAAAGGAACAAACTAACTAACTAATACAGGAAAACTAGATACTTTGGTCACATCAAGCGTCACGATGGCCTGGAGAGAACAATATTAGAGGCAGGGTCCCAGGACGCAGAGCCAGACCAAGAAGAAGATGGCTACAAGATATTAAAGAAACCATGAATATGACCATCAGCAAAGTGGGTGAACTGGCTAGAGACAGAGTGAATTTCAGATGCCTGCAAAGAGAGCAACATCCTATAAAGGATACACACCTTGATGATGACGTTATACGTTACATTGGACCTGCAAGTAATTTCTCCATACATCTCTATCCTGGAACTCGCTCAATCTCCATGGAACTGAGACCAATATTTCTTGCCTCTCTCAGCAAAGTTTTTTTCAGTGTCTCCTTACGTCCTCTTTTTCTTGTACCCTTTGCATCCCACTTCAATGCCTGCTTTGATATTCTTGATCATTTCTTTTCAAGGTGTGTCAACTATCTCCATCTTCTTTCTTATAACAGTTGTCACTAGTGGTTGACCAGACATTTCTCTCATTTCATCACTTCTCCTGAATTCGTTAAATTTTTTATTCATTATTTTTCGCAGACATCTATTTTCAAATGCATTCTACTTGCTTTCTATAATTTTTTTTTTAAATATACAGCAAGTAGTTTTTATTTGTTTACCTATTTTCGTTGTTTTCATATTAATGTAGAGTTCATATAACCATTTTGAAAGATTATGACTTAGAGAAGTAGAAAAAAATTAGTAAATAAAATGTCAAAACGTTGTCATGGAAACAATACAAAATGGCCACCAAAAACAAAATTTCAAATCCTATATGGCTCTGAATCTAATGAATGTAAATGAATTCTGTTTTCACTCTAAGCTGCGCAATTGTAATATCTAAAATATTACTCATTCTTTTAGGATATATTAGATATTAAATTTTTCAAATTTCTAGGGTAAGAATTCTCTCAAAATTCGAATCAAAAGTTGTTTTTTTGTACCCAAATTCATCAAAATATAATATTTAATCATCTAAAAAGCATGTAATATTTTGTAAAATTTCAGACAGAGTCACCTTAAAACAGTAATATTTGAAAGCAAATAACAAGTTTTTTAAAAAGCTTAAAGGTATTATACTTTGTTGTCAGTCAAACAGATTTAGTCTCTTGCTTAATTTTATCTAGTTTAAGTATATAGAAATGCTGCTGTTCTTCTATATCCTCTATTCTCTAATCCTGCTTTGCCTCACAGTGTCAGGATAAGAAGAGATTTCTAGAACATGCTTTTGTGTGCTTCATAAACAGTGTTTTTTGTAGTCTTTGTTATCTCTGAGGTCCACCTTTTGCTTTAAAATAATGATATTGTAGTTCCTTGTTGCTTTAACTGAAAATGAAAATCGTGGCATATCCTTTACAGGAGGTAGCAATCAACCACAGTAAACGAGTCGGATTTCTAGACAAACTTATACGTTGGTAGTTTGCCATTGCTTTCTGAATGGTGAGGTCTATTTTACTTTGTAAAAATTCCATGGAAATGAATTTGTTTCCAAACTTGCCCACCACAGAGTTTGAACCAGGTACGCTTGGGTTGTGATCGAGCTCGCTACAGCTTAAACTACAGATGCTCACACTTTAACTACAGAATATTATTCCCTTAATATATATCAGCTCCAGTCACCAGTTTCACCTGCAGTAACTGTGGCAAGGATTTCCACTTCAGAATAGGCCATTACAGCCACAACAGATGTTTTGATTCAGGACAGATCAAACTATGTGACACAAAACCTATCGTCTCCTGAGAAAAAGAGACCAATGATGATGATGATTATTCCCTTACATGTTTTTTTCATTGATTACAAAAACTTACATTAATTTACTATAATGCTTTCTCGACTCAGAAAATGGGATGAATCATTAGTAGAGGCTGCCTGTTCTCCTGACTTGCTACCGATGGATCTTCTTCTTGAACCAGGATCACCTGGTGGTATGGTTGCTTACAGAAGGACTCTAACTCTGAGCTTCTTCTTCAGATTTTATACTGCTGTCACATGTTGTATGCAAAAGGTAAATGTTTTCATTGAATTATTTGTTCTTTTAATTTTATATGTTTTGTTAAAACATAAAATTAGAGTTGCAGCAAAGTTGAAATAACAAAATAATGAACATAAAATGGGATGAATTCAGCAGAAGTTAGAAATCAGAGAAATGTTGGTCAACCACTTGCAACAGCTGTTATAAGAAGGAGAAGATAAAGTGGGCATAGTCTGAGAAGAAATGATCAAAGAATGCCAAATAGTAATAGGAGCATGGAAGACTGATAATGTTGTCATCAGTCTCACTACAGAACAAACTCTTTAAAGATCTTGACAACCTGAAAGCAGTTGTCTTTTTTAACATATTTAAGTTGACAGCTGACAGGGAACAAAGATAAAGGAGTAATATGGAAGTTTAGTTTAGTCATCAGATCATCACCACTGCATATCGAATCAATTAGTCCATAAGTCTTCCAATCTCTTCCTCAGCATGACTCTCAGCATGGGACAATTAATGACACCAGTTCTATGTTGGTTTATTATTATTTTGTTGCTTTCAGTATTGTGCTCTTGTCTAGACAGAGATGAGGTGTCTTAGAAGAGCTGCAGGTGGGACAATAAGAGACAAAATTAGAAATGAAGAAATCAGAAGGAGACTGGATGTGAAATCAGTTATGCAATTCATAAAAGAACAACAGATTAAATGGTTTGGACACCTGACCAGAATGCCCTGGTATTGCCTACCACAGGAGAGCCACACAGAAAAGGTATAATGAGTACAAGGCAAGAGGAAGACCACACAAAAGATGAAGCGACGTCATCAAGAACAGCCTTATGAACATGAATATCAGCTTACAAAGTGCCTTAAAAAAGCACACACAAGATCACTACGTTTCACCCCCAACACTTCCATAAAGAAGTAAATGGTGGAAGAGAAGAAGAAGAAGCTCTTGTCTAGCTACACTACTTTTGACTTAGATATTCGATGCAGTCTGGTTAGTCATGCATAGTCCCCAGCCATTTCTTGAATTGTTGACACTCCCTTACGGAATTCAGAAAATCAGCCTGGTTCATTGCTCGCCCTCTTCCTACAGTATCCATATCTGCAAGCCTATCAGCACATTCATTCCTCTTTACATATGCATGCCCTGGCACAAAAATAAAACTGATTTTTGTTTGACTAGATCTCTTCAGAGACTCTAACCAATATCTTTGAGTCCAGCTTATCTCAATCTTGCTGAGCCACTAAAAAATCATGCATGAATAAATGTCTGCGATTACTTCCAAACATGAAATATGGAAGGAAATCATGAAAATAAATAATTATAAAAGAAGATACATGGTGACCGTCAAGATATGGTGCTAAGAAAGATTGCTGAGAGTAGAAGATACTAAACCTATTCAGACTTGTCATTGAAAAAATTAAAAATGTATGAAAAAAATTAATATAATTTTGAATAATTTAATTAGAGTTCTCATGCACATAGAAATGTTTCAACAGAAAAGCAATATGAAAAATATACCACCAGCAGTTGCAAGTGCAAGAGAACCACTTCTGCGGTGTAAGTAGAGGAAGTCAGTTTTATAGTACCCAGCAGCAAAGTACTTCTGCTACAGACACCATTGGGAGACCATTAGTGCACAGAGCAGCTCTTGCACAGTGTACGGGAGAGGCAGTTTATCTGGATGATATACCTGTGGGTGAAGGCAAGGATGCTTATTAGATAAACACATATATGAGACTGCTAAATTTTAGAGATGGCTAGATAAATGCTTACATGAGGTTGCTATGTTTTAAAGATTGATAAATGCTTACATGAGGTGCTATGTTTTAGAGATTGATAAATACTTACATGAGGTTGCTATGTTTTAAAGATCAATAAATGCTTACATGAGTGGCTATGTTTTAAAGATTGTTAAATAAATGCTTACACAATGTGCTATGTTTTAGAGATGACTTGACTTATAGTGCTACGCTTTTGTGGAGCATAGGGCCTCAACAGTTGTTCGCATTTTCTTGGTCTCTGGCTGTTCTCTTTATGGTCTCCTAAGACAGTAGAGCACTCTTTAGTCCAAAAAGATTAAATTCTCAGGTCTGTTTAGGGCATCTCTTTTCGTTCTATCTTGAAGGTTCAATCACTCAAGGGCTTGTCTAGTGACACTTGACTGTGTCTTCCATAGGTTATGCTCCGACCCATTACCATTTTCTCCTCTTGACCTGGGTGATAATGTGTTCCTGACAGGTTCTTATCAACAGGTCTGTGTTTGTAACTCTTCATACCATCCTTGATTGAGAGATGGCTAGATACATATTTACATACGACTAAGGCTACCATTTTTAGAGAATGTTAAATAAAACTTATATGTGGCTACTTTGTTTCCTTCTTCACCCTTCACCCCTAGGAAGCATAATTCTGCAACCAAGGTCTTCCAAGCCTGCCTATCCAAGGACATCCTTCCAGATCTCTCACTCTCTCCCCATTTTCTTGCATTCTGTTACCAACTCACATCTCCAGGTGTTCCTGGGTCCTCCCCTACCTCTATTGGGGGTTCCATCGGAGAGCCTGTCTTGTGATGCTGTTAGGGGTTTCCTCAGTGTGTGTTCTATCCATCGTCACCTTCTGCTCCTTATCTCTTGTTCCACCTGTCATTGTCCTGTTCTATCCCAGAGTTCCCTGTTTGTAGTCTTGTCATACTTTGTTTAGAGATTGATAAAAAAAAAAACTTTTATGTGGCTACACTGTTTTAGAAATTGTTAGATGAGCAATGACAAATATTATTGTAGTACTTGATCATTCCAAAATCTCTTTATCTCATTAAAATTCTGTAATATTTATTATTTTATATATTCACTGTGGGACGAATTAGCATAATGCATAAGCGTTAATTTATTGACTCGGGCACAAGAGTGTTGTAGGTTCAATCCTACACTTGATGTTTTACATGGGAGGAAAGAAATGGCTCACTAACCTCCTGCACACTAGGGTCTATAAACGTGAAGAGACAAGCACTTCATACTTTAAGGTCTGAAAAACTACGGAACTTTTATTTTTATATATTCACTATTCAACATTTTATTCATTTTCTGATAGAATCAATTTTTGGAAATATTTGAACTCTCTTACAGGTGAACTTTTTGTTGGTCTGGTAACCAGCAAAAGAGCTCATGCTAAATTAATCAAAGTTGACTTTTCACTTGCAATGTCTATGCCTGGTGTTGTGGATGTTGTAGACTACAAAGATGTGCCCAAGAACAATGAGTGGGAGGCATCTGAGCAAGTGTTTGCCGAGAAAGGTGAGATGAACTAATTTTATTAATAATATACATGCTACAGTAAACTTTTCTTGCATATTTTATTTCAAAATGATAATACAAAGGTACATTTGTACATGTCAAATCAGTTTTTAGGAACAGTTTTCAGGCGGGAGAACGATAACAGTGACATCCGAGTTATAGACTGTTAGAACCGCAATAGAGTAGTGGTTAGTGCACTTACTTCATAGGCATATGAACCGGGTTCATTTCCCCAGTGGTGGTGGAGATTTTTCTGACCATACAACTTCCAAGTTTTTTTCAGAGATCACTAAAAATCTTGCTGAAACTGCTGAGTTCAGGCTTTGTGCAATACCCTTTGCATGGGGTGGGTCAATTTCTGCTGAGAAAAACTGCCATAGGGGGAAACTGGGTGCAATAAATTTAATCCTTGGCGCAATAAATTTAATCCTTGACTGTTAAACTTTAAATTTTAAATAATGAAAGAATATCTGTTATAAATAAACTGATACACTACACGGACTCTGTGTGAGCTACAAAAGACAGTGAAGTTCATACAAGAGACAACATTGAAATATATAGATATATTTCAAGCGACAAAGGAAGGAAGGAAAACTATACATTTTTTTACTTTTAGCTTGTTTGTATATTTTTAAACTACTGCTTTTTTAGTTGTGAAAGTCAAAACTATAATTTGTACACGTTACTAATTCAGGTCATTCATGAAGGTCAGGTTATTGCTGCTGTTGTTGCTCAACTCATGCGAAGCACAGAGAGCAGCACGTAGTGTGGAGGTTGTGTATGAGGACATTGAACCTATTGTTACAATCAAGCAGGCTATTGACAAACATTTGTCTTATCCAACATCAGCTAAAGTAAGAGTGATTATCATTTTGTGAATTTAAACGTGTATCTTTTTCCAGCATCCTTCTTTCTCGAATATTGTCTCACAGCATCAGGATAAGAAAAGATTTCTAGATTTCTTTGTACATGATGTCTTTCACAGCCTCTGTTATTTATGTGGTCCACCTTTTGCAGAGATAACCTTCTGTCTTGTATCCACTGTATCAGAGTAACATTTCCCTTTGAGGCGCACTGTTGGTAATCTGCTTATGTGCCGAACTATTTAATTTGTTATTTCTTAGTGGAGTTCAGTACTAATGTTACACCCACGTATTTCCTGATGTCTTCGCTCATAAATTAGTCTTTTCTTGATACTTCCAGCATTCTGCATAGACCCTTCGTCTCTGACTAGTTTTCTTCTGTCTTTTGAGTCAATATCCAATTTGGCACTGAGAGAATAATGTCGGAAGAAAGATTGTACTGTACACTGATTCCAGCAACCATTAGAATCAAAATGAAAGAAGAACCTTGTGACTGTAGGAGCAGGGGTTGAAATGGAAAACTAGTAAAGGGAAACAACTAATGAATCAAAACATCCCCTAGCCTCTGTAGACTGTTAAATGCCAGTCACTTCAAATTTATATACTGAAGTATGCAGGAGATAGAAAGGCAAATTCCTTTTTTCACTTGTGAAATGTCAGTTGCATGAATGTAAACCACAATCATTTGCTGTCCAATTTGGCAAGGAAACATTCTATGGGTTGTGCTAATCTATATCATGGAATAACTAAATGACAATAAATTATATATTTTTGTCAATGCAATTTAACAGTGTTTAATCTTCTTCCTTTTTTTAGCATTGGCATTTAATTTTAAATTTTTGTGTAATATGTTAATTATTTTCTTCATCCTTTTTTGGCTCTTATTACTTGATGAAATAATAATCTAACTGTTACATTTTAATATTATGTTATTTGTATTATTACATTTTGTATAATTATTTTCTTACTTTAAGTATTTATAATTTTTTCCTATTTAGATTAAAATTATTTTTTTATCTTCAACTGTTGCCCACAGCTTAGTCAGTAAATTTAAGAATATTAGTTGTTTCTAAATATGATTTAAGTTGAACTTATTACATTATATCAAATGTTGAAGATAATGTCTTTGTACTTTCATAAAATAAATTTGTTGTATCGATAAATATATGTTTGTTGACATTTTTCATGACAAATGGCTTAGCATGTACATAAAATGTTTTGAGAATTGTAAATAAAAGTGCTCAATGTTTTAGAGATTGTTGCCTGTGAGGAACAATAGGCAGCAAAAATCAGTCACACTGCACCTTTCATAAAATCATGATGTAGAACACAAAAGTAAGTAAATATAATGACGGAAAAAGTGTGTGGCTTTTGACTAACTGTTCGCAAGATTAGCAGATCACAACAATCTGGAACTGAGCTGGGAGCGAACAGCCTGAGAGCTGTTAGAGAACACTGACTAGTTTATTTAATATTCAATAATTTATTATTTAAAAAAATTCCTGTATCAAATCGAGTTCACTCACTATCAGAATCTTCATGCACGCTCTCGTTTGCAGCCTACAACGGTACCAGACAGCTGAATAAACCACTAGACTCTGTTGTAGACACCCATTTTGCGACGGTCAACTGAAAAAAATAACACTGTCATTGACCCAGTAAACCACGATGTTTTGATTTGGGTTCCTTTACTTTACTTACCTTTCTCACTTTTTCAGCTTTCTGACGGATAATATAAAACTACAATCTAGAAGTGAAAACTATAACTAAACAACGTACTTGACTTTCATCTTGTAAAAGATGCTTTTCAGGACACATCGTTGAAGAAATAGTGCATGTGTTTAGGCCAGAACATTCAAGTTATCAACTTTGTGTTTATCAAAGATTTAAAAAGTTATACCTACTCCCAGTCCTCTCAGAGCGTAAGTATGCAAACATAATTTATTTGAAACCTCTTTTTCTTTACTCTGTTCAGTTTTGTTTTCTTGTGTTTCTTATGTCAGCTTAGTCCATCTATTGCATGGTCCTCTTTTTCTTTCAATCACTTCTGTTGATTCATGAGACAACCCTTGAATTCTCATTAGAGTGTGTAGTCTTGGTAATCCCAGGTTAATGCTGGCTGATAATTTAATTTGTTGCCTCTTGGATGAATTTATAATGATTTGTTACAACTTTTTTTTGATTGGTTGGTTGCTCAACTGGTCTTTGTTGTTACTAGATTTCTGGTTTTGTACGATAGTGATTGTTGTCAGGAAATTAGTTTAAATAAATCTTTTGAAAGTGGCTATGAATTTGTTTTAGCAGTAGTCACTAGTTGTTTGTTGGTCGGTTGACTGTCAGCAACAGATATAATCATTGTAGTCAGTCAGGAGTCATAAAGTAACTGAGTTAACAGAGACCTAGGGAAAATCACCAGTTTAATTAAAAAACGTCAAAATCATGATGTTTTTTGGCTTATCTTGGGGAGGCACACATAGTGTTTCAATTGTAAATCCAGTTATGTCAGATCAAGTTACAACATCAAAGTGGGTTTAAACAATCAAGTGTAGGATGTACTTCAAGAAAGTATAGAGACTTGATGAAAATGACAAATATTGTTAGTACTGATCATTCCAAAATTTCATTATCTCATTCAAAATGTCACCTTATCGTTAAGTGGTCTGGGCTCAGCTCCGCAATGCGCATGGAATTTTTCCGAACGCAACGGCTCTCAGGTCGAACCAGCCTCAACTGGGTACCAGACATGCTCTGGGAAAGTAAAGGCGGCCAGCGTGATGCTGACCACATCACCCATTGTGTGCCGACGGTCAATGAAAATACAGGCCTAACACTGTATTGACCTAGTACTATATACCACGAGGTATGAAAGGGTTCCTTTACTTTACTTTACTTTACCTTATACGTTCACTAGTTTGCCATTGCTTTCTGAACGGATAATATTGCAAAAGCATAAAAACTACCATAGCCTAGTATATTAAGTGACTGAAAAAACTATAACTAAAAGTATCTTGACTTTCATACATATAGGTACAACGAGGGGATGTTGATTCTGGATTTGCAACCTGTGATCACATCGTTGAAGGAAATATGCATGTGTCAGCCCAAGAACATTTCTACTTGGAGCCACAAGCTTGTGTGGTGTATCCACAAGATGTTGGGGAATTAGAAGTTATAGCCACTACCCAGTCCCCTACTCAGATGCAGGTAATATGCATTAACATAATTTATTAGAATACTCTTCTTCTTCTTCTTCTTCTTTACTCATGTTGAACAGGATTTTGTTTTACATTGTGTTTCAGTTTATGGTCAGAGAGCAATTTTCATGTCTGTTTTCTTCATTGTGTTTTTGGTACCTACTTTATGTTTACTTTTCAATCACTATTTGCTTAGCCGGATTACACTGAGACAACCTGTTAGAATAGTCACCCATTAGAGGTTGTGTAGGGTCTTGGTCATCCCAGGTTCACAGATGCTGCCTTTTGTTATCTAATTTCTTGCCTCTTAGGTTTAATTTATAATGCAATTCAGTCTACTATTAACTTGTTGGATGGTTGGCTGGTTAGGCTGGTTGATTGGTTGGTTGGTTAATTACTCAGTCAGATAGTGAGTTAGTTAGTCAGTGAATTAGTTAGTAAATTAGTTAATCAGTTTGTGAATGTTAGTCAGCTAGTGAATTAGTTAGTTATGCAGTCAGTCAATAAGTTAGCTAGTTAGTGAGTTGACTGGTCAGTCAATCAGTAGGTTAGTGAATCAGTTAGTTAGTCAGTCAGTGAGTTAGTGAATTAGTTAATGAGTTAGTCAGTTAGTTATTCATCTAGTGAGTAAAATTCACCATTAAGTTTTTCAAAGAGCGTCAAATCATGTATGTTTTGTTGGTATTTATTTGCAAGTGAGACATTTCACATAGTGTTTGCTTTAATTGTAATAACCACCAGTTATATTGTCTAATGTTATCTTAGACATCAGTAAGTGTTAATCAATCAAGTAGTAGGATGTATCTTCAGTGTATCGCTTTCATCACAGCCCCCTGAAAAATTATGTTTCTAGCAAATTCTCCCGCCTCCTCCAGCGTCTTGTTCAGTTTCTTTGATGTTCTGCTGCCACTTTTGTCTTGGTCATCTCCTGCATCTTACTCCAAGAACCACGCCTTCCATTACCGTTCTCTCCAAACCACTGTGGCATTTAACGTGACCAAAATATTTCATCTTCTGAGACATGATGTTATTTATTAGCCAATGCTCCTAGATATGCAGGTTTTATAGGATGTCCTAATAGTAAATTTTATAGTAGTATTAATAGTGATCGTTTGTAGCTTAAGCGGTAGTACTTCGATCACAACCCAATACCTGGTTCAGACTCTGGGCGGCAAGTTTGGAAGCAAATTAGTCCCCTGAATTTTTACTAACGATAAAAATAGACTTCATTGTTCAGAATGAAATGACAAACTACTGAACGTATAAGTGGTGCCTAGAAAATTTACACTCGTTTACTATTGTTGATTGCTAAGTCCTGTAAAGGATATGCTACGAATTTCATTTTTAATAGTAGTATTAACAACTGTGATGATAACAGCATTACAAGTTATTGGTTATTTTATATTTCACAGAAAGCTTTAGTTAAAGTGTTGGGATTTTCAGCAAATCATATTACAGTTAAAGTGAAACGACTTGGTGAGTCATCTTCATTGTTTATCTCTACTTGACTTCAGAAAAACTTACTTGTAAAGTCATATATCTGCTTTTGAATATAAGTGTTACAGAAGAGTCCTCCGTATATCATGAACAGAGAAGAAAATAAGTATATCTATCTAGAAAGAACTCAAAATCAAAGACAGCTGGCTGATGCTACAAATAAGGATGAGTAAATTGAAATATTTTGGACTTATAAAGAGACACAAAATGCTGCAGAAGACCATCATGGATGGAGGCAAAACGGAAGACCATGAAGAAGATGGATTCAGGATGTAACTGATGGTTTGAGCATGATGGCTGTAGAGGCGGGACATCTGGCCTATGAGAGAGAAATTCCCAGGGACTGTTCGGGTGGCAAAGTTCTGCTCAGGACAAGCTACTTGATGATGATGAAAGTCATGTTGTATACATGGGAGACTGCCTAGAGTAGTTGATAGCAGCTCGACCTGCTAGCTGTGAGACGCCTCATAGCTCGGGTTCGAACCTACTGTCCGGCATTTGTTCGAGTCCCTGGTCTTACTCAGGACGATAACGTGAGTACCTCTGAAGTCTGAGAAAATCTGCCTGTATGGCGAGGAATACTAATTACGAGTACATTGAGCACACGGCTGCCAGTGTAAGTAATTTACAATGTGCACGCTGCTGCCATTGTAAGAAATTGGAAAAACGGATTTTCACGCAAAAATCAGTTTCAGAGATGAAACTTCGTCTGAGTTGAAAGCGGACGAAAGAAAGAAAGAGAGAGAGAGATGTTGTATACAAGCAAATAGTCTTTGATTTAAAGTAAATTACTTTATTTCCGATGTATGCAAAAATTCATGTTAGCATTGATAAGATTATTTGTAAGCTAGTCATTGTGGATAATATTTGTAATATGTCACTGAAATGTGATTTGCATTGATAAATTAAACAAAAGATATAATTCTTTTAGGAGGTGGCTTTGGTGGTAAAGAAACCAGAACGGCAGGCATCATATTACCAAGTGCTGTAGCTGCAGTAAAGTATGTCTTCTTTGGTAAAATTATTTTATCATCCATTTTACTATATTTTACTATAATGTCATCAGTGGGCGTCTGTAGCTTAAACGGTAGTGAACTCGATCACAACCCAAGCGTATCTGGTTCAAACTCTGCGGTGGGCAAGTTTGGAAGCAAATTCATTCCGTCTGATTTTTACGAAGGTAAAATAGACCTCACCATTCAGAAAGCAATGGCAAACTACTGAACGTATAAGTGGTGCCTAGAAAATCAATGACTCGTTTATTGTGGTTGATGGCTATGTCCTGAAAAGGATATGCCACGATTTTCATTATTTTAACCATTTCATCAAATAATTTTTCGTCCCAAATAATTTTAGTAAACTGGTAAACCAAATAGTATCATTACTCTGAACAAATTGTGGCATATCCTTTTCAGGTCGTCACCATCAACCACAGTAAATGAGTCTTTGATTCTCTAGGCTCCCTTATCGTTCAGTAGATTGCCAATGCTTTCTGAGCGGTGAGTCTATTTTACCATTCATAAAATCCACGAGAACAAATTTGTTTCCAAACTGTGCACCACAGAGTTTGAACCAGACACAATTGGGTTGTGATCAAGCTCACTACAGATAAGACACAGACGCCCAATAAGCTACCATAACGCTAAGTTATCTAATCACTGTGTGTGTAGACATACTTAGTTTAGTTAGTTAGTTTGTTCCTTACGTGCCAAAGGCGGCACATAGGGCAGAGGTTTTAGATCTCCATGTGATGCGGTTCGTTGCTAGAAGTTAGAGATCTTGTATGGTTTTACATCCCAATAGTTTACTTTCTTGTTGGATTGTTCTTCGAAGAGTAGTCTTAGGTCTTCCACGTTTTCTTTTCCCAACTAGACATACTTACGTAGCCCTAAATCTGAGGTGGGAAACATTTTATATGCCAGCGCCAGACATGAAACATTTGAGAATGCAGAGAGCCTGATACTCTCACATATTGAAAACCTTCTTAGTGTTAGTTAATTTGCATGTACATCCTAATATAATGTAGAAATAATGTTACTGAGGCAAAGTAGAAAATGGAAATGAGAGGGGGGAGGATGCAGAGAGGAAAAGGGAAAAAGAAATTGACTATAAATGAGTAGTTTACAGATTTTTTTAGATGATCTTATGTGAACTTTTTACACAAGTCTTGTCTAAATATGTACTGTTTGTAACAATGTTCAAAACTGATATTTTACAGATCTTGTTTTGGCTAACAATAATTCCACTATTTTACCAAGACATCTCCAAATATGGTGGTGTTTGGCTAACAATAATGCACAAGATTTCAACAAGACATATCCAAATATGATATTGTTGGCTAACAATAATGCACAATGATGTTATCAAGACATAATTCGTAGTCCATCTTACCTTTAACATGCGACATTCTTCGCTGTTTTACATTTCTTGTTTAACAACATTACAATGGTGTAACTTGTGACAAATGTTTACCAATTTTTAATACCTTCCTTATGGACCTACAATCCACTTTCCCATCCACAATTTCTTCTTTTCCTTACCATTTATCTAATGCACAGACAAAGCAATATAACTCTTTTGATCTCAAATTAAACTTATACAATTTACATCCCAATTACTATTTGAGGGGTGGGGGTGTTCCTCTGTGGCGTGGAGGTAAGGTGCCAGCATCTTGCTTCAAAAGTACTCAGTTTGTTCCCCACTTGGAGCAATCGAGATATGTTTCCAGAGATCCCTGATCTCAGTGTAGGTGAGATCAAGTTACTAGTCCTTTCGAAGACGGACAATAAAATGTAAGCATCATGTTCAAGTTCAGCACGTAAAAGAACCCTTGGCAGTTTAAAACTGATAAGAGTGGGCTGCAAAGCTGCTGTCCATGCAAAATTCAAAAATTCATTAAAAAGATTAAAATAAAGTTGATACAAACAATTTTTACCATCTTCAAAATGACACCAGGGAGCCTTGCTGGTGTTACGGAGTTTATACACTGCCGCTGAGATCTTTCTTAAAGAGATCGAAGCTCACATGGTTATTAATGGATGTGCAATAATGATGGTCCTTTTAATCAATCAATCTACAATGATCAGATACATGTTTCCTGCTCAGGCAAATACAATTAACTATTTTACGCTTTAAGGACATGCCACAAATAGGAAAGTCCGTTGAGCCTCATAAAGCCGCACAACTGCGCCAGAGAGTTGATTCACTTAAGAAGTCTTCTGAGTTGATACTTCTACTATTTTATTCTATACTTTCAACCTTGTTATTCTGATTGGGTTGTCCAGTTTTCTTCAATTTAATTTATAATAATATATATATAGTTTTTTTTGGTGTTGAGATCGTAATTAAAAATCTTTTATTTTACTTTTGAATTAACTGTAAATTGAGAAATAAATGGGAAAGATTAAATAAAATATTAGCAGTGTATTTATTAGACGTGAATTGAAACAATTTAAATTTTAGTGATTAGTAATCCCACTAATAGTTTTTGGAAATGTGATGAGAAGATTTGAACACATAATAAGCCTGATGATGATGATGAAGTACTCCAGGCAGTTTATAGATGCCTAATCTCCTTCAATATCTTTAACAGTATATAACATTATAAATATTAGTGATCAGTGGAAGTCTTATAGTGGTACTATTTTTATACCATGAGGTATATTGGGTAATAAAGTGTTAGGCCCATATTTTTCATTGACCGTCGGCACACTATGGGTGATGTGTCAACATCACGCCAGCCTCTTTACTTTTCAGTGCTTTTCCTGGTACCCAATTGAGGCTGGATCAACCTGAGGGCTGCTACGGTCTGAAAAATATTTCAAACTTACTGTGGAATTGAACCCGAACCACTAGCTTAAGAAGTGAGTTCATTAACAACTACACTACTGCAGCTCTCAATGTAGCCTTATGTTCCATTGAAAATTGAAAGAAATGAGAGAGAGAGAGAGAGAGAAAGAGCAAAAGACTATATCTGATACATGTTTGATTATTTTATCAAAATATTTATTTCAGAACAAACAGACCAGTCAGATGTGTGCTGGACAGAGATGAGGATATGTGTTTGACAGGAACACGACACCCAGCTTATGTTACATACAAGGTTTTCATGATTATTTTACATAGCTATTCCCTCTATGTTTTTACTATCATGGAGGGGTGTGGAAGACTGACAGATGAGGCTATAACATCTATACTAGTCTTATACCTTTCATCCTTTTAGCCAATATACTCGCCTGAGTGGTTACCGGGTCCAAATTTGGGGCTGTAAAGAATAGAACCACTATTACCTGCCATCATTTCGAAAGAGGCGACTAAGGAGTTTGACTGAAATCGGATACATGTGTCCTAAGTGTGTAGAAGTCTATGCGCTTAGGGGCCTACCAAACCAATGTGCAACGTATAATGTTCTTGGCAAAGATCAAACATATCACAAAGAGTGATTAAATTGGTGGTAAAGAACAAACGCAAAAGAAGAAGAAGAAGCCAATATCTGGCTCACTGTATGTTTTAAGGTGGGAGATCCGGGTTCAATCTCCGGTAAGGCCATGGAGTTTTTTTTTATCTGGCGGTTGCATAAAAAAAATTCCTAGACTGAACAGTTTCCCTGCGAAGTTCTGCTAGCCATGGCTATTAAACTTACAGGCACATCCCCATCCCCATCGTACACCACCTAAAAGAGATATTACAGGAAGTAACGACAGTTTTTTTTGTAAATTTCAAATAAAAAAATGGTTTATAAGTCATTAGTTTAAAGTTGCGAATGCCAAGGTTGAACCTTGACACTAGCTCTCTGTGTGTGCTGGATCAATTCGCGGGCTGGCAGAAAAGCCACAGGTTTCCCAGATTCACGGTGTTCATGGCACCGAACCGAAGGTTACGATGTCCATGGCACCGAGCCGAAAGCTCAAGTGCTTCTGGATCGGGGCGGGGGAGGGAAATGTCATTAGTTTAGAGAAGTTGTAGAAATGAAAAGGCTGACAAACTTGCAGGGCTGGAGGAGCCTAACACAACCCCACCCAAAACAAAGTTTTACAGAAGCAAAGACTTTCCTGAAATCGTCCAGAAAAATGATGTAGATAAAAACAGAGGATATAACCCAGAGTACAATAACATAAATACATTAAATAGAGAAAAGTACAGACCACTGTCTTCAGACTTAGATTGAGACAGTATGGTCTCAGAGCACACCTTCATAGAATGGGTCTCAGGGACTCAGCTGCTGGCACATGTGGAACACCAAAGCAGTCCCCAAAGCATATCTTTTATGTTCTTCTTCTTCTTTGCGATCGCTTTTTGATGATTATACCGTTAGACGCGTTCTTATGATAAAATCAACTGTTGTCTGGAGCTCATCTCTAGTGCCATGTAGTTTTGAATGTAGTGTTGTGTTGTAGGGCCAGATTCTTTCTTGGGGAGGGACATCCCACCCGGCAGTCTTGCAGGACATTCTGTGAAACGTTCACGAGCCACAAGGGCAGCAGAGGTTAGGACAAAAATAAATGCTTAAAGACTGGTAGAAGTTTGATTCAGTCTGAGTGATCACACTCCTGAATGGCCAAGACGATAGCTGCTTCTGTCTGTCAAGTGTTGTTCTGATCTTTGCCTGTTCTTAATTTATTCTTTTCCATTCTATTTTCTGGTGATAAAAGTACATTCATTTATCTAAAACATTTATGTCATTAATTACAATTTAGTCTAAAAACTCAGCATAATCTGAACATACAACCTGTGCAGTGAACAAGTGGACAAAATTATTTCAACCACAAGTTTTTGTTGTTCAATGTGGTAGTAATTGTGGAGACCTGCAAGGTAAGGTAATGCTAAAATATATATTTATTGTTGCACATTCTAGATTGGCTTTAACAGTGATGGAAAGATTGTGGCTGTCAGTGCTGACCTTTACCTAAATATGGGACATTCTATAGACTTATCTCCAGCGGTAAGTTTACAAGAAATATCAATGTCTGGATGTGTGAGTCAGAGAGAGAGAGAGAGACGTTTTCTGGAGACTAACAGAACTTTTTTTGGAGAATTATTCATCATCACATAGCTTGTCCTGAGCAGATCTTTGCCACCTTAATATTATTCAGAATTTCCTCTCTCATAGGTCAAATGTTCAGCCTCTCAGCCGTCATTCTCAAATAATCAGTCACATCATGAATCCATCTTCTCATTGGTCCTCCTCCTCTCCTCTTTGCCATGATGCTTCCTTCCAAAATGGTCTTCTTCAACCCTTTGTGTCTTTATAAAAAAAAAGTTAATTGCATATCCTTTACAGGACTTTGCGAATCAACCCCAGCTTTTACGCTGTTTGTGATTTTTCTAGGCATTATTACGTTCAGTAGTTTGCCATTGCTTTCTGAAGGGTGGTGCCATCGTCCTTTTGTTAAAATCCACGCAAACAATTTGCCTGTCTGCAGCTGATCACCTCAGTCAGGGTTACATCGAGACCAGTCCTAACCTCTAAGCCCAGAAGCCAACCTGTGTCTTTTTACATGTCCAAAATAATTCAATTTTCTCAATCTTTTTGTAGTATCAGCAGTTTTCTTTGATTTTGAGTTTTTCTGGATAGATCTATTTGTTCTCATTTGGATGATCCTGTGTGTTGCCAGGGCCCAGGGGAACAAAAATAGTAACACTGCGACTACAAGGCTTGTCATAAGAGGGACTGAGGTAGGGACCTAGGAAGCTACCTAGTAAATAAAAGCATCGCAGAAATCAGATTGCTGACCTACTTGTAGGTGCATAACTGCACAATGCACATTCACTCTTAGGCTCAGATCACATACAAATTACAAAGAGTGGTTAACAACAAGTGGTCAATGTCAGCTTTGAAGACAGAGGTTTTATGATGTTCATATTTTCCTCTGACACTGGGTAAACTTTCTTAGTTGAAAGATCTTTTGCAGACAAGCTGTATGAAAGGTAGACAGTTTTGACATATCTTGTTCTGTCATTCTTCAGCATTCCAATCTATATTGTGAAGTGGATAGCATCCAGCTTTTGATATGCTAATTGCCAACTTTTCTACTGGTTTACTTTGAATTATCCATTCTTGTTGTGTCTTTACTATAGGCTGTTAAATTTTGTTTGGTACATTTTCATTGTTTTGTGTTTTAATCAAATAAAAAATTGCATTATTTTGTTCTTTCCTAGGTTTTGGAGACTGCTATACTTGCAATTGATAGTGCATACAATATTGAAAACTTCTGGGTCAGAGGTCACCTTTGTCCAACCAATCTGACCTCGTGCACAGCTTTTCGAGGTTTTGGTGGTCCACAAGCTATTATTATGGCTGAAAATTGGATAAACCATGTAGCAGAAACTTTAGGGATGTCTCCTGAGAAAGTGAGTTTAAGATCTTTACAAATGTATGGGTAGATTGTTGTGTCATGTAAAGTTGGGCAATCTGTTAACAATTATATGGCTTCTAACAGGTAAGAAGAGAATTGGAAAGGATATGTCATCATATGATATATGTTTGGTCCTTTTTTTCACCGTTATGAATATTAAAATGCGGCTCCCATGGGAGACCGTGTTTAATCATGAATCAAGTTTCTGTTGTGTATAAAGAAATCTACCTGAACACTGGGCTGACTAGCCATCATTAAATTTCTAGGTTCCGTCCGCCTGTCACCTGCTAAACAGCGACTAAGGCAGTAAGGCGCTAGCGTAGTTGTTATGAACTCCTGAAGCTGGTGGTCTGGTTCAGCTCCAATGTCGATTTTCCGACACGAGCAGTGACCCAGCCTCACTGACGACATGCTCTAAATAAGTGGCGTGATGTGAACATCACCCATCGTGTCGACGGTCAATGAATCAGGCCTAACACTGCATTGTAACACATATGAGGTCTTTACTTACTTACAGGCAGTAACAGCGTTTTTTTAAAATTTATTTTTACCAATACAAGTGTAGTTACAGTGCCTAATATGGCATGTTTACCCGCATTTAGTATGGGCGTAGTCACAGTGCCTAATATAAATTTTGTGATCGATTTATTTACATAAAGGCTTTCTTTCTTTATCACCCGTGTCCCTTGCCATTCTGACAAGCCTTACTCTGACTTCAGAGGTCATTTCTATTATCTATAGAATTTAAACAATGTCCCGACTCAAGCTGGCAGAAATATGGACAGAGCCGATGTCATCAATGCAGAATGTTCTCATTTATGTGATATGGGTGAGTCTCAGACACTCTATTGATTGCGAGAATTTGGAGTTAAGTCTGGACATGCCAGACAGTGTCATCTTCACTGTAGAGAGAGAAGATTTACTATTCACCTTTTCATGCGTACGGTGAGTAAGTGGACTTTAGGATGGCTGCTGCAGCGGTGGACGGAGCATGCATGGTAATGTCCAATGTGCTGTGGCTAGATTAAGTAACATAACATCTATATGAATTAATTTACTTATGAATCAGGATAGTGTGAAATTTCAAAGAAGAGATAATGGATACATTGTACTTTTCAAAGTACATAAAAGATAACAAATATTGTAAGACTTGTCAATCACATCATATTTTGGCATTAAAAACTAGTTGTGTAAAACATTTAACAACTTATTTCATTTGCACACGGCATAGAACTATTAAAAGCAATATTAACAACATGAACTTGTGTGTTGGACCACTGGGTACTGCTGTATTTGTTGAGGCAGAGATCGGAGCACCTGTAGACATGTCCAGAGTGCTTAAAATACCTCATAACTGATTAAAATCTGAAACAGACTGAATAGACAAGTAGACCCCAAAAAAGTCATAATTTCATAAAGATGGTGTTCGTGCTATTTTTTTTATAGAATAACATGAACATTTTGTTTATTGTCCATCGTTTATTTTTCCTGTTTATGAACTTGTATCTTTTTAACAATTTTTAGATCAGGAGAAAAATTTCTACAACGAAGGAGATTGCATTCCAATTGGTCAGATTCTGACAAACTGCAACATCTCAGCATGTTGGACAGAGTGCTTAAAAAACAGTGATTTCTATCAGAGGAAGCAAGCGGTGGAACAATACAACAAGTAATATTGGTTATAGTTAAAATTTGAGTACCTAGATGTTTCATAAAATAACTGTTTTATACATTATCTTGTTTACGGTAATGAGAGAGTGGACAGGCTTGCATCAACAGCATCGATTGTTGGGGAGTGGAAGATGGATAAGGGGATATTCTTCAGTCTCTTGCGACTGTCTGTTGGATGAGGACACTAAAATTCGATGTTGAATCGATCAAACGATTTAGGCAGTTTGGAGTTACCCGTTGTACAAGTCGAACTGGATGCCTGAGAGGCAGAGTGAGAGGTGTGTTTAATCAGGAGCCACGGGAACCATCAGCATGCATACTCTTCAATATCTGTTGGGGAGACTGAGCACCTATGGGTCTGCCCGGAGTCAATGATGTCAGTTAAGTAACCAATAACATTATCTTGGTTCTTAAATTAGACTGAAATCATCATAAGATAGTGTGTATTATTCAAACATCTTACTAACAGCAAAATACAGATGATCAACAGTATTTTCATGCCTACCCTGTGTTAACAGAGCCAAACATGGACAATGAGCAAACAAAACATAGTTGCACAGAAATAACAGCATGTGAAATGAGATACCTACGAAAAGTTACCAACTACATCAGAAAAGACAAAGTCACCGACATCAGCATAAGAAAGAAAGTTGAAACAGAACCTTGATTTAATTACATTGAGAAACAAATAATGAAGTGGTTCGGGTACTAAATAATAATGCAGCCAAACTCCACTGTATAGTGTCTTCTACAACAGAACATCAGAAAAGAAGGTGAGAGGAAGACCACAAAAAGATGGATAGATGGCATAGCAGAATCCTGTCAAAAAAAAAATCACCCAAGCCACTAGAGCAGTGCAAGGCAAATATAAAAAAACCATCACACTGGGCGACATCCCAGTAGCAGTATGACAACGAAATAAGATACATCAGAGAACCTAATATTAAATATCAAAACCTGGAACCATTGAACTCTACCAAAACAAATTTATCGTGTAGATTTTTCAGACCTTAGGGTATGAAGGGCCACTTCATATTTCTAGACCAGAATGTGCAGGAGATAGAGGGGCTTATTCCTTTTCTCATGTGTGGAATGTCGGGTGTGGGACTAAAGCTACAACCCTCTTGTGTTTGATTGAATAAGTGAAAGCGCTATACACTATGTTAATCCATTTTGCACCCTCCCAAGCATAATATCAATAACAACAAATTAAGATTTTTATAAGATTAACTGTGTGCAAAAAAATATCTTTGAAAACCACACTAATAGAACAAACACCTGCTGCCCTTGCAGGTTGACTGGGGACAGCCAAAGGATGACAGAGAGCAAACCCAGTAAACGCTGGCTAAAATTGGACACATCGCCGAAGGATAAGCACCAAAGTTCCAAATGGCGATGAAAATGTGACGAACCACACCAATGCTAAGGCTGTGTGAATCAGATTTCCACATGAATGAAATTTATGGGGAAGTCTGGTACACCGGTCTGGGCGGTGATCGTGAGAGAGAGAGAGAGAACAAATGTATTACTTTGACATTGATTTCTGCATGTTCATCAACAAGTTTTTAGTTTTCTTTAATACATAAATCATTTTACTATTATTTCAGAGAACATAAATGGAAAAAGAGAGGTATAGCAGTCACTCCTCTGAAATATGGTCTTGCTTTTCTACTTCAGTCAATGAATCAGGTACGTTAAAATTACCTTCTCCTTTTTCTTGGATAAGAACAGATTTTGTACTTTGTTTATTTTATATGTATTTATGGGAAGAAATAATAGTCAAAACAAGAATAACTATCCCCAAGCCCCTAGAACAGGGCAACCCCAAGCCCCTAGAACTGGGCAAGACAAGAATATAAAACTACGACACTGGGCAAGAATCTGGTAATATTGTGACAACAAAAGAAGAAGATGCGATGAAAGATAACTAAACTTTATATTTATCTGCAGGGAGGAGCGTTAGTCCACATATACACTGATGGTTCTGTCTTGGTGACTCATGGAGGAATAGAGATGGGTCAGGGATTACATACAAAGATGATACAGGTAAATGTTTGTGTGTGCCACCTGTCATCATGTTTGATTTCAGTTTGTTTAATTGTATTACTTTTGATTGTGCTGTTAGTGATAGGGAAAGTAGTGTATTGTGATAACAGTTTCCTTGTAGTGATGATTGTTGTTTCCACTGAGGGACAGGGTGAGGAGTGTGTTTAACAGGTAGATTTCCATCTTACTTGATTAGATAGTAATAGATTACAAGTAATAGAATTATATTCATCTTCATTCTGGCGTACATGAGTGTCAATTGCAATAGAGAGAGGGACAGGTTGGCTGGCTCTGCTACCATATTGTGTAACGCTTGAGAGGGAGTGAGTCAGCCTATGCATAGGTCCAACATTCTGAATGCCCTCAAAGAGTGTGGCTGCAAAGGACTTTCATCTAAACCAATTCATGTCAACAGCTTAATTGCAAGTGCTTGGATTAAAGATTAGAGTGACCAGAAAAGAACAGCAGGCATATGAATAAACTTATCAATCAACATCAAACTGGTATGATTTGTCGCTGGACGCTGTTGGAGATATTTCAAAGGAGATCCAAACATCTATTGACATGTTCAGTATGCAATGAAGATAGTTCAAAATGAACCTGAAATTTATTACGATAGTTCTTGGGCTCAGTTCTGTTCAACTTTGACTAAATCAGATAGGGTTACAGATGAATCAATTCAAAAATAGAGTATCCAATACTATTTCAGGTAACTCAGGTGAGTCAGGTAGATTTACAGATGGATCAATTAGAGAATGCCTGTACATAGTCCTACTTCAAGCAACTTTTATCAGTAAATTATGAAAACCGCTCATTATTTACTATACTACACTGAAAGATGTACTATATATTTTTATAATAGTCATTGAAACTTGTTCCTGTTTTTTTTTTGCAGGTTGTGAGTCGAGAGTTAGATGTGCCAGTAACATGTATACACATTGGAGAAACATCCACTGCATTAGTACCAAATGCAGGACCAACAGCAGCCAGTATGTCTTCTGATCTATATGGGGCAGCTTTGATTGTAAGTTTCTTAGTTTCTGTTTAAATATAAATTCTAATAATAATAATAGTTCTAATAATTGTAATAAAGGTGTCATTATCTATGTAGATATTTAAGATAATTGTAATAAATGTATCATTATTTATGTAGATATTTAAGATAATTGTAATAAATGTATCATTATTTATGTAGATATTTAAGATAATTGTAATAAATGTATCATTATTTATGTAGATATTTAAGATAATTGTAATAAAGGTATCATTATTTATGTAGATATTTAAGATAATTGTAATAAAGGTATCATTATTTATGTAGATATTTAAGATGTACTAAAAGTATCATTATTTATGTAGATATTTAAGATAATTGTAATAAATGTATCATTATTTATGTAGATATTTAAGATAATTGTAATAAAGGTATCATTATTTATGTAGATATTTAAGATAATTGTAATAAAGGTATCATTATTTATGTAGATATTTAAGATAATTGTAATAAAAGTATCATTATTTATGTAGATATTTAAGATAATTGTAATAAAGTATCATTATTATGTAGATATTTAAGATAATTGTAATAAATGATCATTATTGATGTAGATATTTAAGATAATTGTAATAAAGATCATTATTTATAGATATTTAAGATAATTGTAATAAATGTATCATTATTTATGTAGATATTTCAGATAATCGTAATAAGGTATCATTATCTATGTAGATATTTAAGAAATGAATAAAATTGGTATTGTTTTTTTTCATTCGCCTGCTGTGAATTCAGACATAGTCATTGCACCTAATATGGCAAATCTAACTGATTTTTGCATGAAGGCTTGTTTTCTTTACCATCAGTGTCCTACGCCATTCAGGTGAGCCTAGTCCGACTTCTGATGTACTTGTAATTTAGATCTCCAGGTAAGGGATCAGGAAACCTGTAGTCTCTCTCTCTCGCGATCACCGCCCAGACCGATGTACCAGATCTCCCATAAATTATATTCATGTGGAAATCTGATTCATGCAGCCTTAGCATTGGTGTGTTTTACGTCACATCTTCAGCACTATTTGGAGCTCTGGCGCTAATCCTTCGGTGATGTGTCCGGTTTCAGCCAGCGTTTACTCAGTTCACTCTCTGTTCTGTAGCCATCTAGTGTTTTTACGGTGTGGGGTAGCTAGCCCCACGCCCAACCTCCTTAGTTGCCTCTTACAACATGCATGGCAGGCAACAGTGGTTCTATTCTTTACAGCCCAATTTGGGCCCCGGTAACCGCTCGGGCGGAAACCTGTAGTCTAATCGGGTACTGTGTGCACACGGAAAAATGTTTTTGACCAAACTTGGCCTCAGACTTCAGAATTAGCGCAGCACATGATAACCTTCTACATCTGTTGGGGGAGACTGAGCACCTATGGGTCTGCTCATAGTGCAATGACATCGGTTCAATAACCAATTTTGGTATGTTACTTTTGCTGCAGATATTTTTAAACTAAATATCAATGAATAAAATACAGTTTGATCTATCAGATTGATTCCTTTGTTCCTCTTTGTCAACTCAATTTTGTGCACTGTTTTATAAATGAAGATATTAGAATGATACTCTCTTTCTAAGGACGCCTGCAAAACACTGAAGGAACGACTGGCCCCGTATAGAAAAGCAGCACCAAACAAAACACTTAAAGAATGGGTAAGAATCTACATTATAGGATTAATCATTTTATATTTACAAACACATGGTATCAGTTCTGTTCCATATATATCTAAGTAATCATCAGATAGCTTGTTCTGAGCAGAACTTTGCTACCCTAGCAGTCCGGAATATTTCTCTCATAGGCCAGATGTCCTGCCTCTGCAGCCGTCATGCTCAAACCATCATTTACATCCTGAATTAATCTTCTCCTCCTTGTAGGGATGTCTCCTTCAATAATGATTTTCTCCAACCATTTGTGTCTCTTTATATGTCCAGAATACTTCAGTTTTCTTATTTGTAGCATAAGCCTGTTTTCTTTGATTTTGAGTTTTTTTAATAGACCTATTTGGTCTCTTCTCTGTCCATGATATACAATGGACTTTCCTGTACTCATTTCCACACGGTGTTACAGTATGTTCTTCTTCTTCTCCATTCACCTGCTATGAATTCAAGCGTAGTCAGGACGTATGGTATGGTGCTTCTAACTGATTTTTGTATGGAGGCATGTTTTCCTTATTATCAGTAAACACCACCCCCTAACACTCCGCCATACAGGCGTGCCCTGACTTCAGATACAGTATGTTCTTCTTCTTTGCGTTCGTTCTTTATGACAAATTTTAATCACCCTTTGTGATATGTTTGATCGTTGCCAAGAACGTGTATACGTTGCACATTGGTTTGGTAGGCCCCTAAATCCATAGACTTCTACACGTTTAGGACACATGCATCCGATTACAGTATGTTAAAAATAGAAATCTGTTTTCATTTTCTAGCGAAAAATGTTAACGTGCGCATATACAACGCGTATATATTTTAGTTGGACATTTTTAGGGAAACAAAATTGCACTACAATGTATTATTTCTTCTTTGTCTTGTAGCTTATTGTTGAGCAAATTTCAATCAAAGCTGCTTGCTCCTCTCTGTTTTTACACGCTACTTCATTTCTATGCATGTGTTTTTCCAATTGTTATTCCTAGTTTATTGTGTTGTTTTCTTGAAATATGTCTCACCCTTCAGTATTTTCACATTACTTCCATTATCTTTCTTCCATTTATTTGTTCGATCACTTTGTTTCTAGACATTCTCTTTGGAAATCTGCACATTACACTGGATAATTGCAATTTCTTTATTCAATTATTTGATGGTGTTATTAAATTGACTAGAAAGTAAAATGCTTTAAAAAGGGGTTGTAAAGCGAAGGATGGACTTCACTGCACAGGTTTTTTCCAAATGGCACGCCACCTGCAGAGAGCATTGCAGAAAGCACGAACTCTATAGCTCCGACAACAATCCTAGGTGTCTATGGTAAAAACTGCACTTGTGAACAGAGGAGTGCGGTCGGATTTGAACCACGACCTTCGACTCACAAGGCAAAGGGCTTAACCAGAGACTCCATCCATGCTTAAAAGTAGCATTTTTTCTTGCTACAAAGTAGCATTCACTTGTTACAAATATACTTGAAGCTACCTATGAGTGATGTGTATGTTATATGTGTATACCTGTATGTATGTGTGCTGTTGTTTCATCTCATATATACAAGCAAAAAGGTGGAGGCTGCAGTAAAACTTTGAAAAATAGCTAAACACGTAAACACAAAGTACTACAGTTTTACAAAATACATAAACAGTGACGATAAACAGCAACGTTTCAACCAAAAGGTCTTTATCAAGCAAACAATACAACAAGAATGACGAATTTCGAGGAACACTACAAATGGACGATTACATGTGGAAACATAAACCTATCTAATGAAAATCTGGGAATAAAAACGAACAACGAAATGAGTGAAACACAAAAACCGAAAGTGGAAAAGAAGAGAAACAATAAACAATATAGTGGATAAATGACACATATATGGAGCAAACACACATATAGATAACAAGGCACGAGATAAGACAGTACTAAGAAGCATAGGAATGTAATGCGTTGAGTCCAAGAGGTCGCAAAGTGCCATAGAATGAAATAAAACGGTTCTCCAGGGCGAATCGACTGCGATCATCGGAGGAACATGATCGGATGGCTGTGACCTGGACATCGTCAACTCCTGAATGGCCAGTATCGTTGAAATGAGTGGCCACAGGAGTCACAGACGTTGCGAATATCGCGTAAGTGTTGGGCGAATCGGTCACTGAGTCTCTTACCGGTTTCACCAATATAGGACTTGTTGCATCGTTTGCAGGTGATGGCATAGATGATATTGCGGGACTCACGCGTGAAACTGTCTTGAATGGCATACGTAGCTTTTGGAAAAGAGACAGTGGGGTCTGTATTACATATGCACATGTATTACAGCGCCGACGTCCACACTGGATGGTGCCAAAGTGACTCTGGATATTAGGCTTGAGGCGACTGTGTACCAACAAATCCTTGAGGCTTCTGTCCCGTCTGTAAGCCACCAAAGGATAGTGGTGGAAGACTGAACGTGTCTCAGGATCAGACTGAAGAATAGGAGATGATGGAATAAGACCTTTTCACCAGGGAACTATGAGGGTGGAAAGTTAAGATAAGTTTAACCCTGTCAGACTTGGGGTTCTATGTATGTGAGAAAGGGCCTCTGGCGAGCAATTAGCTGAACCCGATGCATGGCAGATGTAAGCACATTCTCCGGGTATAGGCGCTGGCGGAAGAAATCCAGCATCTCGTGAGCTCTATCAAGAAAATCGTCGTCCTCACTACAGAGGCGACGAAGGCGTAAGTTGAGAGAAGGTAAAGAGTCACGACAGGCCTGGGGATGGGAAGAGGTATACAGAAGAAAGCTATGTGTATCAGTAGGCTTGTAGTATACTGATGTAGTGATAGTGGATAGGCTGATGGTGATAGTGATGTCAAGAAAATTGACACAGGAGGTAGAGATGTGAGAGGTGAACCGAATAGCAGGATTGAAGGCATTGATGAAGGTGATGAAGCGTGACAAATCGGCTTCAGACATATCGGTAACTCCAATACAATCATCGATGTATCTATGATACACGGACGGAAGAGGGCCATCATAGGTGTTCCATACTAAGTGTTCAAGATGACCCATGAATAGACAAGCATAGCTGGGTCCCATTTTAGTACCCATGGCGACCCAACTAATCTGTTCGAAGAACTGGTCATTGAACTGAAAGGAGTTGAGAGTGAGAACTAGTTCAGCAAGACGGAGAGTCGAGGTGGAGACAAGAGGGTTAGTTCTCCTGTCGAGAAAAACTGGAGAGCTTGAAGTCCGTCAGAATGAGGTATAGAGGTATACAGTGAGCAGACATCAAGGAGGAAGAGGCGATAGGTCCTGCCAGGCAACAACTTAATAGAAGAAAAAACAGACAAAGTGTGGTTAGTATCCTTCAAGAATGAAGGTAGTGTGGTGACTATAGGATTGAAGATACTGTCAAGGAATGCGGAGATATGTTCCGTAGGACAAGAGCAAGCAGAAACAATAGGCCTACCAGGATTGTGAAGTTTATGAATTTTTGGGAGCATATAGAATGTGGGTTTGCCCAAACAACTGTCGATGACACATAGTGATGATGCGCCGGTAGGAAGGTCTTTGGAGGCAATGAGGTTCTTGATGACTGTACGGACCTTACTATTGTTGGATAGTGTAGCATCAGAAGGAATATTATTGTAGAATAGGGTGTTACGTAGTTGGTTGTGGCCTTCCTGAAGGTATAGTTCTTTACTCTATACGACTATGGCACCACCTTTATCAGCGGGTTTGATAACAATGTCATCACGTCGACGGAGGTGTGATAGAGCACGAAACTCGGACGGTGACATGTGGCGATACTGGCCATTCAGGAGTTGACGATGTCCAGGTCACAGCCATCCAATCATGTTCCTCCGATGATCGCAGTCGATTCGCCCTGGAGAACCGTTTTATTTCATTCTATGGCACTTTGCGACCTCTTGGACTCAACGCATTACATTCCTATGCTTCTTAGTACTGTCTTATCTCGTGCCTTGTTATCTATATGTGTGTTTGCTCCTTATATGTGTCATTTATCCACTATATTGTTTATTGTTTCTCTTCTTTTCCACTTTCGGTTTTTGTGTTGCACTCATTTCGTTGTTCGTTTTTATTCCCAGATTTTCATTAGATAGGTTTATGTTTCCACATGTAATCGTCCATTTGTAGTGTTCCTCGAAATTCGTCATTCTTGTTGTATTGTTTGCTTGATAAAGGCCTTTTGGTCGAAACGTTGCTGTTTATCGTCACTGTTTATGTATTTTGTAAAACTGTAGTATTTTGTGTTTACGTGTTTAGCTATATACAAGCACACAATCTAATCCTCTGTTTGTGCAAACACTGTTTGAATCTAACCTGATTTTATGTGTTGTGTAGTCAACGCTGTTTGAAAAACATGACTAAGTAAAGCTTTTTTGTTTGGAGAGCTAGCTGGACGGGTGTGAAAATGCTCAGTGTCAGGCTAGATGATGCACGCTGAGAGAAATTAGGTTTGTGGTTCAAATTCAGTGTTCGGTAATTTTTGTGTGTCTAGGCCTTAAATACCAGTTTACTGTTTATTTATTTACCATTTATTCTTTCAGGCATGTGCAGCATATCAGGATCGGAATTCACTATCTGCCATTGGCTACTACAAGTTAGTCACACTGAGTTCTATACAAGATATAGTATACGATTTTAAACCTCACTAAAAATATAGATTTTGAATCTTACTCATCATCATCATTCTTCTCTTCTTCTTCTTTGCGTTCGTTCTTTACGACCAATTTTAATCACTCTTTGTGATGTTTGATCTTTGCCAAGAACGTGATACTTGCACATTGGTTTGGTAGGCCCCTAAACGCATAGAGTTCTACACGTTTAGGACACATGCATCCGATTTCAGCCAAACCTCCTTAGTCGCCTCTTACGACATGCGTGGCAGGTAGCAGTGGTCCTATTCTTTACACCCCAAATTTGGGTCCCGGTAACCACTCGGCGAGATCATCATCATTAAATAGCTTGTCTTGAGCAGAACTTCGCCACCCTTACAATCCTATGAAATCTTGTCTCTGCATCCGTCATGCTCATATCATCGGTTAGATACTGAATCTATATTCTCCTTAGTGTTTCTCTTCTCTTCTATGCCAGAATGTCTCCCTTCCTAATGGTCTTCTAAAAACCCTTTGTGACTTTTTATATTTTTAAAATACTTGCATTTTCTCATTCTTATTTGTATCATTAGCCAGTTTTGTTTGATTTTGAGTTCTTTCTGGATAGATTTATTTGTTCTTTTTTTTCTGTCCTTGGTGTATATATATAGGATTCTTCTGTAACACTTATATTCAAAAGCACATATATTTTTCCCTCTCATGTTAAATGTCCATGCTTCACACCCATACATTGGCACTTGGAAAATGCATGCTCTTAGGATACTGATTTTTAGTTTTCCTATCAATTCTGTTTCATAGTTTTTAGTTGTTAAATTTGTTGTACGGCCATGTTCGTTTTTCTTTTAATTTCATTCATCCAATTTCCATGTCTTGTTATCAGTGAATCGAGATTTTCAAAACTTTTCACATTTTCAATTTTATCTCTGCTGATAAAAATATTCTTTGTTAAGCTTGTTTTATGAATCTCTTTCTAAACACATAAATTGTGAATGTGCATTTATTTATTCTGTAGTGTGCCTCTTGAACTTTCATCCAATTGCAGCATTTCATAAGGCTTTCTATTGTATGCAAGTGTTCTTGTATTGAAGCATCAATTTGTAATTTCCTTGCGCATGTCATACCAGTAAATGATTAAACATCATTTAAAAAACTGCAGTTTACAATGTTTTTTTTTTGTCTAAACAGGTTGGAAGATATATCATTAGACTGGAACAAGAAGACAAACAACCCTTTCAGCTATTTCTCATTTGGTGCAGCTTGTTCTGAGGTAGAAATCGATTGTCTGACAGGTGATCATCAGGTAGGTTGATTTATTGTTACGCTGATTAATTCGGAAAAGGATTAATAATGGAGGTCTCTGTGGCTAAGTGGTAACGCCCTTGCCTTACGTTCTGAAGGTTGTGGGTTCGAATCCGGACTGCATCCTGTTCACAAGTGCATTTTTTCCAGAGACCCTGGGATTGTTGCGGAGCTATGGAGTTTTGCTTTGTACAGTACTCTCAGCAGGTGGCATGTCATTTCTGTGCGAGAAAGACCGGGCCATATAAAGTAAAACCTTGTGCAATGAAGTCAATCCTTCAGCTTTAGGCCCTTTTTTAGGATTAATAATATTTCCTTGGAACACAAAATTCATACACACATTTTCCTGTATATAAATAAAGCACAATAATAATTTATATAAAACTTCTAGGAAAAATATAGAAGATTTAAACTCAATTCATACCATTATAGACCACTACAGTGGCATTCTAATGTGCACCCAATTACAACATTAGCAACTGTAGTGGCTTTTCCTATAGATTACCTTCTTTTGATTGATATTAAACCTTTCCTTGTTCTAATCGTAGCTGTAAACAGTAAAATCATTATTTCATCATTGGCCTCTTTGTCTAAGGAGACAATAGATCTTGTCAGTATACATAACAAATTAAATGCGTCTAGATATAAAAAAAAATGTATTGAAAGGGTTAATATGATTCCTACTGCAAACAACTTAAGCACCAAAACTTTATGTGACAAAGTTATCATGTCTCATAACAATTGCTGTCAGAACTATGTCTCATGTTCATGGTATGGTAAGAGTTAAGGTTCACTAGATAAAAAAATCCGTAAAATACAAGATTTTTTTGTAACATAGACTTTCCTTAAACTAAAAAAATGAAAATAATCATAAATTTTGGTTGAAATGCGGAAGTTACTAAAACCATTGTTGTCTAATTTAGATTTTGACTCTTAATGTTATTTGAATAAGATTCTAACACAGTGCTATCCAACCTTCTTATATAATGGGGTGCATCTAACTAATGATCTGGAAATGCAAGCGTTATGTTGCAATTATAATAATAATAATAATAATACTACTAATAAAAATGGAATATTAATAGTAACAAAAAATAATAGATGAAAACTTAATTTTGACAAGTTTAATTTTTTTTAATCTATAAAACAAAAATAACAGAATTAAAATGTTATTAAAACATTTATTTCCCTTGATATTCTGATTAACTCTTTCCATACACAGTTATTTCCTCAGTTTTGCACAGTCAACTCAAGGTGGCAAAAAAACTAAAAAAAATTATAATAATAACTACTCGTCAATAAATAAACATATATATATCTTATTATATACTAATTTGAAGCAAACTGGATAACCTGTTAGAATAGCAAGGTTAAAAAAAGTAGTAGAAGTAAAATAGTAGAAGTAAAACCAGAAAGACTTCTTATAAGGAAACAACTCGAATGCGGGAATGGCGTTCAGCGGAATACGCTGTGGCGCAGTGTGCAACGATTGACATGGAAAGAGTTAATGTTAAAGCCAGAGGAATAAAAATGGTGCCAGTGATGCATCACATTGGCATAATGCGCCTGTGGACACAGCGTTGGACAACACAGCTCTAACCAGTTCAGAATCTCTTTGTAAAATAATATCTATGTTCCGTTGTAAGTATATTAGTGATGTCCACTTGATCAGATGTTGTTTAAATGCAGGTTTTAAGAACTGATATTGTGATGGACGTTGGTCAAAGTCTGAACCCAGCTATAGATATTGGACAGATTGAAGGAGCATTTATGCAGGTAAGGTCACCTTTAGTTAAGGCTTAGCCCTTATCTACATTTAAAACTAAAATTTGCATAGCCTTTTCAGACCCTAGGGTATGAAGGGCCTGTCACTTAATAATTTTAGACCATAGTGTACAGGAGAGAGGAGGGCCAATTCCTGTCCTCACGTATGGAACATTGAGTGTGGGAGTAAACCCACAAGACATGAATATATATATATATTTACATTATTTCATTTCAGGGTTATGGTCTTGTCATGTTAGAGGATTACAGGGTTTCACCTGAAGGCATCCACCAATCCAGGGGACCTGGCAACTACAAAATACCTTCATTTGCTAACATACCTGAAGTTATGAATGTGTCCCTGCTCAGAAATAGCAAAAATCCAAGAGCTGTATATTCCTCTAAGGTAAATTGTTGTTCTAAAGTTTTTGCCCGACAGAAATAATGCAGTTACTTGGTGATTATTTGTTTCTTTCTCATAGTAACCAAATTTTTGTCCAAAAAAATGCTTAAATGTATTGAAGGAATATTAACAGCATAATTATACTGTTGATTTCTTATTGGATAATTTGCTACTAATGTAGATTAGTTTCTTGTCTGAGTACAAATGTTAAAAGAGAAAATATAGGCAATTTAAATATTTTAGACATGTAAAGAGAAATTACACTGTTGATAAAATGTAATAAAAAAGAAAGTTTAAAGAGAAAGGCAAAGAGGAAGATGTTTTGTAAGCTGGAAGGAAACATCAGAGATAACTAATAGCAGTATTTAGATATAGTTAGTGTTCTTTGCAAGGGTGACATAGGCAGAGTTTAGATCTTGATGTGATGCGTTGTTGTAGCAGTTGAATCTTGTATGGTTTATCCAATAGTTTATTTTCTAGGATTGTTCTTGAAGAGTGGTCTTAGTCTTCACGTTTAAATAGCAATATATAAGTATAAACCACAATGGAAAATACAAATTAATTCAGAGATTCAATAGTCAACCTTCTTAAATAACAAAGATCTGATCTATTTTCTATAAGTCTTTCTATAGTTTATTTCTATATACCTTTGTGTAACTATGAAAGGGTCTCGGTGGTATGATGGAAGGTGCTCACCTCGACATTCTGCTTTTGTTTTTCTGCTGGTATTATTCTCCCATTTCTAATGATGTTTTTCTCTGGCATATCCATCTTCAATCCTTCTTCTTGCATGGTCTAAAGCAGTTTTGTTTATACATTTTACTATCAATAAAGCAGATTTCTTTGAAAATAATAGATTTATAAAACCATCATCACTGCACTTGAGTGAACAGTGAGTCATATGTGCTTTGATCTCTTTCCTCCTTAGGAAGATCTTGTGGCAATGCGCAGACTGCATTACACCTGCTAGTATCCCCAATGTAATTTTAGATGATGAGGATTTTCATAGGAATTTTATGTCCAGTTATTTTTTTATGAACTGCAGAGAGCTCTTTTAGGAGTGAAATTTTTACACAGGATTTCCAAGATTATCGTCCATCTTTGATAGAGCTAGACACTGTAGGTAGGACCACCCATATCTGCAATTATAGGTTGCAGAATATTATTTCCTTGATTTTTCAGTTGAAAGAACACAGGAATTTTGAAGAGAGGCCAGTGACTAACTTCAAAGCTACCCCAAGTAACTAGCATATAAAGCAAGTAAAATTATAACGATTTCATTTGTCCTTTATTAACTGTCATACGGTTTTCATTCCAGGGGATTGGTGAACCACCATTGTGTCTGGCAACATCTGTGTTGATGTCAACCAAATATGCTATCAGCGCTGCTCGACTAGAAGCTGGATTCTCTGGTCATTTCCAGTTAGATACTCCAGCCACACCTGAAAGAATCAGAATGGCATGCATGGACAAGTTTGCTCAACAGGTGAATGTCTATATATTTACAATCACAAACTGCCCATTTGTCCTACACTGATCTCTTCCTCAAATTACAAAGATTGAACTAAGTTAAGATTAGGGCAAGATTTGCAATGTTTAAAATACATTATCTTCTTTTTTGCATTGCCGCTATGAATTCAGGCAGTGCGCCTGGTGTGGCGCTTCTGGCTGATTTTTGCGTTAAAGTCTGCATTTCCTTATATTGAAAGTTAAAATCATGGCATATCCTTTCCAGGATGTCGTCATTAACCATAGTAAAAGAGTCATTGATTTTATAGGCACCACTTATATGTTTAGTAGTTTGCCATTGCTTTCTGAACGATGAGGTCTAGTTTTACCGCATGTGAAAATCCACAGAACAAATTTGCACCCACCACAGAGTTTGAACCAGGTACTCTTTGGTTGTGATTGAGCTCACTACCACGCCCACTTTATATTAGTATATATAATTTAGACTTACCTTCATTCTTTGAACAAATCAAGCTTGTTTCCTGCATGAATTCAGTTTACTTTATCCATCCTGCCTTGCTAGTTTACTAGTGTCTTAGGACATTCCTTAACTCTTTCCACGCCAATCACCGCACACTGCGCCACAGCGTATTTCTGTTGAACGCCATTTGCCAATCGAGTTGTTTCCCTTATAAGAAGTCTTTCTAGTTTTACTTCTACTGCTTTTAACCTTGTTATTCTAATATGTTGTCCAGTTTTCTTAAAATTAGTATAAAATAAGATATATATATGTTTATTTATTGGCGGGTAATTATAATTTTGTTTTAATTGCTTTTTTTTTTTTACCTCCATTGAATTAAATGTAAAACTGAGGACATAACTGTGTATGGAAAGAGTTAATGTATTTTTATTTCTTTAAGACTTTGTTTCTCAACTGTTCTCTTTTATTATTCTGTACGCATTATTCATTCTTTCTTCTCATCTGGGCAGGGAGGGGGTGTCTATGAGGCGTAGACGTAAGGTGTCTGCCACTCACTTTAAAGGTAGATGGTTCATTTCCCCACATTAAACAATCAGGATATTTTACCAGCCGTCTCTGATCTCAATGTAGGTGAGATCAAGCTCCTAGTTCTATCAGAGACAGACAATAAAACTAAGTCTTGTGTTCAAGTCGAGCAAGTAAAAGAAGGTCTCTGCGGCTAAGTGGTTAAGCCCTTTGCCTTGTGAGTCGAAGGTCGTAGGTTCGATTCCGGACCGAGCCATTCTGTTCACGAGTGCAGTTTTTTCCTAGGATTGTTGCTGGAGCTACGGAGTTCGTGCTGTGTGCAATACTCTCGGCAAGGGTGTGCCATTTCTGCGGAGAGGACTGAGCCATATGGGGTAAAACCCGGTGCGATGAAGTCAATCCTTCGGCTTTTAAACCCTTTTTAAAGTAAAGAAACTTTGGCAGTTGAATATTGATAAGATTAGGTTACAAAGCCACTGCTTTGACAAAATTAATTTAAAATTTGTAAATAAAGAATCTGAAATAAATGATTACATCTTCAAAATCTATCATATGTTCTTCTACTTCTTTGAATGCTCCATATCGACCACTTGCTAAACCACTCTTTGTGATTTGTATGTGATCTGAGCCTAAGAGTGATTGTACGTTGTCCCAGTTATGCGCCTACAAGTAGGCCAGTACATCCGATTTCTGCACTGCTTTTTATTTACTAGGGTAGCTTCCTAGGTTCTTACCTTAGTCACATCTTAGGACATGCCTTGTAGGTCACAGTGTTGCAATTCTTTGCTTCCCTTGTGAGTCCTGGCAACACATGAATGATTTCAAATGTCACATTATGAGTCTTGATGTTAAGACTTTCAAAGGTTAACATTTCAATTCATCTTGAAGTTGATACAAATGGCATATTATTGAATTTGATTGTTACAAATGTTAAATACATTATACTTCACCTTTCAACTCCCAACAGAGCATAGGTCTTCAACAGACTTCTTCCAGCTCATCCCTTCCAATTCTTTCCACGTTTTACCTATCCTTTTAATGTCAGCCTCCAGCTCTCTTCTCCAGGTCTGTCTAGGCCTTCCCTACTCCTCTTTCCCTGTGGGTTCCAAAACAGTTCCTGTCTTGCAATGCTTCCAGTCGGTCTTCTCAATGTATGTTCTATCCATTGCCAGTGTCTCTTCCTTAGCTCTCTCTACACTAGTATCTGCTTAGTTCTTTCTCTGAGTTTTTCGTTCATAATCTTATCATACCATCTCAGTCCCTCTATTCTACATAAGCATCCACTTATGAAGGTCTGTAGTTTTCTGGTGGTTTCTTTTGTTGTCTATTAAATATATTGATCTTACATAATTGTAATAGACATTAACTGTATTAACTCCATTCATAATTTTCAGTTTGTCGAAGATGATCGCAAGGACAAAGAAAAACCTTGGTCAGTTAAACTGTGAAGGAAAACAGATCTACATGAACAGTGGGAACTTGTAAAACTTTAGTTGTAGCATGAACCATCATGTTTTTTATTATTAATTAGCTCTGAAAGTTAGTCATCATCAAGTAGCTTGTCCCTTCCGGAACTTGGCTCCCATGATAGTAGTCCTGAAAAACTCTGAAAGTTAGTACACCACAGAAATACTAACAGATTTTGTTGAAATTTTGCAAGAAAATCTAACAGTAAAATGCTAACAGAATGATATGTATTACAATCAAACAATCCAGTTCATGAAGACATTTCCCCCAAAAAACGTTTAAGAAGAATCCTGTCAACATTCTGGCCAAATACAAAAGCAAATGAAGAGCTTTCAAAATGAATAAACTTTGCATCATTGGAGACCATCATTAAAAGACAAAAATGGAAATGGATTGGTCATATAATGTAGTATGCCAGTATAGACGTTGGCTAGGACAGTTCTACTATGGACAGCGGATGGGAAAAAGCCTGGCTTCTAAGGAAGGAAGAAGGCCCTTTTCTTAGGTTTTAGAAAAGGCCTAAAACTAATGAAGTTTAAATGCCTCATTTACACAAAAGGCCAAAGTACTTTGTTTACTTGCACAAAGGAAACATGAAGAAGACTGCGGAAAGAGTTGAAAAATTGGGGCTGATATGAGAAACACTTGGTAGAAAAATGGCAGAACGACAGCAATAGAAGTCTCTTTTGGAAGCCTTATGTGTCAAGCGGGACATGAGGAGGATAGAATCAATCTGGTTCAATGTCAGGTGGCTTGCCATTTATGTTGAAAAGATGGAGCCATATGGGGAAACCCCTACAGACTGCGTCATGATTTGTTTCATTGCAAAATTTGATGGAAATTTACCTTAATGTATTCAGATCTTTACCAGTTCTTAGTTTATTCTTCCACATTCGGTTAACTTGTGATAAAAGTATGTTCATTTTTCTGCCAAATTTTCTTGCAATTCATAACATTTTATTTTAACCTGAAAATAACAGGTTAAATTTGTACATCTATACTTTCTAAAACCATAAGATTGATTGCATTGCAGCGGGTTTTATCTCATATGGCTTGGTCCCTCTTTGCAGAAATGGTGCAACACCTGCCGAGAGTATTGCACAAAGTATGAATTCTGTAGCTCCTGCAACAATCCTAGGAGTCTTTGGAAAAAAATTCACTCATGGACCGAACTGCGCTGTTAGGAAATGAACCCATGACCTCAGAACGCAAGGCAAAGACGTAACCACTTAGCTACAGAGATCCCCTAAAATTGTACATACACCTTCTGTTTGAAAAGTGAGCAAAAATTAATTTGGCCACAATGTGTTTTTCAATGTTCATAGTTCATAAATCGGTTCCAACTTCACTGCAAGGTCACCCCATAATTGCTCCGTTCCTGTGCCAATGAAAATCCCACGAAATGCTAACAACTGTGAAATGTTTCCTGTGTGAACTAATTCCAGAAAGAAACATTTTTCAATGTGATCGTCAATATAATAATCTTCACAGAGCCAAGGAATAGTTATTCCCTTTATTTTGATGTATTATAGTTTGTTGTATGTTTTGTATACAACTCCTCAACAATTTTTTCTACTGTTTTTGTTAATATTAGCTCTCATTCAGACAGCTGAAAGTTAGCTAACAATTGTGATAGCATTTTGATATTAAAATTACTTATTTGTATGTTGTTTATGTGATAATTATGTGCAATAAATGTAATCTTCTTACAATATGTTCTAATCCAAGTTTTTTTATCAAGAAATCATATCAGAGATGATTATTTTAAATGTCATTTGTTCAACACAGGCAATCTACTTATTTGACAAAAGATACTTAACTCTTTCCACGCTTTTATAGAGTTACTTCCCTTATAAGAAGTCTTTTTAGCTTCACTTCTACTATTTTACTTCTACCACCTTTTAACCTTGTTATTCTATTAGGTTGTCCCGTTTTCTTCAATTTAGTATATAATAATATATATATATATTTGTTTATTTATTGGAGTAGTTGGGATTGGTTTTTGTGTGCGTTTTTAACCTCTCTTGAATTAATTGTTTAAAAATTGAGGAAATAACTCGGCGTGGAAAGATTTAAGTGCACAAAAGATACACTATGCATGATGATGTGTTACTCCCTTGACATTTCACCCATTGAAAACAAAACAAGGATTTGCTGAGCACAGGTCCAACTACGAGTCAATGCAGGCACACAACATGCACCACGGAAGAAAACCAGGAGAGAAACTGACAACAGGCCAAAAAGAGGAAAATCTTAAATAAATCAGGCCAAAGATATTATTCAACAGGTGTTTACTTGTGGACATTACGATGAATGGATATGAGTGCCATCAGAGAGCAATAAGTCTTTCTTTCAATATGCATCAGACTGGATAAAGAATGCATGCAAGAAAACACAGTGGTACTGGAGGCATAAGTTCTGGTTTTGATTTCTGAGAATTCTTTTAAAGTAATAGGTCATTAAGTAAGTGATTGATAGGAACATCATCATCATTGCACTACGGTGAGTAACCATGTGTGCTCCGATCTCAGCTGCAGTGCACAAGCTCTGTAGCTCAGCGAGGTCCCCATTGTAATTTAGAAGATGGTGAAGATATTATGTGAAATTTTTAATTAATATTTCTAATGAATTTTGCCATTTTCAGCCTGCTCTTCTCGATAAATCATCTCAAGGTGATTTGGTAATTTGCACAGATTGGCATAGGCGGAACTCATAGGCTTTCCCTGCCCAGGATAGAGGAGGGGGTGTTGTGAAGAAAGGCTGTGATGCTTTTGCGTGCCTAAAAGTAGTCTGACTATGGAGATAATGACAGTAACTAGAGAAGTAGCTTAGATGGGAGTTGATATAAGTACGTGTCTTTACGTGTTTCGTCATAGCTGGGAGTCACATACTTTTACCCATGTTCATTGTTCTTTTGAGGATCATCTTCATCGGACATGTCCATAATTGCTCCAATCTCCTCCCAAGTATGTATTTCGGTGTCTTTAGGCTAACAACTCCCGTTCTGTGTTGACTACTGGGTTTTGTCGAGGTTTTCCTGTCTTGCCAAAATATATAATAACTTTCTTGTTTTGTTTTTTTGGGGGGGTTTTTTCCGATCCAGAGAAGCACTTGAGCTTTCAGCTCTTCGGCTCGGTGTCATGAACTTCGTAACCCTTCGGTTTGATGCCACGAACAGCGTGAATCTGGGGAATCTGTGGCTTTTTTCTTACAGCCTGCGGAATTGAACCCGCACTCACAGAGGGCTTGTCACTTGCAGTGCAACACGCTACGAACACGCTGGGCAGGCGGGCAAATTTATTTTTTAAGAACATGTGTACTATTTTATATATTTGCATAGATCAAAGTTATGTTTTGTGCATTCACCTGCTATATTGTACACTTCTTCACCTTTCAATTCCCACGAGCCCAGGTCTTCAACAAACTTCTTCCAGCTCTTCCTCTCTCCTGCCATCCCTTCAAATTCTTTCCATGTTTTACCTGTCCTTTTAATATCAGCCTCCAGCTCTCTTCTCCATGTCTGTCTAGGCCTTCCCCTACTACTCTTTCCTGGGGTTCCAAAACAGTGCTTTTACCCATGAATACTTCCTCAGTGACTAAATAAGTATGCTTAGGAAGACAGTGTATCTTAAAGGCAGTGTTTGAAATCTCTGAGGTAGTTAGGTCTGACAAAAGTCTTATTTTATTTTTGTGCCAGGGCACACATGTATAAATGGAAATAAACTGATTGATAGAATTGTGGGCATGTCTACAGTGGTAGTTAAATCTGACAACCCTAGGGAAAGCTCACCCTACTAAATCAAAAGCTGGCTGAAACCAGATGGGCGGGCCTAGTCACCATGGGTACATAATCGTCCCAATGTAGATCACTCCGTTCTTATCAAAGGACCAATTATATATCACAAGAAGAATGATAAAATTGATCATGAAGAATGATTGACAGAAGAAGAAGAAATCTGACATAAATCTGTTCAGAGCCCGGCAACATACAGCGGCAGGATTCTAAAAGGAAACTCTCTGTTCGTTACTCTACTCCGTCTAAACAATATCATAACAAACCTTGGATTAATGTCATAAATTATTTAATATCTGTTTTGTCAATGCGGTAAAATTGTTATCTACTATTTTACATAAATCTACATGTTATATTGCTTGATAATACTTCAGTGATTACCTTTATATTTTTAAATAATTAAAATCTTGCAATAAATCTGATATTGTTCTTTCATAGATCTGCTGACTACATTACAGAGTTACACTTGTTTTAATAGGAATTTTACATACATGCCTAATGTTGTTATAAATAAAGGTATGGACAGAAGAAGTCATGCTTTTGAATGTAAGAATGAAAGAAAGAAACCCTTGAGGTATATTTAGAAATACAGTGTTAGGCCAGAGCCAACTATAAATTTATGGGCATTCGGACTCAGGTAAGAATTATGGGAAATCAGACCACAACTACACCACGCGACCTCACATTCCAGTATTGGTGTATATATACGAATTCATTTTAAAATCAACAGAAAATGCTAAATCGAAGTTATATTATGCAAGTTAAGTTTAACAATAAGGAATATCAATATTATGAATATTTTCACCAATAAATAACCATAGACTCACAGAATTGAGTAAAATTGCAAAAAGCTTGCAGTGTTCTATCAAACATCTATATTTTCCTGCCCCTTTTCTTATCTAGGTCAGAAAACCCCAGTCAGTTATCTGGCCTAGTTATCTAGAGTTGTCTGTGGTTAGGCCCATATTTTTAATTCACCATCGGCACACAATGGGTGATGTGGTGAACACTATGTCGGCTGACTTAACTTCCCAGTGCTTTTCCTGGTACCAGATTAAGGCTGGGTTGACCTGTGAGCTGTTACGGTAGGAAAAATATTCCACACCCACTGTGTAATTGAACCTGGACCACTAGTCTAAGAAGTGAGTTCACTAACAACTATGCTACTGCAGCTCGTTTTGAATATTAGAAATATGCTGCAGATTTCTTACAAACTCAAAATAAATGAATTTGTTAGGATTAAATAGCTACACTGGCAGGACAGCAGGAAGAACTTCTGGCATTGATGAGATGTTGTAAGCTTGCATGGTTCGAACATGATTCCCTCTCCAAAACAATTCATCAGGGAACAGTCCAGAGTGGTAGAAGAAGAGGAAGGCAAAGAAAAGCATGGACGATAACATTAACTGATTCCGTACCGTGGAACACTCAAGTGTAACTATTTCTTATCTGCCTGGACCACGCGTCACTCAAAGGCGATTACTATTTTTTGGTTTATTATTTTGTTCGATTGAAGATTTATATTAATTGGAAACTATTTAGAAATGATATGTAAATGATAACGAATATATATCAGCATGGCTTATGCTAGAATTCGAATTGAAGCGGAGTTTATCAATCATTTTAGGATACCCTGTGACCGTAAAAACTAGCGATTTTTATGAATGTTCATGATGCTACTTTGTGAACAGTTAATAAACCATACATTCTATCACTATTTTCTTAATGGTTGTGTATTCATAAATGGATTACTTATATAAAGAGAGCAGTTAGACTGATTTATTCCACATAATGTTCATCAAGGCCCTTGAAAAGTTGGATTTTCGTTCTCCCAATCTCAATTAGTTTTTTTTTATACATGCTAATATTTTTCAAGCATAGTCAACACAACATTATATTTTTGGACACAATAAATATTTTATGAAAGTACATTCATTTATCTTTAATTTGATATATAATAAGTTAAACTTTAAATCATATTTAGAAACAATATTTTAGTTTAGCTAAAGTATGTGTGTAATATTTTGGAAACTAAAAAAATAATTCCGTCCAGAGGTGAAAAAAACCCGGTAGTGAATCAGTTAAGGATTGGTAAAGAAAAGCCTTTTCTACACTTGTCCATCTCACAGAATAAAGAAATCTTTGAATGGACGAGTGTTGGTGATTTCTAAGTAGTAGCCCTACAACCCTAATCGGTTATATATGGCCTTTTTTCTTCTTTACAGATGGTCAATTGGCAAGTGTTTTTCTGTGACAACTGAGTTTTTGCTTTTCTCTTGTGTCTTTCAGCTCATCCCTATGACTCTGCACCCTTGCCCAATGTTGCTTTCCACACAACTCTGTCATCAACTAGTTTCTCCCATTTGCTGGAACAGATAGAAAATTCTTCATTGAGGCCTTGCAGATATCATTTATATCTAAGCAGTGGTCTGCCTCCCATCTGAAAGTTCACAGAACATTTGTTTTGGTATGCGACAATTATCCACCATTCCTCTCACATGCCCTAGCAATCTTAATCTTCTACTACTGAGCATGCCCATGATTGAAAGCAAGTTTGCATGTTGCAGTACTTCAGAGTTGGTTATCTTGTCGTAGCACCTGATGTTCATAATCATGCGGTGACATCGAAGGTGGTGAAAGATGTTAAGTCTCCTCTCATGCCTTGAGTAGGCTGTCCATGTTCCTAATCGGTTATGGGCTTTATTATTATTATCATTATCAATGTTGTTGCAAATGCAGTGACATACCAACTGTCACCACTATTAAAACATCCAAGCATTAACATGGCAGTCAAACGACAACTGATAAACTGCATATTTATTCCAACTCTCTGCTATCAGTGCCAAACATGGCCCTGACTAAGACACAAGAAATAAAGATTACAACATGTGAAATGAGATGTCTAAGAAAAGCTGTCAACGTTACAAGGCGAGATAGAGTGAGAACGAGAATATCAGAAGCATCGTTGGTACTATACCATGCATACAGTACATCGAGAAGCAAAGATTCAAGTGGTTCGGCCATTTAATGAGAATGGAACCACATTTACTACCATCACGTGCCTATAATAATCGACACTCAGGGCGCAGAGCACGAGGCAGGCCAAGAACAAGATGGATAGATAACATCTCAGAGTCCCTGCAAAAGCATGGACTGACAACGTCAAGCGCAACACACCTGGCACAAGATAGGAAACTAACTCTCCCCACGCCTTCACGCAAATGTGGTTAAGATAAGATAAGATCAATGTTGTTACTTTTGCACCTACATCTGATTGTCTTGTATTCTTCTTCTTCACCCCAAAAGAGGCATACTTCTGCAACTAAGGCTTTCTAAACCCTCCTATCCAATGTCATCTTTCCCAGATCTCTCCACTCACTCCCTATTTTCTTGCGGGATTCTTCTTCTTCCTGGGGTAGCAAACTATAAATTTCTCTGGTTGTGGTTTCTGTAGCTATATAGTGGTTTTTTACGGGACTGGGTAGCTAGCCCTATGTCCAACCTCCTTGGTCACCTATTATGACATACATGGCAGGTAACAGTGGTTCTATTTTTAAAACCTCTTATTTGGGACCAGACACCTTACTGGTAACCAGACAGGTGACTCAATACATTATCTTTCATGAAATCATAGATAAATCTGATATTTTAAGTTTTTAATATAGTTTATTTTATCACAATATAGCATTCATGTTAAAATATACAAGAACATAGACAGAAAGACTTGATAACTTCCACAACCATTGACAAAAAATGTCAGTCTTAATGGTTGGGAATATCTAGCAACTATGGGTCAGAAACATGGAGAACAACTCAAACAATAGCACATAAATTGCAAACATTCATCAACTGGTGTCTGCGCAGAATAGAGGGAATAAGATGGTATGATAGGGTCACAAATGAGGAACTTATGGAGAGAACAAGACAGATTCCAGTGAGCGAACAGGTTAAAAAGAGATGCTGGCGCTGGATAGGACACACTTTGCGAAAACCGGAGGGAATATAACAAGAAGGGTCCTTGCCTGGAACCCGCAGGGACAGCGAAAGAGGGGAGGCCGAGAAATACATGGAGACGAGATTTGGAGGCGGAGATCAACAATATAAAGAAGAGCTGGATGGAGCTGCAGGAGATAGCTAGAGATAGGAAGACTTGGCATGAGTTGGTTGAGGACCTATGCCCCAATCCGGGGTAAAAGGCAAAGAGAAGAGAGATATCTAGCAACAGAAATTGAACAAGCAGAGTGGTGGGGAGGAGGCCATACCCGTTAGTGCAACAGCGGGTGGACCCAGTTACATTTTAAATGTGTTAAAAAAATGTGAGCGTTGTCATTCTTTCGAATGAGAGCTGCTCTAAATGTTTTATAATATATTTAGTTTCCTATTGGCTCCATGAAAGCTCCCACCTTTGATCATGATCAAGTGAGCACTCCATTTGGATCTTAGCCAAAAGGCAAAATAAAAAAAAATACACAGTTGATGATTATGCATAAATTTACACTGAATGAGTATGTCTTTGTAAATCATCAATGACTTTCTGAAGGTGGCTCATATCTCTCCATTTTAGCGTACAAGCATAACAACCGTTGTGATATTGACCACCAACACCCATCTCGTCTTTGGTAAAAGACAAATTCGGAACTTAACAGTGCATTCTATAATGCAAAGAGAAGGTTTAGAACATTTGGTGACTATTGGTAAAATTCAGGGAAGGAGAGATTGTGGAAGACATAGGGAGAAGATGGATGGTTCGACAAAACATTGCAACGTCAGAACTGATAAACTGCACCAAGGAGAGAAAGTTGTGGAGAGACATGATCGCCTACGCCGCCAGGCATGGCAATTGATTGAACAGTGCATTACTCAATAAACCACATGGTATTAAAACATATTTTTTTACTTTTCTTTATATTTTCCTTTTTTACTTAAATGGTTCACATTTAATCATGCCAGTGTTGCAATGACTGGCCAACCATTAGTAGCAACAGTTATAAGTAAGGGAAGATAGAAATATGTTGCGCATACTCTGAGAAGAAATGATATAAGAATCACAAAGCAGTCATTGCAGTGGGAGGTAAATAGTTCAAGAAAACAAGGATACCTTTGGAAAATTGGTTGACCAGATATTTCTCTTATTTCATCACTTCTCCTGAATTCGCCCCATAAGCTGTGACCCCTGTAGCCACTCATTTCAATGGTACTGACCATTTGGGTGCTCATGACGTCCAGGTCACTGCCATCCGATTATATTCATCTGATGATCGCAGTCGATTTGCTCTGGAGGATCGCTTTATTTCTTTATATGGTACTTTGCGACCTCATGGACTCAACGCTCTACATTCCTATGCTTCTTAGTACTTTCTCTTCTCATGTTTTATATTTTATATGTGTAGATGTTTAATGTATAGGAGTCATATATTTACTTGATGTTTTATTGTTTCTCTTCTTTTTCCACTTCTAGTTTTTCTGTATTTATTTCGTTATTCGTTTTTTAGTCACATATTTTCATTCATTTTTACCTGTTTGAATATCTTTGTCAGAATCTATATGTTGTGTTCTGGACATTCTTGGATTTTGTTGATGATCGTTTTTTGATAAAGGCCTTTTCTGAAACTTAGACATGACTATATTGTCATTGTTTTTGTATTTTGTAAAACTACAGTACTTTGTTGTTAACTGTTTCCCAATAGACATGCAAACCAGTTTTCATGACCTCAAAATCTTATAATAATATAAACCTGTTCAAGCTCCATCTGAAGCTCAAGTCATAGACTCTAACTTTGGTAGGATTTCCTGCAACTCTAGACATAGAACTACATACCTAAACTTGTTGGTTGGAATCTCCTGGATTTCCTGCAACTCTAGACATAGAACTACATACCTAAACTTGTTGGTTGGAATCTCCTGGGTCTGCAAAGAAATCAGGGTACTCTTCCCCCTCTTTATAAAAAGTAAGTAAAAACTCAAAATTTCTTGAAGTTTGAAGAAGAAGAAGCACAAGTCCTAGCCAAACAAATGTCATTTATTTTTAATCAAAAACATCCTTTACATATCCTAGTCACCTAAACATTTATTTTCATCTCATTTCTCCATTATTATTATTACATTCCTCTCATATCGTTATACGTTAAACAGGAACTGCAAGCAATTTTCAATACCGCTCTATCAATGGCAATTCATTCAATCTCTTCTATAGAATTGAAACTGATATTTCTCGCTTCTCTCAGTAAAGTTCGTTTCAGGGCATTATTTCTTTCATTAACTCTTTGCCTCCCACTTCAATGCCTACTTTGTTGTGATTTTTTGATAATTTCTTCTCAGAGTCTGTGCAACATATTTCCATCTTCTCTTTCTTATAACAGATGTTACTAGTGGTTGATAAGACATTTCTCTGATTTCATCACTTCTCTTGAGTTCGCCCAATTTTATGTTCATTATTTTCAGGAGCCATCTATTTTCAAATGTATTCAACGTACTATTTATATCTTTATATTTTTTATTGGGCCCTTTCCCAGCAGTGCCGCAGAGGGAAGATCCAGTTACAATTGAAACTAAAATCTCTGAGGATCGTAATTCTTTCGAATGTGAGCTGCTCGGTATTTGTTTAAATGTATTAAATTGTCTATTAGCCCTGTACGGGATCCCACCCTTTGGCTGCGGTCAAATAGGTACTACACTTTGATCTTAGCCAAAGGGTCGATCTTTAGTCATTTTCCACCTCTCGCTAGGGTATTTTTTTTTTAAAATTGAGCCCTACTTGGAAGTGCCACAATGAGTGGACCCAGTCACAGTCAACTCTGGATAACTAGGCCAGACAATTGACCAGGGAATCCCTGACCTAGATCAGAGAAGTGGGCTATAAATTATAGATGTTTGATAGAACACTGCACGCTATTTTGCAATTTTACTCAATTCTGTGAGTCTATGGTTATTTATTGGTGCAAAATATTCATAATATTGACATTCATTATTGTTAAACTTTCCTTTTTGCATAATATAACTTCGATTTAGCATTTTGTGTTGATTTTAAAATGAATTCGTCTATATACACCATTACTGGAATGCGAGGTAACGTGGTGTATTTGTGGTCTGATTTCCAATAATTCTTACTCAAGTCTGAAGACCCATAAGTTTATAGTTGGCTCTGGCCCAGTACGGTTGAATGTGTTAACTCCAAGCGTCGTAGTTCTTTCGAATAATAGCTGCTTGGAGTTTCGTTTAAGTGTATTTGATTGTGCCATTTGGCGTTTTATGAAGGCTTCCGTCTTTTGGCAGAGATCAAGTGCACACTACACTTTGACTTAGCCGAAGGATAACTTGAGATCCACATTTTATTTAGGCTTTTAAAATCTGTTTTTCTTTTCTCAATTGCATCATCATCAGGTGCCGTGCCGACTGGCGTAGGCGATCATGGATCTCCACAAATCTCTGTCGTTGGTGTTTGCTATCAACTCAGATATTGATGCTCTACCGTGCCATGAAGTCAGGCCTCCATTGCATACCAGAAATTATTGCATTTATAAAGAGCTTTGGCATGCTGTGTATCTATCATTCTGCTCTGTCTTTCTCTCTTTCTTCCTTCGTATCTTTTTTCCGTCTGCACTTAAGCCTGCTACTTTAAAAGCTGTTTTTCTCTTCTCTAGTACATACCAGAAAACATTGCATTTAAAAAGAGCTTTGGCACTTCTATGTATCTTTCATTCTTCTCTCTCTCTCTTTCTTTCTCTCTTTCTTCGCATCTTTTTTCCGTCTGCACTTATGCCTGTTACTTTAAAATATGAGTGTTTCTATGAGACAAACATGAGCTTCCTCTGAAGTAAGGGAGGTAATCCCGTACCAGAAATTCTGGACCTTCTTGAATGAGAATTGAACCCAACTGCTTTAGATACAGCTAACAGACTCAAGCTGTGCAACGACAGCGGTACTGGTAGAACAAAATCCAAGAAATGCAGAGATTCGTTACGAGAGCTATCCTTGAGATAACGTCTGAAAAGAGGATTTTTATGAAGCACTTTGAGGTCAAAGTCCGTTAAGAATACCATATCCAAGAACTGTTGGACTATTTCGATTCGCTCTGTGATCAAAGCTACGCATAACGGTGAGAGATATGGCATTTTTTGTGGAAGGGAGGGAATAAAACTTAGCCAGCAAGACTGGATTGCTTGTGGTAATGCGTTGTAAGCTAATAATTGTTTGACAACGTGTGTTAAGCCTAAAGTTACCGCGTAATGAAGCTCGGAGTGGATATTTACACCAGCTTCTAACAGATACATCAAACATGGACTACAACTAAATAGTGACTGACCAACTGCGAATCGTAAAGCAGACATTTTGGAATCATTGATGTGGTTGATTTTAGCTCCGGCATGTATTAAAACTTTTATAACATCGGAGTGGCCGTTCCTGGCTGCTTGAATAAGGGCGGTATCTCCATGATTGTTAACTGCATCCAGATCTGCTCCACGGCTGATAAACTCCTTACAAAGTGTTGCATTACCATTCTCTGCTGTAAGAATCAATGGAGTGTCTCCAGATTTAGTCCGAAGGTTGACATCAGCACCGTGCGCGAGCAAACATTTCACAGCGTCGACTTTCCCGTAACGAATTGCAACATTTAGAGCTGATTGACCGAGACCGTTTTTCGCGTTGACGTCTGCTCCTGCTAATGCGAAAATGTGCATAATGTCAACTAAAGACAGTCTTGTAACGTGAATAAGTGACGTGTCGCCTTCTTCATAAAAATTGTTTGGGCTGGTGACATCAGCTCCAGCTTGAAGCAAGGCATTCACTATTGATACCTGTTGACATTTGGCTGCAAGCATTAGTGGAGAAATTCCATTAGTATAAATATTATTGATGCTGTTCACATTTGCACCAGCGGCAATCAAAGCCTGAACAATAGACAAATGTCCGCCAAAACAAGCGCGATTTAATGCAGTATCACCTGGTCTGCTCATGTAATTCGGAGACGCACCTGCCCTAAGTAAATAGTTCGTTATTTCTACATTTCCGTTACTGGAAGCTAATTTTAATGCAGTTTCAAAATTTCTGTTAGCACAGTTGACGTCACTTCCTTCTTGTATAAGCGAAGATACGATGGCCGCTTGCTGACTATCGACTGCTAACAGTAATGGTGTATTTAGGTCATTGTTCTGATGATTCACATCAGCTCCGTGCTTCAATAACAAGTTGACCATTTCGCTGTGACCATCTTTGGCTGCCTTGGACAACAGTGTGTTGCCGTCTGCATCAACGACCTATTAAATAGAATGTAAACAGAGTTAGGTTTATATACGAAAAATGAACTTGTTTGAAGGTAATAAACCTTCTATTAATGTTGAGTGCAATGGTAATTTTTTCGATCCAAAAGCGTAAAGCTTTTCAGTTCTTCGACTCGGTGCCATTTACATCGTAACCCTTCGGTTCGGTGCCACGAACACCGTAAATCTAGAGAACCTGTGGCTTTTCTGCCAGCCCGCGGAATTGAACCGCACTAACATGGGGCTTGTCACCCGTCGTCCAACGTGCTAGGAATACGTTGGACAGGAGGGCAAGTGCAATGGTAATCAATGCAGAATTTTCTCCGTTAGGAGCTAATATCGTATACAAGTCCCTGTGCACGCAGGAGGGAGTGATAATGAGCGATCTAATTTTTCAACTAACAACGGTTCTTAGCTTGAACCCAGGACCTAGGTGTTATCGTTCATCTCCGATAGGGCTAGGAACTCGATCTCGCCTACAATTAGATCAGGGATTACAGAAATATCCCGATCGCTCCACGTGGGGAACGAACTTGTTGACGTTTGAGCGATAGGTAAACACCTTACCTCTACGCCACAGAGAATCCTTAAAGAATGCTAAGAAGAATGAAGGCCTTATATGATAGGATAGCCCGTTGGACTACGGGTGATTAGCCCCCTGTGAGTGCGGTTCAATTTCGCGGGCTGACAGAAAAGCCACAGGCTCTCCAGATTTACAGTGCTCGTGGCCGAAGGGTTACGATGTCCATGGCATCGAGCCAAAGAGCTGAAATCTCAAGTGCTTCTGGATCTAAACAAAAAAAAAATAATTTAACCATAAGATACCAAAGTTAAGAGTGAGGAAACATCAAATGAAGCCAGATCAACAACATCTTGACAGAAGTAACATTAGCTGTCTGAGCAAGAAGACACGGGAACCAGACCCAACTCATAACACTTCATAATCACATGTACAGAATTCAACCGCAACAAAGTCCATAGTGCCAGATATGTGCACATCATCATGAAACCGTTCACCACCAGCTCTTCAGGTGCCAAGTGCTGGATGATATCAGGAAGATCCTTTTTCTTCTAAAGCATGGGTTCCCAAAGTGAGCGGTACCGCCCCCAGTGGGCGCTGAAGCCTCCCAGGGGCGATAGGGGTTCAGAAGCATTTGGGGAGGTTTTTCGTGTTTTCTGATTTAATAATCATTAAAAATTCTGCATTTCAATTCATCTTATGCCCATCTTACACGATCCATTTTTTCATCAATTTTTAGTTGATGTATATAATCATTTAAAAGTGACCATGTATGACAGAAATATATATCAATGTTCGATGTGAAAGTAGAGCATGTATATATATGTGGGAGGGGAAGGGGGCGTTGGCAAACTGTTATAATGGGGAGGGACGTTACAAAGTTTATGTCGTGCAAAGTGGGCGGTGGGCCGAAAAATTTCTCTTTGACATAAAAAATTGATATATATTTCTGTAATATATGGTCAGTTTTTAAATGATATATGCATGAAAAAGAAAATTGATGAAAAAAAGGATCGTGTAAGGCGGGCATAAGATTAATTAAAATGTAGAATTCAAATTTTAAATGATTATTCTATCGCAAAATGACGAAAATATTTTATTTTAAAATATTTATTATTAATTTCTTCTTTAAGGAGCCACCGACCTCTAATCTCATGAACACCCCCAAATTCTTTTGAACCCACTATCCCCCCCCTAGAATGCTTCAGCGCCCACTGGGGCGTACCGCCCACTTTAGGAAACGCTGCTCTAAAGCCAGATAGATGGAACACATTATATCGAACAAAACAACTTATAAACACATACAGATACCACTACATAGCATTAGGCTGAAGTATAAGAGCCTAAGCGCCGCTGGATCATTGAAGAGTCGTGACTCGTGAACATCCCCCTTATCCATCATCAAGACTCCGACAATCAGTGCGGTTGATGCGACTTCTAGCCTCCAGAGGCGTACGTGGATCTACTGTGCTTGGTTCTCTACGGTACGTGGGTGTTTGCGACAACAAGAGATCGAACAGGCTTGCATCAACAGCAATGATTGTCGGGGAATTGTAGATGGATAAGGGGGATGTTCTTCAGTCTCTTCACGCAGCCTGCTGGATTCTTCTTCTTTCTCGAATCTTGTATGCCTCACAGCGTCAGGTCAGGAAGAGATTTCTAAAACGGGCCCTAGTATACGCTTCGTAGATAGTCTCTTTCGTCGCCTCTGTTATCTCTGAGGTCCATCTTTTGTGTGGCCGGCCTTTTGCTTTGTTCCCATTGTATCGGAACAGCATTGCTCTTTGGGGTGCACTGTCTGGTGGTAATCTGCTTACGTGGCCGAACCATTTAATTTGTTGTTTCTTGATGAAGTCTAGCCTGCTGGATTAAGATACGAAAATCGATGTTAAATCGATCCAGCGATTTACCGAGTTTGGAGCTACCCCTTGTACGCGTAGAATTGGATGACTGTTGGGTAGAGTGAGGAGTGTGTTGAACCAGCGAGTCACAGGAACCATCAGTATGCATACTCTTCGATATTTATTGGGAAAGACTGAACACGTCTGCCCGGAATGTAATGACAGCGGTTCAGTAAAAAACATAACTAATTTGTCATGATATGCTCTGAATTCATTTCTGTTACGTAAATTTCAATTGTGTTGTGTAGTACCCAACAAACAACAAAGAATTGACTGAGCACGTGATAGCAACAAACATTATGAAACCTTGAAAATAAAAATAAGACAGGCCGTGACCTATTTAGTTTGAGATTAATTACGTCACATGTTTACACACAAAATGATGTTTTAAAAAAACAATGTAATTCCCCCTACCCATCCCATCTCTATTGTAAAGTAAATTACATTTTCTCCGTAGCGTTTTGAAACCTTACGGTCCGATCTCACTTAATTTCACTTCCCATCTCTATTGTAGTAGTATAACGTTTTGAAACCTTACGGTACCGAAGTCACTTAAATTCACTTCCCATCTCTAAACCCTAGTGTGCAGCAATAGGTAGGAGGTCAATTCTTTCCTCCCGTGTGGACAGTCCAGCGTGATATTGAACCCATAACCCTTTTTGTGTACGAGTCGATAGACGAACGCTTATGCACTACGCTAACCATGTTCACTCTCTATTTTAATCAACTACAGCTACAGGGTGTTCAAGATAATAGCAGCCTGTGAATGGAGTCAACCTGGCATATATGTATGAAAATGAGAAGGTTCAGTTATGACGTGTATAGGTCAAGGTTATGTGACGGTATGTAATTGTAGTGCGGGAAGGGGCGATGAACAAATGTGACGTAAAACGAGCTAGTCAGAACCGGTTTAAATAGTACATAAACATAACGCGATAGATTATCTGGCAACTTTCGATTTGTCAATGGGGCTGCTTTAATCTTGAACACCCTGTAGAATAACATAGTATTGTTTCATTGACAACTGATGGAGTTTAGAACAACACATAATTGATGTCTTGTTTAATAATAATAGTCAGGGGCGGCTCGTCATTAAGGGCTAGTGGGGCCTGGCCCCAATAATAATCAAAAGGGGGGAAACTTCCCGGAATAGACAAACAATAGTAAATACTACAAAAACCATGATTTTTCCGAAAATTTGTGTATGGTCCCACCAAGAAAAATGACAACGAGCCGCCACTGATAATAGCCGTCCATCGCAAGCGATGATGACAACTTCTCTGGTGTGTGCGGAGGTGGCTGTAGAGTCCAATCCTAGAACACAATCCCCTATCACAGTAGGATATATATGGTCATGGTTAGACAGGTGGGTGTTGTGTCTTTTCGTACAGTTCGTTTTCTTTATGTGCCTCAACGGCACGACGATTCTCATCTATGCGGGCTCCTCTTGTGTTAGCGCCACATTTGGCGATCTTACGCCAGGAATTTCCAGCACGTTATGTCTATATCGAAGTATTTCAGAGACACTGTAAGAGTGTCTTTGTGCCCAGCGTGTTCGTAGCGCGTTGGACTACGGGTGACAAGTCCTCTGTATGTGCGGGTTCAAATCCGTGGACTGGCAGAAAAGCTACAGGGTCCCCAGATTTACGGTGTTCGTGGCACCGAACCGAAGGGTTACGATGTCCATGATACCGAGCCGAAGAGCTTTCAGTTCAAGTGCTTCTGGATCGAAGAAAAAAAAAAGCCTTTTTCTGTCCGCCAGCGAAACGTCTGCCCCTCTTCAAGCACGCCATACAGAAACTAATTTTGGGATGCATTTATCAGGCATCCGAGCAACGGGACAGGTCCATCTCATGTGGGCTTTCTGTAACAGTCTGTTGATCAGTGGCGGCTCGTCATTAAGGGCCAGTGGGGCCGGGCCCCACCACAAATAATGTATAACGTGTATTTATTATTTTATAAATGAAAATATAGCAAACCAAAAACCATGATTTATCAGGGAAAAAATGTCTAGCCCCACCAACAAAAATGATCACGAGCCGCCACTGGTGTTGATGCTTGTGATCTTTGCTTTTATGAGGACTTTGATATCTGGAATTTTGTTGTGCTAGTTTATTTTTAGTAGTCTGCATTGACAGCTTGTGTGGAAGTGGTTTAAGAATGAGACAATCAAATGTTCTTTGGGCAGATAATGCGGAGAAAAGGTTTAGAACACTTGGTGACAACAGGTAAAATTAAAGGAAGGAGAGATCGTGGAAGACAGGGAGAAGATGTTGGATGGTCTGACATCCTGGTTCGACAAAAGATCGATGTCATAACTATTAACTGCACCAAGGACAGCGAGTTGTGGAGGGGGATGATCTCCTACGCCGGCAGGCATAGCACTTGATTGATTCACTAACATCAATTCTACAATATTTTCATTAAAATAATATTTAGTGTAAGAAATAGTCTGTCATGCGACATATTAATTAGGATAACATTTGCTGTTTTGACTGAGATAACGTATGCTGTCTTGACTGGGATAACGTATGCTGTCTTGACTGGGATAACGTATGCTGTCTTGACTGGGATAACGTATGCTGTTTTGACTGGGATAACGTATGCTGTCTTGACTGGGATAACTTATGCTGTCTTGACTGGGATAACGTATGCTGTCTTGACTGGGATAACGTATGCTGTCTTGACTGGGATAACGTATGCTGTCTTGACTGGGATAACGTATGCTGTTTTGACCGGGATAACGTATGCTGTCTTGACTGGGATAACGTATGCTGTCTTGACTGGGATAACGTATGCTGTCTTGACTGGGATAACGTATGCTGTCTTGACTGGGATAACGTATGATGTCTTGACTGGGATAACGTATGCTGTCTTGACTGGGATAACGTATGCTGTCTTGACTGGGATAACGTATGCTGTCTTGACGCGCCCTGTGTTTTCGGGGGCCGTAAGGGGAGCCGATAAGAGTAACCCTGCGACCTACAAGGCATGTCGTAAGAGGCGACTGAAAAAGGGACGTAGTGAAGCTACACTAGTAAATAAAACTAATCTCAAAAATCGGATGTGCTAGCCTACTTGTAGGCGCATAACTGGCACAACGTACAATCGCTCTTAGACTCAGATCACATGTAAATCACAAAGAGTGGTTTAACTAGTGGTCGATATGGAGAGTTTGAAGAAGACTGTCTTGACAATATATATATACACAGTGGCGACTCGTGATCGTTTTTGTTGGTGGGGCCAGACACACATTTTCGGGAAAAATCATGGTTTTGGGTTAGGTTATATTTTAATCCTTTAAATAATAAATACAAGTTACACATTATTTTTGGTGGGGCCTGGCCCTCTGGCCCTTAATGACGAGCCGCCACTGTATATATATATATATATATATATATATATATATATATATATATATTTTTAAATGTATGACAATATACTACACACTTACCGTTACAATCGTAGAACCGCTGACATCAAGCATCTCGCATAGATCTCCTACTTGCAACGATGTCAACAGGGTTAGGATTTCACTCTCTGCAATCATCAACGTTATATCCGAGTCCAGATCATCGTTGGGGCCATGAGAACCATTAGCCGCCGCCGCCGCAGTCTTTCTGTAGCTTGTTACTATATCTGAAAGAGCATGCAGAAGTTTGCATCGAATGTCCATGTATTCAATATCCATTGCGGTGCTGTTTTCTTTATCGTCTGGAAATATTTGTCTTTCTGTCATATTAATAATAATTTTTTCAGCGACTATTTGTTCAGTTCACCGTTTTTTCAGTTAACTTTCATCAATTAAATTAATAAATTCTAAAAGTATTCTGCGAACAGATTCCCACAGTTTTACGTGATATAAGCTAAGCCGCAATATCTGTCTCACAGATTACTAAGAAATGTTATACAGCTATAGCTATAATATATATATATATATAATCTGACACTTATCAAGAATCATATCCTCACGTAGTCTCAGTGATAACATGTAAACTGATAACTGGTTAGGTCAAGTCCAGTTCACCAGCTAAAACATGGTAAACCTCGTTGATATTAAGCACATGTCTGACCTGCATGCAAGTCGAGACAGTAATGATAGCACAATACAGGTGATATATCCTTGAAAAATCGGACTTTGAATAGTTGCTTAGATATTTAGCGACACGTTTGTTGAAGTCCGTACAAGCGAACTTATATAGTGATAACGGCTTGAAAAATTAGACTGGGAACTTGTTGGGCTCTATCAGCTGAGACAGTACAGTAAAACTTCGCATTAATAGAAGAATGTTTGCAGAAACGAATCTCTGTTATTTGCCCAAGCAATATAGTTTGTACCTATATCGTGATGCCGGTCTGACAAAGAACTTGTGTAGACCTTTATCAGCTGGGACAGTACAGTAAAACTTCGCATTAATAGAAGACCATTTGCAGGAACGAATCTCGGTTATTTGGCGATAGTTTGTACTTATATTTTGATGCCGGCTTGACAAATAAGACTGGTGACCTGCAGACCTGTATCAGCTGAGACAGTACAGTAAAACTTCGCATTAATAGAAGACTCCAGAAACGAATCTCTGTTATTTGGCGATAGTTTGTACTTATATTGTTAAGCCGGCTTGACAAATAAGACTGGTGACCTGCAGACCTGTATCAGCTGAGACAGTACAGTAAAACTTCGCATTAATAGAAGACTCCAGGAACGAATCTCTGTTATTTGCCCAAGCATCGCCGTGTATTCCGGGGCTCAGATGAGCAAAGAAAGGGTACCTGCAGACCTACAAACATGTCTAGAGGCGACTGAGGTAGCCTAGTGAACTAACCTAGTAAATAAAGCATCGCAGAATTCGGATGTGTTGGCTTACTTGTAAGAGCATAGCTGGCACAATGTAAATCGCTCTTACGTTCAGATCACATACAAATCACAAAGAGTTGTTAACAAGTGGTCGATATGGAGCGTAGGAAGAAGAAGAAGAGGAATAAGAATACGCCCAAAGCATAATAATCTGTACTTATATTGTGAGACCAGCTTAAAAATTAACTTGTAAACCTTTATCAGCTGAGACAGTACAGTAAAACTTCGCATTGATAGACTGCTTGTCAGGAACTAATCTAGGTTATTTGCTTAAAGCATGATAATGTATTCTTGTATTGTGATGCCGGCTTGACAAATTTAGCGACTTGCAGACCTCTATCAGCTGAGACAGTACAGTAAAACTTCGCATTAATAGACTGCTTGCCATTAACGAATCTCTGTTATTTCTCCCCAAGCATGATAGTTTGTACACCCCTTCAGAACACACTTTGGGGGTGGGGGCGGTAAAGACCTCAAGCGCACCGCCCTGTTTAGGACACATATAGGAGAAATCGCATAGCAGAAGTTGATCGCAGAAGAAGAAGTAAAGTGCTTATATTGTGATAGTGGCTAGAACTAGACTGTTGGCTTGCAGACGTCTATCAGCTGATACTGTACAGTAAAACTTCGCATTAATAAACTACCTGCCAGTTAGGAATCTCGGTTATTTGTCCAAAGCATGATAGTTATACAGTTTGGTTTTTTTTCTTCCCCTTAGACGAGATCTATGTGAATGCAGTACCAGTTATTTATGCCAGGACGGTGTCATACTGTTTCTTCAGATTCCCAGGAATAAATTAAGCAAGGTTTTGCTGTCATGCTTCTATTGTTCAGAAATGAGTTTTATTTTTTAAGTTAATGCCTACTTTTTTTTTTTTTTCCTTCTCTGCTTTTTTGCCGTTAGACTTCGCATGTTTAACCCTTTCATTCCGTAATCCATTTGATCTCCAGGCGTATTTACTTTGCATTGTAAACTAAATAGACAGCATACTGGCTTTGTGTCATCTTAAACAAATACTGTAATCCAGTATATCAGCTCAGCAGGGCAAAAGAGTTAACTGATGATCAGTTTCCGAGATAGTGCACGCTTTGTCGCTTGATATGCTGTGATATTGTGGAGTTTCAAGATCTCTGTAACTCAGTCAATCCATCGCTTTTTTGGTCTACCCTTTCCTCTTTGTGGTTTCATTTTCAGGTTGTACGCTCTTGCAACTGGTGTAGTCTGATTCATTCTCAGCAAGTGGCCAAATCATTTGAGTAATGCCTTCTTGCGCGAAATTATGAAAGGGATCACAAACGAAGAATTGACTTCATTGCACCAGGATTTATCATATGTCTCGGTCTCTCTCCACAGAAATGGTTTACCTCCTGCCGAGAGTATTGCACAAAGCACGAGCTTCTTAGCTTCGGCAATAATCCTAGAAGTCTCTGTGTAAAAAAAAGCACTCATGGCCACTGTGTGTAAGTGGTTAGGTCGTATTCCTTGCTTTACGCTGGTCGTAGGTTCTAATCTTCTTCTTCTGCGTTCTTACTAGATTGGGATTACGGATTCTCTAATAAAGGCAGCCGTCTGCCTCAGATTATCAGCCACGCCATACAGTTTGTCTTCTGCGTTCTCACTAGATTGGGATTTCGGATTCTCTAATAAAGGCAGCAGTCTGCCTCAGATTATCAGCCACGCCATACAGTTTGTCTTTGCGTTCTCACTAGATTGGGATTTCCGATTCTCTAATAAAGACAGCCGTCTGCCTCAGATTATCAGCCACGCCATACAGTTTGTCTTCTGCGTTCTCACTAGATTGGGATTTCGGATTCTCTAATAAAGGCAGCAGTCTGCCTCAGATTATCAGCCACGCCATACAGTTTGTCTTTTGCGTTCTCACTAGATTGGGATTTCCGATTCTCTAATAAAGACAGCCGTCTGTCTCAGATTATCAGCCACGCCATACAGTTTGTCTTCTGCGTTCTCACTAGATTGGGATTACGGATTCTCTAATAAAGGCAGCAGTCTTCCTCAGATTATCAGCCACGCCATACAGTTTGTCTTCTGCGTTCTCACTAGATTGGGATTTCGGATTCTCTAATCAAGGCAGCCGTCTGTCTCAGATTATCAGCCACGCCATACAGTTTGTCTTCTGCGTTCTCACTAGATTGGGATTACGGATTCTCTAATAAAGGCAGCCGTCTTCCTCAGATTATCAGCCACGCCATACAGTTTGTCTTCTGCGTTCTCACTAGATTGGGATTTCGGATTCTCTAATCAAGGCAGCCGTCTTCCTCAGATTATCAGCCACGCCATACAGTTTGTCTTTGCGTTCTCACTAGATTGGGATTTCGATTCTCTAATAAAGGCAGCAGTCTGCCTCAGATTATCAGCCACGCCATACAGTTTGTCTTTTGCGTTCTCACTAGATTGGGATTTCGGATTCTCTAATAAAGGCAGCAGTCTGCCTCAGATTATCAGCCACGCCATACAGTTTGTCTTCTGCGTCTCACTAGATTGGGATTTCGGATTCTCTAATAAAGGCAGCGTCTGCCTCAGATTATCAGCCACGCCATACAGTTTGTCTTCTGCGTTCTCACTAGATTGGGATTTCGGATTCTCTAATAAAGGTAGCAGTCTGCCTCAGATTATCAGCCACGCCATACAGTTTGTCTTGGACGCTAGTGTAAGTGGGCCACCTCTTTCTTCTCAATTCTGCATACTGGGGGCAGTTCTGTAGGATGTAATTCCTATGATTTCTGCTTCCCCGTTTGTGCCGACTTCTTCCCGCAGTATATTTTGGCCACCCTCGTCGTGATGGTAGGTCTGACCTTACTGCATGGCTAAATCTCCGAGGAGATTGGCGACCGTAGATTCACCGGTCCCCCATAGTTTGTTTTGTAGGGTTGTTTTTGTTGGGCAGATTTCCATTCTCACACTACTCACGCTGGGGCAGTTTTGCTGGATGTGCTCTGGGGACTGCTTTGGTGCTCCACAGGTGCAGGCAGCCGAGTCCCTGGGATCCATTCTATGGAGGTGTGCTCTGAGACTGCAGTGTCCCATTCTAAGTCTGAAGACTGTGCTTTTGCTACAGTAGTAATAGCTGCAACGACTACTGATGTCACTACTACACTACACTACACCACACTACACCACACTAGTCGCTACAACTTATACTGCTGCTTTCAACAAACAGTACTGCCAGTACACGATCAACGGAGAGCTGCGAAAGCGCAGAACAGCTCAGTAGATGTGGTATTATAAAGTGAGATTTTTTTTTAAACTCAACAGTAGCCTGTACTAATGTATGCCCTATGGAACAATACACCTGCTCTCTCTGTAGGGAAACAAGTTGGAATTGTATTGACTAAACATGAGGATAGTGAACAAATAAGTTCAGCTTTTTGAAGATTGAAACCCAGTGGTGGCTCGTCATTAAGGGCCAGTGGGGCCGGCCCCACCAAAAATAATGTTTAACCTGTATTTATTATTTAATAAATTAAAATATAAAGTAATCCAAAATCATGATTATTCCAAAAATTTGTGTCTGGCCCCACCAACAAAAATGAACACGAGCCGCCACTGTTGAAACCTATTGTGAAGGCTAAGGATGTAATAATCCTACTGTCTTGAACCACTTGGACATAAGATTAGAGTATAGTAGAACTCGAACCATGAACAGCAGGCTACCTGGTGACGGGGAGTGAGCACAGTGAACCCTACATTTTTTTATGTATCATTGAGCAACACAAAACCCGCCTTCTAATGCTACAGCAGATTAATTCTGCATCTTCTCCGGCGTGGGTAAAAAAATATACATATATCTCAGTTTTTCAATTATAAGTACAGCAAAAACATGGGCGTCCATGCGTTAAGGCAAGGGGAGGGAGAGTCAAAGGACCTCCTCACCTCCTGGAAAATGACTTCTTGATAAAAATTTTATGTGAATCTGGTATTCTCCATTTCCGCGTAGAAAACTACCAACAGAACATTTTTGGTATTCATTTTACCTTCTTCCCTGGAAAATTGTATGTAGACGCCCTTGAACAACAATACTACATGGAATTTGGCTGTTCAAGACACAGAGAAAACTATCATCAATATAAGAAAGAGGCAGTCATCATTTTTCGGGTATATGATGAGAAGGGGAGGTTTAGAACACATTGTGAGAACTGGTAAAATCGAGGGTAGACGAGACAGAGGAAGACAGAGGAGAAAATTTTGGATAGCCTGACTTCATGGCTCGGTGAAGCGTCAACATCGGAGTTGATAGCAAACACTAAAGATAGAGATTTGTGGAGATCCATGATCGCCTACGCCAGCCGGCACGGCACCTGATGATGATGATTTGGCTGAAGGACAAGGGAAGCGAAGCTGGATCATTGAAGAAGAAGGTGAAGAAGTAAAATGTACTTTAGTTGATGCCAGAAAAATGCGTAAATGCTCGTACTTCTTATCAGACACTATTATCATCCTATTCTGTTATCATTACAATTACTGCATGTTGTTATCAGTGGCGGCTCGTGATCATTTTTGTCGGTGGGTACATACACATATTTTCGAAAAAAATCATGGTTTTGGGTTAGTCTATATTTCAATATATAAAATAATATATACATGTTACACATTATTTTTGGGGACCTGGCCCCACTGGCCCCTAATGACGAGCCGCCACTGGTTGTTATTCTTATTGCCAGCGACAAACAAGTATTAGTTTTCACTTTCGGTTTCTCTCTCTTAATTACGAGTCCAGGGCATGAGCAGCTGTATATAACGGGTAACTTAAATTCATGCATAGGATCTGATCAGGATTCATGGTCAGTATGACTAGGTCATCATTGCACTAGAATTATCAAAGATAATGGTCAGAGACTGTTTGAATTCTGCTCTTAGCAACGTGTGTGTAACTAATATGTCTTTTTGCTGTTATGTACAGCCACAGATTGTCGTGGTGCCACCCCAGATCAGACCATTGGCATCAGCTTGATGTTGTACTCACACGCAGTCAAAATCACACGCACTTTCCTCAGATCATACTGTGATAGAGATCCTACACTAGTTATCAACAAAGTCAAAGCACTACCTAGGAAAAAACTCATACAACAAGAAGACCATCTAAACCAAGATCAATATCACTAGAATGGGAATGGCAGAGAATAGAGAGACATTGAGAAAGGATCTTACTGTTCTGAGAATGAAATGGGAGAAAGTAGCATAGATGAAATGGAGAACACCCTTAAAAATAGCATGTATGACTGTGCCATTGCTTTGAGACCAAGAAATTCTCCAACAAAGACGATTGAGAATGAAACAACACTCAGTCCCCTAATTGGGGCAAAGTAAAGGGCCCTAATCGCTCGTGTGTTGCCGGGTCCCGCAAGGGAAGCAAAGAATTGTAACATTGCGCCCTACAAGGCATGTTGTAAGAGGCGACTAAGGTAGGAATTCGCCAGTGTGCTGTCGGGGCTTGTAAGGGGAGGAAAGAATATGCAGTAATGTCTACCTGCCAGGCATGTCGTAAGAGGCAACTGAGGAGGGTTGGTGGTGGGGCGGACTACCTCACTCCGTAGAAAAATTAAGCCAAAAAACTTCAACAAACCCGCAGGGAAAGAGGAGTAGCAGAAGGCCTAGACAGACCTGGAGAAGAGAGCTGGAGGCTGATATTGAAAGGATAGGTAAAACATGGAAAGAGTTGGAAGGGATGGCAAAGAGAGAGGAAGAGTTGGAAGAAGTTTGTTGAAGACCTGTGCTCCGCTGCGAGTTGAAAGGTAAAGAAGAAAGTGCTCTAATAAATTAAAAAAAAATAATCCCTCGCAAAGTTCAAAGGATCGTCTTCAGCAAACAGTCAGAAGTGCAACCGGAGTTAAGGAGATGTGCAAATAAATACTGGTCTAATCTATGTTCTGCGATACAACATGCTGCAGATATGGGCAACACCAATGCAATGTACAACAATATCAGAGTAGCTCTGGGATTAAACATCACAAAACTTGCCCCACTAAGATTGTAAACGGGCGAGCCAATAACATTTTTATTTTTTATTTTTCCGATCCAGAAGCACTTGAGCTGAAAGCTTTCGGCTCGGTGCCATGGACATCGTAACCCTTCGCTCGGTGCCACGAACACCGTAAATCTGGCGAACCTGTAGCTTTTCTGCCAGTCCGCTGAGTTGAACCCGCACTTATCACCGGACTAGTCACCCGTAGTCCAACGCGCTACGAACACGCTGGGCACGCGGGCAGCCAATAACATGAAAAAACCGTTCGAAAGGTGGATGGAACACTAACTCTAATCTGCACTATGTGGATAAACCAACAAGCTCTGCCCTATATCAGATTATACCGAAACATGATAAACTAACCGAACTGGATGACGAACACACCGAAATGAAACTCTTTCTTTCCTTTTCTTCTTTCTTTCCTCCAATCCTGTTTGCCTCACAGCGTCAGGTCAAGAAGAGATTTCTAATACTGGCCTGTGTGTGCGCTTAGTAGATAGTGTCTTTCGTCGCCTCCGAAAATGAAACTATACGAGTAATCACCAAACGTTCAAAAGGCAATTGGTCAGTATTAGACGACGTTTCTGAGTAATTCTCAAAACTAGCAAGGACGTCCTCCTACCGTACTTCTACCATTTCCTTATCCAGTGCTGGAGCAGACCCAACTATAAACTTATGGGCCTTCTGACTTAGGTAAGAATTATGAGAAATCAGACCACAACTACACCACGTGACCTCGCATTCCAGTATTGTTGCATATAGACGAATTCATTTTAAAATCAACACAAAATGCTAAATCGAAGTTATATTATCCAACAAGTTAAGTTTAACAATAAGGAATATCAATAATATATCGATATTTTTCACCAATAAATAACCATAGACTCACAGAATTGAGTAAAATTGCAAAAAGCTTGCAGTGTTCTATTAAACATATGTAATTTCCAGCCCCTTTTTCTGATCTAGGTCATGGAATCCCCGGTCAGTTGTCTGGCCTAGTTATCTAGAGTTGGCTGTGGTTGGAGAGGGAGAAATTCCTCAAGACATTGGGGATGCAAAGATAGTGATTGATTGATTGGACGATCATCATTGCACTTCGGTGAGTAACCATGTGTGCTCTGATGTCTTTCTTACACAGGGATATTTCATCTGCAGTGCACGAGGTCTGTAGCACCGGCGAGGGCACCCCAATGTAATTGTTGAAGATGGTGAAGATATTTTTGTAGGAATTTAATTTTTAATCTTTTCTAATGAATTTTCAGGATGTCAGCCATGCTCTACCGTTTGAAACTAACCTGTGACCGCAAGACTGCCTGTTTGCTCATCCCCCCGAATTCCTCATATCAGTATACTCCTTCTTCTTCTTCTTCATCGTTCGTTCTCATACTCACGCTGGTTCTAGCAAGATGCAGTCCAGAGAATGAAATGGGTTGTGTCGCAGTTTTCAGCCTGACATGTGGTATATGCACCTTTCGATCTGACACACCCGACTTCAGCATAGCCTTTTTTTGGGTACAGGGTTAGCTTATCCCTCTTCGATCTTCCCAAACTTAGCCAGACTTCTTGGTGGTCGTCTGTTTCCGGGGCCGCTACGGAGGGAGGCGGATTGGTGTCTTGGTCAACTTTGTTCTTACGTTGACTCTGATGCAGCAGTCAGAAAATTGGTCGCTGGCTGCTACAAGCCCATGCAGCTTTAGTCCCTCCTCGGACCCATGACCCGTGCACTAGCCCCGTGTCCGGATACAAAAATGATGATGACTTTCTGCAATCCCGATCTCAACACAGACTCCAGCGACTGTCTAAGCACTAAGGACCTTCTATGACATGCTTACTGCGTCCCTAATAATGCTGATATGGGTGACATGAAAACGTATGACCGTGACAAAGGCAATGATCTCGCTGGATATACCAGGAGGTAGAGCCTCCTACTAAGAAGTAGGTCTCTGTGACTAAATGGTTACGCCCTTTGCCTTGTGAGTCAAAGGTCGTGAATTCGAATCCTGACCGCGTCGTCTGCTCACGCGTGCAGTTTTTCAGAGACCCTATGATTGTTGCTGGAGCTACGGAGTCCGTGCTTTGTGCAATACTCTCGGCAGGTGGCGGGCCATTTCTGCGGAGAAGGACCGAGCCATATCGGGTAAAACCCAGTGCAATGAAGTCAATCCTTCGGCTTTAAACCCTTTTTAAAACCGATCCAGAAGCACTTGGCTTCAGCCTTCGGCTCGTGCCATGACATCGTAACTTCGGTTCGGTGCCACGAACACCGTAAATCTGGGGAATCTGTGGCTTTTTCTGCCATCCCGCGGAATTGAACCCGCACACACAGTGGGATAGTCACCAGTAGTCCAACGCGCTACAAACACGCTGGGCAGACGGGCCTTTAAACCCTTTAAAGAAGGAGGTCATATGTTATACAATAGAACAACCACAGCGTTTGGTCTCTTAACAAAATGCGTGTACTAACACGTGTGCCGTATGGGTGATCGTAGAATCCCAAATGACATTCTATATGGACAACTCGTAACTGCTACTAGACAGCATGACGTCCATTACTAGGCTTCATTGACACCTGCAAGCGCTATCTAACTTCATGCAGCTTAGACAAAGAAAATTGGGATCGGTTGGCCAACTGTAGGCAAGCATGGCGAGCATCAGTGAAGAGTGGCTCAAAAAGAAAAACGCCATCACATTTGAATACAAAAGAGAGCGCAGAGTGCAGAGAGACCATCCTCTGTATCAGCTAGTCTCCAGTTTCATCTGCAGCAAGGATTTCAACTCCAGAATAGACCATTGCAGTTACAACAGACGTTGTGATTCAACAAACTACTTGACGCAAAACATATTGTCTCCTATGACAAAGAGGCCAATGAATGATACTAATATTATATGATAATGTGTAAATAAGATAGCGTATCGTTTATTGTTATTGATTATGGAACTGACCTCATAGTACTCCAGGCAGACCCTCAGGTGCTCAGTCGTCTCCAGCAGATGTATGCATGCTGGTGGTACATGCTGGATAAACGTGGTCCGTAATCTTGCTTCCATTCGTCAAGTCCAACTTGTGAAACGTGTGATGGCAGGTCACGTGCACAGTAATCGTTTTATGTCATACTTAGAAGATTGTTGCAATGATTGATTGATTGATTGATTGATAGTACCATCATCATCACACTAGTGTAAATAAATAACCATGTGTTCTTTAGTTATCATAAGCAGTAAAAACTCGGCAACAGTACACGAACTCCGTAGCACCGTAGAAAGTCCTGTACATAATTTTAAGAATAATGATACCTATATTTGAATGTTATATATATTATATATTAATGACTTTTGTTTACTGTTATTGATTTATAATCTAAATAACTTGAACACTGATAATAGCATGCATCAAAGAAATCCTCATTCTACCTGAATTAAATTTACGACGATCTATCACACAATGTGAATCTTCTTCGTAATTATTTTCTTTCGACTCGTAGTTAATGAACATCTATTTATCACGTGAACTATTCGAATTATATACAACTGTTTTGTCTATCTCTTGAATTGTACTCTGCAAGATTACGAACTTGTAGATATTTAGTTTCGTTTTTTTATGTTACTAGAGAAATCTGCACGATTTTATGCATGTAAAAGTCGTTCGCGAATCTGTTTACATTTCATATGCACTCCGTACAAGCGTGCGCACGTTCGTTTCGAACAACAGTTGTTGAAATTTCGTTTCGCAGTCTATGATTTGGGAAACTAGCCAATAACATGCCGGTAGTGCGTGAACAGCACGCATCAAACGGTGGCGCGCGGCATAAATGAATTATTCTTCCGTTTTGATATACTTTAATCTAATGTTATTTATGTACTTGTCCTGGCCATTAATGCATAGTGGACCTGAAACAAAATGTGTATAAATTGTTTATCAATATGGCCGTAATCTACTATATATATAAAAATGAATGTATGGATTTATGTTTGTTACCTATAGACTCGGAAACTACTGAACAGATGTAGCTGAAATTTACAGGATATGTTTGTTTTAATGTCGGGATGCTACCTGTCACAGTTTGAAATAGGTAGCGCTGAAGCTTTTCGAAACAATCTAAAAAATAATAACACGCTCATTTCATCGAGAGTTTCTAACCAAATCTCCATTAACTTTTCCCGACGAAAAACGCAAATTTCATCGAGAGTTTCTTCCGGAAGTTTACAGTATGTGCTACACGATTCGATGACGTATGATTCAAGTCAATATTTCAAACAAGCCGTTAAAGTCAATATTTCAAACAAGCCGTTACAAGCTGAAGGTTTGTTTCTAATCATGATCATAGATACTGCAAATCATATTTTAAGTTCCATCTATTCCATCAATGTTTGTTAGCTATGTTGGCAAAAATTGCTCTATATTCAATTAAACCAAACAAAACTATGATCCGAGGAATACGTTCATTTGAGGGAAGCTATTGGCCGGCATTTCTATAAATGGCAAGATGGTTATTTTGCCATCAACGTTTACCTGATGTACAATGTACACGTTATATGTATGAATATTACCCAATATTAGATTACACGACAGAAACGGGGTTACCATTTATTATTTTGTAAATCAATCCATACCATTGACCGCTATAGCGGCGTGCAATTCTAAATTAGTACAACCATTTCGCAATAGGTGGCGCGCGATTAGTGAGTAGTTTGGACAAATGATTTATACAGTTTAACTGATTTTTCAAAACATATTACGCGCATTTCTTTGCATTTATATGTTAATATATATAGTAGATATGCATTTCCTAATAGAATTTAATCAAATGCTAATTTTTGTTATTTATTCCAGCGAAACTTCAACGAATTTCCCACACATTTTCAATTATGCCTCCCAAACGAAAAGCTATTGGTCCATCTACACCTAGATCACGAAAAAGAAAGGCATTACTAGCTTCAGAAACAGATGAGCAACGGGAAGCAAGACTGGGAACCGTTCGAGTTCGCACTGCTGAAGCCCGTTCGTCTGAAACAGACGAGCAACGTGAAGCAAGACTAGGAACCAATCGAGTTCGCACTGCTGAAGCCCATTCGTCTGAAACAGACGAGCATCGTGAGGCAAGACTAAGAACCAATCGAGTACGCACTGCTCAAGTCCGTTTAGCTGAAACAATCGAGCAACGGGAAGCAAGACTGCAAACCGCTCGGATACGCACTACTCAATCCAGACGAACACTGCACGCTGATTTAAATCTAGGTGCTTTCCATTACAATACAAATTATGATTATAGTCTTCATCCAAATGTGGTTATTGGCAAATGGATAGATTATCGTGTATTGCAGTGCCGTCAAATTTAAGAATGAATCACCAGGAATGTGCTGCGCGGGTGGAAAAGTGAAATTGCCAGTATTACATTCGCCACCCGAACCATTATCAACATTGGTAGCAGGTGACACAAGCCTATCAAAACATTTCTTGGCAAACATACGCAAGTACAATTCATTTTCCAAATGACATCGTTCGGTGCAACAAATATCGTGCGTGAGAATTACATGCCCACATTCAAAGTTCAAGGGCAAATTTATCATCGTGCTGGCTCACTACTGCCACTGCCCGACGCAGATTACAAATTTCTTCAAATTTATTTCATGGGAAACAATGATGAACAAATTGATCAACGTTGTAGATTCAATACGCGTGCAAAACGAGAAATAGTCGCTGCATTACAAACTTTATTCGATCAACACAACGAATTAATTCGATTGTTCAAAACTGCCCTGCAACAATTACCAGCTGATGACTACCGAGTTGTACTTAGAGCAGACAAAACACCTGTTGGTCAACACGAAAGACAGTACAATGCACCAACAATTGATGAAGTGGCGATCGTTATGGTTGGCGAAGAATTTAATTCGCGTGATATAATTCTTCATCGCAGAAGTGGTGATGTTCAGCGAGTCTCAGAAACTCATCGCTCCTACGACGGATTACAATATCCGATATTATTTTGGCAAGGAGAAGATGGATATCATTTCAACATCAAATTGAGAAAACCACAAACAGATGAGGAAACGAATAAGAAAGTTAGTGCTATGAATTATTATTCATATCGAATAATGATTCGTGAAAACGCTGAAAATCATATCTTGAAATGTCGACAATTGTTCCATCAATACATTGTCGATATGTATGCGAAAATCGAAACTGAGCGATTCCTCTACATTCGATTAAATCAAACCAAGTTGCGTTCAGAACAGTACATTCATTTACGTGATGCAATTGTTAATGATGGCAATGTGAATCCTAATGAATTGGGAAAAATGGTCATACTACCAGCCACATTTACAGGGTCCGCGGCACATGCATGAATACGCACAAGATGCAATGACATATGTTCGCGCCTATGGCCGTCCAGATTTATTTATCACGTTTACATGCAATCCTTCGTGGGATGAAATTAAAGAACTTTTGTTAGCTGGACAATTATCATCGGATCGTCATGATATTACTGCGCGTGTATTCAAACAAAAATTGAAATCTTTAATGGATTTCATTGTCAAGCAGTGTGTTTTTGGAGAGACACGCTGTTGGATGTATTCCATCGAATGGCAAAAAAAAGAGGATTGCCACATGCACACATTTTGATTTGGTTGATCGAAAAAGTCACACCAGATCAAATTGATCAAGTCATCTCAGCAGAAATACCAGATGTCGACATTGATCCAGACTTATTTGAAGTCGTCACCAAAACCATGATTCATGGTCCATGTGGCTTACTCAACAATAATTCACCATGCATGTCTGATGGAAAATGCACGAAAAGATACCCAAAAGACTTACATGCCGATACTATCACTGGCAATGACGGATATCCTCTATCGTCGACGATCAAATGAAGATGGCGGAAAATCCATCACTGTAAAAGTGCGAAACAATGATGTTGAAGTTGATAATCGTTGGGTTGTACCGTATTCACCGTTACTCTCAAAGACGTACAAAGCACATATAAATGTTGAGTATTGCAATTCGGTGAAATCGATCAAGTACATTTGCAAATATGTCAACAAAGGAAGCGATATGGCAGTTTTGGAGTGGCAAATATAAGTGCATCCATCGATGAAATCGAGCGTTATCAACTGGGACGCTACATTAGTAGCAATGAAGCAGTATGGCGCATTTTATCATTTCCAATTCATGAACGACATCCAACAGTTGTTCATTTGGCAGTGCACCTTGAAAATGGACAGCGCGTGTACTTCTCAACAGATAATGCACATGCACACGCATTGTCACCATCGCCAACAACGTTAACTGCATTTTTCTCATTGTGTAGAGATGATATATTTGCAAAGACGCTACTTTACTCTGAACTGCCAACATACTACACATGGAATGCAGCAGCGAAAAAGTTTCAACGTCGTAAACAAGGTAAAGTAGTTGAAGGACATTCCAATTTATATTCGACCAATGCGTTAGGCCGTTTGTACACTGTTCATCCAAACAATGCAGAATGCTTTACTTGCGATTACTGTTAATCAACAAACGTGGACCAACATCCTTCCAAGAATTGAGAACAGTTAACGGTCACGTATGTGCTACTTATCGTGAAGCTTGCCAATAATTAAATCTTCTTGAAAACGATGCACATTGGGACACTTCACTCGCTGATGCATCCCAAAACTGCACGGCCACAGCAAATACGAACATTATTTGCAGTAATATTAACAACGTGCTTCCCATCCAATCCAAAAGAACTTTGGGAAAAATACAAAGACTACATGAGTGAAGACATCCTACATCGCTTGCGTGCGACGAATCAAAATCCTGACATTCAATTCACACCAAACGTATATAATGAGGCATTGGTTTCAATTGGAGGACATATGTTTGGCAATCACTAATAAAGCACTGGTGCAATTGGGAATGGATGCGCCAGAACGATCTGCAAACAACCTTTTCGATTGTGAGTTGGAACGAGAAACACACTTTGATATCAACGAATTGAGTACATTTGTTCAAACGAATCTTCCAAAATTGATTCCGTAACAACGCATAGCATATGACAGAAATATGCATGCAATTACAAGTCAAAACGGTGGATTGTATTTCATAGATGCGCCAGGAGGCACAGGCAAAACTTTTCTCATTTCACTTATTTTGGCAACCATACGATCACGAAATAATATTGCACTGGCAATCGCATCTTCTGGAATTGCAGCAACTCTTTTAGATGGTGGCCGAACAGCGCATTCAGCGCTGAAATTGCCATTGAATATGCAAATCACTGAGACACCAACATGCAATATAAACAAAAATTCTGCAATGGGTAAAGTACTCCAATTATGTCAACTCATTATATGGGATGAATGTACTATGGCGCATAAAAAGCATTAGAAGCGCTTCATCGTACACTGAAAGATTTGAGAGGAAATGACCAGCTCTTCAGTGGCGCACTCATTTTATTGTCTGGCGATTTCCCGGGAAACCCTACCAGTTATACCAAGATCAACACCCGCTGATGAACTTAATGCATGCCTAAAATCATCAGTTTTATGGCGACACATACAGAAATTGACTTTGAAGACCAATATGCGTATACAACTACAACATGATGAAACCTCTGAACGTTTCGCAAAACAATTGTTGGATATTGGGAATGGGAAAATGCCAATAGATGATTCCACACGATGTATCACATTGCCAACAAACTTCTGTAACATCATAGCGACCACAGACGAATTGATTCATAAAGTTTTCCCAAATATTGCACATAATTACAAAAATCATCAGTGGCTCAGTGCACGTGCAATATTAGCAGCAAAAATAAGGATGTATATGCCATGAATTTGAGCATTCAAAACAAAATACCAGGCGAAGTGACAACGTATAAGTCCATCGATACTGTAATGAATCAAGACGAAGTTGTCAATTATCCAACTGAATTCTTGAATTCACTTGATTTGCCAGGCATGCCACCACATGTTTTAACATTGAAAATTGGCGTGCCTATCATTCTTCTCAGAAACATTAATCCACCACGACTTTGCAACGGTACTAGACTTTTAGTGAAAAATATGATGAATAATATCATCGAAGGTACAATTTTAAATGGAAAATTTAAAGGAGAAGATATACTATTGCCACGCATCCCAATGATTCCAACAGACATGCCATTCGAATTCAAACGCTTGCAGTTTCCGGTGCGACTCGCCTTTGCAATGACCATCAACAAATCACAAGGACAATCACTACAAGTGTGTGGACTACATTTGGAAAATCCTTGCTTTTCACATGGACAGCTATATGTGGCCTGTTCACGCGTCGGAAAACATTCTGATTTATTCGTGTATGCACCAGATGGAAAAACAAAAATATTGTATATCCAAAAGCACTTCAATAAACAGACTTGAAATGAAACGTTAAATTGTAAGTTTTTTCTCTCCAAGAAAATGAACAAAGGACAATGATAAAACAAATAATTACTACATATTGTTATAGCAAGTTTCCTTTAAATTCATTTTCTGTTGAAGGCGTAACAACGCGCGCAGGGTACAGCTAGTATTTTATAAAAACCACGACCATTTATTTGTATATTTGTTGAACCAGTAGTGTAGTTTCCATGTCAAGGTCACAAGGCGTTCACTCCCACCCATCTTTTAATTATATAAGTGCACGTTGGTCGTGTGTTGAAAACGGGGCAAGTTGTGGTATATGTGAATGTCATCTATCGAGGTTTTAAACATCCAGAACTAATTGGGTCTGATATCCTGGGCATGCGGGTATTCGATACAATTAGAGATCGGACAGGCTTGCATCAACAGAATTATCGTCTGGGATTTGAAGATAGATAGAGGGGACGTCATTCTGTTCTCAGCGACCGCCTGTTGAATGAAGAGACCAGAATTATCAAGCGCCCGCCCGTATTTTGCAGGGGCTCTCAATGGGAGCAAAGATTAGTAACACTGCAACCTACAAGGCATGTCGTAAGAAGCGATTGAGGTAGGGGCCTAGGGAAGCTACCCAAGTAAATAAAAAGCGACGCAGAAATCGGATCTGCTGGCCTACTTGTAGGCGCATAACTGTGCACAGCGTACATTCGCTCTTGGGCTCGGATCACATACAAATCATAGAGAGTGGTTAACAAGTGGTCAATATGGAGCGTTCGAAGAAGAAGAAGAAGAAGATCAAGTGCTACGCCTGCCAGGATAGGCGATCATGTCTCTGCACAGCTCTCTCTCTCTCTCCTTGGTGCAGCTAATCAGTTCTGACGTCGATCTTTTTTGTCGAATCACAGTGTCAGACCGTCCAACATCTTCTCCTTCAGTATTCCACGATCTCTCCTTCTCTGAATGTTACATGTTGTCACCAAATGTTCTAAACTTCATCTTCGCATTATATATCCGAAGAACCTTGATTATCTGATTCGTATTTTTTTATAACAGTGAACAATTATTAGGGGCTTCCGGAAACTATCAAACAAAGGATTCGAACTACAAACGCTTACTTCTTACAGCACCCATTGTCTAGTCCAGCGTTTCCCAAAGTGGGCGATACCGCCCCCAAGTGGGCGCTGAAGAGTTCTAGGGGGCGTAGTGCGGTCAGCAGAATTTGGAGAGTGTTCATGCGATTGGGGTCGGTGGCTCCTTAAAGAAGAAATTAATAATAAATATTTTAACTAAATTATGTTCGTGATTTTGCGATTGAATAATCATTTAGAATTTTAATTCTGCATTTTAATTCATCTTATGCCCGTCTTACACGATCCATTTTTCATCAATTTTCTGTTTCATGTATATAATCATTTGAAGATTGACCATGTATAACAGAAATATATATTTAATTCTATGTCAAAGAGAAAATAGAGCATGTATATATGTGGGGGGGGAGCGTTGGCAAACTGTTATAATGTGGAGGGGCGTTACAAAGTTTATGTTGTGCAAAGTGGGCGGTGGGCCGAAAAAGTTTGGGAATCTATTGTCTAGTTCTACGGACGAGCGTTTTTAATAACACAACCTGGTTGCCGGAAAACTAGGCAATGGGTTCCAGAGAGGGTTTAAAAGGGGTTTAAAGCCGAAGGATTGACTTCATTGTACCGGGTTTTACCCCATATGGCTCGGTCCTCTCCGCAGAAATGGCACGCCACCTGCCGAGAGTATTAAACAAAGCACGAACTCCGTAGCTCCAGCAACAATCCTAAGGGTCTCTGGAAAAACTGCACTCGTGAACAGAACGGCGAGATCCGGATTCGAACCCACGACCTTCGACTCACAAGGCAAAAGGCTTAGCCACAGAGATCCTTCAGAGAAACAGTGTGAAGGGAAGAAGGTCAGCGTGACGTTGACCCCATCACACATTATACTGTTAGTCTTTTTTTCGATCCAGAAGCACTTGAGCTTTTCAGCTCTTCGGCTCGGTGCCATGTACATCGTAACCCTTCTGTTCGGTGCACGATCACCGTAAATTTGGAGAGCATTTGACTTTTCTGCCAGCCCGCGGAATTGAACCGCACTCACAGTAAGCTTGTCACCCGTCGTCCAACGCGCTACGAAGTTTCTATGTAAAAACTATAAATAAATAAGGGGTTTTAATGGATCTGAAGATTTATTCCAACTCTCTGCTATCAGTGCCAAACAAGGCCCCTGACTTAGACACAAGAAAGAAAGATTACAACATGTGAAATGAGATGTCTACGAAAAGCTGTCAACGTTACAAGGCGAGATAGAGTGAGAAACGAGAATATTAGAAGCATCGTTGGTACTATACCATGCATACAGTACATCGAGAAGCAAAGAATCAAGTTGTTCGGCCATCTAATGAGAATGGAACCACATTTACTACCATCACGGGCCTACAATAATCGACACTCAGGGCGCAGAGCACGAGGCAGGCCAAGAACACGATGGATAGATAACATCTCAGAGTCCCTGCGAAAGCATGGACTGACAACGTCAAGCGCAACACACCTGCCACAAGATAGAAAACTAACTCTCCCCACAACGCTTCACGGCAAATGTGGTTAAGATAAGATAAGATAATGGATCTAAAGATGTATTTTATTGCAACCAGTTTCTCCACGTTACTCGGTCCCTCTTCACAGAAATGGCATGCCACCTACCGAGAGTATTACACAAAGCACGAACTTCGTAGCTCCGGCAACAATCCTATGGATCGCCTGGAACAAAATGCACTCATCCGGCTTCGAGCTAGCAATCTTCGGAGCACAAAACGAACTACTTAACCACATATGAAAATGAAAATGAAAATCGTGGCATATCCTACAGGACGTAGCCATCAACCACAGTAAACGAGTCGTTGATTTTCTAGGCACCACTTATACGTTCAGTAGTTTGCCATTACTTTCTGAACGGTGAGGTCTACTTTTTATCTTTTGTAAAAATCCCACGGATTTGCTTCCAAACGTGCCCACCGTGGGGTTTGAACCAAGTACGCTTGGGTTCGTGATCGAGCTCACTACCGCTTGAGCTACAGACGCTCCACATATACCCACTATAAATAAATAAATCTGATTTCAGTCATAGCATTCCTGGGCAGATTCACGGTATGAAAAAGGGTTCCTTTATTTTACTTACTATGTAATGTTGTGGGACTGATTAGCATAATACATAATCGTTCGCCTGTCGACTCGGCGGACACAAGAGGGATGTGAGTTCGCTCCCACACTCAACGTCCCACACGGGATGAAATGAATTGGCCATCCTGCCTCCTGTACACTAAGAGCCTATAAATGTGAAGTGGCGTCATACTCTAAGATCCCAAAAAGCTGCGGGAAATTTCTTCTTCTTCTTCTTTGCGTTCGTTCTTTACGACCAATTTTAATCACTCTTCGATTTGCTAAAATCGGATGCATGTGTACTAAATGTGTAGAAATCTATTCGTTTAGGGCCTAGCAAACCAATGTGCAACGTATACACATTCTTGGCAAAGCAAAGATCAAACATATCACAAAGAGTGATTAAAATTGATCGTAAAGAACGAACGCAAAGAAGAAGAAAAAACACTCTTTGTGATATGTTTGATCTTTGCCAAGAATTTGTATACGTTACACGTTGGTTTGGTAGGCCCCTAAATGCATAGACTTCTACACGTTTAGGACACGTGCATCCGATTTCAGTCAAACCTCCCTAGCCGCCTCTTACGACATGCATGGCAGGTAACAGTTGTTCTATTCTTTAAACCCCAAATTTGGGCCCCGGTAACCACTTGGGCGTGCGGGAAATTTAAAAGGCAATGTTGTACACCTCAAAATGAAACTACCCTTTTACTTTTAAGCTTATTTATAGCCATATTGTCTAAATCTAATTTTAAAAATGTGCCTGGTGAATAAAGCCGACGCGCATCGAATTCGATATCAGATATCGAATTCGACAACCTTGACAGACTTCAGCTGATCACATGTTGAAGTGAAAACGGGCTCTGTAATTGTTAACCTATTTAAAACGTGACCTTGGGTAAAGGTAAGAGTACGTTCAGGTACAGTGAATGAGCACAAATTGTGCATGTGAAAACGTTCTTCTATATTTGTAAAAAGGATAAACCTGTGCTCCGCAAAATACTGAAAAATGTCGGTCAACTAAATATGTGAACTTTAGCGGAACAATATAATATGCAGGACCCTACAGGAAGGAGACTAGTCGTTAGAAAATGATTTTTTACCAGACAAGCAATAAATATTGTGTGGGTTATTTGGGGAAATGAGGTCACCCAATGTTCCAGAAGATTTATTTCCCGGTCTTGTGTGTTTTCTTTTCATTTAAATAACCCCGTTTTTCTTAGATTTAGTTTAGTGTGTGGACCAAATTTTGGTTGTTTAGTTTAGTGTGTGGCCAAATTTTGGTTGTTTAGTTTAGTGTGTGGCCAAATTTTGGATGGTTAGTTTAGTGTGCGGCCAAATTTTAAATGTTTAGTTTAGTGTGTAGCCAAATTTTGGATGTTTAGTTTGATGTGCGGACAAATTGTTGATGTTTAGTTTAGTATGTGGCCAAATTTTGGATGCTTAGTTTAGTGTGTGGCAAAATTTTAGATGTTTAGTTTAGTGTGTGGTCAAATTTTAGATGTTTAGTTTAGTGTGTGGCCAGATTTTGGATGTTTAGTTTAGTGTGTGACAACAATTATTCAGGTTTAGTAATAGTATCTCCGAGAGATCTATACCCACTACAGAGAGATCTATAAATACTACAAAGAGATCTATACATACAACAGCAGAGATCTATAATACACTACAGAGATCTATAAATACTACAAGAGATCTATAAATACAACAGAGAGATCTATACCTACTACAGAGAGATCTATACATACAACAGAGAGATCTATACATACAACAGAGGTATCTATAGCTACTACAGAAAGAGATATATTTACTACATAAAGATCTATACATATAACAGAGGGATCTATACATGCAACAGAGAGATCTATACATACAACAGAGGGATCTATATTTACTACAGAAAGATCTGCAGCAATACAAAAATAATATACGGGGTTGTATTAGGGCTAAAATACATGTCCCCAAGTATAAGGAATTGAGTTTCAAATTTATTAGGGAAAAAAATTTCCTACAAAAAGATTTTCACTATCTTCTAAATTACATTAAAGACCATCTTCGATGCTACGGAGTTTGTGCACTGAAGCTGAGATCTTCATGTGTAGGAAAGAGATCGGAGCACACATGGTTACTCACCGAAGTGCAATGACGATGGTCCTATCAATCAATCAATCAATCAATTGAAAACGCTAGCTAAGCTCACTAGTACCATAAGAACAAATCTCACGCAATGGAGAAGTTAGCCACAGCTACCAGTATCGTAAGCAGTCATTGGTCCCTGTGGCTAAATGGATGAGCCGTTGCACTGTGTTTCGAATGTTGTGAGTTCACATCGTGGATGCATTGTATCTGGTGATCCTAAAATTGTTGCCGCAGCTACGGATTTCATGCTTTGTGCATGACTATAAACAGGTGGCGGGTCTTTTCTGTGGAGAGGGATCGAGCCATACTGGGTAAACCCAGGTGCAATGAAGTCAATCCTTTGTCTTCTGCCCGTTTTAGACAATAGAATGAAGATATTAAGTAGTTGAACTTCGTGACCTGTACTGCTAAGGATTTTTTTTTTTTTTTTTCCAGAAGCACTTGAGCTTTTCAGCTCTTCGGCTCGGTGCCATGGACATCGTAACCCTTCGGTTCGGTGCCACGAACACCGTAAATCTGGGAATCTGTAGCTTTCTGCATCCGCGGAATTGAACGCACACACAGAGTGATATTCACCCGTAGTCCAACGCGCTACGAACACACTGAGCAGACGGGCAAGATTCTTTACGCGCTCAAATTGAACACGGAACCTACGTTGTATCGTCCGTCAACGATAGGACTAGAAACTTGACCTCATCTACACTGAGATCAGTGATCTCTGGCAAAATATCCAGATGGTTCCACGACGAAACAAACCTGGTATCATCTTGGCACGAGAGATTAGCACCTAACCTCTACGCCACAGGAGCCGCTGGTTCGTAGTTGTTAGTGAACTCGCTTCGCAAGGATGGTGGTCTGGGTTCAGCTCCGCAATGCGCGTGGAATTTTTCCCGACCACGACGGCTCTCAGGTCGACCAGCCTCAACTGGGTACCAGACATGCTCTGGGAAAGTAAAGGCGGCCGGCTGATGCTGACCATCTACCCATCGTGTGCCGACGGTCAATGAAAATACAGGCCTAACACTGCATTGACCTATATACACGAGGTATGAAAGGTTCCTTTACTTTTACTTTTACTTATACGCCACAGAGAGAGGGTGAGAGATTTCGCATCTACGCAAGCGATCATGCTGGTTCATCATCACAGGTGTCGTCTCCACATCGAAGGTTGGTTGCAATGAATTCAGCATCATCTGTCTTTTGCCTTGGTGTTGCACACTGCCAGACTGTAACCTGTCCATTTCTTAAAGTTTCCCTTCCACTTATCTCTCGTTCTTCCTCTTGCTCTTCGTCCTGCAACTTTCCCTCTAGTAAAGATTTTATCAAGGTGTCATGTCTTTTTATGTGTCCAAAATACTTTACTTGTCTGAATTTTAATTCTCTTAATAATTGTTTCTTCATGCCTATTTTTCCTAAAACTTGTTTATTTGTCTGTTTTTCTGTCCATGAAACTCTGCCTATTCTTCTATATATCCACATCTCAAATGCATCAATTATGTCTTCTAACTGCATGTTCATTGTCCATGTTTCCGAGCCATACATTAATATAGGATATATATAGCATTTGATCATTCTCATTTTTAGCCTGTTTGTAATTTGTTTGGATGTCAGTAACTTTCTCATACTATTGAAATTATCCTTGGCCATTCCTATTCTCTTTTTAATCTCTGTTATACATCTGCCATCATCTGTTATCATCTGACCAAGATATAAGAAGCTTTTTACTTAATGTAGTAATTCTCCATGTATTTTTATATTCATTTTAGGTTTTCCATTTCCTTGTTGATTACCATAGTTTTTGTTTTCTGTATGTTACGTGAAACAAAATGGTTGTCCATAGTTCTGGTCTTCTGCTACTTTCACAAATACCTCAATCCTACTTTTATTACGTGATACCATCCACGTTTTTTTTCCCGATCCAGAAGCACTTGAGCTTTTCAGCTCTTTGGCTCGGTGCCATGGACATCGTAACCCTTCGGTTCGGTGCCACGAACACCGTAAATCTGGGGAATCTGTGGCTTTTTCTGCCATCCCGCGGAATTGAACCCCACACACAGAGGGATAGTCACCCGTAGTCCAACGCGCTACGAACACGCTGGGCAGACGGGCGCCATCCACGTTTAAACTCTGCAAGTCTTGCACATTTTATTTATCACATCTTTAAACACTGTGTGTCACAACGCTTCAGTAAAACTCGGTCGAGGACAATCACGCTATTAATGACTGCAAACGTTAAGTGGTTTCCTTATATCGCACAATTGTCTACATCCTTAAGTTCAAGGAATGTTTACCTTGCTGACCGCGAACTAGCTCCAGCTGACCTAATTTTTGTCAGTTGCAAAGATAAAGGGAGTAGGCTTGTTGTTCAGTTATCTTCAAATTAAGTAATATCAGCGGTTCTAAAATGTGTTCCCTTTAGGGGTCACCCTCATGGAAACAGTTGTTCCTCTTATTCTCCATTGATATACAATGAACAAGTATTAGGGGCTTAAGGTCGCCCGAGTGGTTACTGGGGCCCAAATTTGGGGTGTAAAGAATAGAACCACTGTTACCTGCCACGCATGTCGTAAGAGGCGACTAAGGAGGTTTGGCTGAAATCGGATGCATGTGTCTTAAACGTGTAGAAGTCTTATGCGTTTAGGGGCCTACCAAACCAATGTGCAACGTATACACGTTCTTGGCAAAGATCAAACATATCACAAAGAGTGCTTAAAATTGGTCGTAAAGAACGAACGCAAAGAAGAAAAGAAGAAGAAGGGCTAATCCAAACACAGGATTAGAACCACAAATCTTAATTTCTTACGGCACCCATTGCTTACAGATAAGCGTTTTTAAGATCATCATGAAACCGTTCACAGCCACCTCTTCAGGTGTCAAGCTCTAGATAACATTAGGAAGACCCACCTTCCTCAAAGGCCAGACAAATGGAACACAGTATACGGAACAAAAGAACAACTGCAGATACCCCTACATAGCACTGGGCCGAAGGGCAAGAGCTCAAGCAACGCTGGATCATTGAAGAAGAAGAAGAAGAAGAACACAACCAGCTAGCTCTGCAAGAAAAAGAGCTTCACTATACCGTGTCTTTCATAAAAAGCGTCGTTTGTTAAACATAGAATAATCAGGTCAGATTCTATCGAACAATGTTTGCACAAACACATGCGTAAGCTTTTTTTGTGTTTGTATATTTGAGACGAAACAATAACATACATACACACACATATACACATATAACATACATACACACACGTATACACATATATCATACATACACACACGTATACACATATAATATACATGCACTCATCATTCATAGTAGCTTCAAGTTTAATGTTAGAATATAATGAATGAAAATCGTGGCATCTCCTTTACAAGATGTAGCCATCAATCACAGTAAACGAGTCTTCGATTGTCTAGGCACTACTTATACGTTCAGCAGTTTGCCATTGCTTTCTGAACGGTGAGGTATATTTAACGATCGTAAAATTCCGAGAACTAATTTGCTTCCAAACTACCCGCCGAGGAGTTTGAACCAGGTACACTTGGGTTGTGATCGTGCTCACTATCGCTTAAGCTACAGACGCCCACCAAGAATAAAGTAAGGATCTTTTAATTTTTTTATTTTTCCGATCCAGAAGCACTTGAGCTCTTCAGCTCGATGCCATGGACATCGTAACCCTTCGGTTCGGTGCCACGAACACTGTTAATCTGGAGAACATGTGGCTTGTCTGCTAGCCCGCGGAATTTAACCGCACACACAGGGGGTTTGCACCCGTCGTCCAACGTGCTACGAACGCGCTGGACAGGCGGGCAGGTAAGGAGTCTAAGAACCATTCAATTTTGTATGTTTGCGTACGTTCTTAAGAATCATTTTGATAATTCTTGTTGTGATGTATAAACAGTCTTTGCCAGGAACGATTAGAATGTTGCGTCCCCGTTATGCCCCTACTAGTGTAGGACAGGTGCACCCGAAACCGAAGTTTTGGTCTACAATGTGTGTCCTGAGCCTAGCCCTGCATTCAGCAGGGTTGGGATCAGCAAGTCTCTCTTGGGAAGGACAAAAGTGAAAATTAGTAGCCTGCTGATGACTCTCAGAATACGTAAGTCAACCCTCACCTCCCAGCGGTGTAGACCGGGAAACTTTGACCGTGAGGTCAAAGGCTAACGAGGCAATGGCTCACCTAGGGAGATGGACTCCCTAGGACAGAATATTTTTTTCATGTCCTTGGGGAATTAACCAACAAAAATCTCGGTTTAGCTCTGGCGCCCCAGACTTGTGATATGAGTGGATTTACCCTGAAATTCAAAATCCAGACCTCCAGCTATGGGCAAATAGCCCCTCCTTGTGGGAGCCTCGGGAGAGGCAAAGGCTATGGGAGTAAACCCAAACAGAAATCAATCTGCTGCCTTGCAGGTCGGCTGGGGACAGCCAAAGGCTGACGGAGAGCAAACCCAGTAAACGCTGGTTAAAACCTGACACATCGCCGAAGGATAAGCACCAGAGCTCCAATTTGCCCTAAAGATGTGACGTAAACACACCAATGCTAAGGCTGGATAAATCAGATTTCCACCTGAATAGAATTTATGGAGAGATCTGGTACATTGGTCTGGGCGGTGATTGCGAAAGAGAGAGAGAGAGAGAGAGTAACCGAAGTTTTAGGCCTACGGAAATGTTCGAGTCTGTCTTGCTGACAGTCAAACACTTTCTTTTCTTTCCTTCACGTGTACAGTTCTCTTTAATGATTCGTTTAACGCCGTATATTTGGGCTTGTATCTACGCCAAAGGGCTTTTGGTACTTTGCAACCTTTACCATTCACGTCGTTGGTCACACTTGATCATCAAGCTTGTCACTCAAATGTGAAGCCCACAATCTTATCCAGACGTTAGATTCGTTAATACCCGACTTCATGTAACAGGCCTGATACCTCCTGTTGCAGATACAGGTCAGGACTGATATAGTTCATTTGACTCACGCATGATTTGGTCCCGTTTCACAAAAAAATCATATATGTGTCACTTAAACGAATGACGAAGTGAAAAACAACAACGCTGGTAAACAACAATTTTTATTATTCAGATTTCATAACATCATTAGTATCATCTTTCAACTGTACTATAATAATTCCTCTCGTACTGTTATACGTTGCATAGGGCCTTCAAGTAACTTCTCCATACTGCTCTATCCTGGACAACTCGCTCAATCTTCTCCATGGAACCGAAATCGATATTTGACTCTCTCAGCAAAGTTCGTTTCAGGATCTCCTTAGGTCGTCCTCTCTTTCTTGAACCTCTGCATCACCCTTCAATGCCTGCTTTGATTTGTGTTTGATCATTTCTTCTCAAGGTGTGTCCACCATATCTCCATCTTCTTATAATAGTTGTTACTAGGGGTTGACCAGACATTTCAACTGTACTATGCAGAGATCATTTAGTTTAGTTTAGTTGTCGGATCATCATTGTGCGCATCGAACCAATTAGTCCATAAGTGCTCCGGTCCAACAGCGTTTCGTGTGCACAAAGAAGTACATTTTTTTACCAACGCCGGAATGTTCGTGCAGAATGCTATCTTCTTCTTCTTATGTCGTCACACTGCTACCGGGTTGTTGCCCAGTGTCGTGGTTGTCTGTGTTTCTGTTGCACTGATGTCTTGGCTTGGGTGATTGTTATTTGTGCTCTTTGACAGGATTCTGCTATGCCATCTAACCATATTGTTCGTGGTCTTCCTCTCGACTTCTTTCCTGATGTTCTGTTGTAGAAGACTCTGTACACTGTGGAGAGAGGAGATAACACGTGCGACAGAAGGGTGTGATGATTCTAGTCAATCAGTCACGAGAAAGCAGTTCAAACCTCGCCAAGTCACGGTTTTATTGTTTTTGTCAGGTCTGCATTTTTTATTTTTAAATTATGTGTTAGGTGGCAACATCTAGGGCAGCATTTCCCAAAGTGGGCGGTACCGCCTTCAAGTGGGCGCTGAAGCGTTCTAGGGGGGCTTAGTAGGTTCAGAAGAATTGGTGTGGGGGTGTTTATGCTATTAGGGGTCGGTGGCTCCTTAAAGAAGAATTTAATAATACAAATATTAAAATAAATTATTTTCGTGATTTTGCGATTGAAAAATCATTTAAAATTTGAATTCTGCATTTAAATTCATCTTATGCTCGTCTTACACGATCCATTTTTTCATCACTTTTATATTTTATGTATATAATCATTTGAAAATTGACCATGTATTACAGAAATATATATCAATTTTCTATATCAAAGAGAAAATAGAGAATGTATTTATGTGGGAGGGGGGCGTTGGCAAACTGTTATAATGTAGAGGGGGCGTTACAAAGTTGATATTGTGCAAAGGGGGCGATGGCCGAAAAAGTTTGGGAATCTATGATCTAGTGCAGGGGTGGGCAAACGTTTTGTGCAGAGGGCCACATTGAAAATTGTAAAGCTATTGGAGGGCCACATATAATATTATGTATATTTTTGTTTAATTCTCGGTAAGTAATCAATTACATATTTTTATTGTAAACAAAGGTAGTTTTACATAATGTAGATAACTTCTGAAATAAATTATATTTCTAACAGACTTACACTATAACAGTATATTTTCTAATATGGATAAATGTGTTTGAGGGCCGCAAAATATCCAATGGCGGGCCGTATGCGGCCCGCGGGCCGTAGTTTGCCCACCCCTGATCTAGGGCATGCTATCTAAAATCTTAAGCCTTGAACATCCCCTAACCTGTATTAAAATGTATATCAATTTAAAAAGCAGTGAATGAACCTGTATTAAAATGTATCAATTATGATAACTATAAATGAACCTGTATTAAAATGTATATCAATTCTATGATAGACCGTATAAATGAACCTGTATTAAAATGTATATCAATTTATGAAAGACAGTATGAATGGAGTGAATATTTTTATATAAATTCTCATAGCACTTCTTCTTCTTCATATCGACCACTTGTTAACCACTCTGTGTGTTCTGAATGTGATGTGAGCATAAGAGTGATTTTACGTTGTGCCAGTTATGCGCCTACAACTACGCCAGCACGTCCGATTTCTGTGCTGTTTTTATTTACTAGGTAGCTTCCTAGGTCCTACATCGATCGTCTCTTACGACATGCCTTGTAGGTCGCAGTGGTACTATTCTTTGCTTCCCTTGTGGGTCCCGACACCACATGGACGCTTATAGCACAAATATACAAGTTTATGAAAGAAGGTATGAAGGCATATGTGAATATCTTTAGGAGACAATCCTACAAGCACAGTTGACAGCAAAGTAGACGGAGTAAAATGATGATGAGAATTAGGAAGAAGACGAAGAAATAAACACAAGATAGCCAGAACGAGAAATTTTTTTTTTTTTTTTTCGATCCAGAAGCACTTGAGCTTTTCAGCTCTTCGGTTCGGTGCCACGAACACCGTAAATCTGGGGAATCTGTGGCTTTTTTGCCATCCCGCGGAATTGAACCCGCACACACAGAGGAATAGTCACCGTAGTCCAACGTGCTACGAGCACGCTTTGCAGACGGGCGAGAACGAGAAATAAACACAAGATAGCGAGAACGAGAAATAAACACAAGATAGCGAGAACGAGAAATAAATACAAGATAGCGAGAACGAGAAATAAACACAAGATAGCGAGAACGAATAATGAGAGGAAGTGAGTAAAAGAAGGATAACAAAAATAAGAGATAGAAGAATAATAGAAGTAGTAAATTAGGAAAAACAGAAATAGAGAACAAAGGAAAAAATGTAATAAACACTGCAGTTTACAGTAATCCTAACATAGAATGGAATGTCTAGCTTATAACACGGCTCTTCTTTGTTTTTTTTAATAACAGATATTCTGTGTACTGTAAGCATGTTATTTGTCTGACGTCTCAAATATATAGCGATTGGGGGGAAATTGTTTCAGTGGTTCCCAGCCTGGGGTAAATGTATTCCTAGGGTGTTATAACGAAGGTCATTTGGTCAGCTTAACTGGTTATTAGTTGCTGAATAGACATCATATCATTGCGGGCAGATCTTTAGGTAGTGTCTAAAGGGCTTAAAGCCGAAGGATTGACTTCATTGACCTCGGATGTTTACCCCGTATTGCCCGGTCCATCTTCACAGAAGTGGCATGCCACCTGTCGATAGTATTGCACAAAGCACGAACTCAGTAGCTCCAACAGCAATCCTAAGGGTTTCTGGGAAAAAATACATTTGTGAACAGAAGGCGTGATCCGGATATTCTTTCTTCTTTGCGTTCGTTCTTTATGACCAATTTTAATCACTCTTTGTGATATGTTTGATCTTTGATACGAACGTGTATACGTTGCACATTTGTTTGGTAGGCCCCTAAACGCATAGACTTCTACAGGACACGTGCATCCGATTTCAACCGAGCCTCCTCAGTCGCCTCTTACGACATGCGTGGCAGGGAACAGTGGCTCTATTCTTTACATCCCAGATTTTGACCCCCGGTAACCACTCGGGCGTGGTTTGGATTCAAACCCACTACCATCAGAATGCAAGGCAATGTTTAACCATTAAACCACAGTGGTATTCAATATCCCAGCAGACGTCATAATGTTTGCATACAAATACATGTATTTCCGTAACTCGCTGGGTTTTCTTTTTCTTTTTTCCGATCCAGAAGCACTTGAGCTTTCAGCTCTTCGGCTCGGTGCCATGGACATCGTAACCCTTCGGTTCGGTGCCACGAACACCGTGAATCTGGGGAACCTGTGGCTTTTCTGCCAGCCCACGGAATTGAACCCGCACTCACAGAGGACTAGTAACCCGTAGTCCAACGTGCTATGGACATCGTAACCCTTCGGTTCGGTGCCACGAACACCGTGAATCTGGAGAACCTGTGGCTTTTCTGCCAGCCCACGGAATTGAACCCGCACTCACAGAGGACTAGTCACCCGTAGTCCAACGCGCTACGAATACGCTGGGCAGGCGGGCATAAGTTAAATCACAGTGGTGTTCAGTATCCCAGAAGACGTCATATTGTTAGCATACATACTATTTCCGTGGCTCGTTGGTTAAACCACAGTCAACTCTAATATCTAGAGTTATCTAGAGTTAGCTATGGCTAAACACACTCCTCTTTCTGCTTCATGTGTCTCAAGCCAGAGCCAACTATAAACTTATGGGCCTGTGGACTCGGGTAAGAATTATGGGAAATCAGACTACAACTACACCACGTACCTCGAATTCCAGTATTGTTGTATATAGACGAATTCATTTTAAAATCAACACAAAATGCTAAATCGAAGTTATATTATCCAACAAGTTGAGTTTAGCAATGAGGAATTTCAATAATAGGAATATTTTTCACCAATAAATAACCATAGACTCACAAAATTGAGTAAAATTGCAAAAAAACTTGCAGTGTTCTATCAAACATCTATATTTTCCAGCCCACTTCTATGATTTAGGTCAGGGATTCCTCAGTCAGTTGTCTGGCCTAGTTATCTAGAGTTGGCTCTGGCTCAAGCCTTGTTGGTAAGACAAGTTATTCCACATCTCTGGCTAGATTTTAATGTATTTGTTTGTAATATAGGGGATTGAAGCCTCTTTAGGAGAAGGCACGCCCTTTCGACCTAAGAACGAACCTTGTTTTGGTTATATCAGAGCGTGTATGCCAACAGATATAAAAAATAAGAATTAATTCTTTTCGGGAAATTCAAACAGGGCCGTGCCGTGATATGATACAGAGAGGTGGTCGCATCAGGCGGCACCGAAAGGAGGCGGCATACGCAGCGAAATAGCATAAGCTATTTTAAAGAAAAAACATATAAGGGGCGACGTTTCGAAGACTTGCATCATACTGAGAAAATATACCGCACGGTCCTGAATCCAAGTGTTGATTATCTTTTCTCCAATCCTGTTTGCCTCACAGCGTCAGGTCAGGAAGAGATTTCTAGAACGGGCCCTTGTGTGCGCTTCGTAGATAGTGTCTTTCATCGCCTCTGTTATCTCTGAGATTCATCTTTTGCGTGGCCGGCCTTTTGCTTTGTACCCATTGTATAGGAGCAGCGTTGCTCTTTGAGGTGCACTGTCTGTTGGTAATCTGCTTATGTGGCCGAAACATTTAATTTGTTGTTTCTTGATGAAGTTTAGTAGTGCTGATTATCTCATATTAAAATGCAATTGTCGCGTACTCGTTCAACAGACGGTCCTGACAGATACGTTTTTCTATTCATCATTAACTCTTCAGCGATCGATGCTGCTAACGCAAGCATATCCTCTAATTAGCCTGAAAATCCACATTTACAGAGCACTATATCGACCTCCTATTATTAACTAGTAATAACTGTTGGGAAAAAAATTGAGATATGTGTTCATACTCTGAGAAGAAATGTTCAACGTGTAGAAGTCTATGAGTTTAGGGGCCTACCAAACCCATGTTCAACGTGTAGAAGTCTATGAGTTTAGGGGCCTACCAAACCCATGTGCAACGTGTAGAAGTCTATGCGTTTAGGGGTCTACCAAACCCATGTTCAACGTGTAGAAGTCTATGCGTTTAGGGCCTACCAAACCAATGTGCAACGTATACACGTTCTTGGCGAAGATCAAACATATCACAAAGAGTGATTAAAATTGGTCGTAAAGAACGAACGCAAAGAAGATGAAGGCATAAAGTAGGCATTGAATTGTAAAAGCTGCCTGTGTGTTGCCGTGGCTCGCAAGGGGAGCAAAGAATAGTAACACTGTGACCTACAAGACATGTCGTAAAATGCGACTGAGGTAGGGGTCTATGGAAGCTACCGTAGTAAATAAATAGCGTCGCAGAAATCGGATGGGCTGGCCTACTTGTAGGCGCATAACTTGCTCAACGTACAATCGTTCTTAGGCTCAGATTACATACAAATCACAAAGAGTGGTTTAACAAGTGGTCGATATGGAACGTTCGAAAAGAAGAAGAAGAAGAACTCTGAAATCAAATGAATTAAAAAATATGGAACATGCTACGGAAACCCTGAAACAAACATTACTGAGAGAGGAAATAAATATTGGATTCATTTCCATGGAAGAGATTGAACAAGTTGTCCAGGATAGAGTGGTATGGAGAAATTGCTTGAAGGCCTTATGCAACAAATAACAGTACCAGGGGAATAAAATGTAATAACAACATCCACGCAATCCCATGGAGATTGGAAACCTCGAATGACGGCATCTACTGATACCGCAACCTGCCGATTTTAACCTTCCAAAGAAGTGGCTGAGAGCCACACAATATCCTCAATAAATGGAATCCTAGAGAGCCATTTTGAATTTTTATTTCTAGTATTGGACAACAGTAGTGGCCTCAACCTTCACCTTCTTACTGGTAGTAGTTGTTCTGTATGATTTCCTCTCTCTCTCTTCCCCCTTTCCATCTCCTTCATCTCCGAGAATGTCGAGACTTTATTTTTGTATATTTGCAAAATGTTTAGATTCGTTAGTTCTTTGTAAAATTCTGAGTCTTGGTGTCTGTCTTTATGAAAGGATTTTTTGTGTTTTCCTTTGTAAAATGTTAAATCTCTATGTGGCCACGTCGTGGAAAAAGGTTGAGACTCTTTGTGTTCACTTCTTTGCAAAATGTTGAGACTCGCTGTATCTATGTAGCTGCAAGTATTAGTTATTTCGCTTACTAGTCCAGTTTTTGTGACCGACTTTCAGTCAATGTTTCGAAACTTAAAAAAAAATAAGACAGATAAGCAGATGTCATCTGTCAAGATTTGTATTCTCCAAGGACTTTCTTAGGTCTATTGTCATTGCAGAACAGACCAGGTCATTATATTTCGCCTACGTACCGAACACTGCAGACTCAACAAACACTTACGTAGACTAGGAATAAGTCAAAGAGCTCTCTGCCCGTGTCAACAGGCGGACCAGACATCGGAGCATGACCTGTAAGACTGTCCTCTTCTGGGTGAGCTGAGAAGCTACACCAAGTTGACCTAAAAACTAAGGTTTGGGGAAACCTGACAGGCTTGAAACTGACTCCCCCGTTTGTGGTCCACAGTAAACTAAGCGCATGACCAGAGATTGCTGAAGAAGAAGAAGGCATACAATTGTCGACAGTAATGAGATAGCATACAAACTTGGAAGTCGTTGAGTCTCTCGCTCTCTCTCTATCCATAACCGCCGTCTCTCTCTCGTAATCCCTAACGACCGTCTCTCTCTCTCTCTCGCGATCCCTAACGGCCGTCTCTCTCTTTCTCTCGCGATCCCTAACGGCCGTCTCTCTCTACGATCCTAACGGCCGTCTCTCTCTCGCGCGATCCCTAACGGCCGTCTCTTTCTCTCTCGCGATCTCTAAGGGCCGTCTCTCTCTCTCGCGATCCCTAACGGCCGTCTCTCTGCGCTCCTAACGGCCGTCTCTCTTCCTCTCGCGATCCCTAACGGCCGTCTCTCTTCCTCTCGCGATCCTAACGGCCGTCTCTCTGCGATCCTAACGGCCGTCTCTTCTCACGATCCTAACGGCCGTCTCTCGCGCGATCCCTAACGGCCGTCTCTTTCTCTCGCGATCTCTAGGCCTCTCTCTCTCTCGCGATCCCTAACGGCCGTCTCTCTCGCGCTCCCTAACGGCCGTCTCTCTCTTCCTCTCGCGATCCCTAACGGCCGTCTCTCTCTTCCTCTCGCGATCCCTAACGGCCGTCTCTCTCGCGATCCCTAACGGCCGTCTGTTAGATGAGAATACAACAATTGATCTCTGTGACTAAGTGGTTAAGCAGTTGCCTTGAGTTTCGAAGGTCGTGAGTACTAATACGCAAAGCGTCGTTACACAGATTCCAGTTGACAACTAACTACTTTAGAAGTATTCTGCCCAGCGTGTTCGTAGTGCGTTGGTAACGACGGGTGACAAGGCCCTTGTGAGTGCGGTTCAATTCCGCGGGCTGGCAGAAAAGCCACAGGTTCTCCAGGCGTGCCATTCTGCAGAGAGGGACTGAGCCATATGGGGTAAAACCCGGTGCAATGAAGTCAATCCTTCGGCTTTAAAACCTTTAGTTTAGAAGTATACAAGTCGATGTCAGTCTAAGACAAATTATATGGAGATGTACACAAACTCGAGTAGATTACTAACTACTTTAGAGGTATACTTGCCCGTGTGGTGCCGGGATCCGCAAGGGAAGCAAAGAATAGTACCCATGCAACCTACAATGCATGTCGTAAGAGGCGATACTACTAGGGATGCTACCCTAGTAAATAAAAAGCAGAGCAGGAATCGGATGTGCTGGTCTTACTTGTAGGCGCATAACTGGCACAACGTACTCCTAGGCTCAGATCACATACAAACAAGACGTTTATCTTCCAACTCAGGATAGGTCATAACAGACTGAACAAACACCTAGACAGGCTGCGATTGTCCCCAAACCTCTCTGTGCCCCTGTGGCTCCGCTGAACAAACCACAGAACATGTCCTGCAAGACTGCCCCTGTATGTCCTCCCAAGAAAGGAATGCTGGCCCAACAACACTACATTCAAAACTACATGGCACTAGAGATAAGCTCCAGACAACAGTCGATTTCATCATAAGAACGCGTCTAACGGTATAATCATCAAAAAAGCGATCGCAAAGAAGAAGAAGACATACAAATCACAGAGTGGTTAACAAGTGGTCGATATGGAGCGTTCGAAGAGGTATACAAGTCGATGTCAGCCCAAGAAAAGCTATTTGCAGATGTACACAGACACCAGTTAACAACAAACTCTTTAGAAATATACAAGTCTTAAAACGTTGGAAGCAGAAGACATCATTTTTTTAAAATCTTAAATCCGCATTAACTGTGGTTTGTCTTCTTCTTTGCGTTCGTTCTTTACGACCAATTTTAATCACTCTTTGTGATATGTTTGATCTTTGCCAAGAACGTGTATACGTTGCACATTGATTTGGTAGGCCCCTAAACGCATAGACTTCTACACGTTTAGGACACATGCATCCGATTTCAGCCAAACCTCCTTAGTCGCCTCTTACGACATGCGTGGCAGGTAACAGTGGTTCTATTCTTTACACCCCAAATTTGGGCCCCGGTAACCACTCGGGTGACTGTGGTTTGTGTTCTTGGTAGATGTGTAGTTTTTATTGTTTCACTAGCAGCTGTCTGGGAAACACATGGGAAATCACCATCATTATGTGCCATGCCGGCTGATGTAGGCAGATGGTGAAGGATAATGGTTACCTTATATACTGAATATAGGAAGATCTGTTACTCGTTGACACAGATATCAAGTAAATGTAGTGATGCGAGATATGTAAGTGTAGTGATGTAAAATATGTAAGTGTAGTGATGTGAGATATGTAAGTGTAGTATAGATATGTAAGTGTAGTGATGTAAGATATGTAAGTGTAGTGATGTAAGATATGTAATGTAGTGATGTAAGATATGTAAAAGTAGTGATGTAAGATATGTAAATGTAGTGATGTAAGATATGTAAGTGTAGTGATGTAAGATATGTAAATGTAGTGATGTAAGATATGTAAGTGTAGTGATGTAAGATATGTAAGTGTAGTGATGTAAGATATGTAAGTGTAGTGATGTAAGATATGTAAATGTAGTGATGTAAGATATGTAAATGTAGTGATGTAAGATATGTAAGTGTAGTGATGTAAATATATGTAGTATAAGATATGTAAGTGTAGTGATGTAAGATATGTAAATGTAGTGATGTAAGATATTTAAGTGTAGTGATGTAAGATATGTAAGTGTAGTGATGTAAGATATGTAAATGTAGTGATGTAAGATATGTATGTAGGATGTAAGATATGTAAGTGTAGTGATGTAAGATATAATTAGTGATGTAAGATATGTAAATGATGTAAGATATGTAATGTAGTGATGTAAGATATGTAAGGTAGTGATGTAAGATATGTAAGTGTAGTGATGTAAGATATGTAAGTGTAGTGATGTAAGATATGTAAGTGAGTGATGTAGATATGTAATGTAGTGATGTAAGATATGTAAGTGTAGTGATGTAAGATATGTAAATGTAGTGATGTAAGAATGTAAGTGTAGTGATGTAAATATGTAGTGTAGTATAAGATATGTAATGAGTGATGTAAGATATGTATGTAGTGATGTAAGATATGTAAGTGTAGTGATGTAAGATATTAAATGTAGTGATGTAGATATTAAATGTAGTGATGTAAGATATGTAAGTGTAGTGATAAGATATGTAAGTGTAGTGATGTAAGATATGTAAGTGTAGTGATTTAAGATATGTAAGTGTAGTGATGTAGATATGTATGTAGGATGTAAGATATGTAAGTGTAGTGATGTAAGATATGTAAATGTAGTGATGTAAGATATTTAAGTGTAGTGATGTAAGATATGTAAGTGTAGTGATGTAAGATATGTAATGTATGATGTAAGATAGAGTGTAGTGATGTAAGATATGTAAATGTAGTGATGTAAGATATGTAATTGTAGTGATGTAAGATATGTAAGTGTAGTGATGTAAGATATGTAAGTGTAGATGTAAGATATGTAAGTGTAGTGATGTAAGATATGTAAATGAGGATGTAAGATATGTAAATGTAGTGATGTAAGATATGTAAGTGTAGTGATGTAAGATATGTAAGTGTAGTGATGTAAGATATGTAATGTAGTGATGTAAGATATGTAAGTGTAGTGATGTAAGATATGTAATGTAGTGATGTAGAATGTAAGTGTAGTATAGATAGTAATGTAGTGATGTAAGATATGTAAATGTAGTGATGTAAGATATGTAAGTGTAGTGATGTAAGATATGTAAATGTAGTGATGTAAGTATAATAGTAGAGTGTAGTGATGTAAGATATGTAAGTGTAGTGATGTAAGATATGTAAGTGTAGTGATGTAAGATATAGTATGAATGTAGTGATGTAAGATATGTAAATTGTAGTAGTGATGTAAGATATGTAAGTGTAGTGATGTAAGATATGTAAGTGTAGTAGAATGAGTAGAAATATGTAAGTGTAGTAGGATATGTAAGTATATGTATAAATGTAGTGATGTAGAAATATGTAAATGTAGTGATGTAAGATATGTAAGTGTAGTGATATAAGATATGATAATAGTGTAGTGATGTAATGAATATGTAAGATGTAAGTGATATAAGATATGTAAAGGATGTAAGGATGTGAAGATATGTAAGTGAAATGAGGAAGATATGAGAGTAAATAACATGTAAGTGAGATAGTGATGTGAGAGATAAATATAGGAAGTGGTATATCATAGTATATAAGTGGTATGGACGTAATATAATGCATTGAACATTTGCTTATCAAATCGGACATAGAGTGTTACGGGTTAAATCCCACACTCAGTGCCCCCTTCCCCGTGAGCTGAAAGGTATTAGCCCTCCAATAGTGCTTAAACTTCCACAGAAAGTGAATGTCAGAAGTCGATAGCCACAGGAAAGTACTCAAACAACTACCGTGCTTAGACGGAGGCATTAAGAATAGCCGTTGAAATAACCTAGAGAGAAGCAGCGCATGACATAACAAAGTAGGGGATATTCACGGACGCTCTGTCAGTCATCAAGGCACTAAAAAGTCCAACCGGCACAGAATTAAACGAGCTAAAAACGATCATCGGAGTATTAACAAACTCACTCAAATACACAGTCATACAGTGCATCCCATCACACTGCAACATAAGGGGAAACGAAGAAGCAGACAAACTAGCCAAAGGAGGCAAGCGACTGCCGCAGACTGATTACGAAATCAGCCACGAGGAGGCTAAAATAACCATCAGAGGGCGATACAGAGAGAAGTAGCCACAAGACCACTCTCAACACAGCGCCAAAGATGGGTACTATGGCCTGTCCTGTAGCAAACAAGTTGTCATATTCCGCCTCCATACCGGCCATAACAGACTCCGGTCCCACCTTTACAACAAATTTAAAATTTGCACAACTAGCCTGTGCCACTGCGAGAAGGCGGACATGACGACAGAGCACCTACTGCAAGACTGACCACTGCTAGCAGGCCTAAGAAACGAAACCTGGCCGGAAAATACCGAGCTAAATGAGAAGTTGTACGGAGGGACGGAGTCCCTAAAAACAACAGCAGAATTTATGGAGAAATCTGGTTCATCAGTCTAAGTGGTGATCGCGAGAGAGAGAGAGAATTAGCCCTCCTACCCAACTAGGACTAGGACATGTTAAGTGACAGGCACTTCATACACAAAGTTCTGAAAAGGCTATGGGTCATTTTATTATTGATAATATATATTATGTAAGTGTAATTAATTGGTATTTTAAGTAATACATGTGTAATTAAGATGATATGTAAGCGTAGTGATGTGTCATTTTTCTTTTTTTTTCCGATCCAGAAGCACTTGAGCTTTCAGCTCTTCGGCCTCGGTGCCATGGACATCGTAATCCTTCGGTTGGGTGCCACGAACACCATGAATCTGGGGAACCTGTGGCTTTTCTGCCAGTCCGCGAAATTGAACCCGCACACACAGAGGACTAGTCACCCACAGTCCAACGCGCTACGAACACGCTGGGCAGACGGGCAGTGATGTGTAATAAAGATATTATGTAAGTCTAGTGATGTGTAATAAAGATGATATGTAAGCGTAGTGATGTGTAATAAAGATGATATGTAAGCGTAGTGATGTGTAATAAAGATAGTATGTAAGTGAAGTGGCACGTAATGTAACTTGAAAATAAGGGTAATATTAAAACAATGAAGAGACACTTTCAATTCAAATTTCTGTATATTTTGTCTTCCTTTTACCATCAAATAACAACAGACATTTTACCAGCAAGCATACATATTACATACAACTCAAATATCTACAAGTACAACTTACTTATATATATACATATTTACAAAACTGGAACATAGTTTACAATTTAAAAGACTTATCAACAAAACAAAGAAATGAAAATGGAGGAAAATTAATGGTATAAGTATTAAGAAAATCAACTTAACAATGGTATGAATATGTAGAATTGATGGTAGCAATATTAAGAAAATCAACTAATACAATGGTATGAACATGTAGAATTGATGGTAGCAATATTAAGAAAATCAAGTTATCAATGGTATGAACATGTAGAATTGATGGTAGCAATATTAAGAAAATCAAGTTATCAATGAACATGAACAATGAACATGTAGAATTGATGGTAGCAATATTAAGAAAATCAAGTTATCAATGGTATGAATATGTAGAATTGATGGTAGCAATATTAAGAAAATCAACTTAACAATGGTATGAATATGTAGAATTGATGGTAGCAATATTAAGAAGATCAATTATCAATGGTATGAAATGTAGAATTGATGGTAGCAATATTAAGAAGATCAACTTATCAATGGTATGAATGTGTAGAATTGATGGTAGCAATATTAAGAAAATCAAGTTATCAATGGTATGAACATGTAGAATTGATGGTAGCAATATTAAGAAAATCAACTTAACAATGGTATGAATGTGTAGAATTGATGGTAGCAATATTAAGAAAATCAAGTTATCAATGGTATGAATATGTAGAATTGATGGTAGCAATATTAAGAAAATCAAGTTATCAATGGTATGAACATGTAGAATTGATGGTAGCAATATTAAGAAAATCAACTTAACAATGGTATGAATGTGTAGAATTGATGGTAGCAATATTAAGAAAATCAAGTTATCAATGGTATGAATATGTAGAATTGATGGTAGCAATATTAAGAAAATCAACTTAATAATGGTATAAATATATAAAACTGATGTATGTGAAGAATCAATAAAACAATGGTATGAACACTGAAACTGATGCTAGCAGTAAATAAAAAAATCAAGAAAACAATAATATGAACAAATAAAAGTGATTGTATCTGTGTGTGTGTATAGAATCAACAAAATAATGTACATATAAAAATTGATGTTATAAATGTGTACAGAATGAACTGAACAATAAGTATGAACATATAAAATTGATGTAAACAGTGTGTAGAGAAAACACACACAAAATTATGATTTGATGTTTCTAATCTAGTAAATCAGTTGCACCCTGGCAAGATTTTAATTCTTTCTTCATCTGGAGAAGAAGGTTGAAAAAAGAGGTGATCGAATGTAGACCGACATCAATTACTGTGAACCAACATAGGATACTATGAGTAGAAAGGCAGCAGGTGGTCAGCAATTGGAATGACTTGAAGATTTTATGTGTCAACTATAACATGAAGAAGATATATATACATACAGAGAGAGATAAATGCATTCAATATTATTAAAACATAAGGTGAGATCCTGTACAAAGATACAGTCAGAAAATTGAAATGACATTGAGACAAACTACTAGGAAACAATCAAGTACATGAACAAATATTGTGACATAGGAACAAGTACAGAGAACAGTAACAACAATAACAGTAAATAATCTGTTTTTCACACAATCCGAGGAATTGTGGAATACTGAATTAAGCTAGTATTTTTCTTTAAACAGCACTCATGATAGGTGATGTGATGAATATCACACCAGCCACTTTAGCTTCCAATGTTTCTCTGGTTTTCAAGTAAGACTTGGTTGACCATAGGAACTCCTTAAATCGGTGGATTGATTCAACATCAATTTTAGTGTTCTCATCCAATAGTAGGTCGTCAAGAGACCGAATAACATCCCCGCTTATTCATCTTAAACTCCCCAACAATCGATGCTTTTGATGCAAACCTGTTCACAAGTCTGCTATGTTCTAAAATAATCCACTCAACTGAGAAATTTGATCTCAGTCCAATCGTCTACAAAATAAATGCACTACCTACTACGCTACTGAGGCTCTCATAGAGAACAGTAAAGTACATAAGATTTCTATATACATAGTAATATCTCTATTTCAAATACAAGAACTGAGAATTATTGGAAATAGTCTAAGAAATGTATAGACTATATTCAGTCATTTATTCACCACTTTCCAAGAAAACTTTTATGCCCAATTTCAAACAAGACGTTTATGTACCAAATGAGAAAAGAACATTTATTCCCAAATTTTCTAGAAATGTATAGACTAAATTTAAAGATATCATTTATTCCTCAATTTCAAAGAAAACATTCACCACTTTCCAAGAAAACTTTCATACCTAATTTCAAACAAGATGTTTATGTACCACATGAGAAGAGAACACTTATTCCCAGATTTTCAAGAAATGTACACCTGAAACTCAACAACATTCAGATACCTAATTACAAGTGGGCATACAACACTCTATGAAAATAATACCATTTACCCAGAATGAACAAAGCTCCAGAAATATGTATGCACACCATTTTTCAAGAGAACTTGTAATTAATTTGAATTTTTTGTTTTTTTTTATCTGTAGTTTCAGCCTGTTTGAAGCCTTGAAACATATGTATTATTCAAACAGAATATACGATTACTGACTTCAGACCTGTTTACATACAAGCAATTTATATGTCATTCACTTTACATACAAGCAATTTATATATGTCATTCACTTTACATACAAGCAATTTACATATGTCGCTCACTTTACATACAAGCAATTTATATATGTCGCTCACTTTACATACAAGCAATGTTTATATTTCATTCCCTTGACATACAAGCAATTTATACATTTCATTCACTTTACATACAATCAATTTATATATGTTGCTCACTTTACATACAAGCAACTTATACATGTCGCTCACTTTACATACAAGCAACTTATACATGTCGCTCACTTTACATACAAAATATGTGTAAATGTAAATTTACATGCAACCACTTTATACATGCTACTTTGCATAAGACCACTTTACAATGTTTCTCACTTCACATACAACTTCATACAAGTGTAAATTTTACATACACATACAGGTACATATTTTACATACATAGGTAACATCCCTTATTACAAACATAAAACCGTAAATCTGTGTATTTTCGAATCTATAATATAGAAGTAAACTATCAACTTTGAAAAGTCAGCGCAACGTTTTTTTCATTCAGATCTGACACTAGTCTACAGTATAGCTCAGTAGGGGTGGTATTATAAATTAGGTTTTTATGTTCTTAAAATTTTATCAGAACTAATCTATACAAATATGTGCCATATTAGACAATGTTGCTGCTGTGTATCTCTAATTAGGTCAGGACTAATGACCCAAATTTATGAAACGTAATTTGTACAGAAAATGAATGAAAAACAAACATTGTGTTTGGAACATATGTTAAAATTATTTTTCATTAGGAATGTTGAACTGAAAAACAAATATAAATGTTAGGGATAAGTTGCATCGAATATGTCCCACTGGAAATAGAAGAGCAGAAGAAGAGGAAGAAGATACCACTCATATATTCTGTAAAAAAGATAATGATTATTTTCAAAATATGAGGCCTTATACGAAATGACTACTCATCAAACAAGCTGATTGGTTGGTATTTTTAGATGGCTAGGAGGAAGAGTATTAATAATCTATCCATATTTTTGAAAATGTGTTGTTAAAGTAAAAATAAAAACATAAAAAGTTTAATAAAATGCAAAAAAATGTCTAAAGACAGACTGAAAGATAAGAAAGATAACATTTGTAAAACAATATCACAGACAAAGTTATTTAAAATATGAATTTCTTAGCTCGGACTTATATGACAAAACAAATGAATTACAGAGAATATAATAGACTAATTTTAGTAACAGTTTTGAAGATGGAAAACTCAATTTCTTATAGATTAAAAAAAAACTTAACATGTTAGATAATTAAAGTTATCAAAGTAATTGAATAAAGGCACTCATTAGTACAAAGTAATTGAATAAAGGCATCATTATTACAAACATATTAATTACCATAAACCGTAAGCTATGCAAATTTGTCTGTTTCTTTTGGAAATGAGCTATGGACTGCTATTTGATTTGTTTCCTTGTTAAATTAGTTTTAAATTTAGTTGAAAACATTTTGACAAGTTCCAATTCTTTACTTATTCTTTGATTTACTTTTAGTTCGCAATAAAAGTAAATACTTTCATCTACAAAATTACAAATCGTTCATCAAAATTTGTTTAATTAGGATCTCTACACCATAAATTGTACACGCAAAATTTGTTGGAAAAGTATTTAAAAATTAATTCTGCCACAGTGCATTTTTTGGTGTAGCAGTTAATTTGTTAATTACATCTAAATAAATTTATTATAAATTTTCTTAATGATAAAACAAGCAATTGCCGTTATGAAGCAATAAATTCTTCAATGAACTTGGAAACCAAAGACTTCTTTATTAACAACCAAACAAGGCATATTAGAGTGGTTTGTTTTTTGAAAAAAACTAAAGCAAACTTAAAACTTTCACTGTGTAATTTATGTCCCCTCCTGATGCATTAACTTTGCAATATAAACAAAATTAGCTAGTGTACTAGCTTTGTATCTTATTAAAAATACTGTAAGCCAATATATAGGCTCAGAAGAGTGAAAAGGTTAACCCTTTCACTCTGTAATTTTATTTACCACCGGACGATTTGTATTACAAAGTATAGTGAAATAGACAGTATGCTGGATTTGCGTCATTTTAATAATAATGCGAGCCATTATATCGGCTCGGAAGGGTGAAAAGGTTAATTTAATGTAAAATAAATTTCCAGCAAACAGATATTAATCTGTACTGCTGATCTGCTAGTAAAATGCTGATTGTTATTGTACATACAAAGTTGTACATTAAAAATGTGTCCAAAAATAAATCAACAACATTGATTTTGTTACAGTATCAAAAGTAACAAAAGTTATTCTTTAAACAGTAATGGTCTTAGTAGAATACTAGAGTTTATAGTTCCTGTTGGATTCTCTGTTCAAGATCTCTCAGTTCATTCATGATTTCTTTTGGAAGATCATCACTAACCTGTTCATCAAAGTATTTATAGATTGCATTGACCTCATTCTCCCAGAACTCTCTTGGCAAGCTGAACAGGGCCTCAAGATCAACTGGTTCATTCAACCCTTCAAGGTTAAAAGAGTCAAATTTTGGCAATAGTCCAATAGCAGTTTTCTTAGCAATATCTTCATGGTCACATCTACGGACAATCCAATCCAAAACTCTGCAGTTCTCTCCAAATCCTGGCCATAAGAAATTGTTGGGTCCCTTCCTGAACCAGTTGACATGAAAGATTTTAGGTAGCACCAAGTTTTCTTGTTTACCAAAGCTCAGCCAGTGTTTTAAGTAGTCCCCAAAGTTGTAGCCAAAGAATGGTCGCATTGCAAATGGGTCATGCATGATTTGCTTGGCTGCATGAAAGAGAACAAAAGTGATATTTGTTTTAGAACAAACAAGCAAAAAACGAAATTTAAAAAAATGAAAAACTTTTAATAGTGGAAAATATCAACATAACTTTAGCAGATATAACTGATACGTCTTGAGTAGTAGCAAGTCCCTTGCGGAATGTCACCTTCATCATAACAGGCTTGAAAAACTCTCTGTGTCCCTAGCAAGCGCTACATAATTCACATCACATTTTGTAAAGGGGTCATAGGCATGTTGGCCTCAGGATCAAACTCCAACGAGGGATTAGGATTTTTAAAACCGTAATGACTCTCAGGCTGACCTCGACTCAATTGAGTACCAGGTTTACAAGGTGTGTTTTATACCTGGCTCAGTGTCCAGCTAGTCTTTCTTAATTAGTAGCTTGCTGATGACCCGTAACTTTATAATGGTTTGGCCACTTGGTGAGAATGAAACCAAATACACTAGCTGCAAAAGAGTACAACCTGAAAATGGAATCATCAAGAGGAAGGGACAGACCAAGAAAAAGATGGATTGATGGAGTTACAGACATCTTAAAACTCCACAATACCCCAGCATATCAAGCAACAAGCGTGTACTATCTCAGAAACCGACCTGCTACGCCTAACGCACAAAAGCAGAGGACAAAAGAAGCGGAGAAAGATGACCTGTAAACGTGCAAGCCAACTTCTCAATGGTTTAGACTAGGAAACTTTGACCACACGGTCAAAGTCCAGTAGGGCTCTCACTCGCCTAGAAAGATACACTCCCTTAGGTAAAATAATGGTTTCCTACGTAGGAGGATTAACCCAAATGCTAAAAAGCATGCAGAAACTGAATATGCTGGTCTAAGAGTTGATTGACACCTAATTAATAATAAATAAATAATTATTAATAAATAAGACTAGCAGACTAATTGGCACAACAAGATCATGCTCCAAGATATAAATTGCATACCGACTACAAAGAGGGGTTTAACAAGTGGTTAGTGCAGAGTGAACAAAGAGCAAGGCAAGGAGAATTGGGTACAAGAGAAACACTGGAAAGTAAAAGCAACAGATGTGACGTTAATCATACTGCTCATTGTTTTACGTTGGTCAATAAAAAATATGGACCTAATTACAACAGTTTGAGATGACAAAATAACTTTAGTACCTGTATATTCTGCAGCAGCTGTTGATCGACCTCATGGATGCTCCAATAAACACACCATGTTGCCAGTTAAATGCTTCATACACAAGAGGCACACCAACAGGTCGACGGCCTCCAAAGATTATTGCATCGATGGGCACACCTTCAGGATCTTCCCAAGCTGGGTCCAAAATTGGGCACTGGGCGGCAGGAGTACAGAACCTGTGGACAAACATGTTATAAAATTATAAAATGAGCCTATTAATAGCGATAATTGCTCACATTCATTTGTTACTGCATCTACTAGAGCACAACTGTTGTTTAAGTATCTGATAATGATAATATTCCTTTCTCCAATTGGAAAATGGTGCTGCAACCGTCATTTACCACAAGTATCTGTTTTGGCTGTGGGACGGATTAGCTCAGACACAAGAGAATTTGGGTTCAATCCCACACATGATGTTCCACACATGAGGAAAGGAATTTGCACTCCTACCTCCTGCACACAAAGGCCTAGAAATGTGAAGTGACATGTACTTCATACCCTAAGGTCTGAAAAGGCTACGGTAAATTTTTTTTTCCCATCTGTTTTGCTATCTTTTGTGCTTTGTCTATGAGGCTCTAGTTTCTTCTCTACATTTCTTTGGCCTAGTTTTCTTATGATATTCAGCCAAAAACTTGCGTGTCATTATTTTATGTTTCTCTCTAGTTGTGTAATAACCACATCCACTTTCTTTTGAAATCTCCATTTTACTTGTTATTGTCTTGTTTACCTCCACAAGTCTGTGTTACTAATTTTGACAATCTCTACAACTAAAACGATACAAATTAACCATTTCGTCCTTCTGAGCCAATACACTGGCTTACAAAATTTTTTTGATTAACAATAGACAGTGTACAAGTATTAAGAACTTCCAAAACAACAAATTGATAAACGCAGGATTTGAACCATTTGCCCTTATTTCTTAAGACACCCATTCTTAAGTCACCCAGTCTAGCAATACGAGCGTTTTTACGAACACAACCAGTGAGCCAACTCTTCACCTAGCCTAGCAATATGAGCGTTCTTACGAACACAACCAGTGAGCCAACTCATTTCCTAGCCTAGCAATACGAGTGTTCTTACGAACACAACCAGTGAGCATCTTTGTTTAGCCTAGAATACGAGCGTTCTATGAACACAACCAGCGAACCGTTCAATCATCTTGCTGGTTGTGTTCGTAAGTACGCTTGTATTGCTAGGCTAGGCAATGGGTGTTGTAAGAAATAAGAGTAAGTGGTTCGAATCCCGTTTTTATCAATTTTCTTTTTTGGAAGCTTTTAATACTTGTACACTGTCTATTGATCATATTCTTTGCTTCCTTTAGGGTTCTTACAGAATAAAACTCCTGGTTCTCAGTATTTTTTTAAGATAACACAAAGAAATATAGTATACATTGCGAAGTAAACATGTTCGAACGTAAAATAAATTACGGAGTGAAAGAGTTAGCAACAGATGTTAAAATAGCTTATTTGGCAATGTTTACAAATTGTAATTTATATTTAACTCTTTCCACGCGGAATTATTTCCTCAATTTTTAAGCAGTTAATTCAAGGAAGGTTATAAAAAAAAAAAAAAACAACAACAAAACCGATCCCAACTACTCGTCAATAAATAAACATATATATATATATATTATATACTAAATTTAAGAAAACTGGACAACCCATTAGAATAAAAAGGTTGGAAAGTAGTATAAATTAAACAGTAGAAGTAAAAACTAGAAAGACTTCTTATAAGGGAAGCAACTCTATGGCGCAGTGTAGGGCTAATAGCGTGCAACGAACTTCCGCCGTGACGCAGTGTGCGGCTTAAAGCGTGGAAAGAGTTACGGTAAAGGGACATAAACAGAACTACCCTACAATGACTTACCTTGAATTTGGATGGGCAGCTGGTTTATCAGTTTCATTTTTCTTCCAGTTTTCATCTCCCAACCATGAGGTTATCTTCACGTTATCATCAACTTCTTTCTCAAGTCCTTCCCAGAACACACCACCATCACTAGTTTCCGCAACATTCGTAAAGATGGTGTTGGTTTTGATGGTATCCATAGCGATTGGGTTTGTCTTTCTAGATGTTCCTAAAGTGATTGAAAAATGTTTGTTTTGTAAGTTCTAAAGTTTCACTCTTAGTAGAAGCTTTTTAAAAACCATGTTGTTATACACTCTAAATTTTGAATATTTAAAACAATCAATGTAGGTGAGGTTGAGTTCCTAGTCCTATAGTCCTATTGAAGACAGACGATAAAACATATGGTCAATGTACAAGTTAAACAAGTGAAAGAAACATTGGTAGTTGAAAATCAATAAGGATAGAATGCAAAGAAACTGCCCAGGAAAAATTAAATTACAACAAAAACAAAATATTCTCAAAGTTACATTGAGGACGCTTTCCAGTGCTACAGATTATGTGCACTATTGCTGAAATCATCCTGTGTAAGAAAGAGATTGGAGCAGAAATGATTATTCACCAAAGTGCAATGATGCTGGTACCATCAATCAATTAATCAAACTTCATTAAAATGCCTTGCTATGTGGCTGCCTATTTTTGACTATGATCAACTGTCACACAATGTGGTCGAGCAAAGCAAAAAATAGTTACATGTGAAATGCGTTGCCTGCAAAAAGTTACCAACACAAGAAAAGACAGAATCACCAACATCAGCATAAGAAAGAAAGTTGGCACAAAACCATGCTTGAATTACATAGATAAACAAAGAATGAAGTGGTTTGGCCACTTAATAAGAATGCATCCAAACTCCACAGTATACAGAGTCTTCTACAACAGAACATCGGGAAAGAAGGCAAGAGGAAGACCACGGAAAAGATGGTTAGATGCAGTAGCAGAATCTTGTGAAAGAGCAAAGATAACAATCACACAAGCCACCAGAACAGCGCAAGACAAAAACAGAAAACCACGACACTGGGCAACAACCCGGTAGCAGTGTGACGACAAAAGAAGAAGAAGAAGAAGAAACTTCAGGTCTATAATTATAATAAAACAAACTTAATTTTGTAATAAGAAAAAGAAGAAACAAACCTGGAGCAACACCAAAGAATCCAGCCTCTGGGTTAATAGCACGCAGACGGCCTTGTTGATCAAATCTCATCCAAGCGATGTCATCACCAACACATGTGACATTGTACTTGGTAAGGGATGGTGTTAGCATTGCCAAATTGGTTTTTCCACAAGCACTTGGAAAAGCTGCAGCAATATAGCGTTTCACACCAGTTTCTTTGTTCTCAATGCCCAAAATCTGGAAATCATAAATTATTTTGTATGACTAACTCCAGAAATAGGCATTGGTAGTACACAAAATATTCTCTACAGCAAATAATAATAACTCTAAATTTAGGTTAACACATTCTGATCGTTATCGGTTTTTAATTTATTCTTTCATATTCTGTTAATTTATGATAAAGTTCATTTATTTTTCTATAACATTACAAGTCATTTATGAAAGTTATGTTAAAAATCAGAAAGCTACATTCTATAATTTGTACATTAACCTGTGGAGTGAAAAAGTGAACAAAAATTAATTTGACTACAGCGCATTTTCAATACGGTAGTTAGTGTGTTAAATACAGAATTTAACTAAATACTCATTTCAGTTTTTCAACTCCATTAGCCTCCACTATTTTTCACTACCCTTAAGACATTATGAATTCAGGAAAAGTGTTGAATGCAGAGAAATGTCTGGTCAACCACTAGTAACAGCTGTTATAAGAGGCAGAAGATGGAGATATGTTGGACATACCTTGAGAAGAAATGATCAAAGAATACCAAAGTGGGCATTAAAATGAGAGGCAAAGGGTTCAAGAAAAGACTCCTGGGGAGACCCTGAAATGAACTTTGCTTACTCAAGAAATATTGTCTCAATTCCAAAGAAGAGAGTGAGCAAGCTTCCCGGGACAGAGCGGTATGGAGAAATTACTTGCAGGTCCTATGTAACCTATAACAGTACGAGCAAAATTATTATTATTAAGACCGTAAGACTTACCAGCATATGCTCAGCTAACCAGCCCTCACGGTGTCCAAGGATTGACCCAATGCGAAGTGCAAAGCATTTCTTGCCCAATAGAGAGTTTCCACCATAGCCACTACCAAAGGAACAAATTTCATTTCTCTGTGGCAAGTGGGCTACTAATGTCATTGAAGGGTAGCACGGCCAGTTGTTGTGAAGTGGGGCTGCATTCAAGAGAAATCACCACACAATCAATTAGTATGTTACAAAAATGTGAACATGATAATGATAGATATACATAACATTTAGTATTTACAATTTTAAAAATGCAACAAAGAAAAGTTGGCATAAAACTCATTTGATTTATGCTTACTCTAATCAATAAATCTAAATTTATTTAAATCAACAAAAATGTTTGTATTTATCTATTCTATTCTCCGATCCTGTTTTGCCATTTGGCTTCAGGTCGAAAAAAGAGACACCCGGAGTGAGACTCCCTATGCGTTTTGTACAAGGTGAAATTTAGTGCCTCGGATATTCCGTCGATCCATTGTTTACATGGTCGTCATCTGGGTCTGTTGCCATTGTATCTGAGTGCTAGTGCCCTTTGAGAGACTGTCTTGTGGTAACCTTGATGTGTGTCGAACCATTTGACCTGTTGTTTCTTTATATATTGTAGCACCAGCCAGGACCTCACTTCTTCTTCTGATTTCATCATTAGCATGATTAGCATAACAGAGGATTCAGGTGGTGACTTGGATTCTACATTCATGTCCTGACCGCAGGAACTTGAAGTCAAACAGTGTTTCAGTTTGGAATATCTTCCGTGCATTCTGGACATCTCCATAGGTGCTCCAATCTCCTTTGCAATATCTCCAACAGCGCCTGGTAACTAACTGTACCAGTTCAATGTTGATTGATAGAAAATCTGGTGTTACTAAATTTCAACAGTATATGGGAGTCGATTATATGTCATGGTCATGCTACTAACACCGAACTGGAACACTTCAGCCGCGTATGCTGCTGGATATACTGAAGATGAGTTCTGAGAACTTATGAACTTATTCCTTGTACAATAAGAATGATCTGATGACTAACTAACTATGACTACAACTTACATGTCACAGGTAGTGGTCTGCCCACAGAGTGAAGACATTTGATGAAGTTATCATCACCAAGAGTCTTGAGTACCTTGCTACCCATACGGGTCATAATTCTCATGCTAGCCACAACGTAGGCAGAGTCTGTCAACTGGATGCCGATCTTGGAGAGTGGAGACCCAACTGGACCCATGCTGAATGGAATCACAAACATTGTCCGCCCTAGTACAAAATAAATGTTAAGTTAGTTGCGATTATGGTTAAAGGGAAATAATCAAATAATAATAAATGTGACCTGTTGGTTGGGATTATGGTTAAAGGGAGATAATAAAAACAATGTAGTCAGTGATACAAATTATTCAATGACTTAATTACTGCCCCTGCAAATCTTTCATATGTAGTTAATATATTCTTCTGTGATTAGTTTTCTATGTACAGAGGTCCAAACATCGAAATGATTTGTCTCCATAAATCCATTTTTGTCAAAACGAGATCCTCACTGGTGCCCCCCACCCCCAATCTATAAATTTACTAAACACCGCTCTAGGAATAAACATCTTTTTAATGTATAACTCACCTTTCATACAATCAGGAAACCTCATGTTCAACTCTTTATCCATGCTATCTGGATCCATCCAGTTACCAATCTGACTTCTAGTTCCATTTTTAGGGGTTGGAACCGTGTCCCTTTTGACATCTGTAGAGATGAAAGTCAATCGTTCCACACGAGCAACATCAGCAGGATCAGTTTTTGCCAGCCAGCTTTAGATGACAGAAATTAGATATAATAAACTTAGAATACTGCAAATATGGAACAATCTACATATTAAAGTGTGTACCACACATAGGTCTCTTACATATTAAAGTGTGTAGCCACACATAGTCTCTTACATATTAAAGTGGTTAGCCACACATAGGTCTCTTACATATTAAAGTGGTGTAGCCACACATAGGTCTCTTACATATTAAAGTGGTGTAGCCACACATAGGTCTCTTACATATTAAAGTGTTGTAGCCACACATAGGTCTCTTAATCTTCTATTGTTAGGTAATATACTGTCAATCAATTTTTGTACGAGCAGTGGCGTGCCTTACACTTATAGATTTTCATCTTTTAAAATTGTCTCTCAGTTCAGACACTGAGCCAGTTTTATCGTCTGTCTTCAATAGGAACTCGATCCCTGATCTCACGGATCATTGGAAAATAACTTGATCGCTCTACGTGGGAAACAAACGGAATACGTTTGAAGTGAGAAGCAATCAATATACTTCTACTCCACACAGTGACCCTTTAGCATTTGTTACTATCCTAAGTGCCAGTGGGTCTCATGCTAAAAAGAGAGAGAGATACACAGTGACCCATCAGTCGTAAATATTGTGATTCATGTAATGATTACTTAGCAGGATGTATCGAACTGTATCCGCCCGTTTGTAGCAATTGGAGTAAAGAATAGTAACACTGCGACCTACAAGGCATGTCGTAAGAGATGACGGAGGTAGGGAATAGGAAGCTACCCTAGTAAATAAAAAGCGTTGCAGAAATTGGATATGCTGGCCTACTTGTAGGTTCATAACTGGTACAACGTACAACTACTCTTAGGCTCAGATCACATACAAATCACAAGAGTGGTTTAACAAGTGATTCATATCAAGCGTTCAAAGAATTATATAGAACAAGTTCTCCAATATTAACTAAGTTTCATATCCTTACAGATGCCACTGTGCTTTTTATTATTCTAACGTTTTTTAGTTCATCACTTATCTCCCATGCCTAATATTCTGTTTATTATCTCCCCTATGTTGTCATCATTAACAGCCGTATGTTGACATTGGTCGTCTATTGCTTCTTCTTTCTTTGTCGTCACACTGCTACCGGATTGTTGCCCAGTGTCGTGGTTTTCTGTTGTTGTCTGCCTGTTCTTGGCTAGGATTGTATCTTGTCTCTTTTCACATGATTCCACGCCATCTAACCATCTTTTCCGTGGTCTTTCTATGCAATTTTTTCCGATGTTCTGTTGTAGAAGACTTGTATACTGTGGAGTTTTGGATGCATTCTATTAAGTGGCCAAACCACTTCATTCTTTGTTTATCTATATAATTCAAGCACAGTTTTGTGCCAACTTTCTTTCTTATGCTGATGTTGGTGATTCTGTCTTTCTTGTGTTGTTGGTAACTTTTCTCAGGCAACGCATTTCACATGTAGTTATTTTTGTGACTGCGCTTTGCTCAATAATAATGCGGTTTATGTGTTAGCCACCTCGATTATTGAGCGTCGGTGTGGTTAAGCGGTGAATGAGAAAGGTTGTCGCAACCCAAATGTTCTATCTAGACTGGACAAAGTCTACTTTTTAATAGTCACATGCCATGTGCAATTTTTTTTAATACCGTGACTTTTAAAAAAATGTCAATTATTTTAGCTTACGTATGTACTGTAACTAGCTAACAGAAGAACAAATATAACCTTACAAAAATTTCAACAACTAAAAACAGGATGGAATGGAAATGATATGAAAATAAAGATCAGAATAATAAGAGCATTTTTAGCTAGATTGCAAGAGCTTGGATGGATTGATAAGGCCAGAAAAGAATAGCACAACATTGTGTAGGCTCATCAATCAACATCGGAATAGTACACCCGGAATCAACATCGGAATAGTACGCCCGGAATCAACATCAGAATAGTACGCCCGGAATCAACATCGGAATAGTACGCCCGGAATCATCGGTTTGGTGTTTTTCTTTTTTTGTTACCAACCGGAGACTACGTGTGATCTGATTCAACATCACGCCTGTAGTTTTACTTACTACCCAGCGTTCTCTGCTACCCAATTGAGGCTGGGTCGATCTGAAATCAATTTGGGTGGAAGCAAATCTCACTCCCACTGTGAAATATTATCCTGTGACCACAAGTCTACGAAGCTAGTGCTCTAACCACTACACTATCAAGCCTCTCGCATCAAATATATGCAACATAGAAAACATCGCATAATACTTGGAATCTCGTATATTTCTGCAAGTCTGCAACTTTTACCGAATTTTGGCAATTTGTAAACCAGTTTGATTTAGAGTGTTGGTAAATTGTAGTCATTTTCAGAAACCCCACTTAATTTTTTTGTTCTCCAGTTTAAAGGTTAGCTGTCTGCTTCGAAAGACAAGGTCAGATTAGTAGACAGTAGATAAGATAATATCTCTTGTCAATAAGCCCATTATCAAACAATATACCCAATTTTGTTAATGTCAGCCACGGTATGCTTTATTTTAAAAATACATGCCCAGCTGACATTTGGAAGCTCTCTCAATGTCAAGCATGGCAGATAAGTGTAGCAGATTGATAATAATTCTATATTTAGGTTTTACTAAAATTATTAGATGATTTCAAATATTTATTTCTGATAAACATTCACAAACAAATCAAAATGGTAAATCAACAAAGCGAGCATGAAGAAAATATTTGGGAATTACCAAAGTTGATAAAATACCATGTGCTGGAGAACAACAAAATAGTGAACATCTAAATTGTAAAATTCTACGAACATATTCTGACCAAAACAAAATCAACAGCAAAAAAAAAAAAACTATTCAGTAAGGGGGTAATATATACAAGATTAAATAGACAGACGATGGAGCTGGATAAGATATTCAGTCAGAATGGATTCAGAGACCATCACAAGATCTGGAATGCAGTGAGTGGATTCCTGAAGGAAGACAGGGGTAAAGCAGACTAAATACAACATGTCTGAGAAAAGGAAAGTTGGCCAAAATTCACGATGACGTTAGATCGCGTCATGTTCTGGACACGAACTTAGTTTCAGATTGCGTCACTTGTTTACTTAGGACATGGCTCACTCTCAAAGATTATCCTACAGGGAACAGTTGAGGGCTGAAGAAGGAAAGGAGCCAGAGAATTTGACAACATCAAGAGCTGGGCAGGACAGAGTTTCTCCACATCCTCGAGGAGTTGAAGACAGACTCATGTCGTGCTTTTTGTGCTGATGTCTCCACAGTGACACCCTACGACCCTAACGAGTTATGGGCTTTATTATTATTATTATTATTATTACACGCTAAATATACTTCAGGTGTGATTCACTTGAAGTTCAAAATTTCCTTTTTATACTAAGATTCAATTGCGTGCTACTATACTACGTGCATTTTACACATGAGAAATTTGTACAGAACCAGCTCAGGGATAGTACACATGGCTCAGTTTTGTTATAAACATATTCGTCTAGTAACTACAATGTTTTAACTGGGATATGATATCAACAGAGAAAGGGAAGGGGGTGGAGTAATTATAAATAATAACATTGTAAAACTTGACAATTTAAATCTAGTTCTGCCTGTGTGTTGCAGGAGTTCACAAGGGGAAATAAAGAATAGTAACACTGTGACCTACAAGGCATGTCGTAAGAAGCGACTGAGGTAAGGGCCTAGTGAAGCTACTCTAGTAAATATAAAGCGTTGTAGAAATCGTGTGTGCTGTCCTATTTGTAAACGCATAGCTGGCTTGATTGATTGATTGATTAGTCTATCATCATTGCACTTCGGTGAGTAACCATGTGTGCTCCGATCTCTTTCTTACACAGGATGATCTCAGCTGCAGTACACGAACTCCGTAGCACCTGCGCATAACTAGCACAACGTGAATCGCTCTTAGGCTTATATCACACACAAATTACAAAGAGTGATTTAACATATGGAACGTTCGAAAAATAGAAAAAAGCTAGTTTATCTATCTGTCTTTCTTTCCATCTTCTAACTATCATCTCCAGCCCTATTTTACTCCTTCAGAATAAGCTCTGATTGTAATAGGAGAGAAAGAAACAAATACTCAAAGCAGGGGCGGCTCGTCATTAAGGACCAGTGGGGCCCAGCCCCACCCCAAAAAAAATGACCACGAGCCGCCACTGACTCAAAGATGTAAACCTACTTACCAATTTTGATATTTAGGAAGCTTTTTAATAAGTCCATCTCTTTGGAGGATATACATGAGAATCTCGTTCTCTTTGTCTGAGCCATCACAAATGTGGATGTTGTCAGGTTTGCATAAACGTGCGTTCTCTTCCACGTAATGTCGAACCTTGTTGGATAGTTGAGTAATGCTGCCATAAATGATTTTGTGCTCCTGCTTTTGGTCAAAATCTGATATTGATGTCAAGGTTGATGTCTGTCTGTAGACGCTTGCTTTCTTCAGTGGAGGAGATCCTTTAAGAAGTCGTGAAGACAGACTGAAACAGACAAGTTAAATCTTGCAATAATTTGATAAACAGACATGCTAAGTCTTATAACAATATGATAAACAAACATGTTAAGTCTTGTAACAATTTGATAAACAGACAAGTTAAGTCTTGTAACAATATGATAAACAGACAAGTTAAGTCTTGTAACAATTTGATAAACAGACAAGTTAAGTCTTGTAACAATTTGATAAACAGACATGTTAAGTCTGTATAACAATATGATAAACAGACATGTTAAGTCTGTATAACAATATGATAAACAGACATGTTAAGTCTGTATAACAACATGATAAACAGACATGTTGAGTCTGTATAACAATATGATAAAACAGAACATGTTAAGTCTGTATAACAATATGATAAACAGACTACTCTTATTAATATTGAACTGCAAATGGTTTTGTTTGCTCAACTTAAACACGGAATCTACTTTTTATCATCCGTTTCCGAAAGGACGAGGAACTCCATCAACCTACATTGAATTTGGGAATCTCTAGAATAATACACCAATTGCTTCACGCGAGTAATTAACAAAGTATCTCTTGCGCGAGAATCTTACCTCTACATACAAAGATTTCCATATTATAAGTATGATTTTGTTTAGCATGAACAGATATAAACATATTACATAACAAATATAATTTTTGAATTATAAACATTACTTTGTTATAAATAGTCGATACTGTATCTACCTCACATGTGCACATTTTGCACGTAAAGGAAACACACCTACCTCAGAAATGATTAGCAAATTATATGTGTATAAAGAGGGAAAACGGACGTTTCCTACGTCAATAAATCTATTATATACGCAATGTAAACATGGAAAACACAAAATTCAACACAAGTCCGTCCTTGTTGTTTTGAAAGTCGTTTCCATTAGATCGATACACAATTAACGCTAGCTGCCACATCGAAGTGTTGTCTTTGTAAAGATGCGGGAAAATGTAAACAAAAATGGTTTCAAATAATTTTAGAATGAAATATAATTTTAGTTTATATGTATCTTTTCTAACAAGCCATGAAACAATTGTAGCATAGGTATATTTATTGACCATTCCTATTTTAAATATGTAGGCGTGGCATCGATTTTTGCCGCACAAACATAAGAATACTTTATAATTAAATGTAATTAGATGGAATATATACTTACCCTGCTAATCTTGTCAGCCACACCATTTTTTTTCAAATACAAGTTCTAATTGTATATGTAAACACAACTGAGTAGACGATTGCGACCGTTTATGTGTGCTTCTGTAAAACTTTATGAAAACAGCAGAGGACAGATAAAGATCTGAATCGAACACGTTCCCCGGTCTAGTTTTAGATCACAGAGCGCAATAATACAATGTCCTTAGCAACCACACTTATCTGGAATATGTGTGCAACGCAGGTAATATTGCTTAGAGAAATGTTTTTTCTGTACTATTTTGACTTGCAGTTTACTCTTTACCAACACAAAATATAATAATTCAAGTCATAACTTTGTTATTTATAGCACACTGAATGTTTATGGGCACTATTTTTACACAACAATAACACTAGTCACACAGTGATTTTTTTCTAACATATGATTGGTGGCTATTTTTAAATCACATGCAGTCAGCTGTAGGTCTACCCAGAGCCAACTATAAACTTATATAGAGTTATCTAGAGTTCGCTGTGGTCTACCTGCGCTGCGTGTATAAGTAGTCGGTTGATTTCTGTTTTTAGAGATCATAGGCTGTGTCGCCGAATAAATATTTCGCAGCTATGTTGATGGTTTTAAAGTCCATAGATGCTGTGATTTCCTTAGTAATATCTCCAGCAACGACTAACCGTACCAGTTCGATGTTGGTTGATTAGCCCACAACCAACTATAATATCTATGAGTTTATAGTCGGCTGTGGATGAGTCTACTCAGATACCTGTTGTGCTGTTCTTTTCTGGACACCCCAATCTTCAATCTAGCAGTTGACGTGTATGGTTTAAATGAAAATCCTCTTTGCAGTTACACTCGATCAATGCCAGCTCTATCTCTTGGTTGGCCCCAATGGTGGTAGAACGAGCTAGCCTGTCTGCTCTCTCATTGCCAACGACACCTATGTGCTCAGGAACGAAGATAAGTGTAATTCTGCAAATTGCTGACGCTTGTAGGCAGTGGCGGCTCGTGATCCTTTTTGTTTGTGGGGCCAGACACACATTTTCGGAAAAATCATGGTTCTCTACTAGATAATATTTTAATTTATTAAATAATAAATGCACGTTGCACATTATTTTGATGGGGCCTGGCCTCACTGGCCCTTAATGACGAGCCGCCACTGCTTGTAGGGATTCAGTACATTGTGTACAGACCGTGTGTGAAGTCGTCTAGTCATATTGCCACTGTACCCTTTCCTATTGTTGACACTTGTAGGGATTCAGTCCATTGTGTACACACCGTGTGTGAAGTCGTCTAGTCATATTGCCACTGTACCCTTTTCTAGTGTTGACGCTTGTAGGGATTCAGTCCATTGTGTACAGACCGTGTGTGAAGTCGTCTAGTCATATTGTCACTGTACCCTTTCCTATTGTTGACACTTGTAGGGATTCAGTCCATTGTCTACACACCGTGTGTGAAGTCGTCTAGTCATATTGCCACTGTACCCTTTTCTAGTGTTGACACTTGTAGGGATTCAGTCCATTGTGTACAGACCGTGTGTGAAGTCGTCTAGTCATATTGCCACTGTACCCTTTCCTATTGTTGACCTATCTTTTCTTCTGTCAAATATAAGACATGTTCAAAGACACGTAAAGTCGTCTGATCATGTCTCTCCAAAGTACATTGATTTTTTCTTTATGAAATCATAAGCTGTAACATCTACAGATTTGCATGTGTTGGTTGAATGATTGATTGATTGAATTAATCATCCCACTTTGGTTAATAACCATTTATGCTTCGTTCTCTTTCTTACACAATGAGATTTTTACCGTCAGTGCGTGATCTCCTTAGCATCGAAATGGTCCCCGATGTAATTTTGAAGTTGGTGAAAAACGATCTTTATATGAATTTTTATTATTCTAATGAATTTTTCTCAGACAGCGGTTTTGCAGTCTACTTATAAATAATAAATAATAATAATTCCTCTCGTACCGTTATACGTTACATAGGGCCTGCAAGTAATTTCTCCATACCGCTCTATCCTGGGCAACTCGCTCAATCTCCTCCATGGAACTGAGACCGATATTTCCTGCCTCTCTCAGCAAAGTTAGCTTCAGGGTCTCCTTAGGTCGACCTCTTTCTTGAACCCTTTGCATCCCACTTCAATGCCAGCTTTGATATTCGTTGATCATTTCTCCTCAAGGTGTGTCCAACATATCTCCATCTTCTCTCTTATAACAGTTGTTACTAGTGGTTGACCAGACATGTCTCTGATTTCATCACTTCTCCTGAATTCGTTCCTTTTTATATTCATTATACTACTTATATCGATTTTAAACTGTCAAGGGTTCGTTTGCGTGCTAAACTTCAATACACGGTCTCTAAGAACTCAATCTCACCTACACTGAGATCGTGGATCACTGGAAAAAATATTCAGATCGCTTCATGAGGGAAACGAACCGAGTGTCATTGGCAGTGTGAGACTAGCTTATTACCTCTGCGCCACAGCGTAAATTGGGGTATTATTTAGTTGCCCTATGAAAAATGAAGATCGTGGAATATCCTTTACAAGACGTAGCCATCAACCACAGTAAACGAGTCGTTGATTTTTCTAGACACCATTTATAAGTTCAATAGTTCGCCATTGGTATTTGAACGGTGATGTTTATTTTTACCTTTAGTAAAACCCCACAGAAACGAATTTGATTCCAAACTGCCTGCCGTGGAGTTTGAACCTGGTAGGCTTGGGATGTGATCGAATCTTTTCTATCAGATATTTATTGTTTTATATTGTGAACAATCTGGGACCTTCTACGGTGTTTCAATAGTTGTATTTTCTTCATTACATTGTAACTTATTTTAATGATTAAAACTCCTCTAAATTTTCGTTAATACTTTCAAATAATTTAGCGAATAATTTTAGACTCGAAAGTACGATCTATCTGCAGAAGTATTCAAATGTGTCCGCGTGAAAAAAAATCGATTTAACTGTTTGTTTGTTATTCTTCTTCTTCTTTTGTCGTCACACTGCTACCGGGTTGTTTGCCCAGTGTCGTGGTTTTCTGTTTTTGTCTTGCGCTGTTCTGGTGGCTTGGGTGATTGTTATTTTTGCTCTTTCACAGGATTCTGCTATGCCATCTAACCATCTTTTTCGTGGTCTTCCCTCGCCTTCTTTCCCGTTTGTTGGTTATTTAGTGGATTAAAGCATCTTTAAGCAAAAACTGACAAAATTCAGTTTTATTTTTTTTTGTCAGGGCATGCAGGTGTAAGGGGAAATGAACACGCTGATAGGCTTGAGGGTATAGTTGCTGTAAAAAGAGGCGAGCAATGGACCAGGCTGATATTATAAATTCCCTACGGGAGAGAGGCGTGTACATGATTCAAGTAAAAGTGGTGAATCTACAACACTAACCAGACTGCAAGAATTCCAAGTCGAGTGTTGTGCAGCTAGACAAGAACAATATGCTAGTAGCCAAAGAAGAATAGTAAACCAATAAAGAACCGGGGTAGTTAGTCGCCACACGCTGAGAGAATACTGACGAGGAGATCGGAGCAATTATGGGCTAATTGGTTCGACGTGCAGTGAAGATGCAGGGCCGTGGCGTGCTGTTACAGAGAGGCGGCCGCATCAGTCGGTACCGTAAGAGGGCGGCATAAGCAGCAAAATCAAAATTACAATTGAAGGTTATTTTAAGGAAAAACCGTTAAGGGGCGGCATTACGAAGACTTGCATCATACTGAGAAAATATACCGCACGGCCCTGTGAAGATGATCCGACGACTAAACTAAACTCAGATAAAGCACATCATTTGAATATAACAGTTAGTTATATCAGAGCGTGTAGGCCAACAAACATTAAATGTAAGAATGAACTTGTAGAGAATCCTAGTAAAATTAGTTTAACTAGAGCGCGGTACCACGCACTATATATACATTAAATAAACCGGAGGTTCCTACTCGATTTACGAGATAACAAAATTACAAGACTTACCTATCCTCTGCATTTCTGTAATCAATCTTGTTGTCTTCAGGCATGTTGAATATTTTGATGTACGAGTCTGATATGGTGTTCGGCAAAATGTTGTGAAAGCAACATCGGTGTTATGTCATGTTAATTGAAGAATATGTTGGAAAACACTCTTTTATATCGAATTTAGCAGCCAACACCCGCGTTAATGACGTCACGCGTGCCGCGGATTGATATCTATTTTTCCTTGCTAATGATTGGCTGGCTAGTAAAAGTAGGAGGTGATTTTCCTGAACAACTGCTTCGTGGACTTTGAACCGGTTTCCTCAAACCAGTTGAAACTGACAAAATTATGCGTAGTTCCTGACCTGAGTTGAAGGTAGTTTACCTCCCGATGCAACTGGCAGCCGTTTTAGATCATTAAGGTCATTGTGCTAGCAAGTAATTTCAATAATAGTTCGGTTCCTCAGCTACGATGAGAACACAGAATAAATGGATGACGAATCTTTCCAGAGATTTCTTTTCTCCGTGACCTACAAAAACCGTCACTGTGTTTTTCCGTTTAAGTTATATTGCCATTTGAGTCACATGTTTGTACCTGTTTATTTATATAAATATTTGTCTTTTCTACAGACGATTGTTCTGGGTTTTTAACTCATATGTAACCTACTATCGTTGTTTAATGGTGATTGCAAAAATATTATTGCCAGCAATTAATTTATGTTTCTACGTCTACTCAAATAAGCAGACGAATAATATACGTTGGTATTATTAATTCTTTTTGTTATTATTACTTTTTAACCGTATATAATATTGAATACTCCTTATCTCCGTGTTTATTTTGTTTCGTAATCTCTCCAATAAACCAATTACAGTTTTAAGAAATTAGTAATCAATCGATTTGCCTGGGCTGGATTTTATGATGGACATAATCAGAAATGTATTTGACCAGTAAGTCTTGAGAGTCATCAAAATACATACGCTTCGACATCTGATTTTGGAAACTGAGAACTTATGGGTCTACATCAGTGCTGTTCAATGTTTTTATATATTGGTGCGCATCTCACTGATGGTTGTGAAGACGCGGGAGCCATATGATAATTGCAGTGTAATAGCAATAGAAATATTAATATAGTTGAGATGTCTAAACTTTTTCCAGTGAATATCAAAATGATGAGATTATGAGTCAGTAGACTGGTTACAAAATAAAACAATATTTCAAAAGTGAAAAGATCGTGTCATGTGACTATCACACACAAAAAATTTAAAAAGAGTTTTCTCTTTAAATTCGATTAACGTCAATGAAGGCAAGGCCAAAATAGGGCGTTATGAATGTATAATACGTGCCATGGCCCCCCGATAGTCTACATAAGTGCTTCCCAACCTTTTTGTGCCATGCCCCACCTAAGCCTTTGTAAAAGTTTTGTGGTCCCTATGTAACATGTACATGGGTTTTAATTTTCAAAAATTGAATTGTTCACTGAAGAAAATTAAATTATAGGTTTTAGGAAGAATTCACTAGGAAATTGTTGAGGAAACACAGTAAGTAAATTTTCAAAACATATAATCGAGAACTGAAATTCAAGTATTTAATCCCCCTAACAAGCAAATTGCCCGCTTAACAATCAAATTGCCCCCATGTGGGGTGTGGGCCTCACATTTGAAACACTGGTCTACATGGAGTGATATGACGCCGGTTTAGTAACCAATATCTAATTTGACTGCTAAGAGAATTTCTGATGATAAACAGAAAGAAAGAAATCTCTATAATATATGTCTACTGTTTATATACATAGGCAAGATCAGCCTTTGCCATTCTGAAGAACATATGGAGTTCAGATCAGCCTTTGCCATTCTGAAGAACATATGGAGTTCAGATCAGCCTTTGCCATTCTGAAGAACATATGAAGTTCAGATCAGCCTTTGCCATTCTGAAGAACATATGAAGTTCAGATCAGCCTATGCCATTCTGAAGAACATATGGAGTTCAGATCAGCCTTTACCATTCTGAAGAACATATGAGTTCAGATAGTGCATTCTAAGAACATATGAAGCTCAGATCAGCTTTGCCATTCTGAAGAACTATGAATTTCAGATCAGCTTGCCATTCTGAAGAACTATGGAGTTCAGATCACCATGCCATCTGAAGAACTATGGAGTCAGATCAGCCCCATTCTGAAGAACATTGGAGTTCAATCAGCCTATGTCATTCTGAAAGAACATATGAAGTTCAGATCAGCCTATGTCATTCTGAAGAACATATGGAGTTCAGATCAGCCTATGCCATTCTGAAGAACATATGAAGTTCAAGATTGATCAGAAATAAAGCTAAGATAATAGTATTTAACTCAAATGTCAAGGTTGTCCTTCTATATGGAGCGGAGACATGGAGAACAACTTAGGGAACACGAAAAGTTGCAGACATTCATCAATAGATAGATATAAAGATATAAAGCTCAGATATAAAGATGCCTGCAAGGCCTCAATGACAAACTTTTCTATAGGTCCCAGCACATGGGAAAAACTAGCTGATGACAGAGTTATGTGGAAAGCGATATTGTGCAAGGGCGCAGTCCTTTGAGAAGAGACTTATGTATGAACTGAACGACAAGATAGAAAAACGAAAACCCAGAAGTTGTCACAGTAAAACACTTGCCAATTGACAGTCTGTAAAGATGAAAAAGGCCGTACATGTACAAATATAAATCTAAATCTAGACAAGACAGAAAATATGATAATGACAAGAAAAACAAAGACAAATTAAGAAGAATAGATAAATGCAAATAAGAAGAAAGAGGAATACATACAAGTAGATAACAGGAAAATCAAAAGAACAGAAACATACAGGAACTTGTGTTCGAACTTCAAAAGCCGCAATATAATAAGTAAACAAGAAAAAGGATAAAATACAATCGTGAAATAAGGTATACTTTGACCTACAATACCTGCTAAAGTTCAAAGTTCAGTCTCGGAACATCAAGACCATAATATTTTTTTTTAATAGTGGCATATCCTTTACATGACTTAGCCATTAACTACAGTAAACGAGTCGTCAATTTTCTTGTCATCACTTATACGTTCAGTAGTTTGCCATTGCATTCTGAAAGGTGGGGGTTTATTTTATCGTTCGTAAAAATCCACGGACACAAATTTGATTCCAAATTTTCTACCGCTGAGTTTGAACCAGGTACGCTTGGGTTGTGATCGAGCTGACTACCGCTTAAGCTACAGACGCCCACCGTAATATATAAAACTGTAAATAAGACCAGATGTTGTATATGGATCATCCGGAACCTGGAGCACAACAAAACGGGATGAAACATTCATCATCATCATCAGCTTGTCCTGAACAGAACTTTGCCACCCCAACAGTCCTCCAGAATTTCTCTCTCTCTCATAGGCCAGATGTCCTGTCTCTGCGGCCGTCATGTTCAAACCATCAGTTACATCCTGAATCCATCTTCTCCGTGGTCTTCATCTTCTTCTCTTTGCCGGTATGCCTCCTTCCATGATGGTCTTCTGCAGCCCTTCATGTGTTTTTATATGTCCAAAATATCTCAATTTTCTCTTTCTTATTTGTAGCATCAACCAATTATTTTTTTTCAATCCAGAAACACTTGAGCTGAAAGCTCTTCGGCTCGGTGTCATGGACATCGTAACCTTCGGTTCGGTGCCACGAACACCGTCAATCTGGAGAATCTGTGGCTTTTCTGCCAGTCCGCGGAGTTGAACCCGCACTCACAGAGGACTTGTCACCCGTAGTCCAACGTGCTACGAACACGCTGGGCAGACGGGCACCATTTATCTTTGATTTTGAGTTCTTTCTGGATAGATCTATTTGTTCTCTTCTCTGTCCATGATATGCGGAGGACTCTTCTGTAACACTTATATTCGAAAGCACATATATGTTTCCCACTGTCTTATTAAATATTCACGCTTCACATATTATTACAGAGGTTTAAAAACAGAGTCCGAATCTTTGAACTGAATAAGGAAGAAGTTTGTGAATAATGTGAAATAATAAAGATATTTATAATTTATTTAAATCACTATTAATTACCGCCATCAATCGTGAAGGTTAATAGAATACGATGGTTGGGGCATGTTGAAAGAATGGTATTACTGCTGTCTTGTAGTGTGATTGGGGATAATCAAAGGCTAGCGGAGCAAACCGTACACAAAACTGGACGGAAGGCAAACCAAGTAATCCATAAAAGGCTTGTTAGCTGGGCAGATGTCTCTCAACAACCCGGGAGGGCAGGTAGTCTAAGGGTCGCTACCCTAAAAGAAAATATCAATCTGCTGCCTTGTAGGTTGGCTGGGGACAGCAAAGGCTAACGGAGAGCGAACCTAGTAAACGCTGGTTGAAATCAGACACTTCACCGAAGGATAAGCACTAGAGCTTCAAATGGTACTGAACGTTGTGACGTAAAATTACGTTCTTGACAAAGGCTGTGTAAATATCAAAATTAGAATGATAAACATGGCCGAAAAAGAACGAACGCGAGAGAGGGAGGGGGGAGGAGGAGAGAGAGAGAAAATGGCAGAGAACAGAAAGACTGAAATGTGTATATACAAAAAAGATGAAGGGAAGAAACCAAGAGGAAGACCAAGAAAATAATGAAAAGATAATAATAATAATAATTAATAATAACCTCTCGTACCTTTATACGTTACATAGGGCCTGCTAGTAATTTATCCATACCGCTCTATCCTGGACAACTCGCTCAAAATGAAGAGATAACATTGAAGTAAATCCAGAAATACTAGGAGTCAACAGTTGGGAAGTGAAGGTTATGAATAGAGATGAACAGAACCGTGTAACATTTGCAATAATGAACTTCAACGACTCAGAAAGTTGAGACAAGGAAGAATGTTGTATGGGCAAAAATTGCGCTCAAGTTATTATATGAAGTGCGTCAGAACATTAGCTGTTCAATGTGTAAATTTCAAACACTTCTGTTTCGTTTTGTTATAGTTTCGTTTAATGAATCAAAGTCCATATTTTTGTTAAATTATACAACAAAACGAAAGTGATCTTTTGATGTTCGATTCAACCGATGACTCTTTAACTAGTACAGGTCAACCAATTACTTCTTTCTTCTTCTTTGCGTTCGTTCTTTACGACCAATTTTAATCACTCTTTGTGATATGTTTGATCTCTGCTAAGAACGTGTATATGTTGCACATTGGTTTGGTAGGCCCCTAAACGCATAGACTTCTACACGTTTAGGACACGTACATCCGATTTCAGCCAAAACCAATGACTGACTATCTAGCAAGAACAGGTTGGATCAATCAATCAAGTGCCATGCCTGCTGTCGTAGGCGATCATTTCTCCCCAACCTCCTTCGTGCAGGTAATCAGTTCTGACGTCGATCTTTGTCGAACCACGATGTCAGACCAGAGCCAACTATAAACGTATGGGCCTTCGGACTCAGGTAAAAATTATGGGAAATCAGACTACAACTACACCACGTGACCTCGCATTCCAGTATTGGTGTATATAGACAAATTCATTTTAAAATTAACACAAAATGCTAAATCGAAGTTATATTATGCAAAAAGGAAAGTTTAACAATAAGGAATATCAATATAGTGAATATTTTTCACCAATAAATAACCATAGACTCACAGAATTGAGTAAAATTGCAAAAAAGCTTGCAGTGCTCTATCAAACATCTATATTTTCCTGCCCCTTTTCTGATCTAGGTCAGAGAACCCTTGTCAGTCGTCTGGCCTAGTTATCTAGAGTTGGCTGTGGTCAGACCATCCAATATCTTCTCCCTCTGTCTTACTCGATCTCTCCTTCCAAGAATTTTGCCTGTTGTCACCAAATGTTCTTCGCATTACATCCCGAAGAACCTTGATTGTCTGATTCTTATTATTTGATAAGGTTTCTCTGTGTGCAGGCTTGATTTAAAACCTCATCACTTGTTTTCTTTGCTGTACATGGAATTTTTGAATTCTTCGTGGATTCCAGCGATCTTATTGATTGTTCATTGTCCATGATTCGCTGCCATACAGAAGTATTGGATCAGTATAGCAATGAGTACTAGTTTTCTCAGTGTCATTGATAGTGTAATTGGTAGATAGATAGACAAACCAAGAATGTACAATGAAGCTTATAATATATTCATGTATCATCGTTATGATAATCATAAGTCATGCAGTGGTTTATATCTTCACAAACGCTCTATTGAGTTTTGAATAGCTCTTCGAATGTTGACAATCTTCCTTGTATGAAGTTAGACTGTCAGGAACTGTTTTTGTCTCTGTCGTCCTCTGTCCCTATTTCCCAAAGATTTTACCGGTTGTCTTCTTCTTTTAACCCGCTCTATATCCTGACCTAACTTGGTTTGAACCAATCTCTGTGCTGATTTGTAAGTTAAACTTTGAGCCTTAAGATCTGTAGCGATTGTACGTTGTGCCAGTTACTTACCAGCTTTTTGCACATCTCCTGCTAAATTTTCACGTTATAATTTACATATACTATACTTACTTTTCATTATCAAGTTCCTTTCTGGTCCCTTTCTGTAGAGGCTCAATTTTGGCGCCATTTTCTTGATCGGTCAGCATCATCATTCTTGCGGCAGATAAATTTGCGGGAAGGAAAAAATGCCAAACTTTTCTCAAATGTGAATGATGTATGTTTCTTTATTTTGATGGCAATCACAAAATGACTGTTCGTTTTCCCTCTCTTCACAGAACACACCTGGCAAGCACGTTGGGTATTCAAAAACTAAAACTGCAATTTGGCGTGTTTAGTTAATAAGTTATTAAAATATATCTACACTTTCGACGAAACAAATGTTATGATCTACAACCTGGTACCAAAAACTGTCTGTTTAAATGACAGAACTTGTTCTCAATTTATATTCTCATGTCAAGAACTCGTTCAACTAATTTAATGTCCGGATCAAGATCAAAAAACGGTGCACTAGCCAATCAGAGGCTAGAAATAAAACACTTGTTTGGGGCGTGTGTCGTCACATTTGGGAATCTAAACCAGGCGTATAAGTAGGTTTCAACTATGTTACGGCATGCTGCCACACTGACGTAAGAGTGCTACCCACACCCACCTTTCATGTCACAAATTAGACACACATTACAACGACCACGACTCCGTCAGCCCAACAAGACGTGGGTCCATAATTAGCTTCTGTAGAATTTACCAATATTTATTTTTCTCGTTTCTTCTAGTCATATCCTGATTTTTGAGTTGGAAATGCAAATTGAAAGACAGTAAGCGGAATTATTAAGGTGTACATTTTAAGGTCCGGTCGGCGGTTCACGGATATTTACTTTTAGTGAAAAATATGTCATGAAGTGATTAAAATATGCTCTAAGACAGGGACGGCTCGTTATTAAGGGCCAGCGAGTCCTGGCCCCAACAAACAATAACGAGTAACGTGTACTTATTTTTTAGAAATTACTTGTTCATAATTATTACTTTTAACGAGATAATGATTAGCTTTGAAAGTTGATATATATAACGCTAAAATATCACACACAGTCTGAAATTCAGCATCTTTCCTCCCTAATTAGTATACGCCCCTGGTCATTAAGGGCAGCAAGTCCAGGCCCCACCAAAAAATGAGTGGCGTATACTTTTATTTTAGAAGTTATTTGTTCAAAAACATTACTTTTAACGACAATGATTGGCTTTAAAAATTAATAATATATAATAATAATAATAATATAATAATAATAATATAACAATCATAATAATATATGAAATATCATTATAAAAAAATATTATATATAGTCTGAAATTTAGCGTCTTTGCTCTAATGTTTCACGCATTTTGCAGCGCACTATTTTTCTGGTCTTTTAAAAGGCGTCTATCTACGAAATAATTGCCAAAAGAATTACGTCAATTTCATTCAACCGGTAGCTAAATTCATTCTTAAGTGGTCAACCCATTTCACAGATAAACGAGGGCTCTTGATTAAATAATCCGTTTAATTATTGATTGAATCCCGAATTATATATAAAAATAGTATACAATTATAGAAAATAACAGAAATAAGTAACTAACCATCATAGAATAAGATTAGTTTGAAGTAATTACCCGTTGCATAAATACATATTGTCTACTGCAATTTACTTTCGTAAACAGTTCACAAATTTACCAATGGGATTATATATTACAAAATCACCTAATATGTGTATAAACGCGCTGGTCTAATTAATATGAACGTGGTTTGCCATGCAGGTGACGCGTAACTGGGATTCATGTTACGGCCAAGATTTCTTTTTTTTTTTAAATCTTCTCTAGGTAAATATTTAATTGTCCTTGATCTTATGTTCTTTAATAGCCAACTCTCTTTAATACCAAGCTGTTGCAGAACAGAAACATTTACTCTTTTCTCGAAAGGAGGAATAACTCCCCGGAATAGACAAATAATAGTAATTCTCCAAAAATCATAATTTTTTCCGAAACTGTTGTCTAGCCCCTCCAATAAAAATGAATATGAGCCGCCACTGCTCTAAAATAAACATTTTCCAGGTATTTCCACAAAATATGTCATATTACAACATATGCCGGTGTATCCTACCAAAATAAGTTTTATTACCAACATATGCCAGTATATGCCCACCAAAATAAGTTTTATTACCAACATATACCCTGGTATTCCCATCAAAATCTTGACGAGAAATCACAGCTCGTATAGGAGTGCCGCTACTACATTCGGCAAACTATCAAAGCGAGCGTGGGACAACAAAAATTGACATTGCAGACGAAGACTCAAATATATCGAGCCTGTGTAATTAGTTCTTTACTATGTGGCTCAGAAACATGGATAGCCTACTCAAGACACGAGAGGAGACTTAACATCTTTCACCTTCGATGTCTCCGAAGATTATGAACATTAGGTGGTACGACAAGATAACCAATACTGAAGTACTACAACGTGCAAATCTGCCTTCCATCATGGGCATGCTCAGCAGTAGACGACTAAGATGGTTGGGACATGTGAAGAATGAAACTTATCGCATACAAAACAAATGTTGTTCTGTGAACTTTCGGAGGAAGAGGCACCAGGGCAGACCACTGCTCAGATATAAAGATGTCTGCAAAACCTCAATGAAAAACTTTTCTATAGATCCCAGCACATGGGAGGGACTAGCTGATGACAGAGTTGTGTGGAAAGCCAAATTAGGAAGGGCCAGAGTCTTTTGAGAAGAGACTTATGTACAGGCTGAACAACAAGAGAAAAGCGAAAACTCAGAGTTGTCACAGTAAAACACTTGCCTACTGACCGTCTGTAAAGATGAAAGGGCCATATATATACATCAAAATATGTCGTATTACCAACATATGTCCAAAGGATGCCATATGGTCACAATGTGTTCTGATATGACCAACATATGACAAATATTATATATTTCTAGTAACGTTATACGTGACATAGTGCCCATAAGCAATTTCTCAATACCGTTCTGTCCTAGGCAACTCGCTCAACCACTTCATTGAAATTAAATTCCATATTTCGGGCTTACTCGGTTAAGTTCTTTCAGGGTTTCTAGGCGCCCATTCTTTCTTGAACCGTTTGCAACCTACTTCAATGTCTGCCTGTCATTCTTTGATCATTTCATCTCAGAGTATGTCCAGCATATCTCCATCTTCTCCTTCTAATAACAATTGTTACTAGTAGTTAGCCAGACATTTCTCTGATTTCATCACTTCTCCTGAAGTCATCCCATTTTATGTTCATTATTTTCGCAGACATCTATTTTCAAATGCATTTAACTTATTTTCTATATCTTTAGTCATTTTCCAACTCTCGCTGGCATATGTTAGGATTGATACAACATTTAAATTGAGAGTTTGTAATTTAGTTTTGATACTACATAACTTGGAGTTCCAGATTTGTAAGGACTTTTAAAAACTGATGTTGCTTTATCAATTCATAGCATAATTTCTTCTTTTTTTTTTAAACATTTCCAGTGCAACACAAGTTGCTACCTAAATAGGTGACCTCTTCTATTATTATTTTTATCATTTTAAATTCCTGTGTGATATCTGCATTATTTGTCATAAGTGACTTTATTATATTTGTCTTTTCATAGCTTATCTGCAGCCCAGTTTTTGACGCTATTGTGACAGGATCTTTTTCTTTGCATATCTTGGTGGTTGTTTTTACTTAATACGGCAATATCATCTGCAAAATCAAAATCCACCAGTTGACTATTTTCTACCCAATCGATGCCAGTTTCGCCCCTGCAACATTTTCTCATAACCCAGTCAATGATCACTTCAAACAATAGCGGAGATAAAATATAAACCTGTGTGTTTGTCTTTAGGAAAACATTTCCTCCCTTCCATTGCCTTAGCCACATCTACCTAAATTAAGAGAAGTATTTCATCCTCTCCAGTGTTGCAACGTTAAGGAAATAATTTCATACTCTCAAATGAAGAATTCCTTCTCATTGTCTCATCGATATATATCTCAATGGAAGAATATAACCCTTCTCATTGTCTCATCGATATATATCTCAATGGAAGAATATCACCCTTTTCATTGTCTCATCGATATATATCTCAATGGAAGAATATCATCCTTCTCATTATCTCATCGATATCTATCTCAATGGAAGAATATAACCCTTCTCATTGTCTCATCGATATATATCTCAATGGAAGAATATCACCCTTTTCATTGTCTCATCGATATATATCTCAATGGAAGAATATCATCCTTCTCATTATCTCATCATCTATCTCAATGGAAGAATATATCCTTCTCATTGTCTCATCGATATATATCTCAATGGAAGAATATCATCCTTTCATTGTCTCATCCATATATATCTCAATGGAAGAATATCATCCTTCTCATTATCTCATCGATATCTATCTCAATGGAAGAATATAACCCTTCTCATTATCTCATCGATATATATCTCAATTGAAGAATATCATCCTTCTCATTATCTCATCGATATATATCTCAATGGAAGAATATATCCTTCTCATTATCTCATCGATATATATCTTAATGGAAGAATATAACCCTTCTCATTGTCTCATCGATATATATCTCAATGGAAGAATATAACCCTTCTCATTGTCTCATCGATATACATCTCAATGGAAGAATATCATCCTTCTCATTGTCTCATCGATATATATCTCAATGGAAGAATATCATCCTTTCCATTATCTCATCGATATATATCTCAATGGAAGAATATCATCCTTCTCATTATCTCATCGATATATATCTCAATGGAAGAATATCATCCTTCTCATTATCTCATCGATATATATCTTAATGGAAGAATATAACCCTTCTCATTGTCTCATCGATATATATCTCAATGGAAGAATATAACCCTTCTCATTATCTCATCGATATATATCTCAATGGAAGAATATAACCCTTCTCATTATCTCATCGATATATATCTCAATGGAAGAATATATCCTTCTCATTGTCTCATCGATATATATCTCAATGGAAGAATATCATCCTTCTCATTGTCTCATCGATATATATCTCAATGGAAGAATATAACCCTTCTCATTGTCTCATCGATATATATCTCAATGGAAGAATATCATCCTTTTCATTATCTCATCGATATATATCTCAATGGAAGAATATCATCCTTCTCATTATCTCATCGATATTTATCTCAATGGAAAAATATCACTTCTTTGTCTCATCGATATATTCTCAATGGAAGAATATCATCCTTCTCATTATCTCATCGATATCTATCTTAATGGAAGAATATCATCCTTCTCATTATCTCATCGATATATATCTTAATGGAAGAATATAACCCTTCTCATTATCTCATCGATATATATCTCAATGGAAGAATATAACCCTTCTCATTATCTCATCGATATCTATCTTAATGGAAGAATATGTCACTCCGTGGCCACCGGCGACATAAGGCCGACTAGCTCAGATGTGAAAACCAAAATTCCTGTTTAATGGGGGCTGATTTTTAAAAGTATTTGATAAAACATTGTAAGGTTTTCTGCAATTTTACACAATTCTACAAGCCCATGGTTATTTATTGATGAAAATTGTTCATGGTACTGATATTTCTTAGAGTTAAAATAAATTTGTCACATAATATAACCTTGATTTAGCATGTTGTGTTGTTTTTAAATGTTTTCTCTTTATTTAACAGTACTGGAGTGCGAGGTCACGAGACGTTTATGATCTTATTTCCTTGAATTTTTACCTGATCTCGACAGCCTTATGTTATCGGTTATCTTCATGTGTTCTTATGTCTCTCTTTCTTCCGCTGTCCCTCACGTGTCCACTCACAGCCAACTATAAACTACTGGGCCTTCGGACTCGGGTAAGAATTGTGGGAATCAGACCCCAACTACACCACGTGACCTCGCATTCCAGTATTGGTGTATATAGACGAATTCATTTTAAAATCAACACAAAATGCTAACTCGAAGTCATATTATGCAACAAGTTAAGTTTAACAATAAGGAATATCAATATTATAAATATTTTTCACCAATAAATAACCATAGACTCACAGAATTGAGTAAAATTGCAAAAAAGCATGCAGTGTTCTATCAAACATCTGTAATTTCCAGATCCCTTTTCTTATCTGGGTCAGGGAATACCCGGCCAGTTGTCTGGCCTGTGTTAGAAACCTGGCTGTGGTCCACTGCATTGTATGTCTTGACCGTCTTTGTTTTCTCATCCTGAGGTCACGTCCGATCCATCACTATTGCGTCCCTTTTATTTCTTGATGAACATCTTCGAGACCAGTTCGTTTTTAAAGTCTGCTATTGCAAATCTTTTCCTTCCAAATGTACTAAAGTTTCTTCTAAGAAGTCTTGCTTCGATTGATTGATTGATTGATTGATTGATTGATTAAAAGGAACATCATCACTTCGGTGGATAACCATATGTGATCCGATATCTTTCTTACACAGTAAGATCTAATCCGAGGTGAACGAACTCCGTTGCACCGGCGAGGGCTCCGATATAATTTTGAAGATGATGATATTTTGCAGGAATTTTATTTTAAAACTACTTAATGAATTTTGTCCCAGGCAGCGGCTTTCGAGCCTGCTCTTCTCGGTTTTGAACTGCAAATGGTTCTTTTACGTGCTCAAATTGAAGATGGGACCTATTTTTTTATCGTCGGTGCCCGATAGGACTAGGAACTCGATTTCACCTACACTGAGATCAGGAATCTCTGGAAAAATATTTCGATGGCATCACGAGAGAGTGAACCGAGTCTCTTTGGAACGAGAGGAAAGCACACAACCTCTACGCCACAGAGACCCATAATCCTCTTATTAGAGACCTCTAGGATTGTTGCTGGAGCTACGGAGTTCGTGCTTTGTGCAATACTCTCGGCAGGTGACGTGAAATTTCTGCGGAGAGGGACGAGCCATATGGGGTAAAACCCGGTGCAATGAAGTCAATCCTTCGGCTCAGTGGCGGCTCATCATTAGGGGTCAGTTGGCAAGGCCCCCAAAAAAAAAAATATGTAACATGTATTTATTATTTTATATGTTGAAATATAACCTAACCCAAAACCATGATTTTTTCGAAAATATGTGTCTGGCCCCACCAACAAAAATGATCACGAGCCGCCACTGCTTCGGCTTAAAAACCCTTTAAACCTTCTTACTAGATGCCTCGAATCGTCTCAACATACTCGTATTTTCTATTTATTGAAATCTATTTTTCAAGTCTATTTTCCATAACTACTGTACCAAGTGGGCGTCTGTAGCTTAAGCGGTAGTGAGCTCGATCATAACCCAAGCGTACCTGGTTCAAACACCGCGGCGGGGACTTTGGAAGCAAATTCACTACAGTGGATTTTTACGAACAGTAAAAATAGACCGTTCCGTTCAGAAAGCAAATGCAAACTACCGAACGTATAAGTGGTGTCTAGAAAATCCACGACTCGTTTACTGTGTTTGATGGCTACCTCCTGTGAAGGATATGCCACGATTTTCATTTTCACTTTACTAATACGTTTTTTTTTAAATTTAACAAAATATATTTCTTATATCTTGGTCAGATGATAACAGATGATGACAGATGTATAACAGAAATTAAAAGAGAATAGGAATGACCAAGATAATTTCAATAGTACGAGAAAGTTACTAACATCCAAACAAATTACAAACAGGCTAAAAATGAGAATGATTAAATGCTATATTTATCCAATATTAATGTATGGCTCGGAAACATGGACAATTAACAAGCAGTTAGAAGACAGAATTGATGCATTTGAGATGTGGATATATAGAAGAATAGGCAGAGTTTCATGGACAGAAAAACAGACAAATAAACAAGTTTTATGAAAATTAGGCGTGAAGAAACAATTATTAAGAGAAATAAAATTCAGACAAGTAAAGTATTTTGGGCACATAAAAGACATGACACCATGATAAAATATTTACTAGAGGGGAAAGTTGAGAGGGGGAAGAGCAAGAGGAAGACCGAGAGATAAGTGGGAGGGAACTTTAAGAAATGAACAGGTTACAGTCTGGCAGTGTGCAACACCAAGGCGAAAGACAGAGGATGATGGAGATTCATTGCAGCCAACCTTTGATGTGGAGACGGCACCTGATGATGATAGATAGATGCAATATGCGTGAACGAATAATTTGAAACTCGGTTTTCGTTAATCTGCTGCCACTCACTAAGTCAGGCACGGTACAAAGTCCACTAACAGAAATAAATTCTAGTGTTAACAAAGGCCAAGATACAGAATTCGACGAAAACTACATAGTGCGATAAGGCTAATGTAAACCAGGTCAGATAAATATAGCTTGTTTCGGCAGGAGGTGTGTCCCGAATGGAAGTTTATGATTGGCTGACCTGAATTCATTCCGCTCAAGACTACAGCTGATCTGGTAAACACAGTGTTTGCGTCCTAAAATTAAGTCGTTCAGGATACCTGAATATGATAACATTGTATTTATTTTGTGTGCAAGTTCATGGTGTCGTTCGTTGCAGATGGTGAGCTGAATTTGAAGGTTCATTGACCGCTTTAAAGGAAACATAAATACAAGATGAAATATGGTACAGAAAAAAAGCTGGATTAGCTGCGGATTTGAATGCACTTTGCAAACGTTGAATTGTTATTGTTTTAAGCTGTTTGTCGTAGTTTCTAGCAACACCGTTGTTAAGTTGTCAGTCACCGATTAATGCTGCTTCTCTTCATGTAGCATGTCCACTGGCAGAACGTCACTCATCACGACCAACCTGAAAAGCTGCATGTCTCTAGACAGTTCTCTTGTCTCCTCCAACGTCATGTTCAAGGTCTTTTTAATATCTTGTCTTACAGGAACCATGACATACATTACTGCTCTTTCCAAAACATCATTATCAAATATCATGTTCCGAGCAGAACTTTGCAACTTTAACAGTAACTTGGAATTTCTCTATCTCTCATAGGTCACATACCCCGCATCTGCAGCCGTCGTGGTCAAATTACAATTTACTTCCTGAATCCATCTTCTCCGTGGTCTTCCTTTTCCACTCTTTACCGGGATGTCTCCTTTCATAATGGTCTTCTCCAACCCTTGTGTCGTTTGTACAGGGTGTTCAAGATAATTGCAGCCCCATTGACAATTCAAAAGTTGCCAGGTACAAATTGAGTTGTGTTTATTTACTATTTAAACCGGTTCTGACTAGCTCGTCCTACGTCACATTTGTTCATCGTCCCTTCCCGCACTACAATTACACACCGTCACACAACCTTGACCTACACTACGTCATAACTGAACCTTTCATTTCCATATATATATGCCAGATTAGCTCCATTCACGGGCTGCAATTATCTTGAACACCTTGTATATGTCTGAAAAATACTTCAATGCTCTCATTGATATGTGTAGCATCAGCCAGTTGTCTTTGATTTTTAGTTCTTTCATGGTAGATCTATTTCTTCTCTTCTCTGTCAATGATATACGAATGATTCTTCTGTAACACTTATATTAAAAATGCCATATATATATCTTTTACACTGCTTGCTAAATGTTCATGATTCACAAACATACTTTAAAAAACAATGTGAAAAAACTAGCAGATACTCTCAAGTTATGGAGAAAGGGAGAAGAGAAGAGAGTGATAAGGACTGGGTAGAAAGATTTCTCCCAATGTGAAGTTTTAGACAGAATTACTTTGTCAATTCTTATTAAAATATAATTATTTTTGATAATTCCTCTTTACGTAAAATTACTTTTAGAATTATTTGTTAATGTATAAATACTTTGAGAATTCTCTCAATAGTTAGAAATGTCAATTTAATTGCGATAACTATATGTTAATTTTTGTTTCTCTCTTTTTTCCCACCAGTTTTCTCTTCTCCCTCACCTCTCTCTCTCTCTCTCTCTCTCTCTCTCTCTATTTCTCTCTTTCCCACACACACTCAGAGACATAGTAAAAGTATATATGGCCTTTTTCGCCCTTACAGACGGTCAATTGGCAAGTGTTTTACTGTGACAACTTCTGAGTTTTCGCTTTCTCTCTTGTCGTTCAGCTCATACGTCTCTCTTTGTGCCTAGTCTAGGCAGCTGATATGGAGAATGTGCCTTGCTTATTTTGCACAAACCCCCTCTCTACTCTACTGTTTCATCCAAAGGAAAGACAACGTCTATACGTTTGGAATCAAGCAGGGTTTGCAGGAGATGCCAGAAGATGGCAAGGAATACACACTTAACCATCAACTGCCTTAGGGTCCCTCCCTCCGGATTTTTGGTCAAGGTTTACTCCTCTAGCCTTCTGCAGTACCGTGCTGACCCACAAGGCAGTGGGGATTTTTGATCAGCATGATAGTATGGCTACAAGATATTAAAGAAACCATGAACATGACCATCGACGAAGTGGGTGAACTGGCAAGAGACAGAGTGAATTTAAGATGTGCTGCAAAGAGAGCAACGTCCTATAAAGGATACGCACCTTGATGATGATGATGATAGTAAAAGTAAAGTAAGTAAATAACCCATGCACATACCATGGCCTACTTTATATCATCTTCTGGCTAATACAAAATAAGGCGGTGGTTCATACTATGTGGTATAATACTGTTGAATACAGTGCTACATCTAGATCGGTAATTCCTCTTTAACCAACAGAACACGATTAGCTAGTTATAGCAATAATAGCCGTTCATCGCGAGCGATGATGACAACAGTCTCAGACGTGTACTGCTGCACCTCTCTGGTGTGCGCTGTAGAGCCCAGTGCTAGAACACAGTCCCCTACCACAGGTGGGGCATACATGATCAAGGACAGACATGTGGGTGTTGTGTGTTCGGTCTTTTTCGCGCAGCTCGATTTTTCTGTCCTTCAACGCACGACGATTCTCAGCTATTCGGGTACCTCTTGTGTTATTGCAGCACCACATTTGGCGATCTTGCGCTTGGGATTCCCAGCACGTTGTATCTATATCGAAGCATTTTAGAGACACTTTAAGAGTGTCTTAAAGAGTTTTTTCTGTTCACCAGCAGAACGTCTGCCCCCTTCAAGTTCACCAAACATCAACTGTTTTGGAATGCGTTTATCAGGCATCTGAGCAACGTATCCGGCCCATCTCACTTGGGCCGTCTGCAACAGGGTGTTGACACTTGGGATCTTTGCTCTTGTGAGGACTTTGCTATCTGAGTTTTGTCCTGCCAGTTTATTTTTAGCATTTTGCGTAGACAGCTTGTATAGAAGTGGTTTAGTTTTCTTGCGTATCTGCTATACACTGTCCATGCCTCACTTGCGTACAGCAGCGTGGTTAGCACTGTGGCCTGGTAAATGGCTAGTGATATGGTCAACACCCCGCCGTTCACCTTTACTTCCCAGTGTTTCTCTTGGGCTCAAATAACGCTGGCTTGACCGACCTGAGAGCCGCTAGGATCAAGAAAATATATTCCACTCCGGCTGTGGAATCTTTTGTCAGTTGTCCATTCGTCTACCAAGCAAGTGCACTAACTACTACACTATCAGGGCTATGTCTATCTTGCAAGCATACATCCGTTCATTTAGTGCAACATTGCATTCTTTCTTCTTTCTTTTGTCCACAGCCAACTTTAAACTCATACGGCCGGCGGACTCAGGTAAACATTATGGGAAATCTTCTTCTTCTTCTTCTTTGCGTTCGTTCTTTACGACCAATTTTAATCACTCTTTGTGATATGTTTGATCTTTGCCAAGAACGTGTATACGTTGCACATTGGTTTGGTAGGCCCCTAAACGCATAGATTTCTACAAGTTTAGGACATGTGCATCCGATTTCAGCCAAACCTCCTTAGTCGCCTCTTACGACATGCATGGCAGGTAACAGTGGTTCTATTCTTTACACCCCAAATTTGGGCCCCGGTAACCACTCGGGCGATTATGGGAAATCAGACCACAACTGGTCACGTGAACTCGCATTCCAGTATCGTTGTATATAAACGTTTTCATTTTAAAATCAACACAACATGATAAATCAAAGTTATATTATGCAACAAGTTAAGCTTAACTATAAGGAATATCAATATTATGAATATTTTTGTATCAATAAATAATTATAGACTCATAGAATTGAGTACAATTGCAAGAAAAGTGTGCAGTGTTCAATCAAACATATATACATTCCATGACTTCAACTTCGCTAATAAATTGTTGTCAATCATTGACATGTCAGATGTAACTGCGGACTGTTGAGTCACATGTGACATTTTTAACGCTATGTATTTAAAAGTTAAATTGTACTTTATTCGTTTTAATTTGTGATTCATAAAAATGTGAATTTAAAAATGTTTATTAACGTACCATCTTGCCTGATTCTTCTGTTACATAAATTGTCATTCCGTATATACGTGTGTGGGGATGTGTCTGTGTGGTGTGGGCGAGAGGAGGCGGTGGTTCTAAGTTCTGTTTATCTGTTTGTTCAGCCTATTATTCCCTGTCCGGAGAGCAGTACAAATGTGGTTGTTAGTGAACTCGGTTCTTAGGCACAGTAAAAAAGTAAAAAGTAAAGGAACCCTTTCATACCTCGTGGTATATAGGTCAATACAGTGTTAGACTGTATTTTCATTGACATCGACACACGATGGGTGATGTGGTCAGCATCACGCCGGCCGCCTTTACTTTCCCAGAGCCTGTCTGGTACCCAGTTGAGGCTGGGTCGACCTGAGAGCCGTCGTGGTCGGGAAAAATTCCACGCGCATTGCTGGAGCTGAACCCAGACCACCAGCCTTGCGAAGAGAGTTCACTAATATCTACGCTACAGCGGCTCTCTTCTTAGGCACAGGGTCAGGGCTAAATTCCACAATGGGCGTGGAATATTTTTCGGACCGTAACTTCTTTCAGATCGATCCAGCCTCAGTTGGGTACCAAGAAAAACACTGAGAAGTAAAGCTGGCCGGTGTGAGGTTGACCGCATCTCCCATCGTGTGTCGACGGTCAATGAAAAATATGAATCTAACATGTCTGGTCAATTACTAGTAACAACTGCTATAAGAAGGAAAAGATGGAGATATGTTGGACACACCTTGAAAAGAAATGATCAAAGAATACCAAAGCAGGCATTAAAGTGGGATGCAGAGGGTTCAAGAAAGAGAGGACGACCTAAGGAGACCCTGAAACGAACTTTGCTAAGAGGGGCAAGAAATATCGGTCTCAGTTCCATGGAGGAAATTGACAGAGTTACCCAGGATAGAGCGGTATGGAGAAATTGCTTACTTGCCCTATGTAATGTGTAACGGTAGGAGAGGAATTATTATTATTTATTATGAGCACTATTGCAGAGAGAATGTTATGTGTCTTGACAATACCATGCTCAACACGGTCCTTGGAACACAATTTGCTGTCAAATTACCCAGCTGTCAAATTACCCAGCCATAAATTTGCGACGATGTATCTCCTGACACATCAACCAACACAATCTCACACCAGACGTACACGCGTTAACAGTGTGATTATTAAGCATTAAAAAGGATTTAATTATGCGTACTTAAGCCATTTTGATTGACAATTACCTGCTGCCTAACAAGTCGGCTGGGGACAGCCAAAGGCTGACGGAGAGCGAACCCAGTAAAGGCTGGCTAAAACCGGACACATCGCCGAAGGATAAGCACCAGAGCTCCAAATGGCACTAAAGATGTGACGAAACACACCCATGCTAAGGCTGCATGAATCAGGTTTCCACACGAATGAGATTTATGGGGAAATCTCGTACATCAGAGAAAATTATCGTCTCCAACTCTTCGTGTCTTTTATACGTCCCAAAATACTACAATTTTATCATTCTTATTTTTGTAGCATCAGCGATAAGTCTTCGTTCTGAGTAAGTAAACTGCACTAGGACACCGTGTCGACCGTGTGTTGCCATGGGCAACAAGGGAACCAAAGAATAGTAACACTGCAACCTGCTAGATATGTCATAAGAGGCAACTGGGGTAGGGTTCGGCCTTATGCTGGCTACAATATCCGGTAGAAAACGTTAGCTACAAAATCCTAGCAACCCTGAAATCGTAGAATGAGTTAGTTGAATGTCTGCGCTAAAACCTGAGTTTAAAATAAACAGGAAAGAGAGAAAGAGAACGAGAGATAACACCTTGTCATGTCCAAATGATTCCATCCACACACAACCAGGATATCACCAAAAACCGGAGATGACATTCGCAGAATTTTTGCGTTTGACTTATTCTCTTCATAACAGAAAGCCGGACATGTTCCTGTTCTACTCCGATTACTATCATGTGCTGTGTAGGTTGGTACGACACACATCTATAGGTGGAATGAACGTGCGGCTAGTCTTGCAGGTATGGCTGTTGTACAAAGTGGGCGAGCAATGGACCATGCTCATATTCTAAATTCCCTAAGGGAGAGAAGACGTATACATGATTCAAGTAATAGTGGTGAATCTACAACACTAACCAGACTGCAAGAATTCCAAATCAAGCGTGGTGTAGCTAGACAAGAACGCTATGCTGGTAGGCACAGAAGAATAGTAAACCAACAAAGAACCGGTGTCGTTAGTCGCCACACGTTGGGGGAAATACTGAGGGGGAAATCGGATCACTTATGTACTAATTGGTTCGACGTGCAGTGATGATGATCCGACAACTAAACTAAACTAAACATCTATAGAATAAGAGATTAATTAAACCATATATATAAATATATATACATACAAATATTGAAGACTAGTGAACAAAGCAAAGCATATCTTATTTATTCTGGTCATGGGCGCTCACTGGAACCCGCAAGGAAAATGGAAAAAAGAAAGTCATAGACAGACCTGAAGAAGAGGTCTTCTTGAAGAACATAAGGGGCTCTGACTATCCTGTGACGCCATTAAAGAAAACAACCAGAGACCTGGAAAAGTTTCGAACAACTGTTGAGGCCTTATGCTCCTCGAGGGGCGGAGAGGAATAAGTCAAGTCAAATCATAGGCGTCCACGTACGTTTTTTCCGGGAAGGGAGAAAATGAAAACCACAATTTTTAGTAGGTAGTTTACTAAGCGGAAATTAAGAAGACCAGAGTCGCAAAAAACTGGTTTATCAAAATCCATTTTCCAGAGCCCTCCACTTGTCCTCCCCACCCCTTCCTCCTTGACGTGACGCATGAACGCCCATGATTCTGGTAACGTCTTGTAATGATATCAACATAGTATAATGTGGGAGTCTTCCGTAGCTCCTTTTGTTCACATGAACACTTGTCTATATATGTAATGTTGTGTCTTGTTTAAAAGGTAAAAGACGAGGATTACTTCATTGCAATGGGATTCCTCCCTCCCCATATGACCTCATCCAGAGCCAACTATAAACTTATTTAGACTATAGTTAGAGTTGGCTGTGCCTCATCCCCCTCAGTAGAAATCGCACGCCACCTGTCAAGAGCGTTGCACAAAGCACGAGTTTCGTAGCTTTAGCAACAATCCTAGTGATGTCGTGGAAAAATGCACTCTTAAACGGAAAAACATGATCATAGTTTGAACCCACGACCTTCACATCGCACGGCAAATGACTTTACCACTTCACCACTTCACCGCACCCTTTTCCCCCACTTGACGGTGTTGTTGTCTTTCTGGATGATATAAGGGAAGACTGCAGTAAAACTATGTAGCAAGGACGAAACACGTAAAAACAATGCATTATAATTTGTAAAAGTTCAAAAGCAATATACAGCGACATTTGGGGAAAATGTCATTTTTGGTCGAAACGTCGATGTATATTGTTTTTGTACTGTGTAACACAATATAAGAATGAAGTGGTTTGGCCATTTAATAAGAATGCAAACAAACTCCACAGCATACATATTCTTCTACAACAGAACATCAGCAAAGAAAGCGAGAGGAAGACCACGAAAATGATGGTTAGATGACATAGCAGAATCCTTTCAAAGGGCAAAAAGAACCATCACCAAGCCTCCAGAAGAGCACAAGACAAAAACAGAAAACCACGACACTAGGCCAGAGCCGTGTCGTGTTATGATACAGAGAGGCGGTCGCATCAGGTGGCATCGTAAGGAGGAAGGGCGGCATAAGCAGCAACATGAAAACTACAATTGAGGGTTATTGAAGAAGGTTATTACAATTGAAGAAAATAGATTTGAGGGGCGGCATTTCGAAGACTTGCATCATACTGAGAAAATATACCTCACGGTTCTGCACTAAGCAACAACCCGGCAGAAGTGGTGCAACAAAAGAAAAAGAGGTAGAAGTAAAACTATATTACTTTATTTTTACTTGTTTCTCCTTTGCTTTCTGATTGATGACGTTCTCAATCCTCATTACTCACTGACCATTATGTAGTCCTTCTTGTCATGTTACATCCTCTTGATTCATAATTTATTACTCACTTTCATTAAGTGTAAAGTTTGTTAAGTTGGGCAGGGCTAACAATCTCAAGTAGTTTATACTCATAGTTAACAAATTTAGCATAATTAAGAGACAAAATATATTTTTAAACATTCTGTGGGTTAACTAGTAAGTTAGTCAGAAGGCCGACTAACTCAGACGGGAAAACCGAAATTCCTGTTTAACTCTTTCACCCTTCTGAACCGATTTACTGGCTCACATTATTTTCTAAGATGACGCAAGCCATTATACTGGTTAATTTAGTATACGATGCAAAGTAAATGTCTTCAGAGGTAAAGTAAAGTACGGAATGAAAGGGTTAATAGGGGCTGGTTTTTATAAGTGATTGACAGAACACTAAAATGTTCTGCAATTTTACAAAATTCTATAAACATATGGTTATTTATTGATGAAAAATGTTAATAATACTGATATTTCTTAGTGTTAAACTTACTTTGTAACATAATATCACTTTAATTTAGCATGTTGTGGTGCTTTTAAAATGAATTAATCTTTAAAAGGGTTTTAAAACAGAAGAATTGACTTCCTTGCACTGAGTTTTACCCCATATGACTCGGTCCCTCTCCGCAGAAATGGCACGCCACCTGCCGAGAGTATTGCACAAAGCACGAACTCCGTAGCTCCGGCAACAATCCTAGGGTCTCTGGAAAATACATACAGCAATACTGGAAGGCGAGGTCACACGAAGTTTGTGGTCTTTTTCCCCTAGAATTTTTACATGAGCACGCCGGCCTATATTATCGGTGGCCACGGTTAAACCAATGATACACGGGAACCATCGTTATGCATAAAAAAGCAAGTAAAGTAAAGTAACAGTTTTTTATACCACGTGGTATATATGGTAATATGGTGTTAGGTCTGTATTTTTCATTGACCGTAGGCACACGATGAGTGATGTGGTCAACATCACGCCATAGCTTTTCATGGTACCCAATTGAGGCTGGGCCAACCTGAGCACATCCAGCTCTAGATAGTTAGAGTTGGCTGTGACCTGAGAGTCGTTACGATGGGGAAAAAATGTCCACGCCCACTGTGAAATTGAACCCGAACCACTAACCTAAGAAGTAAGTTCACTAACAACTACGCTACTGCGGCTATCTGTATGCATACCTTTCGATATCTATTTGGAGAGACTGAGCACCTATGTGTCTGCCTTAACCCTTTAGCTGCTAAAGACGTATATATACGTTTTTCCCATTCACTTCTAAAGACGCATTAACACGTCTGTTATTATCTCCCTCTGTGGGCTAAAGACGCGTTACCACGTTATACATTGTTACTGTCACTGCTATAGGCGTACATTTACGTTGGTGACCTAGAAACAAAGAGTAGATATTTTTAGCCCAGTCTTCAGAAAGTATGTAGCAGCGAAAGGGTTAAACGCTATAACGTTGGTTAAGTAAGCAATAACTAATCATAGCTGAGGGTTGATAGTCAAAACTCATCCAAGAAAATCCCCCAACAACTTCATCCGGGATAACCCGGCTTCAGCCGTGTCCAGGATGACGCATGTTTAAAAAAAACTTGTTACTGCCTGTAGTACTTCTTTTTAGGGGCGGTGTAGGACAGGTGGGACGGGAGCCTGAAGAATTGAATGACCGCATGGCTAGTGCAGTCGCCTGTTCAGGTTAGAATTTTTCATTTATGCCCACAACAGAAAAAATCCTTGGTCTTACCGTGAATTAAACACGGTCTCTACATGGGAGCCACGCTCTAATCTATTCGGCCAAACGCTAGGATGACGCATGTAACTTAGTGAAATTCTGATGCCCATCCTATACCAACGTACTAGCCAGATAAAGATTATTTATGACTGAAATTATACAGTACATGTCACGCCTGCTTAATCATTTTTCCAAAAACTATTCATCTGTACAAGATCCTATGTATTTATTATTCAAAACATTCAGCGTATCCTTGTAGTTCCTTCCAACTGCATAATCAATGTCAGGATCCTCTAACACGTTCTGTCTCACTGTTGTATGTAACTCAGAGAAGAACGAACACGTTAGTATCACATGTCATATCGTTAGTCGCAAACGTGACGTCGTCGTTAGGAGCACGTGATCGTAATCATAATAAAAGCGTGATGACCTTGCTTGGATACATTTTAATAGATGTATTTTAATTTCTGAATTCTCTTTTTTTGTCTGAACGTCCGCTAATTTCACAGGGTAATTCGGTTAGTAACAGCGGAAGGGAATCACAAGTCTAATTTATGATGGGGTTTTTGTGGCGTAGAGGCTAAGTGCTCTCCTCTCGTGTCAAAGGTACTTGGTTCGTTCCCACGTGGAGCCATCGAGATATTTTTTCAGATATCCCTGATCTCAGGTCATATAGAAAGATACACAGGGTTGAAAAAAACATTATGGAAGGAGGTATCCTGACAAAGAGAAGAAGAGGAAGATCACGGAGAAGATGAATTCAGGATGTAACTTATGGTTTTAATATGACGGCTTCAAAGGCAGGACATCTGGCCTATGATAGAAAGAAATTCCGAAGGACTGTTGGGGTGGCAAATTTCTACTCAGGACAAAGATTTGATGATGATGGTATCCTATATTGTATTGTTTAAATTTGTTAAACGACATCAGAAAATTCATTTAGTCAGCATATTGTCAAAATGGTTAAAATTTAGTTTCAACCAGCATATGTCAAACTAGTCTCATTTGGGATAAATAAAAGGGTCAGGTGTTTAAAATTATCACCTTTTTTCGAATATAAAACAGCTGTCTTTAAATTAATATCAGCTTTTTTTCTCAAGTCCGGGACCCTGGTCTCAACCAGATGGACCTAGAATGAAGCGGGAAAAGCCTTGTGCTGATCGAAAGTCCAATGATATAATAGTTTTTCTGGCGTATCGAGGATTAGTCATAGACCGAAGTGTTCCGACTACAGTAAGAACGAAGAAAATGATGATTCGCGTCGTCAAATAGTCCCAAACAGGAAAACCCCTTTGACCTAGGTCGTAAAGTTTACTAGCGAGCAGCATGGTAAATCTTGTCCTGTTTTATATATACGCGATTACTGCTTGTAAATAATTGAGAGATTTCGGTTACCAACAGGGCAAGAATTCGGTAAGCAGTAAATAAAGAGTTATTGAAAACAACTACGACACCAGTGAAGAAACAATATTGTATGATATGTATCATCATCAAGTGCCGTGCCTGTTGGTGTTGACGATTTTACATATTTATAAAATAGATAAGAAAATGTAATGTCAGTCCTTTGTACTTGTGGGACGGATTAGCGTAAGGCGTCGTAAGCCTTCGCCTATCGACTCGGATACAAGAGGGTCGTGGGTTCAATTCCAGACTCGACGTTCCACACGAGAGGAAAGGAATTGTCCCTCCTACCTTCTTCCCACTCATCATCATCAAGTAGCTTGTAGCAGTCCTGAAAAACTCTCTGTTCTGTGCAAGTTGACCAGCAGCAGCACATTCTCAGATCATCAATGATATCTTGCACCCATCATCTTCTAGGTCTTCTTCTCAATCGTCTTCTAGGCATCATTCCCTTCAAAATTATCTTCTCTAGGCCCTCATCTCTACACTTTAGGGTCTAGAAATGTGAAGTGACTTCTCTAAGTGATGTAATACCCTAAGGTCTGAAAAGGCAACGGAAAATTGTATTATTATTTATAAGAAGAAATAAGGGAGAACTCAGAAGAACTTAAGGTACGTAAGGGCAGAATGAGAAATGTATTTAACCTGGAGTCACGAGAACAATCAGTAACATACATTTCAATATCTAATAGGAGGACACTGAGCACCTATAGGTCTGTCCGGAGTGCTATGACGTAAATTCAGTAGTCAATAACATACAGCTATTCGTAAATAGCTACATATCTGACGCAGGGAGAGCTAAATCAATGTAGTAAATATGCAAATATAATGTATATAGTTTACGTATGTTTGCGATGCAAAAATAAAATGTCCTATAATCGTGTATGTCGCCGTGACCTTATAGAAATGATGAGTCTGATGAAATGTTTAGAAATGAGAAAACTGTACCGACCTAGAGGTCAGTGGCGGCTCGTAGTCAGTTTTCTTGGTGGGGCCAGACACAGATTTTCGGAAAAATCATGGTGTTTGAAGTATTTACTGTTATTTGTTTATTCCGAGAAGTTATTCTCCCTTTCGATTATTGATGGGGTCGGGCCCCACTGGCTCTCAATGGCGAGCCGCCCCTGCTAGAGATCTACCTTAAGAATATCGATTTGAAATACGAAATAAGTTTGACGTTATGAGAAGTGCGAAGCTAATATTTGAGGTAAAAGTGGGATGATAGGACTTGGGTCAAAAGGTTACGCGTTTCTGTGGGCGGTATCATGCGGTTTATTCTCGGTGTAAACAAACGGTGTTTGTGAATGATGAAATATGTATGCACGTCTAAGATGAGATATTGTTGGGAGAGCTATTCTCAGCACTGTATACCGCTGTTGAGAGAGAGAGAAGCAAAGCACACAGTACTTTTATTTTTCCGCTGTTGGGAAGTCATGTACATGGACGTACATACGTTATAGCAAGGGAGTGGGGGATGGAGGGAGGACGACACGTGTCACGATCCTAGAAAATGATTTTTCGATAACACAGTTTTAAGCGAATCTGGTATTCTCCATTTCCATGTATTTAACTACAAATTAAAATTTAAAAATTCATTTTGCCCCTCCTGGTAAAATGTATGTTCATGCTCATGGTCATGTATAATAATATTGAAAATAACTGTTTGCTAATTTTGAGAAGTGAGAGGTAATGTATAGAATATTCTTGAGACATCATCTTCTTCTTCTCTTCCACCATTTACTTCTTTATAGATGTGTTTGGGGGCGTAGTGATCTTGTTGTGCTTGTTTTAAGGCACTTTGTAAGCTGATATTCATTTCGTAAGGCTGTTCTTGATGTCGTCGCTCCATCTTTTGCGTAGTTTTCCTCTTGCTTTGTACTTATTATACTTTTTTCTGTTGGCTCTCTTGGTAGAGCGATACCAGGGCATTCTTGTCAGATGTCCAAACCATTTAATCTGTTGTTCTTTTATGAATTGCATAACTGGTTTCACATCCAGTCTTCTGATTTCTTCATTTCTAATTTTGTCTCTTATTGTCACACCTGCAGCTCTTTTAAGACACATCATCTCCGTCGTTATGATTTTCCGCTCATTAGCTGCTGTTATTGGTCATGTAGAAGTAATTATAAACCTACTTAGTTGCACTAACCACCAAGTTATTACAACTCTTACTCTATATTTCACAATTTCAAGAATCCATAATTATTTAAGGGATCTACAAGAACTATCGACGTTCTGAGTTCGAATCACGCTGCGGACAGTTTGGTTGCAAATTGTTTCGGTGGATTTTAAGAAAAGGACGATGGCACCACCCGTTCGAAAGCAATGGCAAACTACGAACGTATATGCGCTGAAAATCACAAACATCGTTACAAAGCTGGGTTGATTCGCAAAGTCCTGTAAGGATATGCAATTAACTACCTTTTCCGATCCAGAAGCACTGAGCTGAAAGCTTCCTCTGTGTCATGGACATCGTAACCTTCGGCTGTCCACAACACCGTAAATCTGAGAACCTGTAGCTTTTCTGCCAGTCCGCAGAGTTAACCCCTTACAGAGGACTAGTCACGAGTCAACGCTACGAAACGCTGGGCACGCGGGCAATTAACTAACTACAAGAACTATAATATATTCTCTCCTTCAACATCTGCTGGGAGAGACTGAGTACCTATGGGTTTTCCCAAAATCTATAAATGTCAATTGATTCTTTCTTAAAAACAATTTAAACCAAAGTTTCCAAATATTTCGTCTTTAGTCGTGTCTTTTTCCCTCTTCCTTTCTCAAATTGATTTCTCCTGGTTCTTCTCTCTTTATTTAAGTTTCACTGTCAATTTTGAAAACCAGGACATACAGTTTTATTAGTTATAATACTCCCCCTTCCATTGACGCCATGCTCTAGTTAAAGCATCGTAATCATCTCGAACTGAATAGTTCACAAACATGATGCGTGCCTACGCCACCATTTCGATCTCAGATATTAGTAAACAGAAGGAATAACTGTGTCTCCTCAGATTCTTAGTATCAAAGAAACAGAAACGTTTGCCTGTTGTCGACAGGTAATGAGTTCCACGTAGCTCATGACATATTGCTATAGTTTGTTTGTCTGCAAGTTACAGTACACATGTGACGTAATATCAGACTGGCAAGATATGAATCATACCAATCGGATATGGTCTGCTTTTGGAGTATCTAGAGGTGGTGAGAGCACAAATTGCATGAAACACACACCTAACGAAATATTTTAGCTTGAAAACCATGCACTGTAGACTTGGAAGGATCCATAATCTGGGCAAGGTAAATATATAGCGCATCCTTGGTGACCTAACTGGCAACCTTGGTCGTTAAGCACGTAGAAGTATAAAATGTATCCTATTCTTCTTTCTTTTTTCTCTAGTCATTATAATAACTTGCATTCTCAGAAAGAAGTTCATTCTTATTGTTTATGTTTGTTGGCATACACGCTCTGATATAACTTAAACAAGGTTTGCCTTAGGTTGAAAGGGTGTGCCTCGACTTGAAGAGACTTTAGTCCCCTAGATAACAAAACCAATTTTCTTTCCCTTTTGTCGTCACATGTTACGGCTTGTTGCCCCACGTTGTTGTTTTCTGTTTTTATTTAGCTGCGTGTTCATGGGGTTTTTGGTTATAGATTGAAATTTTTGTTTTTTTGACAGACCTCCTGCCTATGCAAAATTTCTATTCTTTTTGTGGTCTTCCTCTAGCCTTCTTTCCTGATGTTCTGTTGTAGAAGACTGTATACAGTGGAGTTCTGTTACATTCTTATTAAACGACAGTGTCACTTCTTTCTTTATTTCGCAATGTAATTCAAGCAAGGTTCTGTGCCAACTTTCTTTCTTATGCTGATGTCGGTGACTGTCTTTTCTGGTGTTGTTGGTAACTTTTATTAGGTATCCCATTTCACATATAGTTAATATTTTCCCCCTGTGCTTTGCTAATTGTCCATGGTTAGCTCTGGTAACAGAGGAGGTCAGGAAAATGCAGTTAATCATCTGTTGTTTAGCTGTCAGTGGGATGTTTGGATACCTTTAACAAGTCCTTCTTTTCGACATCACGGGGTCTCTATTGTGTAGTGATTGACGTTTGGATATTGTTCTGAACGTTGTGGATTCGAATCCGGACCGATTGATATGTGTAATTTTTTAAGACACCCCTAGGATTGTTCCTGAAGCGACTGAGTTCGTGATTTGTGCAACACTCTCGGCAGATGAAATATCATTTCTGCCGAAAGGGATAGAGTCATATGGGAAAAACCCGATGCAATAATGTCAACTCTTCTTCTCTAGCCCCTTTGTTCAACCTCACTTGTACTTTGAATTACTTTCTAAAACTAAGAGATTAGTAGATGTATAATAATGACACAGATAAAATAAACAAAACAAATAACTGACGCACATTGTCTTGGAACGACATAAGTGACATCAAGTATCGATCAAATAGACCCTAAACATGCAGCCACAAGTGTCGTAATGCTCTTGACCTGTTTTCATAACTATAAGAGTACTTATAACGCACTCGTAAAGTCGACTTAAAACTGAATCTCAACTATTGAACTTTGTCCCAGGGGACACGTCATTCTGGATATTGTTATAATATCATACTAAGTCTATACGGTTATCAAACAAGGTTATACAAAGTTCATGACCTGTGCTGCGTCACAAGTCAATAAAAGGCATCATTTCATTTGCAGTCTTAAATTTTAGTCTGCTTTTTCGAACCTTTCATATCGACCACTTGTTGAACCACTTTTTGTGATCTGTATGTGATCTGAGCCTAAGAGTGGTTGTACGTTGTGCCAGTTATGCGCCAGCACATCGATTTATGCGATGTTTTTTTACTAGAGTACTTTCCTAGGCCCCTACATTAGCGCTTCTTACGACATTTCTTGTAGGTCGCAATGTAGTACTATTCTTTGCTTCCCTTGCGGGCCCCAACACTCAGGATAAATTATAGTAATGAATCGAAAATGCGAAGCCCATGAAAAATTACCAACAACACTAGAAAAGAAAGTCACCAACATCAGCATAAGAAAGAAAGTTGGGACAAAATATTGCTTGAATTGCATTGAGAAACAAAGAATGAAGTGGTTTGGCCACTTAACAAGAATGCATCCAAACTCCACAGTATACAGAGTCTTCTACAACAGAATATCAGGAAAGAAGGCGAGAGGAATACTACGAGAAACGACGGTTAGATGGCATAGCAGAATCCTGTCAAAGAGCCAAAATAACTATCGCCCACGTCACTAGAGCAGCGCAAGACAAAAACAGAAAACAACGACATTGAGCAACAACCAGGTAAGAGTGGGACGACAAAAGAAGAAAAAGAAGAATGAATCGAAGACTTTAATTTTAAAAAGCAGAATATAAGTAAAACAGTGGGGGAAAAACATACACTACGTCGTGAACCGTATAGATTTCTATCAAATTGTGTCACAGAATGTACAGGAAAATTATATTCAAACTCTGGGTAGGTTGTAACAGGCTGAGAAGTCGCATGGTGGTCGCTGTGGCTAAGTGGTCACAGCCCTGTGGAGTAAAGCCCTTGCCTTGCGAGTCGACTGTTGTAGGTTCGAATCCGGACCAAGCCCTTCTGTTCACGATGCATATTTTCCCTGAAACCATAGGATAGTTGCCGGAGTTAAGAACTCGGGCTTTGTGCAATACTCTCTGTAAGTGTCGTTCCATTTCTGTGGAGAGAGACCGAGCCATAGGGATAGAACAAGGTGCATTGAAGTCAATTCGTCGGCTTTAAAGTCCATTTTTATATATAGAAAACTTTAAATTGGTAGAAATTCTTCCAGGAACCTTGTTGTTATTTAAAAATCTCTCTAAATATCTGTGACGCTTCATAATCATCATGTCATCTTCAAAATACATCCGGGACCCTTGCCTGTGCTACGGAATTCGTGCACTGCAGCTGAGATCTTCCTGTGTAAGAAAGTGATTGGGGCACACATGGTTACTCAACGACGTGCAGTGATAATGACCCTATCTATCTATCTATCTATCTTTCCATCTATCTCTCTCTCTCTCTATATATATATATATATATATATATATATATATTTATATTTATATATATATGGCAATGCACATTCTCAATATCAGCTGCCCAGGCTAGGCACAAAGAGAGACGACACTTGCCAATTGACCGTCTGTAAAGACGAAAAAGGCCATATACATATATATATATATATATATATATATATATATAGTAGATACACGAGGTATATATATCTATCATCTATATATCTATCTATCAGTCATCATCATGAGTCCTCATAGCGACCAAGGACATATAAGGCAGAAATTAAACATTTCCACTCAATTTATCATCTGCTTGGTTTTTTATCTTTTTATCTCCTTTTGTTTTTGTCGACGGCTGCGCTAAGGATTGTTATCAGAGGCCACGGTTTATGTAACTGTTTGCTTTTCGACAGTGTGGGGGTCACCGGCCCCACGCCCTAGTCGTTCCTAAATGTCGTTTACGACAAGCTAGTGGAGACAGTGGTTCTACTTTGGCTACTCCGGAAACCCCAGGTATGGGGTGGAGTTGCTATGATTTTTAATAGGACCAAAATATTTCCTTTTTTCAGATATGATATTGTTTATGAGCCAATGTTCCTCCTCTATGTCTTCAGGTCTTATATGATATCTTTATTTTTTCCACTCCTTTGTCAAGGACATTTAGTATTTTTTTTTAAATGTATGTAGTACTTCTTCTTCAAACGCTCCATATAGACCACTTGTTAAACCACTCTTTGTGATTTGTATGTGATCTGAGCCTAATAGCGATTGCACGGTTGTGCCAGTTATGCGCCTACAAGTAGACTATCACATCCGATTTATGCGATGCTTTTTATTTACTAGGGTAGCTTCCTAGGTCCTACATCAGTCGTCTCTTACGATATGCATTGTAGATCGCAGTGGTACTATTCTTTGCTTCCCTTGATGGGCCCCGGTACTACACGGGCAATTATTTAGTACAATACTTAGTTTTTATATGGAACATTCATCATCATGTGTTATGACGGCTGGCGTGGGCGATCATGAAACTTCACCAACTTATGCCCTGTGTACTATCTATGAACAACTAGTAAACTAAATCTCTAAAATAGATACGATCAAATAATTATTCTTTATTGTTCAAAGTACTCATCCGCAGATCAGTATGTGTTTAAATCAGTGGCGGCTCGTGCTAAGTTTTGTTGGTGGGGCCTGACATATTTGTGTGTGGAAAATCATGGTATTGGGTTAGATTCTATTTTAATTTATACACGCTACATATTATTGTTGGTGGGGCTCGGCCCCACCGGTCCTTAATGACGATCCGCCACTGGTTTAAATCATTGCATACCACACAGAGCTCGCAAACGCAGACGATCACGCTCATACTCACGAGCTCGCGCGTGCACAACACTCGTACAATAATACACACACACGCGCGCAAAATAAAGAACAATGTTGACGTCATGACAGATCTGGCGGGGAAAACCGATTTCAGATATATCAGAGTGGCTGAAATCGGATGCACGTGTCCTAAACATATACAAGTCTATGCGTTTAGGGGCCTACCAAACCAATGTGCAAGTATACACGTTCTTGGCAAAGATCAAACATATCACAAAGCGTGATTAAAATTGGTCGTAAAGAACGAACACAAAGAAGAAAGAAGAAGAAGATATATCAGAAGTGTGAGGTACCTTCAAACTGAATACATATAACATGAAGAGTTTGATGTCACGTGTGAACTTTATCTAACATGACCTACTTACATGCGTTAACACATATAGCGACCTACATGTTGTTAAACGGTTTAATAAAATACAACAACAATCTGTTTACCAGATCAGCTGATATACTTATGTACTGACCGTTAGACAAAGCAAGGTTTCAGAAATATTAATGCGGTTACGTAAAACTTTGACCTGCCGTCAATCTGACGTCGTTTTTACTGATAACTGCACTTAGCTACACGACACGACAGAACTGTCTGCTGAGTGATACAACATGAAATATCTTGATGGTTGCAAGTCATGCAGTGTGTGCAGTAATTAATATTATTTATGTGAACTATAGAACGTATATATAGAATGATAAAAATAACAGAGCAGTTCACCTATTTGGGTAGCAATTTTGATTGCACAGGAAATGTTAAAAAAGAAATTATGATACGAATTGGCAAAGCAACATCAGCTTTTAAAAGTCTAAATAAAATATGGAACTGCAAGTTATATAGTATTAAAACTAAATTACGAATTTTCAATTCAAATGTTGTATCAATCCTAACATATGCCAGCGAGAGTTGGAAAATGACTAAAGATATAGAAAGCAAGTTGAATGCATTTGAAAATAGATGTCTGCGAAAAATAATGAATATAAAATGGAACGAATTCAGGAGAAGTGATGAAATCAGAGACATGTCTGGTCAACCACTAGTGACAACTGTTATAAGAAAGAGAAGATGGAGATATGTTGGCACACCTTGAGGAGAAATGATCAAAGAATATCAAAGCAGGCATTGAAGTGGAATGCAAAGGGTTCAAGAAGAGAGGTCGACCTAAGGAGACCCTGAAGCGAACTTTGCTGAGAGAGTCAGGAAATATCGGTCTCAGTTCCATGGAGGAGATTGAGCGAGTTGCCCAGGATAGAGCAGTATGGAGAAATTACTTGCAGGCCCTATGTAACGTATAACGGTACGAGAGGAATTATTATATTATTATTATAGAACGTATATTTGTTTTCATAACTTAGATATTTCTTCGTCTTTCTCATTTTATAAATAGCCGTCGATCCTGTTGTATATTCGTCTACCTCATAGGTCCCCAAACTTTCTCGGATCACCGCTCATTTTGCACGACATCAATTTTGTAACTCCCCCCAATATTTAACAGCTCCCTCCCCTCACATATATATCTCTTTATTTGCCTTTTTACCCCGGATTGGGGCATATGCCCTCAACCAACTCATGCCAAGTCTTCCTATCTCTAGCTATCTCCTGCAGCTCCCTCCAGCTCTTCTTTATATTGTTGATCTCCACCTCCAAATCTCTTCTCCATGTATTTCTCGGCCTCCCCTTCTTTCGCTGTCCCTGCGGGTTCAGGCAAGAGCCCTTCTTGTTATATTCCCTCCGGTTTCGCAAAGTGTTTCCTATCCAGCGCCAGCGTCTTTTTTAACCTGTTTGTTCACTGGAATCTGTCTTGTTATCTCCATAAGTTCCTAATTTGTGACCCTATCATACCATCTTATTCCATATATTCTGCGCAGACACGTTGATGAATATTTGCAATTTGTGCGCTATTGTTTTAGTTGTTCTCCATGTTTCTGACCCATACAGTAGAACTGCTTTAACATTAGAGTTAAATATCTGAATTTTTGTTCTAGATTTGATTTCTTTAGACTTCCAAATGTTTCCCAGTGCAATGAAAGCTCCTCTTGCCTTCTGTATTCTTATTTTAACATCTCTATCTGTTCCACCCTCTTTGTCTACGTTGCTGCCCAAATATGTGTATGATTCTACCTCTTCAAGTGGGATTTCACCCAGGGAGATCGAGTTGTCGTTTGCTTGGTTAATTCTCAATATCTTTGTCTTTCCCTTATGAATGTTCAGCCCTAGTTGCTGGGACCTTAGATTCACCCTCACCTATATACATTCTCTATTTTCTCTTTGACAAAGAAAATTGATATATATTTCTGTCATACATGGTCAATTTTCAAATGATTATATAATTGAAATAAAAATTGATAAAAAATGGATCGTGTAAGACTGGCATAAGGTGAATTTAAATGCACAATTTAAATTATTATTCAATCTCAAAATCACGACAAATATTATTAATTTCTTTTATAAGAAGCCATCACCCCAACCCCCAATGCTTCTGGACCCACTACGCCCCTAGAAGTCTTTATCGCCCACTGGTGGGCGGTCCCGCCCACTTTGAGAACCTATGATCTAGCTTGTCGTCAGGACAAAGTTCACGGTTTTCTTTCGGTTCAAAGGATGACAACATTCTTTCTATCTCAGTTTTGTATTTTTATTACGTTTGGCATCGTATTCTATTATCCACAATAAATTGTACAAACAACATGTGAAACTTCTTCTTCTGTAGTTCTATTTCTCCTTTTCATGTGACACGCTTTTTGAGTTTTGTAGGCAAGGACACAATCTCTCAGCGTTGCTCGGTCCGTACCCAATCTTCACTGTGTGGGACGCGGTTCGCTCTCTTGTGAAACCATTGGGATATTTTTCCAGAGATTCCTGATCTCATTGTAGATGAGAAAGAGTTACTAGTTCTATCGGAGACGGACGATAAAACGTAGGTCCCGTGTTCAAGTTGAAAACGTAAAGAAAAACCTTGGCAGTTCAAAATCGAGAAAAGCAGACTGGAAAGCCACTGCCCAGACAAAATTCATTAGAAATATTAAAAATTTAAACTCCTGCTAAATATTTTCACCATATTATAAATTACATTGGGGACTATTGCCGTGCTACGGAGTTCTTGAACTGTCGCTGAGATCTTCCTGTGTAAGAAAGAAATCGGAGCACATGTGGTTACTCATCGAAATGCAATGATGATGATCATATTAATCAATTAATACTTTCAACTAAAAAAAGTTTATACTTTCTTATTTTCGTTTGCAATATCAATTTCATTCATCTGATGATAATTGTAAATAACCCCACTTATTCTAAAATTGGAGATACGACTATGCCGTTAACAAAGCGTTCTACGTGATCAATTACAGTAAATTATATTTTTCAGGGCATCAATAATTATGTTATCTAAAAACACCAAAGACACCGATTTGAGAAAACTGTTTAATCTGCATAACTTGAAATTGTTCTTCTTCGAGCGCTCCCTATCGACCACTTGTTAACCATTCTTTGTGATTTGTATGTGATCCAAACCTAAAAACGATTTACTGATTAACGGTGTGCCAGTTATGCACCTACAAGTAGGCTAACACGTCCGACTTCTGCGAAGCTTTTTATTTATTAGGGTAGCTTTCCTATTCCCCTACCTCAGTCGCATCTTACGACATGCTTTGTAGGTCGCAGTGTTACTATTCGTTCCTCCCCTTGCGAGCCTCGGTAACACATGAGTGTTTCAAGGCGTCTATAATTATGTTTGTTTAAAAACATCAAAGACACTTGCCGCATTAAGAGAATTGCTTTACCTGTATAACTTGAAATTAAAAATTCACAGAGACACTAAGAATGTCAGGTCTTCTTCTTCTTTCTTTTGTCCTTCTCTGCTTTTTTGCCGCTAGGCGTAGCAGGTTTAACTGATGATCGGTTTCCGAGATAATGCACGCTCGGTCGCTTGATATGGTGTGGTATTGTGGAGTTTTAAGATGTCTGTAACTCCATCAACCCATCTTTTCTTGGTCTGCCCCTTCCTCTTGATGATTCCATTTTCAGGTTGTACGCTCTTGCAACTGGTGTATTCGGGTTCATTCTGACCAAGTGGCCAAACCATTGAGTCTCTGTTTTTCAATAAATCTAATAGCAGGTGTTGTTCCGACTGTTCTTCTAATTTCCTCATTTCTTATATGGTCTCTTCTTGTTTTATTTACTGCTTTCCTCAGGCATCTCATTTCGCATGTGGTAATTTTCCTTTCTTGTTCTTTTGTCAGTGCCCATGTTTGGCTCTGGTAGCACAGTGTTGGTAGAAAGATTGAATTTATAATCTGTCTTTTAGTCACTACTGGAATAGCTGGGTGTTTCAAAATTGGGGTAAGCTGGTATGTAATGTTGTTGGCTTGCTGGATTCTAGTTTCGATCTCTCTGTCCAGTCTACTATCAGATGTGAAGATACTTCCAAGGTATTTGAATTCTCTCACCTGCTTTAGCGTTTGGTCATTTATTTTTATGTTGATATCTTTATGTTCTCTACTTATAGTCATGACTTCTGTCTTTTGAATATTGATCTTCATGTTGTATTTGAGGCAGCTATAGAATGTCAGGTAATATGCAAAAATTCATTGCAAGGCATGAAATGGTTTTGGGGGGAAAATTGATGAAGTTTGGAGGCAAGCATTTCTAAACGACTATTCGTCGTTTTCTGATCTGTGGTTTAGTTTAGTCTAGTCGTCGGATCATCACATCACCGCACGTCGAACCAATTAGTAATAAGTTTCTCCGATATCCTCCTCATATGTCTTTCATCATGTGGCATAAGACCCTAGTTCTTTGTTTAGCTTAGTCGTCGATCAGAATCACCGCATGTCGAACCAATTAGTACATAAGTTCTCCGATCTGCTCCTCAGTATGTCTCTCAGTAGTGCGACTAAAGACACCGGTTCTTGTTTAGTTAGTCGTCGGATCACCATCACTGCACGTCGAACCAATTAGTATATAAGTTCTCCGATCTGCTCCTCAGTATGTCTCTCAGTATGTGGCGACTAAAGACACCGGTTCTAGTTTAGTTTAGTCGTCGAGTCATCATCACTGCACGTCGAACCAATTAGTCCATAAGTTCTCCGATCTGCTCCTCACATGTCTCTCAGCGTGTGGTGACTAATGACACCGGTTCTAGTTTAGTTTAGTCGTCGAGTCATCATCACTGCACGTCGAACCAATTAGTATATAAGTTCTCCGATCTGCTCCTCAGTATGTCTCTCAGCGTGTGGTGACTAAAGACACCGGTTCTTTGTTGGTTTATTGTTCTTCTTTGACCACCAGCATAGTAGTCTTGTCTAGCTACATCACATTTGATTTGGAATTCTTGCAATCTGGTTAGTATTGTAGATTCACAACTATTACCTGAATCATGCACACGCCCTCTGTCTTTTCGGGATTTTATAATATCAGCCTGGTCCATTGCTCCACCGATTTTTTCAGCAGCCATACCTGCAAGCCTATCGGCGCGTTCATTTGCCCTTACACAAAAATAAATTTCTTCCAATTTTTGTGCATGCCCTAGCACAAAAATAAACTGATTTTTGTCAGCCTAGACCTCCTCAGCGACTCCATCGATTGTCTCCTAGCCCATCCTGTTTCAATCTTCCTGAGCATACTAATTGAGTCACTGAGAATACATCATCATCATCAAATAGCTTGTCCTGAGCAGAACTTTGCCACCTCAACAGTCCTCCGGAATTTCTCTCTCATAGGCCAGATGTCCTGCCTCTGCAGCCGTCATGTTCAAACCATCAGTTACATCCTAAATCCATCTTCTCCGTGGTCTTCCTCTTCTTCACTTTGCCGGTATGCCTCCTTCCATGATGGTCTTCTCAGCCCTTCATGTCTTTTTATATGTCCAAAATATCTTAATTTTCTCTTTCTTATTTGTAGCATCAGCCAGTTTTCTTTTATTTTGAGGTTTTTTTGGATAGATCTATTTGTTCTCTTCTCTGTCCAAGATATTTGAAGGACTTCTGTAACACTTATATTCAAAAGCACATATATATTTTCCCGTGAAAACATGCATGAAGAAAATGAAGGTTTTACCTCTTTGGATTAAAATGTCTGCAAAAAGGAAAACAAAAGTGTCAACCAACTTATCATAACATTTTATGACAATACAGTGCTAGATATAATCTTTGCTTGCCCGTTCTAAGTTCGTTCAGAAGTTTGACAATAATTTATTTCTTTAAAATAAGATATGAATATCGAGCAGCTTATCACCAGATACGCCCATGTCTCGCCTTTTCCCAGTCCAAAGACTAAATAAAGCCACAGACTTTGTACCTTGCTATTACCAAAACAATATTTTAAGAAAAGAAAAAACAGAAGTGTAGTGTAATATATACAACGGAAAGTGATAACCCAGTTATCAAGGCCAGAGAACAGATTACCTGACCTGTTGTCTAGTACATCTAGGGGGATTAACCTACTGTTAGCCAGATATAGACATATACACAGTTGTTTCCCCTAATCTATTCACTTATTTATTTGACTTCATTATTTGATCGTTGCTAATAAAGTTGCAACTGATAAAACAGAATTGATGGCTAATATATGTGTCAACAGCCACAAAATGAAAGAGTCGACAACTTTGAATACCTTGGGACATTGCTGACAAATGACGGAATGCTATAAAAGAAACTAAAAGAAGGCTGAGCCTTGTTTTGCAAAAAGTTAAAGAACTAACTAACCTATGAAAGGGAACTGACATAAGAACAAAAATCAAGAGTTTAAGAGCCTGCGTTTTTCTCTTGGCAACATATGGTTGTGAGAGATGGAACATTGACAAAACGGCAGAGATCATTAATGCCTTTGAATACAAATGTTACAGAAGAGTACTTAGAATATCATGGACAGAGAAAAGAACAAACGCTTCTGTTCTGCAACAGCTTGATATTAAAGAGAGTTGTCTATTAAAGAGCATAAAAACAAGGAAAATTAAATATTTCGGACACATCAAACGATATGAGTGCCTAGAGAAAATAATTCTGGAGGGAATGGTGCCTGGAAGAAGAATGAGAGGAAGACCTAGAAGATGATGGGCGCAAGATGTTATTGACGATCTGAGAATGACTGCTGCTGACGCCGGCCAACTAGCACAGAACAGTTTTTCAGAACTGATGTCATGGGAAGCAAGTTTCGGTAGGGACAAGCTACTTGATGATGAATACAAATTTTGTATGTTTGACATATGCAATGTTGCAGTAAATGAGTTCATGATTAATCAGAACTCGTACAACCTTATGATTATAATACATGGGAGACAATTTGTGTACGCATATATTAATGGTTCCAATACTAGGACAAGGGCAATAACTAACTGCTTTGGTTCGGTATTTTCTAACTTCACTAATGTATCACTAATGTATCACTAATGATATTTGTCCACAGGTTCACATGATAGTAGTGATCATACGCTACAGTTTATTTTGTTTGTCTGCATCCTTCTCCAGTATTTCTGTTCTTCCTGCATCGCTCTCCAGTATTTATGTTCTTCCTGCATCGCTCTCCAGTATTTATGTTCTTCCTGCATCGCTCTCCAGTATTTATGTTCTTCCTGCATAGCTCTCCAGTATTTATGTTCTTCCTGCATCGCTCTCCAGTATTTATGTTCTTCCCGCAAGCTCTCCAGTATTTATGTTTATCTTGCACAGATCTCAGTATTTCTGTTCATCCTGCAAGCTCTCAGTATTTCTGTTCATCCTGCATAGCTCTCCAGTATTCCTGTTCTTCCTGCATAGCTCCAGTATTTCTGTTCATCCTGCATCGCTCTCTAGTATTTCTGTTCATCCTGCATAGCTCTCCAGTATTTCTGTTCATCCTGCACAGCTCTCAGTATTTCTGTTTCTTCCTGCATAGCTCTCCAGTATTTCTGTTCTTCCTGCATAGCTCTCCAGTATTTCTGTTCTTCCCGCATAAACTCTCCACATTTCAATTTCTTCCTGCATAGCTCTCAGTATTTCTGTTCTTCCTGATCGCTCTCTAGTATTTCTGTTCATCCCGCAGAGCTCTCAGTATTTCTGTTCATTCTGCACAGCTCTCACAGTTTTTCTTTCATCCTGCATAGCTCTCCAGTATTTCTGTTCATCTGCACAGCCTTCAGTATTTCTGTTCTTCCTGCATAGCTCTCCAGATTTCTGTTCTTCCGCATAGCTCTCAGTTTTCTGTTCATCTCGACATGGCTCTTCCAGTATTTCTTTCATTCTGCATATCTCTCAGTATTTCTGTTCATCCTGCATGCCTCTCCAGTATTTCTGTTTATCTTGCACAGATCTCAGTATTTCTGTTCATCCTGCACAGCTCTCAGTATTTCTGTTCATCCTGCATAGCTCTTCAGTATTTCTGTTCATCCTGCATAGCTCTCCAGTATTTCTGTTCTTCCTGCATAGCTCTCCAGTATTTCTGTTCTTCCTGCATAGCTCTCCAGTATTTCTGTTCTTCCTGCATAGCTCTCCAGTATTTCTGTTCATCCTGCATAGCTCTCCAGTATTTCTGTTCATCCTGCATAGCTCTCCAGTATTCCTGTTCATCCTGCACAGCTCTCCAGTATTTCTGTTCTTCCTGCATAGCTCTCCAGTATTTCTGTTCTTCCTGCATAGCTCTCCAGTATTTCTGTTCATCCTGCACAGCTCTCCAGTATTCCTGTTCATCCTGCACAGCTCTCCAGTATTTCTGTTCATCCTGCATAGCTCTCCAGTATTTCTGTTCATCCTGCATAGCTCTCCAGTATTTCTGTTCATCCTGCATAGCTCTCCAGTATTTCTGTTCTTCCTGCATAGCTCTCCAGTATTTCTGTTCATCCTGCACAGCTCTCTAGTATTTCTGTTCATCCTGCACAGCTCTCTAGTATTTCTGTTCATCCTGCATAGCTCTCCAGTATTTCTGTTCTTCCTGCACAGCTCTCCAGTATTTCTGTTCATTCTGCATAGCTCTCTAGTATTTCTGTTCATTCTGCAATACTTTTAAGTTTATTTGTTTGCGTTCATTCTTTACGACTAGTTTGATCATTCTTATTGTAATGTATATCTTTGGTCAAGAACGACTATACGTTGCACCCCGGTTCTTAGGCCCCTAGATGTGTATGGTACCATCTAGGCTTCCGAATGTTTGTCTACGGGAAATGTTTTGAGTCTGCCTTGTTGACAAGCAGTCCCCCACACTTTCCCTTCCTTCGTGAATTCATTGCTCTTTAATGATCATTTTTCACCACATATTTGGGCTTTATGATCTTCGCCTAAGAGTATGTCTAAACTATGCACCCTTTCTGACTATGTGTGGTCGTTTCGGATTAGGAAAATTATCAGCCATTAGGAACACATGGGCTTGTCACACGGACGATCAATTTTCGGCAGTTTAATTGGCCTTTATTTGATCTGAGCCATGGCGTTTGGATGTCATCCTACACGTGCAGGACAATCGCATCCGAAAAGTATGCCAATGTTCGGGATTGTACGACCTGTCAAACCTTTACATTTTCAGCCTTGTTTTTCTAGCCACGGGGAGGTTGCTCCGGAATAAGAACATTCTCAGCCGTTTCGAGACGCGCATCGGCACTTGACAATTTTTACTCTGCATTTTCCTTGGCGTCAGGAAACACTGGGGCTACACATAAATAATCCAGTTGGTATTTTCATTAAGCGCTAACAACACAACTAAGAATTTAGCGTTCTCCAACATCACCCACCTGCCATACATAAGTATTGGCTCAAGATAACTTTGGAGTACTCGTTTCCGCAGTGTTATTGATAGTGAATTCACGCATAATTGTAACACCAGTATTGACAAAATCTGTCAATTATGCTGTATCATCACATATCTGTTTTGTTGTGTAGTGATATGGGACCATCAGCCATTAATAGAGTATTGACAACAACGGGAAGTTTTGATATGACTAACGAGTATTCTTCTTCTACTTTTGTCGTCACACTGCTACCGGGTTGTTGCCCAGTGTTGTGGTTTTCTGTTTTGTTTTACGTTGTTCTGGTTGCTTGGATGATTGTTATTTTTGCTCTTTCACAGGATTCTGCTATGCCATCTAACCATATTTTTCATGGTCTTCCTCTCGCCTTCTTTCCTGATGTTCTGTTGTAGAAGACTTTGTATACTGTGGATTTTGGATGCATTCTTATTAAGTGGTATGGACCAACGGGAATGACTGGACGGAAAGATTTTCATGAACAATTCACTTTTGCAGCCTGCACCCCAATATCTTTTGATATAACATGGCATATGTGTCAGTTATCAGTGTTGGACAGGAGACTCGTATGGGTGAAGTCACCGAGATATTTCACTTCTGCAGCCTGAACCCCAATATCTTTGGATATAACATGGTATATGTGTCAGTTATCAGTGTTGGACAGGAGACTCGTATGGGTGAAGTCACCGAAATATTTCACTTCTGCAGCCTGAACCCCAATATCTTTGGATATAACATGGTATATGTGTCAGTTATCAGTGTTGGACAGGAGACTTGTATGGGCGAAGTCACCTAGATATTTCACTTCTGCAGCCTGCACCCCAATATCTTTGGATATAACATGGCATATGTGTCAGTTATCAGTGTTGGACAGGAGACTTGTATGGGTGAAGTCACCGAGATATTTCCCGGACGCCCGAGTGGTTCCGGGGCCCAAATTGAAATGTAACGAATATAACCACTGTTACCTGCCACGGATGTCGTAAGAGGCGACTGAGGAGGTTGGGCGTGGGACTAGCTAGCCCACACCGTAAAAAAATACTAGATGGCTAAAGAACGGAGAGCGAACCAAGTAAATGCTGGCTGAAACCGGACACATTGCCGAAGGATAAGCACCAGAGCTCCAAATGGTGCTGAAGATGTGACGTAAAATACATCAATGCTAAGGTTGCATGAATCAGATTTCCACATGAATAAGATTTATGGAGAAGTCTGGTACATCAGTCTAAGCGGTGATCACGAGAGAGATAGATATTGCCCGTCTGTTGTGCAAATAAATCTCATTCAATTTGCTGCTGCACTTACATTGTATATGGCTTTTTTCATCTTCACAGACGGTCAATTGGCAAGTGTTTTACTGTGACATCTTCTGAGTTTGCTCTTGTCTCTCTTGCCTTTAAGCTCATCCCTAGGTCTCTTGTCAAAAGAGTTTGCACCTTTGCATAATGTTGTTTTCCACATAGCTCAGTCATCAGCTAGTTTTACTTCTTAGGATTGATGGAAATGTTCTTCATTGAGGCCTTGCAGACATCCTTTTATCTTCTCTTTCTTCGAGCGCTCCATATCAACCACTTTGTTAATCACTCTGTGTGATTTGTATGTGATCTGAGCCTAAGAACAATTGTGCAAGTTATGTGTCTACAAGTAGGCCAACACATCTGATTTTTGCAATGCTTTTTATTTACTAGGGTAGCTTCCTAGGTTCTACATCAATCGCCTCTTACGGCATGCCTTGTAGGTTGAAGTGGTACTATTCTTTGCTTCCTTGCGGGTCCCAGCACCACATGAGTGATCCTTTATCTGAGTAGTGGTCTACCTCAGTGCCTCCTCCTCTCAGAAAGTTCACGGAACAACATTTGTTGTGGCATGCGGCTATTGTCCATTCTCTCTACATAATTTAATGGGTAGCTTCACTTTTATACCTACACGCTTTGCCAGACTACAATACAGTAATCTGTTGCCATGGCCATCAAGTGGAGGTAAAGTAGGGTCTTAAACAGCGATCACTCACTGACCCTGCCTTGTCACCTTACTTCATTACATCTACAGCAATCCTCAAACATCACCGCCAGCTATGTGTTGCCGGGGCCTTCAAGGGGAGCAAAGAATAGTAACACTGCAACCTTTAAGGTCTGTTGCAAGCGACGACTGAGGTAGGGGCCACGGTTAGCTACCCTAGTACATAAAAAGTGGATGTGCTGGCCTACTTGTAGGAGCATAACTGGCACAATGTACAATCGTTCTGAAGGAGTGATTTACAAGTGGTCGATATGGAGCGTTCGAAAAATAAGAAACAACGCCAAAATGGGAACAAAAAAGTTTATTAGTAGTAATTCTAGCAACACATTTCTAGTACACACAAACAGAAAAATAGAAATCCTTTATTCTATCACAGCTTTCAATATTTATCTTTTATTCCATTTATAAACACATTTGTTACATGAAGTTGGTAATGTTTAATATTAGGTTTAATTATACCATCAATCGTTCAATGTTAAAGAAATTCTGCTGTATGGATCAGAAACATGGAGAACATCTAAAACAATAACTAATAAATTGCAAACATTCATCAACTGGTGTCTACGCAGAATAGGATGGTATGATAGGATCACATATAAGGATCTTGAGTAGAGAACGAGACAGATTCCAGCAAACCAAGAGGTGAAGAAAAGGCATTGGTGTTGGACTGGGCGCACCCTGAGAAAGCTGGAGGGGATTATAGCAAGACGGGCCCTTTTATGAAACCCGCAAGGAAATCGAAAGATATGGAAACCTAGAAATACATAGAGAAGAGATTTGGAGGCAGAGATTAACATTATAAAGATTGTTCTCTCCTCTGTCCATGATATAAGGAGGACTCTTCTATATCACTTATATTCAAAAGCACATATATGTTTTTCCACAGCCTTTCTTTATCTCCTGTATTAATGTCTAAAAATGTGGGTGTAAAACCGAAGGAATGACTTAATTGCGCCGGATTTTACCCCACATGGCTCGGCCCCTCTCCGCAGAATTGTCGCGCCATCTGTCGAGAGTACTGCACAAAGCATGATCTTCTTATAAAAAAATCTCAGCGACTAGGTTTGAAAATACACGGAAAAAACCAAGGTCATGAGAATAAATACAGTAAATGTAAAGCAGATCATGCTGTAGGAAACAGCTTTACAGGATGTAGAATCATACACATACCTTGGTAACCCGGGCGGGAGCTATGATGTAAACATACATACACGCTAAACTATCACATATCATACATAACACCTTACACCTGCAAGTTTAAGATTTCAGTTCGATAGATGGGTCAGTGAACTGAAAGAGCTCATCATCAAAATATTCATCAGGAATAGGTTCTGTTTCATCTTCAGGAAACCATGTGGGCATTGGTAAGTTTCCTGCATTTTCTTCTTTTGTTCGTTTTGTAGGCAGAACGGTATCACTAACCCGGATAAAAGTGTGAGGAAGACCAGCAATACCATTGCCAGTTAGATACAGTATGTTATACTTTGTGTTGATCCTGTATATCTGAAAATATTAACAGAAAAGTAATGATTCAGTTAAGAATTTTAACAAAAAAGTAATGATTCAGTTGAAAATATTAAGAAAATGTTTGTTGAAATATAACAGAAAAGTAATGATTCAGTAGAATTTAACAAAGTAATGATTCAGTGAAAATAAACAGAAGAAAGTAATGATTCAGTTGAAAATATTAACAGAAAAGTAATGATTCAGAGAAATGAATAATGCAGAATGAAATGTTAGACTCTCTACATTTTGGGAATGTGAATGGTTTCCAATTGGGGTTTGAAAGGGTCACAATGATTGTACTTCAGTGCAGAACGGATGCACTGGTGAGAAATGCTGCGATCAAGAATGGATCCTCTATGGACAAAAGCGACATCATCAACGCTCTAAGACAAAACATACACTCCGAAGATTTCAACAAAGAAGATAAAGGGTATTCTCTATCTCGGTTGTGCACGTTATGCATACCGATAGGTGCACAAGACGGGAAAACCATGAAAGAAAACCCAGTAGATTTATCAATCAAACCAGAACGGGGGTTGTTAACCTAAACACACTGAAATACATGATCGGGAGGAGATCAGAGCAATTATGGACATGTCCGATGTGCAATGAAGATGATCCTCAAATAAACATTATGTGCCCCAATCTGTTTCTGACACAGGAAGATCTCAGTGGCAGTGCATGCATTTCAAAAACACAGTCAAGGGTTTCTGATATATATTTTTGAGGAGGATAAAACTTTGGGTAAATTATTTTTTGTGTATTTTTCTTGAGCGGCTTTCCAATCTTTTTTCTATTGAGCCTTTTTAACCCCAGTTGGAGTATAGGCCCTCAATCAATTCATCCTATCTTTAGCTATCTATTGTGGCTCCTTCCATCTCTTCTATATATCATTAATCTGTGTTGTAAAATATGATTCCCTAGTAAATAAAAAGCAGCGCAGAAATCGGATGTGCTGGCCTACTTGTAGGCGCATAACTGGCACAATGTACAATCACTCTTAGGTTCAGATCACATACAAATCACACAACTGAGTGGTTGACATAGAGCATACGAAGAAGAAGAAATGAAAGCGTCACAACCTTATCCCAGACATGAAAGATATATTAAAAGTGCAAACCTTTAAGCCGTATTCTGAACTGAATCTATTTCCCATAATTCCAGGCATCTTCTTTCCCCTCCAGATTCCACCTTTGGCCTAGAGAACAAGAGACAATATGTAGAGATTGCCTGTTGTAGAATATTAGTTAACCTGAACACACTAAATCACACACAAATGTTTACACTGTTGTTACAGTATTGGTCTTTAAATAAAACTGGCATTCTTGCCAAGGCGTTAATTCTATTTTTGTAGTATGGCCTACATCTCGATAAATCATCAAATAGCTTGTCCTGAGCAGAACTTGACCACCCCAACTGTATTTCAGAATTTCTCTGTCTCGTAGGCCAGATGTCCCACCTCTGCAGCCTTCATGTTTAAACCATCAATTCGCCCGAGTGGTTACCGGGACCAAATTTGGGGTGTAAAGAATAGAACCACTGTTACCTGCCAAGCATGTCGTAAGAGGGGACTAAGGAGGTTTGGCTGAAATAGGATGCACATGTCCTAAACGTGTAGAAGTCCATGCATTTAGGGACCTACCAAACCAATGTGCAACGTATACATGTTCTTGGCAAAGATCAAACATATCACAAAGAGTGATTAAAATTGGTCGTAAGAACGCAAAGAAGAAGAAACCATCAATTACATCCTGAAACCATCTTCTCCGTGGTCTTCTTCTCCTCCTTGCTGGTATGCCTCCTTCCATGATGGTCTTCTCCAGCCCTTCCCAAAACACCCAAATTTTCACTTTCTTATTTGGAGCATTAGCCAGTTTTCTTTGATTTTGAATTCTTTCTAGATAGATCTATTTGTTCTCTTCTCTGTCCATGATATACGAGGGCACCTCAATATAACCAAAATAAAATACGAACTTGGGTAAAATGTAAGTGCACTTGTATAAATCTCCTAAATAACTAACAAGCTCAACCGTGACATGGTAATTTTCTTCTTCTTCAAATGTCCCATATCGACCCCTTGTTAAATCATTCTTTGTGATTTGTATGTAATCTGAGCCTAAGAGTATGTTGTACCAGTTATGTGCCTACAAGTAGGCCAGCAAATCCGATTTCTGCACCGCTTTTATTTACTTGGTTAGTTAGGCCCATCGTAGGTAACTGGTACACCTTTGGTTGCTCTTCTGGATAGTGGAGATTAAGTGTTTCCCTTGACCTCAATAGCAATCCTGGCACTAACTAAGCTTCCAGCACGATCTTCCATGTTTGACAAGTCAAAGAATTTATCAGACTAATCGAGGCATACATATGTTGTCTTACAAGCCTTATCCGTCCTCTTAGGACCCTTTGGATTCTACACACCGCCAGATCATTGTCCGCCGTGTGTTGCCGGGGCTCACAAGGGGAGCAAAGAATAGTAACACTTAAACCTACAAGGCATGTCGTAAGAGGCGACTGAGGTAGGGGCCTAAGAAAGCTACCCTAGTAAATAAAAAGTGTAGCAGAAATCAAATATGCTGGCCTACTTATAGGCGCATAACTGGCACAATGTACAATCGCTTTTAGGCTTGGATCACATACAAATCACAGAGAGTGGTTAACAAGTGGTCAATATGGAACGTTTGAAGAAGAAGATCATTGTCATATTAGATCAAATTTGTAACAAATAATAAGTTACTTCTCACATAGCACTTATATCAACTACAGACATTGCAACATCACCACTTTTATCAACTTTCATCACTGCAACATCTGCACTTTTATCAACTACCACTACTGCAACATCGGCACTTTTATAAACTACCACCACTGCAACATTTGCACTTTTATCATCAACTACTATCACTTCAACATCTGCACTTTTATCAACTTTCATCACTGCAACATTTGCACTTTTATCAACTACCACCACTGCAACATCAGCACTTTTATCAACTACCATCACTGCAACATCAGCACTTTTATCAACTACCTTCTTCTTCTTCTTCTGCGTTCAACTTTTGCTATGCGACTACTCCGGTATGTGTCATAAACAGGGCGGTGCGCTCGAGGTCTTCACCGGTTCCCCATAGTTTGTCTTGTAGTGTTGTTTCTGTTGGCCAGATCTCCAATCTCTCACTACTCAGAATAGGGCAGTCTTGCAGGATGTGCTCTGGGGACTGCTTTGGTGCTCCACAGGTGCAGGCCGCGAGTCCCTGATACCCATTCTGTGGAGGTGTGCTCTGAGACTGCAGTGTCCCGTTCTAAGTCTGAAGATTGTGGTCTGTGCTTTTCTGTTTAGTGTATTTATACTGTCGTGCTCTGGCCTGTATCCTCCATTTGTTTTTCTCAGATCATTTTCCTGGATTGTTTCAGGAGAGTCTTTGCTTCTGTAAAACTTTGTGTTGGGTGGTGTTGTGTTAGGCTCCCCCAGCCTTTGCGAGTTTGTCAGCCTTTTCGTTTCCTGGTATGCCACAGTGAGCTGGTATCCACTGTAAGACCAGTTCGATTTTTGACAGCAAGCTGATATTTTGCCGTATGTCCTGAATGAGCTTGTCTTGTCTGGGACTTGAGATAGCCTGGAGAACGGATCTTGAATCGCTAAAGACTGCAATATTTTTGCTGACACTTGCTGGTCGTTGAGAATCTGTATGGCTGCAAGAAGGGCTGTTGCCTCTGCTCTAAAGTTGGTGCATGTTTCTCCTGCTGCCAGAGAGTGTGTTTCTGTGTTTCCTTGGGGTGAGTGATGTAGATTCCGCTGCCTCCCTTTCTGGTAGCATCTGTAGCTGAGCCATCTGTGAACACATGTGTCCATGTGCTGGTGGGATATTGCTCTCGTAGCATTTGGAGTGAAATGGCTCTTTGCTCTGTCTCTGTTTGTATTTTTTGGAGATTATTCCTGAGACTTCTAGGTGTATTTGGGCCGTGTTTTGGTAGCATGTCCATGGCTCTGGTATTATGGGTTCCCACATTTCTGGGTCAGTTTCTAGGATGTCTGTATGTTGCATATGAAATTCTCTGGCCAGATGGTTGGGGCTTTTCCTTGCAAGTCTGTTTTTGTTTTCTCTTGGAATTTTGTGTGTAGAGGGTGTTCTTTTAGCCGTTTTAGTTTTTCAAACTGGGTGAGTGTTTTAAATTTTCTGAGGAGTTCTAGAGGCTCTATGTCTGCGGTTTTTCCATTTCTACGATAGGACTGCTTTTCATTGCTCCCAGAGTTATTCTTAGGCCCATGTTTTGTACCTTGTCTAGTTTGTGTGTGTTTGTTTTGGCTGCTGTTGTCCAAGAGCTGGAGCCATATTCCATGATGGTCTGACTGTCCCTGAGACCTGCTTTAATATTTTTGAATTTGCGCCCAGGACGTGCCAGCTAGTTTCTTCATCACAGCAAGTCTTTGTATGGCTTTTCTTTGAATTTTGTCTATGTTTGGCTTCCAGGTAAGTCTGCTGTCTAGGGTGATTCAAAGGAAGGTGGGTGTATCTGTTTGGGGTATTGTTTCGTTTTCTAAATTGATGGATACTTTTTCCTTGTGTGGGGAGAGGAAAAAAACAGTTGCTGTGGTTTTTGTGTGGTTAATTTTGAGGCCCCAGCTTTTTGTCCAGTTCTCCACTTTTTCCACTGTTTTTGTAGTAAATATGATGTTTTTGAGTGTGTTCTGCAGCTGTCCAGATTGCGAAGTCGTCTGCATGTAGGCTGTTTGAGACCTTCTGGGGGCAGCATTTGGTGATGTCATTTATGTATATTAGGAATAGCGTTGGTGCTATCACACTGCCCTGTGGAACTCCTTCCTTCATTTTTGCATCTTGCTGAGGTGGTTGTCTATTTTTACTCTGGCTGTACGTTGGAGAGGAGGTTTCTGATCCAGGAGAACATGTTGTGGAGACTCCTGTTTGTAGGACTTTCAGCATTAGGCCATCGTGCCATACCGTATCAAATGCCGGAGAGGTCAAAAAAATGGCTGTTACTTTCTTTCTTTCCTGGAAGGCGTTTTCAATGTCCTGGGTGATGTAAGCCAGTTGATCCTCTGTGCTTCTGTTTTGTCTGTATCCGGTCTGGGCGGGTGTGAGCAATGAGTTTGTTTCTAGGTACCATGTCAGTCTCCTGTTTACTAACCTCTCCATCAATTTCCCTGCACAACTGAGAAGGCTGATGGGTCTATAGCTCTTTGGGTCATTTTTGTCCTTGCCTGGTTTCAAGATGGGGTAGATGTGTGCCTCCTTCCAGGTTGATGGAACTTGACCTGTTTTCCAGCTCTGGTTGTAAATGCTGAGGAGAAACCTTTTGCCAAGAGGACCAAGGTGTTTTAGGAATTCATTGGTAATTCCATCCGCTCCAGGTGCCTTTTTCTCCTTTAGCTTTTTTATTTGGTCTTCTAGCTCCTGGAGGGTAAACGTAGCTGTCATGCTGTCTGTTGGAATTGTAGAGTCAAGACTATTCAACAGTTGTTTTGACTGGTTTTTGACTTCCTCTTTTCTTGCCTGTTGAATTTGGACCTGACTTTCTAATTTATAGGTTCTAGCTAATAGGTCTGCTGCTGCTCTGCCGGTGACAAATCCTGTGTCTGTGTGTAGCACAGTTTTGATCCGTTCTGTCCTGTCACCATTTAGGGTTTTGTGAGGTTCCATAGTTTTTAGTGTCTTTCTCTAGATTTAAGGAGGCAGTTTTTCATGCCAGCTGTCTCTCATGCTTTTCTTCTTTTCTTTGGTAAATATAGCCTTTGTCTTGTTGTGTAGGGTAACATTTTCGTCTGTGGGGTCTGCTTCCATGTTTTCTCTTTGTATGCTGAGTTCAGCGTGAAGCTCTTCCAGTTTAGGGACCAATAGGGTCGGTAGTCTTCCCTTCTTCCTCTTGGTATACTTATTTTTGCTGCATCTAGAACCCAGTTGTTGAATGTTTGGAGTTTGCGGTTTAGGGCTATTTTTTTAATTTTCATGTTCTTAATGGCTTCTTCTAGGTGTGAGGTGAAGATATTCCAATTTGCTTTCTTAAAGTTCCAGCTGGGGGGTGAGTGTTCCCTTTGGGGTGTTCCTCTGTCCCTTCATGGAGATTATTATGGGTTTATGGTCACTGCCCCCCTAGTTGATTGCACACACTTCGACTTGTGAATTTTTCAACATCTTCAGTCGCTATTGCTAGGTCTGGGTTGCTGGTTGTTCTCCAAGGTCGGGAGTAGTATGAGTGTGGGTCACCAGGTTTGTTTAGCAGAACAAGACTGTTGTTGATGATGAAGTCTTCTACTTCCTCTCCTTTAACATTTAGGTCAGAGTACCCCCAGCTTGGAGAATGGCTGTTGAAATCTCCAACTATTATCCAGTTTTCTGTGTTTGGTTGTATGTTGTTTAATTGGATAAATTTGTTTGGTGGTGAATATATGTTGCAAATTGTAATTTCCTTGTCGTTGGTTTTTATGCAGATGGTTATCGCTTCTGTATCGGTGGATTGGGAGCGGTGCGTTTCCCAGGCTGAGAACCTGTTTTGACGGCCGTCATGACTCCCCCTGGTCGGTCTTCCCTGTCTTGCCGGAAGATTTCGTAGCCTCTAATGGAGAATCTGTGCGTGCTGGTAAGATGTGTTTCTTGGATGCAGCACACATCGATGGCGTGCTCCTTCAGAAAGTTGCATATCAACTACCATCACTGCAACATCACCACTTTTAACAACTACCACCACTGCAACATCAGCACTTTTATCAACTACCACCAGTGTCACTCTTATCCACCACCAACACTTACCCCTCCACCACCAGTGCTACCCATCTTTCTGTGAGACTTGGTGACACCATGAGAAGCTGGCATGCCCTTCATCCCCCACCTTTTAATGACACCTTGAAATCCCCAGTCTCTCCTGCAACACAGGGAAAAAACAATGATCACTCAACACACTATATAAATAATTTGTGAGACTAACACACCTCCACTAGTAGACTACTAAGATGGTTGGGGCATGTGAGAAGAATGGAAACTTGTCGCATACCAAAACAAATGTTGTTCTGTGAACTTTCGGAGGAAGAGGCACCAGGGCAGACCACTGCTCAGATATAAAGATGTCTGCAAGGCCTCAATGAAAAACTTTTCTATAGGTCCCAACACATGGAAAAAACTAGCTGTGTGGAAAGCCAAAATGCGAAAGGGTGCAGAGTCTTTTGAGAAGAGACTTATGTATGAGTTGAGCGACAAGAGAGAAAAGCGAAAACTCAGAAGTTGTCACAGTAAAACACTTGCCAATTGACCGTCTGTAAAGACGAAAGGCCATATACTAAAATCCATGTTAAACTCACAGATACTCTGTGCTGTTGATGCAAGTCTGCCAGCTCCCTCATTGCCGAGACCAACTCATGTGTAGGACAGATCCACGTATGCCCCTGATAGTTGGAAGCCTCGACAGATGGCATTCACTCATACCACATCAAGGTATTTTAGACCTTTCAAAGCATTGATTAATGCTTCCTACCCTAATTGATTGATTGGACCATCATCACTGCACTTCGTTGAATAATCATGTGTGTTCCGATTTCTTTCTTACAAAGGAAGATCTTAGTGGCAGTGCACAAACTCTGTAGCACCTGCAAAAGTCCCTTTGCGATTTTCTCTTATTGAACTCAGCTATGGAGTTCGTACACTGCAGCCGAGATCTTCCTGTGTAAGAACGAGATCAGAGCACACATGGTTACTCACCGAAGTGCAATGATGATGGTTCTATCAATCAATCAATCTTATCCATTTTTAACTGTCAATGTTCTTTTACCTTTTCAACTTGAACACAGGACCTATGTTTTATCGTCCATCTCAGATAGGACAAGGAACTAGATCTTATCTAAATTTAGATCAGGGATCTCTCTCTCGCGATCGTTCTTAAGCCGTTTTTATCATTTTATAGTGATATATACACAGCCAAACATCAGAACGGGATGTATGTGCACAGCCTTCAGTACCAATTGGAGCTCAAGTGCTTATCTTTCGGTGGTGTGTTCAGTTTCAACCAGCATTTGTGTACGGTTCGCTCTCCGCTAGCCTTTTGTTGTCCCCAGCCAAAAACCCACAAGGCAGCAGGTTGCTATTGTCTTTCAGGGCAGCGTCCCGTAGACGACCTGCCCTCCCGGGATGATGAGCGTCATCTGCCCAGGATCAAGGATATCTGAATCGCTCCAAGTGAATGACCCGAGCACCTTTGGGGCAAGAGGCGAGAAGCTTACCACTTCGCCACAGAGGCCTTCGTCTCTTTAACCAGATTATATGTGTGTAATCAGAACATAACTGTGATAACTTATATAGATATACCTGTGCCACTGTGAAAAGGCGGACATGACGGCAGAGCACATACTGCAAGACTGTCAGCAGGCCTGAGAAACGAAACCTGGCTCGATAACACAGAACTTCGCGAGAAGCTGTACGGAGAGAAGGAATCCCTAAAAATAACGGTAGCATTCATGAGAAAATTTGGTTCATTAGTCTAAGCGGGATTGAAAGAAGAAGAAATACTTACGTTCTACCTTGGACATCCACATAATCCCCCACTCTGAAATGGTTGACGCTGAGAGGTGTACCTAAGAGGAAAAATATTAAAGTATTTTAATTTAGTTCTTCGATTAAACTAACAAAACTGGTTATTTTTTGCTAACATTTGCTTTAGAATAACCGCATATTAACCCTTTTACTCCATAATTCTTTCTACCTCTAGTAGCATCACTATTGTAATGTATACTTCTTCTTCTTCTTTGCGTTCTTTACGACCAATTTTAATCACTCTTTGTGATATGTTTGATCTTGCTAAGAACGTGTATACGTTGCACATTGGTTTGGTAGGCCCCTAAACGCATAGACTTCTACACATTTAGAGCACATGCATCCGATTTCAGCCAAACCTCCTTAGTCGCCTCGTAAGACATGCATGGTAGATAAGTGGTTCTATTCTTTACACCCCAAAATTGGGTCCCGGTAACCATTCGGGAGCGTAATGTATACTGAATTGGCGTTGGCGTGTCTGAATCATTGATGCCTGTGGCTAGCGGTAACAAGCACGATCACAACTCAAGAGCACCTGGTTCAAACCCGCGAGAGTTTAGAAGCAAATTTGTTTGACATGGATTTTTGACGAATGGTAAAAATAGACCTCAACGTTGGTTCAGAAAGCAATGGCAAACTACTGAACGTATAAGTGGTGCCTAGAAAATCAACAACTCGTTTACAGTGTTTGATGGCGCCATCCAATAAAGAATATGCCATGTCCAGCGTGTTCGTAGCGCATTGGACTACGGGTGACTAGCCCTCTGTGAGTGCGGGTTAAATTTCCCGCGGCTGGCAGAAAAGCCAAAGATTCCCCAGATTCACGGTGTTCGTGGCACCAAACCGAAGGTTTACGATGTCCATGGCACCGAGTTGAAAAGCTGAAAGCTCAAGTGCTTCTGGATCGGGAAAAAAATGAATGTCATAATTTTCATTTTTCATACTGAATTAGCCAGTATAATGGCATTGCTTCATCTTAAAAAATACCAAGAGCTTGTACATCAGCCCAGAAGGACAAATAAGTTAACTAATCATACTTTGTAATTATGTTTATCATTGGAGCAAGAGTGTGCAAAATTGTTTACAATTTCTGAGTTTGTTTTCACTTATATAGACTTTCCTCTTGTACCGTTATATGTTACATAGGGCCTGCAAGTAATTTCTCCATACCGCGTTGTCCTGGGCAAGTTGCTCAATCTCTTTCATGGAATTGAGTCCGATATTTCTTGCCTTTCTCAGCAAAGTTCATTGCAGGGTTTCCCTAAGACATCCTCTCTTATTTTCACTTAGTGATTCAGAATTTTGCTAAACAAACTTTTGCTCTCAGGGTGTAGGTGAGGTCAAGTGTTCAGTCCAATTGGAGATAGATTTTTAAAAAACAAAGCTGTCCCTCATGTGCATGTAAACTATCCCAGCAGTCAAAAATAGAAATAAGAGTGGACTGTGGTCTGCTACTCTAGCAAAATTTGAGATATAAATAAAGTTTAATATGAAGAAACCATGAACCCAAACCAAAAAAAAGGCAATATAATAAAATCAAATGTTCTGGGCTACGACGCAGATGTTGTAGCTTTGCTGTTAACATTGGACAATTGCATGTAATCACAAATAGCTAAACTCATGAATAATCTGCAAAAAGTGGCTTTCAAGTGGTTCTACTAGAGCAAATCAAGAAAACAAGAAAGCTCAATGTATAAAACAAACTAAGAAGAAGTATTGGAGGAGTGAATGAGGAAGAAATATATGCAATCTGGATCGTTTTAATGAATGATAATATTTAACTTTAGTTTAGTCAACAGATCATCATCACTGCAATAAACAAATTAGTCATAATGTCGATATCTTCTCTGATGTCTCTCAGCTGACAACTAACAAACCAGTTCTATGTTGGTTTACTATTCTTTGAGTCGGTATAGCATCTGCTACACATTTGATTTTATATTCTTACAGTACTTTCTTGACCTGACACTGAGGCAAACAGGACTGAGAAAGAAAAAGTCTCTATTGTTGCTGAGGTCTTCTGAGTAGAAGAGATCAGATCACATATTAGCGGGAGCAAACTGCACACAAACGCTGGTTGAAATCAAACTACACTGAAGGATAATCAACTGAGCTCCAATTGGTACTTAAGCTTGCAGTACTCGTTCTGATGTTTGGCTGTTTATATATCACAATAGAATGATAAAACGGCTTAAGAATGATCGCGAGAGAGAGATCACACATGGTTACTCACTGAAGTGCAATGATGATGGTTTTATCAATCAAACAAACAAAATGCAGTCTTGTGAGGATTGCAGGTTCACCCCCATTCCTTGAATCATTTATACGCAGCATCCCCTTATGGGATTCATAATATCAGCCTGATCTATCGTTCATCTGTTTCCTACAATAGCCATATCCTCAAGTCTGTTGGAGCATTCCTTTCCCTTTACACCTCCATGCTCCTCGCAAAAAAAAACTGGATTTTGTCAGCCTAGACTTATTCAGACACTCCAATCATTGTCTTTGAGCCCAGCACTTCTCAATCTTTCCTGAATATATTCTGCTAATGTGCTGCCAGGCTCACAAGGGGAGCAAAGAATAGTAGCACTATGAACTACAAGACATGTTGTAAGAGGCGACTGATGTAGGGGCCTAGGGAAGCTGTCCTAGTAAATAAAAAACATCTCAGGAATCGGATGTGCTGGCCTACTTGTAGGCACATAACTAGCACAACGTACAATCGCTCTGAGGCTCACATCACATACAAATCACAAAGAGTAGTTTAACAAGTGGTCGATATGGAGCATTCAAGAAGAACATATCCATTGAGTCACTGAGAAAACATGCATGAGTAAAAGTATGTGACTCGAGTCAGACCATTGCTTTAGTTGCTGCCATAATCTCCATAGTCAGACTACTTGTAGTCCAGGCAAAACACCACTGGCTTCTCTCACACCACCCCCTTCAACTTGAGCAGTGAAAGCTTATGAGCTTTACATGTGCCGAACCACTGACCCATCTGTGTAAATGTAAATTAATGACAAATAATGAAAGACAAATAAGGTAATGGAACCCGACTAGGGGTTTAAAAAGAAAAAAATACAATGCCAAAGTTAAATGTTTTGTTTGAAGTGATAGATGAATACCTGGTTGCACTGCTGCATTTGGTGTTATTAAAAATCTGGTTAACCAGCGTTTGGGAGGCACGCCTGCTTTCAGAAAGAGATTGTTGTAAGGTTTGGAAAACTGTAGAAATAAAAGAAAACTATGATTACAACAGAAACAAAATATGATTGATCACAATTTGTTTAATAATGTTATATACAAATTGTACTCAAGTGTGCCTTTCTTATGGAGAACCACTAGTATCTTAGACAGTTGGTTTTATTTTGATCCTCAGGTAGAGTGAGATCTTTCCTACCTCAAATGGCTTTCAAGTCAGCCCAGACTCAATAGGGCATCAGAATAACTCTAGGAAGTAATGGCATCTGGTGTGATGTTGATCACATTTTTCATATTCTGCTGATGGACAAGAAATTGATTGGTCTAATCCTGTATTCCCAATATGAAATATTTCCTATGGTATGAAAATAGTATAAACAAAGATCAGAATACTAATAGCATGCATATTCCCAGTTGCAACGTATGGGTGTGAAGCATGGACATTTAATAAAGCAGTGGAAAAACATATATGTGCTTTCAAATATAAGTGTTATAGAAGAGTCCTCGTATATCTTGGACAGAGAAGAGAACAAATAGATCTATCCAGAAAGAATCGCCCGAGTGGTTACCGGGACCCAAATTTAGGTGTAAAGAATAGAACCACTGTTACCTGTCACGCATGTCGTAAGAGGCGGCTAAGAAGGTTTGGCTGAAATCGGATGCATGTGTCCACCAGGGAATGCTAACCCGAAACAAATGCATGCAGAAAACGGATGCACCAGGCCGTAAGGCGCGTAATATGGTGCAACGACCCCTCACAAGGAGGAATGGGATAACGGATTCTACGGTCGCCAATCTGCCTCGGTGATATAGCCACACAGTAAGAATGTCAGACCTACCTTCACGAGGGTGGCCAAAACTTAACTGCGGGAAGAGGTCGGCACAAACGAGGAAGCAGAAATCATAGGAATTATATCCTACAGAACTGCAACCAGTATGCAGACTTGAGAAGAAAGAGGTGGCCTACTTACACTAGCGTCCAAGACAAACTGTATGGCGTGGCTGATAATCTGAGGCAGACAGCTGTCTTTATTAGAGAATCGGAAACCCCAATCTAGTGAGAACGCAGAAGAAGAATCCAGAAATAACTCAAAATCAAAGAAAACTGGATGATGCTACAAATGAGAAAATTGAGATATTTTGGACATATAAAAGACATGAAGGGCTGGAGAAGACCATCATGGAAGGAGGCATACCGGTAAAGAAAAGAAGAGGAAGACCACAGAGAAGATGGATTCAGGATGTAACTGATGGTCTGAACATGATGGTTGCAGAGGCAGGACATCTGGCCTATGAGAGAGAGAGAAGTTCCGGAGGACTGTTGGGGTGGCAAAGTTCTGCTCAGGACAAGCTATTTGATGAAAATGGGATCTTGTGAAGTATACTAGTTACAAGAAATCGGGGGTCTCTGTGTCAAAGTGATCAAGCAGGTTGAAGTGTGTTTTGAAGGTTGCGGGCTGGAATCCGGAGCTTGCTATTTGGTTCACATGTGCATTTTTCCATAGATCACTTAAGATTGTTACTGCTCTGAGGCTGGCGGGGGACACCAATCAAATGGTAGAAGCAGGCCTTCATGCAAAAATCACAGAGGCAAGTGGCTACAGCCATCTTTAAGAGACAGAACTGAGAGAATCAACATAACTATGGTGAGGTAGTGGTGAAGAGATTTGATCACATACATTCGTAACAACAGTAATATTTAAGAAAACTTAGCTTACCTGTCTGGGATCACAACTTAAAGCTCCAACTATCTGTAAGCCAAATCGTTCTCCTTGATGTGGTCTGAAGCTTGGGTATGTTTTATAAATTTCTGGAGGTACATAGTTAATCACATGGTTATCTAACACCTGAAAAAACATCAAATGAATAAAAATGATGTAGACTCTCACATGGATCAAATAAGAAAGCAATTTTGATTTTAAAAACATCAAATTAATAATGTAGACGCTCGGATGGATAAAATAGGAAAACAATTTTGATTTAAAAAAAACATCAAATGAATTGATTAAAAAATGTGAATGTCTTTAAACACTGAGGACTGTACACTCCCCACATGAATAAAAGTTATGTAGACTCTCATCATCATCATCATCCACCCCAACAGTCCGGAATTTCTCTCTCTCATAGGCCAGATGTCCTGCCTCTGCAGCCGTCATGTTGAAACGATCAGTTACATCCTGAATCCATCTTCTCTGTGGTCTTCCTCTTCTTCTCTTTGCTGGTATGCCTCCTTCCATGATGGTCTTCTCCAGCTCTTCATGTCTTTTATATGTCCAAAATACCGCAATTTTCTTACTAGCCATTATAGCATCAGCCAGTTTTCTTTGATTTTGAGTTCTTTCTGGATAGATCTATTTGTTCTATTCTCTGTCCATGATATACGTAGGACTCTTCTGTAACACTTATATTCAAAAGCAGATATATGGTTTTCCACTGCCTTGTTAAATGTCCATGCTTCACACCCATACGTTGCCACTGTGAATATGCATGCTCTTAGTATTCTGATCTTTGTTTTCTTATCAGTTCCGTTCCTGACCGTTTTGAGTTGTTTAATTTTTTATAAAAACATGTTTGTTCTACTTTTAATTTCCTTCATCCCATTTCCATCTGTTGTCAGCAGTGAACCAAGATATTCAAAACTGTTCACATTTTCTACTTTCGCTCCATTGATAAAAATATCATTTGTCATGTTCGTTTTATCTGTTGTCATTATTTTTGTTTTTGCCACATTGAGATATAGATTTTGTTTTTCACTTTTATCTTTCACTTCTAATAATTTCTCAATCCCTTTTGTGATGTTGACAGTAACACCGTATCGTCAGTGTGTAAACTCTCATATGGATAAATAAAAAGAAATTTTGATTTTTTTTTAAAATCAAATGAATACTGTAGACTCTCGCAGGGATAAAATAGGAAAACAATTCTGATTTAAAAATATCATATGAATTGATTTTAAAAAATCATATGAATTGATTTTAAAAAATCATATGAATTGATTTTTAAAAATCATATGAATTGATTTTTAAAAAGTGATTTCTTCAAACACTGAGGCTTGTACACTCACACATGTTGTTAATCTATTTCTGCTTCTATTTCCTTTCTACAATTCCTTTAAAAATAGTTCTAGCAAAATTCAGGTCTGTCTGTTATGAACTTTCTTCATGTACAAGAACATAGTAGGGTTTTTATAATGTTCATACTACTTCTTCTTGCGTTTGTCAGCTATGAACTCAGGCATAGTCATGGCGACTTGTGTTTGATGCTTTTGACTAATTTGTGAGGTCTGTACACTACAACATGTTTATTTCCTTTCTACAATTCCTTTAATTATAGTTCTAGCAAGATTTAAGTATGTCTGGTATGAACTGTCTTCCATATCTTCAAACAGTGTGGACTGTACACTCCCACATATTGTTTATCTTTTTCTGCTTCTATTTCCCTTTTACAATTCTTTTAAAAATAGTTCTAGCAAGATTCAGGTCTGTCTGTTACAAACTATCTTCCATATCTTCAGCGAGGCCTGTACACTCCCACATGTTAATACATTTCTGCTTCTATTTCCTTTCTACAATTCCTTTCTTCTTCTTCTTCTTCTTCAATGATCCAGCGACTGTTGAGCTCTTGCCCTTCGGCCCAATGCTATGTAGTGGTATCTGCATGTGTTTGTAAGTTGTTCTTTTGTTCCGTATAATGTGTTCCATTTATCTGGCCTTGGAGGAAGGAGAGTCTTTCTGATGTCATCTAGTGCTTGACACTTGAAGGGGTGGTGGTGAATGGTTTCATGATGATGTGCACACAGTTGGCACTCTGGAGTGTGTTGTGGTTGAATTCTGTTCAAGTGATTATTAAGTGTTATGTGTTGGGTTCGGAGTCTAAAAATGGTGCTCTGATCTCTTCTTGTAAGGTGGTTATGTTGTCATTAAGGTTAGGGCTGGCCATATGGCTGTACACCTCTCCCCATGGCCCATCTGTTCAGCCAAATTTAAACAATTCCTTTAAGAATAGTTCTAGCAAGACCCGAAGATCTTATCATGAGCTCAAACCACTGCAATTCTTTTCTAAAATATTACAAAATTGTTTATATGTATACGTAGCCGTTGACTTACCTGTAGTAAAGTTACATAAAACGATTCTCCCTCTTTTGTCCACTGCAACATAGTACCCAGTTTTAAGGTTAGAACACCTGTCCTACGTGTACTGTGTATGAGAAATTACAGCAGTTTATGAATAAGAGCAATATTACGATTATGCGCGCTCTCTCTCTCTATGTTTGTGTGTGAGAGAGTGTGTGCGCATTTCATCAAACTGAATACTACAATTGAATGTGTTTTTACACTGTAAATAAATCTTAACCCTTTCGCCGCTACATACTTTCCGAAGGCTGAGCTAAAAATAGCTACTCTTTGTTTCTAGGTAAAAAACGTGAATGTACGCCTATTGCAGTGACGGTAGCAATGTATAACGTGTTAACATGTCTTTAACCCACAGAGTAGAGATAATAACAGATGTGTTAATGCGTCTTTAGAAGTGAATGGGAAAACGTATATATACGTCCTTAGCAGTTAAAGGGTTAATGCAAGCTTTGTTAAAAAAAAAGTATTGCAGCGTTGTCAATCTGAGAAATGCAATCATCATAAATTTTAATCAAATGTCCACATAACAAAAATTATAGAGTAATAAACTTCTTTGAATGCTCCATATCGATCACTTGTTAACCACTCTGTGTGATTTGTATGTGATCTGAGCCTAAGAGAGAGTGTACATTGTGCCAGTTATGCACCTACAAGTAGGCCAGCACATCCGATTTCTGCTATGCTTTTTATTTACTACTGTAGCTTCCCTAGGTCGTACATCAGTCGCCTCTAATGACATGCCTTGTAGGTTGCAGTGGTATTATTCTTTGCTTCCCTTGTGGACCCCGGTACCACATGGGCGGGGCGCAGCTTTATAAAAGCAACCTATCTGGGCCCCGGCACCACATGGGCGGGGCGCAGCTTTATAAAAGCAACCTATCTCATAGCTTAAACTGAGCATATGAAACTGATAGCAAAGAACAAAAAACAATTAAAAACCATCTTACCCTTTGACATAAGGATTTCTCTCCCACGGACCATCTTTCAGAGGACTTTCAACTTTTGTTGGACCTACATAGGTATTAATTATGACATCTTTGATAAAGGCTTCATTACTGGAAATTATACTCTCATCCTTCTTCTCAGTCCATTTACGTACATGCCATGGTTTTCTTACACTTGGACGGACATGATATACAGGGAAGCGTTTGTGACGAACTTGTTGAACACATGCAGAGCTGCAGAGTAAACAAAATCAGATATGTTAAATAAAACACATTTTAAAAAATATTAACCACAGTTAACGCTATACTCAAAGTAATACTGATGACACATTACTTGACAGTAACTATCACCCTTGGATGGCAGTGTGGAGAGTGATACAGTGGTCAAGTTCTAGAAGCTGGTTGTGTTTGAAGCTACTTTGAATGATGTATGCATGTTTGTTATATGTGTATACATGTGTGTATGTATGATATTGTCTTGTCTCAAATATATACAAGCTTATAGCATGTGTTTGTGCAAACACTGTTCGATCGAACCTTACCTGATTATTCTGTGTTTAGTTATAACGAAGCGTTTGAGAAAGACTCCTCAGTGAGCCATTTTAAAATGGCTCGCTGGTTGTGTTCGTAAGGATGCTCGTATTGCTAGGATAGGCGATGGGTGTCGTAAGAAATGAGGGTAAGTGGTTCGAATCCTGTGTTTGTCTATTTATTTTTTCGGAAGCTCTTAATACCTGTACACTGTTTATTTGTTGATCATATTGTGTTTGTAAGAACACTTGTATTGCTAGGCTAGGCAATGGGTGCCGTAAGAAATAAGGGTAAGTGGTTCGAATCCTGTGTTTGGTAATTTGTTTTTAGGAAGCTCCCAATACTTGTACATTGTCTATTTACTAATCATATTCATTGCTTTCCTGGGTTCTTACAAAAAACTCCTGGTTCTCATCTTACAGTGGTAAAGCAGATTTCACATGGAGACAACTAGGATAATGCTGGGAATAATGATGGCATTTGTATATACTAATGTATCTGTGCTGTGTGAGGAGAAATAAGACAGGATTTGTAACTATTGTGCTGGGAAGGAGTGTTGCTTGTTGAACAACCACATCGGGGTCAAAGGCTCATGAGGTCATGGTGGTAACATGAGCCAGGGTTAGCGAGGGGCGCGCTAACCAAGACCCTGCCCCAAACCTCCACACGGTGACCCTGGAAACAGACTCTGGTTCAGGTCTGGCTAAGAGGGGCAGGGATCGGGAGAACTACTGGTAGTGGTAGCAGTGCAAGTACGGAAATGCAATACAGATCCATACTAACAAAATGCACAAATCTCCTGACCGATGTCCAACAATATATTGCCCAAGCTCCTGAACGTAAAGAAACAGCAACGAAACGTCTCTGCATGGATGAGAGGTGCATCCAGTGACTAAACGTGTGCCCACGTAGGGCGAAGCTCGATGCCCTGAGGAGGGGACAAACTTTGCCAGCCCGTCGGCAAGAATAAATAAGACAAGACAGTAACGAACAAAAGTCTACCCTCGTGTAGGTACGAGAGAAGATTGCAGCTGACCCCGCATCGGTGGCCTGGTGCAGATACATGTACTGGACAAGGTTTGCCGAGCGCAAAAGAACAAGTTGCGTTTTAGTGCATAACGAAACTACCCGCCCTGGGAAAACCGTGCAAGGTACTGTGCGATAAAAATTAACATCCCCGGAAGAACTGAGGTTGGTGATACCTAAAGGAACTGCCAGCCTTGGGGCAACCGGGCAAGGTTCAATTGCAGTCGTAACTAACATCCCCGGAATAACTGGAGCGGGTGATGGTGGCGAGCGCAAAATCCTCAGTTGCGTTGATAGCGCCGACTGAAACGCCCTCTACATTGTTTGTACTAGGCCCCATGCCGGTGCCTTTCGAGGTTAATTGCAAATTGCCACGTACCAATGCGCATCTAGAAAAGGCTGAGAATGTTCCTTCTCCGGATCAAACTAAAAATGTACGGTAAAGCAAGGCCGTCCGAGGACAAGCTGTCAAGCCCCGAGAAATATTTCTCAGAACGGGCAAAACAGCGTAACTCACTGTCCTGGCGTAGATCACAAAGCCCAAATATACGGCAAAGTTGATCGTAAGGCGTAGATCCGAGCTGACATAGTCGGCAGAAAGGATCGTACCTAGGGAAAGTTCACCCTAGTAAATCAAAAGCTGGCTGAAACGGACGGCTGGCCTAGTCACCATGGGTGCACAATCGTCCCGACGTAGATCACTCCGTTCTTGCCAGTGGACCAATTATACATCACAATAAGAATGATCAAATTGGCCGTGAAGAACGAACACAGAAGAAGAACAACCACATCCAGCATGAGAATGAAGATGTAGGGTACTACTGCAACTCTGTGTTGGTTTTCTGTGATCAAGCTCAATAGGGCTGTGGCTGTAACTCTCTCCCTCTCTCTCTCTCTCTCGCGCGAATGTTCTTTTACTGCCGTTTTATCATTCTAATTGTGATATATAAACAGCCTAACACCAAGAACGGGTGTACGTTCACAATCTTCAGTACCATTTGGAGCTTTGGTGCTTATCTTTCGGTGATGTGTTCGGTTTCAACCAGCGTTTACTGGGTTCGCTCTCCGTCAGCCTTTGACTGTACTCCAGCCAACCTGCAAGGCAGGTGTGGCTGTAACTGAAACACAATTCATGCCTCTTCTTCTTCAACCGCTCCCCATCGACCAATGGCAACCACTCTGTGTGATTTATATGTGATCTGAACCTAAGAGTGATCGACGTGTGCCAGTTATGCGCCTACAAGTAGGCCAGCACATCCGATTTCTGCGCTGCTTTTTATTTACTAGGTAGCATCTCATCAATCCTACATCAATCGCCTTACGACATGCATTGTAGGTTGTAGTGGTACTATTCTTTGCTTCCTTCAGGGCCCCGCACCACACGATGTTCATGCCTTTAAAGTTATAAAATAAAAGGTTGGCTTAATCATTAGAATATCACAGCTATAAAGGTATCACAGCCTGCAACGGAACACTTTACAAGCATGAGAAGTATATCTCTGAAGTCCGCCTAGGGAAGCTACGATAGTAAATAAAAAGCCTCACAGAAATTGGATGTGCTGGCCTACTTGTAGGCGCATAACTGGCACAACATACAATTTCTCTTAGGCTCAGATCAAATACAAATCAAACAGAGTGGTTAACAAGTGGTCGATATGGAGCATTCAAAGAAGAAGAATCTCTAAAGTCAGAGAAGACATGTCTGTATGGCAAGGAACACTGATAAAAGGAAAGCAGGCGTTCTCGCAAAGATCAGTCAGAAACGTCACACAAAGAAGTATGGACATTATAAAAACTCCCTGTTACACATATGTCAATATAGAATCAGAGAGATAACCACCTAATTGAAATGAAGGTTATGTGAGACAAGCATGCAGGGCTGTCTGCAGGATAGTGAGAGAAGATATGGCAACCAACATAGCTTGGGTACAGTGAGAGCAAGAGCATTGAGGTTGCTGTTGCATTGAAGGACGGGGCACATATGAACTTGTCCAATGTGTGAGTATGTTGATCTGAAGAAATGAACTGAACAGATTACAGTTATAGTGGCTTTAAATCTTCAAGGTAGCCCGTCTGCCCAGCGTGTTCAGTAGGCTGGACTACGGGTGACTATCCCTCCGTGTGTGCGGGTTCAATTCCGGGGAATGGCAGAAAAAGCCACAGATTCTCCAGATTTACGGTGTTGTGGCACCGAACCGAAGGGTTACGATGTCCATGACACCGAGCGGAAGAGCTTTCAGCTCAAGTGCTTCTGGATCGACAAAAAAATCTTCAAGGTATTAAGTGGATGTATTGTCCTGAACCTGCATGAGTTCCCTGTAATAAGCAAGCTGACATGCTTGCTCTGAAAGTGTCTCTAGTGTGCATATTTGAAATGGATATGGTATGTCATGGAAGTCTTCCTGGACAAAGAAGAGGAAAAATATAGACATCAAACCCTATCTGAACGTTAGGAACTTTTGCTCATAAACAATATTATGTTTAGGGGGTCTCCATGGCTACACTATTGTCCTTGTATTTTGAAGGTTAGAATCCGGACCTCTTCTTTAAATAACTCTTCTCTGATCCTGTTTTGCCTTAGTGTCAGGATTAAAAGACATTTCTAAAATGGGTGTTTGTGTCCGCCTCATAAGCTAACTTATTTTGATTGTCCACCTTTTGCATAGATTACCTTTTGCTTTGTATCCACTGTATCTGAGTACCTTTTCCCTTTGAGGCCTACTGTCTGTCAGTTTATGTGTCTAAGCCATTTAATTTATTGTGTCTTGATGAAGTTCAATACTAAGGTTGTATCCCCTTTTTTACTGATGACTTCATTTCTGATCCTGAGCCTCTTCTTGAGACTCCCACTCCCAGCCCTCTGCTTAGAAACTTCATCTTTGTTGTGACTACTTTTTCTTTCATTTGATGTCAACATCCAGGTTTGCAACTGATAGCATTAACTCAACGGGACTGCAGAGCCGATATATCGGTTCAGAGTAATGTTCATGTTGTTGCAAAACCGATATATCGACTTTTGGATGTATGCTCACAAAAACGAATGTGTCGAATGTATCTTCACAACAGACTAAGCTTTACTGAAGTTTTAAAAAAATTTAAGATATGGTTGTCTGCTCGTTGGCAAACAGCAATTTATTCAAGAGTTCCCCGGTGATGTTTCATTCAGTGCCTTCGCCCATAACATTGGATAAAATTAAAATAAATAAAAATTGTAACTTTCAAATCGAGTTTTTGACTTTCACTTTGAATTGATTACTTTCAACTAACAACTTTGAATATAAAAGTCAAATTTGGAGAAAAGAAATATCCCATGGACGACAGGTCGAAAGCTGTTGAAAATGGAAAAGACTATCAAATGTGAGAATGGATTTTATTGGCATTCATTACCTTGTAGGAAGAAATAAACGTGCGCTACAAGCTCCGTTAATAAGCAGTGATATTTTTGTAGGTCGCATGGAGCTAAACAGCGAATTCGCAGCCATGTTTTATTAGAAGACAATGATGTACGAATAGTAACTGTTCGATACTCGAATACGTACTACTGTCAGGAATAAAAGGTTCAATAGCACCTCTGGAAAAGTATTCGTTACTTTACCACTACTATATTACTAGCTTGCGAAGCCGTCACGAGAAAGGTTTGCCGCAATAGATTCAAGTCAAAATCTGCCCTTGCCCTGATGTTCACTTCCCAATTATATTTCCGTCACATTAATTTGATAAATTTGTGTAGCTAGTTCCGATAACTTTGACTGGTCGCAACTATTGCGAATCATTTCGAATAGTAATCATTGCTATCGAATATCTACATGACTTACTTGACATGACTTACTCCTCTCCGCTCCTCGTGGAGCATAGGACCTCAAAAGCTGTTCGCCACTCTTCTCGTTCTCTGGCTGTTCTCTTTATGGTCTCCCAGGACAATTGAGCACTCTTCAGTTCCTCAAGAAGACATCATTTCCAGGTCTGTTTAGGGCGTCCTTTTTTCGTTTTCTTTGCGTGCTCCACTCAAGTGCTTGCTTTCTTTTTCTCGTGATCGTTCTTCACGGCCAATTTTATCATTCTTTTGTGATATATAATTGGTCCTTTGACAAGAACACATTGATCTACATTGAACGATTATGCGCCCATGGTGACTAGGCCCGCCCACCCGGTTTCAGCCAGCTTTTGATTTACTAGGGCAGCTTTCCCTAGGGTACGATCCTTTCTGCCGACTATTTCGACCCGGATCTTCGCCTTTTCGATCAGCTTTGCCGTATATTTGGGCTTTGGGACCTACGCCAAACAGTGAGTTACTACTGTTATACCCTTTCTGACTGTGAGGTAGTTCCGGATTAGGAACTTATTAGGGGCTTATAAGCTTGTCCTCGGACGGCGTCTTACTCGTATAAAACACCGTGTAAAGTGTCGGCCTTCGCCAATGTTCGGATCCGGACAGCCTGTCAGATCTTTACATTGTCGATCTTTACAGGCGCGTGTCGGTACTTAGCAATTTGCATTTTCTACTTCGCATTTTCCCCAGCCTCGGGAAACACCGGACTGGGACCAAGCACAAATAATGTAGAGGGTCGTTTCAATCGGCGCTAGCAACGCAAGTGAGATTTTACTCTCGCCACCATCACCCACCCCAGTTCTTCCGGAATGTTAGTTGTGACTGCAACAGTACCTTGCCCGGTTGCCCCAAGGCTGGCATTTATGTTAGGTATCACCCACCTCAGTTCTTATGGGAATGTTTTAAACCCTAGTTGTTATCACGAAAGTAGCTGGCACGGTTTTTCCAGGGAGACAGTTTCGTTATGCACTAAAACGCAATTTTATGTTTTGCGCTTGGCCAACCTTGCCCAGTAAGTGTATCTGCGCTAAGTCACCGATACAGAGTCAGCTGCAAACTTCCCTCGTACAGACGACACGAGGGTAGACTTTTATTCGTTACGCATCTATCTTATTTATTCTTGCCCCACAGCTGGCAATGTTTGCCCCTCCTCAAGGCTTCTGGTTTCGTCCTATGTGGGCCCACGTTTCGTCACCGGATGCACCTCTCATCCTTTCCAGTTCACTTGTACCCTAATCTCCCCATCGGTAGAGAAACTGGTAATTGTGACGGGACCTTTAATTTACACTTCGAGCTTGTGTACGGAGACTCTTGCTCCGAAGATGGCAATTTGCATTCGGCCCTTACTCCCGGGGAGTAGGGATTCTACCAGAGACATTTCGCTGCTGTTTCTTATTTTTCGGGAACTTGGGCATTATTTTGTTGGACTTCGGCCAGGAGATTCGTGCATTTTGTTCGTATGAACCTGCATTGCTTTTTCGTACTTGCACTTCTACCATTACCAGTAGTTCTTCCCGATCCCTGCCCCCATTAGCCAGACCGGAACCAAAGTCTGTTTCCAGGGTCACCACGTGGATGTAGGGGACAGGGTTTTGGTAAGTGCCCCTTCACTAATCCTGGCGCATGTTGCCGCCATGCGCCGTTGACCCCAAGTGCTTGTCTAGTGACACTCGACTGTGTCTTCCGTAGGGAATATCTAGTGTCCATTCCCAGATGGAGTTGGCTGTCCACTCTTGCCGTTAAGCGTAGGGATGGGAGTTTTAATTTGCTTTCTAGTGCTAGATGAGTCGCCCTTGTTGTGTTATTATCATCAGGTGCCGTGCCGGTTGGCGTAGGCGATCATGGATCTTCACAAATCTCTATCTTTGGTGTTTGCTATCAATTCAGATGTTGACGCTCTACTGTGCCATGAAGTCAGGCTATCTAAAATTTTCTCTCTGTCTTCCCTGTCTCGTCTATCATGTTGTGTTATATTCGTGTTTATGTAGCGTGGTCTTGATATTGTCTATCCATCTTTTTCTTGGTCTTCCCTTAGCTCTAGTACCTGATCTCTTTTTATTGTATGCTGTTATTTGTGGTTGGTTGTATTTCATGTTCATTAAATGTCCAAACCACTGCATTTGTTGTCTTTCGATGTATTCGGTGCATGAGTTATGCCCACTCTGCTTCTGATGTCCTCATTTCGTAATCTTTCCTGGTGACCCACACTGCCTTTCTCAAGCATTTCAACATAAGTAATCATTAATCGTTATCAATACTTTGCATTGCTTTGTAATCAAATCAATAAATAATCGTTACATGAATTCGTTACGCAGCTTATATTCCATAATTTTAAATGAGTGAGCTTTCCTTCTCCTTAACTCATCATCATCAGGTGCAGTGCCGGCTGGTGTAGGCTATCATGGATCTCCACAACTACGAGACAGATTTCAAACAAGATATGGACACTACACTTCAGGAGAGTATCAGAATAATACTTTGCATTCAATAAATCAAGTGCCATGTCTGTCGGCGTAGGCGATCATGTATCTCCACAACTCTCTCTGCTAGTAATCAGTTCTGTCGTCGATCTTGTGTCGAACTATGATGTCAGGCCATCCAACATCTCCCTCTGTCTTCCATGATCTCTCCTTCCTTGAATTTTACCTGTTCTAAACCTTCTCTTCGCAATATATACCCGAATAACCTTGATTGTCGGATTCTTGTTCTTTTGATAAGGTTTCTGTGTGTACTGCAGTTCCATATATATATATACTGAATGTATGTACAGGCCTGATTTAAAACCTCCTCATTTGTTTTCCTCGCTGTCCATGGAATTTTCAGCATTTTTCTGTTGCATTGCTTTGCAAAAATTAGTAGAGAGAATATGGTTGATTTACTTGGACGTTAATGAGAAATGATACAAATGGTCGATGTATACAATCATATTATGATTATAGCAAACCTACATTTGTGTAGCCGATTTCGTATGTTTACAATTTTGACTGTCAGAGACTTAAATTTTCTAAAATTTAGCAACATAAATTTAAATGTTTATTTTAAAGTTCCAAGAAATAAAACAACTACTTCTAGTATGAGGATGGAGGTTGAGGCGTTACTGCTGCCCTCCATTGGATTTCTGGGACTTCATTTACTGGGGCAGTTGTTGTATCTGACTCTCAGTCGATGCTTCACAAGATCCAGAAGGGCAGGTTTCGGTATGAGTGGATGTCGTCTATAGAAGTTTCTAACCTCCAGCGGCTTACGTGGATATACTGTCCTGGGCATGTGGGTGTTTACGGTAATGAGAGAGCGGACAGGCTTGCATCAACAGCATCGATTGTTGGGGAGTTGAATATGGATAAGGGGGATATTCTTCGGTCTCTTCGCGACTCTCTGTTGGATGAGGACACTAAAATCGATGTTGAATCGATCAAGCGATTTAAGCAGTTTGGAGTTACCCGTTGTTCAAGTCGAACTGGATGCCTGAGAGGCAGAGTGAGAGTGTGTTTAATCAGCGAGCCACAGGAACCATCAGTATACATACTCTTCTATATCTGTTGGGGAGACTGAGCACTATGGGTCTGCCCGGAGTGCAATGACGTCAGTTTAGTAACCAGTAACCAGTAAGAAATAAAACGAAATAAGGAATAATAGATAGTTGAATCTTCCTTGCACATTACCAGTTCAAGAGCCAGGATTATATAAAAACCCAGACCGGGAAATCATATTTTCAACTTTTGTTTTCTGTTCGGAAATTAAACAGAAACATTACAAGGAAGGTAAGAATCGCCACAATTAAATATCTACCTGCAGAAATCTGAAGAACGGTGAGCACAATGGATCCGCGACAATTAAGTCGTTTGCAGGAAGAGCAAAGGAAAGCCATGAGCGAGACTAGTGGTAAAATTGAACAGATGTAAGTTTAGTTCACGTTGTTAGTGTTAGAACTTACTTAAGACTTAGTGTACAGTAAGTTGAGTAAGTTACTGAGTAACACTGTACTGTACACGTAACACGTTACACTGTAGAGTGTATAATTTATAGTATACAAAGGTAGAGTTCGTGGGTCACAGATTAAAGCAAAGCTGCATTTTGAGTTTCTCAAGTTTCTGTCAATTCTGTGCCTTTCAGTTTTCAGCCAGACATCTGATTTACAGTGATTTCAGCATCAGCATTTTTGGACCAGGTCTGCCTTCCCTCTTTAATCTCTTCAATCGTTTTGTTTATACTAGCCATCCCCACTCTTATTTATAGTTATTTTTTGGGGATCCAGTAGTCGAATTTACAGGTTTACGTTGTGGTGCATTTGCATAGAGAATGTTCTCTACTTCTGGGTTTTAGGGGTAGGTACGTGCAGCACAAGTCACAGAGTGCAGGGCATCGGAAGAGTTGGTGTGGAACAGTTTCTTGTGAACAGTCACACAGACAACATTGTGGGACAATATTTGATTGAATGCGATATATGTATACATTCAGGGGCAGATACCAAGTCCTAAGATGGATACAATGATTTGTAGAGGAAGTAGGTAGAGAGGATGCAGGGAAGCTATTTATTTTCAGTATTAGGGAAGACTGCAGTAAAACTATGTAGCAATGGCGAAACATGTAAAAACAAAGTACTATTGTTTTTGTACTTTGTAAAACTACAATTTACATATTTGGGTAGTAAAGTGTAAAAAATGGAGACATGATAGAAATAAACTCTCGTATTGCTATAGCAGCTAGTGCCTTCACTAAATTAACGAATATCTGGCAATCTCAAGACCTTAGTATATGCACAAAAGTTAAATTATTTAGGGTATGTGGGATTCCTGTACTGACCTACGGTTGTGAAAGTTGGAAATCAACAAAGAAAATTGATAAGAAACTGGACAGCTTTGAGAATAAATGTCTCGAAAATTATTAAAAGTAAAATGGAGTGATTTCGTTTCTAACAACACAGTGAAAGATAGAACACACCAACAACCCATATCAAATATTATAAGGAAATGAAGGTGGAAATATTTAGGTCATGTTCTTAGATCAGCCATAATGTTCATGATGTTCATAAATCTGCCATTAAAAATTGAGAAACAACAAAGCGGTTGGTGATGATAACATCTCTGGAGAAATGCTCAAAGCAGCAGATGATAACAACTTACAACATATACTCCAACTTATAAATGAAATCTGGCAAAATGAATCCCCACCACAACAGTGGAAAGATGGTATTATTTTCAAATTACCTAAAAAGGAGATTTGTCTGATTGTAATAACTGGCGTGGGATCACCCTACTGTCAGTGCCAGGAAAACTTTTTGTAGCATGTTACTCGAGAGACTGAAAAAGTCTATAGATGAAAGGCTAAGAGAAGAACAAGCAGGGTTTAGACCAAAACGAGCATGCATAGATCACATCTTCACACTAAGAGTAATCATTGAAGAGTTCGTAGAATTTCAATCGAATTTAATCATCAACTTTGTTGATTTTCAGAAAGCGTTTGACAGTATTCACCGTCCTACGCTTTGGAAACTACTCAAAAACTATGGTTTCCTGCTAAATTCATCATCATAAAATCCTTCTACAGTGAATCGCGCTGCAGTGTAAGAACAGATTTCGTTAACTCTGACTGGTTCCCAGTGGAAACAGGAGTGAAACAAGGCTGCGTCTTATCGCCAATGCTCTTTGGAATAGCAATTGACTGGGTCATGCGAAAATGCACCAATAACGCAAATATGGGCATCAAGTGGGTTGATAAAATTTTAGAAGACCTTGATTTTGCCGACGATATAGCCCTTTGAGTTCATCACATCAAGATATTCATATGAAAACATACCTTCTCCAAAATATCTCAGGACAAATTGGTCTCCAAATAAACACCACAAAAACAAAAATTGTTGACCTTACCAGCAGTCCAGAAAATATTCAACTAAAAACTACACTCTTGAAAAAGTCAAAAGTTTTACATACCTAGGGAGTATGATGTCATCTACGGGGATACAGCGCCAGAAATTCCACACAGAATCGCATTGGCATCAAGTGCTTTTAACAAATTGTCAAATATATGGAAGTCCAATTCACTCAGCAAGCACTTAAAATTAAAGATCTTTAACTCTTGTGTGATTCCAGTATTAACTTATGGATGCGAGAGTTGGAAAGCAACAAAAGCTCTAGAAAGAAAATTAGATAACTTTGAGAATAAATGTCTTAGAAGAATACTGAACCTCAAATGGTCAGATTTCAGACCCAATACACAAATAAGACAAGAGACCAAGCAAGAAAATGTATCAAATTTTATAAGAAAGCCCCGCTGGAACTACATCGGCCACACACTTAGAATGGATGAGAGAAGACTCCCTTACCAATCCCTCATATGGACACCAGAGGGAAAAAGAAAACGAGGAAGACCAAGAGAGACTCTGCGTAGAACCATCACCAGAGAAGGCTCAACGATGGGCCTAGTAAACATTAAAGACTTAAAACAAATAGCAACGAACCGCGAGACATGGAGAGCTATGACCTCTGCCCTATGCGCCCCACAGGCCCAAGAGGAAAGACTAACTAACTTAGATCAGACGAAAAGAGACTAAATCGACAAGTCCTTATGTGATCACCAGTTGGGAAAAGAAAACGTGGAAGACCAAAGACCACTCTTCAAAGAACCATCCAACAAGAAAGTAAACTATTGGGATGTAAAACCATACAAGATCTGCAACTGCTAGCAACGAACCGCATCACATGGAGATCTAAAACCTCTGCCCTATGTGCCGCCTTTGGCACGAAAGGAACAAACTAACTAACTAACTAAAACTACAATACTTTGTTTTTATATGTTTCGATGAAGTTATTTACCATTTTTTTTTACCATATTCAAACATTTTAATTGAAAAATGTTGATTTTCCTAGGAAACAATTCAAAGAAGATTATAGAGCCCTGCAAGACAGACTAAAAACATTGCCAGACAAAGTTACTCACAGTGTGATGGTATGTTGTGTTATTTTTATTCACTTTTTTCAGTGCACATACTTACTGCTTACTTCATTTTCTTAAACTTTAAACTCTTCTGTTAGGTCGAAGTTTGGATGTGCATGTTTTACAAAGTAAGACCATAGCAGGTGACAAAAAACCAAATCAGAAACTCTATATTTTTCTTTAGTTATAGTTTCATTTGTTATGCTTAGTTTTCTACTAATAATATCTTTTGTTTTCGGTTTTCTGTTCATTATTATTCATAGTTATTTTTACATATACTCCTGCCTGCCGGCTCTCCCCTTCCTTCTACCCTTCCTTCCACCCTCCTATCTGTCTATCTTTCTTTTTCTTTCCTCCTTTTGCTTGAAATATTGAATATATATTTAATATTGTGTAAACTTCATTGTCTTTTGTAAATCACACTTTTTTTTTCTAACGTTGTTTGACTAGACCAGTAAATTTGTCTTTGTATATCATATTCAGGCCGCCAGTGGTTACCGGCCAAATTTGGGTGTAAAGAATAGAATCACTGTTACCTGCCAAGCATGTCGTAAGAGGCGACTAAGAGGTTTGGCTGAAATCGATGCACATGTCCTAAACGTGTAGAAGTCTATGCGTTTAGGGGCCTACCAAACCAATGTGCAACGATACACGTTCTTGGCAAAGATCAAACATATCACAAGAGTGATTAAAATTGGTGGTAAAGAACGAACGCCAAGAAGAAGAAGAGTATTCAGGCTAGTCTTGAAGTATGTGATCTGCAGTGGGATGCCTGTCCACTAGAAAATTGTAAAGAAACTCATTTACATCCATCATAAATGTTGAGAATCCGTTTATCAGTGAAATACCCATATTTCTACTGACCATCAACACCAATGTAAAATTACACAAACTGTTTTATTTCTATGTTTCTCTGGTACCCAAATGAGGCTGGGTTGACATGAGAGCAATTACAGTCTGAAAAAAATTCTTCCCAGAACCCTGACCACTAGTCTAAAAAGCAAGTTTACTAACAGCTACACTATTGCCGCTCACAGTTCTACCATTTATCGTAGCAACAAAAAAAAACCATTCACACAGGGCTTTCTTTGTAATGAAATGCAACGTGTAAAAACTTGGTTTTAATGTTCATCAACAAAGAGTTTATTTTAATTGTGTGCACAATAACTGACATGTTTATATATTTTTCTTGCAATACAGGTTCCATTTGGAAAACTGGCCTTCATGCCTGGTCATTTAGTTCATACAAATGAAATCCTAGTACTATTGGGAGACAACTGGTTTGTTGACAGATCGACTAAACAAGCAGCAGATATTGCAGGCAGAAGAATTAAAGGTCATTTTTATTTGTTTGGGTATTCAATAATAGTTATTCCTTTATATGTTATAATATTACTGAACAACTAAAATGCACACAAATCAGGAAATTTGGCATTTAAAATCATTTGGCAGCTGTCTGTCGCTACCTGGATTTTTTGTTTGTAAAATTTTAGTTATCCTTCTGTAAAAAGTTATGTCTTGTTTGATCTTCTTGTTTGTTCATTTTAAACACCTTTGATATGTTTGATCTTGGAACATGTTTATGCACATTGTTAGCCTAAAGATACTTCCGTTGAATGTGCCGATTTGCAAATCCTTAGTGCCTCGCAGATGCAGGTAAAGGGTTCATCTACCCATTGGGCTGTCCAGCTCTGTTGATAATGGGAAATTGCAATTATGCCTGTCTCATATAGGGGCCTAATGGTGAAGTCATGCTCTGCAATCCAGATTACAAAGAATGGTTAATTTGGTTGATAAGAATGAATGAAAAAAATGGAATAGGTTCTTGGTCAGTTTTGGTTCAATATCCCTGACTTGTCATCATATTCACCATGTCTCAGCCCTTTGTGAAAGATTTAAAAATAGACAAAATTAAGACTTTAGTTATTATAATCTTCGCCGAGTGGTTACCGGGCTCAAATTTGGAGTGTAAAGAATAGAACCACTGTTACCTGCCACGCATTTCGTAAGAGGCGACTAAGGAGGTTTGGTGTCCTAATCGGATGCAAGTGTCCTAAACATGTAGAATCTATGTTTTAGGGCCTACCGAACCAATGTGCAACGTATACACGTTCTTGGCAAAGATCAAACATATCACAAAGAGTGATTAAAATTGTTCGTAAAGAACGAACGCAAAGAAGAAGATGAAGATTATAATCTTCTTTGTGTTAATTATATCTTTGACAGTTAGTAATATTTCACAAAATGCTGCTTGTAGTTAAAGCCTTATTATATTTTTCACAGAACTGGATAAGAGTTTGGATGATTTGAAAGCTCAGCAGAAGTTATTAGAACCTCGTTTTGACTTCACGTCGGAGCTGCAGGCAGAAATACAAGTAAGACATAATGGACTCGCCCGATTGGTTACTGGGGCCCAAATTGGGGTGTAAAGAATAGAACCACTGTTACCTGCCACGCTTGTCGTAAGAGGCGACTAAGGAGGTTTGGCTGAAATCGGATGCATGTGTCCTAAGTGTGTAGAAGTCTATGTGTTTAGGGGCCTATCAAACTAATATCCAACGTATACACGTTCTTGGCAAAGATCAAACATATCACAAAGAGTAATTAAAATTGGTCGTAAAGAACGAACGCAAAGAAGAAGAAGAAGATAGAATGGACTGTGTACTGTGGTACAACCATTCTCAACCTTTTTTCCCCCATCGCATTACGTCTGAGATGATTTCTATATCAGTAATATACTTTTGTACAGACATTTAGTGAGTGGTGGTTTATTTGTTGCAATTTTTCATTTATTGGTTGCTGAACTGATGTCATAGTATTCTGGGCAGACCCATGGGTGCTTAGTTTCCCCACCTCAGATGTTGAAGGGTATGCATACTGATGGTTCCCATGGCTCACTGGTTAAACGCATTTCTCATTTTGTTTCTTATGCGCCTGTGTGGTGCCGAGGTCAGGAAGGGTAGCAAAGAATAGTACTATGCTACCCAAGAAATGTGACCTACAAGGCATGTCGTAAGAGACGACTGATGTAGGACCTAGGAAGCTACCTAGTTAATAAAAAGCATAGCAAAATCGGATGTGCTGGCAAACTGTAGGCGCACAACGCACAATTGCTCTTAAGCTCAGATCACATACAAATCACACAGAGTGGTTAACAAGTGGTCGATATGGAGCATTCAAGAAGTAGTTTCTTGGGTATCCAGTTGTATGGCGAGGACACTGATAAAAGTTAAAGCAGGCCTTCATGCAAAAATCAATCAGAAGCGCCATATGAGGTGCCCTGACTATGTCCGAATTCATAGCAGTCAAACGCAAGCAAAGAAAAAGGGTATCAGTTCTGCTTGCACAAAGTGTAATTCCAAACAAAATAAGAAAACAAAGATCAGAATACTAAGAAGATGCATATTCCCAGTGACAACCTATGGGTGTGAAACATGGACATTTAACAAGGTATTAGAAAAATATATGTACTTTTGAAAATAAGTGTTACGGAAGTAAGTGTTTCTGGATAGATCTATTTGTTCTCTTCTCTATCCATGGTATACGGAGGACTGTTCTGTAACACATATTCAAAAGCATATGTTTTTCCTCTACCTTATTAAATGTCCATGCTTCACAGGTTCTTATCAGTTATATGAGGACTATCATCATAGCACTCCGGACATGTCCATAGGTGCTCCGATCTCGCCTCAGCAAATCCAGCAGCGCCAGCGGCCCAACACGCCAGTTCGATGTTGATTAATCATTCTCCTTGCATATTTAGTATGTCATTCTTTCGGCTGCACCAATATTGACACCTATCTCTCAATCTGGTCAGCGAGTGGGATTCACAGCCCTGAAACTCTCTGTTCGGAAAGACTCTCTCAATGCGTGAAGAATGTCATTTCAATCCATGGAAGCTCCCTCTGATATTGTAGCCAAGCCAGCCAATCTATCAGCTCGCTCATTACCCCTAACTCCTGCATGCCCAGGGACAAAAATGAAGGTGATTTCTCTGATCATTGTCCGTACTACTACCTCCACCCAGTTGCGTCTCACCATTCCTGATTTGACTTATTCATATACAGCAGGTATACCTCGCTGTCCAAAAGTATTGTACTCCTTTTAAACACATTGCAAAAAGGAAATGATGTAAAGTGAAAAAAACAATTACTATTAATTGATATGGAAAAACTGATTAAGATTCTCTTACCAACCAGTAGATTACAGGCTCAAATTTGGTGTAAGAATAGAACCACTGTTACCTGCCACGCATGTTGTAAGAGGCACTAGGGAGGTTTGGCTGAAATCGGATGCATGTGTCCTAAGCGTGTAGAAGTCTATGCGTTTAGGGGCCTACCAAACCAATGTGCAACGTATACACATTCTTGGCAAAGATCAAACATATCACAAAGAGTGATTAAAATTGGTCGAAAGAACGAACAAAGAAGAAGAGATTCTCTTACCAAGTAAAAATAAACTCACATATCATACAATTCTTTTCTTATTTTTATACATTTAATTCCCGACAACCACTTATACATTCTGCATTGTGATTGTTTAATTTGAGTCAATGAACATAGCAATTAACTGCAATATTTGCCCATTTGGACGAAAACACTTAAAAAAATTTTGCCCTGACCCGGTAGTGCTGCAACGGGTGACCCAGGTACGATTGAAGGATGTAAACCATTCTGAAGTCTTCATGAAGTGTCTTCATTCTTTTGAATAAGAGCTGCTAGGAATTTGTTTAATTGAGTTGCCTATTAGCTATATAAAGAACATCTGTTATCAGCAGCAATTATATTCTCAAACTTCAGGGTCTCGGAGATGTCAAGGAGATTATAGAGGAATATGAGGATGTCAAGGAAAAGCTTTGGGATGGTAAGACATTTTTATACAGTCTTTACTGTTACATCTTAACATTTAGTCCTTTCTTTCTCGAATCCTGTTTGCCTCACAGCGTCAGGTCAGAAAGAGATTTCTAAAACGGGCCCTAGTATGCGCTTTGTAAATAGTCTCTTCATCGCCTCTGTTATCTCTGAGGTCCATCTTTTGTGTGGCCGGCCTTTTGCTTTGTACCCATTGTATCAGAGCAGCATTGCTCTTTGAGGTGCACTGTCTGATGGTAATCTGCTCATGTGACCGAACCATTTAATTTGTTGTTTCTTGATGAAGTCTAGTACTGATGTTGTACCCACTTTTTTCCTGTTTAATAATTGATTAAATGTTTGAAGGGGTTTTTTGAAGCAGAAGGATTGACTTCATTGTACTCGGTTTTACCCCATATGGCTCGGTCTCTCTCCTCATAAATGGCATGCCACCTGCCGAGAGTATTGCATGAACTCCATAGCTCCTGCAATAATCCTAGGGGTCTCTGGAAAAATATGCACCCGGAACAGAACATTGTACTCCAGATTCAAACTCACGACCTTCTGCATTTCGACCTTCGAGGCAAGGGCGTACAATTAGCAACAGAGACCCCTGATTAAATGTTGTACCTCACAAGATAGAAGTTGTATCTTGATGTTTAGTAATTGATGGAATATTATACTTCAAGAGATGGAAGTTGTATTTTAATGTTTAGTTATTGATGGAATGTTGTAGATATTGTACTTAAGAAGATAGAAGTTGTATGTTAATGTTTAGTTATTGATGGAATGTTGTAGATATTGTACTTAGAAGATGTGTATGTTAATTCTATTATTGATGGAATGTTGAGATATTGTACTTAGAATAGAAATTGTATGTTAATGTTTAGTTATTGATGGAATGTTGTGATATTGTATTTAAGAAGATAGTTGTATGTTAATGTTTAGTTATTGATGGAATGTTGTAGATATTGTATTAAGAAGATGGAAGTTGTATTTAATGTTTAGTTATTGATGGAATGTTGTAGATATAGTACTTAAGAAGATAGAAGTTGTATGTTAATGTTTAGTTATTGATGGAATGTTGTAGATATTGTACTTAAGAAGATAGAAGTTGTATGTTAATGTTTAGTTATTGATGGAATGTTGTAGATATTGTATTTAAGAAGATAGAAGTTGTATGTTAATGTTTAGTTATTGATGGAATGTTGTAGATATTGTATTTAAGAAGATAGAAGTTGTATGTTAATGTTTAGTTATTGATGGAATGTTGTAGATATTGTACTTAAGAAGATAGAAGTTGTATGTTAATGTTTAGTTATTGATGGAATGTTGTAGATATTGTACTTAAGAAGATGGAAGTTGTATGTTAATGTTTAGTTATTGATGGAATGTTGTAGATATTGTATTTAAGAAGTGATTTAACAAGTAGTTGATGTAGAACAAATGAAAAAGACTCTAGGTTTATTGAATCTTCTGGTGACTCTTTCTAATTGGTAGGTTCTAGAGCTTTCTTTCAAATTCCAGAGAGCCACTTGACTAATAGGGACATTGAGTGCAATACCATAAGCTGATGTTAAAAGTGCTGTTAACTTTAGAAGGAGATTTTGCCGTGACTCAGACCATTTTACAGCAGAGATCATGTTGATCTTTGCTTTTTTAGCCAGAGAGGGTTACAACGTCCAGATTAGACTTACATGGATCTACTGTTCTGGATATGCAGATGTTCGCGGCAGTGAGAGAGCGAACAGGCTTGTGTCTACGGTATTGAGTGTCAGAGAGTTAAGAATGGATAACAGGGATGTTTTTTGGTCTCTTAGCGACCACCTGTTGGATGAGGACACTAAAATTGATGTTGAATTTATCCAGCGATTTAAGGAGTTTTGAATTACGCATTGTAAAGTAAAACTGGATGCCTGAGGAGCAGAGTGAGAATTTTGTTTAACCAGCGAGCCACGAAAACCATCAGCATTTACACCCTTTGACATCTGTTGGGAGAGACTGAGCACATATGGATCTGCCCGGAGTGTTATGATATCGGTTCAGTAACCAATAACCAGTGCTTTAGCCAATTGAATCTGTTTCACAGGCACATTACAATAAATTGAAGCAAGATCTTGACTTGTGTATTTGCTGATCCTGACTTCTCGTGAGAAATACAAGTTGTTTTCCTCTTTTTTCTAATCATGTTTTGCTTCACAGTGTCAGGATAAGGGGAGATTTCTAGAACAGGCTTTTGTGTGCGCTTCATAAATAGTTTTTCACCTCTGTTATTTCTGAGGTCCACCTTTTGCATGGACAGCTATTTGCTTATCCACTGTATTGTGGTAGCATTGCTCTTTGTGGTGCACTGTCTGTTAGTAATCTGCTTATGTGGCTGAACCATTTAATTTGTTGTTTTTGATGAAGTTCAGTACTGATGTTGTACCCACTTTTTTCCCGATGTCTTTATTTATAAATCGGTTTCTTCTTGATACTCCCAGCATTCTGCCTAGACACTTCATCTCTGCCATGCCTAGTTTTCTTCTATCCTTTGATGACAGCGTCCAGGTTCGGCACTAATAGCATAATGTGGGGAGAAAGATTGCGTTGTACAATGCTCTTTTAGTGTTCATGGTAACATGTTTGCATTTCAAAATCAATATTTTGACAAGTAAAATGCATCTGTAAATCAGACCTGCTCATATTTTTGTTTATAATGTCTGTTACTTAAAGTTGACTTTCATATGATATATAATGTTTTACAGAGCAGCATCGTAAAAGTGTACAAAGATACCATGAGGAATTAAAAAGAAACTCTCAGGGAAAGAAAGAAGTCAACAAGCAGGAGAAAGATACTTCTTCTCCCTGGTCACGACTTGATGAGCTGGAGAGACAGGAGACTGTAAGAGGAGAATTAGACAAGTGAGTTGTCTCAGTTTCTCTTTTTCTTCTGTTTCTAGTTTTAGTTTAGTCGTAGGATCATCATCACTACACGTCGCACCAATTAGTCCGGCGGTTCCCAAACTTTCATTACGCGGACGTCCTTTTAATATATTTTGCTGTCGCGACCACCAAAAGTTTCTATATATGGAAATGGACAGGAATTAATTATATGTGTGTTACAATAGTAAACAATGTCTGCAATTTAATATTTTTATAATGAAAATCGTGGCATATCCTAAAGGACGTAGCCATCAACCACAGTAAACGAGTCGTTGATTTTCTAGGCACCACTTATACGTTCAGTAGTTTGCCATTGCTTTCTGAACAGTGAGGTCTATTTTTACCTTTGATAAAAATCCCATGGAAACGGATTTGCTTCCAAACTTGCCCACCGTGGGGTTTGAACCAGGTACGCTAGGGTTCGTGATCAAGCTCACTACCGCTTGAGTTAGACGCTCACATTTTAATAAACAACAAAGAAAACATTAGGCCTATATTTAGGCTTAAAATTTATTTTTATGTTTGAAATGTCAAAGATCATAATATTTCTTCAAACGCTGGAGGACCCCTGTGAGTACCTAGCTGAACCCCAGTTTGGGAAACGCTGAATTAATCCATAAGTGCTTCGATCTCGTCCTCAGTATGTCTCTCAGAGTGTGGCGACTAACGACACTGGTTCTGTGTTGGTTAACTATTCTTCTTTGGCTACCAGCATAGTGTTCTTGTCTAGCTACACCCCATTTGATTTGGAATTCTTGCAGTCTGGTTAGTGTTGTAGATTCACCACTATTACTTGAATCATGTACACTTCCTCTCTCCCTTAGGAATTTTATTATATCTTTTTCTTCTGTGCTCGCCATTGAACCACACTTTTTGACCCCTTTCTGTGACCTTTATGTAGTTTGAACCAAAGATTAGGAATACACTGTGCTCCTGGTTTACAGCATTAACTAAAAAGCAGCTGTTTTTTTTCCCATTCCCCATAATTCAGGCGTAATCATGAAACCTAATAGCACCTCTAACAGATTTTTGCTTAAAGACTTGCTTTCCTTATCACTAGGGGCATTTGCCATTCAGGTGAGTCTAACTCAGACTTCAGATGTACTTGTAATTTAGATCCCCAAGTAAAGGATCAGGGTTTCCTGTAGCCCAACAGCGGGACCTGACCACTAGCACAGCATGTTATCATCTTTGCTTGTGAGGGGGACTGCCTAGAGTAGTTGATAGTAGCTCGGCCTGATAGCTGTGAGACGCCTCATAGCTCGGGTTCGAACCTACTGTTCGGCATTTGTTCGAGTCCCCTGGTCTTACTCAGGACGATAACGTGAGTACCTCTAAAGTCGGAGAAAATCTGCCTGTATGGCGGAATACTAATTACGAGTACATTGAGCACACGGCTGCCAGTGTAAGTAATTTACAATGTGCACGCTGCTGCCATTGTAAGAAATTGGAAAACTGATTTTCACGCAAAAATCAGTTTCAGAGATGAAACTTCGTCTAAGTTGAAAGCGAACGAAAGAAAAAAAAAGAGAAAAAAATCGTCTTTGCTAATGCGACCCCACAACTGCTGTTTTTTGCCCTTCGCCCAGCATATCCGTCTCTCAGCCGGCGATTTCTCCTAATTTTGTTTAACTCTTTCCACGCTTTAAGCCGCACACTGCGCCACGGCGGAAGTCCGTTGCACGCTTTAAGCCGCACACTGCGCCATAGAGTTGCTTCCCTTATAAGAAGTCTTTCTAGTTTTACTTCTACTATTTTACTTCTACTACTTTTAACCTTGTTATTCTATTAGGTTGTCAAGTTTTCTTCAATTTAATATATAATAATATATATATGTTTATTTATTGACGAGTAGTTGGGATCGTAATTTAAAAAAAAAATTTATTTTTTTACTTCCCTTGAATTAACTGCTTAAAAATTGAGGAAATAAATGGGCGTGGAAAGAGTTAAGACTCGAACTGTGGGATGGTGTTTGTCTTATCTGTCATCATCTGCCATAAATGTCCACTATCTTCTTAGTCATCATATGCCAATTTTCTTCAAGATAAGATACAACATCAGATTTGAGGATTCCCTATGAAGTCGGAGAAGGCAATAATGGGGGAGACTGATAATAAAGAAAGTAGGCCTTCACGCAAACCTCAGTCAGAAGCGCCATACAAGGCATCCTGACTACGCCTGAATTCATAGCGGTCGAAAGCAAGAAGAGGAAGGTATGCAGATAATGCATTATTGTTGAATAAAAAAGAAATTGCAAGAACTGATAGAAGAGGTCGCCCGTGTGGAGCCGGGGCCAGCAAGGGTAGCAAATAATGATACCACTGCAACCTACAAGGCATGTCGTAAGAGGCGACTGATGTAGGGCCCTAGGAAGCTAACCGAGTAAATAAAAAGCATCAGAGAAATCGGATGTGCGACCTACTCAGGGTGCATAACTGGCACAACTTACAATCGCTCTTAAGCTCAGATCACATACAAATCACAAAGAGTGGTTAACAACTGGTCGATATGGAGCGTTCGAAGAAGAAGAATATTTATTTAATTTGCTTGAAAATTGCTGTTGAATAACTTTGAATTGTGCTGTAAAGAAATAATTTGAGTCAATCATTAATTCTAGTGCCTTCTCTATTACTTAGTTTGTCAAGTGAAGAATCTTATGACGATGAGGAAAGTGAAAACAGTACAAAGGTCATTCAGAGAACTCCTCAATTGATGATAGAAAAGTGAACTGGGAAGATGATATGAAGGATAGTAAAAACAGCATAGAGGATGATGATAATGATGATAGTTATGATGGTTACACAGAAGAAGATGAAGAAAGTAATGAGGAGACAGAAGTCACTAAGGAAGCTTCTCGAAAGATTATCACCTTCACACATTCTCCAACTCCATCCATAACAGTAAGTTAATTATTATTCCAGGTTCTTCGTCTTCTTCTCTTCCACTATTTACTTCTTTATAGAAGTGTTGACTGGGGGCAATGTAGTGATCTTGTGTGTGCTTGTTCTAATGCACTTTGTAAGATGTTAGAAGTAAGTATGAAATGGGAAAGACATAACCGGTTGTAAATGAGATGAAATACTGCGGGGTTGGCATCTTGGGATTATGTGAAATAGGTGAAATGGTGAAGACAAACGTCTAAACACAGGAGAAACAATGCTGTTCTCAGACCATATAGAAGAAAATGCCCCCCATAGTGAAAGTGTGGCTTTAATGCTATCTTTTTCTTCTTCTGCATCTCACTAGATTGGGATTTCGGATTCTCTAATAAAGGCAGTCGTCTCAGATTATCGGCCACGCCATTCAGTTTGTCCTGGACGCTAGTGTAAGTGGGCCACCTCTTTCTTCTGAAGTCTACATTCTGGGGGCAGTTCTGTAAGATGTGTTCTGTTGTCATACTCGCCAAGTCACAGAGGTCATTGGTGCCTATTTTGAATTTATAATGTTATCTAAAGATGCGGAGAGTGCACTAATAAAGTGGGAAGCAGTGAGTCCTAGGATAAGCTGTTCAATCTTTTGTGTAGTTTTCCTCTTGCCTTGTACTCATTATACTTTTTTCAGTGTGACTCTCTGTGGTAGACAACGATACCAGCGCATTCTTGTCAGGTGTCCAAACCATTTAATCTGTTGTTCTTTTACGAATTGCATGACTGGTTTCACATCCAATCTACTTCTGATTTTTTCATTTCTAATTATGTCTCTTATTGTCACACCTTATTGTTTTACCAGGCACTTTAAGAAAAAATAAATATAATTAAATAATGTATGGTTGTGATGTGTGTTCAGTTACTTGTAAGTGTTTGTAACTATTCGTTACTTTGCAACAATTACTCGGTACTTGATACTTATTGCTTATCAATCATTACTTAAGTCATTGTTGATTATTTGTAATAATACTGAACTAGATATTTCTAAAATAATTTAGAAGTATTATAGTTAGAACACATTGTGAGAACTGGTAAAATCAAGGGTAGACGAGACAGAGGAAGACAGAAAATTTTGGATAGCCTGACTTCATGCCACAGTAGAGCGTCAACATCTAAGATAATAGCACGCCTGCCCAGCGTGTCCATAGTAACCTGCCCATTGTGTTTGTAGCGCGTTGAACAATGGGCGATAAGCCCTCTGTGAGTCTTTCTTTCTTTCTTCTTTCTTTCTGAATCCTGTATGCCTCACAGCGTCAGGTCAGGAAGAGATTTCTAAAACGGGCTAGTATGCGCTTCATAGATAGTCTCTTTCTCCCCTCTGTTATCTCTGAGGTCCATCTTTTGCGTGGCGCCTTTTGCTTTGTACCCATAGTATCGGAGCAGCATTGCTCTTTGGGGTGCACTGTCTGATGGTAATCTGCTTACGTGACCGGACCATTTAATTTGTTGTTTCTTGATGAAGTCTAGTACTGATGTTGTACCCACTTTTTCCTGATGTCTTCATTTCTCAACGGTCTCTTCTTGTTACACCCAGCATTCTGCGTAGACACTTCATCTCTGTTGTGACTAGTTTTCTTCTATCGTTTGTTGTCAGCGTCCAGGTTTGGGACTGGTAACATAATGTGGGGAGAAAGATTGTGTTGAACATTGCTCTTTTTTTGTTCATGGTGACGTGTTTGCATCTTAAAATTGGCACCATTTGCCCTATCATTTGATTTGCTTTGTTGCATCTGTGTTGAATTTCATTAGTTATTCTTCCATTTGCTGAAAAAATGCTCCCAGGTATGTGAGTGCTGGCTCAATTTCGCGGCTGGCAGAAAAGCCACAGGTTCTCCAGATTTACGGTGTTTGTGGCACCAAACCGAAGGGTTACGATGTCTATGGCACCGAGCCGAAGAGCCGAAAGCTCAAGTGCTTCTGGATCGGAGAAGAAAAAAGATAATAGCAAACACCAAAGACAGATTTGTGGAGATCCATGATCGCTTACGCCAGCCAGCATGGCACCTGATGATGAACTAATACTAGTGCTCTGTCACTTTAAGCTCTGTGTCACTTTAAAGTCTACGTCACTATAAGCTCTATATCTGCATATTTATCTGCTTCAAAAGATATTCTCATTGTATTATAAACATTTTTTTGTTATTTTAGTTACTCCATGCTCATGACGCGGAGGAATTAGTTATACAGAGCCCAGCTGATGTCTACAGACTCTTCTCCCCCAAGTCGATCTTGAAAAAAACAGACACCACTTGTTACTCAAACAGTCATGAGATTACAAAGTTAAACTCTTCAATAATGTTGAATAAACAGAGCCATGACAAAGGTTCAGAGGAAGAACAAATCTTAAGTACTTCCTCGGATGTAGAGAATAAGACACAATCTTTGAATCAACCGTCACTTCATTTTTCATCTTTAAATTCCAGTAAAAATAAGGTAAGTAAAAGTGAAATTGCTTCTAATGAACAACTTTTATTTCATATATTCTTTCTCCCATTTTCTGTCTGTGTCCTGGGTATGCGGGTGTTAGCGACAATGAGAGAGCGGACAGGTTTGCATCGATTGTTGAGGAGTTTAGGACGGATAAAGGGATGTCCTTCTATCTCTTGGAGACTTGTTGTTGAATGAGGACACTAAAATTGATTGACGTTGAATCATCCAGTGATTTAAGGCGTTTGGAATAACAAGTTGTACAAGTAGAGCTGAATGTTTGAGAAGCAAGGAGATGAGTGTGTTTAACCAGCGAGCCACAGGAACCATCAGTATGCATACCGTTCAATATTTGTTGAGGGAGACTGAGCACCTATAAGTCTGCCCGGAATGCTGTGATGTCAGTTTGGTAACCAATAACCAATCTCTCCCAATCAGTTATACAGCATTTACTGAAGTGTTTCTGGACAAAGGGATGGCTCACCCCAACCAGGCATGGAATGAATTTTTTTATTTAATTTAATTCGCCCACTATGAATTTTCTATTCTCCTATATGTTTTTTTAGTTCAGGTGGCCAGGTGACTTCGGTTGCGACCCTACCAAAAGGGGAAGTATGGATCTCAACAGATGGTAGCATGACCAACTATCTCAACGTTATCATTACTCTTGGAAGAGAATGTCGAGATTTTGGCAACATGAAGGCTGATCTCACAGTTAAGCAGCTGATAAAAGATAATGCAAGGGATGATGATGATGTTGTATATACCGATGGGTCGGTTCAACGTGGTGAGAAGTCCGGCTGGGGTTTTTGGCTAATGCGTATGGTAGGGTTGTTGCAGAGCGAAGTGGGGCATACAGGACAACTACTTCTAGTATGAGGATGGAGGTTGAGGCCATGGAGGTTGAGGTCGTTACTGCTGCCCTCCATTGGATCTCTGGGACTTCATTTACTGGGGCAGTTGTTGTATCTGACTCTCAGTCGATGCTTAGCAAGATTCAGAAGGGCAGGTTTCAGTGTTAGTGGATGTCGTCTATAGAAGTTACTAACCTCCAGCGGCTTACGTGGATATACTGTCCTGGGCATGCAGGTGTTTACGGTAATGAGAGAGCGGACAGGCTTTCATCAACATCATTGATTGTTAGGGAGTTGAAGATGGATAAGGGGGATATTCTTCGGTCTCTTCGCGACTGTCTGGATGAGGACTCTAAAATCAATGTTGAAGATGCGATCAGCGATTTAGCAGTTTGGAGTTAACCGTTGTTCAAGTCGAACTGGATGCCTGAGAGGCAGAGTGAGAGGTGTGTTTAATCAGTGAGCCACGGAACCATCAGTATGCATACTCTTCGATATCTGTTGGGAAAGACTGAGCACCTATGGTTCTGCCGGAGTGCAATGATCAGTTTAGTAACCAATAACCAATAGTTCAGGTGTAGTCAGGGCTCCTAGTATGTCACCTCTAACTGATTTTTCCATGAAGGTTTGCTTTCCTTATCATCAATGTCCCTTGCTATTCATGCTAGCTGTACTCCGACTTCAGAGGTACGGGATGAACTTCAATCATGGTATAAAAATGTTCCAATGGAATAAAAGGATTTACTTCATTGAATCAGGTTTCACCATATGGCTCGTTCCCTCTCCACAGTACTGGCATGCCATCTGTCGAGTATTGCAAAGCATGAACTTTACTAGTCTAGTAACACTTATAGGGATCTTTGGAAAAAAATTCATTTGTGAACCAAACAATACAGTCTGGGCTCGAACCAACAACCCGCCCGAGTGGTTACCGGGGCCAAATTTAGGGTGTAAAGAATAGAACCACTATTACCTGCACCATGTCATCAATGGCGATTAAGGAGGTTGGGCTGAGGCTAGCTACCCCACACCGTAAAAACACTAGATGGCTACAGAATGGAGAGCAAACCGAGTAAACGCTTGCTGAAACCGAACACATCGCCGAAGGATAAGCACCAGAGCTCCAAATGGTGCTGAAGATGTGACATACAAACACACCAATGCTAAGGCTGCATGAATCAGATTTCCACATAAATAGAATTTATGGGAGATGTGGTCTATCGGTCTGGGCGGTGATCGCGAGAGAGAGAACACCCACAACCTTCAGAGCACAGACAAATATCTTAACCACTTCACACATAGAGACCCTCGAGAACAATGTTGACGTGGAAACTGATTCTCAGTACTAAGGACATATGTCTATGATCTACAATCACCTATGCCAACCTACATGGCACATGGTGATAGTCAAAGGTCCAGTTATATTGATGACTAAAAAATATCCCTTATTTTGTCTATTTAGGCATTTACAGGTTTGGTTGTAGAAAAATCTCCAGACTTGCCTGCTGCAACATCATTTCCTACAGAGACATTCGAAGGAACACAAGCAGTACATGATAGAACTTCAGAAGAACCCATAAAGCGTGTATCCAAGTTCAAGTCGGCTAGACTTCATCAAAATCCTTCATAGTTGAAGTGCATGAATAAATTTGTGTTAGCATATGTTCAATATTCTCGTATATTCTGTATTCTTGTGTTGATTTTACATACATTGTCTTTCTTGTGATCAAGTTGTGAATGAAATATGATTTTTTTTGGGGGGAAAATACCATAGTTTCCCCGATTCTTTCCGCCAGGTTGTGTACGGTTTTCTCCGTTAACCTCCACTTAAATAAGACTGATTTGCAAGAAAACAAGGGTTTTAGATTCAGAGTTTTACTTCTCCTATGTTGGCTACACTCCAGTGTAGTTGAGTCAGAACCTGCACAACAGTGCATTGTAGTATCGGAGTCTGCCTGTACAACAGGGCATTGTAGTCTCAAAGAGTGCACCTGCACAACAGGGCATTGTAGTATCGGAGTCCGCCTGCACAACAGGGCATTGCAGTATCGGAGTCCGCCTGCACAACAGGGCATTGCAGTATCGGAGTCCGCCTGCACAACAGGGCATTGCAGTATCGGAGTCCGCCTGCACAACAGGGCATTGTAGTCTCAAGAGTCCACCTACACAAAATGGGCCTCAGTCATTGACTTTGTCATTTGTGACTGCTGAGCACTCGACAGGTTCTAGAACATGTCTTGCAAGACTGTTTCATCCTTGTCTGTCAAAGAGTGGAAATCTTGACTAACCCTTCAAGATAAATTGTAAAAAAAAGAGTAAAGGAACCCTTTCATACCTCGTGGTATATAGGTCAATACAGTGTTAGGCCTGTATTTTCATTGACCGTCGGCACACAATGGGTGATGTGGTCAGCATCACGCCGGCCGCCTTTACTTTCCCAGAGCATGTCTGGTACCCAGTTGAGGCTGGGTCGACCTGAGAGCCGTCGTGGTCGGGAAAATTCCACGCGCATTGCGGAAGCTGAACACAGACCACCAGCCTTGCGGCGAGTTCACTAACAACTACGCTACAGCGGCTCAAGATAAATTGTAGGGGACTTGCAAAGGCACCAGGCAGATCGACCATCTTCTTCACGATCCATGCAGGAATAGAAGCATAACTGACATTGATCGCAGAACAACAAGCAGAGCCATCAGCTTTAAACGCACAAAATTACTTATTAAACTCTTAATGTGTCAGGTGTAGCATCTGGCAGAATGGATTAGAGCGCGGCTGCCATTGAGGGGACCCAGGTACAATCCACGGTAGGGCCAAGGAGTTTTTATGTCGAGGCATAAATAAAATATCCTAACCTGAACAATTTCATGGTGACTGCATTAGCGATGCTGCCATTAAATTCCATAGGCTTATATCCCTTCTGTCATACACCACCCTAAAAGTGGTCTTGCAGGCAGTAACAACATTTTGTTTAAAAATGTGACAACGAAACAAGGCAATTCTTCTTCGAACGACCCATATCAACCATATGTTAACCACTCTTTGTGATTTGTATGTGATCCAAGAGCAATTGTACGGTTGTGCCAGTTATATGCCTACAGTTGGCTAGAATATCCGATTTCTGCGATGCTTTTTATTTACTAGGTAGTAGTCCCTCCTCAGTCGCCTCCTACAACATACCTTGTAGATCAGTTACTATTCTTACTCCCTTGCGAGTCCCGGTAACACACAGGGCAATGCAATTCAACACACAGAATCAACAAAACAAGATTTTGAAAAAACAGTTTATTAAGCTGATAAGAAACCACTTTCATAGAAGCTATAAAATGGGGGAAGAGAAGAAGAAAAGCAAATGGAGAAACCAATTGTACACATCCTATCATTGCTATATTATGACCATGTTCCCACCAAATCATATTCACACTTTACATAATCTAGTAATACAAAAAATAACATTAGGAATTGTTTACATGAGAAAAAAAGATTAATGAAACATTTGGCTAAAAATGACAAGCATGGCTGAATGAATGCAGCAACAAATCGAGCTCAGGATGAAATAAAAAAAAAAACGTGATTATAAATAAATAGCAAAAAATTAATTTGTGAAGTGTTGAGATATTGATATCATATGAAAGATTGAGATATATTGTTGCTTCTTCTTTAGCATGTTTCTTTCTTCATGACATGATATTTTCTCAGCTGTGAAATATTACTTGTATTTATTATGGACTGGTAACCAACTCCGGCATGGATGGTCCAAGTTGAAAAAAATATTATTATGGGACAGTCATCTCCACCATGAAAGATCCCATGTTGAGAAAAATATTACGATTACTGGGACAATCATCTCAACAAAGAAAGATTCCTATGTTGAGTAAAATATTACGATTACTGGGACAATCATCTCGACCAAGAAAGATTCCTATGTTGAGTAAAATATTACGATTACTGGGACAATCATCTCAACCAAGAAAGATCCCATGTTGAGTAAAATATTACGATTACTGGGACAATCATCTTGACCAAGAAAGATTCCTATGTTGAGTAAAATATTACGATTACTGGGACAATCATCTCAACCAAGAAAGATTCCCATGTTGAGTAAAATATTATTACGATTACTGGGACAATCATCTCCAACCAAGAAAGATTCCATGTTGATAATATTATTCGATTAGGACAATCATTCCACAAAGATCATGTTGAGAAAATATAATTATTACAGATGTTTGGTATAGCCAACTCCGCCATTGATGGTACTAAGCTGAGAACGGGGTAATGTTTTTAAAAAATATATTTATGTTTCACTATTATGTTGGAAATAGATAGTAATAATATCTATACAACTGGTGGGCATCTGTGGCTTAGTGATAGTGAGCTCAATCACAACCCACGAGTACTTGGTTCAAACTCCACGGTGGGCAGTTTGGAAACAAATATATTACCTTGAAATTTTACAATAGTAAAATAGACCTCACCATTCAGAAAGTCATGGCAAGCTACTGAACGTGTAAGTGGTGCTTAGAAAATCGACGACTCATTTACTATGATTGATGGCAACGTCCTGTAAAGGATATGCGATGATTTTCATTTCTACCTCTATCTTGTACAATCAAGTTAAAGTTCATTGCATATCCTTTACAGGACTTTGTGAATCAACCCCAGCTTTATTAACGCTGTTTGTGATTTTCTAGGCATTATTACGTTCAGTAGTTTGCCATTACTTTCTGAACGGGTGGTGCCATCCTCCTTTTGTAAAAATCCATGCGAAACAATTTGCAACCAAATTTCGGCAGCGTGATTCAAACTCAGAACGTCAGAGTTAATAGACCAAGTCACTATCTCCTAAGCCGCAGACGCCACCTGTACAATCAAGCTTGGCAATATTTTCAAGTGAGCAATGTCAGATGGACTTAAAACAAAATTAACATTTCATAGAAAGTCATTCTAGATGAAATTTCTCTAGATATATTATTCACAGAAATAAACATTTGGAATCTTCAGTTTGGCAACTTTCAACAAAAGTATTGATTAATGATGCATTTGAAATGAAGTTTACAATCAAGTTGTGGATAGTCATTGTCTCCCTTACCGAACTGCAAAATATTTCAATTGTCAAGCAGTACAAGTAGAGAGCCGCAGAAGTGGTGTTAGTGAGCTCGCTTCTTAAGAGTGTGGTCAGGGTTCAATTCCACACTGAGCATGTAATATAGCGTAGTTGTTAGTGAACTCGCTTCTTAGACATGCGGTCAGGGTTCACTTCCACACTGAGCATGTAATATAGCGTAGTTGTTAGTGAACTCGCTTCTTAGACATGCGGTCAGGGTTCACTTCCACACTGAGCACGTAATATAGCGTAGTTGTTAGTGAGCTCGCTTCTTAGACATGCGGTCAGGGTTCACTTCCACACTGAGCATGTAATATAGCGTAGTTATTAGTGAACTCGCTTCTTAGGTGTGTAGTCAGGGTTCACTTCCTAGTCATGGAATATTTTTCTGAATGTAGCAGCTCTCAGGTTGACCCAGCCTAAACTGGGTACCAGGAAAAAGCCCTGGGAAGTAAAGGCAGCCGGCATGATATTGACCACATCTCCTATCATGTACCGAATGTCAATGAAAAATTGCAGGCCAATACTGTATTCCCCAATATACCTGTAGTTATGAAAAAAAAAGGGCCCCTTTACTGGACCTAAAATGTGAATTATGTGAATGATAGCTGTAAGTTGAATGTATGTTTCTTTATACATGAAGTCATTGATGTTCAAATTTGGTAAAGTACTAGAGTTTAAGTTATGTTAAGTATAACATATTAAATTCAATAGACAGGGTAATACTGAAAACATAGCATATCTAACTTGGCAGGATGTAACTGTGTGCAATGATTGATCTATGAAAATGTTTGTGAAGAAAATCTGGTTTAATATGGATCAGTTTTTTCCATGAGCAAAAAACTTAGGCTTACCAAACAGAACAGTTGATCAGATATTAGACGTCATAGCCACACTGTAACTTCAAGATACAGGGCTCAGTCTGATATTTGTTTGCTTGTTCTGTAGTGCAGGCCGTGAGAATACATTGTTATCAAAAATATATTTAATTCACACATGTGATTCAGCGCCACACTTTCAGACATCAATGTGAATATGACTTGTTAAAGAAAGCAGTGGTCAACCACGGCTGTTAATATCTATATAAGATCGTCAACATATGGTACAACTGGTGATAGGTATCTTTGTTAATGATTGAGGTCTTCTTCACATGTTGGACTCTTATAACATTTGGCTGTGGTTTTACCAGTGCAATAACTACACACAATAAAACTAAGATAATGATATTTAACTCAATTTTGTTACGGATGTCCTGTGTGGAGCTGAGACATGGAGAATAACTAAGAGGAACACCAAAAAGTTGCAGACATTCATCAATAGATGCCTGCACAGGATACTCCATCTGAGATGGTATGATAGGACCACAAACAGGGAACTGTGGTATAGAGCGGGACAACGGTAGGTGGAACAAGAAATAAAGGGCAGAAGGTGGGGATGGATAGGACACACACTGAGGAGACCCCCTGACAGCATCACGAGACAGGCCCTCCAATGGAACTTCTAGGGTTATAGAAGACTCAGGAACAGTTGGAGATGGAATGCAAGAACATGGGGAGAGAGTGGGGAGATCTAGAAAAGATGGCCTTGGATAGGAGGACTTGGAAGATCTTGGTTGTGGACCTATGCCTCCCTATGGGTCCGGGGTCCATGAGGTGCTCACAGGGGGTCCTCATAAAAATAAATGTTAAAAATATGTATAAAAACAGTGGTAAACTAGTTCCGCTGTGAAATCAAAGTACCCGGACCAGACTCTAAATGTCTGACAGGACAAAATGAAAGATCATTTGAAGTTTCCTGCAGTCTGAGAACATTGTTTACTATTGTAACACAAAGATAATTCATTCTTGTCCATTTTCATATATAGAAACTTTTGTGGTCCACGGCAGCAAAATGTATTTAAAAGGGGGTCCACACTAATGCAAAGTATGTGAACTGCTGCTTTAGACAATAGTTTAAGTTCAAAATAAATGAAACTATTCATAAAAGTGACATTTCAGTGTGAAACTCAAATAAGATTAAGATAACACTAGCAAGTTCTAACTAAAATTTCATGCGAAATCAACACAATGAAAGCATGAAGAAAATGGGTGCTTTAGTTCTTGGTGAAAAATGAATTAAGTATTAACAGAGTTTAAATCAGGTAAAGTTATTCATAACAAAACATATAAGTGGACATTTGAAATACAAAATGTAATCTTTGTGGTTCACTTTAATATGAACAATTATACAAGTAAGCTTTGTGATAAGCATGATGTGCTATACTGACATCAAAGCTGAGATCTTCTTCTTCTTCTTTGCGTTCGTTCTTTACGACCAATTTTAATCACTCTTTGTGATGTTTGATCTTTGCCAAGAACGTGTATACGTTGCACATTGGTTTGGTAGGCCCCTAAACGCATAGACTTCTACACGTTTAGGACACATGCATCCGATTTCAGCCAAACCTTAGTCACCTCTTACGACATGCATGGCAGGTAACAGTGGTTCTATTCTTTACACCCCAAATTTGGGCCCCGGTAACCACTGGCAAAGCTGAGATATTTGTGTCTTTTGACTCTGCATATAGGATTTCATTATGCATTTTGTGTTCGCTATTTCGGTTGTTTCATGGTGGTAGATTTGGTAGGAACTCACTTTTGTTATGACTCAATACATAGACTGCAGATTTACAGACAACACTTTCAAGGGTTCTGTTACATGTTCAACTTGAACACAGGATCTATATTTTATCATTTTCATTGCTGAAAGAATTAAGCAAATCAACCTCGCCTAACCTAAGGTCAGGGATCACCGGAAACTAGCCCGATTGCTCCATATGGGATGCAAACCTAGCACTTTTGGAGCATGAGAGAGCACATAACTGTACAGACACTCTTACAAAAAGTATTCCAACTAAATACAAACTTTAAACAATTGTCAAAATACTAGTTTCTCATCGAGTTACTAACAGGAAATAAAACTTGAGTTTAAAAAAAACCCCATAGTTACTGCCTATAATACCGGTTTTTAGGGCAGTGCCGGAGGGAGATATGAACATGTGGAATTTAATGGATGCATGGCTAGTGCAGTCATCACCAAATTGTTTAGGTTAGGATTTTTCTTTATGCCCCGACAGAAAAAAACCATGGCTTTACCGGGATTGAACCTGGGTCTTCCGAATGTGAGCCACGCTCTAACACAGCTTGAGTTACTATTAGGAAATGAATCAGACAAAATTATGAATAAGTAAACAAACACAAGGAATGATTACAAGTAGTAGTCAATACATATATTTGACCTGCTAGTCAGAAATGTTAAACATCGGTTACAGAACACTGACTGCTTGTTGGCAAGCATTATTTCTGAGTATCTGTGGAGGTAAGATGCTCATCTCTTGATTCATAGGTACTCTGTTTGTTCCTGCATGAACTATCAAGATATTTTTCTACAGATCCATGATCTAAATGTAAATGAGATTGAGTTACTGTCTTATCGGGACGGATGATGAAACTAAGGGCCTGTGTTAAGTTAATTGCATATCCTTTACAGGACTTTGTGAATCAACCCCAGCTTTTTAACGCTGTTTGCGATTTTTCTAGGCATTATTACATTCAGTAGTTTGCCATTGCTTTCTGAACGGATGGTGCCATAGTCCTTTTGTAAAAATCCACACGTAACAATTTGCAACCAAACTGCCCGCAGCGTGATTCAAACTCAGAACGTCGGGGTTAATAGACAGAGTCACTATCGCCTAAGCCACAGACACCATCAGGGCCTGTGTTAGGCACATAAAATAAACCTCTGCAGTCAAACATCGATAAGAGTAGGCCGCAAAGCTGCTGTTCACGCAAAATTCTTTTAAAAAATATTTAATTAAAATTCCTACAATTTTTCCTACCTTCACAGTTACACAGAAGACCTTTGCCGATGCTCCAGTCGTGCACTGCTGCTAAGGTCTTCCTGTGTAAGAAATACATCGGAACACACAGGTTTATTCATCAAAGTCATACAATGATAGTGGTCCTATCACTCATAATTTCACAATAATAAAGTATACTCTTTCAACAACGACATAGCAATCTGTATAACAAACTTCATATGCTGTACAATGTGAACAACTATTTTATCTTCTTCTGCGTTCTCACTAGATTGAGATTTCAGATTCTCTAATAAAAGCAGCCGTCTGCCTCAGATTATCAGCCATGCCATAGAGTTTGTCTTGGACACTACTGTAAGTGGGTCACCTCTTTCTTCTCAAGTCTGCATACTGGGGAAGTTCTGTAGGATATAATTCCTATGATTTCTGCTTCCCCATTTTGTGCTGACCTCGATGTTTGCTTCTCTCTATGATAAACAATCTATATGAACTCTGCAACATGAAATTAACTGCATATTTTTTAAATGTGGTGCTATCAAAGAATGGAATGAGTGAGCTGAGCAAGTACAAATTAACACAAACAAGTTTATTCATTACGGAATAAAACAACTACAATTGGGGTTTCTGGTTTGATCACAATATGAGATCTAAAATCTGATACAGAAACTAAATAATAATAATAAAAATGTTTCAACTTTGTCAGGAGAACAGGTCCTCAATAAATATGTGTCATTCATTTTTGACTGACATTGATATAAAAAATATTGGATGGAAATATTTAGGACATCAACCGAAGACCATTTTTGTACAGACATGAAAGGGGTTCAGGCGTAAGCTTATCTTAAGACAGATGATGAGGATGACAGGATCATGTGGACAGACATGATCAGATTTTAATATCAGTCTTAGAACTTTCTTTGATGAGTAGAGCTACTCAGGACATGATCAGATGACTTTAATATCAATCTTACGACTAAGATAAAGACAGCTACAAGACAGATACGGTAGAAATGATCAGATGACCAGTCTTACGTTAAGTTAACAGCTATGAGACAGATAGAGTGGAGAGACATGATCAGATACCAGTCTTACGACTAAAATAAAACAGCTACAAGACAGGATACAGTGGAGACATGATCAGATGACTTAATATAATCTTGACTAGATAAGTACTACTGAAGACAGATAGGTGGAAATGATCAGATGACAGTCTACGACTAGATAACAGACTAAGACAGGATACAGGGAGACATGATCAGATGACCAGTCTTACGACTAAGATAAAGATAGCTACTGAAGACAGGATACAGTGCAGAGACATGATCAGATGACTTTAATATCAGTCTTAGAACTTATTGATGAGTAGACATGATCAGATGAAGTCTTACTAAGATAAGTATACTGAGCAGGATACAGTGGAAAGATCAGATGACTTAGTTACAAAATCTTAGTGGTCTATAACCTGATAATTATGAAAAGAACATAAGATTATTAACTACACAAAATACAACATACAAATTGATTGTGTATCTATCAACGAACGAACACAGCAAATATATCAATCCAATCTCTAGTACACTTCATGAACCCATGCATAGTCACAAAAGAAATGTACATTAGGCACTTCTTCTTTATCAACATTGAGACACCACTTGTGTTCTGGCTTACGGGAGGAGGCATCCAAATTAATCATATTGGCAATATAATAAGACAGTTTAGTAACACTCAAAATATTTTATTTGCAAATTTCTGAAAAATAGAAATTATCATATTCCATGTATTTTATAAACCAGTATGAAACTAAAATTATAATCAAAAAGTTTAACAAATTATAACATTTTAAAAATATATATATATATTTTTGTACAAAAAAATCTGAATCTCAACTTTCTCAGTATTCTGGAACATTGATAGCAGAGAAGGTATGTGTGAGCGTTTAAGTAAGTTTCAGTTTGGAATATCTTCATTGCACATCAAACATGTTCATAGGTGTTCCGATCTAAAAGTTAAGGACAGACCGCACCCCTACATTTAACGATTTTTCTTTAAAAAATGAAATTTGAGGTTTTTTTTATATTTTAGATAATACATCCAATTTTGAACAAGAAACTATTTTTAGTTTGCAAAAATAATGTAGTTTTGTATTTTAATTAAATTGTTTAACTAGGCATGTATACGTTTTTTTTAAAGCTAATTGTATATGAAAAACCATAACTCTGCTTCAACAGATGGTAGCAAAGTGTTTATAGTAATATGGTAGCACAGATAGATTAACTAATAGCACCATTAAACTCATGCAGCATCATTATGATGTAACTTGTATGAAAAATTCTGGGAAATTAGAGCACATTGGATAAATAGTGTTTTGAGTCATATTTAAACATCACAAAGATAACCATGAGAACTGCAATAGGATGAGTAGCTTGTGCCCTAAAGATAAAGTTTTAGTTGATTAAAACATGCTGCCTAATTTTATTTTTGGCAACGTAATGCAAGTATTTGTCAAGCTATCTTGCAACTTCGTTGACATAATACATTCATGGTGGTTCTCACAATGCTATGAATCTTTCCATAATCTTATATGGACTTGGTATCCTAAGATCTCATATGCTTTGAGGAGGAGCTTAAAAGTAACTGCCAATGATGTCAATATTGTAGTTAATAATGTGAAATTGTGTCGATATGATACTTTTGTTTTAATTTAACTTTTCCTTCAGAAAACATTATTTTCAGTATTTTGCAGTCACCTATAAAACCACATTCTTTCTTGCTAATACAGAATTTAGGCATACAAAGATAGAAAGATGTAAAACAATTAGCGTTAGCCTGAGGCAAGTTTATATGCCCTTGGGGGATTCTAAAGTAAATTAATTTGGTCAATAATTAAAAATATGTTAGTTTTTTGGCTTTTTCTCAAAATTGTTATTTTCCGTAAATGTACACTTTTTTCAAAAACTACTCAAAGGATTGCTGTATAAATTTGCCCACTTCTTTCTTATGCATATTTGATGACCCCCTACCACTTTAAAAAGAATCCTTTGAACAGTTTTTGTGTCTCATGCAAAAGAATATCTCTTACCCCATATTTTTTGGGTCAAAAATCTGAATTTGCGTTAAAAAATTCAGGTAAAACTCATTTTAATATACTTTAAAAATGTTTTGCTACCAGTTCAAGATATGCCCATGTACTATAACATCTGAAAGTTCCATAGTGCTAACCTTAATAGAACTTAAATCATCCTGTATTTTGTAAGGTTACTTTTAGGCCTTTTCCCTTAAAAACCCTCTGTATTAAATTTTTTTCATAGAATATACATGCTTGGATTTTTGACATTTTTACCTGAGTTTTAACATCAAGTTGGTCATTTAGAATCATAAACGCAACCTCAATGATCAATATTTCTGTTTAGGTGCTGTCTGTTCTTAATTGCATATCCTTTACAGGACTTTGCGAATCAACCCCAGTTTTTAAACGCTGTTTGTGATTTTCTAGGCATTATTACGTTCAGTAGTTTGCCATTGCTTTCTGAACAGGTGGTGCCATCGTCCTTTTGTAAAAATCATGCGAACAATTTGCAACCAAACTGTCCGCAGCATGATTCGAACTCAGAAGGTTAATAGACCGAGTCACTATCCCCTAGGCCACAGACGCCACCAATCTTCTGATCTACTTCACAATATCTCCAACAGCATCCAGCGACTAACCATAACAGTTCAATGTTGATTGATGAGCCTAATCATATACCTGTAGTGCTGTTCTTTTCTGGCCACTTCTATCCAAACGCTTGCAATCTAGCAGTTGAGATGTGGATTGGTTTAGATTAAAGTCATCTTTGTGGCCACACTCTATGAGAGCGCTCAGAATGTCAGGTCTATTCATTGGCTGACCCCCTGATATGGTGATAAAGCCAGCCAGCTTTACTGTTCTCTCATTGCCACTGACACGTGTGTGTTCTGGAACAAAGATAAATGTAATTCTGTGAATTGTTGATGCTTGTAGTGATTCAGTCACTGCCTGCTTTAGATAACCTTTCACGTATTGAGAGTTTTTATGCAACCTTCTATGTACACATTATGTATGCTGGTGGGTGAAACTTGTAAAAAGCTGAGAACCTATGCTATACAACAGGATTTATGACATTCTATTATGCGGTTTCTTCTTTCGTTCGTTCTTCTGACCAATTTTAATAACTCTATGTGATATGTTTGATCTTTGCCAAGAACGTTTATACGTTGCACATTGGTTTGGTAGGCACCTAAACGCATAAACTTCTAATTATGCGGTTTAATCTGATCCTATTTTCTTTTAGTACGCACTTTCCAAATTAGTTTGTTCTTTTCGTGCCAAAGGCGGACATAGGGCAGAGGTTTTAGATCTCCATGTGATGCGGTTCATTGCTAGCAGTTGGAGATCTTGTATGGTTTTACATCCCAATAATTTACTTTCCTGTAGGATAATTCTTCATAGGGTAGTTCTTCCTCGTTTTATTTTCCCATCTGGTGGCCACATAAGGACTTGTCGATTTAGTCTCAATTCTTCCACGTTTTATTTTCCCATCTGGTGGCCACATAAGGACTTGTCGATTTAGTCTTAGTTCTTCCACGTTTTATTTTCCCATCTGGTGACCACATAAGGACTTGTCGGTTGTCTCAGTTCTTCCACGTTTTATTTTCCCATCTGGTGACCACATAAGGACTTGTCGATTTAGTCTCTTTTCGTCTGATCTAAGAACATGACCTAAGTATTTCCAAATTACCACCTCATATTTTGAATTATTCCAATGCTGGCCACTCTGTGGGTGAATTATATCTATTTGATTACTAAGTGGTTATCATTTGGATTAGGAGCTACCAAAATACTGCATATACACAGTCGGTGTGATTATTAAGTGGTATGTCTTTGGATTTGGAGCTACAATAATACTGCTCTGACACTGCCCTTGTAATTGTTATGTGGCATGTTTTTGGATTAGGAACTACAAAATGCTGCTCTACACAGTCCATGATCAATGGTTGGTGTTGTTATTGACCATGTGTCTGCAGACATCTTTCCTCATGTTCAGTCGCATTTCTTTGCTGCTGTTGTTAGAAGGGCTATAGTTGTATAAGAGAGTTACTACAAGAGAAGAGAAGTAGCAGGTACAAAGAATTCATGAACATATTATATAACTCAAAATTTGTAACAAACAATACTCCATAATGTTTCCAACCACAAGATAGAGCATGCTGTGCTTTAACAAACAAAATTGTGAAAAAAAGAATGCAATCAACATTTTTTTAAAGAAATATTTAAACACCTGCAATAAATACAAATGCACATCTTTGTGACAATACAATAAGTGAGCTTTTTCTTTTATTCTCTGTTAATATGATATAAATAAAAACCACAATTGGAGCTATTACATTGGCCCTATTACAAATATATATAAATATATACCTTTTAACAATAAATTTAGAACAAAAAGCTACACAAAAATCCCCTCCCGTCTTCGTTGATCTTTCATTACACACTGTGTATGACAAGAAATGCAGCCACAAGTTTTTGAGTACTTCTCAAGTTTTGCTGCGCTTTTTAAAATATCTCTAACTTGTCAAAAATATGGGAGAACTTGTCAATTCTTTGCTTGCATGCCAACAATTTTTGAGAAAATTGTTTGAAGTTTTTGAGCACTATCAAAATTTGTGAGCACTATCAAAATTTGTGAGCACTTTCCAAGTCTTTTACCAATTGTCAAAAGTCTTTGAGAACTTGTCAAAAGTCTTTTGTTAATTGTCAAAAGTCTTTTACCAATTGTCAAAAGTCTTTGAGAACTTGTCAAAAGTCTTTGGGCACTTGTAAGAAGTCTTTTACCACTTGTCAAAAGTCTTTTACCACTTGTCAAAAGTCTTTGAACACTTGTTAAATCTCTTCTTGTTGTGTACAGACAGGAGCATAACTGGCATAGAATTTTGCCCCAGGTCACAAAATTCCACCCAGACCAAAAATGGTATTCAAATAGAGAAATATAAATTTTTCACATTTATGGTGATTAAAATGTTCAAAATTAGCTATAGGAATTTATGGATTTGAACCCAATCTATTCTCTCAATACTGCTATGTTAGAGGTGGTTGAGTGTTTGTCTGAGAACAATAGCTATGCCTGTGGGTAGCTATTTACCAGTGGTGTACCCCATATAGAACAGACTAGATATCAGACAAATAAGCTGGTGACAGCTATATGATAAGCAATGCAAATCTTACAGAAAGGCATGTTAAGACCAGGTGTACTGGGCGCGACAAGTTTAACAAGACAGTGCAAAGCAAACTCACTAAACCATGGACGAGCAACCTTTTTTTTGTTATGAGAGGCAGAAGCAGAATTAAGCAGCTGATTGCAAGTTATACTAAAAAAATTATGCTAGATACAATCTCCCACATTTAGTCATAACAAATTATCACTGCCAACACAAACACATTAACAATAAATGAATGCAAGACGTCACAGAATTGACATGCATTTCTAATGCCACTAAATTAATATCAAATAATAGGGGCATGCAGTCTTTCATGGACTTGTACGTAGTTTGTCTCAAAGTCATAAAATGTTGCAATTTCGTTATTTTTAAATTAAAGAAATCTTCCGTAGCTTTTGATTCAAATAAATTAGGTGTCGATGTGATTATCTTTCTTACTTTCTTTTGTGTATGCTTTATAAATGAATATATAGAAGTCAAATACAAAGTATTTTCTAGGCCTGAATGTGTTTTAACTTTAAGTGCCTTTGGTAAGCCAAATAGAAATGTATTGCATGTCAATGTGGGCACAGCGGTTGCCAACCTCTACAATAAAGAATAATGCAACACACTTGGTCTGATCAGTTTCACCTACAACAAATGACATTTTAGAAACATTGAATTAAGCGGTTATGTTGTCCACGTCCACAAAAAGTAAGTTTTTAGAACTGATTAGTGACCTTATGCATACAAAAATATACAAACGCAGCTAACAAGCCAAATTAATTGTAAAATTTACACAAATTACATTTATCTTACATTTGTGGACTGCCGCTTAAAATTCGTGAGAGAAGGGAATATGAGTGAGAAGGGAACATGAGTGAGAAGGGAACATAAGGGAGAAGGGAACATGAGTGAGAAGGGAACATGAAGGAGAAGAGTAGAGGAGATATTTTGTGGAAAGAGAATTAGATTAAAACTAGTTTGTGTTTCTGAATTGTTGCAGATCACGGAGCATATCCTGCAAGACTGTCCTCTCTGGGTGAGCTGAGAAGCAACATGTGGCCACACCCAGTCGACCTGAAAACTAAACTTTGGGGAAACCTGACAGACCTGAAGCTGACCGCCCAGTTTGTGGTCCACAATAAATTAAGCGCATGACCAGAGATCGCTGAAGAATTGTTGCAGATCACCGCATTCGTTATTGATTGTGAGCATGCTGTTATGTTTAAAATGAAGATAGATGAAAAGATGGGAGACATGGGGGAGTTAACATTATTGAGACTAAACTGTCAATTCTTCATCTTTATAGTACTTTCAATTGCAAGTAGAATTAGATGCTTGAGGGGCAGAGTGTGTTTAACCAGCGGACCACGGGAAGACCACATAAAAGATGGAATGACTGCAGCAAGAACAGTCTTAAGAAAATTAATAACAGCTTACAAAGTGCATTAGAGCAAGCACACACAAGATTACTACATTCCCCCTCTCCACTACTTCTATAGAAAAGTAAATGGTGGAAGAGAAGAACTGTTTAGTGAGTTTATATTGTTTTCAATATTCTTCTTCAACGATCTCTGCTGGTCATGCGCTTAATTTACTGTGGACCACAAACTGGGCAGTCAGCTTCAGGTCTGTCAGGTTTCCCAAAGTTTAGTTTTCAGGTCGACTGGGTGTGGTGGCCACATGTTGCTTCTCAGTTCACACAGGAGAGGACAGTCTTGCAGGATATGCTCTAGGGTCTCTGTGGTGTAGAGGTTAGGTGCGTGCCTCTTGTGCAAAGGTACTCGATTCGCTCCCTATTGGAACTATAGGGGTATTTTTACAGAGATCCCTGATCTCAGTGTAGGTGAGATCATGTTCCTAGTCCTATCGGAAAACGGACGATAAAATGTAGATGGGCAAGTTGAAGTTCAAGTTGAGCATGTAAAAGAACTCTTGGCAGTTCAAAATCGAGAGAAGGATGGGTAACTGCTGCCCGGGCAAATTCATTAGAAAGATTAAAAATCCCCACAACAATTTTTTCACAGTCTTCTAAATTAGATCAGGGACCCTCGTCTGGGCTACAGAGTTCATGCACTGCCGCTGAGATCTTCCTGTGTAAGAAAGAGATCAGAGCCTACATAGTTACTCACCAAAGTAATCAATCAATCAATCTAAATTGAGACACAGAATGCATCCTGAAAATTTACTTCATGAACGACAATTGTTATTTGAATATGAAGGATATATTGCATATCAAACGGAGCGTAACTTGGAGACCCACTACAACATAATATGACATGTAAATTATTAACATAAAATTGCAATAGTTATTTGGTCAAAATCATCATACTTCTCAAACATCACAGTGTACCTGGCATCAAACAAGCAATTAGTTCTTCTATCGATATAAGGGAATACTGCCAAAAAAACTACTATGTAGCAATGGCGAAACAGGTTAAAACATAATACTGTAGTTTTACAATAAAAATAATACACTGCAACGTTTCGACCACAAGGTCTTTATCAAGTAAACGATACAAGAGAGGTGAAGAATTTCACTTCTCACAGAACATGAAGAATCAAACAATAAGTTCCTAACGGCCTTAAAATGAAAATGATTTTCATTTTAGCGCCGTTAGGAACTTATTGTTTTGTGTGTTTGCAGAAGTGAAATTCTTCACATCTCTTGTATCCTTTGCTTGGTACGCCTTTGGTCAAAGCTTGCAGTGTATTATTTTTGTATTTTGTAAAACTACAGTACTTTATTTTACGTGTTTCGAATTAATCTTCTATGGACGAAAGCGACATCATCAATGCTCCAAGACAAAACATACACTCTGAAGATTTCAACGAAGAAGATAAAGGATACTCTCCATCTCGCTTGTGCAAGTTATGCTTACTGATAAGTGCAGCAAGACAGGAAAACTATGAGAGAAATCCCTGTAGATACATCAACTAACACAGAATGGCAGTTGTTAGTCTAAAAACACGTTAGAAAAGAACCTAAACCATCCAACGATGACTACCACACACTTGGCAGACAAGGACAGACTATCATCCTCCGACTCACCGGATAGGTCATAACAGACTGAACAAACACCTAACAGGCTGTGATTGTCCCCCAACCCCCATGTGCCCCTGTGGCTCATCTGAACAAACCACAGAACATGTCCTGCAAGACTGCCCCCCCCTGTATGTCCTCCCAGAGAAAGGAATGCTGGCCCTACAACACAACACTACATTCAAAACTACATGGCACTAGAGATGAGCTCCAGATAACAGTCGATTTCATCATAAGAACGCATCTAACGGTATAATCATTAAAAAAGCGATCACAAAGAAGAAGTCTAAAAACACTGAAATACATGCTTGGGAGATCAGAGCAATTATGGAACATGTCCGACATGAAGAGCGATCCTCAAATGAACAAACAAACAATAGCAAGATATCCTACAGTAATTTCAGACATTGTTCAGGCCTGCACTAAAAACATATTTCAAATAACTACCCTTCTCTCTATCCATACATTCCAAGGTACAAATGAAAAAAATAAATAACCTCTCACAACTAAATCAAAATATTTGTGATATATTTTCCTCTTGCACCTAATAGATCCCCATATCCACTAGAGTAAATATAATGTTGATAGGAATGAACAATCTATACTACAAATTATGCTGGCATAATCAGTGGTTATAGTGATGGAATGATACAGAAATTACTTCACAGTGTTAGTGTTTTAGTAGGTCTAGATATAATTGATGTGGTTTTACAGAAGAATGATGAGAATCTCATGGACTGCTAAAATGATTAATGTGGAGGTGCTGAATGAGGTCAAGACACAGAGAAAGTTTATCATCAATATAAGAAAGAAGCAGCCATCATTTTTCGGGCATGTGATGAGAAAGGCAATGAACACACTGTAACAACCGGCAATCGAGGGAGACGAGACAGAGGAAGAGAAAATTTGGACAGTCTGGCTTCATGGCAGTCAACATCTGAGATGATAGTAACCACCAGAGACAGAGATTTGTGGAGATACATGATCGCCTACGCCAGCCAGTACATCACCTGATGATGATGATATATAATTGACTTGCTGAAAAGAACTGCAGAAAAAATAAAAATTGACATCTTACCTTCCAATTCTATGGCCTAGTACCGTCAAGAAATAGTTCAAACCTCTACTGATTTAAATAACATAGGACTCAACATTTAAAAAAATACTGTAGCAAAGGCAGAACCATGACAATGGCGTCTCTTCATCATGGGCCATGGCGGCTAGAGTAGGCGATCATGGGCCTCAGCAAACTTTGTTCTGACTATTAGTTTGGGAGTTTCCACTCTATTTTTTAAAAAATGATCCAGAAGCACTTCAGCTATCAGCTTTTCGACTAGGTGCCATGGACATCTTACTTAACCCTTCGGTTCGGTGCCATGAACACCATAAATCTGGAGAATCTGTGGCTTTTCTACCTGCGCGCGGAATTGAACCCGCACTCCATAAGATTGAACTGTCTAGAATTTTCTAGCTCTGTATCGACATTGCAGGGAAGAGGGTCTAAGATGCAGTGAATGAGAATGACAGAAATCAGTGAAACAAAACTGATGCAAGATCCTACTTCACCTCCAAGTGGTTGTATTGGTAACATGCTGCAACACTGCAGTCGGACTACAGATGTAGGGATTGAAGACAGGAAACCAACCAAATCTATGCCGTGCTAAAAACAGATGCATCAAGTTGAAAGGTGCAGATACTACAACGCAACAAATAACAAACACCCTCTGCAGCACTAAAGAAATAGACCAGGAAAATTAAAATAAACATGCATTACTTGAACACAGCAAGACTGAGATTCTATGAATCAAATAAAGACAAAAAACATAGCCCAGGTGGTGTAAAGATCAGATTAAGAACTTAAGAACTTATCTTTGTTGCATATTATACAAAATGTGATGTGTTTGACGATATCAGAAAATAAGACTATAGGGGTTTTAGTAATTTGGTTGAATTGTTTATGAAATGTACGGTGGAGTATCTGGCAGAATGGATTAGAGCGTGGCTCCGTGCGGGTGACTTAAGTTCAATCCCGGTAAAGCCAGGGTCATTTTTCTGTCGGGAGTATAGAGAAAAATCATAACATTAACAATTTCGCGGCGACAGCACAAGGCATGTGACCATTACATTCCACAAGCATTTGTTCCCTTCCGTCCTACACCGCACTAAGAAGCGGTATTACAGCGTAACTACGACAGTTAAATGAATGAGGCTTTGGTAAACTTAGTTAACATATTTCCGGCAGTTGTTACTTATGCACAGTTACAAACTATGTTATGTTCAGAGCTTGTTTTAAAAAATACATACACTATAAAATAAACTTACAAATAGTTACATATTTGATATGCATGTGTGTACAAAATAATAGTGCATCTAACTGAAATAATGCATGAAGATGGGGATAACATTTCCTTGAAGGGGGGGAGAGAGAGAGAGAGAGAGAGAGAGAGAGAGAGAGAGAAAACGAATGTTTCAGATATGAACTACTATCGGTAAAATCGTTAATCACTGCAGTTTTTTAGAGAACTTGTCTGCTTGAGTGCTCCACTGTTCTAATTCTGCTGCTGCGTGACCATTGCTGAACTTTTCCTTCTCTCCAGATTTCTGTTGCTCTTTCAATTTCAGTTCCTCATACGTTGCAAATATATTGGAATATTCAGATTTCCTCTTCGTAAAGCTTTCAAACTGATCTACAATGGAAAAAACAAATCATAAAATAAAATCCACAAAAATAACACTGTTACTGTCAGCATAACATCAACTCTACAATTTAGAATCCCTATTAGGCTTATATGTAGTGAGTTCGATCACAACACAAGAGTGTCTGGTTCAAACTCTTCTGCGTGCAGTTTGGAAGCAAATTTATTCTAGTAGATTTTTACAAACCATGCACTATGAAGAACATGTGGCAAAGCACCAGCAAAATATTAAAATTAAAAATACTGAGACCATGCATTTTTCCAATGGCTACTTATGGTTCCAAATCATGGACCATGTTACAAAGTTTATGTTGTGCAAAGTGGGGGATAGGCTGAAAAAGTTTGAGAATCTATGATCTAGCTTTAGAGATATTGATAAACTTGTTACATCCCATAACATCAAAATAACTAAGTAATGGATACCTGGACATATAACACCCGATCTAAAATCTGCTAGCTTTGCAATCTAACACAGTGAGAATAGAGTACTTGCCTGCTGTAATTTTGCCACTGTTATCACTATTTATATCCTGGAATATCTTTTCTGTATCTCTTTCTGTGATGTTGAAAGTTTTGCTTAGTAAATGACACAGTTCCTCTTGTGTCATGTATCCTTTGTTGTCAGTGTCAAACAGCTGGAACAGAATATTTAGAAATTAATATTTTATTTCTGGTTTGAACATTTTCACTGTAGACATGTCTCATAACTATACTTTTTTTGGCAACAATCAATTGACACAACATGTGGGGATGAGTCTACAAGGAGCTTACAATAGCAAACATATTATTTAGAAACTAACTTTTCAAAACGTTTTTTAAAATTCTATATGTGAGATAAGGAACTGGCAAGTCTACCTCTCATATACTTTGGTTCAGAAATATAAAATGGCAGGCATTTCCCACTCTATGGTCTGCAAAAACTACTGGACAAGTTTTAAAAAATCCAAAAACAAAGAATGTGGTAGGGATTTTAAATGTTAGAGTCCACCTGTGTGTTGCCAGGGCTCGTTAGGGGAGCAAAGAATAGTCTGATACCTACAAAGCATGCCGTAAGTGACGACTGGGGAAGGGGCCTAGTGAAGCTACCCTAGTAAATAAAAAGTGTCTCAGAAATTGGATGTGCTGGCCTACATATTTGTGCATAACTGGCACAACGTACAATGGCTCTTAGGATCAGATCACATACAAATCACAAAAATAGTTTAACAAGTGGTGGATATGGAAGGTTCGAAAGAGAAGAATGAAACATCATCCAGCACTGAAAACACATATGCAGGTTTGAATGGTGCACATACTACAGTTTCACTGTAATCTACGACACATAGTAATAAATGCTATTTTCAGGGCGAGTGAAGAAAAACACTAACTGGTCCAGCAATTAAAAATAAAATACAGATATACTTCAGTCATTGTTCATTTGAGGATAATCTTCATCGAACATGTCCACAATTGCTTGATCTCCTCCCAAGCATGTATTTCAGTATGTTTAGAGTAACAACTCCTGTTCTGTGTTGTTTGATGTATCTACTGGAGTATCTATTATGGTTTTCCCGTCTTGCAGCACCTATCGGTATGCATATCTTGCGCAACCGAAATATAGAATAATCTTTATCTTTTTCGTTGAAATCTTCAAAGAGTGTATGTTTTCTTATATACTTCAGTCAACTTAGTTGTAATTGGGTTCCTCCTCCTCCTTTGTGTTCGTTCTTTACAACCAATTTTAATCACTCTTTGTGATATTTATGATCTTTGTCAAGAACGTGTATACGCTGCACATTGGTTTAGTAGGCTCCTAAACGCATAGACTTCTACGCGTTTAGGATACATGCATCCGATTTCAGCCAAACCTCCTTAGTCGCCTCTTATGACATGCCTGGCAGGTAACAGTGGTTCTATTCTTTACACCCAAAATTTGGGCCCCGGTAACCACTTGGCCGGCTAGGTTCCTTTCCTAAAAAGGGTCTAAAGGCAAAGGATTGATTTCATTACACTGAGTTTTACCGCATACAGCTCTGTCCCTGTCGGCAGAGATGGCAAGCAATCTGCTGAGAGTGTTGCACAAAGCACAAACTCTGTAGCTCCAGCAACAATCCTAGAGATCTCATGAAAACATTTGTACACGTGACTCGGTACTGATTCGAATCCACAACCTTCAGAACGATAGGCAAACGTCTTAAACACTTCGCCAATGAGACCTCTAGGTTCTGAATCACTGAAAGAAATGGTCACACCCACCTTCAAATGCTAAGTACTATGAAGTCTCTACCCCTATCTATCCTCCCCATGAGGCCATTACCTTGTAGTGGTGGGGAGGCTTGCATGCTCCAATGATACAGTGAGCTATGACGGCGGGAACTTATGTTCCCGGAAGGGTTACACAAGCCGGAAAGGTCACTGAAGAGGGACAGCGAAGCATGGTCTCCTGGTCCTCCAGGTTGGGGTTGGGCTTGGGACTAACGATCCCATCCTTTAAAAAATTAAAGTTACGGAAACAACAACAAACATACAACCTATCCACGGGCATGAAGGGCTACCAGAGTCATTGAATCACATGACTGGAAGTGGTGAAAGCGAAGGAAGCTACTTTCATGAGACGAAGTCCTGAATGCCAAAACCAAGACCAGAATTGGATGCTGGAATGTAAGAACAATGTACGAAACCGGAAGACATGTGATGCGCATGGAGACTGGCTCCGACACGAAAACTGCACTGAGATGGACTCCAGAGGGTAGGCAAAGCGTGGAAGACCCAAGACGACCTGGAGGAGAACGATAGAACAAGAACTGAAGGAAATGAATCATAGCTGGAACACAATACAGAGGAAGGCCATGAACAGGGAAGAATGGTGTACGTTTGTTGCTACCCTAAACGCCAAGGGCGTAACAGGCTAAAGAGAGAGATCTATATAGAATTATATACTAAAGGGTTAATTTACCTTTCTGTACAACAAATTTGTTAAAACTAGTATACCTGAAATGCTAACTGGATTGTACCATCAGTGCTGGTAGGTGTTGAGACCAAAGACAATTCAATGATATATTCTCTGAAGTCTATCATGCCAGATCTACGCTGAAAAAAATTGAATATAAAAACACTGTGAAAAAAGTACATACATTTCGACACGGGTACAAAATATAAATATGCTACCCTTCAGTATATAAAACAATATGGGGAGCAAGGATTAAATATGGTGGAAGATTCCTTCTAAATAGAAGTAAGTAATTGCTCAAATCTTTTTTTCCCGATCCAGAAGCACTTGAGCTTTCAGCTCTTCGGCTCGGTGCCATGAACATCGTAACCCTTTGGTTCAGTGCCACGAACACCGTAAATCTGGAGAACCTGTGGCTTTTCCTGCCAGCCTGTGGAATTGAACCCGCACTCACAGAGGGCTTGTCACACAGTCGTCCAATGCGCTACGAACACGCTGGGCAGGCGGGCACTTGCTCAAATATCCAGTCTCTGTTAAATACAGCAGCATGTGGTGTTCTTGGCAAATAAGTGCTAGTAAAAGAAGGATATGACTGTGTGTTGCTGGAAGCAAAGAATAGGAGTAACATTGTGAATTTCTTTCTTCTTCTTCTAACACTCCATATCGACCACTTGTTAAACCATTCCTTGTGATTGCTATGTGATCTGAGCATAAAGCATAAGAGTGATTGTACGTTGTGCCTGTTATGCGCCTACAAGTAGGCCAGCACATCCGATTTCTGTGAAGCTTTTTATTTACTAGGATAGCTTCCCTAGACCCCTACCTCAGTCATCTCTTATGACACGCCTTGTAGGTCACAGTGCTACTATTCTTTGCTCTCCTTGCAAGCCCCAGCAATACACAGGCATCACACATTGTGACCTAAAAGGCATGTCATAAGAAGCGACTACAGTAGGTTTTGACTTGGGGCTGATTTATATCCATGTGATCCAGTAGAAAACTTAAACTACAAAATCCAACTCAATGAACAAGTCAAATAATGTGTACCAACCAAGAGCAAAGGAGGCTCTTCTAACAGAATAACGACATGATGCAGAGAAAGCCTAAAAGAATATGCACTGTAGGTAATCAAAACAAGCAGGGTCCTTTCTTGGAATCCAGAGGGAAAGGGAGGGAAACCTATAAATATTTGGAGAAGAGATTTGGAGGCAGAAATTAACAATATACGGAAGAGCTGCAAGAGATGACTAAAGATAGAAAAACTTGACATGAGATGGTTGAGGGCTTATACTCTAAGCAGGGTTTAAAAGGCACAAGTGATCACATAGCAATCACAATGAATGGTCAAGTGGTCAATATGAAGTGTTAGAAGAAGAAAAAGAAGAAAGAAGTTCACAATGCTACTCCTAATCTTTGCTTCCAGCAACACAGTCGTATCTTTCTTTTACTAGCACTTATTTGCTAAGAACAACACATGCGCCTGTGGTGAAAAATTATGGATAACCAATCTTTCGAGTCTGCTTGGCAAATCTAGTGACTATTTGGATGCGGAACTCAACAAAAGTCCACCAAAGGAGCATGTTTATCTGTTGCCTTGTCACCTTAATTCATTACACCTATAGCACCGCTTGATTATATGTCAAAAGACCTGCAAAGTTTTTGCTTACTTTATCATACAATCAAAGACCTGCTGTAAGAGAACGTAAACTTTTGATACTTTCTCTATCATACAGGTGGCGGTCTTTGTGGCTGAGTGGTTAAGCCCTTTGCCGTGGAAGTTGAAAGTCATGGGTTCGAATCGGGACAGCGCCGTTCTGTTCACGAGTGCAGTTTTTTCCAGAGACCCTAGGATTGTTGCCGAAGCTACGGAGTTCGTGCTTTGTGCAATACTCTTGGCAGGTGGCGTGCCATTTCTGCGAAGAGGGACCGAGCCATATAGGGTAAAACCCGGTGCAATGAAGTCAATCCTTCGGCTTTAAAACCCTTTAATCATACAGGTCAATTAGTCTCCCCCACTCAAATATAGGAAAAGGGTGAAAACCCATAATTCCTGGGGGTTCAACAACATCATACTGTCAAAGACCTGCTGTAAGTGAACTGCAACTTTTGATACTTGCTATATATCATACAGGTCAATTAGTCTCCCCGACTCAAATATAGGAAAACGGGTGAAAACCCATAATTCCTGGGGGTTTAACAACATCATACAATCAAAGACCTGCTGTAAGTGAACTGCAACTTTTGATACTTACTATATCGTACAGGTCAAAGACTTTCTGTAGTAACTGTGACTTTGGAAACATGAGGTAGTCACTGAACTCCTCAAATGTGACCCTAGCTGCCTTTTCTTTCTCGGACTTGACCTTTTTAATTTCTCTTAATCGCTTCAGTAAATCTTGCATCTGGTCTAGTGTCACACTGTAAATAGACGCAATATTCAACATATAATCTCTTTAAATATGGACTTGATCAATGCAAGAACACAAGATTTGCCATGTAAATATTCACAAATTTAACTACATGTAGTACATGTGATTTATATAATAATTGCTCTTGTAACGTTTTACGTTACATAGAATTTCTCTATACTGCTCTATTCTGGGCAACTCGCTCAATCTCTTCCATGAAATTTATATGTGATATGATGGAATCCATGTGATTTATATACAGCTTCATATATATGTGCAAAAATTCTCCCGTATGTCCTCCCTTGAAATGGATGCTGGCCCAACAACACAACACTACTTTCAAAACTACATGACACCAGAGATCATCTCCAGACAACAGTCGACTTTATTATAAGAACATGTCTGATGATATAATCATCAAAATAACGATCGCAAAGAAGAATAAGATATACAGCTTCAATCAATTCGTGCAGTTTCTGCATCAAAAGTTGTCTGCAATGGCTTTCCAACAAGTTATAATCCATGCCCTGACGATTCACTTTGCAAGACTGTCTGTCCACCAATTGATTTTTCCACCCAATTATTTTATGTCTTTCCCATGCTATCTTACCTTCTACTATCCGTTCCAAGATGGTTGTCAACAGTGTGTCCCATGTCTCTTAATGTGACCACAAGGTACCAGTAGTTTCTTCTTCTTCTGCTATCACCCTGTTCAATGCAGGCGGTAGTCATGGTAGTGTTGCGCTTCTGACTGGTTATTGCGTGGACTGGTGTTTCTCGCCATGAGGTGGGCCTTCGTCGACTTCAGAGGTACTTGAGGATTAGATCCTTCAAGTGTCATCGTACCAGTGACGCATGAGGCATCAACAGTTGTTTCCCACTTATCCCAGCCTCTGGTTGTTTCATTTATGGCCTCACAGAACAGTCTAGCCTCCCTCAGTTTATTAAGAAGACTCCATCTTCAAATAGATGTCAATACATAAAATCTGTTTTTGATATTTTGTTGATCCTGTTTTTCCTATAGTGGACATCACAGGTACAGCTTGGGAAAAAAGGGAGACTTATGGCCACCTAGTTTTTTTTTTAAACAGGCAGTCTTAGGGCCACCTAGTTGTTTAAGCAGAGCTCAAAGACATGCATAGGACTATGTCTAAAATAGAAAGACATACAGTCAAAGTTAATGGTATTGTTTTTGTCTCTGCAACCTGTACAGTTGGACATGACAACAACTGATGATGATAATATAACTGATACAAATTATTATTAACTAAATATATTAAGTGTACCCAAGTTTGGAATGTAGACTTTCAAACTCCTTTAGCTTAGTGTATATTGACATTTTTGGTTTCTCTGTCCTGCAGTCATCATATGTGTGGTCTGTGACTGGACACTGAAGACAACTGATGGAAAAGAAACAAGTTATATGTAGTTTATAATATGCTATTGCACACACATATATAAATAGTTTTTTTTTAAAAGTAAAGAACATGTTTTTATATTATGAAGTATATTTGAGGAACACAGTGTTAGTCTTGTATTTTTGTGTGGTCAAAGGCACATAACAAGCAATGTGGTCAACATCACACTGGCCACTTTTTACATCCTAGTGTTTCTCTGGTACCCAATTGAGACTGGGTTGACCTGAGATCTGCTATGGTTGGAAAAATCTCACTCCAACTGAGGAATTTGGTCCAGGACAGCGCAACTACAAAGCAAATGCACTAAGAACTATGCTATCACATATATATATTTTCCTTTATTGTTCCAGCTTATGAATTCAAGCATAATCATGATGTCTCTTGACTGATATTTGTGTGAAGGCTTGCTTTACTTATCATAAATGCCCCTTGCGATAAAGACACGCTTTACTTGACTTCAGAGGTACTTGTAATTTAGACCTCTAAGTAGCGGATCTCTTCATAACTCTCCAAGCATAAACTAGATTATACCACCTTATCCTGACGCTGTTAGGCAAAACAGGATGGGAGAAAAGAAAAAAAGTAATGGATCTGTGTTTTCCAGTAATAAAAAAAGTAAAGGAACCCTTTCATACCTCGTGGTATATAGGGCAATACAGTGTTAGGCCTGTACCGTCGTTGACCGTCGGCACACAATGGTGATGTGGTTTCCAGTAATACAAACGTAAATTATTTTTTTCAAGCACAACATAAGTTGATCTTTTTAAAATGAAGTCAACATAAATCAGTACAACACATGATGACGGTTGCGTTATAAGGTACTGGTGCCGCCTACACAGCGTGTTCAGAGCGGGTTGGACAACAGGTGACAAGCCCCTTGTGAGTGCGGTTCAATTCCGGGCTGGCAGATAAGCCACAGGTTCTCCAGATTTATGGTGTTCATGGCACGAACCGAGGGTTACGATGTCCATGACACCGAGCTGAAGAGCTGAAAGCTCAAGTGCTTCTGGATTGGGAAAATAAATAAATAAGGTACTGGGTAATTCAAGAAGACCTTTCTGAAGATAAAATAATATGATAATGAGAAATAATATTATTTTGTAACAAATTAAGTTCTAAAGCCTGTTTGAGTTTTTTCCCGATCCAGAAGCACTTGAGCTTTTCAGCTCTGCTCGTGCCATGGACACCGTAACTTCGGTTTGGTGCCACGAACACCGTAAATCTGGGGAATCTGTGGCTTTTTCTGCCATCCCGCGGAATTGAACCCGACAAACAGAGGGATAGTCACACGTTGTCCAACGCACTACGAACTCGCTGGGCAGACGGGCAAGTGAATTTTTAAAGAGATTTGCAAACTACTGTTTCTTATCACTTCACAGCAGACAATGAGCTAGATCTGACAAGCTTTCAAATAACCAATCAGATCTAACACAATGCTACAGTATAACCCAGTAGATGTGAAATTATCAAGTGAGATTTTCTCTTTGCTGCTCATTGATACAGTGGCCAAGGTAGGGTTCACTGTGCTCATCCCTCAACAATAGATTGCTTGCTGGTTTTGTTGAATTCTACTACACTTTAGGTATGTGTTAAAATTTTAAAGACAAGAGGGTTATCACCGAGTCACTGCACCTTTGGAATGTGTGTCAGTTATCAGAAAACAGCATAAATTTCTCTCTATCCACAGGTCTAGTCAGTATATCATTCTGGCTTCTTTCGCACCACAGAGGGTGCATGTATATTAGCAAATCTAACACAAATATTTTACAGATGGGTTACTGGTAAGATTTTACATACAGAAAACCCCACTTTATAGAACCACATCTACTGAATTATATGCTGTAATATTGTGTCGGAGAATGGATTGGTCATATGAGAGGTCTTACAAGCTGACTCATGCCAAACAACAACTTACAAATTCCCGAAAGAAACACATGACCTTTCCATTAGCCATTTGTCATCTTTAGAACGAACATCATTCACCACCTATCATAGGCGAAACATGTAAAAACAAAGTATTATAGTTTTACAAAGTATTAGAACACTATATAGCTATGTTTCGACGAAAAAGTCTTTATCAAGTAAATGATACAAAAGGAATGAAGAAATTCAGACTTTCTATGAGCCAGACATAACATAAACAGTCAGAAAATAAATCCCTAAAGGCCCTAAAATGAAAATATGTGACTAAAAAGTCCTGCCACTATCATACAGAATGAGCAACTTACTCTGCCATAACTGCCCTGACATTGTTGGCAAACAGTTTAGGATCAGCCTTCTCAGCCTCACTTGGCGAGTAAACAGGCAGGTACTGGGGATATAAGTTATCACAATAATTGCATAAAATAATGAAAACAAACACTGATTACTAAGAGTACAGAGATCAATAACATCATGTGCCATGCTGTCTGGCATAGGCAATCGCTGTCTGGCATAGACAATTGTAGACATCTACAAATATCTGTTCTGGGTACCGACTCTCAGTTCGGATAGTGACATTTTTTTTTTTACAGAAGTTAGACTGTCCGAATTTTTATTCTCTGTGGCTGAACCCTTGTCTTGCGATCTGAAGGTAGTGGGTTTGAACCAAGAATGTGTTGTTCTATCAACAAGTGCACTTTTTCCAGAGACCTCTAGGATTGTTGCTAGAGCTATGGAGTTAGTACTTTGTGCAATACTCTCTGCAGGTGATGTGCCATTTCTGTGGAGAGGGACCAAGCTATATGGGATAAATCATTATGCAACTAAATCAATTCTTCAGCGTTAGATTGTTTTATCGCTCATGTAGTGTCGGGGTCCACAAGGGAAGCAAAAATAGTACTACTGCAACCTACAAGGCATGTCATAAGAGGCAGCTGATGTAGGACCTAGCTACTGTAAGCGCATACTGCCACAGCATACAATCGCTCTTAGGCTCAGATCACATACAAATCATACAGAGTGGTTTAACATGTGGTCGATATGGAGCGTTCGAAGAAGAAGACCCTTTTGTTATTTTTAAACTTTAAAAAAATGTTTAATGTGTCAAACTCCATGATCTAGTCTATAAAACTCAAAACACTTTGTTTTTACTTAAAGTGCTCTATCCTATAGTGTTCTTAACTCAGTAGATGGTTATGTGTATACGTATTGATTGGTTTCTGTGATTCACTGTTTCCATGTTCGTCTATGTACACACACATGTACCTTCCAACTTTAGTCATGTTTGATTCCAAACTCTTACAGTGTAACTGCTTGCCAGCTTACAGTGTCTTCTTCTAACAGGATGTTGTTAAATTCTTCTTCGAACACTCCATGTTGACCCCTTGTTAAACCACTATTTGTGATTTGTATGTGATCTGAGCCTAGAGGATGTACGATTGTGCCAGTTATACAACTACAAGTAAACCAGCACATCCGATTTCGGTGACACTTTTATTTATTAGGGTAGCTTCCCTAGGTCACTACCCTGGTCGCTTCTTACGACATACCTTGTAGGTCGCAGTGTTACTATTCTTTGCTCCCCTTCGAGTCCTGGCAACACACAAGCAAATTTGTTAAATAACTTCAGCATGTCTCCTTCATTCCCATCTCTCTCTCTCTCGTGATCGTTCTTAAGCTGTTTTTATCATTCTATTGTGATATATAAACAGCCAAACATCAGAATGTGATGTACGCGCACAGTCTTCAGTACCAATTGGAGCTCAAGTGCTTATCTTTCGGTGGTGTGTTCGGTTTCAACCAGCGTTTGTGTACAGGTTCACTCTCCGCCATTTTCTTTTAGGGCAGCGACCCTTAGACGGCCTGCCCTCCCGGGATTATGAGCGCCATCTGTCCGGCAATCCAGTCGTTTTGTGGACACCTTGGTTTGCCGCCCATCCAGTTTTGTGTACAGTTTGCTCCACTAGCTTTTGATTGTCCCCAATCAAACTTCAAGGCAGCAGTAGTTCCTCAGGCGGAAACTCGCACTGGCTTTACCTCTGCTGGACTTTATTCGCATCTAATGTACCCATTACTTGCCAGTCTGACAACTTTGAGTTACAACAAACATAAACCAACCGGTGCACAAATTCATTCATTAACAGCTTCTATTGCTTTATTGTATAAAGTTACTGTGTTTTCTGACTACTATTTCTCATTAGTTTAGTTTTACTGGTGCTAATCTTTAGCCTTATCTTATAGGCTGTTTCTGATAGTTTCAGACACCTTTAGGTCAGTAAAAATAATCTCAAACAGATTGCAGGTCTAACACATATCAGCCAGCACACAATGGGAAAAAAAGTATTTTAAAAATGTTATCAATATTCACGTTGGTTTTGGGTGACATTGCAAGAATGTAAGTGTGTCTAATCTTAAAACAATCAGAAAGTAGGATACAGTTCTGAACAGGATCATATAATACTTAATTGCATTTTAAAAACTAGAATACTTGAAAGTTTCTGTAACTGACAGTCCAATAGCATATACAAGACTGTAATCTACAGTTACTGTGTTAGTAGTAAATTATTGTAAATGGTAGTAAGAGAGAGTTCTTAATTGTTATGTCAGCCCGTCTGCCCAGCATATTGGTAGTGCGTCGGACTACAGGTGACAAGCTCCCTGTGAGTGCGGGTCCAATTCCACGGGCTGGCAGAAAAGCCACAGGTTCACCAGATTCACGGTGTTTGTGGCACCGAACTGTTACGATGTCCACGGCACCGAGCCTAAGAGCTGAAAGCTCAAGTGCTTCTGGATCGGTAAAAAAAAAAAATTTGTCAAGTCAATTCTACTATGTAAAAGGGAATAATGGACAGTGAACCTGATTGCCTGGATTTCTGCATCAAAATGATTATGACAGAATTTCCCTGATTGTTCTTTGATCGTATACCTAATGTTGTTTTGGTATTCTATGTATACCACTTCTCAATTCTTTATCGTCATCTGCTGACCACTTCATGTATACCATGACTCATAGGTCAGAATAAGAAAATGAGAAAATTTGAAGTATTTTGAACATATTAAAGGGCATGAAATGAGATGAAGATGATTTGGACATATATGTCGTATGTCAGTAGGGGCATTGGCTAGAACAGCTCTCAGATGGACAGCGGGAAGGAGAAAGCCTGGGCGTTAAAGGAAACATGGAGAAGAACGGTGGAGAGAGAGTTGAAGGAGTGTGGCCTGACGTGGAAGACGGTTGGTAGAAAGGCAGCAGAACGGCAACAGTGGAAGTCTCTTGTTGGTATTCTTCAATATACCACATGGCATGAAAACAGGTTCATTACTTCACTTTTTATAGCAACTACAACACCCACCTGCTATATTAACGGTCAACAGTAAAGAAGAAATACTTGTTCTTCTTCTTCAAACGCTCCATATCAACCACTTGTTAACCAATGTGTGCTTTGTATGTGATCTGAGCCTGAGAGTGATTGTACATTGTGCCAGTTATGCACCTACAAGTAGGCCAGCACATCCTATTCCTGCTACGCTTTTTATTTACTAGGGTAGCTTCCCTAGGTCCTACATCAGTCGCCTCTTACGACATACCTTGTAGGCTGCAGTGGTACTATTCTTTGCTTCCCTTGCGGGCCCCGGCACCACACGGGCGAGAAGAAATACAATAACATCTCCAAAACCACGTAGAATTAAAATGACCAAAGAAACAGATTGAAGATATATTTGAGAAGTAGCATCTAAATCCAATGACAAACGTACAGATCAAGTTATCATACTCAAGACATTACACTACAAAATCTACTTATGTATACAACAATAAGTTTATTTACCTCTATTTCACATCTGGTGTAAAACTGGCATAGGGTTAACCATAGCTGTGTGAACCTGTTAAGTGCATCATTGTTCTATTCATATATGTTCATAAATACCACCAGTCTCTTCATAAATACGAGTCTTTTCATATCTATTCATAAATACAGTCTTTCATGCAGTTCATAAATCCACCAGTCTCTTACCATTCTTCATGCCATGTTCATAAATATCAGTCAGTCTCTTCATAAATAGTCTCATATCTCTTCATGCCTGTTCATAAATATCAGTCTCTTCATAAATACCAGTCTCTTCATAAATACCAGTCTCTTCATGCCTATTTGTAAATACCAGTCTCTTAATGTTCATAAATACGAGTCTCTTCATGCCTGTTTGTAAATACCAGTCTCTTAATGTTTATAAATACCAGTCTCTTCATGCCTGTTTGTAAATACCAGTCTCTTAATGTTTATAAATACCAGTCTCTTAATGTTCATAAATACCAGTCTCTTAATGTTTATAAATACCAGTCCTTCATGCCTGTTCCTAAATACCATTGTCACCAACAGTGTCATATGACTTAAATTGCATACATTTACACCACACACATTTCTAACTAAATTTAGCGATCATTAAAACAATACATATTTCTTGCTAGTATCACCCAAAAAAAAAAGTTCATTAAAAAAAACATTTTCCTATCATGTGATTTATTGAATAGTACAGTGGTAGGCTCACATTTTTTCTTTGACCAGCAGTCCAGGAAGAGTGATGTGGTGAAAATCATGCCAGTCATCTTTACTTTCCTGTGTTTTTCTGGTACCAAATTGATGTTTGGCTGACCTGAGAGCCACATACAGTCTGGGAAAACCCCCTCCCAATGTGGAATATGATCATGGGAACATGTGCCTACAAAGCAAGTGCACTAACCACTACACCAACAAGATATGTGATATGGGCGAGTCTCAGACACTGGAAAGAGTGTGAGAATTAGGAGTTAAGTTTGGACATCCCAGACAGTGTCGTCTTCGTGGTAGAGAGAGAAGATATACTAATAAACTTCTCCTGGCTACGGTGAGGAAATGAACTTTGGGATGGCTGCTGCAGTGAAGGACAGAGAATGCATGGGAATGCCCAATATGCCCTGACATCAATCTCAAAACATAACATTATCAAGATTCCCAGTTCCTCTTATGTGATATAGTAAAATTTATACTGTAGTTTACTTTGGTGTATTAGTTGCAGCAACAAATCACAGAGCAGGTGGGGACAGGCCGCAGAGCAGGTGGGGACAGGCCGCAGAGCAGGGTGGGGACAGGCCGCAGAGCAGGTGGGGACAGGCCACAGAGCAGGTGGGGACAGGCCGCAGAGCAGGTGGGGACAGGCCGCAGAGCAGGTGGGGACAGGCCGTAGAGTAGGTGGGGACAGGCTGCAGAGCAGGTGGGGACAGGCTGCAGAGCAGGTGGGGACAGGCTGCAGAGCAGGTGGGGACAGGCCGCAGAGCAGGTGGGGACAGACCACAGAAGGGTGGAGACGTACTACAGATACTCTGTAATAAATTATGGTAATCCCATAGAATATAATATTGTAATTTGTATTCGAAATCTCACAGTATTAGATCATTACACAGAGATTGTCGGGTCACTTTTTACTATATTTCCTGTTCCTAACTCAGCGAGCCAGGTACCCAGTTACAGATATGTTTACCTGAGCATGTCTATATTGGGGGCGCGATCCCTGTCTGTTTCAATTGCAAAGTCAAGCTAGGGCTAATGTTCTTCTGCATTCAGGTAAAATTAGTCATACTAGATCTTCCAAGTTTGTTGCCAAGATGAAGTCCAGACTTACTCAGTTCCATGAGGCAATCCCAGAACTTTCATGTTCAAGTTCTACACCTTCTGGCCAGGTCCTACTTTGGCTAATGTTAAATGTCACTTATCTTAATTATCCTGTACAAAACCGCAACACTTTACACACAAGTAAATTATTTGTCAATATATACAACACAAGAAAGATGGAAAACTTACGCTCCTGGTCCTTCCCATGTCCATGTAACAGTATCCTGTATCACATAATATGAAATAAACAATTAAGGGACATAAGTAGATAAATGAGGTAACTAATGTAATATAAGGGCATCTATTATAATAATAATAATAATGACGTTTTTGAAAATCATTTTTCCATGGTAAGGTTGAGTGCAAGGCAATCTTCTTCAACCACTTATTAACCACTTTTTGTGATTTGTATGTGATCCAAGCCTAACAACGATTGTACATTGTGACAGATATGCACCTACAAGTAGGCCAGCATGTTCGATTTCTCTGATTTTTTTTTATTTACTAGGGTAGCTTCCCTAGGCCCCTACATAAGTCACCTCTTACGACATGCATTGTAGGTCACTGTGTTACTATTCTTTGCTCCCCTTGTGAGCCCCGACAACACATGGGCAAGTGCAAGGCAATGAAGACAACACTACAAAACTTCCTTTTTCTCCTCATTCTTTCTGTAAGTGATCGTTAGATTAGTAGATCTGAGGCTACAATGAAGGGTGGGGTATTGCGCTTGTCTTCTATAGTTTCACACAGTCTGCCTTAGAAAAATAATGAACATCAAATAGCAGGATATGATCCCAGATACAGAGGTCCTAAAAAGAGCTGCTCTCCCAGCATATACACAATCTTGATGCAGTCCCAGACAAGATGGGCAGGACATGTGGTTCGAATGCCAGATTGCAGAATACCCAAGCAACTCTTTTATGGTGAGCTGCATAGTGGTAAACGCTCACAGGGGGCCAGAAAAGCGATTCAAAGATACACTCAAGAACTCGATGAAATCTTTGGCATAGATGTCAACAACTGGGAGAATGCTGCTCAAGACAGATCAGCCTGGCGCGCACTTCTTCGGCATGGTTCCTCGGCCTGCGAGGCAGATAGAACAGCAAGGATGGAGTAAAAACGTCAAAACAGAAAGGCAGTAAAACTTCCCACAAGTGCAAGTATACCTTGCCCACACTGTACACGAACATTTCAAGCCCGTATCGGGCTCACTGTCATCTACGCACACACAGACAAACATAGCGCAACTACATTCCCTTGGATGAAAATGTGTGGTCATCATCACAGTTTAGTTTCTTCTGAGGTGTGGGATAGCCATATATGGTTTTTCAAGGTTGAATAAGTGAGGCATCATTGCAATATGGGAACAGTGTTTTGTAGTGTTTCACCACATATCCCACCGGCAATCCCATTCCTGTCTTTCCCTTGTCTATACACTAGAATATCATGAGCACATAACAATGTTCTACCTCTTCCATCAAGTTTTTTTTTTTATTGTTACCATGTATATGCTGAATAAGACTGATGAAAGAGGAGAGCCTTGTGGCAAACCTGAATATACTGACCCCAGTTCAGATGACCAACTCCCACATCGTAATACAACTTTCCTTTGCAACAGCTATTCATCTTATGAATATAGGGTGCACCTGAACTTTGATATGCTTGTGCAAGTGATAATCACAGGGCACTCTGTTGTATGCGTCTTCCAGGTCCACCACCACTGCACATGTTTCGGTATCTGCATGGAAACACTTGAAGTCATCATAGGCAAACACCACAGAATTACACCTTCCCAGATCTGTAATCTCCAAGAGTGGGTTTAACTACAGGAAGATATGATGACTTTCAAGGTTCCCATGCCAGTCGACATGCTATGATTTTCTCTTTGGTTTCCAATCATAATCTTCCCCTATATCGATAATATGATTTTCTCCAGAAGCATATCTATCATATTTTGCATCGTAATGATTATGTGGCCAGCTATCTGGAAGTGATCTTTGTTATGTTTCGGCAATGGTAGTGGGTAGCTGTGGAACCACTCCTCCCTGATTTCCCCACCCATAATTCTTTGGCCAGGCCCTCCATGTCATCATTCGATAAGTCGCTAATATCTTGAAAAAGTAACCATATCTGTATGTCAACTGGATGAGTGTAATTATAAATTAGATTCCTTATCTCTAAGTCTGCCTGAGGCCATTCCCTGCAGTACCTGCCTAGGGTGCCTATCACCTCTATATGCTCACTAAACTCACTAGAGTGTCAGTACATTACATGGTCAATGTGATCAAGTGAACAGTTCTAAGAAAAAGTATCCTTCCCCATCCAAGACCATTACATCTAGCCCCAAGATCATGCATATTCTCAGTGACAAACCAAGGTGAATATGGATCATCATCATCAGGTGCCGTCTCCACATCGAAGGTTGGCTGCAATGAATCTCAGCATCCTCTGTCTTTCGCCTTGGTGTTGCACACTGCCAGACTGTAACCTGTCCACTTCTTAAAGTTTCCCTCCCACTTATATCTCGGTCTTTCTCTTGCTCTTCCTCCTCTCAACTTTCCACTCTAGTAAAGATTTTATCATGGTGTCATGTCTTTTATGTGCCCAAAATACTTTACTTGTCTGAATTTGATTTCGCTTAATAATTGTTATGGATATAGGATGTCATTGATTACTTGAACATGATAGCAAGAGATTCATAAACAACTAAGGTTGTAAGCATTAAGGAAAAAAGTAGTCTTAAACTAAATCTTTATGTGCTTACATACAACAGCTTAGTTGTTGCTAATTCTCACACAGAACAGTTTGAATATTGGTAACTAATTCTTAAATACAACAGTTCTGTTATTGTAGCTAGCTTTTACATAGAAACAGTTTGAACATTGTAACTGATTCTTACACAGAACAGTTTTGAATATTTAACCAATTCTTACACAGCTCAGTTTGAATATTGTAACTGATTCTTACACAGAACAGTTTTGAATATTTAACCAATTCTTACACAGCTCAGTTTGAACATTGTAACTGATTCTTACACAGAACAGTTTTGAATATTTAACCAATTCTTACACAGCTCAGTTTGAACATTGTAACTGATTCTTACACAGAACAGTTTTGAATATTTAACCAATTCTTACACAGCTCAGTTTGAATATTTAACCCATTCTCAACCCAAGAGTACCTGGTTCAAATTTGTGGCGGGCAGTTTGGAAGTAAATTTGTTCCCGTTGATTTATATGAAGCGGTAAAATAGACCTCACAGTTCAGACAGCAATAGCAAACTACTGAACATATAAGTGGTGTCTAGAAAATCAATGACTCGTTTACTGTGGGTGATGGCGATGTTATGTAAGGGATATACCAAGAGTTTCATTTAACCAATTCTCAAATCAGTTTGATATTTCAACTACTTTTCACACAATCAACACATACCGGTATGTTTGGATACCTGATACACACAGGTTGAACTGGAACTCCTGGATAAAAGGCACCTGCAACAAATTACGACACCATTATTACTTATGAATCTTTAATGAAAAGTTGAAGTTGAAGTAGCATGACACTCTAGCAAAATCATACTGTGGATTAACATGAAGACTTGCCAGAGAAGTTCACGATAGTTGCAGTTCTATGCTCAACAGGAAATAAGACAAACTTTATTTTCTGTGTTGAACATAGAGCTACAACCGTCAACTCTTCATATATTTCTAAGTATATATTTTAATCTAGGGCCATTATCGTTGGCCTCTTTGTCTCAGGAGACAATAGGTCTTGCGTCACGTAGTATGTACCTCTCTGTGACGCATGCCTGGGCGATTTATATGGAGTAGCTGAGTTGCCCAAGCGTCAACTACCCCTCTCGACCTCGCTGATAGAATCCAGATGAGTGCAAGCACGACATCTGGTATCAGTTCGGTTGCAGGAGCTGCCGGTAGGACATCACTTGATGCCTGTCGGCCTTAGGGCTCCGCCTCCGGATTTTCTGTTTTGTTTACTCCCATAGCCTTTGCCTCTTCCGAGGCTCCCACAAGGCAGTGGGGCTATCTGCCCATAGCTGGGGGTCTGGATCTTGGCTATCAGGGTAAATCTACTGATATCACGTCTGGGGGGGCAGGCAGACCTCCACCGAGATTTTTTGTCGGGTTAACTCCCCAAGGACATTTAAAAAAAAATTAAATCCTGACCTAGGGAGTCCATCTCCTAGGCGAGCCATTGCCCGTTAGCCTTTGACCTCACGGTCAAAGTTTCCCGGTCTGCACTGCTGGGTGGCGGGGTTGACTTGTGTGTTTTGAGGGTCATCAGCAGGCTATTAATTTTCACTTTTCGCAACTCCTAAGAGAGATTAGCCGATCCCAACCCTGCCAGTGCAGGGCTAGGCTCAGGTCACACCTTGTAGACCCTTAGGGCCATTAGGGATTTATTATTTGACTGCATATGTTACGTCTGGCATATAGGAAGTCTGAATTTCTTCGCTTCTTTAGTATCCTTTGCTTGATAAAATGCCTTTTGGTCAAAACATAGCTGTATATTGTGGTTTTTTTTGTGCTTTGTAAAAGTATATTACTTTATTTGTACATGTTTCTCCTATATTTCGAATGGACATCTAATTGACTTCCGGTCAATACACTGATTTCTCTGTCCTCTACTTCTACCATTCTTCACAAGCTCTTCTTTGGCCTATCCACAATTCTAAATCTGTTCTCCACCTGTGTGTTGCCGGGGCTTGCAAGTGGAGCAAAGAAGAGTAACATTGCGAATAACAAGGCATGTTGTAAGAGACGGCAGATAGGGGCCTAGGGAAGCTACCCTAGGAAATAAAAAGCGCAGCAGAAATAGGATGTGCTGGCCTACTTGTAGGGTGCATAACTGGCACAACGTACAATTGCTCTTAGGTTCAGCTCACATACAAATCACCCAGAGTGGTTAACAAGTGGTTGATATGGAGCGTTCAAAGTAGAAGAACTCATGAAAGTAGTTGATGTGTGAAAACACTGATAGCTGAACAACAAAGAAGAAATAAAATAATAGAATTGTGTGAGAGTTCAGTGTGTAGAAAAAGGTAAACATCCTCCCGTACCTTGTTTAAATGAAATGAGACATGATCTGTTTGAGCATGTACCCTCTGGGAATATGATAATTTGGGGCCACTGGCCACCTGACTGGCCTCTCCGCTGGATTTCTTTAATTGTGTTGATACGAGAATTGGGGTCCTCACGCTTGACCAGTACAGGTTGTGAAAATTCTGTGAGTGCTGAAATATAAACAGAAAAGATTGTCAAAATACTTTAGTGAGAAATAAATAAGAGAAAAATACAAAATGCATCATCCTCTAGTAGCCTATGCTGTGCAGAACTTTGCAGATTCTTTTTCATTCTTCTGTCAGTCATCCTCTGTATGTACATGTTAGGTGCTAACCTCTTGTTCCATAGCTAGTCAATTTTCTCCCTGGTGGAACCATTGGAATATTTTCCAGAGATTCCTGATCTCAGTGCAGGTGAGATCAAATTCCTAGTCCTATCAGAGATGGACTATAAAATATAGGTCCTGTTTTTAAGTTGAGCATGTAAAAGAACCCTCAGGTATTCAAAATCAAGAAGTGCAGGCTGGAAAGCCGCTGCCCATGCAAAATTGCTGAGAAATATTAAAAACTACAATTCCTACGAAATATTTTCATCATCTTCTAAATTATATTAGGACCCTCAGGTGCTAATTAGGACCATCGCAGGTGCTAATTAGGGACCCTCGCAAGTGCTAATTAGGGACCCTCGCAGGTGCTATGAAGTTTGTGCACTGCTGCTGAGATCACCCTGTGTTGGAAAGAGATCAAAGCACACAATGAAGGTAATGATGATGGTCCTATCAATCAATCAGTCAATCATCCAATCAATCACCAATAGCTTCAATAAACTATATGATTCCCAAGTGCCCGCAAGGGAAGCAAGAATAGTACCACTGCAACCTACAATGCATGTCGTAAGAGGCAACTGATGTAGGCCATAGGGATGCTACCCTAGTAAATAAAAGCAGCAAAGAAATCGGATGTGCTGGCCTACTTGTGGGCGCATAACTGGCACAGCGTACAATCGTTTTTAGGATCAGACCACATACAAATCACACAGAGTGGTTAACAAGTGGTCGATGTGGAGCGTTCGAAAAGAACTATATGATTCATCACTTGGGGTCAGTTATAGAACCGTCTCAGATTCTGAGTTATATCTCTGTAAGTCATATTTTCTGCTATTCTCTCTTGTAGAGTTGACATGTGTGAAGGATGTGTTCTACAATCTCAAAGATATCGGAACCGCATCAAAATAGGTTAACTTTTGTTTACCCCAACCACTCCAAAATAAGTTTACTTTTGTTTACCCCCAACCGCTCCTCTTCCTTCTTTGAATGCGCTCTATCGTCACTTGTTAAACCACTCTGTGTGATTTGTATGTGATCTGAGCCTAAGAGTAATTGTACATTGTGTCAGTTATGCGCATATAAGTAGGCCAGCACATCCGATTTCTGCAATGCTTTTTATTTACTAGGGTTACTTCCCTAGGCTCCTACCGTAGTCACCTTGTAGGTCGCAGTGTTACTACTCTTTACTACCCTAGCGACCCAGACAACACACAAGCGACCCGAACCACTCCAAAATCCTTTAACTTTTTAACATAATGCAAAGAGTGTTAAACATTTGTTGAAAACAGGAAAAATACAGGGAAGGAGATATAGAGGAAGACAGAGGGAGAATATGTTAAATTGTCTAACATTGTGGTTTCACAAGAGGACAGTATAAGAACTGATAAACTGCACTAAGGAGAGAAAATTGTAGAGAGACATGGTTGCCTATGTCAACAGGCATGACACTTGACTGAATGATGAATTACACTAAGTTTGGTACGTTCAATTTTCCTCATTCTCTCTCTCTCTCTCTCTCTCATATATCCACATATGCTTAAAAAAATGTAATGTAAAATAAAAATATTTCGGATAAAACTGTGAGACATCCGTGTGAATCATTCTCAAAATAGACAAGTCTGCCAAACAAAGTGAGAATCAATATGATCTCCACAATGCATTCAAATTAAGTAAATTATTGTAAAGTGTTCATTTTAGTAAAGTATACAATGAGAACAGAAACACAGACAATAACAACTATATTTTTAGTTTAATAAACAGATGTAGTTTTTATTTCATATCTATTTAAAAAAAATATATGTGGAATAAATCTAAAAATTGCCTAGATGTTGCCAGGGTCCATAAAGGGAGCAAAGAATAGTAACACTGCGACCAACAAGGCATGTAGTAAAAGGTGACTATGGTAGGGTTGGCATGGGGCTGACTACCCTATCCAGTAGAAAATTGTTGCCACAAAATCCAACCAACAATGAACAAGCCAAATAAAAATGAAAAATATACAGAAGAGGTGGCGGGTGCTGCAGGAGCTAGCTAATGATAGGAAGACCTGACATGAGTTGGTTGAGGGAATGAGCCCCAATTGGGGCTTGAAAGACATGGGAGAGGTGAGAGTGAGTGAGAATGAAAGAGAGAGAGTGAGAGAGTGAGTGAGCGATATATATATAAATAAATAATAACGATAGAGGGAAGGGTCTCTGCAGCATAGTAGTTAATCAGTTTGCCTTGCATTCGAAGGTCATGAGTTCAAATCCGGAGCTCGTCATTCGGTTCACAAGTGCATAATTTTAACCAGAGATCCTTTATGATTATTGCTGGAGCCATGGAATTCATGCTTTGTGCGATACTCTCAGTAGCAGTAAGCAGTGTGCCATTTCTGCGGAGAGAGACAGGGCCATATCTAGAAGCTCTGTGCAATGAAATCAATATCTCACCTTTACATCCCTTCTTTCTTTAACATGACAAAGAGACATGCCATTCTGATTGGGAAAAATGGGTGTCAAACAGGAGATACCTATATAATTGAGAAGGAAACATTAAGGAATGGACAAGGAACAATTTGTTGGAATGATGCATCACAATGATGCAAGTGTTGGAGAATCATTGTAGCCGACTTTGGATGAGGAGATAGTACTTCATTTCATCAAATAAACAACATAGTGATAGTCTTAACTCTTTCCAAGCCGAATTATTTCCTCAAATAGACAACAAAGTGATTGTCTTAACTCTTTCCAAGCCGAATTATTTCCTCAAATAGACAACATAGTGATAGTCTTAACTCTTTCCAAGCCGAATTATTTCCTCAAATAGACAACAGTGATAGTCTTAACTCTTTCCAAGCCGAATTATTTCCTCAAATAGACAACATAGTGATAGTCTTAACTCTTTCCAAGCCGAATTATTTCCTCAAATAAACAACATAGTGATAGTCTTAACTCTTTCCAAGCTGAATTATTTCCTCAAATAAACAACATAGTGATAGTCTTAACTCTTTCCAAGCCGAATTATTTCCTCAAATAAACAACATAGTGATAGTCTTAACTCTTTCCAAGCCGAATTATTTCCTCAAATAGACAACATAGTGATAGTCTTAACTCTTTCCAAGCCGAATTATTTCCTCAAATAGACAACATAGTGATAGTCTTAACTCTTTCCAAGCCGAATTATTTCCTCAAATAGACAACATAGTGATTGTCTTAACTTTTTCCCAAGCCGAATTATTTCCTCAAATAAACAACATAGTGATAGTCTTAACTCTTTCCAAGCCGAATTATTTCCTCAAATAGACAACATAGTGATAGTCTTAACTCTTTCCAAGCCGAATTATTTCCTCAAATAGACAACATAGTGATAGTCTTAACTCTTTCCAAGCCGAATTATTTCCTCAAATAAACAACATAGTGATAGTCTTAACTCTTTCCAAGCCGAATTATTTCCTCAAATAGACAACATAGTGATTGTCTTAACTCTTTCCAAGCCAAATTATTTCCTCAAATAGACAACAAAGTGATTGTCTTAACTCTTTCCAAGCTGAATTATTTCCTCAAATAGACAACATAGTGATAGTCTTAACTCTTTCCACGCTGAATTATTTCCTCAAATAGACAACAGTGATAGTCTTAACTCTTTCCACGAATAATTATTTCCTCAAATTTTAAGCAGTTAATTCAAGGAAGGTTAAAAAAAAAAAAAAAAAATCCCAACTACTCGTCAATAAATAAACATATATTATTATAAATTGAAGAAAACTGGGCAACCCATTAGAATAACAAGGTTGAGAAGTAGTATAAGTAAAACAGTAGAAGTAAAACTAGAAAGACTTCTTATAAGGGACGCAACTCTATGGTGCAGTGTGCGGCTAATAGCGTGCAACGGACTTCCGCCGTGGCGCAGTGTGCGCTTAAAGCGTGGAAAGAGTTAATAAAGAAATATATGTAGTCATGTTGCAGCTCATAGACTATGAAAATCATCCTTATGTGTCCATCATTATAGTTTGAGATCCTTAGCATGAAAATGAAAATCGTGGCATATTCTTTACAGGAGGTAGCCATCAATCACAGTAAATGAGTCGTTGATTTTCTAGGCACCACTTATATGTTCAGTAGGTTGCCATTGCTTTCTGAACGGTGAGGTCTATTTTTACCTTTTGTAAAATCCCACGGAAACAAATTTGCTTCCAAACTTGCTCACAGTGGGGTTTGAACCAGGTACGCTTGGGTTTGTGATCAAGCTCACTACCACTTGAGCTACAGACGCTCACGATTCTTAGCATATCATCATCAAATAGGTTGCCCTAAGCAGAACTTTTGTCACCCTAATAGGTCTTTCAGAAATTCTCTCTCTCATAAGCCAGATGCAGTCATCATGCTAAAATAATCAGTTACATCCTGAATCCATCTTCTCCTTGGTCTTCCTCTTCTCCTCTTTACAGGGATTCCTCCTTCCATAATGGTCTTCTCTGATCCTTCAAGTCTTTTTTATATGTCCAAAATACTTCAATTTTCTCTTTCTTATTTGTGGCATCAGACAGTTTTCTTTGATTTTGAGTTCCTTCTGGATAGATCTGTCAATGGTATAAAGAGACTCTTCTGTAATACTTATATTCAAAAGCAGTTTGCAGCAACGAGAGAGCGGACATGCTTGCATCAAAAGCATCTATTGTTGGGGAGTTTAAGATGGATACGGGGGATGTTCTTTGGTCTCTTGGCGACCAACTGTTGGATGAGGACACTAAAGTTGACGTTGAATCAATAGAGTGATTGAGAGAGTTTGGAATTATATGTTTTATAAGTAGAGCTGGATGCTTGCAGGGCAGAGAGAGGTGTGTTTAACCAGGCAAGCCACAGGAACCATCAGTATGCATACCCTTCTAAATCTTTTGGGGGAGACTGAGCGCCTATGGGTCTGCTCAGAGTTCTTTGATGTCAGTTCAGTAAACAATAACCAATCTTCTTCTTGAGCGCTCCATATCGACCACTTGTCAACCCTTCTGTGTTATTTGTATGTGATCTGAGTCTAAGAGTGATTGTACGTTGTGCCAAGTTATGCTTCTACAAATGGATAACTTGAGGGTGCTTGAAATGGATGCTTGAGGGGCAGAGAGAGAAGTGTGTTTATCGGATAGCCACAGGGACCATCAGTATGCATACCCTTCAGAATTTGAGCGCCTATGGATCTGCCAGGAGTTCTGTAATGTCAGTCCAGTAACTAATAACCAATCAAAATCACATATATATTTTTCCACTGCCTTGTTAAGTGTTCATGCTTCACACCCATATGTCCCTACATCGTTCATAGTTCCTATGTACGGTTCCAACTTCACTGCAACTGGACACCCCATAACTGCTCCGTTCCTGTGCCAACGAAAATCACACAAAATGCTAACACCAGAATTAAACAGCTGTACCGCCACCAAAAACAACCAGCACCACATAAATGCATATGGCCATTGCTAAAGTGTCAACACAAAACTGTTCATCACTTGAATTGCAATTCATGTTGAAGGGAACATCAATCACGAGAAAATCCAGCTTTCTGCACACGTAAAACACTGCATATGGCAGATTGAGTCGGTTCATCATAACCGCTGTCCCTACATATACAAAGTTAATATGTCCCTACATATATAAAGTTAATATGTCCCTACATATGCAAAGTTAATATATGCCAAAGGTAACACAAACTTGTATTGATTTACTGTGTTAATATCTACTCAATTTGTTTAGCCAGTTTTTTAGATTTCATATTAAAACAAACACAAGCGAATAACATATTTTTATGACTGAGTATTAATAAAAGAAATGACATATATAAACATGTATACAGCAGGTAGGCAGTCAGTTATGTACAGTAACATTTAACATAGCTGGAAATGATCGAACTTACACATCATAATTTGTTCTAAATTTGAAAACAGATCTATAATTCTTCCATTATATTTTAGCCAGACACCAATATCATTTACTATGACATTCAACATGTAATGATTTTCCCATTTCCTTTAAGCATCATACATGCTCAATGCTGGAAATATGATGCGTTTATAAAACTATGAGAGCGGTAGTAGTATAGTTTTTAGTGAACCCGCTTATTAGGCTAGTGGTACGGGTTCAATTCCAGCATGAGCGAGGAATTTTTTTCAACTGTAATGTTTCTCAGATCGACCCAGACTCAATTTGGTACCCTGAAAAGCATTGGGAAGTAAAGGCGGCCAGCATGATGAGAAGAGAGCTGAAAAATAGATGTTACGCTGACTGGGAAGACATGGAAAGATTTGGAAAGGGCAGTATAAAGTAAAACAGAATAGTGTAGGGCATGTGCTTCAGAGGCCTATATACGAGGCGTGTTCAAATGAAAACGGGACTTGTGGCTTTATTTAAAAAGTATCATACGCAAATTAATAGTTTCAACGGAATTAAACAAAGCAACCACTTGTGAATAAGAATGCACCTGGGTTCATCAGAAAAATCTCCGTATGCATTTAAGCAAGCATCCCACTGTTTAGGTAGACGTCGAATGCCGTCCGAGAAAAAGGTGCGTGGCTGCTCACTGAACCATGTGGTCACCACTGTCTTCACGTCTGCGTCGCTGTTGAATCGCTGTCCCTTTAGTGCTTTCTTCAACATTCCGAACAAATGGAAATCACACGAGGACAAATCGGGACTATAGGCTGGGTGATGAAGAACTTCCCAATTCTTCTTTGCCAATGTTTCCTGCACAATTTTTGCGACGTGCGGACGAGCGTTGTCGTGGAGAAGGTCAGGTCAGGCGCATATTGTTGCAACAGAAGAAGCCATAGCCTTGCTTGATAAAGCAGTACTGACTTACCGTCGTCGGAGCATTCGTTCGCTTGCAGAAGAATTCCATATGTCAATTGGGACAGCCCACATGGTTGTTCGGAAGAAATTGAACTATCGGAAGGTGTGTTCACAGTGGGTCCCACGGATGTTGACTGACCACCATAAGGAAGAACGGATGGGGTAGAGTTTGAACCACTTGATGCGTTACAGGACAGAGGGTGATGCATTTCTGTTGAGCATTGTGGCAGGTGATGAATCGTGGTGCCACCACTATGAACCGAGCAGCAAAATTGACAGCATGCAATGGAAACATCCAGGTTCACCAAAACCAAAAAATTCAAGACACAGGTTTCTGCTGGGAAGGTTATGGTGACCGCATTTTTGACCATGAAGGGCATTTGTTGGTCGATTTTAAGGAACCTGGTGTCAACATCAATGCCGCCCATTATAAAGACACTTTAGACAAGCTGCATAAGGCCATCAAGGCTAAGCGACCAGGCAAACTTTCTCAAGGTGTGATTCTTCTCCACGACAATGCTCGTCCGCACGTCGCAAAAATTGTGCAGGAAACATTGGCAAAGAAGAATTGGGAAGTTCTTCATCACCCAGCCTATAGTCTCGATTTGTCCCCGTGTGATTTCCATTTGTTCGGACCGTTGAAGAAAGCACTAAAGGGACATCGATTCAACAGAGACGCAGACGTGAAGACAGCGGTGACCACATGGTTCAGTGAGCAGCCACGCACCTTTTTCTCGGACGGCATTCGACGTCTACCTAAACAGTGGGATGCTTGCCTAAATGCATACAGAGATTTTTCTGATGAACCCAGGTGCATTCTTATTCACAAGTGGTTGCTTTGTTTAATTCCGTTGAAACTATTAATTTGCGTATGATACTTTTTAAATAAAGCCACAAGTCCCGTTTTCATTTGAACACGCCTCGTATATATATGACTTACTCCTCTCCGCTCCTCGTGGAGCACAGGGCCTCAAAAGTTGTTCGCCACTCTTCTCGGTCTCTGGCTGTTCTCTTTATGGTCTTCCAGGACAGTCGAGCACGCTTCAGTTCCTCAAGAAGACTTCGTCTCCAGGGTGTCCTCTTTTCATTTTCCTGCGGGTTCCACTCAAGTGCTTGTCTAGTGACACTCAACTGTGTCTTTCATAGGGTATGCCCGATCCATCGTCACTTTCTCCTCTTGACCTGAGTCATCATTGGTTCCTGTCTGGTTCTTATCCACAGGTCTGCATTTGTAACTTTATCATATCATCTTCATCTGAGAATCCGCTGAAGACATCCGTTGGCAAAGATCTGAATCTTATTTGTATTTAACTTTGTGACACGCCATGATTCTGAGCCATATATATATTGAAGTGGGATGCAAAGGGTTCAAGAAGGAGAGGTCGACCTAAGGAGACCCTGAAACGAACTTTGCTGAGAGAGGCAAGAAATATCGGTCTCAGTTCCATGGATGAGATTGAGCGAGTTGCCCAGGATAGAGCAGTATGGAGAAATTACTTGCAGGCCCTATGTAACGTATAATGGTACGAGAGGAATTATTATATATATATATATATATATATATATATATATATGAGAGAGAAAGCTAGTAACAACTGTTATAAGAAAGAGAAGATAGAGATAGGTTGGTCATACTCTGAAAAGAAATGATCTAAGAATCAGAAAGCAGACATTGAAGCAGGTGGCAAAGACTTCAAGAAAGAAAGTAAGTTCTGCAGAAACCGTGAAATGCACTTTAATGAAAGAGGCAAGAAATATCATAGTCAATTTCATAGAAGAGATTGAGAGGGTCACACAGGACAAATTACTTGCAAGCCACATGTAATGTATAACGGAACGAGAGGAATATAATAATAACATATATCTAGAAAGAGAGAGAGACACACACAGATAGAGAAAGAGGTTCTGAGAATGAATAAATGACAGACACACATTTTCAAGCAAAACTGTGAGTGTAGAGTGAAACATTTCTTCTCAAAGATTCTAAGCAGCAGGGATTGTATTATGTGGATCAGTTCTGAATTAAAATCTTGTTTGTCTCACTACATTTGGGAAATGTTTGCTAAAGTTTGATACCGATTTCAAGAACTGATCAAATTTCTCTGACAGGTTCTAGAAAGAGAGATCATATTTTGAGAGAGAGAGAGAGAGAGAGAGAGAGTAAAAGGAAGTGATTTTGGAATCATGTAGAAATAAGTGATGGCTACAGGAGAAGATGATAATTATTTCCTGCAGTAATAGCTATGTTCAAAATGGAATAGTGAGCATGTACTTGTACATGCAAGTCAGGATAATACAGTTTTATGTGTGTGTCTGTTGAGTCTGACTTATGAATGGGAAGAAGAGAGAAGTAATAAAAAGTGTTGAAATTTATCACAAACTAATATGGTTATCTGAATAAAGGGATGCTGGGCAGATGGCGCTCATAAGCCCGGGAGGTCAAAGGGTCGCTGCCCTAAAAGAAAATGGCAACCTGCTGCCTTGTGGGTTTTGGCTGGGGACAGCAAAAGGCTAACGGAGAGCGAACCCAGTAAACTCTGGTTGAAACCGAATACACCACCGAAAAATAAGCACTTGAGCTTCAATTGGTACTGAAGGCTGTGCACGTACATCCCATTCTGATGTTTGGCTGTTTATATATCACAATATAATGATAAAAACGGCGTAAGAACGATTTCGCGAGAGAGAGAATACAGGGATATGCAGGGGAGAGGAACGCACACATACGAGAATGTATATGCACATACGAGCGTGTGTATGCACAGAATGATGCATGGAAGAAGAATGAGGAGAAAACCTAGAAGACGATGGGTGCAATATGTCATTGACGATCTGAGAATGACTGCTGCTGACGCTGGTCATCTTGCACAGAATATAGTTTTTCAGGGCTGCTGTCATGTGAACCAAGTTCCGGAGGGGACAAGCTACTTGATGATGATGATGATTTGCTATTGACAGAATTTTATTCTCTAATGTCAAACTGCACCGTCAATTTTCTGTTGATATATCTGCTTACGATAAACTCACTAAAAAATGAGAGCAAGGTGGTTTGGAGGTGTGGCATGACACCAGAGTACAACTACCATGAAAGTGACATTGAATATGTTTCTCCTTCTTCTATACACGACCGGACCAGCTCATTGCTAACCCGGATCTTCATAAAATGTATTTACCGCCTGCCGATCAGACAAGTAGAGGTGTTGAAAGCCAGACAGTTAGTTTTGTAACGACAGTGGCGTGTCCTAGAGGTGCAGCTTTTTCCATGAACACACTACAAACTGATTGCCAGCTGCGGGTGACCGATGTATACGGGAATTGAAGAACATAATAAATATACTTGATCAACTAAAAATATCGACGATTTTCCGAATGAGATTCCCCTCTCTCTTTCTGTGTGTGTGCGTATACCCACACGTTCGTTTGTGTAGGTAGGTCAGAGAAATATAAATCTCGAAAATATATACATAGAGAAATCTAGTTTGCAATGGGAGTATGTTGTATGAGAGAAATCTAGTTTGCAATGGGAGTATGTTGTACCTATAAAGAAGAGATGTGCAGCGAGATGGAAAATATAGTGCAATATGTAGCTTGGAAACAGTTTAATTAAGTATCCAACAAGATGGTTTGAAATTATAGTTTCTTCTTCTTTGAACGCTCCATATCGACCACTTGTTAAACCACTCTATGTGATCTGAGCCTAAGAGGTTTTGCTAATTATGCGCATACAAGTAGACCAGCACATCTGATTTCCGCGACGCTTTATATACAGTATTACTAGAACACATTGGAATAACTGGTAAAATCGAAGAGAAACGAGACAAAGGAAGACAGAGAGAGACAATTTTTGATAGCCTGACTTCATGGCACGGAAGAGCGCCAACATCTGAGATGATAGCAAACACCAGAGATTTGTGGAGACTCATGATCGCCTACACCATCCGGCACTGCACCTAATGATGATGATGATGATATCTTCCCTGGGCCCCTACATCAGTCGTCTCTAACCTTGTAGATCGCAGTATTACTATTTTTGCTACCCTTGATGGTAGCTTCCCTAGACCCCTACCTCAGTCGTCTCTAACCTTGTAGATCGCAGTATTACTATTTTTGCTACCCTTGATGGTAGCTTCCCTAGACCCCTACCTCAGTCGTCTCTAACCTTGTAGATCGCAGTATTACTATTTTTGCTACCCTTGATGGTAGCTTCCCTAGACCCCTACCTCAGTCGTCTCTAACCTTGTAGATCGCAGTATTACTATTTTTGCTACCCTTGATGGTAGCTTCCCTGGGCCCCTACCTCAGTCGTCTCTAACCTTGTAGATCGCAGTATTACTATTTTTGCTACCCTTGATGGTAGCTTCCTGGCCCCTACCTCAGTCGTCTCTAACCTTGTAGATCGCAGTATTACTATTTTTGCTACCCTTGAGAGCCCCGGCAACAAACGGGCGAAATTGTACAGGGTGTTCAAGATAATTGCAGCCCCATTGAAAATCGAAAGTTGACAGATAACCTAACGCGTGGTGTTTATTTACTATTTAAACCGGTTCTGACTAGCTCGTCCTACGTCATATTTGTTCATCGCCCCTTCCCGCACTACAATTACACACCATCACACAACCTTGACCTATACTACGTCATAACAGAACCTTCCATTTCCATACATATATATATGCCAGATTAGCCCCATAGGCTGCTTTTAAGTTGAACACCCTGTAGTTTAGAGTAGGTAGACAGAAAGAAGTGGCGTCTATGGCCTAGGGGATAATGACTCGGTCTATTAACCCCGACATTCTGAGTTCGAATCACGCTGCGGACACTTTGGTTGCAAATTGTTTCGCGTGGATTTTTACAAAGGACGATGGCACCACCCGTTCAGAAAGCAATGGCAAACTACTGAACGTAATAATGCCTAGAAAAATCACAAATAGCATTTAAAAGATTGGGTTGATTCGCAAAGTCCTGTAAAGGATATGCAATTAACTTTAGACAGAAAGAAGAGGGCGAGCGAAGAGACAAACACATGAAAATGGATATCACCACATCAAGTGTAACAGTGAATGGGTTCATCGATTTACAATAAGGTATATCATGCTTGTCTATATATAACATAGTTGGAAATATATTGCAATTTATTTACATAGACAAACAGTGTGGCATCTGGAGCACACATTATTACATTATTGTCTACCCAATAGAATACAATTATAGAAAGAATATTGCGCAGGTGGCGGCTAACATTCATTGTAGTATCCTCTCTCTCAAGTGCCACACCAGCTGGCGGACGTGATCATGAACCTTCAAAACTTCCTATCAATGTTGGTTATCATTTCTCTTGCTAACTTTCGTTCGATAAACTATTATCTGTCGTCTAGTGTTTGTGTGTGACAGTGTATCTTCTCACAATAAGACCCTCACATTGGCGGCTCGTGATCATTTTTGTTGGTGGGGTCAGATATTTTTTCCCCGGATAAATCATAGTTTTTGGTTGCTATATTTTAATTTATAAAATAATAAATACACGTCATACGTTATTTTTGGTGGGCCCCGGCCCCTACTGGCCCTTAACGACGAGCCGCCACTGGACCCTCATATTAACTTCACTTCGTTCTGACACTCGTGTTAAATTGTCTTTTCTGCACTTGTTTTCCTCAAAACCTTCTCGATTGTCGAAGGTCAGATCCGGGTCTGAAATTTTCTCAGAAGTGTATAATCGATTGTTAAAATGGTAGTAAATTAATTAGAATAAGTTAACACTTGAATTACCCGTATCATTTTGTTAGCATAAGTTACACATAAAGTTGAAAGAACTTTCTAATACAGCGGTTCCCAAACTCTGCATTACGGCGGACCCCCTTGAAAATGCATTATGCTGCCGCGGATACCAAACGTTTCTATATAAGAAAATCTTCTAGCGATGGAGTTATTATTACACCACACCACAACAGTCAAGCTGGCTCCAATTTCTCAGACTGCGGGAAACTTCAAATTATCTTTCATTTTGTAATGGCAGACATTTAGACTCCGGTCTGGTCCGACTCCATTGATTTCGCAACGGAGCTAGTTTACCACTGTTTTCATATGTTTTAAAAATTGATTTTTCTGTTTGAAATGTCAAAGATCATAATATTTCTTCCGCCCGAGTGGTTACCGGGGCCCACATTTGGGGTGTAAAGAATAGAACCACTGTTACCTGCCACACATGTCGTAAGAGGCGACTAAGGAGGTTTGGAAGAAATCGGATGCACATGTCCTAAACGTGTAAAAGTCTATGCGTTTAGGGGCCTACCAAACCAATGTGCAACGTATACACGTTCTTGGCAAAGATCAAGCATATCACAGAGTGATTAAAATTGGTCGTAAAGAACGAACGCAAAGAAGAAGAAGAAGAGAATATTTCTTCAAGCGCTTATGATCCCATGTGAACACCTCGCGGATTCCCGGGGGTCCGCGAACCACAGTTTGTGAAACGCTGCTCTAATACAATAAAAGGATTAGCAGCACACAAGGAAAGGTTCTCATTTTGTGAAGAAGTAGCTACTGTATAATTATACGAAATCTGTTCACAAAAGTATCGGACATATGGACAGGAAAAATGCAATCACTCACATGAAGGTATGGGGCCACAGACATAATGAAATAAGATGATAAAGTAGCGTCCGAGTCAGTGAGCTGGCACTGACCAAGACCCTACTCTCCCTCCTCGTGGTGGCCCTGGAAACAGATTAATGCACCATAGTATGGCAAAGCAGGTAGGAATCGAAGGGGTAGCTACCATGCGATTAGGTTGTAGATTAATGCACCATAGTATGGCAAAGCAGGTAGGAATCGAAGGGGTAGCTACCATGCGATTAGGTTGTAGTGTAAGCGCAGCTGCAAATGGTATGAGATGTATTTGCACAACAGAAAAGCAGACTCTCAGAGTGACTGCGTCTACACGAGGCTCCATGACAATGCCTAGAGATAATTAAATAGTACAGGAAAGTGCAGGTGACCTCTAAGGCAGTAAGTACTCTTTTGTAATGTTTTGACATTGTGGTGTGTATTCGTGATACCACTCTCCTCCCGGAGATTAAAACAATAAGGTATGAACAGCCGACATGCTCAAGTCGTTCACTACACTCACTGACAGCCAACGACTTCTGCGGGCATGAACAAATTCATCCATAAGTATGAAAGTCTCTTAGAATTCCACGGAGAAGACACCATTCGTTCTTCATTTGTATGAATGAAAACCGTGGCATATCCTTTACCGCCATCAAACACAGTAAACGTGCCCTTGATTTTCTAGGCACCACTTGTACGTTCAGTAGCTTGCCATTGCTTTCTGAGCGGTGATGTCTATCTTTACCTTTCATAAAAATCCACGGGAACAATTTTGCCCGCCGCGTAGTTTGAACCAGGTACTCTTGGCATTCAAAAGAAGAAGACTCTTGGCATGTGATCAAGCTCACTGTCGCTAAGCAACAGACGCCCACTGTAAACGCGAGAAAAAAAAATTAAAGTCCAATACATTTTTAACAGACTCAGTTTACTATTCTGTAAACATATGAACTTGTACTGGCTAACAATGTACTAAAATAAAACGATTTACAACGACATTCTAACTTATGTCACGGATAGCCCGGTCCATACAATATACTCTGTAGAGGGTCTGAAATATACGGCCGGCAATGACACAGTATTCCTAATACTCTACAGCAGTGCACAACTTCAACGATCTTATTTATTTAAAAAATGTATTGTATGTGATTCACTTCCCGTAATTATATTCACCCAACATAACACATTAACTCAACGACACCAAACGATTTCAACAAAGAAGTTGTCCCCAACAACACACAACCTTCTCTTTCATTACTGATGTTTAGTTTAATGCGATGTACGAAAATCAACAAATCTGAGGTGGTCAGACCGGATCAAATCAGATCTGGAGAAAATCGTTGGGGTGGCTGCGATAATATTGAGAAAATAGGCGATTGAACAAAGACAGGTATAGGCAGTATTACATAAGTAGTGAAAAATCTACTATATATATAAAAATGGATGTTTGTCTGTTTGTTTGTTACATATAGACTCGGAAACTACTGAACAGATTTAGCTGAAATTTACAGGATATGTTTGTTTTGATGTCGGGATGCTACATGTCTTAGTTTGAAATAGGTAGCGCTGAAGCTTTTCGAAAAATTCTAAAAAATCGAAAACACGCTAATTTCATCGAGAGTTTCGAAGTTTGTTTACAATTTGCTATGAACGTTTCCGGAAGTCTACGGTATACACATTAATATATACACAAGATTCGATGACGTATGTTTTAAAACTATGGAGACCTCGATCTCTTTCATAGCATAAAATAATCGTTTCAAGTCAATTTTACAAACAAGCTGAAGTTAAATTACGCAATCCAGGTTTGTTTCTTTAAAGGATTTCTACTCATTTCGAATCATAAGAGAAATATCAACTGGGACACGACATTAGTAGCAATGAAGCAGTGTATCAATTGGGACGCGACATTAGTAGCAATGAAGCAGTGTATCAACTGGGACGCGACATTAGTAGCAATGAAGCAGTATGTAAACTGGGACGCGAGATTAGTAGCAATGAAGCAGTATGTCAACTGGGACGCAACATTAGTAGCAATGAAGCAGTATGTCAACTGGGACGCGAGATTAGTAGCAATGAAGCAGTATGTCAACTGCATTCTTATTAAGTGGCCAAACCACTTCATTCTTTGTAAGCAAATCAGTAACCAATAAACAAAAAAGTAAAACGAATTAGGATATTTGAAAGTAACTGAATCGTACATAACTACTGCTCGGACAAGCGAATCACAGATGAATAACTTTCAGGCAATCTGGTGACAGAAACACCGTTCCGTTATTCAACGCTAGTTGTTACGCGCGTGATGAAGGAATAAGAGGGGTTCGGGGGAGTCGTGATAATGCACTCGCCATAGATGCATGACTGCTGAAAGGGTAGTGGGTGTGGGTGGGTTTCATTAGCTAAGCTGGTGATGATGCTTTATGCAAGCAACAAATGATTATGACTGATCGCGTGTTGCTAATGTGATTTATTAGGAAGTTATAGTTGCTGAATAAATGGCACAATCTGGGTTTTATTGCAATGTGATGTTTATATGAATTTAAGAGAGGATGTTGATTCCAATATGTTTATTTGCGAGCGTGTAGACGAATAGGGCGTCTCTCTCCGACAATAACTCACGCAAATATACACGCATTTGTATGTGTACCACACATGCATTAACATATTTTAAACCGCAGTAGTGGGGCGTCTGGCAGTATAGATTAGAGCGTAGGCTCCCATTGGGGGACCTGGGTTCAATCCCAAGTAAGGTCAGTGATGTGCTTTTTTCTGTTGGAGGTATAAAGAAAAATTTATAACCTGAACAGTTTCGCAGCGACATCACGAGTCATGCGGCCATTAAATTGCTGGCTCATGTCAATTTAAATCACAGTCTCATGTCCACCGTGTCCTACACCGCCCTCAAAAAGTGATATTGCAGGCAGAAACGACAGCTTTTCTTTAAAAAGCTGCAGTAATCATACAATGAATTTATTATTTAACAGAACAGGCGTGGTGGTACGTCAGGCAGAAACTTATATCAGAGTTTCAGCAGAGTTCTTTCAGCAGAGATTAGTTACTGTTGATGGTATTATGTCACCAGCTATGACTAGTGATACAGTGTTACGTTATATATTCGGTGTACGTGTCACTGAGACAGTGATAAAGAAAGAAAGATATTTTCTTCACAATAAAAGAAACATGGTAGAAATTGATATGATCTGGAAAAGCAGAAAGTGGTCTAGTCAAAGTATTCAGTGAGTGAATATTAATACAGTGAGTTAATACTAATACAGTGAGTGAAATACACAGAATTCTTCTTTTTCTTTGAACGCTCCATATCGACTACTTGTTAACCACTCTGTGTGATTTGTATGTGATCTGAGCCTAATGCGATTGTACATTGTGCCAGTTATGCGCCTACAAGTAGGCCAGTATATACGATTTGTGCGATGCTTTTTAATTACTAGGGTAGCTTCCCTAGGTTTTACATCAGTCGCCTCTTACGGCATGCCTTGTATGTCGCAGTGGTACTATTCTTTGCTTTCATTGCAGGCCCCGGCACCACACGGGCGAACGGTGACCGTAAAAATCGGCGAAAACATACAACATAAAAAATACACACGAGTTATATACACACAAACATACAAGCACGCACACACGAGTGAGTAAAACAAGTCACCGTATCATTTGTTTATGTGCAGAATATGCACAAATGGGAATTGAAGAACTTAAATCACTTTTCAACATTTTACAATCACGTTCAATGCAGGTGTGTGTGTGTGTCTGCGCTTCACTAATAATACACGAATTCTGTAAGAAGTATAAACAGTGAGTAGCTACTTTGTTGCCACCGATAGCAGAGTTACCGGGTACCCCGCGAGGAGACCTGGCAATCGCTAGGTACGAATATGCGTTCAGCGAATATGCAGGATATAGAAGATACGAAAATCGTGGCATATCATATATCCTAAGGGACGTAGCCATCAACCACAGTAAACAAGTCGTTGATTTTCTAGGCACCACTTAGACGTTCAGTAGTTTGCCATTGCTTTCTGAACGGTGAGTTCTATTTTACCTTTGTTAAAATCCCACGGGAACGAATTTGCTTCAAAACTTGCCCACCGCGGGGTTTGAACCAGGTACGCTTGGGTTCGTGATCGAGCTCACTACCGCTTGAGCTACAGACTCTCACATTGACAATATACAGCTAAGTATTCTTCTTCTTTGCGTTTGTTCTTTACGACCAATTTTAATCACTTTTTGTGATATGTTTGATCTTTGCCAAGAACGTGTATACGTTGCACATTGGTTTGGTAGACTTTCGTCCGCTTTCAACTCAGACGAAGTTTCATCTCTGAAACTGATTTTTGCGTGAAAATCCGTTTTTCCAATTTCTTACAATGGCAGCAGCGTGCACATTGTAAATTACTTTACACTGGCAGCCGTGTGCTCAATGTACTCGTAATTAGTATTCCCTCGCCATACAGGCAGATTTTCTCCGACTTCAGAGGTACTCACGTTATCGTCCTAAGTAAGACCAGGGTACTCGAACAAATGCCGGACAGTAGGTTCGAACCCGAGCTATGAGGCGTCTCACAGCTAGCAGGCCGAGCTACTATCAACTACTCTAGGCAGTCCCCAGTAGACCCCTAAACGCATAGACTTCGACACATTTGGGACACGTGCATCCGATTTCAGCCAAACCTCCTTTGTCGCCCCTTACGACATGCGTGGCAGGTAATGGAAGATACGGGAAACGTGCATTCTGGGAGTCTGTGTTGTGTGGCTGTTCAGGTACAGTGCTCACGTTACGCTTCAAAAGTATTTGGTACACTTGTCATGTGGAATAATCGTTTCGTTTTTCATACGATATAAACAAAGATAGGTATAATACAGTATCACATAAGAACATGAATCTTTCCTTGCTTATGTACTACTGTAATATACCTGTCTTTGTCTATATCGTCCGTTTACTCAGTATAATCGCAGCCTCCCCACGGTTTTCTCCAGATTTGATCTGATCACCTCGGATCTGTAGGTTTCCGTACATCGCCTTTCTTTTTCAGTGAACCCTGACTCCATGTATGTTTAAGGGGTTTTTAAAGCCGAAGGATGCCCGCCTGCCCAGCGTGTTCGTAGCGCGTTGGAGTAAGGGTGACTAGCCCTCTGTGAGTGCAGGTTAAATTCCACGGGCTGGCAGAAAAGCCACAGGTTCGCCAGATTTACGGTGTTCGTGGCACCGAACCGAAGGGTTACGATGTCCATGGTACCGAGCCGAAGAGCTGAAAGCTCAAGTGCTTCGAAAAAAAAAAAAGCCGAAGGATTGACTTCACGGCTCCGGGTTTTACCCCATATGGCTCGGTCCCTCTCCGTAGAAATGGCATGCCACCTGCCGAGAGTATTGCACAAAGCAAGAACTCCGGCAACAATCCTAGGGGTCTCTGGAAAAAATGCACTAGTGAACAGAACGACGCGGTTCAGATTCTAACCCACAACTCGCAAAGCAAGGGTGTAACCGCTTAACCACAGACACCCCTCCTCCCTCCGCCCCAAGTGTATTGAGATCTATAGTTCGTTCCAAAATTCGTGATCATCTTTACCGATCGATATAAAATCATCCACTTGGCAGAAATTCTTGATTTTTGTATTTTTATATAGGTAACAGTGACGACGTTCCAAAAGTATTTATTGCCCACCCAAACCTTTAGTTCTGTAAGAATTTTATTATATGTTATTACTACATTTACCGCGATGTTGATCTGGTATACTTGTGGAAATTTTACAGTACGATTGTCAAGTTTGTCTATAACTAAGCATTTCGTGTTCCAAATGCAATTCAGTGCACGTCAAAATCAGGAATCCCGTGGAATTAATCAGTTCACAATGTTTCCTACCGACTGTCATTGGCGTATGTACGCAACATTTACTTTCATTTATAGAAGTGGAAGGTATCATTTGTTCACTATGTGACCTTTCGTTTTATAATATGTAATAGGAATACGCCTTTGCAATCATAGGCCACCATTTTGTCTATTACTGTAAGTTCTAAACTTTGATTATCATTTTGTTGTGCTTATGAAAATTATATAACAAAAACGTTTTTTGCATCAACTAAGCTACCTACCAATTAGTTAAACATGGATTCGTAACGTCGTGAGGTATATAAGACTGCATGCCAAAAATTACTTGTATCCATCAGATAGATTTCGTACAAATTAAACCTGAGTGTGATCACGAATTTTGGAACGAACTATAGTAGTGCTATCGGAGACGTACGTCCCATGTTAAAGTCTATCACATAAAATAACCACTGACAGTTGAAAATGGAGAAAATGTGATGGTAAAAATCGTTTTCCGGGCACAAGTGAAGTATAAACAGTTACATTCAACTCCTACCAAATCATGATCAGAGAACGTGAAAAAGAAGAAACCGAACCAAATAAAACCATACGAATATTGAATGTGCTGTGCAGAAAGGCTGTAAACATAGTGTATCATATCAACGCTAGACACCAGAGCAGATCCTGCAAGACTGTCCTCTTCTGGGTGAGCTACGATGCAACATGTGGCCACACCCAACTAAGCTTTGGGGAAACCTGACAGACCTGAAGCTGACTGCCCAGTTTGTGACTCACAGTAAATTAAGCGCACGACCAGAGATCGCTGAAAAAGAAGATACCAACGCTAAAATTACCCCCACACCAAAAAAACCGCCCAAAGAGTGATGTATAAGTGGTTATACTAGAGCAAAACGAAGATGATAGTACATTTTAGATTATCTTTATAGTTGTACGAGCTGTGTGTGTGTGGAGGGGGTGTGTGTGTGTGGAGGTGTGTGTGGAAGGATGTACGTGCATGGTGCGTGTGGTTTCGTGTTGTGTTTGTTGAAAACACCCGGAACTAAGTAAAAAAGTCTCTACGTTTTCACGAGATTGTAAGTTTCAAGTGGTTTATCACCACTAAAGACAGAACATTTCAGCAATAAACAGATGTAGCTACCGAATAATGACATTAATACAAATACTCATCATACGTTTAATGACTGCACTTAGATCATCATTATGTAGAACAGTAGTTCCCAAACTTTGCATTACCGCGGAAGCTTTGAAATACATTTTGCTGCCGTGGACTCCCAAAAATGTATATATATGAAAATGGAAAGGAATGAATTATCTTTGTGTTACAATAGTACACAATGTTCTCAGGCTGCGAGAAACTTCAAATGATCTTTCATTTTGTCATGTCAGACATTTAGACTCTGGTCTGGGTCCTTTGAGTTCGCAACAGAACTAGTTTACCACTGTTTTTATACATATTTTAAAATTGCATTTTTCTGTTTGAAATGTAAGCGCTTGAGAACCCCCTGTGAACACCTCCGGACCCCAGGAACACCTCGGACCCTGTGAGTACCTCGGACCCTGAGTACCTCATGAACCCTGTAACACCTCGCAACCTTGAGTACCACGGTACCCCCTTGAGTACCTCGCTACCCTGTGAGTACCTGCGTACCCCTGTAGTACCCGCGTACCCCGTGAGTACTCGGACCCTCTGTGAGACCTCGCACCCGAGTACCTCGCGTACCTGTGAGTCTCGCGTACCCCTGTGAGTCCTCGCTCCCTCTGTGAGTACCTCGGACTCGGAGTACTCGCGTACCCTGTGAGTACTCGGACCTGTAGTACCTCGAACCCCTGTGAACACCCGGACCCCGAGTCCACGTACCCCTGAGACCTCGGACCTGAGACCTCGGTACCTGTGAGTACTCGCCTACCCTCTGTGAGTATCTCGTACCCTGAGTACTCCTACCCTGTGAGTACTCGTACCCTCTGTAGTACCTCTAACTCTGTGATTTCGAGGACCCTCCTTAGAGTACCCGCGTACCCCCAGTATGGGAAACGCTGATGTATAATGTAATTGGCAGAACGTCGCTCTAATCCAGCAAGTCTAAATACAACTCTTGGTCCCTTACAAGTTATCTCGACTCTTTCAACGTCATGTTCATAATTTCTTCCAACGTCCTACTGCCATTGTTGTCCTCTGTATGTATAAACATACCGCCCATTACTGTTCTCTTCAAATCACTGTGACGTTTAACTGAACAAAATATTTCAATTTCCGGGAAATTATGTCGTTTATGAGCCATTGTTTCCTGTATGTTCGAGTTTTGTAGTGGATGTGTCATGGAAGACAAGGGAAGAGAGGTTTACAGACACATGGCCTACCCTAACCCCAATGACAACATCAACCAACTTACAAGAAGAGATAAAAAAACCATTTTTATACTCCGAACCCAACAAATCATACTTAATCATCCCACCAACAGAACTCAATCACAACACACTACAGAGTGTCAGCTGTGTGCAAATCCTTGTGAAACCGCTCACCACCAACTCTTCCGGTTCCCAAGCACTAGATGATGTCAGGAAGATCCTCCTTCCTCCAAGACCAGTTAAATGGAACACATTATACAGAACAGAAGAACAACTTACAAACACATGCAGATACCACTACATACTATTAATCCGAAGGGCAAGAGCTGAAACGCCGCTGGAACAATGAAGAAGGGTGTCTATATTTCCCCACTTCTCTGTTCAGCGCATTTTAGGAATGTTTCTGCAGCGTGTTTAGGTATACCCGTGTTTACTCTCAGATTGAAGTCAATTTCGAATCGCCAACTTTACGGATGTAAACATTTTGTAAATAATAAATCGCCCGAGTGGTTACGGGGCCCAAATTTGGGGTGTAAAGAATAGAACCACTGTTACCTGCCACGAATGTCGTAAGATGCGCATATGGGGGGTTTGACTGAAGTCGGATGCACTTGTCCCCTAAAAGAAAATAGCAACCTGCTGCCTTGCAGGTAGGCTGGGACAGCCAAAGGCTCAGGTAGGTTGGGGACAGCCAAAGGCTAACGGAGAGCGAACCCAGTAAACGCTGTCTAAAACCGGACACATCGCCGAAGGATAAACACCAGAGCTCCAAGTGGCGCCGAAGATGTGACGAAAAACACACCGCTGCATGAATCAGATTTCCACATGAATAAGATTTATGGAGAAATCTGGTACATCAGTCTAAGTGGTCATCGCAAAGAAGAAGAAGAAAATAATAAATTGTGCACTGTTTCTTGCGTTTACGGTGTAACTAATGCGGTTTCTAGTCATTTGTTTCCGTTTGTGCGTGTATTTATTTTTTTGTATTTTTATATTTTAATTGATCTTAAAAGGCATATGACATTATATATATATATATACACATGTTTCTATGTGTGCAGGTTTGTCATGGGATGGGTTACAACATTTTATGAAAATACATTATGGAAGTGTAAAATGATTCTTTCATTCTTATTATTTGGTGATGTTTTCTTTGGTATTCTCAGTTTTAGGGGTGTTACAAATCCCCGCATTCTCTCTTCTCATTCACTCAATGTGTTTGTGTGTCAGTTGCTCTTTGTGTTATGTGTGCTGCTTTCTGGTCATATATATGTTTGAAAATTCCTGCGTTGTATCGTTGTTGTTCGTGTTTTGCTTTGTTTCTGCATAACCAGATGAGGTATCTGAATTCTGCTGGCAGTGTGAGATTTGTTTTGTATGAATTTTCGTTTGTGTGTGGGATTGTGTTTAGCATGATTGCTTTGTACATGTTTACTTTGTTTGTTGCGTTGCCGACTATTGTTTGTTGCAGTGACTTTAGTGCTAGTGATATTGTGCTGCAATGGAAGAAAATGTGGTCTTGTTTCTTGTTTGTTTTGTCTGCAGAGTGTGCATTTGGTTCGTTGTGATTTGTGCGTTCTTCTGTATGCTACTGGTGTTATGCTGAAGAGTAGTCTATACATTACTTCTTTTGCTTTGGTTGATGTTTCTGTTCTGTGTAGGTTTCTAAAGATGCTTGAGTAATCTGTTATAAAATGAGTGTAGCCTCGTTTAATTCTATTGTGTAGCGGAGGTTCCTGTCTTGTGACTAGGTGTCTGTAGTTTGTTTTTGTCGCCCGCGTGCCCAGCGTGTTCGTAGCGCGTTGGACTGTGGGTGACTAGCCCTCTGTGTGTACGGGTTCAATTCCGTGGGCAGGCAGAAAAACCCACAGATTCCCCAGATTCACGGTGTTCGTGGCACCGAACCGAAGGGTTACGATGTCCATGGCACGAGCCGAAGAGCTGAAAAGCTCAAGTGCTTCTGGATCGAAAAAAAAAAAAAGATTGTTTTTGTGGGATTTTGTATTATTTTCTCGTTTCCTTGTATGCTTTGTATGCACTGTTTGTAAAAATCGGGTAGTGTTCCGAAGTGGTGCGGTGTCGTGTTGTTTACTGTGTGTAGTGAGGATAGTCTGAGGCCTATGTAGTAGTAAGCTAGTGGGTATTCATTTGGTTTTTTAATGATTTCTCCTATGTATTTTATTCTTTGTGCCTGTATTCTGGTTTGTATGTCTTGTAACGATATTCCTCCCATGTCTTTGCGTTGTATTAAGGTTTTTGTTTTAATAGCGTGTATTGTATTTTGGAAAATAAATTTCCTGATATTTTTGTTTATTTCTGTTAGCACTTGTGGCGGTGGGTGGAAAACGTTTGTTGTGCGTGTATGGTCAAAGCAAACGTCTGATTGTTCATTGTGGCCATTGAGCGTGTCAGCGATTAGTATGCGATAGAGCAAAGACTGGTATGTACAGTATTACATAAGAAGGAAAAATAAATTATAAGATATGAAAAAAAAACCCTACATCAACGTTTCGGTGCTTAAGACCTTATTAAGAACACAAAAACTAAATTAACTAAAACATGATATTAACAAATGATCTGAATCAAGATTTGTTAATATCATGTTTTAGTTAATTTAGTTTTTGTGTTCTTGATAAAGGTCTTAAGCACCGAAACGTTGAGTGTAGTTTTTTTTTTCATATCTTATAATTTATTTTTCCTTCTTATGTAATACTGTACATACCAGTCTTTGCTCTATCGCCTATTTCCTCAGTATTACCGCAGCCACCCTAACGATTTTCTCCAGATCTGATCTGATCCAGTCTGACCACCTCAGATTTGTTGATTTTCGTACATCGCAGCGATTAGTATGGGAGGGTAGCGTGACCTGTTCCGATATGTTACACACCGCGTGATGACAGACTAAGAGAGAATTCAACCTGCTGCCTTGTAGGTCGACTAGTGAACATCAGCGATGTGAGGAAATCTACAAATCTCTCTCGCGATCGTAAATCTACAAATCTGATATGGTCATAGCAGACCAGGTCTGGAGATAACTGTTTTGTGCAAACACTGTTCGATCGAACTTTACCTGATTATTCTGTGTCTAGATAAATGGAGAATTATTACATCAAGTAAAAAGCTTCTCATATCTCGGTCAGATGATAACAGATGATGGCAGATGTATAACAGAAATTAAAAGAGAATAGGAATGGCCAAGGATAATTTCAATAGTATGAGAAAATTACTGACATCCAAACAAATCACAAACAGGCTAAAAATGAGAATGATCAAATGCTATATATATCCTATATTAATGTATGGTTCGGAAACATGGACAATGAACAAGCAGTTAGAAGACAGAATTGATGCATTTGAGATGTGGATATATAGAAGAATAGGCAGAGTTTCATGGACAGAAAAACAGACAAATAAACAAGTTTTAGGAAAACTAGGCATGAAGAAACAATTATTAAGAGAAATAAAATTCAGACAAGTAAAGTATTTTGGGCACATAAAAGACATGACACCATGATAAAACATTTACTAGAGGGGAACGTTGAGGGGGAAGAGCAAGAGGAAGACCGAGAGATAAGTGGAGGGAAACTTTAAGAAATGGACAGGTTACGGTCTGGCAGTGTGCAACACCAAGGCGAAAGACAGAGGATGCTGGAGATTCATTGCAGCCAACCTTCGATGTGGAGACGGCACCTGATGATGATGAGGTATAACGAAGCGTTTGAGAAAGACACTCCCCAGTGAGCCATTTTTTAAAGAATGGCTCGTTGGTTGTGTTCGTATGGACGCTCGTATTGCTAGGCTAGGCGATTGGTGTCGTAAGAAATTATGGTAAGTGGTTCGAATCCCGTGTTTGTCTATTTGTTTTTTCGGAAGCTCTTAATATCTGTAGCCTGTTTATTTGTTGATCATTACGTAATAAAAGGGCGTTTCAGGACAAAGACACATATGTATGGTATCACATAAGCAAGCAAAAATGAATAATAATATAATAAAACTAACAAAAATCCAACGTATTGACTATAAAGTCTTCTTCAGGGACAATACAGAAACACATAATGAATCCTAAATGAACTAAACCATGGATTCAAATAGAAAACATTTTACATCTGTAACCATCCTATTTGGATCAATGGTTTAGCTCATTTAGGATTCATTATGTGTTTCTGTATTGTCCCTGAAGAAGACTTACAGTCGATACATTGGATTTTTGTTAGTTTTAGTATTCATTTTTGCTTGCTTATATGATACCATGGTGGCATCTGTGGCTTAGGGGATAGTGACTCGGTCTATTAACCCCGACGTTCTGAGTTCGAATCACGCTGCGGACAGTTTGGTTGCAAATTGTTTCGTGTGCATTTTTACAAAAGGACGATGGCACCACCCGTTCAGAAAGCAATGGCAAATTACTGAACGTAATAATACCTAGAAAATCACAAACAGCGTTAAAAAGCTGGGGCTGATTCCTGTAAAGGATATGCAATTAACATTTTTTTATGTGATACCATACATACTAAATGTCTAGTGATAATCAAGAACTAATTTGTGCAGCATGTTGACTCTCAATCATGTACATACGGGTAAGGAGAGAAAGAAGGATATGAAACAATAATATCACACTAATCTCATCTGCCAGTGACAGCGTGCTAACGAGATCACGAAGTTTCCCAACTTCGTACTCCTAGAACTGTTAACCAGATCTAGGGGGTCTCTGTGGCTAAGCCCTTTGCCTTGTGAGTCGAAGGTCGTGGGTTCGAGTCCGACCGCGCCATTCTGTTCACGAGTGCAGTTTTTCCAGAGACCCCTATGACTGTTGCTGGAGCTACGGAGCTCGTGCTTTGTGCAATACTCTCGGCAGGTGGCGTGTCAGTTCTGCGGAGAGTGACTGAGCCGTATGGGGTTAAACCCGGTGCAATGAAGTCAATCCTTCGTCTTTAAAACCCTTTTTTAACCAGATCTATTCATTTTATTTCGTAATAAGTCCAAAAATATAAACATACTAAATACTTACAACAAAAAATCTATCAGCCGAAATCTATGCAACAAGGGCAGTGACGGCTCGTCATTAAGGGTCACTAGGCTGACCCCACCAAAAATAATGTATAACGTGTATTTATTATTTTATAAATTAAAACATAACCTTAAACCATGATTTTTCCGAAAATTTGTGTCTGGCCCAACCAAAAAAAATGATCACGAGCCGCCACTGAACAAGGGTGTTCTTATAGGTGTGCGGTTAATACAACGTGGCGAAAGTGCTAACTTCAGATCACTGACATCTATCTCTGAGAATTAACTGTACCGTGAAATAAACAGCGTCTACTGATGCGAGAATTCAGCCGTCACTTCCCTAAGTCGACAAATGTATTAGCGTTTAATTATTACAGGAAAGAAAAAGTTTGGTCAGCTTCTTAGTCACACTCGTCAGAAGTTCTCATTGATTCATAGAACCATCATCATAACACTTCAATGAAAAACAACGTGTGCCTCGCTCGATCTCTTTCTTACACGGGAAGATCTCAGCGGGCAGTGCACAACTTTCAAGCGTGGGTTTCGATATAATTCGAATGATGGTGAAAATCGTAGCCTCTGATAACATTAGGCCGGCGAGCTCTGGTAAAAAAATTCAAAAATTCTAGGAAATAAGACCACAACCGTCGCGTGACCTCGCATTTCATTATTGTTAGATAAAGAGAAATTTATTTTTAAAACAACACATGTTAAAATAACGTTATACAGGGTGTTCAACTTAAAAGCAGCCCATGAATGGAGCTAATCTGGCATATATGTATGGAAATGAGAAGGTTCAGTTATGACGTAGGACAAGCTGGTCAGAAAAGGTTTAAATAGTAAATAGACGGAGATGCAATGCGTACATGGCAAATTTCTATTATCACTGGGGCTGCTTTTAAGTTGAACACCCTGTATAATGTTACAAGTTAGTTTTAACACTAAGGAATATCAGTATAATGAACATTTTTCATCAATAAATAACCATGGACGAGTAGAGTTGTGTAAAATTGAAGAGAACCTCACAGTATTCTATCAAACACTTATAAAAACCAGCCCCCCATCTTGGTTTACCTGTCCGAGCTAGTCTGCCTTATGTTGCCGGGTGAAAATATGTGGGGATTTTATTGAACATTTTTATTTTATTAATTTTGCTGCCGGGCTTCAGTTTACTCTTATAGACTTTCAACGGTTCTTTTACGTGCTCAACTTGAATACAGGACGGGACATACGTTTTGTCGTCCGTCTCCGATAGAACTAAGAACTCGCTATAAAATAGCCCGAACATGTCGGGAGGGAACCAAATACTTTTGGAGTGAGCGGCAAATACCGTAGCTCATGGCCACACAGACCCTCCCTCCTCCTCTGAGAAGCTTAGTGAAAATAGTATATCTCTTACTGTCGCAGGAAATGACTGCTTATATTTGAACAAGTCTCACGAAGTGTAGTATGAGTTGGCAACAAGGTCCTGGATATTGTGTGGGTTTTTTGTTGTTGCAAGAGCGCGTTCCGCATCATAAAACATATTTAATGCTTGAAATGAGGGTGTGTCTTTTTTCCTAACCAAATATCAAACACAGCTAACCGGCGCCGTCTGGTATATAGTGTTATGAAACTGACTAATTGTAATATAGTCGGATTCTCCAAAAGGAGTTAATTCTTAATTGTTATGTTTGTTGGCATACACGCTCTGATATAACCAACGCATGGTCTGTCTTTAGGTTGAAAGTGCGTGTCTCGACTTAAAAGGTTTGAATCCCTACATAACAAAGAAATGTAATATAAAGTGCTTGTTCTTGTTTCCGTTCGTTCTTATCAAACAAGTTAACTATTCTGTGTAGTTTACGACAAGAACGTGAGTAAGTTGCACACCCGACGATGTGTAGGACAGGCACATCATAATTTCGGTCAAAGTGAATGCATATTATCCAACAGGGTACACATTTGTACAGGCGTGTAACTAAAGCTAAAGGGTCTAACGCAGACGGGTAATTGTGAGAGTTAACCAATTTAACATCAGAATAAGAAAGAAAGTTGGCACATAACCTTGCTTGAATTACATTGAGAAACAAAGTCACCAACATCAGCATAAGAAAGAAAGTTGGCACAGAACCTTGCTTGAATTACACTGAGAAACAAAGTCACCAACATCAGCATAAGAAAGAAAGTTGGCACAGAACCTTGCTTGAATTACATTGAGAAACAAAGTCACCAACATCAGCATAAGAAAGAAAGTTGGCGGTTTGGCCACTTAATAAGAATGCATCCAAACCCCACAGTATACAAAGTCTTCTACAACAGAACATCCGGAAAGAAGGCGAGAGGAAGACCACGAAAAAGATGGTTAGATGGCATAGCAGAATCCTGTCAAAGAGCAAAACAACAATCACCCAGGTCACCAGAACAGCACAAGACAAAAACAGAAAACCACAACACTGGGCAACAACAACCCGGTAACAGTGTGACAACAAAAGAATAAGAACCAATTTCAAAATCCCACTTCTAAAAGTAGCACATGTGGAGTTATACTGCAGCATGGTTACATGTCTGATTGGTTACAGGGATGCCGTCAGATCTGATTCATGCCAGTAATATACAAATGTTTCGTAGTCTATGCAGACTAGATGGTGTGAAATGTGTCCCTTTATAACCCACGATCAGTTCTAATTCTTCTTCTTTGCGTTTGTTCTTTACGACCAATTTTAATCATTCTTTGTGATATGTTTGATCTTTGCCAAGAACGTGTATACGTTGCACATTGGTTTAGTAGGCCCCAAACACATAGACATCTACACGTTTAGGACACATGCATCCGGTTTCAGCCAAACCTCCTTAGCCGCCTCTTACGACATGCGTGATAGGTAACAGTGGTTCTATTCTTTAAACCTCAAATTTGGACCCCGGTAACCACTCGGGCGCTCAGATATCTGAATGTGGGGGACTGTTCAGATTTTCAATAATAACACTAATCGTACATCTTCAAGCGGCAGTCACGGTAACAGACTTCATCAATGAAATATAACTTCTTCGAACGCCCCATATCGACCACTTGTTATACCACTATTTGTGATCTGTATGCGATTTCAGCCTAAAAGCGATTGTACGTTGTACCAGCTATGTGCTTACAAGTAGAACAGCTCATCCGATTTATGCGACGTTTTTTATTTACTAGAGTAGCTTCCCTAGGCCCCTACCTCAGTCACCTTTTACGACATGCCATGTAGGTTGCAGTGTTACTATTCTTTACTCCCCTTGCAAGTCCCGGAAACACACGGACAGAAATACAGGGTGTTCAACTTAAAAGCAGCCTGTGAATTGAGCTAATCTGGCATATATGTATGTAAATGCGAATGTTCAGTTATGACGTAGTATAGGTCAAGGTTGTGTGATGGTGTGTAATTGTAGTGCGGAAGGGGTGATGAACAAATGTGACGTAGGACAAGCTAGCCAGAACCGGTTTAAATAGTAAATATACGAGATGCAATACGTACCTGGCAAATTTATATTTATCACTGGGGCTGCTTTAAGTTGAACACCCTATATAACTAAGCGAATGGATATGGAGACGACCTACTCTATAAATATAGTAGGTCGTGATATGGAAGAGTAAGGCAAATATGGTGCACAATGTCGCGTAGTCTTTGTCAGCTTTGCTATTACGCTGACCGTGACGCTAGCCAGAACCAACTATAAACGTATGGGCCTTCGGACTCAGGTAAGAATTATGGAAAATCAGACCACAACTCCACCACGTGACCTCACATTCCAGAATTGGTGTATTTAGACGAATTCATTTTAAAATCAACACAAAATGCTAAATCGAAGTTATATTATGCAACAAGTTCAGTTTAACAATAAGGAATATCAATATTATGAATATTTTTCACCAATAAATAACCATAGACTCACAAAATTGAGTAAAATTGCAAAAACGCTTGCAGTGTTCTATCAAACATCTATATCTTCCGGCCCCCTTTTCTGATCTAGGTCAGGGAACACCTAGTCAGTTGTTTGGCCTAGTTATCTAGAGTTGGCTGTGCGCTAGCAGTCTTCTATGAGTCGTTGACGGCTACAATCCCATGTAGCTTGCCCATAGTCACACGAAGGGGGAACGGAGCGTATCAGCACGGCCGACTCTATAAGTCGGTTGTGGTATCAGACAAGCTACTTTATGATGATAGGTTGTCGACTGTTTGAACTAGGATAAAGTTAGGGAATCGACCGTGTGGGTACAAGTTGAAACGTGCAGATAATCGAAGTGGTTGTACTGAGAACATTGACGGGAGACTGTAATCAGTTTTTACACAAAAACTAATATCACAAGAAATCACCGATAAGACTATACACGACATTAGAAACACGAGATGTTGGGATGTATCGATCAAAGTTCACAGCAGGGACATTGTATATATATATAGAACATTCAGACCAGATCATGTGTTATCTTCATATCGCAAGGTTGTTGATCTCCATTATTGTATGTAGTGCTGTGGTTGTACATTGTCGGTCAGACTGCTCGGTATCAACATGAGAATCCATGTTTATGAGCATAACAATAGTTGTACTAGGTCAGTGGCGGTGTGTGATCATTTTTGTTGGGGGGTAGACACAAATTTTCGGAAAAATCATGGTTTGGGGTTGTTATGTTTTAATTTATAAAATAATAAATACACATACACATTATTTTTGGTGGGGCCCGGCCCTAGTGGCACTTAATGACGAGCCACCCCTATACTAGGTCTTCATGATCCTCGTTTGTATTGTATAAGAAACGGTCGGAAAGTAATACACTTTCATGATTTTTTCTTTCACTAACCATTTGTTCAAAATCAATGAAATGTACACACACACACACACATCGACATCTCCTCTAAACACATTCTTTTGTTACATAATCCCCATCAACTTGTACGATCTTGCACCGGCGCGAAACAAGTGCATGCATGCATGCCTTATATGCACTAGGTTTTATCTTGCTCAAGTAGCCATTTTTTTCAACTGTTTTAATCACATCCTCGTCAAACCGTGCTCTTCGTAGATCACTTTAAGCGAACCAAATAAGATTAAAATCGTAAACGCGACCAGGTCGGGGCTGTAGTGTGGATGATGTAGTACAGCCATGCCTAATTAGTCAATTGCTATCATTTTTTTCTGATTTGTATAAGGGCGTATATTGTAGTGTTGGAGCAACAGTTTTGCAGGATTCTTGTTAGGCCAAATTCTTGTTGGATCGCACCGAGTTCTGTTGGTGATTTGAAGTAAGCTTCAGAATTGATTGTTTCAGCTCTTGACACAACATGCACAATATTCACACCATCAATGTTCCAAAAAAGACGGTGATCGTAATCTGATGAGGTAGTTCGTCTTGATATTTTTGTTCACCGACTGTGAATGATGTCACTCCGTTAACTGCATTTTCATCTCGTGCTCAAAAAAGATGCACCCATATTTTATCAGCTGTAACGATCTTTGAAAAAGAAAAAAGTTCTCCTCAGCAGAGAAACACTTCAACATTTCAGAACAAATTGTTTTCTTTCCAATATTACACTCATTTGTGAGAATTCGCGGAACCTACCTTTCGCAAACATTTGAGGTTTTTTTTAAAAAATTGTAATCGAACTTCTCTTGTCGTCACACTAATATCGGGTTGTTGCCCAGTGTCGTGGTTTTCTGTTTTTGTCTTGCGCTATTCTGGTGGCTTGGGTGATTGTTATTTTTGCTCTTTGACAGGATTCTGCTATGCCATCTAACCATCTTTTCGTGGTCTTCCTCTCGCTTTCTTTACTGATGTTCTGTTGTAGAAGACTCTGTATACTGTGGAGTTTGATGCATTCTTATTAAGTGGCCAAACCACTTCATTCTTTGTTTCTCAATGTAATTCAAGCAAGGTTCTGTGTCAACTTTCTTTCTTGTGCTGATGTTGGTGACTGTCATTTCTGGTGTTGTTGGTAACTCTGTCATTTCTGGTGTTGTTGGTAACTTTTCGCAGGCATCGCATTTCACATGTAGTTATTTTTGTGACTGCGCTTTGTTCATTGTCCATGTTTGGCTCTGGTAACACACTTCACTTGCTTATTGAGACGTCGTTGACTATCAATAAGCCTATCATCACTAATAATGACAGAACGATTCAATATATATGGAATGGTAGCTGTGACAGAACATCCAGAGCGCGGAAGATAACGTAACTCCGTTCTTTCACTTTCTAAAACTTTTAACTCTCTTATACCATCGACTACACAACCGTATACACAGCACGCGATCTTTGTAGTTGTGTAGATTATTCAAAGCCATTAATTATGTAGATTATTTCATGCTATTAATTGTGTAGGCTACTCCAGACCATGAAGACACGGGTGTGAATCCCATGTAGCGTATGGGATTTTATTGTCTGTCGAAGATACAAAATGAATCACCACTTGTACACTGCGTAACGGCAGGTTTGGTATAGAGGCCGTTACGATCTTCAACACGTAGCTATCACCCAATCTAAACGAGGTTATAAATTATACGACAGTGTTGTTTTTTAATTAAATATAATCTGCAAGTGTTTTGTAACTGTTAAGTGATGCTTTAACCTATTCGCACTTCTGAGTCCACACACTAGCTAGCGGTGGTTTTCTTCTTTTTCTTCTTCTCGATCGTTCTTTTTGGTCATTTTGATCATTCTTATTGTGATAAATAAACAGCATACACCAGGAACAGGTGTAATTCGTCACATCTTCAGCGCCATTTGGAGCTGTCCGATTTCAGCCAGTGTCAATGTGTCCGATTTCAGCCAGCGTTTACTGACTGGGCTCGCTCTCCGTCAGCCTTTGACTGTCCCCAGCTGACCTGCAAGGCAGCAGGTTGCGGTATTTTTAAGATGACACAAATCAGGTATACTGTTTAGCTAATTCAGTATACATTGCACAAGATAAATGCAACCAGAGGTTAAAAAATAACTACAGAGTGAAAAGGTTAAAAAGTGGTTGCGATTGTTGTGTAGACGGTTGCATGGCTTTTTTTCTCTCTCTCTCTCGGTTGAGAGTTTAGAATGTTGCATGTTGCACTGTCTCATTCGGTTGGGTATATGTTTAGTTTTAGTTTAGTCGTCCTGATTATGATCACTGCACGTCGAACCAATTAGTCCATAAGTGCTCATATCTCCTCCTAAGTATGTCTCTCAGCGTGTGGCGGCGACTAACGACACTGATTCTTTGTTGGTTTACTATTATATTTTTTTTTAAAGCTACCAGCATAGTGATCTTGTCTAGTCACACCACATTTAACCTGGAATTCTTGTAGCCTGATTATGGTTGTAGATTCACTACCATTACTTGAATCATGTACACGTCCTCTCTGCCTATAAGAGTGTTATATATGTTATGTTTATATGCTTATCTGGCTGTATTCAAATCGCAAAAAAGTAACGGCCCTCTAATGATACTTATCATTATAAGTACCAGCATGAGTTTGAATGCAATGAGCGGGTGAATAAGCCGACTCGTAACTTCAAACATATGTCTGACAGCGGATCACGCTTTGTTTCTTCGAAGTCACGATTTCCGAGCTGTCACGTAATTTAAAGAGCAGAGGTTCCTAAGCTTTATACAGTTAGAAGCTACTTTGCAAATCACAAAATTCTTTTTCTTTTCCACTTTATAATTAAACATAGTGTTGAAATTTCTCCTAACATTAGTTAGTCTTCTTCTTCTTCGAACGCTCCATATCGACCACTTGTTAACCACTCTTTGTGGTGTGTATGTGATCTGAGCATAAGAGCAATTGTACGTTGTGCCAGGTATGAGCCTACATGAAGGTCAGCACATACGATTACTGCGACGCTTTTTATTTGCTAGGGCAGCTTCTCTAGGAGCCTACCTCAGTCGTCACTTACGACACGCCTTGTAGGTCGCAGTGGTGCTATTCTGTGTTCCCCTTGCGGATCCAGGCAATACACAGGCGACATCTCCATTCAGACACGGATGTATATACAGATATTAAAAGCACCCGGATGTTCTCATCTATATATATATATTCCTATTAGTTTTATATTGCCTTGTACATTCATACACATATTACTCAGTTTTATTTTTGTGCCAGGGCATGCAGGTGTAAGGAGGAGTGAACGCGCGGATAGGCTTGCTGATATGTCTGCTTTACAAAGCGGGCGAGCAAATGGGCCAGGCTGATATGATAAATTCCCTAAGGGAGAGAGGCCGCGTACATGATTCAAGATTTCCCCGACCAGAATGCAAGATTTCCAAGTCAAGTGTGGTGTAGCTAGACAAGAACACTATGCTGGTAGACAAAGAAGAATAGTAAACCAATAAAGAACCGGTGTTGTTAGTCGCCACACGCTGAGAGACATACTGATGGGGAGATCGAAGCACTTATGGACTAATTGGTTCGACGTGCAGTGATGATGATCCGACGACTAAACTAAACACATAGTACCATCCACAATTTTGTGTCACTCCTTCACTTACTCATATATATATATAATTATATAATATTTAAAATATATATATATATATATAATGTGTGTGTAGTGATAATATAAGTAAAAAAAAAGTAAAGGAACCCTTTCATACCTCGTGATATATAGGTCAATACAGTGTTAGGCCTGTATTTTTCATTGACCGTCGGCACACGATGTGTGATGTGGTCAGCATCACGCCGACCGCCTTTACTTTCTCAGAAGCATGTCTGGTACCCAGTTGAGGCTGGGTCGACCTGAGAGCCGTCGCGGTCGGGAAAATTCCACGCACATTGCGGGGGCTGAACCCAGACCACCAGCCTTGCGAAGCGAGTTCACTAACAACTACGCTACAGCGGCTCTCATAATATAGCTACCTGATTTTTTTTTTCGATCCAGAAGCACTTGAGCTTTCAGCTCTTCGACTCGGTGCCATGGACATCGTAACCCTTCGGTTCGGTGCCACGAACACCGTAAATCTGAAGAACCTGTGGCTTTTCTGCCAGCCCGCGGAATTGAACCCGCACTCACAGAGGGCTTATCGTCCGTCGTCCAACGCACTACGAACACGCTGGGCAGGCGGGCAAAGCTATCCGATGTGTTCATCCTATGCTATTTCAATAACAAAACTTATGATGTAGATAAGCATTAAAAAAAACCACACCGTTATCAGACATAATAATATATTGTAGACAACATGACGCTACTAAATATGTATAAGGTAGTAATCAAACTTGGGAATCGATGAGAACTTTCTAATTGGCAGAATATGGAAGCAGTGTATATATATATTCTTATTTCTTATTGAACACATGTTCTACAATATGATGTCGCGTGGATAAACCGTTTTATCAGGATATCCATGCCCGCCTGCCCAGCGTGTTCGTAGCGCGTTGAACGACGGGCGATAAGCCCTCTGTGAGTGCGTGTTCCACCGGGGCCAAAATTTGGGGTGCAAAGAATAGAACTACTGTTACCTGCCACGCATGTCGTAAGAGGCGACTAAGGAGCTATGGCTGAAATCGGATGCATGTGTACTAAATGTGTAGAAATCTATGCGTTTAGGGGCCTACCAAACCTATGTGCAACGTATACACGTTCTTGGCAAAGATCAAACAAATCACAAATAGTGATTAAAATTGATGGTAAAGAACGAACGCAAAGAAGAAAAGAAGAAGTGCGGGTTCAATTCCGCGGGCTGGCAGAAAAAGTCACAGGTTCTCCAGATTTACGGTGTTCGTGGCACCGAATCGAAGGGTTACGGTTTCCATGGCACCGAGCCGAAGAGCTGAAAGCTCAAGTGCTTCTGGATCGGAATTTTTTTTTAAATATCAGGATATCCATTGCGTGAGTCAACTCTGACGGCCCATCATAAAGTTCAGTCAGATCTGATAATACTATGCTATAGTACAACTCAGAATATGTGGTAGTATAACGTGTGGTTTTCTGTTTGCAAAATCTTATCTGTAGCCCACCAGTATACATCTGTGCCTCATTTGATGTCTTCTTCTTCTTCGAATGCTCGTGTCGACCACTTCTTAAACCACTCTTTGTGATTTGTATGTGATCTGAGCATAAGAGTGATTGTACGTTGTGTCAGTTATACGTCTAACCTCTGAAGTCGGCGAAGACCCGCCTGCATGGCGAGGGACACCAGTCAAATGGTAAAGCAGGCTTACACGCAAAAATCAGAAGCGCCATACCAGGCGTCATGGCTAACGCCCGAATTCACAGCGGGCGAACGAATAAGAAGAAATTATGCGTCTACAAGTAGGTCAGCACATCCTATTTCTACAACGTTTTTTATTTACTAGTGTAGCTTCCTAGGCCCCTACCTCAGTCGCCTCTTACGACATGCCTTGTAGGTCGAAGTGTTGCTATTCTTTGCTTCCCTTGCGATCCCCAGCAACACACTGGCAATGCTACAGTACAACTCAGAATATGTGGTAGTATAACGTGCGGTTTTCTGTTTACAAAATCTGATCTGTAGCTCAACAGTACACACTGTGTGCCTCATTAGACAATATGCATACACCTTTTATGGTTGGAAATAAGTCAGAATTATACCGACTAAGCTCGAGTATAGAGAATCAAATTGTGCAGTTTTCTGACCACTGGTACAGGACGTAAGAATTCTTGCACTGTGAGCAAACGCCTAGAATACAGTGAAACTCGGCATGACCAGCAGCAATATGGTGGTGAGAAATGAGCATAATGTATTCCACCTTGATGATGTATCACTTAGCGGAACAGAAATTCCCTCCCCCTTCTTCCCTTGTGCAAAAGCAGTATAAATTTCCGCCTTCTGTCCAGGGCTGAGCAGAAAATCCACAGACAAGTCAGTTTTAAAAAAATGAAATGGACATTTAGGTCGAAAGGTAAGAGACCACACAGATCACAAAGAGTGATTAACTTGATTGATCTATCTCTCTCTTCTTTGCGTTCGTTCTTTACGACCAATTTTACAAGACCGTGTATACGTTGCCCATTGGTTTGGTAGGCCCCTAAAACACATAGAATTCTACACGTTTAGAACACATGCATCCGATTTCATCCAAACTTCCTTAGTCGCCTCTACCGACATGTGTGGCAGGTAACAGTGGTTATATTCTTTACACTACACCCCAAATTTGAGCATTGGTAACCAATCGGGCCATTTGATTGGTAAAAACGAACGAATGTAAACACACAATATGAAAACAGAGCACGAATGGGAATGCCCAATGTGCCATGACGTCGATCGCACAATATGAAAACAGAGCACGAATGGGAATGCCCAATGTGCCATGACGTCGATCGCACAATATGAAAACAGAGCACGAATGGGAATGCCCAATGTGCCATGACGTCGATCACACAATATGAAACATTGACTATTTTATTATAGTTTGCTACTTCAATGCTAGTTTGTCGGAAGAAAATGAATTTAGCGAATCTCAAGAACGTGCAATAATACTTATTTTCGAGATTTGCTATCGAGCAGAACAAACTTGCCTAGCGCAGGAAATGATTCCAGTATTTCATAATCTCGAACGCAATAGATCACACAGTTGGACAATCTTCTTCTTGTTCTTCTTTGCGTTCGTTCTTTACGACCAATTTTAATCACTCTTTGTGATATGTTTGATCTTTGCCAAGAACGTGTATACGTTGCACATTGGTTTGGTAGGCCCCTAAACACATAGACTTCTACACGCTTAGGACACATGCATCCGATTTCAGCCAAACCTCCTTAGTCGCCTCTTACGACATGCGTGGCAGGTAACAGTGGTTCTATTCTTTACACCCCAAATTTGGGCCCCGGTAACCACTCGGGCGAGTTGGACAATGATGTACGACTTGCTCGAACAGAACTGATCACAATTTAAACTTCAGGTAACGATATAGCCTATTTTTAGAACCTGACAAACTGTATCAGAAACACACCCCAAATGAATTGTTAGTTTGACAACTGTACTGCTCAGAAGTCAACTAGTCTAAATTATGGGTATGTCAACAGTCCGTAGCCACAAAAGGCACATAAAAAATAGGGGCATGAGACGTATTCACAGTTCTCCTCCTTTTTCTTCTGCGATGAACTTCTGCTATGCAACTACTCCAGTGTGTGTCGATTAACTTCTGCTATGCAACTACTCCAGTCTGTGTCGATTAACTTCTGCTATGCAACTACTCCAGTGTGTGTCGATTAACTTCTGCTATGCAACTACTCCAGTGTGTGTCGATTAACTTCTGCTATGCAACTACTCCAGTGTGTGTCATAAACAGGGCGGTGCGCTTGAGGTATTCCCCGGTAGTTTGTTTTGTAGGGTTGTTTCTGTTGGACAGATTTCCATTCTCACACTGCTCAGGCTTGGGGCAGACTTGCAGGATGTGCTCTGAGGATCGCTTTGGTACCCCACGGGTGCAGGCAGCCGAGTCCCAGAGACGCATTCTATAGAGGTGTGCTCTGAGACTGTAGTGTCCCGTTCTAAGTCTGAAGACTGTGTGGTCTGCGCTTTTCTGTTTAGTGTATTCTCCACAGTTCTAAAATCAAAGCACATTTATTTGCATACTTACTATTCTTATTTAAGCGCAACTCGTGGTTTGGAGTGGATTTCAAAAGAAGGACTAAAAACGGAAATGCCAGAGTCACATATATAAAGGGTAGCGATGTGCAATACATAAGTACCTCTCAACGTCATAGTTGAGTAGGCAAGAAAAAAATAATTACTTCTATACGGCGTATGAAGCCCCGTAATTTTAGATAATTTTTTATCAGGATATCTTCTGATCTTCTTTGCGTTCGTTCTTTACGATCAATTTTGATCACTCTTTGTGATATGTTTGATCTTTGCCAAAAACGTGTATACATTGCACGTTGGTTTGGTAGGCCCTAAACGCATAGACTTCTACACATTTAGGACACATGCATCCGATTTCATCCACACCTCCGTAGTCGCCTCTTACGACATGCTAGGCAGGTAACAGTAGTTCTATTCTTTACACCCCAAATTTGGGCCTCGGTAACCACTTGGGCGTATCTTGTGATAACAACAAGTGTTTCTTCTCAATATCTATAGCAACATGTCAAGTAATTTCCTTAATATGTGTCTAAAGGCGAACACCGGGTTTTCACATATGGTTCCATATCCTTATCGACATAAATGACGAGAGTGTTGCACAAAGCACGAACTCCGTGACTACAGTAACAATTTTTAAGATTTCTGGAAAAAAATTGGGGCAGGTAACTCGCTCCGGATTGGAACCCACAACCTTCAGGACGACAAGCAAACGTGTTAACTACTTCGTCGTAGAGACCCCCATTATCCTTAATCTTTTACTGGTTTTAAGTATTAATGTCCTTAATACTTTACCCGCCCGCCTTCTCAGCGTGTTCGTAGCGCGTTGACGAAGGGTGACAAGCCCACTGGGAGTACGGTTCAATTCTGCGGGCTGGCAGAAAAGCCACAGGTTCTCGAGATTTACGGTGTTCGTGGCACCGAACAGAAGGGTTACGATGTCCATTGCCCCGAGCCGAAGAGCTGAAAGCTCCAGTGCTTCTGGATCGGGAAAAACCCAAAAACTTTACACCAGTAAAAGAACACCAGGAAAGAAGATGGATAGATGGCATAGCAAAAATAACTATAACACAATCCACTAGAGCAGCACAAGGCAGAAAACCACGACACCGGGCAACAACTCGGTAAGCGTGACGCCAAAAGAATACAGAAACCTCGTAAACATTATTATCTCTCTCACACACAGTTATTGATCTTGATAGTCAGGGGAAAACCTAACTATATGTTAGTTACTTATAGTTTAGTTATTCGTCGTATGGTAGTTACTCTTCTTGCGTTCCCGGTATGGTAGTTACGTTATGTACCAAACAAGAAATATCAAAACATAAAAATAGTTTTACAAAACAGAAAAACAAACTAAAGCGACGTTTCGGTCAAACGACTTAACAGGCAAATGATACAAGATAGCAGCAATGGATACAAAACGATGATCATATAGAGAACTCTTCAACAATCATAATGATATAGTTAGTAGTTGAATGTCTAACTGTCCGAGCTAATGACCATCATATGCATAGAAAGACGATGAAAAGTACGAAATATTAATAAGAAGGAAATGGTACTGATTTCTATTAATTAGAAATGTCAGATTGCAATATCAGTACTCCTATCACGACATATTGCTAAATCAAACCAGCGCAAGGTCGTCTTGCAGTAGATACCGTTTCAATGTTGAATATCGGGAAATGAGACAGCAGATAAACTGACCAAGGAAAGTGCTGTATGAAAATTACCAAAAGTAAAGGATGATTGAATCCAGTGGCGGCTCGTCATTAAGGGCCAGTGGGATCGGGCCCCACCAAAAATCATGTATAACTTATGTGTAAATACAAATATATAACTTAACACAAAACAAGGATTTTTTCCGAAAATGTTTGTCCAGCCCCACCATCAAAAATGATCACGAGCCGCCACTGATTGAATCTATCAGAAAGACGTCAATACTAAAACAGGACACTACAATAATATGAGCAGATTAAAACTGGTGTATTCTCTCAAAACAGGACACAAACGACTACACAGTCACATGTTTACAACATTCAAGATTGGCAATTCAGTCATGCGTACAAGTTGGCTGGCACCCCCAGACTGCAGAGCACATACTTCACGACTGTCTCGAATATGATATGCTAAGGCAAACTTACTGGCATAGTTGCCCGTGTGTTGCCGGGATCCTCAAGGGGAGCAAAGAATAGTAACACTGCTACCTACAAGGCATGCCGTAAGAGGCGACTGAGGTAGGGGCATAGGAAGCTACTCTAGTAAATAAAAAGCGTCGCAGAAATCGATTGTGCTGACCTACTTGTAGATACATAACTAGCACAACGTACAATCGCTCTTGGGCTTGGATCACATACAAATCACACAGAGTGGTTAACAAGTGGTCGATATGGAGTGGTCGATATGGAGCGTTCGAACTACACAGTCACATGTTTACAAAAGTCAAGATTGTCAATTCAGTCATGCGTACAAGTTGTCTGGCACCCCATACTTCAAGACTATCCCGAATATGATATGCTTAGGCAAACTCACTGGCCTAGTGAAACAACACTAGAAATAAAACAGTACGGAACTATGTGTAAGCTACAAAAGACAGTGAAGTTTATACAATTGAATATCTAGACAATATTTCAAGCGAATGAAAACAAGGAAGTTAGAAATGTAGTTTGGCTGAAATCGGATGCACGTATCCTAAACGTGTAGAAGTATGCGTTTAGGAGCCTACCAAACCAATGTGCAACGTATACACGTTCTTGACAAAGATCAAATCATATCACAAAGAGTGATTAAAATTGGTCGTAAAGAACGAACGCAAAGAAGAAGAAATGTAGTCTACATTATTTAAATTCAAATTAACACTCCGGACTATATTCTTTGGACGTTTGACGCACGCGCGATATGAAAAGGCGGTGGTGTGAGGGAAGTTCACAGTGAACTCTCAGATGTAGCATAAAGTGTATCTTTGATATACGAGGCGTGTTCAAATGAAAACGGGACTTGTGGATTTATTTAAAAAGTATCATAGGCAAATTAACAGTTTCAACGGAATTAAATAAAGCAACCACTTGTGAATAAGAATGCCCATTGGTTCATCAAAAATCTCCATATGCATTTAGTCAAGCATCCCACTGTTTAGGTAGACGTCGAATGCCGTCCGAGAAAAATTTGCGTGGCTGCTCACTGAACCATGTGGTCACCGCTGTCTTCACGTCTGTGTCGCTGTTGAATCTCTGTCCCTTTAGTGCTTTCTTCAACGGTCCGAACAAATGGAAATCACACGGGGACAAATCAGGACTATAGGCTGGATGATGAAGAACTTCCCAATTCTTCTTTGCCAATGTTTCCTGCACAATTTTTGCGATGTGCGGACGAGCGTTGTCGTGGAGAAGAATCACACCTTGAGAAAGCTTGCCTGGTCACTTAGCCTTGATGGCCTTATGCAGCTTGTCTAAAGTGTCTTTATAATGGGCGGCATTGATGTTGACACCAGGTTCTTAAAATCGGTCAACAAAAGCCCTTCATGGTCAAAAATGCGGTCACCATAACCTTCCCAGCAGAAACCTGTGTCTTGAGTTTTTGAGTTTTGGTGAACCTGGATGTTTCCATTGCATGCTGTCAATTTTGCTGCTCGGTTCATAGTGGTGGCACCACGATTCATCACCTGCCACAATGCTCAACAGAAATGCATCACCCCCTGTCCTGTAATGCATCAAGTGGTTCAAACTCCACCCCATCCGTTCTTCCTTATGGTGGTCAGTCAACATCCGTGGGACCCACTGTGAACACACCTTCCGATAGTTCAATTTCTTCCGAACAACCATGTGGGCTGTCCCAATTGACATATGGAATTCTTCTGCAAGCGAACGAATGCTCCGACGACGGTCAGTCAGTACTGCTTTATCAAGCAAGGCTATGGCTTCTGTTGCAACAATATGCGCCTGACCTGGCCGTGCAAGATCTGCTGACAGCGCTCGTCCGTACGTCGCAAAAATTGTGCAGGAAACATTGGCAAAGAAGAATTGGGAAGTTCTTCATCACCCAGTCTATAGTCCCGATTTGTCCCCGTGTGATTTCCATTTGTTCGGACCGTTGAAGAAAGCACTAAAGGGACAGCGATTCAACAGCGACGCAGACGTGAAGATATTGGTGACCACATGGTTCAGTGAGCAGCCACGCACCTTTTTCTCGGACGGCATTCGACGTCTACCTAAACAGTGGATGCTTCCCTAAATGCATACGGAGATTTTTTCTGATGAACCCAGGTGCATTCCTATTCACAAGTGGTTGCTTTATTTAATTCCGTTGAAACTGTTAATTTGCGTATGATACTTTTAAAATAAATCCACAAGTCCCGTTTTCATTTGAACACGCCTCGTACATAAGCGTGGCAGGTAAGGTTGAGAAATTGTGTTCACCGGTTGTTGCAAAAATCGATAATATTTTAACGTAGTTTCTTTTCCATACATGGGATGTCATGTGAAACAAATAACATTTCTTACTTGAATAACATAGGCATATACGTGCACGTCTAATGTAGTAAATGAACACATATAAACAGTTTTGGGTGACATGATGTCGTTGTGTTCATTAGTGCGTAACGGCTCTGTTGACCAGCATATACTGTGTTAACATTTCAGCACTGGTTAAGTAATAAGAGAGACCTAACATTTATACGTGTCTACACGATCTGTATACGTCATGGATTATAGATAATGATGGCCAGCCTGCCCAGCGTATTCGTAACGCGTTGGACGACGGGTGACAAGCCCCATGTGAGTGCGGTTCAATTCCGCGGGCAGGCAGAAAGTCACAGGTTCTCCAGATTTACGGTGTTTACCGAACCGAAGAGCTGAAAAGCTCAAGTTCTTCTGGATACAAAAACAAATAGATGATATGTTAGAGAATACATTTAAACGTAAAACCTATACACAGAGACCTTGGAGGAACATAAAATGTGTAGTTATAGATTACAGCTGAAATGTCCAACTAAGTGATCGCGGGTGGCATAGTGCCCTTGTCAGTGGCGGCTCGTTGTAACTTTTTTTTTGTGGTGCCCGGCAAAAATTTAGGAAAAATGTGGGTTTTTGGAGTATTTACTATTTCTTGTCTATTCCGGAAGTTATTATCCTTTTCTCTCTCTCTCTTTATTTCTCTCTCTTTCTGAGCGCGATCACGCTTAGACTGATGTACCAGATTTCCCATAAATTCTGCTTTCATGTGGAAATCTGATTCATGCATTAGCATGGATGTATTTCGTCACACCCGTAGCGACATTTGGAGCTCTGGTGCTTATCCTTCGGCGATGTGTCCGGATTTAGCAAGCGTTTACTGGGTTCGCTCTCCATTCCTTCGGGCTGTCTCCAGCCGACCTGCAAGGCAGCAGGTTGCTATTTTCGTTTAGGAGCTACCCTTGACAACCTTCCTCCGGGTTGTTGAGCGTCACCTGCCCAGTTTACCAGGTTTTTTTGGACTGCTTGATTTGTCTGCCGTCCAGTTTGTGTACGGTTTGCTTCACTAGACTTTGATTGTCCCCAATCAACTACAAGGTAGTAGTAGTTATCTGCGAGGGGAAATGCGGTTATTGCTCTCTGGATGGAGACCCCATCTTCGACGCTCGCCACCTTGCGTTTCTTTGCCGAGTTTCGCCCCATATAGGTCCAGTCTCTTCTCTGGATGCACCATTCATCCCTTTATGTTTATTTGTTCAGCTTTTCCCATCGGCCGGGAGATATGTGCATTAATAGTCACTCTGGGATTCTGCTCGTCTGTGTTGCAGCGGATCTCATCTAATGCAACTGCATCACTACTTATACAAGAGTAGCTCTCCCTCGATCACTACGCGCTTAGCCAGATAAGAACCGTTGTCTGTTTCCAGGGTCACCACGTGGAGGTGGGGTAGATCTTGGTCTGTCTCTCTCTCTCTTTGCCTTTACTCCTGGGTTGGGGCATAGGCCCTCAACCAACTCATGCCAAGTCTTCCTATCTCTAGCTATCTCCTGCAACTCCCTCCAGCTCTTCTTTATATTGTTGATCTCCGCCTCCAAATCTCGTCTCCATGTATTTCTCGGCCTCCCTTCTTTCGCTGTCCCTGCGGGTTCCAGGCAAGGACCCTTCTCGTTATATTCCCTTCCGGTTTTCGCAAAGTGTGTCCTATCCAGCGCCAGCGTCTTTTTTAACCTGTTCGTTCACTGGAATCTGTCTTGTTCTCTCCATAAGCTCCTCATTTGTGACCCTATCATACCATCTTATTCCCTCTATTCTGCGCAGACACCAGTTGATGAATGTTTGCAATTTATGCGCTATTGTTTTAGTTGTTCTCCATGTTTCTGACCCATACAGTAGAACTGCTTTAACATTAGAGTTAAATATCCAAATTTTTGTTCTAGATTTGATTTCTTTGGACTTCCAAATGTTTCCCAGTGCAATGAAAGCTCCTCTTGCCTTCTGTATTCTTATTTTAACATCTCTATCTGTTCCACCCTCTTTGTCTACGTTGCTGCCCAAATATGTGTATGATTCTACCTCTTGAAGTGGGATTTCCCACAGGGAGATCGAGTTGTCGTTTGTTTGGTTAATTCTCAATATCTTTGTCTTTCCTTATGAATGTTCAGCCCTAGTTGCTGGGACCTTTGATTCAATGTGTTTAGCTTATCCTGCATCTGATTTCGTGTATGTGACAGAAGGGCTATATCATCAGCGAAGTCCAGATCCTCTAGTTGCTCTATCAGAGTCCATTGGATTCCATTTCTGGTGTTAGTTACTGTGGTCTTCATAATCCAGTCTATTGTCAGTAAGAACAACAAAGGTGATAGAAGACATCCTTGACGCACTCCTGTTTCTATTCCGAAAGTATCTGTTAGTTTACCTTCATGAAGAACTCTACATTTCATATCTGTATATGTTGCTTTATTAGGTTAATAATTTTCTGTGGGATTCCATAATGCCTCATTAATTTCCAAAGGGTTTCCTTATCAATACTGTCAAAAGCCTTCTCATAATCAACAAATCCGATATAAAGTGGGATTTCATTCAATACTTTGCTCTATTATTATACGTAATGTGGCTATCTGGTCAGCACAGGATCTATTTGGTCGGAAGCCTGCCTGTTCATCTCTTAGCTTTATATCGATGGCATCTCTAAGTCTCTCCAGGATGACTCTGCTTAGTATTTTCCCAGGTACTGACAACAGCATTATTCCCCATAGTTTTCACACTTCGAAGGTCCCTTTCTTTGGTAGCTTCACCAGGTATCCTTCTCTCCAGTTTGCTGGTATTTCTTCGGTCTCCCAGATTCTGCTAAATAATTTATACAGTATTTCTGTGGATGTGTTTATGTTGGCTTTAACCGCCTCCGCTGGAATACCATCTGGACCGGCCGCTTTTCCATCTTTTAAAAGTTTAATGGCTTTACTAATCTCCTCCTTGGATGGTTTCTCACAGTTGATGTCCAAGTCAATTTCTGCCGGTTGGATATCTGGGGGTTTGTAGGTGCTGGTCTGTTCAGGAGTTCTTTGAAGTATTCCATCCATCTTTCCATTTGGTCTCTAACATTAGTGATAGTTTCCCACTACTATTTTTGATCAACCCATTTGATGGTCTGTATTTTCCTGCTAGCTTTCTAGTGATATTGTAAAGATCCCTAAGGTTTCCTTTTCCTGCAGCTACCTCTGCTTCTCTTGCTAGATCTTCTATGTATTGTCTTTTATCTAACTTTATTTGTTTCTTCACTTTCTTGCTAGCTTCTGTGTACTTTTCCTGGGCTATGGCTTTGGCAGTTCTAGTTTTGCTATTATTTAAATCTGCTTTCCTCTTTTCCTTTCTTCTATTTCCTTGAGAGTTTCTGGAGTTATCCATGCCTTATGATTCCGCTCCTTCTTTCCTAATACCTCTGTGCATGTTTCATTCCAAATATTTTGGCTTGCTGCCAGCATTCTTCCGCACTCACCTCATCTTCTAATTGCCGCAACACCTCATACTTATTAGAGACTGTGACCGTGAACTGTTCCTTTGTTTCTGACTTCTGAGGTATCCTACATTATATTGGTGTCTATGTTCATGGGATGTTATGTATCGCTTAAGCTTCAGTTTAATTTTACTTATCAGCAAGTGGTGATCCGAATCTACATCTGCCCCCTTAGGACCCTTACATCTTGTAGAGATGACCTGAATTTCTTGTTTATGCATATGTGGTCAATTTGATTTTCTGTTCTGTGATCTGGTGATACCAAGGTTGCTTTATGTATTCTTTTATGTGGAAAGACACTTCCACCTATGACATATTGATTCGCTGCGCAGAAATTAGTGAATAGTTCTCCATGTTCGTTCATTATTCCTAGTCCGTGTTTCCCCATGATCTCCTCGTAGCCTATGTTGTCCGAACCTATTTTGGCATTGAGGTCACCCATCAGAATTTTGATGTTCCCATTTCTCTGATTACCTATAGTATTTTGAAGTTTTATGTAAAATTCCTCTTTACTTTTTCCTCTTTATCATTGGTAGGTGCATAACACTGGGTCACATTCAAGAATACTTTCTTTTGGTGGTTCTGAATGTTGCTGTGATTATCCTAGGACTCACTGCTTCCCATTTTATTAGTGCCTTCTCCGCTTCTTTAGATAGCATTAAAGCCACTCCTTCACTATGGGGGCATTTTCTTCCATATGGCCTGAGAACAGCATTGTTTCTCCTGTGTTTAGACGTTGTTTGCCTGCACCATTCCACCTAGTTTCACATAATCCCAAGATGCCAATCCGTGAAATTTCATCTCATTTACAACCTGTGCTGTCTTTCCCATTTGATACATACTTCTAACATTCCAGGTGCCAATTCTGGAGTTTTTCCTAGGTGAAAGGAAGATAATCTGCGGTGTAGACTCTTGGCTTTTCTGCATCGTCATACCTCTTCTAGAAGAGCTTCTTCCTCTTGGTTGGCACAGTTTTTATTTTATTTTTATGTGACTTGTTCATGGTTGGTTGGATTTTGTGGCTAAAATTTTCTACTGGATAGGTAGCCAGCCCTACGCCAAACCCCACCTTAGTCGCCTCTTACGGCATGCCTTGTAGGTCGCAGTGCTGCTACTCTTTGCTCCCCTTGCGGGCCCCGGCAGCACACGGGCGGATCTTGGTTAGTGCCAGTTCACTAATCCTGGCGCGAAGTTGTCTATATGTGCCTGAGACACCATTACCCCGTTTAGGAAAAGAATAAACGCTTCTGTTCTGCAACAGCTTGATATTAAAGAGAGTTGGCTATTAAATAATATAAAATCAAGGACAATACTAAAGAGAGTTGACTATTAAATAATATAAAATCAAGGACAATACTAAAGAGAGTTGACTATTAAATAATATAAAATCAAGGACAATACTAAAGAGAGTTGACTATTAAATAATATAAAATCAAGGACAAACGCTTCTGTTCTGCAACAGCTTGATATTAAAGAGAGTTGGCTATTAAATAATATAAAATCAAGGACAATTAAATATTTCGGACACATTAAATGACAGGAGCGCCTAGAGAATATTTTTTTAAAACTTGTTTGGAACGCAAATTGAAAATACGGTACCCACATGACAACAAACCACGAACTTGTGAAAGATCAGGACATCGTAAACATATTGCCAGCATGTCTCTGTATGTATTCGTCCATATGTTAGTGGGTTTTTTTAAATTTGTCACTCCTGTTGTTCATTTGCTTGATAAAGGCCTTGTTGGTCGAAACGCTGTATACTATCATTGTTTTTGTAAAACTACAGTTCTTTGTTATTTCGTGTTTCGGCGTTAAAAAGGGTAAACTAGCTAACTAGATCAATTATTGTTTGTTTAGTAGGGGATTAAAGCCTCTTTAAGCCGAGGTACGCCCTTTCAACCTAAGGCGAACCTTTATTGGTTATATCAGAGCGTGTAGGCCAACAAACATGGAAAATAAGGATTAACTCCTTTCGGAGAATCCCTAGATCAATTAACGTCAGACGACCGGTAATAGTTCACGGAAGCGGACGTACAGGGGAACCAAGTTCAAAGGTCAGGAATGTCGTTTTATTTATTGCTGTAGAGAAGATGTATTAATGCAAGGGTCAATTCCATAAAACTAATCTTATTATAAGATGGATTACTATTTAGTACTAGGATTTTTCATAATTTTATACTATTTTTATATAAAATTGGGGATTCAATCGATAATTACACGGACTATTTGAGCTAGAGTCCTCGTTTATCTGAGAAGTAGTTTGGCCGCGTAAGAATGAATATATCTTCCGGGAATGAAAATGACATTGTTTTGGCAATATCATTGCAATAGCGATCAAAGGTCAGAGGTCGCAATGTTACATCTTATGTAGGAACTTGTAAACTAGCCCCAGAAATAGTGCACGGCACAATGCTTGAAGTATCAGTGGCTTCAGTATTAAATAATATAATAAGGAGATATTATATAAATAACAGGATTGTTATATTATTCTGATATAATATTTATATTTTAGTGTTATATATTCAACAGTCAAAGCTGATCAGTGTCAAGTTAAAAGAAATAATTACGAAAAAATAATTTCTAAAATAATAAGTACACGTTAATTCTTTTGGTTTGGTAGGGCGTTCTTACTGGCCCCTAATGACCAGGGGCGTATACTAATTAGGGATAAAAGATTATGAATTTCAAATTTCAGACTGTGCATGATATTTGAGCGTTATATATCAACTTTCAACGCTAATCAGTATCTCGTTGAAAGTAATAATTATAAACAAATAATGTCTAAAATAATAGGTACAGGTTACTCAATATTTTTGGTGGAGCCGGGCCCCACTGGCCCTTAACGACGAGCCGCCCCTGGCCCTTGTCATACATTCATGACAATCCATGTCGCTCTGTCGGTTTTAAAGTTAATTATAATAACAATAGTAACATTAATATAGTGGATATGCCGATGAAAAAGCACAAGGTTGGTTAGGCAGAGCCAACTATAAACTTATGGGCCTTCGGACTCGGGTAAAAATTATGGGAAATCATACCACAACTACACCACGTGACCTCACATTCCAGTACTGGTGTATATAGACGAATTCATTTTAAAATCAACACAAAATGCTAAATCGAAGTTACATTATGCAACAAGTTAAGTTTAACAATAAGGAATATCAATATTATGAATATTTGTCACCAATAAATAACCATAGAAATACAGAATTGAGTAAAATTGCAAAATAGCTTACAGTGTTCTATCAAACCGCTAGCCCGCGTGCCCAGCGTGTTCTGCTAGGTTGGACTGTGGGTGACTAGACCGTGTGTACGGGTCATTCTGGCAGGAGAAAAAACCACAGATTCCCCAGATTCACGGTGTTCGTGGCACCGAACCGAAGGGTTACGATGTCCATGGCACGAGCCGAAGAGCTGAAAAGCTCAAGTGCTTCTGGATCGGAAAAAAAAAAAAAATCAAACCGCTATATTTTCCGGCCGCCTTTCTGATCTAGGTCAGGGAACCCTGAGTCAGTTGTCTGGCCTAGTTATCTAGAGTTGGCTGTGGTTATGGGCAGTAGAATGGTTACAAAATAAAACAAGATTGTAAAAACTGGAAGATCGTGTTCATATGAGTACTACGAGAAAAAAAAAACCCACAGAAAAATTGTTTTCTTGCACTCTATTAGAGGGTACAACTAGATGACCAGGTTTAAAGGAGTATTAAAGTCGAAGGATTTACTTCATTGCACCGGGTTTTGCCCCATATGACACGGTCCCTCTCCGCAGAAATGGCAGACCACCGGCCAAAGTACGAACTCCGAAGCAATTATATGGGTCTCTGGAAATTTTTTTTACTCATGAACAGAACTGCGCTCTCCGGATTCGAACCCACGACCTTTGACTCGCAAGGCAAGGGCGTAGCCCCAGAGACCCCATACATGATAGGCTCAACCCGCCCCCGCCACATTGAAATTACTTACTTTACTTAATCCCGTCATGTCTAGTGACACATGGGGCTTCAGAAAGGACTTTCCATGCTCTCCTGTCCTGTGCAACCTTCAGCGCAGAGCCCCAGGTCAGAGATGCGTTGAAATGATTGTACAAAAAAGGAAAGTATGAGATGCTACAATAAAGGTTTACCCTTTAAAATCAGGTCAAATGTCATAATCGCGACACGGTAATTATTTGGGGGTATTCAACGCACTTCAATAACTGTCTCTTGGCGGTTTAAGTGTTGGCCTACTATATCTATGTCCTTCTCTAAGAGTGTCATTGAAAATGAAAATCGTGGCATATCCTTTACAGGACTTAGCCATCAACCACAGTAAACAGTGGTGATTTTTAGACACCACTTATACACTCAGTAGTTTGCCATTGCTTTCTGAACGGTGAGGTTTATTTTTACCGTTCGTAAAAATCCAAGGGAACTAATTTGCTTCCAAACTGCCCGCAGCGGTGTTTGAACAAGTACGATTGTGTTATGATCGAGCTCACTGCCACCTAAGTCACAGAAGCCCATATATTGTTTATTCCATATGTACTGCTGTTGATATTTGAGTTGTTTAATCTTAGGTTAAAAAGCGATTTACGGTGCGTCAGTTATGAGCGTAAAAGTAGACCAGAGCATCCGATTTCTGCCATGCTTTTTATTTACTAGGGTTGTTTCCCTAGTCCCCTACCGTAGTCGCCTCTTATGACATGTCTTGTAGGTCGCAGTTTTACTATTCTTTGCTTCCCTTGAGGGGTCAACAAACGGTCGTCAGCTGGGCGAATTAAGAACTCGACCTAACCAGGATTTGAACTCCTCCTCCTCCCTCCCGTTTGGTGTTCGAATGAAAATCGTGGCATATCTGAAAGGACGTAGCCATCAACCACAGTAAACGAGTCGTTGATTGTCTATTCACCACTTATACGTTCAATAGTTTGCCATTGCTTTCTGAACTGTGAGGTCTATTTTTACCTTTTGTAAAAAACCTCTCACGGAAACGAATTTGCTTCCAAACTTGCCCACCGTGGGTTTGAACCAGGTACGCTTGGGTTCGTGATCGAGCTCACTACCGCCTGGTGTTCGAATACAGAATGAAAATAACTGACGTCTGATATTATGGAAGTCAGTAGATATTACGTACGTATTCTTGTCGGGTACATCTAGCTGACAGATCGACCCGGAAACCTTTAGCTAATCTCTTCAGACATGCGATACTCGTATGTGCATATAAATTGTATATTCTCCAGTACTGATCTCATACATTCACTTCAATCCCCTTGCATTTCCATATTGTCTGTGATGATGTAGGCATCTGTATTGATCCATTTATGAGGCATATCATTCTTCATATAAATAGCCTACACTTGTCTACTGACTCCTGTGGAGTGTTGAAGCATGTTGACGACACCTCCATCTGAGTGTGAGACTAGAGCAGCATTTCCCAAAGTGGGAGGCACGCCCCCCAGTGGGCGCTGAACCTTCCGGGGAAGATAGTGGGTTCAGAAGCATGGATTGGGGTTGGGGGAGTTTTTTTCGTGATTGTGTGATTGAATAATCATTAAAAAATTTGAGTTCTGCATTTTAATTCATCTTATGTCAATCTTACACGATCCATTTTTTTAAATTTTCTATTTCATGTATATAATCATTTGAAATTTGACCACGTATGGCAGAAATATATATCAATGTTCTATGTTAAAGTGAAAATGTACCATGTATATATATGGGGGCGGAGGGCGTTACAAAGTTTATGTCGTGCAAAGTGGATGGTGGGCCGAAAAGATTTGGGAATCTATGGGCTAGACCACAGCCAGGCTCTAGCACAGGCCAGACAACTGGCCGGGTATTCCCTGAACTAGATAAGAAAAGGGATCTGGAAAATACAGATGTTTGATAGAACACTGCACGTTTTTTTGCAATTTTACTCAATTCTGTGAGTCTATGGTTATTTATTGGTGAAAAATATTCATAATATTGATATTCCTTATTGTTAAACTTAACTTGTTGCATAATATGACCCCGAGTCAGCATTTTGTGTTGATTTTAAAATGATATCGTCTATATACACCAATACTGGAATGTGAGGTCACGTGGTGTAGTTAGGGTCTGATTTCTCACAATTCTTACCTGAGCCCGAAGGCCCAGTAGTTTATAGTTGGCTCTGGCTAGACAGAGGCGGATGTAGTAGTATCAGAAAGTGGGAGCATAAAGAAAAATCTTAACCTGAACAGTTTCGCAGCGACTGTACTAGCCATTAAATTTCACAGACACATGTATCCCCCTGTTATAACAAGCGATATTACAGGCAGTAACGAACAGTATTTTGGAGAAGTATTTTTACGGCCCTTTGATTGCAAAATGTATTGAAAGTTGGCGTGTGTTTTACTGCTATTCATAAACTTATTCAAATATGATTTGACCTTATTGATTTCCATGACCTTATTGATTTCCTTGACCGTATTGATTTCCTTGACCGTATTGATCTCCTTGACCGTAATTATTTCCTTGACCGTATTGATTTCCTTGACTGTATTGATCTCTTTGACCGTATTGATTTCCTTGACCGCATTGATTTCCCATAGGATTTTGCATCTTTATGATATACAAAAAATACTTCAGGCTGTCAGGACACAAAAAGAAAGGTTTTCTAACTTCATATTGACCTCTTTCGTTTCAATCCTAAATCCCGTTATCACATTATAGACAGAAAAAGCAACGACAATTATGTGCACGGTTAGTATTATCAATATAAGAGAAGAAGAATATTTGCCATTTTGCTGCAACTATTCGTCGTATTGTCATTTAGTTTCTTCTGATGTTTCCTTTGTTTGATAAAGGCCTTTTGGTCGAAACGTCGCGGTATATTGTTTTTGTACTTTGTAAAACTACAGTACTTTGTTTTTAACGTGTTTCGCCTTGTGCACGGTTAGAGTGTTGTTGCTTTTTTTCTGTAGTGCACAGATTAATCAAATCAAATGATAGGACAAATGGCGCCAATTTTAAAATGCAAACATGTCACCATGAATACAAAAAGAGCAATGTTCAGCTTAATATTTCTCCCCACATTATGCTACCAGTGTCAAACTTGGACGCTGACATCAAACAATAAATGAAAACTAGTCACGACAGAGATGAAGTGTCTACGCAGAATGCTGGGGTAACAAGAAGAGACCGGTTTAGAAATGAAGACATCAGGGAAAAATGGGTACAACATCAGTACTGAACTTCATCGGGAAACAACATATTAAATGGTTCGGCCACATAAGCAGATTACCAACAGACAATGCACATCAAAGAGCAAGGTTGCTTCGATACAATGGATACAACGCAAAAAGGCCGACCACAGATATAACAGAAGCGACGAAATACACCATTTATGAAACGCACATAAGGGTTCGTTCTATAAATCTCTCCTTATCCTGACGCTGTGAGGTAGAACAGGATTGGAGAAAGAAAAAAGAAAGAGTACACATTACAACAGCGGATCTGAAAACATTGTGTCCTCTGTAAAACACAGCGCTGGCAGTAAATTATTCATTATTATACAAAAGGTAACACTAACATTGTACACGCACTTCTGCGTAGAAGTTAAGAGAGGTCGTTTATATCACCACATCCACGACCTAGAGAAACAAGCACAACAGGCGCTGGGTACATATAAGAACATCATTTTTCTAGATGGATAAGACAGAAATGTGAAGCTAAAAGAAGAGAATAAGGAGTTTTTAAAACACCCGGGAGCCCGCCTGCTCAGCGTGTTCGTAGCGCGTTGGACGACGGGTGACAAGCCACCCTGTGAGTGCAGTCCAATTCCGTGGACTGGCAGAAAATTCACAGGTTCTCCAGATTTACGGTGTTCGTGGCACCGAACCGAATGGTTACAATGTCCATGGCACAGAGCCGTAGAGCTGAAAGCTCAAGTGCTTCTGGGTGGAAAAACAACAAACAAACAGGGGAAGCGTTAGAGCCAACTATCGTTACTGCCTGATACACCGCTGTTTGGTCAGTGTAGTACAGGAGGGACATGAGACTGTAGAATTTAATGGAAGAATGTCTAGTGCAGTCGACGTACTGTTATGATGATTTTTTAATGCACTCCACAGAGAAAACTCATTGACCTTACCGTGGATTGAACGAACCACAGCCAGGTTTAGCACAGGCCAGACAACTGGCCGGGTATTCCTGACCTAGATAAGAAAAGGGATCTGGAAATTGCAGATTTTTGATAGAACACTGCACGCTTTTTTGCAATTTTACTCAATTCTGTGAGTCTATGGTTATTTATTGGTGAAAATATTTATAATATTAATATTCCTTATTGTTAAACTTAATTTGTTGCATAATATGACTTCGAGTTAGCATTTTGTGTTGATTTTAAAATGAATTCGTCTATATACACACCAATACTGGAATGCGATGTCACGAGGTGTAGTTGGGGTCTGATTTCCCACAATTCTTACTTGAGCCCGAAGGGCTGATTGAACCCTGGTCTCCCGCATGGGAACGGCGCTCTAATCCATTCGGCCATACGCTACAAATAATTAGACAGTGAACAAGTATTAGAGGCTTATGGAAAAACAAATTACAAAACACAGGATTCAAAGCAAAAACTCTTAATTCGTAAGGCACGGCACGCTATGCGTAGCCTTTTTATTCTTTTTCCGACCCAGAAGCACTTGAGCTTTCAACTCTTCGGATTTGGCTGAAATCGGATGCATGTGTCCTGAACGTGTAGAAGTCTATGCGTTTAGGGCCTACCAAACCAATGTGCAACGTATACACATTTTTGGCAAAGATCAACCATATCACAAAGAGTGATTAAAATTGGTCGTAAAGAACGAATGCAAAGAAGAAGCTCTTCGGCTCGGTGCCATGGACATCGTAACCCTTCCGTTTGGTGCCACGAACACCGTAAATCTGGAGAACCTGTGGCTTTTCTGCCAGCCCGCGGAATTGAACCCGCACTCACAGAAGGCCTTTCACTCGTCGTCCAACGCGCTACGAACACGCTGGGCAGGCGGGCTTGCGTAGCCTTACATACGAGGGTTTCTTTAAGAACACGACCAGCTAGCTCTCCCGTGAATCTAAAAAGGTTGCGAACGATCAAGGAAGGAAAGGGTGATGATTTTACCAAAGATGTTATTAAAAGTGGGATTTTGAAATGTTTGATGCAAATGAACTTGTTACTCTCCGAAACTGAAAGTCCGGCTGCATTTAGAACGCAATACTTGAAATTTCAAAATTAACTGTGGAAAGTTTTATTTAACAGGCGTTGGTTTCTGTGGTGTGTTTTTAAAAAAATACTATTCTCTTGGTAGAAAAATTAAAATCATATGTTGACGGGACCCGCAAGGGAAGCAAAGAATAGTAACACTGAAACCTACAATGCATGTCTTCTTCTTCTTTGTGTTCGTTCTTTACCACCAATTTTAATCACTCTTTGTAATATGTTTGATCTTTGCCAAGAACGTCTATACGTTGCACATTGGTTTGTAGCCCCTAAACGCATAGACTTCTACACGTTTAGGACATGTGCATATGATTTCATTCAAACCTCCTTAGTCGCCTATTACGACATGCGTGGCAAGTAACAGTGGTTCTATTACACCCTAAATTTGGGCCCCGGTAACCACTCGGGCGTAAGAGGTCGCATCTCGTAAGAGGTGACTGAGGTAGGGGCCTAAGGAAGCTACCCTAGTAAATAAAACGCGTCGCAGAAATCGTATGTGCTGGCCTACTTGTAGGCGCATAACTGACAACGTATAATCACTCTTAGTCGAATCACATACAGATCGCACAGGGTGATTGAACAAGTTGTCGTTATGGAACGTTCGAATTATAAAATCATACGCGAAATCGTGAGATTAAGCCATCCTCCAAGATGTAAAGATACACCTTTGAATTAAACTCGCCCGAGTGGTTACCGGGGCCCAAATTGGGGTGTAAAGAATAGAACCACTGTTACTTGCCACACATGTCGTAAGAGGCGACTAAGGAAGTAGGGGTGGGGTGGCTACCCCACACCGTAAAAACACTAGATGGCTACAGAGCGGAGAGCGAACCGAGTAAACGCTGGCTGAAACCGGACACATCGCCGAAGGATAAGCACCAGAGCTTCAAATGGTGCTGAAGATGTGACGTAAAACACACCAATGCTAAGGCTGCATGAATCGGATTTCTACATGAATATAATTTATGGAGAGATTTGGTACATCGGTCTGGGCGGTGATCGCGAGAGAGAGAGAGGAAGAGAGAGAGAGAGAGAGAGAATTAAACTGACACACTAATCGCATACCAGTGCGTCATACTGTAAAAACTAATCTTTGGCCTTTTGTAATATTCCAGACACAAACACAAATTCGTTGCCATTAGCAATCCATGCTACATGAGATAATTATAGATAAGATAATGTTACGGTCATTAGGTTACAAAGAAAACGGCACGAGACTAGATATGAATTTCTGAACCTACTATATTAACGAGCTATAGAGAGTTAATGGGGGTTGTGTATGCAAGTTATAGTAGTCCGCATGACACTGTCTCGCTTTTTAAACTACTACTACTACTAATTGTCTCTGTTATGTGGAAGCATGGCGCTCGCCTCAAGTTAAAAAAAAAGAACTCGATTTGTGTGGCGTATGAGGTAATCGGACTTGTGTGACGTGTGAGACAATCGGACTCATGTGTGAGTTAGAGCACGACCTACTCCATAAATATAGTAGGTCGTGGTTAGAGGCAATAGGACTTGTGTGTGTGACGTATGAGGCAATCGGACTTGTGTGTGACGTATGAGGCAATCTGACTTGTGTGTGACGCAATCGGACTTATGTGTGGCAATCGGACGTGTGTGCGACGTAATCGGACTTGTGTGTAATGTAATCGGGCAATCTTTCAGTGATCTGAAATGCCTAGTTCTATAGGAGTCGGACGATTAAAAAGTACGTCCCGTGTTCAAATTGAGCACATAAAACAACCCATGACATTTAAAAAAATCGATAAGAATATGCCGAAAAGTCGCTGCAAATGCAAAAATAATTAATTCCAAATAATTTTTTTGCCTCATCTCAAAATAGCATTGGGGACTCTCGTATGTGCTACGAAGTTTCTTGCAGTCGCTGAATTGTCATACGTAAGAAAGAGATCGGAGAACGCATGGTTTTTCACCGAAGTGCAATGATGATGGTGCTATCAAGCAATCTTTCTCACACTGAGAAAGCTAAACAGAAAGAGATCAGTTGCCTCTTAGAATCTTGCGACAGATTCACAGTTGCAGTGTAAAATATCTACGCATGGTCTCCGTTTACTGGGGGTCATTGTTGTTTTTGATTCTCATTAAATGCTGCGGAAGATACAGAACGGTATTATGAGTGAATGTCGTCTATAAAGATTCCCAACCTACAAATAAGTCTACGTAGATCTACTGTCCTAGGCATGAGGGTGTAAGCGGCAACGGGAAAGCGGAAAGGCTTGCATCGAAAGCAATAATTGTATGAGAGTTTAGGATGGATTTTTTTTTCCGATCCAGAAGCACTTGAGCTTTTCAGCTTTCGGCTCGGTGCCATGGACATCGTAACCCTTCGGTTCAGTGCCACGAACACCGTAAATCTGGGGAATCTGTGGCTGTTTCTGCCATCCCGCGGAATTGAACCCGCACACACAGAGGGATAGTCACCCGTAGTCCAACGCGCTACGAACACGCTGGGCAGTCTTCGGTCTATTGGCGACCTACTGTTGGATGAGGACACTGAAATTGATGTTGAGTCAATCCAGCGATTTACACGTTGTAGAAGTAGAGCTTGATAGGCAGAGAGAGAAGTGTATTTAATCAGGGAGCCACAGGAACCATCAGTATGCAGACACTTCGACATCTGTTAGGGTAGACTGAACACCTATGAGTCTGCCCGGAGTGATGCGAGTTCCGTAACCAACAACCAGTTTACGCATGTCCATTAACTGTATGCTGCGTACATATCCCATATAAATCAATCAATTCACTACTAATTTCTATTCAAGACCGTCAAACTGGGACACGCCATACTGATTTACTCTAAACGCCTGGTCGTATCCTGAATACAGCGTTTGTAAACACACGCACAACTTATCGATGTCATATATATATATATATATATATATATATATATATATATATATATATATATATATATTTATATGACATCGATAATTTGTGTGCGTGTGTTTACAAACGCTGTATTCAGGAAACGCTGTATTCAGGATATATATATAAGGAGGGCAAAAATTGTGTGAAACCAATAGCTACATTGAGCGTTATTGTCACCACTATTATACAGAGCATGTCACTCTAGACTGCTAATGTATTGTACAACACAAAGCAAGGAGACACCTGATATGAATAAACTGGCACAACGGCGTGCTGGAGAATCTGTAGTGTAAGCAATGTCATAAGGATACAGAATTTTTAAAAAGTGGGCCAGGAGCGGTGACACAGAGCATAGGCTTTTACAAAGTCATTGATAGTCATCTGTCCTTTGAGCGTTTTAGCACTTGTACATTTGTGCAGCCATTTTAGATTACCCATGCTTCTCAAGAACAGGAAATGTTAAAAAAAAGAAATTATGGTACGAATTGGCAATGCAACATCAGCTTTTAAAAGTCTAAATAAAATATGGAATTGCAAGTTTTATAGTATTAAAACTAAATTACGAATTTTCAATTCAAATGTTGTATCAATCCTAACATATGCCAGCGAGAGTTGGAAAATGACTAAAGATATAGAAAGCAAGTTGAATGCATTTGAAAATAGATGTCTGCGAAAAATAATGAATATAAAATGGAACGAATTCAGGAGAAGTGATGAAATCAGAGACATGTCTGGTCAACCACTAGTGACAACTGTTATAAGAGAGAGAAGATGGAGATATGTTGGACACACCTTGAGGAGAAATGATCAACAAATATCAAAGCAGGCATTGAAGTGGGATGCAAAGGGTTCAAGAAAGAGAGGTCGACCTAAGGAGACCCTGAAACGAACTTTGCTGAGAGAGGCAAGAGATATCTGTCTCAGTTCCATGGATGAGATTGAGTGAGTTGCCCAGGATAGAGCAGTATGGAGAAATTACTTGCAGGCCCTATGTAACGTATAACGGTACGAGAGGAATTATTAGTATTATTATTATTATTATGCTTCTCAAGGTACACTAGAGGAATTATTATTATTATTATTATTATGCTTCTCAAGGTACACTAGATCTCTATTGCTAACTCTTTCACTCCGTAATATTTTTTTTTTAAACTCCGGACGCATTTTGTTTGAAATGTAACTTCTTTTTTGCGTTCGTTCCTTACGACCAATTTTAATTACTCTTTGTGATATGTTTGAGCTTTGCCAAGAACGTGTATACGTTGCACATTGGTTTGGCAGGCCCCTAAACGCATACACTTCTACACGTTTAGGACACGTGCATCCGATTTCAGCCAAACCTCCTTAGACGCCTCTTACGACATGCGTGGCAGGTAACAGTGATTATATTCTTTACACCCCAAATTTGGGCCCTGGTAACCACTCGGGCGAAATGTATACTGAATTAGCTAGTATATTGGCTTTGCGTAACCTTAAAATATACAGTGAACCAGTATAAGGGCTCAGAAGGACGAAAGTTTCAAATGAGTCAGTAATTTGTGTGTAATTAAGATCAACATTATACGCTATGCAGGTTGGTGTAGGCAATCATGGATCTCCACAAACATCTCAGTTTAGTACTGACCATCAATTCCAATATTGGCATTTCGTGTCATGAAGTTTCAGATTTCCTAGAAATTTTTCACTCTCTCTCTGTGTTCTCTCTGTAACTGATTTTGTCGGATGCCCTCCGCCCGTGCGTTGCCTGGCTGCAAGGGAAGCAAAGAATAGTAACACTGTGACCTACAAGGCAAGTCGCAAGATACGACTGAAGTAGGGGCCTAGGGAAGCTACCTTAGTAAATAAAAGCATCACAGAAATAGAATGTGCTGGCCTACTTGTATACACATAACAGGCATAACATACAATCGCTCTTAGGTTTATATCACATACAAATCATACAGAGTGGTTAACAAGTTGTCGATATGGAGCGGTCGAAGAAAAAAAAGTATTTTCTGTATCTCATACATCTGGACTTAATTCATCTCCTTAATGAAGTAGGTTTCCTGTTCTACAGCCAGGTCAGATAGAATGTCAATCACATGTGACTTTGATCTGAGTATGTGTGTAATGACAAGTCTGCTCTATCTGAAATGTCAATGCTCCATTTAGTAGGAACGAATTGAGATTGTGATATTTAAGAATAACAGAGACATATATACGGTTCCAGAAATTAACCACCAACAACCTTTGCATCTTCTTAGTATTGCGAACAATGATATTTCCTCCAACATCTCACCAACATCACAAATTAATTTTCTTCTTCGAACGCTCTAAATCAATCACTTGTTACCCACTCTTTGTGATTTGTCTGTGATCTGAGCCTAAGAGCGATTGTAGTTGTGCCAGTTATGCGCATACAAGTAGGCCAGCACATCTGATTTCTGCGACACTTTTTATTTACTAGGTAGCTTCCTAGGCCTCTACCTCAGTCGCTTCTTACAATGCCTTGTAGGTTGCAGTGCTACTACTCTTGCTCCCTTGTGAGCCCGGCAACACACGGATGCACCATTAGTATTACTAACAATGATATTTCCTCCAACTTCTCACCAACATCACAATTTAGTCTCGCGTACAGTATCATGTCCTCAATCAAAGTTATCATTTCAAGAAAAGGTAGGCGTTATCAGTTCCTCAATCAAAGATATCACTTTAATAGTAGACGTGCGTTATCACTTCCTCAAACAATATTATCACTAAAGTAGTATTGATAGATTGATTGATTGATTGATAGGACCATCATCATTGCATTTCAGTGAGTAACTATGTGTGCTCCGATCTCTTTCTTACACAGGAAGATCTCAGCTGCAGTGCACGAACTCTGTAGCACCGGCGTGGTCCTCGATGTAATTTTGAAGATAGTGAAGATATTGTTGTAAGTGGTTTTCACATATGAAGATTACTTAAAGTAGTAGACAGGCATTATCATTTCCTCAATCAAAGTTATCACTAAAAGAGCAGACAGGCATTACCATTTCCTCAATCAAAGTTATCACTAAAGGAGCAGACAGGCATTACCATCTCCTCAATCAAAGTTATCACTAAAGGAGCAGACAGGCATTACCATTTCCTCAATCAAAGTTATCACTAAGAGTAGACAGGCATCACCATTTCTCAATCAAAGTTATCACTAAAGGAGCAGACAGGCATTACCATTTCCTCAATCAAAGTTATCACTAAAGGAGCAGACAGGCATTACCATTTCCTCAATCAAAGTTATCACTAAAGGAGCAGACAGGCATTACCATTTTCTCAATCAAAGTTATCACTAAAGGAGCAGACAGGCATTACCATCTCCTCAATCAAAGTTATCACTAAAGGAGCAGACAGGCATTACCATTTTCTCAATCAAAGTTATCACTAAAGGAGCAGACAGGTATTACCATTTTCTCAATCAAGGTTATCACTAAAGGAGCAGACAGGCATTACCATTTTCTCAATCAAAGTTATCACTAAAGGAGCAGACAGGCATTACCATCTCCTCAATCAAAGTTATCACTAAAGGAGCAGACAAGCATTACCATTTCCTCAATCAAAGTTATCACTAAAGTAGTAGACAGGCATTACCATTTTCTCAATCAAAGTTATCACTAAAGGAGCAGACAGGCATTACCATCTCCTCAATCAAAGTTATCACTAAAGGAGCAGACAGGCATTACCATTTTCTCAATCAAAGTTATCACTAAAGGATCAGACAGGCATTACCATCTCCTCAATCAAAGTTATCACTAAAGGAGCAGACAGGCATTACCATCTCCTCAATCAAAGTTATCACTAAAGGAGCAGACAGGCATTACCATTTTCTCAATCAAAGTTATCACTAAAGGAGCAGACAGGCATTACCATCTCCTCAATCAAAGTTATCACTAAAGGAGCAGACAGGCATTACCATTTTCTGAATCAAAGTTATCACTAAAGGAGCAGACAGGCATTACCATTTTCTGAATCAAAGTTATCACTAAAGGAGCAGACAGGCATTACCATTTCCTCAATCAAAGTTATCACTAAAGGAGCAGACAGGCATTACCATTTTTTCAAAGTTATCACTAAAGAAGCAGACAGGCTTATCAGTTCCTAATCAATTTTATCACTCAAGAGAAACTTTATCACTTTCATATCAGTCACAGGAGAGACAGCTTGTTGTTAGTTTTACAGGTTTTTATCACACAATTCATTTAATTAAGAGATTGTCAATCAAGTTGATTCATTTTTGACATGTCACAAAATTACCACTTCTTCCAGTGTTTCATTCAATTCACTGTTTGTTATACCTCTTTTTGTACCCTTGTCTTAGTTTTAATGTTTTTCACTTTATGAAAATTACCATAGGCATTCATTGCAAGTCTAATGTGCATGATCTTTGCATGCGTCTAATATGTGTCATATGACAGTCTAATATGGCATGCAGTCTAATATGTGCATGTGTACAGTCTAATATGGCATGCAGTCTAATATGGCATGCAGTCTAATATGGCATGCAGTCTAATATGGCATGCAGTCTAATATGGCATGCAGTCTAATATGGCATGCAGTCTAATATGGCATGCAGTCTAATATGGCATGCAGTCTAATATGGCATGCAGTCTAATATGGCATGCAGTCTAATATGGCATGGTGATGGTCTAATATGGCACATGTGAGGCAAACAGCATTAGAGAATAGAAAGATTTATATGTATATATTTGAGAAAAAAAAATGAAAATTGTGACATATCCTTTACAGCATGTGTCCATCAACCACAGTAAATGAGTTGTTGATTTTCTAGAAACTACTTATAAGTTCAGTAGTTTGCAAATTGCTTTCTGAAAGGTGAGGTCTATTTTTACCATTCAAAAAAAATCCATGGAAACAAATTTGCTTTCAAACTGTCCGCTGTGGAGTTTTGAACCAGGTACTCTTGGGTTGTGATCGAGCTCACTACCGCTAAGACCAAGAAGAAGATGGCTACAAGATATTAAAGAAACCATGAACATGATCATCGACAAAGTGGGTAAACTGGCAAGAGACAGAGTGAATTTCAGATGGGCTGCAAAGAGAGCAACGTCCTATAAAGGATACGCACCTTGATGATGACCACCATTAAATTATAAGTATTAAACTTACACCTATACAAAGTCACTATACCTAGCCGCCCGAGTGGTTACCGGGCCCAAGTTTGGGGTGTACAGAATAGAACCACTGTTACCTGCCATGCATGTCGTAAGAGGCGAATAAGGAGGTTTGGCTGAAATCGGATGCATGTGTCCGAAACGTGTCGAAGTCTATGTATTTAGGGGCCTACCAAACCAATGTGCAACGTATACACGTTCTTGGCAAAGATAAAAATATCACAAGGAGTGATTAAAATTGGTTGTATAGAATGAACACAAAGAAGAAGAATATACTTAGCATGTCATGAGTTTAACATGGTAGCACTGTTACCATTTATAAATAAAAATGGAAATGAATTTAACAAAACTTTTAGTAACACATTTTTCTTGGTCTCTCATCTTCTACTCTGGGGTATTGATTTAATTTGAAACTAAACATGGCCTCATGAATGAAGCTTATATAGCTTCATAGACACAACCCATCACATGGTTTAGACGGCATACAAAACTGATCGCAAAGAAGATGAAGAAATTTCTGCACATTTCTATCAACTGTCTTTATAATAAAGAACCGCCTGTGTGTTGCCGGGCTCGGAAGGGGAGCAAAGAATAGCAACGCTGCAACCTACAATGCATGTTGTAAAAGGCGACTGAGGTAGATGCCTAGGGAAGCTACCTTAGTAAATAAAAAGTGCCGTAGAAATCGGATGTGCTGACCTACTTGTAGGTGCACAACTGACACAATGTACAATCGCTTAGGCACAGGTCACATACAAATCACAAAGAGTGGTTTAACAAGTGGTCGATATGGAGTGTTCAAGAAGATAATAAAGAACTACACGTTTTTGATACTTTAATACAGTGGAAAAACTAACAATTATCTGTGTAAAAGTCAATCATGGTTTTAGCATTGCAAAATAAGTAAAACATATTTTATATAAAAGCAGTAGTAGTAACAAAGAACCCATTTTCATTCCATGGGGTATATTGTGTTAGGCATGCATTTTTCATCTACCAACTGTACATGATGGGTGATGTGGTCAGCATAATGCCAGCCACCTTTGCCTGCCAATGTTTCTCTGGTACCCAGTTAAGAATGGATCGACCCAAGAACCATTCAATCGAGAGAAAAAATTCAATTTTAACTGTGAAAATGTATTCTTTACACAACATTTCTTTGAAGCAAGTGCAATAACCACAACTCTATCACAGTTCTCTAATATATATCTCTCTCTCCCTATCATGCCTTTTAACACGGATTGAGGCATAGGCCCTCAACCAACTCAACCTCCTATCTCTAGCAGCTCTCTCCAGCGCTTCTTTATATTGTTGATCGCTGCCTCCAAATCTCGTCTCCATGTATTTCTATCCCTTTCTTTCGCTGTCCATGTGGGTTCCAGGAAAGGACGCTATTATATTCCCTTTCTCAAAGTGTGTCCCATCCAGTATAGATCTCTTATATACATAAACTTAAATAATATAATCTAACCTATCTTCTTCATCAAAGCGATAGAAAACTACAATTAGAATAAACAAAACAAACAAATAACAAAGACTTTAAATAAACAAGAACTTACTTCCAAACAACATAATCTGTTGGGTTGATGCTTTGGCTACCACGGATGTAAGACCTAGAAACACAACTGGTAAAGCATCAATGAAGGATGAGTGAGGTGCTACCAAGAGGATTGGTGCATCCTTTGGGCTAGCTTGTTTTCCTTTCATATCAATCCAGTAGAATCCTCCAGCAAAAACACACTCGGCACAAGAACAGAATAGCTGGTCTCAACAATCTAGGAAAGAAACAGTTTCATTAAACATATAATACACATTGTTTATCACACTGTCATTGTAAATATATATTACACGATGCCAACAATTTGCAGAATCACACTTATCTTCGTCCGGGCATATGAGTGTCATTGGCAATGAGAGAGCAGACAGGCTGGCTGGCTCTGCCACCATATCAGTCAGACAGCCTCGGCCAAGTGGTTACCGGGGCCAAATTTGGGGTGTAAAGAATAGAACCACTGTTACTTGCCATGCATGTCGAAGAGGCGACTAAGGAGGTTTGGTGTCCTAATCGGATGCATGTGTCCTAAACGTGTAGATGTGTATGTGTTTAGGGGCCTACCAAACCAATATGCAACATATACACGTTCTTGGCAAAGATCAAACATATCACAAAGAGTGATTAAAATTGGTCGTAAAGAATGAATGCAAAGAAGAAGCGCAGCACATGGATAGAGCTGATATTTTGAACGCCTTCATAGAGTGTGGCCGCAAAGAAGATTTTCATTTACACCAATCCATGTGAACTACTAGATTGCAGGAGCTGGGTTTGAAGATTGAGTAGCAAGAAAAGAACAGCATAACAGGTATATGAGTAGGCTCACCAATTAAAATCGAACTGGTATGGTCAGTCGCTGGGCAATATTGCGAAGGAGATCGGAGCTCCTATGGACATGTCCGGAGCGCAATGAAGATATTCCAAACTGATAATACACATTGCAACAAATGGTGATTATCAATTCAACCTCATAGCACCCCTAAGAGCCGCAGTAGCACAGTTGTTAGTGAACTCACTTCTTAGGCTAGTGGCAAGAGTTCAATTCCACAGTGGGCGTGGCGTAGTTTTTTCAACTGTAACGACTCTCAGGTCGGCCCAGCCTCAATTAGGCAATAGGAAAATCACTGGGAAGTAAAAGCGGCCGGTATGATGTTGACCACATCATCCATGTGTGTGCCGGCAGTCAATAAAAAATATGAGCCTAACTCCATAATACCCAATATACCTCAAGGTGTGAAAAAGGGTTCCCATGGCACTTCCATAGGTACTCAGTCTACTTTAGCCGATGTTGACTGCATGCAAACTGAGAGTTCATTTTTTTCACTGGATGAACACACTTCATATGAAATCTTGCATGTGCCCAACCATACTTGTCCAACTCTGTTTTCAAATGAATTCCATAGCAGTATAGATTCCTTATCAATTATTATGTTATCCTTCATCAGGCAGCTGCTAAAGAATGGCAGTGTGCTTCCTGGATACATCCTCACAATAAGTACTGTCAAAGTCAATCTGTTGCTCTTTCATTGCTGTCTTCTTCTTCTTGCTGTTCTTACGACCAATTTTAATCACTCTTTGTGATATGTTTGATCTTTGCCAAGAACGTGTATATGTTGCATATTGGTTTGGTAGGCCCTAAACGCATAAACTTCTACACATTTAGGACACATGCACCCGATTTGAGCCAAACCTCCTTAGTCGCCTCTTACGACATGTGTGGCAGGTAACAGTGGTTCTATTCTTTACACCCCAAATTTGGGTCGTAACCGCCTCGGGCGGTTTAATTATTACCTAAGTGTGTGTCCTATCCATCGCCACTTTCCTTAACGTCCAGTTGTATCGAGATTTAGTAGTGCTCTGCAGTGATTTTTTGGTTAGGATGGAATGAGCCCAATCCTGGATCTAGTATCTAATAAACAGCTCTACTGTTGAATTTCATTAATGCAATGACACTAAGATCTCTAGTATTTTTGCAATGATTCATTACTTTTCCATTAATTATGCATGTAGTTACAATGCACTCTAACACTCTTTTGTTGACATGTAAAAAATGCAACAACTTCTTTTAGATATGCACGATAAACTTCCTTCATTGGTTTTACAATGTTGATTTACTTCACATTTTATGAATTTTTAATTTTGGTTGTTCAATACTGCACAATGTTACTTTCTTTTGTATTTCTGAAAATGTATTACTATTGTTTGTCAGCCACACTAGAGGAAATGAAGGATGCCGGAATATCCTGGGAGCCATAAAGAAAAATACCAGAGACTGGGGAAAGTGGAGGACAAGTGCTGGGCGCCATGCTCCCAAGAAGTGGAGAGGAATATGAAGGGAAAAGTCAGCCACACTTAACTTTTCTTGCATCTATTCACCAAAACATGTTTATTTGCTGTGTGTAACCTAAAGTTGGTGGCGTCTGTGGCCAAGCGGTTAGTGACTCGGTCTATTAACCTTGATGTTCTGAGTTCGAATCACGCTGCGGACAGTTTGGTTGCAAATTGTTTGCGTGGATTTTAGCAAAAGGGCGATGGCACCATCCGTTCAGAAAGCAATGGCAAACTACTGAATGTAATAATGCCTAGAAAAATCACAAACAGCGTTAAAAGCTGGGGTTGATTCGCAAAGTCCTGTAAAGGATATGCAATTAACTTTTAACCTAAAGTTTAGTGAGCGTCTGTAGCTTAAAGGGTAGAGAGCTCGATCACAACCTAAGTGCACCTGGTTCAAACTCTGCGGTGGGCAAGTTTGAAAGCCAATTAGTACCCTTGGATTTTTACGAATGATAAAAAAAATAGTTTGCCATTCAGAAAACAATGGCAAACTACTGAACGTATAAGTGGTGACTAGAAAATCAACGACTTGTTTACTGTTGCTAAGTCCTGTAAAGGATATGCCACATTTTTCATTCACACTTAACCCTTTCACTGCTACATACTTTCCAAAGGCTGAGCTAAAAATAGTTACCCTTTGTTTCTAGGTCACAAAGTGAATGTACACCTATAGCAGTGACAGCAGCAATGTATAACGTGTTAACACCTCTTGAGCCCACAGAGGAGAGATAATGACAGACGTGTTAATGAGTGTCTTTAGAAGTGAATGGGAAAACAATATATATATATATATATATATATATATATATATATATATATATATATATATATATATATATATATATTTGTGCTTAGCAGCTAAAGGTTTAACAGGGATTAGTACCATCTACTGTCATATGGTGGCTACTTACATCTGACTTCAATCTCATTCAGTTTAAATAAAGTATAACAGAAGCCATGAATATTCTATATCCTCTTCATGTCCCGATTGACACATAAGGCTTCTACAAAAGATTTCCTTTGTTGCAGTTCTCCCACCTTTCTGCCAATTGTTTCCCATGTCAGGCCACAATCTTTCAACTCTCTATCTACAGTTCTCCGTGCTTCCTTTTCTTTGATCTTGTCTGCCCTCTTCTTCTCCTTCTTCTTTGCATTCGTTCTTTACGACCAATTTTAATCACTCTTTGTGATATGTTTGATCTTTGCCAAGAAGTGTATACATTGCACATTGGTTTGGTAGGCCCCTAAACAGATATACTTCTACAAGTTTAGGACACATGCATCCAATTTCATCCAAACCTCCTTAGTCGCCTATTACGACATGCATGGCAGGTAACAGTGGTTGTATTCTTTACACCCCAAATTTGGGCCCCGGTAACCACTCGGGAACTTGTCTGCCCTCTATCCTTCAACCTGTCTGACTTTTGTGTCCCTACCAGCAGCTAAGCTTTTGTCTGCATAGTTTTCTGGATTCATTTTTAGTCACATATTCTCATTCATTTTTAAATGTTTTAATATCTTTATCAAAGTCTATAAGTAGTGTGCTGTGACATTCGTCACTTTTGTTGTATCGTTTGCTTGATAACGGCCGTTTTTGGTTGAAACGTTGCTGTGTATTGTCATTGTTTTTGTAAAACTACAGTACTTTGTTATTACATGTTTCGCCTTTCTGGATCATGGAGGTATGCAAGCTCCCCACCACCATTAATCCACTTCCTATGGGTACAGTGAGCAAATGGACTTTAGGATGGCTGCTGCAGCGGAGTACAGAGCATGCATGGGAATGCCCACTGTGCCATGATGTCGATCGCATAACATAACTACAAGGTAGTGACCTTGTGGGAAGCCCCATACATATTACTGATGGAAAGTTATAATTTTTTTAAAACCGATACTGCACAATTGGTAATATTAAATCATACTTACAATCGCCATCCAGATACTGGTTTCATTTTATCCTCCTCTGACCGAAAGGCAACTGCTAGAGCTGCTAAAGGCCACATTATCAGTAGAAATAACACAACAAAAATAAGGCGAATTGGAGCCACTGTTATTGACATTATTGCAATCTGAAAAGAAGAAGAGGATATAAAAGTAAAAACACACATAAGAAGCAATAGTATGTGATGTTAGTGTAATAAGTTCTGTCATTATCTCAGTGGAGTGCACAGACTAGCAACCAATTCTCTTCAAGTGTTGTATCCTGTGAAATTCTCTTCAGTTGTTCTGTTCTTCCAATATTGGCCTCTAGATCTTTTCTCCATGTGTTTGCTGGCATACCTACATTTCTTTGCCTGGGGGGTCCCCTATGAAAGTGATTGTCTGGTAATACTGATTTGAGGCATGTTTAGTGTGTAACACACCCATTGCCACCTTCTTTCAAAATTTCCACATTTGTAACTTTGTAAGACTACCACAGACTAAGGATCGTATGCAAGGGACACTGGTGATAAAGAAAGCAAGTCTTCAAGCAAAAATCAGACTGCACCTGAATTCATAGAGTGGTTACCCGAGCCCAAATTTGGGGTGTAAAGAATAGAACCCTGTTAGCTCCACGCATGTCGTAAGAGGCAACATAGGAGGTTTGGTTGAAATCGGATGCACATGTCCGCTAGGAAATGCTAACCCGAAACAAATGCTTGCAGAAACGGATGCACCAGGCCGTAAGACGCATAACATGGTGCAACGACCCATCACAATGAGGAATGGGATAACGGATTCTACGTTCGCCAATCTGCCTCGAGAGAAAAATGTCAGACCTACCATCACAAGGGTGGTCAAAACTTACTGCGGGAAGAGGTTGGCACAAAGGGGAAGCAGAAATCATAGGAATTATATCCTACAGAACTGCTCCAGTATGCCGACTTGAGAAGAAAGAGGTGGCCCACTTACACCAGCGCCAAGACAAACTGTATGGCGTGGCTGATAATCTGAGGCAGACGGCTGCCTTTATTAGAGGATCCGAAATCCCAATCTAGTGAGAATGCAGAAGACAAACTGTATGGCGTGGCTGATAATCTGAGGCAGACGGCTGCTTTATTAGAGAATCCTAAATCCCAATCTAGTGAGAATGCAGAAGAAGAAGAATTCATAGTTGGCAAACAATTAACATTTTTTAAATTAACAGTACTCAATGTTTCAGAAGAAAATGGAAATGTGGACGGAATACTTCATGAAACTCTTGAGCAGACCAGCTTCTACAAACCCCTCAGATATCCAGAACTAGAATATCAACTGTGATAAAATTTGTGAAAAAAGGTAAAGTGGCCAGTGCAGATCGTATCCCAGTTGAGACTGTTAAAGCCAATATAAACACCTCTACTGAACTGCTGCACAAAGTACTTTGCAGAATCTGGGAGATCAAAGAAATACCAGCAGATTGGAGAGAAGCATATCTAGTGAAGCTACTGAAGAAAGGGGACCTTCAAGAGTATGAAAACTATAGAGGAATAATGTTGCTGTTAGTTTCCAGAAAAATACTATGCAGGATCATCCTGGAGAGATGACATCAACATAAAACTAAGAAATGGACAGGCAAACATTCTACCAAATAGGTCCTGCACTGATCTGATAGCCACATTGTGCACAACAGTAGAGGAAATACAGAATTAAAACCCCCACTTCGTATCAGATTTGTGGATTATGAGAAGTCCTTTGAAAGAATTGATCTAAACTTCGCACCTGTCCCATGCATGTAACCAGTTGCAGGATAAACTAAATACACTTGATCGGAGGTCACAACAACTAGTGCTAATTATTTATAAGAGAATGACAAAGATGATGAGAATTAACTAATTATTTTCTTCTTCGAATGCTCCATATCGACCACTTGTTAACAACTCTTTATGATTTGTATGTGATCCAAGCCTAAGAGTGATTGTACGTTGTGCAGTTATGGCCTACAAGTAGGCCTGTACATCTGATTTATGCAACACTTTATTTACTAGGGTAGCTTTCCTAGGCCCCTACCTCAGTCACCTCTTACGACATGCCTTGTAGGTTGCAGTGTTACTATTTTTGCTCCCCTTGTGAGCCCCAGCAACAAGCAAGGGATTAACGACTCAAAAGACAACCCAATCTCCCTGGGTGAATCCCAACTTCAAGAGGTAAAATCATACATATAATTGTGAAGACATTAAGATAATGAGTAAGAGGGAGGAACAGGTAGACATGTCAGATTACAGAAGACAAGGAAGCTTGTGAAGTCTAAAGAAATCACATCTAAAACCAAAAAAATATTAAAACTCCACTGTTAAAAGCAATTTTGCTGTATAGGTCAGAAACATGGTGAGCAACTTCAACAATAACTAATAAATTGTAAACATTAATTGATTCGCTACTGAGTTTTTTTAGTCTCTGGACGGAATTATTTTTTTAGTTCCAGAAAATTTTATCTGTAGTTTAGCAAAACAAATTTATTGTTTCTAAATATGATTTACAATATGACTTATTATATATCAAATTGAAGACAAATGGATGTAGTTTCACAAAATATGTATTGTATTAGCAAATATAATGCAGTGTTAGTTATACTGAAAACATATTAGCATTAAAAATAAATTGAAATTAGGAGAACAAAAATCCAGTTTACGAATGGTCTTGATGACCAATAGGTTGAATAAATAAGTACGACTGCTCTCTTTATATTGGTAATCCATTTATTAATGCATAAACATTAAGAAAATTATGATTTGATGCATTTTTATTAACTGTTTACAAACTAGCATTATGACACTTCGTGAATAATCTCTAGAGTTTTCAGTCAGTGTATCCTAGAAAGAATGATAAAGTCCATTTCCCTTCTAGCATAAGCCACGACGATATGTATTTGTTATTGTTTACACTTCACTTTTAAGTAGTTTCCAGTTAATATAAAAGTCAAACAGGAACGGAAAGTAAAGGAAAAGTAGCTAAATATTACACTTCTTTCAAGCAATGTTTTGTCCCTACAAATCCCATTTGGATCTTTAAAAAGACGTCTTGTACGCAATCAGTTCATCAGCTGGTATCTGCACAGAATAGTCAGACTGAGACAGTCACAAATGATGATCTTTTGACAAGAAGAAAACATAATCCCAGTGAACAAGAGATGAAGAAAAAATGATATCGCTGGAATGGACACATACTGAGAGAAAACCTGATTGGAATTTACAAGAAGGACCCTTTCCTGGAACCCACAGAGAAAGCAAAAGATAGTGTAACCTAGAAATTAACACTGAGAAGATATTTGGAGACAGTGATTAACAATACAATATATGGAAGGAGCTGCAATAGATGGCTAAAGAAAGGAAGACTTGTCTTAAGTTGGATTTTGAACATATATATCATATGCGTCACGGAGGTTAAAAAGGCACAAGAGACTCAGAGTTGTCAGTACTATACTAGTGTGTTACTATAAGTTATATAACTAAGTTAACACACGACACACTATTATTACAGTGCAGTGTCAACTGTTAAAGTGTAGTAAGTTAGTGACTCACTAAGTTTAGCAAACTTTACTTTAGCAACTTGTGTATTCAGAGAATACTATTCTGCAGTTGACTCAACTGTTGAGTAATATAGGTCACACTACTGACTACTCAGTCTTGTCCCGCCGTGTAGTCATACTCATAGATGATTATCATCATAGTTCATAGATACTTATATAAGACAAGATACTAGACTAGATAGTCGATGACGAAGTTTTAGTCGAGTATTAATTATTTTTAGCATGTAGCTAATCTATGGAGTTATAATAGAATTAGCGCGAATTAGTTTACAACACTCTGTCCCGAGTAATGCACCAGTTATACTAATGCAGAAATAAACACAAAATGTAAAAAATATTATCATCTCAAATTCACCGGCACATCCCAAATTCTCCGCTGGGCTACTTCCGAAACAATATCCATCAAAACAAATCATCATGGCATGCTTATAAATAAATATAAGTTTTACCTGCAGTTTGTCCAAAAAACTAAGTTTTAGATCGTGCACAAACGGGTTAGCAATATTTTGCCGTGGTAAAACAACAGTTCCTTTCATCGTGAAAATGTGACACTATAAATATTTGCGAACTTTCACAATCATCTAAGATTTGGTTTTGCTATAATAACATTGCTTCCTGTCTGACTTGACTATATGTGCAGAAGGGAGCCTCTTTGTCGCTAACGTCTCGACCTACCGTGTAGTGATGTGCGAATACTGACTACTCGTTACTCGAATACATATCTAGATCCCAAAAGTACTTAATATCTCCTAGGAAACGTATTCGTTACCTTAACACGATTAGGTCACCAGCTTGTGCTGCGACTACATTGAAAGGTTTGCTGCAATGGGTTTTCAGCAAAGCATGTTCTTTGCAATAATGATGCACTCTGACAAGCTGTTGTATATCCATCTTTATTTCTCTGATTTAAAATAAATTATCAGTTAGTTATCAGAGGACTATCATCATAGCATCCCGGACATGTTCATAGGTGCTCCGCCTCAACAAATCTAGCAGCGACCAACGGCCCAACACGCCAGCTCGATGTTTATTATTCAATCTCTTTGCATAGTTGGTGTGTCGTTCTTTTCGGGCTGTACCTTCTTCTTCTGCGATCAACTTCTGCTATGCGACTACTCCGGTATGTGTCATAAACAGGGCGGAGCGCTTGAGATCTTCAACGGTCCCCCATAGTTTGTCTTGTAGGGTTGTTTCTGTTGGCCAGATCTCCATTCTCAGACTGAGGCAGTCTTGCAGGATGTGCTCTGGGGACTACTTAGGTGCTCCACATGTGCAGGCTGCCGAGTCCCTGAGACCCATTCTGTGGAGGTGTGCTCTGAGACTGCAGTGTCCTGTTCTAAGTATGAATACTGTGGTATGTGTTTTTCTGTTTAGTGTATTTATACTGTCATGCTCTGGGTTGTATCATCTGTTTGTTTATCTCCACATCATTTTCCTGGATTGTTTCAGGAGAGTCTTGCTTCTGTAAAGCTTTGTGTTGTGTGGTGTTGTGTTAGGCTCTCTCTAGCCCTTTCGAGTTTGTCAGTCTTTTCATTTCCTGTTGTGCCACAGTGTGCTGGTATCCACTGTAAGACCAGTTCAGATTTTTTTACAGCAAACTGATTCTTTGCCGTATGTCCGGAATGAACGTATCTTGTTTGGGACATGAAATGGCCGGGAGAACGGATCTTGAATCGCTAAAGATTGCAATATTTTTGCTGACACTTGCTGGTCGTTGAGAATCTGTATGGCTGCAAGAAGGGCTGTTGCCTCTGCTCTAAAGTTGGTGCATGTTTCTCCTGCTGCAAGAGAGTGTGTTTATACTTTTCCTTGGGGGTGAGTGGTGTAGATTCCGCTGTCTCCCTTCCTGATAGCATCTGTAGCTGAGCCATCTGTGAGCACGCGTGTCCATATGCTGGTGGAATATTGCTCTCGTAGCATTTGGAGTGACCTGGATCTTTGTTCTGTCTCTGTATTATTTTGGAGATTATTCCTGGGACTTCTATGTGTATTTGAATCATGTTTTGGTAGCATGTCCATGGCTCTGGTGTTATGGGTTCCCACATTTATGGGTCAGTTTCTAAGATGTCTGAATGTTGCATGTGGAATTCTCTCGACAGATGGTTGGAACTTTTTCTTGCGAGTCTGTATTTTGTTTTCTCTTGTAATTTTATGTGTAGAGAGTGTTCTTTTAGTCGTTTTAGTTTTTAAAATTTTCTGCGGAGTTCTTTTTTTCTTTCTCGAATCCTGTATGCCTCACAGCGTCAGGTCAGGAAGAGATTTCTAAAACGGGCCCTAGTATGCGCTTCGTAGATAGTCTCTTTCGTCGCCTCTGTTATCTCTGAGGTCCATCTTTGCGTGGCCGGCCTTTTGCTTTGTACCCATTGTATCGGAGCAGCATTGCTCTTTGGGGTGCACTGTCTGATGGTAATCTGCTTAGGTGACCGAACCATTTAATTTGTTGTTTCTTGATGAAGTCTAGTACTGATGTTGTACCCACTTTTTTCCTGATGTCTTCATTTCTCAACCGGTCTCTTCTTGTTACACCCAGCATTCTGCGTAGACACTTCATCTCTGTTGTGACTAGTTTTCTCTATCGTTTGTTGTCAGTGTCCAGGTTTGGCACTGGTAACATAATGTGGGAGAAAGATTGTGTTGAACATTGCTCTTTTTGTGTTCATGGTGACGTGTTTGCATCTTAAAATTGACGCCATGTGCCCTATCATTTGATTTGCTTTGTTGCATCTGTGTTGAATTTCATTAGTTATTCTTCCATTTGCTGAAAATCTGCGGAGTTCTAGAGGCTCAAATGTTTGTGGTTTTTTTTATTTCGGTGATAGGTCTGCTTTTCATTGCTTCCAGAGTTATTCTTAAGCCCACGTTTTGCACTTTGTCTAGTTTCTGCGTGTTTGTTTTGGCTGCTGTTGTCCAAGAGCTGGAGCCATATTCCATGATGTGTCTGACTGCTCCAGTGTAGACATGCTTTAATATTTTTGAGTTTTCGCCCCAGGACGTGCCAGCTAGTTTCTTCATTCGGACTGTACCAATATTGATCCCATCTTTCTCAGTCTGGTAAGCGATTGAGACTCACAACCCGGAAACTCTTATGTACGAAAAGACTTTCTCGTTGCGTTAAGAATATCATTTCGCTCCATTGCAACTCCCTCTGATATCGTAGCCATGTCAGTCAATCTATCAGTTAGTTCTTTACCCCTGATCGCCCGTGTGGTACCGGGGTCTGCAAGGGAAGCAAAGATTAGTACCACTGCGACCTACAAGGCATATCGTAAGAGGCGACTGACGTAGGAAGCTACCTAGTAAATAAAAAGCGTCGTAGAAATCGAATGTGCTTGCCTATTTGTAGGCGCATAACTTGCACAACGTACAATCGTTCTTAAGCTCAGATCGCATAAAATCACATAGAGTGGTTAACAAGTATTCGATATGGAACGTTCGCAGAAAAAGAATTAAACCTTAACTCCTCGTGCCCAGGGACAAAAATAAGACGATTTCTCTGATCCCTGTCTGTACCAGTACCTCTCCCCAGTTTCGTCTCACCATTCCTGTTTCAACTTTACGAATCATACTCATGGAGTCACTGAGTATAAAAACACAAGAGAAGTCATGAGGTGCCAACCGAATCTATAACCGTCCGTACCTCCATTGTCAAGCTACTTGTGGTTGTCACGTAGCCCCCCCTCCCTGGCCTCTCTTATTGTTTCCCTACTGAGGGTGCTGAAAATCCCACCACAGCGATGTTGGCGACGCTGAACCTTCACTGTAAATAACTTCATCTGTTTCATTGACGTTGTCATTCAAGAGAGTCTCAACCTCCATGTTAATTATTGATAGATTGTTTTGTTCACACATTTTCTTAATGGATGTCTTCTTCTTCTTTGCGTTCGTTCTTTACGACCAATTTTAATCACTCTTTGTGATATGTTTGATCTTTGCCAAGAACGTGTATACGTTGCACATTGGTTTGGTTGGCCCCTAAACTCATAAGACTTCTACACGTTTAGGACACATGCATCCGATTTCAGCCAAACCTCCTTAGTCGCCTCTTACGACATGCGTGATAGGTAACAGTGGTTCTATTCTTTACACCCACAATTTGGGCCCCGGTAACCACTCGGGCGTCTTAATGGATGTAATAACTGTAAAAGCAGTCTGAAATTAGGGTGGCATTCTTCTCCTCGTTCAATTCCGGAAGGTTCACATTTTTCCAAGGGTACATTCCGCCTCACTCAGCCACGATCTGTCTCTCCTGAGTCTACATCCTTTCTCCTTACTGAGTTCTTCATGGAGGGATGATCCTTGTTTGCATTGAATTTTAGATAAGATCGAATCCTCCAAGTTTCAATTCTGTGAGCAGTAGTGGGGAGGTCAAGAAGGAATCTTATTACCCATCCTGGTGTATCTTTGGTGCATCCCAGAATGATGCCATTTGCCCTTCTGACTTCTTTCGGTCTCACAAATTGCGTAGGACTAATCGTTAGGATAGTGCATGCATATTCTGTGCTTGCATATTTTATGCATGATAGAACGAGGCCTTGGTACAGGAGCACAAAAAGGCGTTGCTCAATGTTAGCAGCGGCCATGATTCTCAGAACGGAGAGTGCGTTGCGAGCCTTGGCAATAACTTTGTCGATATGGTCCCTGAAGCATAGACTGAGATCAAACCTGCTCCTTCAGGTCGGCTTGTGACAGCAAGGCTGACGGAGAACGAACCCAGTAAACGCTGGCTGAAACCGGACACGTCGCCGAAGGATAACGGCCTCAAAGCCACTGGGGATTTCAAAGTATTGGCTAGTGAGGCAAAGAGTGGGTTATGGGAGACTTTCATAACACAAGTCTGTGGCGACAAGTCTCTATATCATTTCTGCAGTTTCATGCAAAATGAACAGGAGGAATACCAGCCAGACTTTTCCTACTTTACGTGACTCGTCAGGATCCGTCTTGACAACAGATGCAGAAAAGGGGCAGGGGTTCCTTCATCGTTTCGTGGAACAGACAGAAAAAGGTGATAAAACTGACCGCCATAATATCATAAGTGCTCTTCGTGATATTACTAGCTCTGGAGAACCTTATACTGACTTAATAACAAAGATGGATGTTGTTAATGCACTCAAGGCAAGCCACAGCACCGCCCCAGGGCCTGGTGGTGTCCAATATCATCACAGCTAGACGAGACTGTTATTAATGCAGTTGTGATGGATTTTAATAAAGTGTACAGAATGCTGTGGTACCGAGGATTGGCTTCATAGTTATTTACGACCGCTCCACAAACATGGGAAGGATCCTAAACTGCTCAGCAGCTACCGCATACTCACCTTGCAAAATGTATATGGCAAATTACTAGAGAAGATAGTGCAAGAAAGGTAATGTTTCACTTAGAGAATGACCACATCCGTCCTGACACTTTGGGCAGCTACCGGCCAATGAAAGGACAATGCTGGCACGTTTGCATATGAGTTTATGAAGGCTTCCAATCCAAGCAAGAGACTGTTGCTGTGACCATCGACTTGGAGGATGCTTATAACAAGGTGAATTTTTCAATAATGGTGCGCTCTTTGATTAAATGTGAAGTTAATCCTTGGCTGGTGAACTGTATAGCTGCTTCTTTAATGGAGAGAACCGTTGCACTCCGTTTAGGAACATGGACATCGGATCATGCACGTATATGCCCGAGATTACCCCAGGGTTCTCCTCTATCACCCGTATTGTTTAATATTTACACAGCAAATGTAACTAAAATTCAGCCAACGAGCATTGACATTTGCAGATGATATCTTAATATATGGGACTGGGACAGAAGACAGAGAACGGTTGATGACATTCAGAAAACATTGCGTACCATCTCGGGTTGGTGTAGAGAGTCTCGCTCTCAGGTCAATCCTGAAAAAGCGTGTATATTGTGGTGCTCGATGAATAATCACATAGTCAAGGCTGACCTACCCTGTGTAATCTTTGATGAACATACCATCGAGCGCAGAGACAGGCTGCGCTATCTTGGGATAACCTTTGATCGTAGTCTATCTTTCAAACACCATATTGCGGAACGTGCCAGAGTAGTTGTAGTAGCTCAGCCTTATGGCGGGCAACACTTGACGAGCTACATTGAGTCGATCACTGGCTGTCAGTGTAATTATGACATGTGCCATTGTAAGAATTGAAGAAACAGATTTTCACGCGAAATCAGTTTCAGAATGAAACTTCGTCTGAGTCTGAAGCGACGAAAACCCCAAAATACCCAATATTGCATCGACATCACGGTCAAGCGTGGCTTGCAAGCCTAAAGTTATGGTGACCTTACACCGGAGCAGAGACTACTCCCTTGTTCACGACTGGTTATGTCAGTGGTAGATTAAGACTGGGATTCTATGATATCACGATCAATGAACGACTCGAACGGGTCGAATTAAGTATGTCGTGCGACTAGAGATCCCAGGAAGATGAGATAGTACTCGTCACTACGCTCTGTCATGATGCCCAACCAAAGATAGCGGTTACTGCGATGAGACATCCATGACACATGATGTTAAGGGCACAGAACAGTGGAGCTGGATGGCCCAGGCTGAAAACACCATGACAGTGACTACGGAAGAATGGATCAACAGATGAAGCATGATAACTATCTCAACGTTATCATTACTCTTGGAATAGAATGTAGAGATTGGGGCAACATGAAGGCTGATCTCGCAGTTAAGCAGCTGATAGAAGATAATGCAAGGGATGAGGATGTTGTTGTATATGCTGATGGGTCGGTTCAACGTGGTGAGAAGTCCGACTATGGTTTCTTGGCTAATCCGCATGGTAGGGTTGTTGCAGAACGAAGTGGGGCATACAGAACAACTACTTCTAGTATGAGGATGGAGGTTGAGGCCGTTACTGCTGCCCTCCATTGGATCTCTGGGACTTCATTTACTGGGGCAGTTGTTGTATCTGACTCTCAGTCGATGCTTCACAAGATCCAGAAGGGTAGGTTTCGATATGAGTGGATGTCGTCTATATAAGTTTCTAACCTCCAGCGGCTTACGTGGATATACTGTCCTGGACATGCAGGTGTTTACGGTAATGAGAGAGTGGTCAGGCTTGCATCAACAGCATCGATTGTTGGGGAGTTGAAGATGGATAAGCGGGATATTCTTCGGTCTTTCGCGACTGTCTTTGGATGAGGACACTAAAATCGATGTTGAATCGATCAAGCGATTTAGGCAGTTTGGAGTTACCCGTTGTTCAAGTCGAACTGGATGCCTGAGAGGCAGAGTGAGAGGTGTGTTTAATCAGCGAGCCACAGAAACCATCAGTATGCATAATCTTCGATATCTGTTGGAGGAGACTGAGCATCTATTGGTCTGCCCGGAGTGCAATGACGTCAGTTTAGTAACCAATAACCAATAACCTAATATATATATATATATATATATATATATATATATAATAATAATATAAAATGAGAATGAATTCAGGAGAAGTGATGAAATCAGAGATATGTCTGGTCAACCACTAGTGACAACTGTTATAAGAAAGAGAAGATGGAGATATGTTGGGCACACCTTGAGGAGAAATTATCAACGAATATCAAAGCAGGCATTGAAGTGGGATGCAAAGGGTTCAAGAAAGAGAGGACAACCTAAGAAGACTCTGAAACGAACTTTGCTAAGAGAGGCAGGAAATATCGGTATCAGTTCCACAGAGGAGATTGAGCGAGTTGCCCAGGATAGAGCGGTATGGAGAAATTACTTGCAGGCCCTATGTAACGTATAACGGTACGAGAGGAATTATTATATTATTATTATATATATATATAACTTGTTTTAGAACTATTTTATGCGTATTTATACGATCGGCCAACATTGACTAAATAATGCCCATGAATATGACCATCGACGAAGTGGGTGAACTGGCTAGAAACAAGATAGCGCCTCAAGCCTAATATCCAGAGTCATTTTGGCACCATCCAGTGTGGTCGTCGGCGCTGCAACACTTGTGCTTATGTAATACAGACCCGCACGGTGTCTTTTCCAAAAGCCACGTTCGTTGTTGAAGACAGTTTCACGTGCGAGTCCGTAATATTATCTATGCCATTATCTGCAAGCGGTGCAACAAGGCCTATATTGGGAAACCGGCAGGAGACTCAGTGACCGATTCGCCCAACACTTGCGCGATATACGCCAATGCTCTGTGACCCTGTAGCTACCCATTTCAATGATACTGGCCATTCAGGAGCTTGCGATGTCCAGGTCACAGCCATCCGATCATGTTCCTCTGATGATCGTAGTCGATTTGCTCTGGAGAATCGGTTGATTTCTTTGTATGGTACCTTGAGACCACGCGGGCTCAACGTATTACATTCTTATGCTTCTTAGTACTTTCTCTTCCCATGCTTTGTAATCTATATGGGTATATGTTGCATGTATTACATTCTTATGCTTCTTAGTACTTTCTCTTCCCATGCTTTGTAATCTATATGGGTATATGTTGCATGTATTCAAGTTATATATTTACTAGATGTTTCATTGTTTCTTTTCCGTTCTATTTCTAGTTTTTATGTGTTTTTTGTGTTACATTTATTTCGTTATTCGTTTTTATTCCAGATTTTCCTTAGATACGTTTGTATTTGGTCGTCCATTTGTGTTTCATTTTAATTTGTCACTCCTGTTTGTTCGTTTGCTTGATAAAGGCCTTGTTGGTCGAAACGTTGCTGTTTATCGTCACTGTTTCTGTATTTTGTAAAACTATAGTACTTTGTTTGTACGTGTTTCACAACTTATAACCATGAACTTATAACCATGAACTTATAACCATGAACTTATAACCATGAACTGATAACCATGAAGTATAGACTTAGTAAATTGCCAAAAAAAAAAAAAAGCGTACAGTGTTAACCTAGAAGTGCATATATCGCAGCTGTTCGGTTTACGTTGCAGATTCTTCTTTTTCTTCTTCTTTTGTCGTCACACTGCTACCGGGTTGTTGCTCAGATCGTCACACTGCTACCGGGTTGTTGCTCAGTGTCGTCACACTGCTACCGGGTTGTGGCCCAGTGTCGTCACACTGCTACCGGGTTGTTGCCCAGTGTCGTCACACTGCTACCGGGTTGTTGCCCAGTGTCGTCACACTGCTACCGGGTTGTTGCCTCGTGTCGTCACACTGCTACCGGGTTGTTGCTCAGTGTCGTCACACTGCTACCGGGTTGTTGCCTAGTGTCGTCACACTGCTACCGGGTTGTTGCCCAGTGTCGTCACACTGCTACCGGGTTGTTGCCCAGTGTCGTCACACTGCTACCGGGTTGTTGCCCAGTGTCGTCACACTGCTACCGGGTTGTTGCCCAGTGTCGTCACACTGCTACCGGGTTGTCTGCCCAGTGTCGTCTAACTGTACCGGGTGTTATTGTTCTTGAGCTGTTCTGGTGGCTTGTGTGATTGTTATTTTTTCTCTTTCACGGGATTCTGCTACGCCATCTAACCATCTTTTCCGTGGTCTTCCTCTTGCCTTCTTTCCCGATGTTCTGTTGTAGAAGACTCTGTATACTGTGAAGTTTGGATGCATTCTTATTAAGTGGCCAAACCACTTCATTCTTTGTTTATCTATTTAATTCAAGCACGGTTTTGTGCCAACTTTCTTTCTTATGCTAATGTTAGTGATTCTGTCTTTTCTTGTGTTGTTGGTAACTTTTCGCATGCAACGCATTTCACATGTAGTTATTTTTGTGACTGCGCTTTGCTCAATGTCCATGTTTGGCTCTGTAACACAAAGTAGGTATAAGAATACTGTTGATCATCTGTTGCTTAGCTGCCTGTGAAATTTTTGGGTGCCTTAACAATGGGGCTAGCTGGTGGGTTACAGCATTTGTTTTTTGCGCTCTAGCCTCTATCTCTTTATCCAGTTTTCCGTCTTCTGTGAATATGTTTCCTAAGTATTTGAATTCTTTCACTTGGTTTATTTTAGTGCCATTGACACGGATGTCTAGATTATTATGTTTTCTTCCCATATTCATTATTTCTGATTTAGTGTTGTTGATTTTCATGTCATGTTTTACACAATTTTTGTTCAAGGTGTCAATATGATGTCAACGATATGAAACATATACAAAAGCCAGCCCTCATTAAACAGGAAGTTTAAATTGGACAGATGAAAACAAGGGTAGGGCTCTGTTTGCGCACTATTTAGAGCAGAGTGACCAGAAAGACATTATAGGGCGAAACACTGCAAGACAATCCATTGTAGCTAAATGTAAGAACCAGGAATTAGATGTAGATGATTTGGTGACGGTGGAGGAAATCAAGGATGCTGTACGAGAGCAAAAACAGTGCACCTGGTCCAGATGGCATACGATATGGTGACATTGACGGGTTGTCTGATGGGGAGTGGGAAGAACTGCCTGGCATCTACAACAAAAGCATTACGACTGCAATAATCAACGAAGAATGGTTGCACAGCTACCTGGTACCTCTGCCGAAGCCTGGCAAAGACCACACAAAATTCAGGGCTATCGGGTAATCACCATGCAGAATACAATAGGCAAGTTTTTGGGAGAAAATAATTGCCAGAAAAATATCCTGCCAACTAGAGAGGTTACGTCTCCTTCCACCCACCCTTGGAGGATACCGTCCATATAGAGAGACATGGCGTAACGCAGCGGTGTTCGCCTACGATGTCTATGAGGGTTTTCACTCGGGCATTGAGACATGTGCTGCTGCAATTGACCTTGAAGATGCCTATAATAGAGTGCCGTTGCATTTTTAATGGTGCAGCTGACTGAACTCAATATCAGCCCATTCCTCCTAAATTGGATCTTTGCGGCCCTCTTCCAGCGAAAGATAGTGTTTAAATGTGGCAGTTGGGCGTCATCAGCAACAACAATCCACCCTGGCTTACCACAGGGTCACCATTATCTCCGGTGTTGTTCAATGCCTATACTGTGAGCATCACAAAAGAGCAGATCACGGGTAGAGGAAGGACAATGTCATATGCAGATGATGTGTTGGTGTATCGTCAGGGCAAGGATAGAGAACAGCTTGTGGAGGAACTTCAGTCAGAACTCGACCGCATAGGTAGATGGTGCGTTGAAGCAGGAGCATTGGTCAACCCCACAAAAGCAGCGGTGACATGGTTCTCTTTAAACAACCACATCGTCAACACTCCAACACCATCTGTGGTTTTGTGTTCAGAGGTAGTGGAGCGATCTCAGTCTATGAAATACCTGGGGTTGCGTTTTGATCGTAGTCTAGCTTTTACGGAACACATAGCTCATGTGATAATGAAGGCGAGGAAAGGTTTGCTGGCGATGAGGGTAATGGCTGCGGCGGATTGTGAACAGCGCCATCTTTGTATTTTATACCAGGGTCTGGTCCTTTCTGTGCTTGAGTATGCGCTGGCGATCCTGACTCTCAGTCATAGTCAGATAGAACGACTGGAAAGAATACAGAACGAGGCGATGCGCATTATACTTGGTTGCACTAAAGACACGTCGTGCAGGGCGATGCGCTATCTCCTTGACTATCCTACTATGGAGTATAGAATACTGATGAGCCGTGCACGAGCATACCTTCGAGTCAATGCTGACACACAACATCCTCTGCACTTGAAAATAAAGAGACAAACAGGAAATAGGTTAAAAAGAGGAAAATCTTGGATGGGTCAGGCCGAGGACTGTATTGAACAGGTGTGTACACTTGAAGACATTGATCCCGTTGAAGAATGGATACCTGGTGCAAGAGCAATCGCTACATCCTTTTCTGTATGCATCGAACTTGATAAAGAATGCAGGCAACACAACCCACTTGTTGTGGAGGCAGAGGTTCAGGCATTAATTTCTGAGAACGCATCTGATCATGATGTAATCATTTATACGGATGGTTCGGTGATTCGACATGTGCGGAGCTCGTGGGCTTTCACTGCTCAGGTCGGAGGTGATGTTGTGAAGGAAGACAGTGGTGGTTTTGCCGTGACTACAAGCAGTCTCACTATGGAAATCATGGCGGTTACAAAGCGATGATTTGGCTAGAATCACAGACTTTTATCCATGCATGTTTTCTCAGTGACTCAATGAGTATGCTCAGGAAGATTGAAACAGGATGGGCTAGGAGACATTGGATAGAATCGCTGGGGAGGTCTAAGCTGACAAAGATCAGTTTTATTTTGTGCCAGGGCATGCAGGTGTAAGGGGAATGAACGTGCGGATAGGCTTGCAGGTATGGCTGCTGTCCAAAGCGGACGAGCAATGGACCAGGCTGATATTATAAATTCCTGGAGAGAGAGGCGTGTACATGATTCACGTAATAGCGGTGCATCCACAACACTAACCAGACTGCAAGAACTCAAAGTTAAGTGTGGTGTAGCTCGACAAGAACGCTATGCTGGCAGACAAAGAAGAATTGTAAACCAACAAAGAACCGGTGTCGTTAGTCGCCACACGCTGAGGGACATACTGAGGAGGAGATCGGAGCACTTATGGACTAATTTGTTCGACGTGCAGTGATGGTGATCCGACGACTAAACTAAACTAAACTAAACAGGAAGTTTTTCGATTTTCTGACTGAGCTAGTCGGTCTTATGTTCAGGGGGCTAGATAACGACTAAGTAAAGATTAAGTAACGAGAATAAAGTAACGGAGTACGTATTGCAAAAGTAACGAGCAGCTATAATACTCAAGCGTAGCAGAAACTCACATTATTGGTGCACAACTTCCGATTGACATGCGCCATAATGCGTTGTGTGGGATTCTGGTAGGATTGGAACTATGGGATACGATTGCTGTGCTGCTACACCCAAGATGGCAACCGAATTCCGTCTGTGAAAAAATAAATTTGTGGGTTTTGTGTTTCATGTGATCATTCAAAACTCAACATCTTAACAATGGAGCAGCAGCAGGAACGTTCAGGGAAGCAGTCTGGAGAGTTCATTGTTGGCCTAAAGTACAGATTAGTCCGTAAAATAGGCAGCGGATCTTTCGGTGACATTTATCTTGGAATCAACATAACAAATGGCGAAGAGGTTGCTGTCAAACTAGAGTCATGTAAAGCACGACATCCCCAGCTGTTATATGAAAGTAAACTATACAAAATACTGCAGGGTGGTGTGGGTATTCCTCATATCCGTTATTATGGCCAAGAAAAAGAGTACAATGTTCTTGTTATGGATCTTCTGGGACCAAGTCTGGAAGACTTGTTCAACTTTTGTTCCAGGAGATTTACTATGAAAACTGTCCTAATGTTAGCAGATCAGATGATTGGACGCATTGAGTATGTCCACAACAAGAATTTCATTCACCGAGACATCAAACCAGATAACTTCCTGATGGGTATTGGAAGACACTGCAATAAAGTCTTCTTGATTGACTTTGGTTTGGCTAAGAAGTACAGAGACAGCAGAACTCGTACGCACATCCCATATCGTGAAGACAAAAATTTGACAGGCACTGCTCGATATGCCAGTATCAACGCTCACCTTGGGATTGAACAGAGTCGAAGGGATGATATGGAATCTCTTGGCTATGTTCTTATGTATTTCAATCGAGGAAGTCTCCCATGGCAAGGTCTGAAAGCCAACACAAAAAAGCAAAAATACGAGAAAATAAGCGAGAAAAAAATGTCAACACCAGTAGAAGTGCTCTGCAAGGGCTTTCCTGCTGAATTTGCCATGTATTTGAATTATTGTCGTGGTCTTCGTTTTGAAGAGGCTCCAGATTACATGTATCTGCGTCAGCTTTTCCGAATCCTCTTCAGAACCCTCAATTACCAGTACGACTACACATTTGACTGGACTATGCTGAAGCAAAAGGCAGCACAAGTGGCACAGTGCACAACTGCTACTGCGCCTACAACAGGCAGGGGATAATTCTTTAAAGATACTCTTGATTGAACTCGCAGTCAGTCCACACTGTACTTTCAACACTCAACTTAAAAAGCAGGGAATAACATTTGTGGCAGTAATTTTGGTTATGTGTGAACTAATTCGAATTGTGAATATTCAGCATCACAAATCATAGTTCTTTGAATGGTCTGGGCTTGAGTGAGTTACATATTTAATTAACTCACAACCCAGAAATGTGTCTCAAAACGTATTGAAGCTAACAAGATTAAAACATCTGAATTTATGTTAAGTATGTGTGCGTGTCGTTATACATCAGAAGAAAATTTGAAACGTGTCATTCACTTTATAAGATAATATCCAACAATGTTGTATTATTATACCTTCATCCATGGTACATCTTTATCTGTCATTTGATGATGCAAATTCAATATACCATCTATAAATTTAACAATGTGAAATAAAGATAACATTTATAACTGCTTTGTATTTTTCTTTCGCTAAATTATTATTTCATTTTGATGGCTTTGCTTGAAGTTTAATTTGTGGTCAGAATAATTCATTTCATGTTGCAATTAGGTGGAGGGAAATGTTAATGAACTTAAAACATCTAAACTCATTTTATTTCTTTATGGACTTTTGTTTTTTAGTGCACCTGTGGATACATTTATTTTGCACACTGTTACATAGTTCAGATTAAAAAGATTGGCAGAGATAAATGGATGTTTGTTTTTGATGTTGGAACTTATTGAAACACTGTTAACACTTAATTTTCACATTTTAAATTGTACTGTTTTTTAATACGTTATGACACTTGCTTCCAATTCTATTTTTTTTATTTAGTTATATTTTTTGTTACTTTAACTTCAAATGTAGAAATTATAAATGTCAAGACTGCTTATATCAATATTTAGATTCATAGCTTACTTTAGTTATTAATGGGACTTATTTTCATCCTAGTTTTCCCAAATTTTTCATTTTTTCTGCATATTACCAATTTAGAAGAATGTGTGTCATCTTCTTTAATCACATTAAGCCTTTCGCCCCTTAGAGCTGATATACTGGAATGCAGTGTTTTTGTAAGATGTTGCAAAGTCAGTTGACTTGCTGATTTGGTATACATTGCAAAATAAGTTCGTCCGGTGGTTAAACAAGTTAGGGAGTGAAAGGATTAATTGTTCTACCTGTAAAGTCAGTAGTAACACCGCAGTCAGAGAGCCAATACATGTTTAGTGATGCTCAAGGATGTGGATGGTTTTTGGTTGAGGCAATCGCTCGTTTCCAATCTCAAAGTGCCATTCTGAAGTAGGAAATGCCAAAACAGAAGTGTTGGATTTTGATGTCACAAGAAAGCCGGGTATTCTCGCCCACTCAAATATAGGAAAACAGGTGAAACCCCATAATTCCTGCGGGTTCGAAGAAGAAGATGTCACTAGAATGTTGAGTTTAGTACCGCCTGTGTGGTGCCAAGGCCCTCAAGGGAAGCAAAGAATAGTATCACTGCGACCTACAAGGCATGTCGTAAGAGACGACTGATGTAGTACCTAGGAAACTACCTAGTAAATAAAAACGTCACAGAAATCAGATGTGCTGACCTACTTGTAGGCACATAACTGGCACAACATACAATCGCTCTTAGGCTCAGATCACATACAAATCACACAGCATGGTTAACAAGTGGTCGATATGTAGTGCTTGAAGAAGAAGAATTCAAGTTATTTTTCTGTGTTTACAACACAGATATCACAATAGCCATACAGTCTCCAATTCCTTAAAGAAAATCTTGAAGCTGCACATATTTTCTTGTGTTCTGATGTCGAACATATTTCCTTGCGTATTGATGACATATTATCATAATGTCGCTACCTCTGTTGTACATTATCATCATCATAATTCTCATTGTCTTTTCATTTCTCAGTAATATTGTTTTCATTAATATACTCGCCCGAGTGGTTACCGGGCCCAAATTTGGGGTGTAACGAATAGAACCACTGTTACCTGCCACGCATGTTGTAAGAGGCGACTAAGGAGGTTTGGCTGAAATCGGATGCATGTGTCCTAAACGTGTAGGTGTCTATGCGTTTAGGGGCCTACCAAACCAATGTGTAACGTGTACACGTTCTTGGCAAAGATCAAACATATCACAAAGAGTGATTAAAATGTGTCAGTAAGAAGAAGAAGATTAATATACTGTCACTGTGGTTTTACTCCTGCTATTCATTTTTGACATATTTATTTGAATATGTATTTGATCATATATTTCTCTTATTGAATCATATGTATTGTTCATATATTTCTTATGTATTGTTCATATATTTTTCACGTATTGTTCAGATATTTCTCATATATTTTGTTGTGTGTTACAAGTGTGTGGCTGTCAGTCGCTACTATTCATCAATCAGAATTATTAGGTGAAGTGTCTGTTGGCATTGGCAAATCATATATCTCCACAGCTCTCCGTTCCCTGTGTTGGCGATCAACTCGATTGTTTTACTCTTCCATGCCATGATGTTAGCTGTCCAGTGTTCCTCTATATCTCCAAGCAAATTTTCTTCAGAATGCCGTGTTCTAACCTATCTTCACATTACATACCTAAAAAAAAAATCATTACTTTTATAGGATGTTTGTCAAAATGTTTAAAATTTCTCTCTCTTAGCATATTTAACGTAGTCCTTTTAGCAGTGTCCATGGGCCTTTTAATACTCTTCCATTGACTACATTTTTTATTTGCAGGTTTGTTTATTGTCCATGATTCTCTTCCATATATCAGTATTGGATTGATATAACATTAACTCTTTCCACGCTTTAAGCCGCACACTGCGCCACGGCGAAATCCGTTGCACGCTTTAGCCGCACACTGCGCCATAGAGTTGCTTCCTTATAAGAAGTCTTTCTAGTTTTACTTCTACTGTTTTACTTATACTACTTTTCAACCTTGCTATTCTATTGGGTTGTCCAGTTTTCTTTAATTTAGTATATAATAAGATATATATGTTTATTTATTGACGAGTAGTTGGGATCGTAATTTTTTTAAATTTTTTTTTTTACTTCCTTGAATTAACTGCTTAAAAATTGAGAAAATAAATGGTCGTGGAAAGAGTTAAAGAATTTTTTCTCATTTTAATGGACAATATATTTTGCATAGTATAGTCATTTTCGGGAATGTATTTCCATGTTTTTCATGATCTATTCTATTCATCTCTTCACTACATTTTTTATCTGATGTTATCAAGGCACCTAGATATTTCAATCATTTTACTTGTTTTAATAATGTATACTATTCATATTTTAATGAATTTTACGCTAAACTGTCTCTGAGATGTACAAATTCAAGGTCTGTAGCTCAAGCGGTAGTGAGCTTGATCACAGACCCAAGCTTTTCAAACCCACGGTTAGCAAGTTTGGAAGCAAATTCGTTTCCGTGGATTTTCAAAAGGTAGAAATAGACCTCACCGTTCAGAAAGCAATGGCAAACTACTGAACGTATAAGTGGTGCCTAGAAAATCGACTCGTTACTGTGGTTGATGGCTACGTCCTTTGGGATATGCCACGATTTTCATTCATAAAACCAGGGAATACCAACATTCATATGGGGTTGGCTCGTGTGTTCTACAGGTCATCAGCAGGATATTAATTTCCGTTTTTTTTGGCTTTTACTAAGAAAGTCAACCTCAACTTTCCTTTGTTTATTTGTCTGTTACATCTTTCTTTTGTTTATATTTCGGACATATCTTTCCCTTGTTTCTCTTTCCATCATATCTTTTTCTCATTTATATTGTTGTCATATCTTTCCCTCGTTTATATATTTGCGTCATAACTTTCCTTCATACAGAAGCAGCAATGCACTTTGGTTAGAAATGTTAATTCAAGTTTTGAAGTTGCTTAAACATTGCACAGAAGTTCTGTATAGCTCGCAAGTTTGATCTTTTACCAAGAATACCACACCCAAACTAAGACTTTTTTCAGCTGCAGAGAAACAATAACAAAATTAATTTTGTGGAAGAGGACAGACTAGTGATACATAACAAATGGAGATTATAATGAGAAATTGGATACAGATGGAATACACATACTTATCTGATACCTACAAGGTAAAAAAAAAAGTGTTAATGCTCAGAATATAAATCTGAGGCAAGCTAGCGACAACCTGATATCCAGGACTGAAAGAATTAAGTAAAGTTTAAAATCAGATCAAATTAGAACAGATGAAAAAAACTAGCAAGTATAGTGTGCCAGACATTAATATTCGTGAGTGTATACCCTTGTTCTTAGTTGCACCTGCGTGTAACAAGGAGAGCAAAGAATAGTACCACTGCAATCTACAAGGCATGTCATATGGCGACTGAGGTAAAGGCCTAGGGAATCTGTCCTAGTAAATAAAAAGCGTTACAGAAATCGGATGTGCTAGCCTACTTGTAGGTGCATAACTGGCACAATGTACAATCACTCTTAGGCTCAGATCACATACAAATCACAAAGTGGTTTAACAAGTGGTTGATATGGAGCGATCAAAGAAGTTCTTGATTGAAAGAAAGTGATATATGTAATCAACTTTTAATTTGTGATCTCAACTTTTTAACTGGTGTATACAACTTATATTGAACGTCATTTTACAACTCTGGAAGGCACCATCATTCACTGAAAACATTTCAGAAGTAATGTGTACTACATACATTATCAGTTTGTTCCATAGTTATACCACAGTTGCCAATTTGAAGTATTTAAAAAAATAAAATGATGCTGGTAAAACAGATGATGTAAATGCTGCTAATGTAAAGTGCTGATTGTCTAAATTAAACAAATGTTTGTGTATAAATTACTGTTGACAGCAATTAACAACCCTGTAACATATAGATAAGTGCTGTATATAGATATTTGAGTTATAAACAAGCTTGGATCATCCATGCTTATATGTGTATGTTCATATTATATGAAGAATTAAAGCCTGGTGAAGCATCGTATGTTTGAAATGTTTGTATATGTGTTTAATGAAAGAGACATACATCGAGGTATGAGTACGATAATTTTTGTAATCTAGTACTGTCCAACGAGGTACTCACAGACGCCTGCATTATATATTTCTGGCGCCCCAAGCTACTTCGCCGGCTTTATCGCGAATCAGAAGTTAAATGAAAAATAGTAATAATGAATAACAGTATGTTTCAGTTTTTCGTAAGTTCATTATTTTTTCAAATGAAACATTTGGTAAGGTTTACATTTTCATCTGTTATTACTATTATTTCCTCCTTCATCTTACGATAGCCACCTTTGTGTTGCTGGGGCCCACAATGTGAGAAAAGAATAGTAACACTATGACTTACAAGGCATGCCATAAGAGGCGACTGAGGTGGGGGCCATGGGTAGCTACCCTAGTAAATTACAGGCGTAGCAGAAATTGGATGTGCTGGCCTACTTGTAGGCGCATAACTGACACAATGTACAATAGTTCTTAGGCTCAGGTCACATATAAATCACAAAGAGTGGTTTAGCAAGGGGTCAATATGGAGCGTTCGAAGAAGAAAAATATATCAGGTTCTAAGGGTTAAAGGCAGTTACTTAGTGCTAATCCAATATATCGGCATCTGAGGTTCTAAGCGTTAACCCCTTCACCCTTCTAAACCCTTATACTGGCTCAAGATATTTTTTAAGATGTCTCAAAGCCGGTATACTGGCTAATTCAGTATATATTGCAATATGCCTGCGTCTAGAAGTAACACAGAGTGAAAGAGTTAGAGATGGTTGCTTAGAGTTAATCCAATATATCAGGTTGTAAGGGTTAAAGACAGTTACTTAGGGATAATCTCATAAATTATATTTTTGTGCCAGGGCATGCAGGTGTAAGGGGGAATGAGCGTGCAGATAGGCTTACAGGTATGGCTGCTGTACAAAGCGGGCGAGCAATGGACCAGGCTATTATAAATCCCCTAAGGGAGAGAGGTCATGTACATGATTCATGTAATAGTGGTGAATCTATAATACCAACCAGACTGCAAGAACTCCAAGTCAGGCGTGGTGTAGCTAGACAAGAACGCTATGCTGGTAGCCACAGAAGAATAGTAAACCAACAAAGAACCGGTGTCGTTAGTCGCCACACGCTGAGGGAAATACTGAGGGAGAGATCGGAGCACTTATGGACTAATTGGTTCGACGTGCAGTGATGATGATCCCACAACTAAACTAAAACAAAACTAATCTCATGAACTAAAACAAATTATCTTGCACAAATTATCACTTAGTCCTTGCTATTTCTTCTGCGAACGCCTGCTGTCAATTCAGGCGGAGTCGTGATGCCTGGTATTGCACTTCTGACTGATTTTTGTGTGAGGTCTGCTTACCATTTGACTGGTTTTCCTCACCATAAAGGTGATCCGTTACCATCTTCAGAGGTACTGTCCTTGATATAAATATGATCAGAATATTTAAGATATATAGCTGCACTGGAGGATGGAGCATGCATAAGAATGCCCAATGGGCCTTGACGTCGATCGCATATCATAACATGGTCAGAATTTGTCTTCTATATTACCAGAGCATCTTTGATTACTTCTTCTGCGTTATCACTAGATTGGGATTTCGGATTCTCTAATAAAGGCAGCCGTCGGTCTCAGATTATCAGCCACGCCATACAGTTTGTCTTGGACGCTAGTGTTAGTGGGCCACCTCTTTCTTCTCAAGTCTGCATACTGGGGCAGTTATGTAGGATATAATTCCTATGATTTCTGCTTCCCTGTTTGTGCCGACTCTTTCAGCAGTAAGTTTTGACCACCCTCGCGATGGTAGGTCTGACATTCTTACTGCGTCGCTAAATCTCTGAGCAGATTGGCGACTGTAGAATCCGTTAATCCCATTCCTCATTGTGAGGGGTCGTTGCACCATGTTATCGCCTTACGGCCTGGTGCATCCGTTTTCTGAAACATCTTTGATTTAAGTTTTTATATACATCACCTCTTGAGAAAGTTATACATTTTATTGCTGATGCTCTTTTTAATAGTTTTGACATTTTTGTTGGCTTAATTCTAAACAGGCAACGATAATTAATTTTTACAAATGAATTTTGTGTTCTAATGTAAGTCTATATGAATAAGAGTGTTGTACTTTTTTTGGTTCCACTTTGAGTTTCCATGATTCATTGGGACATTAGAAAAAATATATGTTTGTATTTTTAAAAATAAAAATTGATTCCGGTAGTGGGTATGGCATTGTGAGTAGGATTTGCACACTAATGTGCTGTATTCTATTAGAACACTGATGTGGTGTATGCAATTTACTCACTAATGTGCTGTATCCAATTTACACACTAATGTGCTGTATTCAATGCACTAATGTGCTGTATTCAATTAACACTCTGATGCGGTGTATCCAATTTACGCACTATTGTGCTGTATTCTAATAGCACACTGATGTGGTGTATTCAATTTACACACTAATGTGCTATATTCAATGCACTAATGTGCTGTATTCAATTAGCACACTGATGTGGTGTATTCAATACTATTAGTGTATCAATTTACATAGTCTGTTTTCTAATAGCACACTGATGTGGTGTATTCAATTTACGCACTAATGTGCTGTATTTTAATAGCACAGTGATGCGGTGTATTAATTTACCACTAATGGCTGTATTATTAGCACATGATGCGGTGTATATCAATTTACGCACTAATGTGCTGTATTTCACGATTTGTTCAGCACACTAATGTGCTGTATTCCAATACACACTGAATGGTGTATTCAATTTACCACTAATGTGCTGTATTCAATAGCACACTGATGTGTATTTCATTACACACTAATGTGCTGTATTTTAATAGCACAGTGATGTGGTGTGTTCAATTTACACACTAATGTGCTGTATTTTAATAGCACAGTGATGTGGTGTGTTCAATTTACACACTAATGGTGTATTCTATTAGCACACTGATGTTATATTCTTTTACGCACTAATGTGCTGTTTTCAATTTAACACTGATATGCTGTAACCAATTAACACACTAATATGCTGTATTCAATTTACACACTACTGTGCTATCTATATTCAGTTAGCACACTGATGTGTTGTATTCAGTTTTCTGCATAATTGATTCCTTAGTCAAGAAACAACTCCTATCATGATCTGGGGAAGACTTAAGAATCATCACTTGAGCTACTGTGTAATTGCTCTGCTGCTGACACTTTGAACTAGCTGAAAGGGCAGAGTGCCTCAGTGCTTAAACACTAATTCTTTCCAGTTTCCAATTTTTCAATTACACACACACATATATATGTACATAGGGGAGACAATATATGTACATTTTTATACACACATCTAGCTATAAATACCTGTATACATATATATATATATATATATTTACATACACAAACAAAACGTTTATATTTTGTGCGGGACAAGTGTATCATTGATGTTGAATATTGTACATTTGTGTATTTATAACTTGGTTTTCACCCACTGTCTGTACTATTTCATATTTGTGTATCAATAAACAGACCTGTTAAAACATTGTATCATAACTAATTGTCTGGTTATAAGTATGTTTGGACAGTTTCTTGCTGAAGATGTTCATAAACAAATGGCAAGATGATGAAACACACCTCAATGATGATCAATTTTCACATAAAGAGATTATTGAATCTGGTACATCAGTCTAATGGTGACGAGAGAATCTATGTTTAAAAGAAAGTTACCACTAGTTAGTTCATCTAGTTTTTTTAATATAAAAGGTCTAATGCAAAATTGACTTCATTGATCAATTTCCTAATATGAGACCATTTCAGAAATGGTACCAATCTGGACTCTTCCAGAAATGGTCCCCAATGCAGGGATTTCAGAAAGGTTACCACTATTATGGCTTGACTTTTCCTAGAAAATGGTACCAACTCAAATGGTCTTGACTCTTCAGAATGTTACCTATGCATCTCCAAGTACCATAGGCTTAGAAATGGCCATGCTTGACTTCCCGAAAGTTAGTGACTTCCGAAATGTACATGCGACTTTCCAGAAGTATCGACACTTCCAATGTCAATATTTGACTTTCCAAAATGTCCCATGGTTGGACTTCGAATAATGCGACTCCAGAAATGACATCGCTGACCTTCCAGAAATCCTAGACATTTCAGAAAGCTGACCATTCTCGAAATGGTACTACACAGCATTCTGTGAAATCTGGTCTGAAAACATAACCTCTAGAAAAAACGCACTGATTAACAGAACTGCACTGTGAACCCAGGGCTTAACCACAGAGACCCTTTCCTCTTTTATTTTATCCCTCTTTCCTGTGATGTCCTAGGTGAATAGTGCAGCAACAAAAGCTCACCATTTGTCTCTGTACTTGTCTGCTGCACCTGTATTGTGTTCCATCTGTTGTTCATTTCTTTTAGTTCCTGTCTATATTTGGTCTTCTCCATTTACGCATAGTAAACTACCAACTAGGCGGCATCTGTGGCTTAGGGGATAGTGACTCGGTCTATTAACCCCGACGTTCTGAGTTCGAACATGCTGCGGACAGTTTGGTTGCAAATTGTTTCTCGTAGATTTTACAAAAGATGATGGCACCACCGCTTCAGAAAGCACTGGCAAACTACTGAACGTAATTATGCCTAGAAAAATCACAAACTGCGTTAAAAAGCTGGGTTTGATTCGCAAAGTCCTGTAAAGGATATGCAATTAATTTTAACTTTTCTCCTCTATTTGGTTCTGAGATTTTCCATGTTTTCATTCATTCTCAGTGCAGTTCTTGTGGCAGAGTTCTCCGTATGTTACAGATGTCCAATCCTTCTTCATAGGTAGTTCTTGTTTAGAGATAATTCTCGGACAGAATATGCGTAAGATCCTTGGAAGTTTGGTATGTGGAAATTTTAGACATATCTTGTTCTGTCATTTTCCAGCATTCCAAGAAAAAATCCTAGCCTGAACAGTTTCACAGTGACTGCTCTAGCCGTGTGGCCATTAAATTCCTCAGGCTCATGTCCCCCCCCCGTCTTTCTTCTTCTTCACATTTCGACTCCTAACGGAGCACAGGTCTTCAACAAACTTCCAGCTCTTGCCATCCCTTCCAATCTCTCCTGCCATCCCTTCCAATTTTTTCCATGTTTTACTTATCCTTTTAATTTCAGTCTCCAGCTCTCTTCTCCAGGTTTGTCTAGGCCCTCCCCTGGTCCTCTTTCCTCGGGTTCCACTCCAAAACAGTGCTTGTCTTGCAGTGCTTCCGATCATTCTCCTCAATGTTTGTCCTATCTATCACCAGCATCACTTCCTTAGCTCTTTCTCCACTGGTATCTTTCTCCGAGTTCCTTGTTCATAATCTTATCACACCATCTCAGTCCCTCTATGTAAACATCCATTTATGACACCCCCCTCCTCTCCCGCCCTACACCAACTTAAAAAGCAGTAGTACAGGCAGTAACGACAGTTTAAAAATTTTTTTATTGTCACTCTTGCTTTAGTTCCGTCGCTGTAGCTGATTTGTGTCTTCTCTTCAAGTAACACAAGAGTCCTTGCTATTTTTCAGAATGTAATCACTTGTTACAAAGTGCGTTATACATGATTTATGTGACTTGAATATATATATATATATATATATATATATATTTCCATACATGAATTTGCTCATCCAAAATGATAACTTTATTACATATTATCAAAATATTGAAACTGTTTTATTTCTGTTCTGGCATGGAAATATTTGGTGAAATACCAGACATGAATTAACATAGTTTTAGAAAGTTGGTCCTTCTAAGTTGATGTTTCTACTAAACGATCTTTATCAAGTGTAGAATACAAGATAGTTAGGTATATATTCTCAAGAAAATTCAATATAGTTAACTCATTGTGGACTAAATGCTACAGTACATGACTTTGGGTTGGACGCCTTTTTACCAGGAGCCACACTAAAGGGCGTTTTTAAATTCTAAAAATAAATGACTTGTAAAAACATGGCGTTTACCCTGGTCCATTAAGGGGGGGATTCGGTGGTATGGGGATCATGAAGCTATTTTCGTTGTTTTCACATTAATGTAAAATTTGTGTAACCATTTTGAAAGATTATGACTTAGAATATTGAAAAAGGGTGGAATAGAATCAAAATTCGGTCAAAAAAGCTGTTTTTGTGGGGTGTGTTTACCCAAAAATTCATAAAAATATAATATTTAATATATCCTAAAAATCATGTGTAATTTTTAGATATTACAATTGCTCACCTTAGAGTGAAAACAGAATTCATTTATATTCATTAACTTCAGAGCCTTAGGGATTTGAAATTTTGTGTTTGGCTACCATTTTTTATTGTTTCCATGGCAACGCGTTGACTTTTTTTTTTTTCTAATTTTTTTTCTACTATCCTAAGTCATAATCTTTCAAAATTGTTATACAAATTCTACAGTAATACCAAAGCAACGAAAAAAGTTTCAAGACCAGAATCCCCATAAGAGTTAAGTTAGACTTAGAGCATATCCAGAGTGGTCCACTAGTTTTTTTTTGAGTGTATCAGACCATTTTTTGTTACTGGGTGTGCAAGTTAGCAAGTAAATCACCTGGTTGATATAGCTGTGATCAGGAAAGATAAGCAATGGGTAGTGCAGACATCATCAGTGATATACCTCTGAAGTCAGGGAAGGCTTGCCTGAATGCGAGGGACACTGATAAGGAAAGCAAGCCTTTGCGCAAAAATCAGCCAGATATTAGACTATGCCTACTTGACATAAAACTACACAGGCTTCTGTGTGAGCTACAAAAAACAGTGAAGTTCAACAAGTTGAATATATAGACAATATTTCAAGCAAACGAAAGGAAGGAAGGACTATGCCTGAATTCCTAGCGGGCAAGAAGTAGATCAATGACATGAGAGAAACAGGTTGAATTAATGATTTTGAACATATGTGTGAATCCACATTTCTAGCCAGAATGATGGGATGGGAGTGAAACTGAGAACTGTCAGGTATGAACACATTGTTACGGGCACAAGACATTTGATTAATCAACTTTGAACGGATGTGATCAGTTACTTTATACTGATGGAGGTGTTGGGTAGAAGATCCAGCAACTATAGACCTGCCCAAAGTGCTGGGATAATGATCCTTACTAATCACTAAAAGTCGAAGGACTAACTTCATTACACCAGGTTTCACCATATGGCTCCTTCTGTGTCGGCAAGGCAGAAATGGTACACCATCTGTCTAGAGTGCACACTCTGTAGCTTCAACAACTTCTTTGAATGCTCCGTATCGACCACTCTTTGTTTGTATATGATCCGAGCCTAAGAGCGATTGAACATTGTACCAGTTAAGCACCTACAAGCAGGCCAGCACCTCCGATTTCTGCGACGCTTTTTATTTACTAGGTTAGCTTCCTAGACCCCTACTTCAGTCACTTCTTATGACATGCCTTGTAGATCACAGTCTTACTATTATTTGATCCTCTTGTAGACCCTGCATCTCATTAACCCTTTCGCTGCTACATACTTTCTGAATAATAATTCCTCTCGTACCGTTATATGTTTACATAGGGCCTGCAAGTCATTTCTCCATACCGCTCTATCCTGAGCAACTCGCTCAATCTCTTCTATGGAACTGAGACCGATATTTCCTGCCTCTCTCAGCAAAGTTCGTTTCAGGGTCTCCTTAGGTCGACCTCTCTTTCTTGAACCCTTTGCATCCCACTTCAATGCCTGCTTTGATATTCGTTGATCATTTCTCCTCAAGTGTGCCCAACATATCTCCATCTTCTCTTTCTTATAACAGTTGTCACTAGTGGTTGACCAGACATGTCCCTGATTTCATCACTTCTCCTGAATTCGTTCCATAATTTTAGTGTGTGTTTTTGAGCCAAGTAATGTACGAGTCGGGTTGCTGACTTCGCAAAGCGGCTTTCATCAGCAACCGTCATTGATGCACTAGGTGCACCGCACACCACCTGGCTGGTCGGTTTACCGGTATGGCGTCCTTTCTTACAAGTTTCTGTAGCTATTTCAATTTCTTGTGATGAGGTAGCTGGCCTCACGCACAAGTCCTCCTTTTTCATCCGGGCTTGGAACCGGCATTGGCAGAGTTTCTGAATGCTGAGCTAAAAATAGCTACTCTTTGTTTCTAGGTCACAAACGTGAATGTACGCCTATAGCAGTGACAGTAACAATGTATAACGTGGTAACACGTCTTTAGCCCACAGAGGAGAGATAATAACAGATGTGTTAATGCATCTTTAGAAGTGAATGGGAAAAACGTATATATACGTCCTTAGCAGCTAAAGGGTTAAATAATTGTATATGTGATTCAATCCGGATTCAAACCCACAACCTTCAGAATGACAGTCAAACATCTTAACCACTTCACTATAGAGCCTCCCTTTGCTAATCACTAATATAATATAGCTGATATTTTCCTACTGTGCCATAATGTTTTGCCTTACTTGTATCTTTCACTTGATAAAGTCCTGCTAGTTCGAAACATCAATTTTGTTGTGTTTTGAAAACTGGCTTACTGTGTTTTGATGTTACACATTTGGTTTATAATTTGACTGCAGTCTATCTTATTACATTAAATATGTTTGCAAGCATGCTAAGAGCTTTTCAAATGAACTTCAAATTTTACCCCTTGATGAAAATTTTAAGAAGACTATAATGTTAAGTTGTTGTTATTCCTCTCCGCTCCTCGGGGAGCATAGGGCCTCAACAGTTGTTTGCCACTCTACTCTGGCTGTTCTCTTTATGGTCTCCCAGGACAGTTCAGCACTCTTCAGTTCCTCAAGAAGACTTCATCTCCAGGTCTGTTTAGAGTGTCCTCTTTTTCATTTTCCTTGCGAGTTCCACTCAAGTGCTTGTCTAGTGACACTCGACTGTGTCTTCTGTAGGGTATGCCCGACCCATCACCATTTTATCCTCTTGACTATAATAGAAATGATATAAATTAAGATTTATGCTGACTTAAGATAGCTACAGAGGAGTGACACGATCAGATGACACAATCATCAAACTGTTTCAGTTTCAATTTGGAATATCTTCATTGCACTCCGGACATGTCCATAGGTGCTCCGATCTCCTTCGCAATATCTCCAACAGCGTCCAGCGACTGACCGTACCAGTTCTATTTTGATTGATGAGCTGACTCGTATACCTGTTGTACCATTCTTTTAAACTGTATGATCTGGTGGTGATGATCTCTGAATGCATTTTTTTGTAGTATTGTGTGATATACTCTGGGAATCCTTTTTCATACCTCGAAATATATTTGGGAATACAGTGTTAAGTCTGTATTTTTCATTGACCGTCGGTACATGGTGGGGGATGTGGTCAATATCACGCCGGCTGTCTTTACTTCCTAGTGCTTTTCCTGGTACCCACTTGAGGCTGAGTCGACCTGAAAGCCGCTATGGTCTAAAAAAATTCCACGCCCACTGTGGAATTGAATCTGGATCACTAGCTTAAGAAGTGAGGTCACTAACAACTACACTACTGCAGCTCCTTTTGAGAATCTATTGTGAGATATATTCTGGGCATACTATGAGAAGAAATGATCAAAGAATCAAGATGGAGATACGTTGGGCATACTCTGATTAACTCTTTCCACGCTTTAAGCCGCACACTGCGCCACGGGAAGTCCATTGCACGCTTTAAGCCGCACACTGCGCCATAGAGTTGCTTCCTTATAAGAAGTCTTTCTAGTTTTACTTCTACTATTTTACTTATAGTACTTTTTAACCTTGTTATTCTATTGGGTTGTCGCGTTTTCTTCAATTTAGTATATAATAAGATATATATGTTTATTTATTGACGAGTAGTTGGATCGTAATTTTTGAAAAATTAATTTTTTTACTTCCCTTGAATTAACTGCTTAAAAATTGAGGAAATAAATGGGCGTGGAAAGAGTTAAAAAAATGATCAAAGAATGAAGATGGAGATACGTTGGGCATACTCTGATTAAAAAAAAGATGATAAAAAAATCACAAAGCAGGCATTAAAGTGGGAGGCAAAGGGTTTAATAAATAATACACTGATAAAAAAGGAAAACAAGCTTTCACGCAAAAATCAGTCAGAAACGCAGTTGTTTTTTTAACGACTCACCCAGTTATCTGTGATTTTTTTGTTTCTCTTCATGATTAGGTAAGGAGGGGAAAATAGGCAGATATCATTGTGTAGAATACATACCAGATACATACATCTTCCATGTTATCTCATTAGTGGACACTGGTTTCAACTGTAAATGATTTCTTTGTGCTTCATTTTTATGAGGAATAAATGTACACATTTTATAGATTTCATGTCTTTGGTTTACAATTCATTATTGAGTTTGTATTGCTGGATATTGTCCGTGTGGTGCCGGGGCCCACAAGGGAAGCAAAGAATAGTACCACTGCGACCAACAAGGCATGTCGTAAGAGCACTAATGTATGGTCCTAGGCGCATAACTGGGACAGCATACAGTTGCTCTTAGGCTCAGATCTCACTTTTTTTCCCAATCCAGAAGCATTTCAGCTCTTCGGCTCGGTGCCATGGACATTGTAACCCTTCGGTTCGATGCCACGGACACCGTGAATCTGGGGACCTGTGACTTTTCTGCCAGCCCGCGGAATTGAACCCGCACTTACAGAGAACTAGTCACCCGCAGTCCAACGCGCTACGAACACGCTGGGCAGGAGGGCAACTCAGATCACATAGAGTGGTTAACAAGCGGTCGATAAATAGCGTTTGAAGAAGTATTGCTGGATATGTTTATAACCAGCTTTAGATTTATATGAAAAAATAGGTCTAAAGGCAAAGGGTTGACTTCATTGCGTTAGGTTCCCCATATGGCTCAGTCATTCTCTGCATAAATGACAAACAGTACAAAATCTGTAGCTCCAGAAAAAATCCGAAGGGATCTCATGGCAAAAATGAACTCGTGAGCCGAACAGTCTGGATTTGAACCCACGACATTCATAAAGTTAGGCTGAAATTTAAGAGTCATGGACAAATGTTTTCTATTTTCAAACAATATACTTAAGGAAAATTAATTTTGTTGCTGATTAAAAAACACATCAAAAGTTATGTTTATGCAACTAAGACAACACAATTACAAATAAGATAGAGTAATTGGATAGGTAATGCTCTTGGAACACCCCAGTACTATCACCAGAACTGATGTGCGTAATCGCAGCCGCCAATGGTATGAGATCTGTTCACACTACAGACTAGCAGATCTCAGAGTACATGAGTCTCCTGGCCGACATGTAGAGATCCGGCACAAAAGTTGTGCAGTGACTGAGAAACTTGTCAGGGAATTGTACCAATGAATCATTTAAAGTAAGTTTTTCTTCTTCGAACACTCCGTATCACTTTTTATTTACTAGGGTAGCTTCCCTAGACTCCTACCTCAGTAGGTCCCAGTTTTACTATTCCTTGCTACCCTTGTGAGCCCCGGCAACACGCAGGCGAAGTAAGTAAAGTAACTTTTTTTTATAACTTGAGGTATATTGGGTAATACAGTGTTAGGCTCGCATTTTTCATTGACTACTGGCACACCATGGGTGCTGTTGTCAACACCATGCTGACAGCCATTAGTTCCCAGTGTTTTTCCTGGTACCCAGTTCATATAAGGCTGGGTCGACCTGAGAGCTGCTAGGTTGGAAAAATATTCCACGCCCACTGGAACTGAACCCAGACCACTTAGCGTAAGCAGCGAGTTCACTAACAACTGTGGCTCTCAATGAATCATTTCATCATCATCATCATTGGCCTCTTTGTCTCAGGAGACGATAGGTCTTGCGTCACGTAGTATGTTCTGCGCTGAATCACAACATTTGACCTCTCCGTGACGCATGCCTGGGCGATTTTTATGGAGTAGCTGAGTTGCCCAGCGTCAACTACCCCTCTTGACCTCGCTGATAGAATCCAGAGGAGTGCAAGCTCGACATCTGGTATTAGTTCGGCTGCAGGAGCTGCTGGTAGGACATCACTTGATGCCTGTCCGCCTTAGGGGCTCCGCATTTTCTGTTTGGGTTTACTCCCATAGCCTTTACTTCTCCCGAGGCTCCCAAAAGGCAGTGAGACTATTTGCCCATAGCTGGGGGTCTGGATATCAGGGTAAATCCACTGATATCACAAGTCTAGGGGGCCAGAAGAGTTACTGAAGATTGAACATACACACGTTCTTGGTGTTAGGCTGTTTATATATCACAATTAGAATGATAAAAACGGCTGTAAAAGAACGAGCGCAAGAGAACTGACGTCATAGAACTCCAGGCAGACCCGTAATCAACGATTTATTACATTCCCCTCATACCATTATATGTTTCACAGTGTCGACAAGCAATTTATCCATACCAATTTATCCTGAGCAACTTGTTTGGTCTCTTCTATGGAATTAGAGTAAGATATTTCTCACCTCTCTCAGTAAAGTGCTTCAGTTTCACAAGGGCATCCTTTCTACCCAAAATTTGAACAGAAGTACAATAATGGTTCTAGCCCCATTTCTCTGCTCTCGAATCACCCTTAGACTGATGTACCAGATTTCCCCATAAATCTGATTCATGCAGCCTTAGCATGAGTGGGTTTTGTCACATCTTCAGTGCCATTTGGAGCTCTAGTGCTTATCCTTCAGTGATGTGTCCGGTTTTAGCTAACGTTTACTGGGCTCGCTCTGTCAGCCTTTGGCTGTCCCCAGCTGACCTGCAAGGCAGGAGATTGCTATTTTCTTTTATGTTGGCTACCCTTAGACAACCTTCCCTCCCAGGATGTTGAGCATCATCTGCCCAGGTAGCCCCATTTGATACCCGTTATTAACTTTTGTGACATGCTCGGTAGGATTCAATGGTTATGTGACGTCATGGCACATTAGGCATTCAGATGTGTGATCTGTCCTCCACTGCAGCAACCATCCCAGAGTCCACTTGATCAACATCATGGTACATTGGGCATTCGGATGTGATCAATGTCATGGCACATTGGATATTCCGATGTGTGCTCTGTCCTACGCTGCAGGAACCATCCCAGAGTCCACTTGCTCACCGTACTCATGAGAGGTTGATTATTATATCTTCTCTCTACTACAAGACGACACTGTCTGGCATGTCTAGACGGAACTCCTAATTCTCGCAATCGGTTATGCTGATATTTTTACCTTCCAAATAAAAGATTATTGGGTCATCACTTGAAAACATAATAGATAATTTATTTTAGAATGAGTTTCAATTCCTTTTGCAGGTAGCATCTCCGTTAAAGTTACACATAGAAGACAGCCCACAATAATAATTGACAATAAAGTGACAATAATGAAAATAGATGTTTAATTTTTCAACATGATTAATCAAGATTGACATAACAGATATGTTATCCCCTGTTCTTAGAGTACAAGAGTATAGAAATATGCATTCTACATGTAACATCAAACATACATTTCGGTTAGGTATGGACGGTTATGTGGTTGACATCGCATAACTACTCTTGTATTTTTATACTCAGTGACTCCAAAAGTTCATTTTAGGATCATCTTCATTGGACATGTCCATAATTGCTTTGATCTCCTCCCAAGCATGTATCTCAGTGTGTTCATCTAACAACTCCTGTTCTATGTTGATTGATGTATTTACTGGGTTTTCTCTCGTGGTTTTTCTGTCTTGCAGCACCTATCTGTATGCACAACCGAGATAGAGAATACCCTTTATCTTCGTCGTTGAAATCTTCAGAGAGTATTTCTTTGAGAGCGTTGATGATGTCGCTTCTTTCCATAGAAGATCCATTCTCAATTGTAGCATTGCCGCCAGTGAATCTGCTATCTCATTGCCCATCACCCCAGCGTGAGCCGGGACAAAGATGAAGGTAAGTATCTGGATTGACGGGTTTTGTATTGATTGCATCCACTGCCTTCATACATAACCGGCCTTGATCTGTATCATGCTCATAAGTTTGATTCGTAAGGTAAAAAAACAGGAATGAGACAAAACTGGGTGGAGGTACTGGGCTCAGACAAATCAACTTCATTTTTGTCCCTGGGCACACAGGAGTCAAGGGAAATCAGCGAGCTGATAGATTGACTGGCATGGCTACGATACCAGAGAGAGCTGCAATGGACCAAAATTACATTCTTAATGTAATGAGTCTTTCCAAACAGAGGAGTTTCAGGGCTATGAATCAGGATTGAGAGAGATGGGAGTTGATATTGGTACAGCCTAAAAAGAACGACATACCAAATATGCAAAAAGATTGAGCGCAGTTTTACTTGCAAAAAACTGTTATGCTTTATTGTCAATGCAGTTAATTGATGTGCTATGTTCAGCAGCTTACTTTAATACAATTCATTGCTACCAATTTCTTATCTATACGTAAGCCATATTTTATCCATTTTTTACAACTTGGTCATGTGTTACAGAACTATCGGCACTGTGAATATATGTCATAGAATGATCAGCACTGTGACCATGTGTCGCAGAATGATTATCATTGTCAACATGTGTCATAGAACTATCAGCAGCATCAATATGTGTCACAGAACTATCGGCATTGTCAACATGTGTCATAGAATTATCAGCAGTGTCAATATGTGTCACAGAACTATCGGCATCGTCAACATGTGTCACAGAACTATCGTCACTGTGATTATGTGTAGCAGAATGATTATCATTGTCAACATGTGTCACAGAACTATCGGCACTGTCAACATGTGTCATAGAATTATTAGCACTGTCGATATGTGTCACAGAATTATTAACACTGTTGACATGTATATCTGATGAACTATCTACAACTACAGAGCTATTATTACAGGAAACAGATAAAGTGGCATGATCTCCACTGTCGACGACGTCAGAATTGATAAGGTTTCTCCATTTTCTACGCAGTTCTTCCGTTTCATTTGGTGGTTCTGTTAGACGTCCATCACTTTCTCCATTTGCAACTAGGCATGCCACTGCTACACTTTGCTCTGCCATCTGCTTTGATTTCTCCCTGGTGAACAAATCACAACAGTATATAAAAAATGTCAAGATAGTACAATACCATATAATGGTGCATGAGTAGGAAGTGTTAGAGACCTCACAGTACTTGCTAGATTTTAGTCATCGGAGGTAGAAATTAGAGAAGGGCCTAAACTATCCAGCGTCGACTATCACACACTTGACAGACAAGGACAGACCATCATCTTCCGTCTCAGGATGGCATGGCAGACTGAATAAACATTTGCACATGCTACAATTATCTCCATCCTCACGGTGTCCCTGTGGCATCTCTGATCAAACCCACAGAACATGGGTCTCTGTGGTGTAGAGGTTAGGTGATGGTCTTATGTGATAAAGGTACCAGGTTTGCCCCCTCATCTCAGTGTAGGTGAGATCGAGTTCCTAGTCCTATCAGAGACGGATAATAAAACGTAGATCCCGTGTTCAATTTGAGCACGTAAAAGAACCCGGGGCAGTTCAAAAACGAGAAGAGCAGGCTGGAAAGACGCTGCCCTCGCAAAATTCATTAGACATTTTTTTCAAAACCGTCATATCACACAACACAAATGTCTGTGGTTAAGTCTTTGCCTTGTGTTCTGAAGGCTGTGAGTTCGAATCCGGGTGGTGCCGTTCTGTTCACGAGTGCATTTATAACCCAGAGACCACTACGATTGTTGCCGGGGCTTTGGAGTTCATGCAATACTCTCGACAGGTGGCATGTCATTTGGGGTAAAACCTGGTACAATGAAGTCAATCCTTCAGCTTTACGACATACAAATGTATATAACACACAAGACAAGAATATTTACCAATAAGGGTTTGCATAGACCTTTCCTTCAAATAGTACTGTACTAGAATAATATCTGTCCCCTCCTCGTTCAATCTGTAATGTAAATAGAGATATATATATAGTGTGTATCATTTAATGGTATATGGCTGTATGTGAGATACTGGTAAATGGTATGATACTCAAGCTACTTGGAGGCTAACAAGAAAAAATAAATGGGGAAGAATAATAGAATTAAAAGCTGAAAAGATAAATCACACGAATTAAAACAGGGGACATTAGTGAACTGCCTTTCTTGCATAGGAGAGCGGCGGTAGCGTAGTTGTAAGTGAACTCGCTTCTCAAGGCTGGTGGTCTGGGTTCAACTCCGCAGTGCGCGCGAATTTTCCCGACCACGACCCAGCCTCAACTGGGTACCAGACATGCTCTGGGAAAGTAAAGGCGGCTGGCGTGATGCTGAGCACATCACTCATCGTGTGCCGACGGTCAATGAAAATACAGGCCTAACACTGTATTGCCACAAGGTATGAAAGGGTTCCTTTACTTTCTTACTTACTTTCTTGCATAGAGGTCTGGGCTTCTTTGCGATCGCTATTTTGATGATTATACTGTTAGAGGCGTTCTTATGATAAGTCGACTGTTGTCTGGAGTTCATCTCTGGTACCATGTAGTTTTGAATGTAGTGTTGAGTTGTAGGGAAAGCATTCCTTTCTAGGTAGGATATACAGGGAACAGTCTTGCATGACATGTTCTGTGGTTTGATCAGCGGTGTCACATGGACACAGAGGGGATGGGGACCACCGTATCCTGTGTAGGTGTTTGTTCAGTCTGTTATGTCCTATCCTGAGTCGGAGGATGATAGTCTGTCCTTGTCTGTCGAGTGTGGTAGTCATTCTTGGATAGTTTAGGTTCTTTTCTAATGTCCACGATACATCTTTTTTCTTCAAAGTATGTATTTTGTTTTCTACTTATTCACATTCTGCTCCCTTTTTTGCAAGTTTGTCTGCCTTATCGTTGCCTGGTACTCCACAGTGTAATGGTAGATCTGGGCTCATACTGATGATGACCTAAAACGAACAGTCAGAGTACAGTACTGAAGTAAAATAGAGCAGTCTGAGTTTATATTCTTATATAGCCAAGAAAACTGAATATGTAAAAGTGGCTGAAATTATGTACGAAAGTAAAATGAATAGGTAAACAGCTGAAATGATGTAACTACTAAGAAAATGTGGGCATCTGTAGCTTAAGTGGTAGTGAGCACGATCACAACCCAAGCATACCTGGTTCAAACTGCGGTGGGCAGTTTGGAAGCAAATTTGTGTTTGTGAATTTTTACGAATGGTAAAAATAGATACCATCGTTCAGAAAGCAATAACAAACTACTGAACATATTAGTGATGCCTAGAAAATCGACGACTGGTTTACTGTGGTGATGGCTAAGTCCTGTAAAGGATATGCCATGATTTTCATTTTCAATGACACTTTTAAGGAAGGACATAGATACAGTAGACCAACACTTAAACCGCCAAGAGACACGTTGTTAAAGTCGAGTGACCCACCAAACTCGCCTATGTGTTGCCGCGGCCCTCTAGGGAAGCAAAGAATAGTAACACTGTGACCTGCAAGGCATGTCATAAGAGGTCACTGAGGTAGGGCCTAGGAAGCTACCATAGTAAATAAAAGCTGCAGCAGTAATTGGATATGAAGGCTTACTAGTAGAAGCATAACTGGGACAATCACTCTTAGGCTCAGATCACATACAAATCACAAAGAGTGGTTTAACAAGTGGTCGATATGGAGCATTCGAAGAAGAAGATTCATCTTAAACTCCCCAACAATCGATGATGCAATAGGTAAGCAGCTGAAATTATGTAACAACTAAAAAAACTGAATATCTAATAAAATGTAGCCAATAAAACTGAAAAACATCACTGCTTCTGATAAATTCCCAGAGCGATGTACCAGACCTCCCCATAAATTCTATTCATGTGGAAATCTGATTCATGCAGCCCTAGCATTGGTGTGTTTTACATCACATCTTCAGCACCATTTGGAGCCCTGGTGCTTATCCTTTGGCGATGTGTCCGGTTTCAGTCAGCGTTTACTCGGTTCGCTCTCCGTTCTGTAGCCATCTAGTGTTTTTACGGTGTGGGGTAGCTAACATGCATCCGATTTCATCCAAACCTCCTTAGTCGCCTCTTACGACATGCATGGCAGGTAACAGTGGTTCTATTCTTTACACCCCAAATTTGGCCCCGGTAACCACTTGGGTATCACTACTTATGATAAACGAAAGAGTAAAGAAACTAGTTATAACTAACTGTTGTATAAACTGGTTTTCCAAATCCAGACTTCTTGCTCCAGTTGTTGAGGATCTGTTTTGGAGTCATAGTGAGTGGGTACAATCTTCTGAAATCAAAACAATCATAAAGAGTTATAAAGCTTACCAACATATTTTACTTCTTCTTCTTTGAACGCTCCACTTGCTAACCCACTCTTTGTGATTTGTATGTGATCTGCGTCTAAGAGCGAGTGTACGTTGTGCCAGTTATGCGCCTACAAGCAGGCCAGCACATCCAATTTCTGTGATGCTTTTTGTCTACTCGGGTAGATTTCTTAGAACCCTACCTCAGTTGTCTTTTACAACATGCCTTGAAGGTCGCAGTGGTACTATTCTTTGCTCCCCTTGTGAGCCCAGGCAACACACAGCCGCATATTTGAATGAAATAGTAGGTCTCTTTCAGTCCTTATGGACAGTAGAGACATGTTGCTGGGTAGGTGTTTCGCAGGTGACTATAAAGTCTGAAATGGCAATGACAGTCTCAAGATGAGATTGTAACCTGAAGTAAAGCATATTTTCCTCTGCTTATTTGATCAGATTGTTCAAAATACAACAGTCCACTCCTAACCTTCTTCCTCCAGGTGTGTCTGTCTTTAGCGACTCCTTCCTGTGTTGCTGGGTAGGAACCCCGCAGGTGACTATAAAGTCGAACGGCAATGACAGTCTCTCAAAATGAGATTACAGCCTGAAGTAAAGCATATTTTCTTCTGCTTATTTGATCTGACTGTGCTTAAAATACAACAGTCCACCCCTAACCTTTCTCCAGGTGCATCTATTTTTGGTGACTTCTTCCTATGTGTTTATGTCAAGTGCCTTCAAATCTTGATGATATATATCTTTATATAACATTTGGGGGTCTTCCAGCCAGTCTCTTCCTAGAGATCAGCTCTACATAAAAGGAGAACTTTGCAAATTCAATTATCTTTTATGAGCGAGATGTGACCAAGCCCCCAAAGACATCTTTGCTTGAGGAGAGTGTACATAGTGGGAATGTCTACTTTTTCAAGTACTCGCGGTGGCAGTGCACAAACTCTGTAGCACCTGCGAAGGTCCCCAATGTAATTTAGATGGTAAAAATGTGTCCGAATTCAACCACTATTTACTAGGTTCACTCTCCGCCAGCCTTTGGCTGTCCCAAGCCAACCTGCAAGGCAGCAGGTTGCTATTTTCTTTAGGAAACGGCCCTTAACGACCTGTCCTCCGGGTTGTTAAGTGTCATCTGCCCAGGTTACCTATAGAACTTTACAATCTATACAAACAATTTCTTATAGAACTTTACAATCTATACAAACAATTTCTTATAGAACTTTACAATCTATACAAACAATTTCTTATAGTACATTACAATCTATACAAACAATTTCTAATAGCATATTACTCTCTCTCGTTCTTTTTCTGCCATTTTGATCCTTCATATTGTGATATACAAAAGCATTTGCCAAGAACGTATTTTTGCGTCACATCTTCAGTACCATTTGGAGCTCTGGTGCTTGTCCTTCGGTGATGTGTCTGATTTCAACCAGCATTTACTGTGCTCTCATCAGCCTTTGGCTGTCCCAACTGACCTGCAAGGCACCAGGTTGCTATTTTCTTTTAGGGTAGCGACCCTTAGACAACCTACCTTCCTGGGTTGTTGAGTGTCATCTGCCCAGGTTACCTGTCTTTTTTGACTACTTGGTTTGCCTACCGTCCAGTTTTGTGTAGGCAAACAAAGTAGTCCACAAAAAGATATAACCTGGACAGATGTCGTTCAACAACCGGGAGGCAGGTCGTCTAAGGGTCGCTACCTAAAAGAAAATAGCAGCCTGCTGCCTTGCATGTCGGTTGGGACAGTCAAAGCTGACGAGAAAACCTAGCAACACTGGTTGAAATCGGACACATCACCGAAGACAAACAGGTCAATGGTACTAGTTGTGACGTAAAAGACCGTTCTTGGCAACGCTGTTTATATATCACAATAAGAATGGTCAAAATGGCCACAAAGACGATCGTCGAAGAGAGATGGTAAAAATATTTTCTAGGAATTTGATTTTTTAATCTTTCTACTAAATTTTGCCAGGGCAGCGGCATTTCAGTATTGCTCTTCTCGATTTGTTCATCTGCCATGGAGTTCTTTTACGTGTTCTGATAGGAATAGGTAGTCTGGGTGGGGTCTCTGTGGCAAAGAAGTTAGGCTCTCATCTCAAAGATACTGGTTCGCTCCCCCGTGGAGCCATTCCAGGTGAGATTGAGTTCCTAAACAAATAAGCAACAAACAAATACTTACTTTTCAAATCTTACAGGTAGTTCTATAAGTATTGACCCATCATCCATCTTTCTTCTCTTCACGCCATTACAATCACCTCCTGTCCTGGCATTCATCTCTGTTTCCAAGACAAGACGTTGTTGAAGAATCTTTTCATATTCAGATTTCATGGCCCAGATGTTGCTGTAAAAATGGTTAAATGAATTCAAACTGCAGAGGTTAAGAGAGAAACTGTAAAGACATTTTTATTTTCAGTAAAACAAATGATGAGTCACAAAGTTAGAGACAAACAAGATTCAGACCTTTGTCAATGGATGTCTTCGGCCTATTCTCAGACTGAGATGGTATGATAGAGTTGCAAACACAGACCTGTGGATAAGAACAAGACAGGAATCCATGATGACCCAGGTTAAGAGGAGAAAATGGGCCAGCATACCCTATGGAAGACACAGTTGAGTGTCACTAGACAAGCACTTGAATGGAACCCACTAGGAAAAAGGAACATCCTAAACAGACCTGAACTCTCCTTGAGGAACTGAGGGATGTTGGACTGTTCTGGGAGGTCATAATGAAAACAGCAAGACAGTGAAAAGTGGCGAACAAATGTTGAGACACTATGCCCCACATGAAGCGGAGAGCAATTAGTAAGTAAACAAATGAACAAAACAAATGTTTTTTTTTTTAATGATACAATGGTAAAACTGTATCAAAAGTGAAACAGGTTGAAAACAAAGAAAGATTTACAAATTAGTGCTTCAGAAAATCATTTTATATGTATATATATCTGACAACTTGGACTCAATACACTACCATCCTATGCTTCTTGATACAGACTCCTCTGCTCTTCTTCGGTTGTTCCCATAGTTACCAGGTTGTTGTCCAGGTTGTTTCACAAGTGCAAGTATACCTTGCCCATACTGTACAAAAACATTTCAAGCCTGCATTGGGCTCACTAGTCATCTACGCATACACAGACAAACATAACGCAACTACATTTCCTTGGATGAAAATTTGTGTGGTCATCATCACCTGTGATGGACGAGCATCACCAGGTTGTTGCCCAGTGTTGTAGTTTTTAGTTTGTGTCTTGCGCTGCTCAGATGGCTTGGATTATTTTGCTTTTGAGAGGATTCTGCTATGGAATCTATCCATCTTTTCGTGGTCTTCCTCTCAATTTCTTTCCTAATGTTCTATTGTAGAAGACCCTGTATACTGTGGAGTTTGGTGAATTCTTATTAAGTGGCCGAACCACCTTATTCTTTGTTTCTCAATGTAATTCAAGCAAGGTTCTGTCCCAACTTTCTTTCTTATGGTCCCTTATAAATGTGCATATATTAAATGTATCTATTTATTATTATTGTTTTACATTTTCTTTTACTTTGCATTTCCAGTTTTTCACATTTATTTAGTTTTTCATCACATATTTTAATTTTAGGGAAGTCGGAAATTAATCATTACACTGTTTCTATGCCTGTTGTATAGGACCATCGTCTGTATTCCACTTGTATGTATCCTTTGTTTCATAATGACATTTTAGGCAAAATGTTGCCCATGTGTTGCTGAGGCTCTCAAGGGGAACAAAGAATAGTAACACTGCGACCTACAAGGCATGTCGTGAGAGTTGACTGAGGTAGGGGGTCTAGGAAAGCTACCCTAGTAAATAAAAAGCGACACAGAAATTGAATGTGCTGGCCTACTTGTAGGCGCATAACTGGCTCACATACAAATCACAAAGAGTGGTTAACTAGTGTTCGATATGGAGCATTCGAAGAAGAAGTCAGAGTAAAGCTTGCCTGAATGGTGAGGGACACTGGCAATAAGAAAAGCAAGTCTTCAATAAAAATAAATCAAGTTGCTATATTTGACGTCAAGATCGGCCGAGTGGTTACCGGGGCCAAATTTGGAGTGTAAAGAATAGAACCACTGTTACCTGCCACGTATGTCGTAAGAGGCGACTTAGGAGGTTTGGATGAAATCGGATGCACATGTCCTAAACATGTACCAGTCTATGCGTTTAGAGGCCTACCAAACCAATGTGCATGTCTGCACATTCTTGGCAAAGATCAAACATTTCATAAAGAGTGATTAAAATTGGTCGTAAAGAACGAACACAAAGAAGAAGGAGAGACTTCATAGCGAGCAAACGAAAAATAATAATTAAATTAACCGAACCAACAAGATATAAAAAACATACGCAAAATCTTGCAAGGTCTTAGCTGCCACACATCTATCAGCTTCCGGTGTCTCAACCATTCTATCATGCAACATCTGTAGTACACAGTATTTGGTATTCAAATCATTGTTGTCATATTGAAATGCCTATTGGAACAGATTATACAAGTATGGTAAGTTAGTTCCATGACTCAATCTGGATATAAAAGTTTGATTTGCATGCTTGTGATTATGAGATCAAAACGTTGTGTATGCTGTTTGAACTGCCATGATGCCGAATGGTTTCTGGGGCCCAAATTTGGGGTGTAAAGAATAGAACCACTATTACCTGCCATGCATGTCGTAAGAGGCGACTAAGGAGTCTGAAACGTGTAGAAGTCTATGCATTTACGAGCCTACCAAACCAATGTGCAACGTATACATATTCTTGGCAAAGATCAAACATATCACAAAGAGTGATTAAAATTGGTCGTAAAGAACGAACGCAAAGAAGAAGAAAAACTGTCATGAAATCTTCAAACAGAAACATGTCTTTAAGGAATGTTTACTTTCATCCCAGCCCACCTGAAAACTCTGTCTCTAACAAGTTCTCCCGCCTCCTCCAGTGTCATGTTCAAGGTTTCTTTGATGTCATGTTGCCACCTTTATCTTGGCTGTCCTCTGCCTCGTACTCGAGGAACCATGCCTTCCATTACCGTTCTCTCCAAACCACTGTGACGTTTAAAGTGGCCAAAATATTTAATCCCCTGGGACCTGATGTTATTTATGAGCCAATGCTCCTCGATATGCAGGTCTTGTAGGGTGTCTGTTTTTTCATTTGACTTGTGTCTTGAAATACATTGCAGTTATTGCTCCTTTAGTGAGTTTATCTTTCCTTCCTATCTTTCATTTGCTTGAAATATTGTTTATATATTAACACTTAGAATACGAAATGTCACCTGACAGACCATAAAGTTAGTTCCCATTTTACAACAAGCCACTTCACGGATCTTATGGTTCTAACCAGTTGTTAATATATCGTAGAGGACTTTAATGCTTTAAGTGTATTTTTAAAATTCAAATACAGCAAGTGGTTGTTTGTAATAGATCTTTCAATTGCTCACATTTAGGTGTATGCAGTTTGTCTCTGCTATTGAATGTAAGAAAGTTATAACAAATTTTGTAAGGACATCTTAGCCTTAAAATTTGTTCCTCAAAAACAGTGCGTAAAAGTCGTTTTAGTACGCGTATTGTAAGAGTTAAATGTTGTCTCCTGCATAAACTTTACTATCTTTTGTAGCTAACACAAAGGTCTGTTTAGTTTTCTTTCTGGTATTGTTTCAGCAGGCCAGTGAGTTTGTCTCAGTATATCATATTTCAGGCAGTCTTGAAGTATGTGCTTTGTAGTCTGTCCACATTGCTGAATTACCCATTGTAAATTTTGTATATATGTGGGCGTATGTGGCTTAGCGATAGCGAGCTCGACTCACAACTCAAGATTACCTGGTTCAAACTCCACATGGGCAGTTTGGAAGAAATTTGTCCCCATTGATTTTTACAAATGGTAAAAACAGACCTTACCGTTCAGAAAGCAATGGCAAACTACTGAATGATAAGTAGGGCCTAGAAAATCAACAACTAATTTACTGTGGTTTATGACAACATTCTTTAAAGGATATGTCACGATTTTCATACACGTGGCTGCAGAGTCGATTGTGTCCTGTTCTGAGGCACAAAATGAAAACTTGTTCTAATCTGCTTCTATTTTGGAAGTCTTAACCAGTGTTAGCATTGGTAAACGATTATCTTATAGTTCATTGTTGTTATGGATACAACAGCCTTGTGGATTTTTGCTTCATTGTACTTGTATTGTTGGAGAGTCTGTGGATTTCCTGCTTACTCAAGTTTTTTCTTCATGCAAATGGGAAAAACTGATGAACATTTTATAAAATGGGGATTATTTGGTAGAAATTAAACATAGAAAATATTCTTTAAAAAAAGGAGATAGGCATGACAGAGGCATGTTATGAGAATATTTGTTGTTTGTGTCTATTCTTAGTAACTGCTTCTTCGAATGCTCCATATCAACCACTTGTTAACCACTTTGTGTGATTTGTATGTGAACTGAGCCTAAGAACGATTGTATGTTGTACCAGTTATGCTTTTACAAGTAGGCCAGCACATCCAATTTCTGTGATACTTTTTATTTACCCGGTGTAGTGTCGGGGCCCGCAAGGGAAGCAAAGAATAGTACCACTGCAACCTAAAATGCATGTCGTAAGAGGCGACTGATGTACGCCCTAAGGATGCTACCCTAGTAAATAAAAAGTAGTGCAGAAATTTGATGTGCTGGCCTACTTGTAGACACATAACTGGCACAATGTACAATCGCTCTTAGGCTCAGTTCACATACAAATCACACAGAGTGGTTGACAAGTGGTTGATATGGAGCGTTCAAAGAAGATTTACTAGGGTAGCTTCCTAGGTCCTACATCAGTTGCCTCTTACGACATGCCTTGCAGGTCGCAGTGGTACTATTCTTTGCTTCCCCTTGCAGACACCGTCATCACACTGGCAGGTTCTTAGCAACTAGGTTAATTACTCTGTGATTTTGTTTATCATTGTAAACTGGCGGACAACAAACAAAAGGAAAACTCACATATCTAAGGTAACTTTTGAGGACTTCTAAAACAGGCAATGGTCCTTGTTTCCGGAACACAGAACAATTCCACATTGCTGCACGGGCTAACATCACTGAACTTGCTCCAGTAGCTTTCTTAAAGTTTTCAGCTCCTGTTAAACTTGTGATATTCTTTGAATTTCCACTGCAAAAGAACAAGACAAAATAAACAAATATTGTTAACAATTAGAAGTAAAACTGAGCATGAGCCAGCTCTTAGAGACATAATGATCAACAGTGGGGGCTGTGATCGTTTTGTTGGTGGGGCCAGACACACATTTTCGGGATCATGGTTTTTGGGTTAGGTTATATCTTAATTCATTAAATAATAAATACATGTTACACATTATTTTTGGTGGGGCCTGGCCCCTCTGGCCCTTAATGACGAGCCACCACTAATGATCAATAAGATCTGGACACAATGCTACTGTATAACTCAGCTGATGTGTTACCATAAAGAGGAGTTTTGTGTTTTAATAACTTTATCAGTAACCAACCGCACACAAAGTAATATTTGCTTTATTTAAATACATATATGTTACCTAAACAAAGTAATTTCTTGTCTAGACATAGAAATGCTGAAACAAAAGAAATGCTTGTCAGAACATAGAAATGTTGAACCAACAAAGAAATGCTTGTCAAAACATAGAAATGCTGAACCAAACAAAGAAGGTTTGCTTTCAACATAGAAATTAATCCAACAAAGAAATGCTTGTAAAACAAATAATGCTGAATCAAACATAGAAATGTAATCCAACAAGAAAATGTGTCCAAACATAGAAATGTAAATACAAAGAAATGCTTGTCAAAAAGAAATACTGCAGACCCAAACTAAAGAAGCAATGCTTGTAAACATAGAAGATGCTTTAATCCTTCAACTAAAGATCCATGATTCAAAACATAGCAAGTTTGCATGTACCAAACATAGAAATGCTCAACTAAAACAAAAATGCATTCAAAACATAGGACAATGTTGGACTTAAACATGGAAATTGTTGGATGAACAAAAGAAATATGCTTGCAATACAAGCATAAAAAGCTTGGAAATCAAACGAAGAGATGGTGTCAAAAGGCTTATAGAAATGCTGAAATCAAAAATAGAAAGACTGATGTAAACAGTCAGAAATCTAACAAACAAAGATAAATGGTCTTGACACACAGAAATGTTGAATCCAACGAAAAGAAATGAGTAAAACAAGAAATGTTGAACCAACAAAGAAATGTGATCAAGACACAGAAAAATGCTAACCTAAACAAACAAAGATCTTGTCAAAACCATAAAAAATGGGGAAGAACTCAATACAAGAATGCTCTGTCAAGAACTGTTAATTCTAGATCCGGACAAGTAACTCTTAGTCAAAACATAGAAATGCTTACCAAACAAAATTTTCTTGCCAGCATAGAAATGACGTGATCAATAAAGAATGTTTCAACATAGAAATGCTAGACCAACAAAATGTTGTCAAAACATAGAAATCTGAACCAAACAAAGAAATGCTGTCAAAGATAAATCTAACCAAACAAAAAATGCTTGTCTAGACACAGAAATGCTGAACCAAACAAAGAAATGCTTGTCTAGACACAGAAATGCTGAAACAAAGAAATGCTTGTCAGGAGAATGTCATTCTTCAGTGACACATTACCTTCTGGCCACTATCTTCTCTAGTAATTTGCCATATACATTTTGCAAGGTGAGTATTCGGTAGCTGCTGAGCAGTTTAGGATCCTTCCCATGTTTGTGGAGCGGTCGTAAATAACTATGAAGCCAATCTTCGGGTACCACAGCATTCTGCACACTTTTATTAAAATCCACCACAACTGCATTAATAACAGTCTCGCCCAGCTGTTTGATGTGATGATATTGGACACCATCAGGCCCTGGAGCGGTGCTGTGGCTTGCCTTGAGTGCATTAACAACATCCTCCTTTGTTATTAAGTCAATGTAAGGTTCTCCAGAGCTAGTAATATCACGAAGAGCACTTATGATATTATGGCGGTCAGTTTTATCACCTTTTTCTGTCTGTTCCACGAAACGATGAAGGAACCCCTGCCCTTTTCTGCATCTGTTGTCAAGACGGATCCTGACGAGTCACGTAAAGGGTAGCTACCGGCCAATGAAAGGGACATGGTACAATGCTGGCACGTTTGCATATGATGTTTATGAAGGCTTCAAATCCAAGCAAGAGACTGTTGCTGTGGCATCGACTTGGAGGATGCTTATAACAAGGTGAATTATTCAATAATGGTGCGCTCTTTGATTAAATGTAAAGTTAATCCTTGGCTGGTAAACTGGATAGCTGCTTCTTTAATGGAGAGAACAGTTGCACTCCGTTTAGGAACATGGACATCGGATCCTGCTCGTATATGCCCGGGATTACCCAGGGTTCTCCTCTATCACCCGTGTTGTTTAATATTTACACAGCAAATGTAGCTAAAATTCAGCCAACCGGATTGGGTCGGACATTGACATTTGCAGATGATATCTTAATATATAGGACTGGGTCAGATAGACGAGAGATGGTTGACGACATTCAGAAAACATTGCATACCATCTCGGGTTGGTGTAGAGAGTCTCGCTCTCAGGTCAATCCTGAAAAAGCGTGTATGTTGTGGTGCTCGTTGAATAATCACATCGTCAAGGCTGACCTACCCTGTGTAATCTTTGATGAACATACCATCGAGCGCAGAGACAGGCTTCGCTATCTTGGAATAACCTTTGATCGTAGTCTATCTTTCAAACACCATATTGAACAGACGATACAACGGTGCAAGCGTGGTCTTGCGGCTCTCAAAGTTATGGTGGCCGAACACCTTGAGCAGAGACTACTTGCTCTTTTGTTCGATCGACTGGTAATGTCAGTGGTAGATTACGGACTCGAATTCTTACGATATCAAGATCACAATGTGAACGACTTGAACGGGTTCAGAATGAAGGTATGCGTATAGTTCTGGGCTGCACTAGAGATACCCCATTGTGAAGATGAGATATATGCTTGGCCTTCTGTCACTACGTCCCGTCATGCAATCGCCCAAACCAAGGCATATGCGGGTTACTTCGGATAAGAGACATCCACTTCACAGGAACACTAATGATGTTAAGGGCACGAGAATCAGCGTGGCATGTCGTGGATGGCCCAGGCTGAGAGAACGATTGGCCAGGTGACTACGGTTGCGACTCTACCAAAAGGGGAAGAATGGATCCCAACAGATGGAAGCATGATGAACTATCTCAACGTTATCATTACTCTTGGAAGAGAATGTAGAGATTGGGGCAACATGAAGGCTGATCTCGCAGTTAAGCAGCTGATAGAAGATAATGCAAGGGATGATGATGTTGTTGTATATACCGATGGGTCGGTTCAACGTGGTGAGAATCCGGCTGGGGTTTCTTGGCTAATGCGCATGGTAGGGTTGTTGCAGAGCGAAGTGGGGCATACAGGACAACTACTTCTAGTATGAGGATGGAGGTTGAGGCCGTTACTGCTGCCCTCCATTGGATTTCTGGGACTTCATTTACTGGGGCAGTTGTTGTATCTGACTCTCAGTCGATGCTTCACAAGATCCAGAAGGGCAGGTTTCGGTATGAGTGGATGTCGTCTATAGAAGTTTCTAACCTCCAGCGGCTTACGTGATATACTGTCCTGGGCATGCGGTGTTACGGTAATGAGAGGCGGACAGGCTTGCATCAACAGCATCGATTGTTGGGGAGTTGAAGATGGATAAGGGGGATATTCTCGGTCTCTTCGAGACTCTCTGTTGGATGAGGACACTAAAATCGATGTTGAATCGATCAGCGATTTAAGCAGTTTGGAATTACCCTTTGTTCAAGTCGAACTGGATGCATGAGAGGCAGATTGAGAGGTGTGTTTAATCAGCGAGCCACAGGAACCATCAGTATGCATACTCTTCGATATCTGTTGGGGAGACTGAGCACCTATGGGTTTGCCCGGAGTGCAATGACGTCAGTTTAGTAACCAATAACCAATAACCAATAACCAATGCTTGTCAAAAGATAGAAATGCTGAACCAAACAAAGAAATGCTTGTCAAAACATAGAAATGCTGAACCAAACAAAGAAATGCTTGTCAAAACATAGAAATGTTGAATCCAACAAAGAAATGCTTGTCAAAACATAGAAATGCTGAACCAAACAAAGAAATGCTTGTCAAAACATAGAAATGCTGAACCAAACAAAGAAATGCTTGTCAAAACATAGAAATGCTGAACCAAACAAAGAAATGCTTGTCAAAACATAGAAATGCTGAATCCAACAAAGAAATGCTTGTCAAAACTCAGAAATGCTGAACCAAACAAAGTAAGGTTTGTTTCAACATAGAAATAATCAACCAAACAAAGAAATGCTTGTATAAACAAAATAATGCTTGTATAAATATAGAAATGTTAAATTAAACAGAAAATTACAGGACCAAACAAAGTAAAGATAAAATGCACTAAAAGAAATCGTTTGCTAGCTGAAAAAGAATACTAACTTTGCAATGACAGGGATACTAACAGCATCAGCAACTGCTTTGATATAATCAGTGCGATTAGGGTCTCTTGATCTTTCATCCTTTGTTCTTCCATGCACCGCTAGTGCAGAGACCCCAGTAGATTCAATCAGTTTAGCAAGTTTGACAGTGTCCTCAAGCTGTGATAAGAAGAGTAGTACATTTCAATGTATGGAAAGCACAATGACATCTCTAAAGAGCCTATAGGCGCACAGTGATGGATGTGGACAAGTTGGACATATTTCAGTGGATTAATGGGTCAGTTGGGTGATGAAAAATTTTACTTCAGTTTATTAAGGTATAGTGTCCTCTGCCAATACAAGCGTGCCAATAACAGCAGCTATTGAGCGGAAAATCATAACGACAGAGATGAGGTGTCTTAGAAGAGCTGCAGGTGTGACAATAAAAGACAAAATTAGAAATGAAGAAATCAGAAAAAGACTGGATGTGAAACCAGTCATGCAATTCATAAAAGAACAACAGATTAAATGGTTTGGACACTTGACAAGAATGCCCTGGTATCATCTACCACAGAAAAAGTATAATGAGTACAAAGCAAGAGGAAGACCACACTAAAGATAGAGTGATGGCATCAAGAACAGCTTTACGAACATGAATATCAGCTTACAAAGTGCCTTAAAACCAGCACACACAAGATCACTACGTTTCACCCCCAACACTTCTATAAAGAAGTAAATGGTGGAAGAGAAGAAGAAGTCTTCTGCCATACAAGCGCAAGTCCTCTGTCTTAAGAGGTACTTTTTGTTCACATTCTCAAGATCCGGGGTCAGGTAACCTTTAGTAAAAACACTTGACGTAAGCTTACCAAAAAATTTGTTTGCCCATGCCTCGGACCCCCTGGAATTTCTATGACAAGTGATAATTAGTGAAGATTTTCTTCGATATCGATTCCCCACCACTATGTGGTGATGATAACAAGCAGACCACAACATTGTGAACAAAATATGATAAAACATCACACAACTTACAAATTTACAGTCATGACTTCAGTAAAATAAACTAACTTAACAAAAATTTATGTCTATGAACTCAGGTGTTTGGTTCCCCCAACATATTAGCAGACAATTTACTGTCACTAATCTAATCAGACAAGGAGATTGAGCGAGTTGCCCAGGATAGAGCGGTATGGAGAAATTACTTGCAGGCCCTATGTAACGATATACGAGTACGAGAGGAATTATTATTAATCTTTTTTTTTCTTTCGTCCGCTTTCAACTCAGACGAAGTTTCATCTCTGAAACTGATTTTTGCGTGAAAATCCGTTTTCCAATTTCTTACAATGGCAGCAGCGTGCACATTGTAAATTACTTTACACCGGCAGCCGTGTACTCAATGTACTCGTAATTAGTATTCCCTCGCCATACAGGCAGATTTTTCTTCGACTTCAGAGGTACTCACGTTATCGTCCTGAGTAAGACCAGGGACTCGAACAAATGCCGGACAGTAGGTTCGAACCCGAGCTATGAGGCGTCTCACAGCTAGCAGGCCGAGCTACTATCAATTACTCTAGGCAGTCCCCCCATTATTAATCTAATCAGACAGCCAAAAGCATGGATTACTAAATTTATAATAAAATGCTGAAAATATAGTTATAGTGCTTAATATGGCACCTAGGATGGATTTTTATGTGAAGGTTTGCTTTTCTTATCAGAAATATTAACCAGAACAGGATACAATTGGCTCAGCAGCCATGTGTACAAATACCAGAGCACATACTTCAAGATGGCCCGATATGATATACTGAGGCAAACTCACTGGCATAGTAAATTAACACTGGAAAGACAACTGCACAGACCTCTGTGTGAGCTACAAAAGATAGTGACATCTATACAAGAGTCAACATCGAATATATAGACAATATTTCAAGCGAGAAAAAGGAAGGAAAAATAGTAACAAGATAATTAGAAATATTCTTAGTAGAAAGTCACATAGTAGATTGATTGTCTTTCCGTGATATGATGGTGTCTTGCTTGTTAAGTGTAGGGGTGGGAGCTTTAATTAATTTGCATTCCAGGGCCAGATGAGTCGCCTTTGTTGTGTTATATCAGTGTTTATTTAGTGTGGTCTTGATATTGTCTGTCCATCTTTTCTTGGTCTTCCCTTGGTTCTAGTACCTGATCTCTTTTTATTGTATGCTGTTATTGGTGGTTGGTTGTATTCCATTCTCATTAAATGTCCAAACCACTGCATTTGTTGTCTTTCAATAACAAAGTGCATGAAGTTATGCCCACTTCTGATGTCCCCATTTCGTAGTCTATCGTTCTTGGTGACCCCCACTAAATTTCTCAAACATTTTATTTCACTTGTGGTGAATTTTTCTGTAAGATAAATATGCAAAAAATTAGCAAAGAATAGTACAAGAAGATGACAAAATAATTGAAACATCAATAATCTGAGACCAAGCAGATACAAACTGTTGCCATGTACAAACCAAATTTAAAGGCTGAATAATGAAAGCAAAAATAAAATTTATTGCATACTAGAAAAGTGCTGTTGACATATTGTAACCTACCTTAGGTAAAACTCTGATTTTGCATGTCACGGACGTGAAGTTCATTCACTAAAGTTGATAAAATCTGACCGTGAAAATAAAAATTACATTTATTACGAGAAATCAAATGTAGTCTTCTTTAACCAAATGACATAGTAAAAAAAGTAAAGGAACACTTGATATACCAGGTGGTATGTTGGGCCCATATTTTTCATTGACCGTTGGCACACAATGGGTGATGTGGTCAACATCACAGGGATTCTCCATATGGCTCCACCTCTATCGGCAGAAATGACACGCCAGCTGCCGAGAGTGTTGCACAAAGCACAAACTCCGTTGCTCCAGTAACAATCCTAGGGATCTCATGAAAAAAATGTCTACGTGTCTTGGTCTGGATTCAAACCAACACCCTTCAGAACAATAGGCAAATGTCTTAACCACTTTGCCATAGATAACCTCCTCATCTATACCAAGTTAAAATTATAATATCTCAGTCTGCTGGGATGTGTGTCTAGTCTAGTCTGAATATTACAACTTACGCAGTTAATTTGATTGAACTTGCTGGCTTACCTGTTTCACTTTTTCAGGTTGAGTCAGAAGAGCAGCACCCATGCCACCCTGTTAAGAAATAGAAGAACAATATTAGTAAAAATGATACAAATTCTATATATATTTATGTTGATTAATAGAACTATCATCTCTATCTTCAGAGTGTATGTTTTCTCTTAGAATGTTGATGATGTCGTTTTTGTTCATAAAAGACTCATTCTTGATCGCAGCATTGCTTACCCATTGTCCTTCACCCCAGAATGACCTGGGACAAAGATCATATACAAGAAATTATACCAACGACCACCGGTGTGCAAACCAAGCACATCACCAAGTAGCTATACTTCCATAGAAAGAGATGAAGTCGATTTAATGAAAAGTGTACCCTACCTTTATAGAGAATTCCTTAGGGCATCCCATATTGATATCCACCCCTGCTACATAATTTTGCCTGAAACGTAAAATGGAAGAGATAAATAAAGAGCTAAAGTATATATTTTTTCAAATTTAGAAGCCACAAAATTAAAAAAATCTTTAATGGGAAAAAAACAATCAATGAACACTTGTTCCAGATGGGGTCAGCATTTGGATAGAGCTGACATTCTGAACACCCTTATAGAATGTGACCGCAAAGAGGATTTTCATTTAAAAAATATACGTCAACTGCTAGATTGCAAGAGTTTAGATTGAAGAGGCCAGAGAAAAACACCACTACAGGTATGTTAGTAGGCTCATCAATCAACATCCTCTACTACTGCCTTGTAGTTTGATTGGGGACAATCAAAGGCTAGCGGAGTAAACCGCACACAAATCTGGACGGCAGGCAAACCAAGTAATCCAAATAAAGACTAGTTACCTGGGTAGATGACGCTCAACAACCCGGGAGGGTAGGTTGTCTAAGGGTCACTACCCTGAAAGAAAATAGCAACCTGCTGCCTTGCAGGTCGGCTGGGGACAGTCAAAGGCTAACGGAGAGCGAACCCAGTAAAGGCTGGCTGAAACCGGACACATCACCGAAGGATAAGCACTAGAGCTCCAAATGGCGCTGAATGATGTGACGTAAAAATATGTTCTTGGTAAAGGCTGTTTATATATCACAATAAGAATGATAAAAATTGCAGAAAAAGAACAATTGAGAGAGAATCAACATCCAACTGGTATTATTAGTAGCTGGATGCTGTTGGAGATATTGCAAAGGAGATCGAAGCGCCTATGAACATGTCCGGAGTGTAATGAAGCAACCAAACTGAAACAATCAAAACAGCTGAAGGTTAAAAAAAACAAGTAGAGATGGGTAGAAATTACTCTTAGCAAAAACGTCCGAGTGGTTACCGGGGCCCAAATTTGGGGTGTAAAAATAGAACCACTGTTACCTGCCACGCATGTCGTAAGAGGCGACTAAGGAGGTTTGGCTGAAATCGGATGCATGTGTCCTAAACGTGTAGAAGTTCTATGCGTTTAGGGGCCTACCAAACCAATGTGCAACGTATACACGTTCTTGGCAAAGATCAAACATATCACAAGAGTGATTAAAATTGGTCGTAAAGACGAACGCAAAGAAGAAGAAGACTCTTAGCAAAGAAGTTAAAAAAATATATAATGTAACCGGACACGTTCTTGGAGCTTCTAATGGAGATGATCGAGGATGTTGAATAATTAACAGCAGAGCATCAGGTCAGATTAGAAAAACGAAAGTACTAAAAGTAGAGCTAGTCAGCTCAAAATAAATTGATTATTTATAAACGAATAAACAACATCGTTTAGAAAATTAATCAACTAATTTTAACAATCAATTAATAAGACATGAGAAAAATAAACTCACAATTTCTTTGCTGCTGCTAAGGCTCTCTTGGCATCACATGTTCCCTTTTGAATTAAGAGAGAATACCGAAGGAATAAAAAATGTCATTCAAAAGAAAAGGATGATTAAATCAATCAGAAAGTCACAAAAACCAACACAAGACTACTACTATAATTTGAGCAGATTAGAACAAGTTGTAATTCTGCATCTTAGAACAGGACACAATCGACTCCGCAGCCACATGTATACAAAATTCTAGATTCGCAATATTCAGCCATGTGTACAGGCACACCAGACTGCAGAGCACATACTTCAAGACTGCCCGAATATGATATACTGAGGCAAACTCACTGGTCTAACAAAACAACACTCGACATAAAACTACACGGACATCTGTGTGAGCTACAAAAGACAGTGAAGTTTATACAAGAGACAACATTAAAAATAGACAATATTACAAGCAAACGAAAGGAAGGAAGGACAGACAAAACTAAATCAAATTTCGTGATATATTTCTCACACTGTATCAGACATAAGAACTTACAAGCTGCAATATTAGTTTATCTTTCTCTGCTGGACAAGTTCGTAAAACAACAGTGCCATCTGATAAGGTGAAGTCTGTTGTATGAAGTAGTTCTGTCAAACAAAAAAATTACACAGCTGTTACTACAACAACCATATAAATCCCACATCATAAATGATTAACACATATAGGCATCATCATTATCATCAAATAACTTGTCCTCAGCAGAACTTTGCCACCATAAATGTTCTTCGAATTTTCTCTCTGTTAGGTTATATGTCCCGTCTCTACAGCAACCATGCTCAATTGTGTTCATCTGTCTACCACACATGTAGCCAGACTACATTAAATATTGTTCATCTGTCTACCACACATAAAGCCAGACTACATTAAATATTGTTCATCTTTCTACCACATATAAAGCCAGGCTACATTAAATATTGTTCATCTTTCTACCACACATGTAGCCAGACTACATTAAATATTGTTCATCTTTCTACCACACATAAAGCCAGGCTACATTAAATGTTGTTCATCTTTCTACCACACATGTAGCCAGGTTACATTAAATATTGTTCATCTTTCTACCACACATGTAGCCAGGTTACATTAAATATTGTTCATCTTTCTACCACATAAAGCAAGGTTACATTAAATGTTGTTCATCTGTCTACCACACATGTAGCCAGGTTACATTAAATGTTCATCTTTCTACCACACATAAAGCCAGGCTACATTAAATGTTGTTCATCTTTCTACCACACATGTAGCCAGGTTACATTAAATATTGTTCATCTTTCTACCACACATGTAGCCAGGTTACATTAAATATTGTTCATCTTTCTACCACATAAAGCAAGGTTACATTAAATGTTGTTCATCTGTCTACCACACATGTAGCCAGGTTACATTAAATGTTCATCTTTCTACCACATATAAAGCAAGGTTACATTAAATGTTGTTCATCTGTCTACCACACATGTAGCCAGGTTACATTAAATGTTGTTCATCTTTCTACCACACATAAAGCCAGGCTACATTAAATATTGTTCATCTGTCTACCACACATGTAGCCAGGCTACATTAAATATTGTTCATCTTTCTACCACATAAAGCCAGGCTACATTAAATAATGTTCATCTTTCTACCACACATAAAGCCAGGCTACATTAAATATTGTTCATCTTTCTACCACACATGTAGCCAGGCTACATTAAATATTGTTCATCTTTCTACCACATAAAGCCAGGCTACATTAAATAATGTTCATCTTTCTACCACACATAAAGCCAGGCTACATTAAATGTTGTTCATCTGTCTACCACATATAAAGCCAAGCTACATTAAATATTGTTCATCTTTCTACCACACATAAAGCCAGGCTACATTAAATGTTGTTCATCTTTCTACCACACATAAAGCCAGGCTACATTAAATATTGTTCATCTTTCTACCACACATGTAGCCAGGCTACATTAAATGTTGTTCATCTTTCTACCACACATATAGCCAGGCTACATTAAATGTTGTTCATCTTTCTACCACATATAAAGCCAGGCTACATTAAATGTTCATCTTTCTATCACACATAAAGCCAGGCTACATTAAATATTGTTCATCTTTCTATCACACATATAGCCAGGCTACATTAAATGTTGTTCATCTTTCTATCACACATGTAGCCAGGCTACATTAAATATTGTTCATCTTTCTATCACACATGTAGCGCCACATTAAATATTGTTCATCTTTCTATCACACATGTAGCCAGGCTACATTAAATATTGTTCATCTTTCTATCACACATAAAGCCAGACTACACTAAATTTTATTCATCTTCTACAACACATGTAGCCTGCACACACTCAGTTTTGTTCATCTTCCTACCACACATGTAGACTACACTAAATTTTGTTCACTGGATAACAAAAGTGAACAAATGTCAAAGTTCATATACTTACTATTCTCCTTTATCTCACACATTAAGATCTTTCTGTCAATCTGTTCCTGAAGAAGAAGAAACGAAAACAATTATAGTACATTTACTATCTAGCAGACATATTACAGCAATGATAACTGTATAATATGCAATCAATATTAGTATTCTTTTGTTTGGTTCTTCTTCTTCTTCTTCAGCGATCTCTGGTCATGCGCTAATTTACTGTGGACCACAACTGGGCAGACAGCTTCAGGTCTGTCAGGTTTCCCCAAAGCTTAGTTTTCAGGTCGACTGGGTGTGGCCACATGTTGCTTCTCAGCTCACACAGAAGAGGACAGTCTTGCAGGATATGCTCTGGTGTCTGTTCTGCCTGCTGACACTGGCAGAGAGCTGTTTGACTTATTCCTAGTCTGTATAAGTGTTTGTTGAGTCTGCAGTGTCCGTGCGTAGTCGAAATATAATGACCTGGTCTGTTCTGCTTAGGTCTTTGAGGAGTCTTTCTCATAATCATATCCAGTGTTTGTCTTCCAGTCTACTGCAGATTTTCTCTGTATGAGGGTTTTGACTTCTTGAAAAGACAAGGGTTGGTAAATTTGCTCTTTGGCACTGCCCTCCTTAGCTAAGACATCAGCACTCTCATTGCCTGCAATGCCACAGTGAGATGGAATCCACTGCAAGTGAATTTCTGCCTTTTCTGAAAGCTGAGCAAGTTCTCTTTGTAGTTTTTTTGTTTGGTTCAACCTCCACGAATTCAGGTGTAGTCATGAGACCCAATATGGCACCTCTGACCGATTTCTGTGTGAAGGCTTGCTTTTCTTATTATCAGTGTCATTATCATTCGAGCGAGCCTTACTCTGACTTCAGATGTACTTGTAACTTAGATCACCAAGTAAAGGATCAGGGTTTTCAATAGTCCAACTAAATATGGGGAGCAAACCAAGAATTTTTGAACCAAGCTCACCTCGAACTCCAGAGCCTGTATTTTCCAGTGGTTCTGTTAAACAATTGATTGATTGATTGGACCATCATCATTGAACTTCGATAACTAACCATGTGTGCCCCGATCTATTTCTTACACAGGAAGATCTCAGCTGCAGTGCACGAACTCTGTAGCATCAGCGAGGTCCCGTCGTAATTTGTGAAGATATTTTTGTAGGAATTTTATTTTTAATCTTTTCTAATGAGTTTTGCCTGGGCAGCGGCTTTCCAGCCTCTTGATTTTGAACTTTCGAGGGTTCTTTTACGTGCTCAAATTGAACACAGGGCCTACGTTTTATCGTCCGTCTCAGATAGGGCTAGGAACTCGATCTCACCTACACTGAGGTCTGGGATCTCTGGAAAAATATCCAGATGGCTCCACAAGGAGCGAACCTGGTACCTTTGACATGAGAGACGAGCACCTAACCTCTATGCCACAGAGATCCCTGTTACACAGTTGAGACTGGGCCAACCTGATAGCAGATAGGGTCTGAAAAAATGTCCCACTGTGGAATTGAACCCGGACAATGTGTTCACAAAGCAAGTGTACAATCCACTACCCTTTTGCAGCCTCTCAGTTTACAGTGAGGCTGTGAAATATAACCCTTTCAGCCAGACACATCAGCTTCCAGCTAAGAATATTTGTTACTGGATTTGTATATCCTCTTCAATTCCTACTTGCCTATCAAGACTGCAGAGTGACACAACCTGTTATTAGGTCACCATTTGCATTCTGTTACCATTCTGTTATCTCCGAGGTCCACAGTTTGTGCTGATGATCTTTTACTTTGTATCCACTGTATCAGAGTAACATTACTCACTCATTGAGGTTTGTTCGAAATCTACTTGTGGCTGAACCATTAAAATTATTGTTTCTTGATGAAGTTCGGTACTGACGTTGTATCCCTTTTTTCTTGATATATTAATTTCAAAACCAGTCTCTTCTCGATACTCTCAGCGTTCTGCATAGATTTTTCATCTAAAATTTCTGTAACTGTATTCTTCTTCTTCACCCTTTGCCCTAGGAAACATAGGTCAGCAACCAAGCCCGCCTATCCAAGGCCATCCTTTCCAGATCTCTCCACTCTCTCCCCATTTTCTTGCATTCCATCTCCAACTACCATCTGGAGGGGTTCCTTGGTATTCCTCTACCTCTAACCCGCTGTTAGTTTTCTCAATGTATGTCCTATCCATCGCCACCTTCTGCTCCTTATCTCTTGTTCCACCTGTCGTTGTCCTGTTCTATCCCAGAGTTCCCTGTTTGTAGTCTTGTCATACTATCGCAGATGGAGTATCCTGCACAGCATCTATTGATGAATGTCTGCAACTTTTGGCATTCCCTTAGTTGTTCTCCATGTCTCCACTCCAATAGATGACAGCCTTGACATTTGAGTTAAATATCATTATCTTAGTTTTATTCCTGATCACTCTTGAACCTCATATGTTCTTCAGAATGGCATAGGCTGTGTAACTGTATTATTGATATATATATAATCTGTAAAACTGCAGCCAAACTATGTACCAAAAGCAAAATATTAAAACATAAAGTAAGGTATGTTTTAAAGAGCACAAAAGCAAACTAAAGTGAAGTTTAAACCAAAAGACCTTTATCAAGCAAAGGATACAAGACAACAAGTAATACAAATAAAAGTAACAAACAAATTGAAGAAACCCACTATATTAAGAACAGCAAACAATTTTCCCTGAGAAAATGAATATTTAATTTACTTGAAATAATGTGGTATAATACCTCACAATAAACTAGATCTGCCCCATAGTCTAAGGCCAGCAGTCTCATGGGTAGAGTGCACACTCTCACCATTGGTGCTAGAACAGTTTTGTTCTGGTACATATCTTCCTGTCTCATCTTGTATACACTAAGACCAATCCCTGAAAGTAACGAGTATGAATAATCAGGGTTAAGTGCTTTCTCAAACATTAACCTTTTAATTCCGTACATTTTTTAAACCTCCGGACGCACTAATATTACAATGTATATTAAAATAGTCAGTAAACTACTGGCTTTGTGTCATACTTATAAAAATACAGAGAGCCAGTATATCGGATCACAAGAATAAATGGGTTAACTCATAGAATACAAAAAGCCACCTGACAAATGGTTAGGCGTATCAATTTTCTGACAAGCCAACTCACGTGACAAAATATTTTATTTACGACAAATTATTCACAAGATTCATATGATGCTATATGTCAGGGCCGTGTCGTGCTATGATACAAAAGGCGGTTGCATCAGGCAACAAATGAAGTTTATTTTAAAGAAAAAACATTTAAAGGGGCGGAATTTTGAAGACTTGCATCATACTGAGAAAATATACCGAACAGCTCTGCTATCTGTGTACAATATTTTGTAGAGTACATGATGTGAATTCAACTCTGCACATTCTGATATATGAAATGATGATCTGCTATTAATTGTAATTGTTGTTTATACGATGAATCTGTGCACTTCATAAGAAGACAGGCTGTGGTTTCTTGGCTGAAGCACATGGAGGGGTCATTGCAGAGCAAAGCATACAGGACAACTACTTCCAGTATGAAGATCGTACTGCCATCCTCGGGACTCCGTTCACTGGGCAATTAGGTACAAACAGTAGAAAATTGAGTAATTATTCAATTTATTGAGAAGAACAGAATGAGAAACAGAAATGACATTTAGGGACTCACTCATAGTAACTTAATAATGATCACATGCAGATTGAGATAAGACAAAAGAGTTTGTGGTTGATTCAATGACTGGTGAAATACACCTTCAATCATTTAATCTCCATTGACCTGACATTTCTTCAACTTTATCTTACTTAGGCATTATTCTTATCAGGTGCACTTGGGAGAGAAGAAAACAATTATAAATGATAAAACTGACAGGTTTTGCCCTGGGATAATAAAGTATAAAGTTGTAGATGTAGCAATAGTGTGAGTTGGTCTCAATGAAACAATTTGAATTATTATTGTCATAATGAGTGAATAATTATATTATGAAATTGAATAGAGATATATGATAAAGAATTTTAATGATTAATAATTCAAATTCTCAGCTCTATTTTTTATTTGTTGAATTGAAAATGTGAAAATATTACACAAAAAGATTTGAGAAATGAAACCATTTATTAATAATTAACACGAATCCAGCTAAAGTAGTAAGTCTAATAATAGTAGTTATCATATTATATTTATAATTTAATATTAATATACAAAACTAAAAGTTAGTTTTTGCTGGCTTAACTCTCTCCCCGAGTCCTGTAACTGTAACCACTAACTGAACAGGAACTTTTTAAACTTTAGACTTAGAGGGAAGTTAGCGACCTTGATGACAATTTATACTATATAAATTAATTCCCTTCTTGAGAACTATGATGATTTTCCAGTCCTGTTTCAATAAAGTTAATATTGACCTTACTATTTTGAACATTTAAAAGGTACAAATGCAAACCATAGAATCCTAGAATAGAAAGTAGCTTCTGCTAAGTGAAAGAGTTTAAATTTGTAATGTGAGTTGTCCTGTAGTTCCGCTTCCTGGAAGGGAGAAAACTGTTTATAAATTAAATAAGAAGATAGAGAGCAGACAGCTATGGGCGACTTTGAAATAGATGCAGTTTTATATTATATGATTTCTAAAGGAGGTCGCGTACGAAATCATGAACTCGTTACTCATTTCAAAAACTTTCTAAATCATTCTGTTAATAAAGGTTAGTAGAGTATATTGTTAGAGTCAAAGGAAATGATGTCTAGGTTTTATTGCTCAGATGTTGAATGAAAATTCAAATTTGAAATGTTTTTAGTTTTTGTTTACATTTGGCTCAGTGTGCCCGATCACAACAATTACAATAACATACTAAAATATTGTAGTACTCATATTCTATTTAGAGTGGAGTTACGATATTTATTTGTCTGCTTACCGAATATATCTAATTAAAGGGTCTAGCATAAAGAGAAAATTTTAAATGAAGGGCCCGCCTTGTTTTCTCTTCAATTGTAATTGTTGTTAGTCATGTTTTCTCCTAACTTACTAAGTTAAAGTAGGTCGTCAGGTCTATTTTTGTTAAATATCGCCAAGTATTAGTGCTCTAGTAATTGACATTATATTAATGAAGTAGCAGCAGCGTAACGATATGTTTGTCCTGTATATACACAATAGTCATCTAACTTTGATAAAATATTCAAATGAATATTATATATAATAAATATGGGGTCTACTACACAATTCAGTACTTGGTTATTTGCAACTCTTTGTTTGTTTTTTAACTTTTATTAGAGACAGACATAGCAAACACTTGACAGAGTTGTCATATATGTATACTAGATAGCCCCAGTAGGGCTTAACTGCAACAATTTGTTTGGACCATATCCATTCTTTTCAGAGTATCACCCAATGTCTTTCATTGTTCCAATTTCAGTAAATTTGATCTCTGCCTAGTTGTCTTTGGCTGGCCCCTTGATATTGTGACTTACAGGTCTACAAGTTATGTTCTGCGTCTAGCTCTATATCCAGCTGAGTTGGGGTTGGCTTGTCTTTCTTAGGGAGGCGGAAAGAGAAATTTAGTAGGCACCTGACTGGTACAACAAACTCACGCTCAGAATCATATATTCTTCTCATACCATTATACGTTACATAGGACCTGCAAGTAATTTCTCCATACTGCTCTGTCTGGGCAACTCGTTCAATCTTTTCCATGAAATTGAATTCAATATTTTTTGCCTCTCTCAGCAAAGTTCATTTCAGAGTTTCCTATGCCGTCCCTCTCTTTCTTGAACCCTTTGCCTCTCGCTTCAATGCCTGCTTTGGTATCACATACTGACCACAGAGTGTAGTTTAACAAGGAATTTGTGTAGAGCAAATGAATAAGTTAGCGTGCATAGTTAGTCAAGTTTGTATGAAGAGAAGTCAATGCAATGTATGACAGCAATTAATTAAGGTTCCCTAATGGAACATAGTATTAAAATTGTTTCTAACACTACGCTCCATATCGACTCCACTTATTAACCACTGTGTGCGACTTGTATGTGATCTGAGCCTAAGAGCGATTATATGTTGTGCCAGTTTTGCGCCTACAAGTAGGCCAGCACATCCGATTTCTGCAAAGATTTTTATTTACTAGGGTAGCTTCCTAGACCCTACACTAACCGCCTCTTACAACATGCCTTGTAAGTCACAGTGGTATTATTCTTTGCTTCCCTTGCAGGCCCCGACACCACATGGGTGGGTTGTTAGTTCTAACAAACCCCCAATAATCTGAAGGAATATTATCCAGCAGAGCAAAAATGTGTACATATTGGTTACTGATATGATTTTTATGAACAGAAGACTCTACTTCATATTGCCACATCTCATTATCGCCATCAAATAGCTTGCTCTGAGCAGAACTTTGCCACCCTAACAGTTCTTCGGAACTTCTTTCTCTCATAGTCCAGATGTCCCGCCTCTGCAGCCATCATGCTCAAATCATCAGTTACATCTTGAATCCATCTTCTCCATGGTATTCCTTTTCTCCTCTTTGCCAGGATGCCTCTTTCTATAAAGGTCTGCTCCAACCCTTCTTGTCACTTTATATGTCCAAAATTCTTGAATTTAAAAATGTTTTTCAATTTTGTATTATCAGCCAGCTTTCTTTGATTTAGAGTTCTTTCTGAATAGATCTATTTATTCTCTTCTCTGTCGATGATATTCTGACTCTTCTGTAACAGTTATATTCAAAAGCACATATATGTTTTTCCACTGCCTTGTTAAATGTCCATGCTTCACACCCATACTTTGACACACCTACTGAGTTATTTTGTAGCATAGTGTCAAATCCCATCGATCATAGTGAAAGCCGTCAAAGCTAACTTGTGCGCTATTTCTAGATGTTATCTGACATTCTTAAATATGGTATATCCTTGTGCTGCAATGTACACTAAATATGTGACTTATTTATCAGGAATTGTATGTTATCAATAAACAAATAATCTATTTACACATTAAATTTATTGTTATCTCCCATTTCAAATAGTTCAAAACAGAGAGAAGTTCAAGGATTACGTGAATGAGCTCGCTGCAATTAAAATTGATGCAGTAAGTATTCAGAAATGCAGCTTATGGTACACTATCTATGACATCTACATCTCTATGTGATATTTACATTTCTTTGTGACATCTACATTTCTATGTGACATCTGAGCACACTTAATGTTGTTTGAGAATCACTACCCATAACTTCTATTTCCTCAGTTAACTCTCCCATTTGAAAATGTAACAATTTTATTAACGGCCATACCTTAACTTTTAACACTGTAACGGATACAACTTTCCATACTCCAGATGGATATAGATACCACCCAAACGCTCTTGAAGAAATTTATTTTGTAATCTTTGTTATGCTTTCCCCTGTTTTTAGTGTCATCCTACATTTTGTCTAGTGTCTGTTTTTTTCTTCTTGTGGTCTCTATGTCGAAGTGGTTAAGATATTTGCCTATCATTCTGAAGGTTGTGGGTTTGAATCCGGGGGAGAGTCACATGTTAAATTTTTTCGAAAGATCTGAGGTTTGTTACTGGAGCAACAGGTTTTGTACTTTGTGCAACACTTTCAGCAGTTGGTGTGCCATTTCTGCCGAATGGGGGTGGGACCATATGAGTAAACACATTGCAATGAAGTCAATCAAATGGACTACAATCTGAAAATGGAATCATCAAGAGGAAAGGGCAGACCAAGAAAAGATGGGTTGATGGAGTTACAGACATCTTAAAACTCCACAATACCATATCAAGCGACAGAGCGTGCATTATCTCGGAACCGATCATCAGTTAAACCTGCTACGCCTAGCGGCAAAAAAGCAGAGAAGGACGAAAGAAAGAAAGAATGAAGTCAATACTTCATCTTAAAATTCTTTTTGTTGTCTTTGCTGAAATGAATGAATTATTTTTGTGAGTTGTGTGTTTAATATTGTAAGTTTTGTTTTACTTTTCTTGTGTTCGTTTAACCTCATGTCATCTCAATTTTAGGGCGAGAAAATTTTGGTGCTTAAAAAAGTACCGCCTCCATCTGAGAACATTGACCCTGCTCAAGAGACTCTTCCATCCTTTCGGTCTTCCCAACCAGGATCTAAATCAGGAGGAGATTCCAGAAAAGTTGTGGCATCAGAACCAGATTTGTCGGTTGCGCAGTCATCTTCATCTTCAACAGCAGCTTCTACATTTCAAGATGGTAGATCAGCACAGAGTGACTCCCTGCGTGCACATTCAGAGCCCCCAAATGGTACATTTGTTGTTCATTGTCTTCTCCACCTTTCATCACAAGACTTTAACACATTAACTACATTATTGAAAAATACTAGGTGGCAGATTTAGTTTGTGTTCATTTCTTCATGCTTCATGTGCATGTAGCCCGAGTGGCTACCGGGGCCCAAATTTGGGGTGTAAAGAATAGAACCAGTTACCTGCCACGCATGTTGTAAGAGTTGACTAAGGAGGTTTGATGAAATCGGATGCACATGTCCTAAATGTGTAGAAGTCTATGCGTTTAGGGGCCTACCAAACCAATGTGCAACGTATACACGTTCTTGACAAAGATCAAATCATATCACAAAGAGTGATTAAAATTGGTCGTAGAGAACGAACGCAAAGAAGAAGATGTGCATGTATAAATTAAACTGTAGATTGCTTTAAAAAAAAAACAACTAAATTTGAAAGATGTCTTGGATTAATTTTTTTTCCATCCGCCTACTATGAATTCAGGCACGGTCAGGGTGCCTAATATGACACCTCTGACTGATTTTTGTGTAAAGACTTACTTTTCTTATCATTTGTAATCAAACCTTGCTCTGGCTTCTAAGGTACTTGTAATTTAGACCCCCAAGTAAAGGATCAGGAAACTTAAAAGTCAAACAGTGTGCACATCGAAACATTGTTGGCAGTGAACCCCGGAATTAGCATGGCGCACAGTTACTAACGAAGCACATTCTTAACTTTGCTACCTGTGCCCTCTTTTTTTTAACTGAAATAGACCATTCATTACTCATCTCAGTCTCATTCCAGTTCTCCCAACAATTCACCACACAAAATCTCTAACACTTCACATATAATTTCTAGACTATAGTACTGTAAGATCTCTAACACTTCACATATAATTTCTAGACTGTAGTACTGTAAGATCTCAAACACTTCACATATAATTTCTAGACTGTAGTACTGTAAGATCTCAAACACTTCACATATAATTTCTAGACTGTGTACTGAAGATCTCAAACACTTCACATATAATTTCTAGACTGTAGTACTGTAAGATCTCTAACACTTCACATATCATTTCTAGACTGTAGTACAGTAAGATCTCTAACACTTCATGTGCAATAGGTTGCTAGAGCATAGTACAGTAAAATCTCTGCTGTTAATAGCAGCAATAAAGATAGCAATGGATAAAAACTAAATTCAGACTAAATGTATAATGAAAAAACGACATACGAAAAAACTGAAACATACTGTTATTGGAAATACTTTTTTCCTCTTGAAATTCTATTTATCTTTAATGCAGGTGGAGAAAAATAATGCACTGGTGATTTTCGCGTGACATCAGGTTAAGACAAAAACTATGCAGATACCAACTGGTTCTAGAAAGGACTGTGGACTTCCACACTGGCAACAAATCTGAATATAGAAAATGTTCACAGTATTCTATAAGCCAGTAGTTAGACTCGCTGTTTACAGCGAAAGTGAAGGTTTGGCGTGGGATTAGCTACCCCACACTGTAAAACACTTAGCTTTAAACAAGCACAGCCAAATGCGTGAGAGCTTGCAAGGCCTTGGTTCTGGACCTATATCTCCTTGGAGGTGAAAAATAAAAATGAAGAAGTAGTTAGGCTATCGCCGGCTTATCCTGAAGGATCATCAAGACATGACTACTTTTTTCTTTTCTCTAATCCTGTTGTGCCTCTTAGCTTTAGGATAAGAAGAGATTAACATTAGGATAAGAAGAGATTAGCATTAGGATAAGAAGAGATTAGCTAGAATAAGAAGAGATTGCTTTAGGATAAGAAGAGATTAGCATTAGATAAGAATGAGTCAGCTTTAGGATGAGAGATTAGCTTTGTATAAAGTATTAATAGATAAGAAGAGATTAGCTTTAGGATAAGAAGAGATTAGCATTAGGATAAGAAGAGATTTCTAGAACAAGCTTTTGTGTGTGCTTCATAAATAGTGTTTTTCACCGACTGTTATTTCTGAGTCCACCTTTTGCATGGACCGCCTTCTGCTTTTGTATCCACTGTATTAAAGTAGCATTGCTCTTTGAGGTGCACTGTCTGTTGGTAATCTGCTTATGTGGCCAAACCATTTAATTTGTTGTTTCTTGATGAAGCTCATTACTGATGCTGTACCCATTTTCCCCTGATGTCTTCATTTCTAAACTGGTCTCTCTACTCTATGTAGTTTCCAACTACTCTACAGTAGGCTATTTTCTTTTTATATTTTCTATTTATTTTCTCTGACTATAAGTGTCTCCAAAACAGTTGTACTATGTCAGGAAGGTAACACAACAAATATCACTTTACATGGTAACCATCTAACACCAGTTCCAAAATTTTGCTATCTCGGGTCCATGGTCACTGCCAGCCTTTCTCTTGATGAAGAAATCAACGCTCGTGTAGGGAGTGCAGCTACTACATTCGGCAAACTATCAAAACGAGCGTGGGACAACACAAAACTGACATTGCAGACAAAGATTCAAATATATCGATCCTGTGTAATTAGTTCTTTACTATATGGCTCAGAAACATGGACAGCCTATTCAAGACACGAGAGGAGACTTAACATCTTTCACCTCCAATGTCTCCGCAAGATTATGAACATCAGGTGGTACGACAAGATAACCAACTCTGAAGTACTGCAACGTGCAAACCTGCCTTCCATAATGGGCATGTTCAGCAGCAGACGACTAAGATGGTTTGGGCATGTGAGAAGAATGGAAACTTATCGCATACCAAAACAAATGTTGTTCTGTGAACTTTCGGAGGAAGAGGCACCAGGGCAGACCACTGCTCAGATATAAAGATGACTGCAAAGCCCCAATGAAAAACTTTTCTATAGGTCCCAGCACATGGGAAGGACTAGCTGATGACAGAGTTGTGTGGAATGCCAAATTACGAAAGGGCGCAGAGTCTTTTGAGAAGAGACTTATGTATGAGCTGAACGACAAGAGAGAAAAGCGAAAACTCAGAAGTTGTCACAGTAAAACACTTGCCAATTGACCGCCTGTAAAGACGAAAAAGGCCATATATATATATATATATATATATATATACAGTAGGCTAATGTGAAGGCTTGCCAGTCATAACATTGCATTCATTTTTCTTTCTTGTTTTTTTTTATGCATATTGTTTTGTCTCTCTCGCAATTTAATACTGGATCTGAAATGTATTTCTTGCCTTTCAGTTGTTAGTGAAGGTCTTAGAAAAGACATGGACACCTTTGATGGTTTAACTATGTCAAAGGTCAGTAGCGATGAAGCTATGGAAGTGACAATGCGAAGAACAGACAGGATACCTCCTGCAGAACCTGTGAAGGATGATGTCAACATGAACAGTATTACTAGCTCAAATGCATCTCTTACATCAGGGGTATGTACATTTTATATGTTATGTGTACATATTGTCAGCATTCATACTTTGAGTTCGAGAATTAGGCATTAAGTTTGGACGTACAAGACATTGTCGTCTTCGTGGTAGAGAGAGATTTCGTGGTACGGTGAGCAAATGGACTTTGGAATGGGAATGCCCAATGTATCATGACGTCGATCAAATAACATAACCTTGATCCATCAGCTCACAAGATTCACAGGGTCGAGACATAGCGCACTGACTAGCCTGTATCATAATAAAATAGCAATTAAAACATTTTGTCTGATGATTTCTGAAATGCATAAGCATCCTCCTATCAACTTGGACACAAGTGTTGTGGGTTTAGCTCCACTCTTGATGTTTCAAATGTAATGAAAGGAATTGGCCCTCCTACCTCCTGCACACTATGGTATAGAAATTGGAAATGATAGGCACTTCATATCCTAAGGTCTAAAATGTCTACAGCAATTTTATTTATGTATATCATCCGTGTGTTGCCGGCGCCCTCATCAGGAGCAAAGAATAGTAACACTGTGACCTACAAGACACGTCGTAAGAGATGACTGAGGTAGGGACCTAGGGAAGCTACCCTAGTAAATAAAACACATTACAGAAATCTGATGTGATGACCTACTTGTAGGCGCATAACTGACACAACGTACAATCGCTCTTAGGCCTGGATCACATACAGCTCACAAAGAGTGGTTTACAAGTGATTGATATGGAGCGTTTAAAGAAGAATTGATATAAATATGATATATAAAACATGTTGTAAGGTGTTAGTGTATTTCGGAACATCCTGGTAGGGACTCTGCTTCAGGTAGCATGACGTTTGCAGAACATCAAAATAAATATTAAGTTTTCTGAAACATGACATTGTCTGTGAGTCAGTCTTTCTCAATGTTCAGGTATTGTAGGATGTCTTCTTTGCGTTCATTCTTTACGACCAATTTAAATCACTTTTTGTGGTATTTTGATCTTTGTCAGGAACGTATATACGTTGCACATTGGTTTGGTAGGCCCCTAAACGTATAGACTTCGACTTGTTTAGGACACATACATCCGATTTCAGCCAAACCTCCTTAGTCGCCTCTTACGACATGCGTGGCAGGTAACAGTGGTTCTATTCTTTACACCCCAAATTTGGGCCCGGTAACCACTCAGGCATTTGTAGGATGTCTATATTTTTTCTTCCTCTATGTCCAGTGTGTTATAAGAATAATTCTGTAGCACTTTGTTTCAAAAGATTCGATTGTCTGATGGTACATGATTTCAATCAATCAAATGCCATGCCTGTTGGTGTAAGCGATCATGCCTCTCCACAAATCTCTCTCCTTGGTGCAGTAAATCAGTATGGACATTGGACATTAGAAAAAAACCTAAACCATCCAACGATGACTACCACACACTTGACAGACAAGGACAGACTATCATCTTCCGACTCAGGATAGGTCATAACAGACTGAACAAACACCTACACAGGCTGCGATTGTCCCCAACCCCTCTGTGCCCCTGTGGCTCCGCTGAACAAACCACAGAACATGTCCTGCAAGACTACCCCCTGTATGTCCTCCCAAGAAAGGAATGCTGGCCCTACAACACAACACTACATTCAAAACTACATGGCACTAGAGATGAGCCCAGACAACAGTCGATTTCATCATAAGAACGCGTCTAACGGTATAATCACCCAAAAGCGATCACAAAGAAGAAAAAGAAGTATGGACATCAATCTTTTGTCGAACCATGGTGTCAGACCATCCAATATCTCCTTGCCTGAATTTTACCTGTTGTCACCAAATGTTCTAAACCTCCTCTTCGTATTATATGCAGAAGAACCTGGATTGATTCTTTTCTCAAGCCGAAGAAGGCACATGTGTATGGTGAGGCACACTGATAAAAAGGAAAGTAGGCCATCAGCAAAATCAGTCAGAAGGGCTATACAAACCACCCTGACTATACCTGGATTCATAGCGGGTGAACGTAGAAGAAAAAGAAGAAGTCTGATTCTTGTTCTTTTGATAAGTTTTCGTTATGTGAGGGCCTGTTGTTTATGATGAATTTTTGTTTGTGCAAATGAACTGCAGCATAAATTAATGTTCTGTCGTGGTGATATATTGTTTGTGTACTTCGTAAAACTATTTGTAAAACTACAGTACTTTGTTTTTTTACTTGTATCACCTTTTATGATGAGATAAAAGCAAATTTATTGGAAGAAAGTGTATTAAAATAAAGAATGTGCTCTCTTTCTGATTACACAGGGGTCACAGAAATCTAGTACATCGGGAGTGACATCAATGGATGAAGATGCTAATGCATCTGTAATCAGTGTCAAGGACAAGATCATGAAACTTAACAAGAATATTTCCGAATCAGACATCAGTCAACCCAACAATGGGAGTTCAAACGGAGGAAATAAAAAGTCTTATAAACATTCCGTAAGTATATTTGTGTAAATATATCCTTTTCATGCTTATTCCTCTCTGCTCCTCGTGGAGCATAGGGACACAACAGTTGTTTGCCACGCTTCTCGGTCTCTGGCTGTCCTCTTTATGGTCTCCCAGGACAGTTCAGCACTCTTCAGTTCCTCAAGAAGACTTCGTCTCCAGATCTGTTTAGGTGTCTTCTTTCGCTTTTGCTTAGAGTTCCACTAAAATGCTTGTCTAATGACACTTGACTGTGTCTTCCGTAGGGTATGCCAGACCCATCACCATTTTGTCCTCTTGACCTGGGTCATCATGGGTTCCTGTCCGGTTCTTATCCACAGGTCTGTGTTTATTTTGAACAATTTATTTTTAGTTTCTGTAACTAAGTTCTTTTTTAAATGGATAGGTCGCCCGTGTAGTACCACTGCAACCTACAATGCATGTCGTAAGAGGCGACTGATGTAGGCCCTAGGATGCTACCCTAGTAAATAAAAAGCAGCGCAGAAATCGGATGTGCTGGCCTACTTGTGGCCGCATAACTGGCACAACGTACAATCGCTCTTAGGCTCAGATCACATACAAATCACACAGAGTGGTTGACAAGTGGTCGATGTGGAGCGTTCTAAGAAATGGATAGGTAGCTAGCCCATTGCACAACTCCCAACCTGGAGGACCAGAAGGTCACATCTAGTCTTACCTCTCTCCTTTGACTTGTCCAGCTTGGGTAACCCTGCCAGCATAACTCTCAGGGTCATTGAGGCTATGCAAGATCCCTCATGCATGAATTTTAAAAATATATTTGGTCTCATTCTTCATCTGGGCTACACATTAGACGCACAAGTTAATTTAGTACTCAGGTAATAGACACACCGTCCACAGCACGTCTTTAGCAGTAGACTGTACTTTAGAGGTCACGAAACACGCATGTGTAGCTATGAAATGAACGAATAGTAGTTGATATTGATTAATTATTATCTTGATGTTATGTAACAAAGGACTCATTGGACTACATTATGGTTTGTTTGAATAGACATATATAACAAATTAATGTTACATAAAGCAGATGAATGCATTTGAGATGTGGATATATAGAAGAATAGGCAGTTTCATGGACAGAAAAACAGACAAGTAAACAAGTTTTAGGAAAACTAGGCATGAAGAAACCATTATTAAGAGAAATAAAATTCAGACAAATAAAGTATTTTGGGCACATAAAAGACATGACACCATGATAAAATCTTTACTAGAGGGAAAGTTGAGGGGCGAAGAGCAAGAGGAAGACCGAGAGATAAGTGGGAGGGAAACTTTAAGAAATGGACAGGTTACAGTCTGGCAGAGTGCAACACCAAGGTGAAAGACAGGATGCTGGAGATTCATTGCAGCCAACTTTTGATGTGGAGACGGCACCTGATAATGATGATGGAAGCAAATGTAGAAATAAAATATTTATTGTTCAGTCTCTACTTATGTTATAATATAAAGTTCACATAGTCTTGCTTCAGATGTTCATTATATTGTTTTTCTCACAGGTTGGAGATGATGATGATTCTTCGCATTCTTCTGGATCATTTATGACGGTAAGATTTTGATTAGATCCCACTGATGCTTTTTCTCCCTCCCATGTCACTCTGCTCAAATGTATTTGAAAATAGACATCTTCGAAAAATATTGAACATAAAATAAGGTGAATTCAGGAGAGGTGAGGAAATCAGAGAAATATCTGGTCAAACACTAGTATCAACTGTTATAAGAAGGAGAAGATGGAGATATGTTAGGCATACTCAGGACCAACTTCCACAATGTTGTTATTACTCTTGGAAACTTGCAAGGGCTGGAAGGAGCCTAATGCTACAACACCCAACACACAGCTTTACAGAAGCAAAGACTCTCCTGAAACAGTCCAGAAAATTTATCTGGAGACAAACAAACAGGATATACAACCCAGAGCATGAGAACATAAATACATTAAACAGAAAAGTGCAAATCACAGTCTTCAGACTTGGAACGGGACACTGTAGTCTCAGAGCACACCTTGATAGAATGGGTCTCAGGGACTCTGCTTCCTGCACCTGTGGAGCATCAAAGCAATCACAAGAGCACATCATGCAAGACTGCCCCAGCTTGAGCAGCATGAGAATGGAAATCTAGCCAACAGAAAGAACTCTTCAGAACAAACTATGGGGGACCTGTGAAGACCTCAAGCGCACCGTCCTTGTATAGTATATACCGGTGGGTCTGTACATTGTGGTGAAAAGTCAGGCTGGGGTGTCCTGACTAGTGCTCTTGGTAGCTTTATTACAGAACGGAGTGTAGCATACAGGACAACAACTTCCACTGATGATGGAGGTTGAAGCTTACTGCCCCCCAGTGGTTCTCTGAGACTGGGGTCATAGCTGTGTCTGACTTTCAGCCGATGCTTCAGAAGGTCCAAAATGACAGATTGTGGTATTAGTGAATGTCACCTATGGAGGTTTTAGACCTCCAGTGGCTCGCCTGCCCAGCATGTTTGTAGCGCTGAATGACGGGTGACAAGCCCCTGTGAGTGTGGTTCAATTCTGCGGGCTGACAGAAAAGCCACAGGTTCTCCAGATTTATGGTGTTCGTGGCACTGAACCGAAGGGTTACGATGTCCATGGCACGAGCCAAGAGCTGAAAGCTCAAGTTCTTCTGGATCGGGAAAAACCCTCCAGTGACGCACATGAATCAACTGTCCTGGACATGCATGTATTTGTGGCCACGATTGAGTGCTTTGTCAAAAACATCAAGTTTAAGATGGATGGGGGAGTGTCCTTTAGTTTCTTTAAGTCTTACGATTTCTCTGCTATTACCTGTTGGGCGACTCTAAAATTTATTTTGAATACTCAGGGATTTAAGGAATTTGGAATTACATGTACAAGCCTAATGATGCCTGAGGGACAGAGTGAGGAATGTGTTTAACCAACGAGGCACTCGAACCATCAGCATGCATACCTTTTGACATCTGCTGTGGGAGATGGAGCACCTATGGGTCTGCCCAGAGTGCTGTGACAGCGGTTCAGTAACCAGTAGCAGGAGATGGCCAGGATGTCCTACATGTCTCACTGTATTCTTTTGCATGTCCTTGCTACCTACTGGTAGTCACATTCATATCTGTTGGGTCAACTGGAGATTCCATTAAGTCTGTCACTTATCTCATACTCCAGAGTGGTTACCGGGGCCAAATTAGGGGTGTAAAGAATAGAACCACTGTTACCTACCACACATTTCGTAAGAGGCGACTAAGGAAGTTTGACTGAAATCGGATGCACATGTCCTAAACGTGTAGAAGTCTATGCGTTTAGGGGCCTTCCAAACCAATGTGCGATGTATACACATTCTTGGCAAAGATCAAACATATCACAAAGAGTGATTAAAATTGGTCGTAAAGAACGAACACAAAGAAGAAGACTTACCTCATACATCAAATGAATCAAGGTTGGTATCTTACCAGATAAAAGTAAAAAGTAAAGGAACCCTTTCATACCTCGTGGTATATAGGTCAATACAGTGTTAGGCCTGTATTTTCATTGACCGTCGGCACACGATGGGTGATGTGGTCAGCATCACGCCGCCGCCTTTACTTTCCCAGAGCATGTCTGGTACCCAGTTGAGGCTGGGTCGACCTGAGACCGTCGCGTCGGGAAAATTCCACGCACATTGCGGGAGCTGAACCCAGACCACCAGCCTTGCGAAGCGAGTTCACTAACAACTACGCTACAGCGGCTCTCATCTTACCAGATGATAGTGTGTAAATTGTGCTCTTCTTTTTAACTCCCTTGAAGCATAAGGCATTAACAAATTTCCTCCAACCAGATCTGTCTTGAGCAAGTCAGCTTAGTTCATTCCAGGTCTTTCGCTTTCTTTCCTGGTGTTCTGTTGTAGAAGACTGTGTACAGTGGAGTTGGACACATTCTTATTAAGTGGTCAAACTACTTCATTCTTTGTTTCTCAATGTAATTCAAGCAAGCTTCTGTGCCAGCTTTCATTCTTATGCTGATGTTGGTGGCTCTGTCTTTTCTGTTGTTGTTGGTAACTTTTCGCAGGCAGCGCATTTCACAGTAGTTACTTTTTTGCGACTGCTCTTTGCTCATAATCCATGTTTGGATCTGGTAACACAAAGTAGGTATGAAAATGCTGTTGATCATCTATTGTTTAGCGGACAGGGAGATTTGTGGGTTGCCTTAACAATGGGGCTAGCCCTTATGATGGTCTCCTATGATAATAATGTTCATTAGTAGATGTTTTTATTTCTGTAGCTGGATGAAGAGCAGAGGGACTGGCTGGTTGTATGCTCTTACTCAGAATATCATGACATGAACAGACTTCTCTCCAAAAATCCTGGCCTGGCTAAACTGAGGGTATGATTTCAGTATTTTGCAATCCAGTGTTTGTGTTGTTTTAAAAAACATCTAAAGGATTGACTTTATTGCACTAGATTGTGATCTGAGCGTAAGAGCGATTGATCGTTATGCCAGTTATGCACCTACAAGTAGGCCAGCACATCCGATTTCAGAGATGCTTTTTATTTACTAGGTAGCTTCCTACTCCCTACTTCAGTTACCTCTTACGACATGCATTGTAGGTTACAGTGTTACAGTATTCTTTCTCCCTTGCAAGCCCCTTCAGCACACATGTGAAATCGAAAATGGGAACGGTTTTGAATATCTTGGTTCACTGCTAACAAGATATAAATTGAATGAAGGAAATTAAAAGAACAATAAACATAGCCTTCCAAAAACTTGGAACAGCTAAAAACAATATTGAATGGTAATAGGTAAAGAAATATTAGAATACTAAAAGCATGCATATTCTCAGTGACAATGTAGGGGTGTGAAATATACATATTTAACAAGGCAGTGGAAAATAATATATGTGCTTTTGAATATAAGTGTTACAGAATAGTCTTCTGTATGGTATGGGCAGAGAAAAGAACAAATAGATCTATCCAGAAGGAATGCAAAATCAAAGAAAATACAAATAAGAAAGTTGAAGTAATTTTGACAAATAGACTGACAAGAAGAGTTGGAGAAGACCATTATGAAGGGAGGCGTCTTGGCAAAGAGAAGAGGAAGACCACAGAGCAGATGGATTCAGGATTTGACTGATGATTTGAACATGACGTCTGCAGAGGCAGAACATTTGGCTTATGAGAGAGAGAAATTCCAAAGGACTGTTAGGGTAGCAAAGTTCTGCTCAGGACAAGCTATTTGATGATGATTATGAAATAACATATAAATGAAAAAATGATCAATGTGTAACTTTCAGAAGTGTTTAGTAGCAACAGCCCACTTTGTTTATGATTGATTAAAGGATAATTCACTATCTTAAAAATAATGCATCATTTTGATCATTTTCTTCTTGATTTTTACAGGACTTTACAAATGTAAGTATCATGTCAGTTTGTGTAATTGTAAGTATAATAGAAATAACGTTTTGATATTTGTAATTGTAAGTATAATAGAAATAACACATTTGTAATTGTAAGTATTATAGAAATAATACATTTGTAATGTGTAATAGTCTATATTAGTAATATATTTAGAATATGTAAGTATTATACTAGTAACATATTTAGAATGTAAGTATTATATAGTAACTATTTGTAGATTACATACATTTCTACTGTCCATACATTTCACTCTGTCCATACACTTTCTCTGACTTCCATAATTGTTCTGGTTTCTTCATAAATTTTCTTCACCGTACAAATTTACTTGTCTTTTTAAAAAAATATTTGATATTCAAGAAATGTTCATGACTATTCAGACATTTACTTGTCTCTTCATACATTTTAATTTCTTCTCGTGAATCTTTTGTGTTGTTTTTTTAAAATACAGAATGAAAATGAAGACACAAATGAAGCAAACACATTTTTTTTCTCTGTTCATATCTTCATAAAACCTGCTGCCTTGCAGGTCGGCTGGGGGCAGCCCATTGCTGACGGAGAGCGAACCCAGTAAATGCTGGCTAAAACCGGACACATCGCCGAAGGATAAGCACCAGAGCTCCAAATGGTGCTAAAAATGTGACGAAACACACCCATGCTAAGGCTGCATGAATCAGATTCCACATGAATAAGAATTTATGGGGAAATCTGGTACATCAGTCTAAGCGGTGATTGCGAGAGAGAAAGAGATATCTTCATACTGTTGTTTTTCTTTTAAAAAAGTTTTGCTACTTTTGTCATAAATTTTGCAAGAAAATGATTTGCTGCTCAACAGTTAGTTAATTTATACATGCTCTTTCTCTCCACATGTACCATAATTCAAATATAACGGGAAAAGGGGGTAAGTCTCTTCGTATTGTTAGTACTAGTGGTTGAATGTTGTGCTCCTGAATATATTACCAATATAAGGAAGACTGCATAAACTATGTAGCAATGGTGAACCACGCAAAACAAAGTACTTGTAGTTTGACTAGTATTATAACAATACACAACAACGTTCCACCAATGACTGTTAACAATTTATTTAGATGCTATGTCTGCCGTTAAGAAGTAATCCTTCCTTCTGGTGTATCCTTCTCTTTGATAAAGGCCAATTGGCATCCATGTTATGGTGTTTTTACTTGAAACACAGTACTTTTTTTACATGTCTTGTCGCCAGTGGTACACGGCCCAAATTTGGAGTTGCTAAGAAATAGAACCAAACCGTTACCTGCCATGCATGTCTAAGATTATAAGAGGTTGCTGAAATCGATGGTTCTAAAGTGAAGTCTTGCCTTAGGGCCTACCAACCAATTGCAACGAACCTTTTGGCAAAGATCAAACATATCACAAGTGATTAAAATTGTTTAAAGTAACTAAGAAAGAAGAAGTATAGTATATATGTGTTTGCGACTTGAATAGACCATGTCGCCAAGTGGTTACCGGGCCCAAATTTGGGGTGTAAAGAATAGAACCACTTAACTGCCACGCATGTCGTAAGAGGCGACTAAGGAGGTTTGTTGAAATCGGATGCACATGTCCTAAACGTGTAGAAGTCTGCGTTTAGAGGCCTTCCAAACCAATGTGCAACGTATACACATTCTTGACAAAGATCAAACATATCACAAAGAGTGATTAAAATTGGTCATAAAGAACAACGCAAAGAAGAAGAAGAATACACCATATTTATTTTAATCAAAGACACCAATGGTTGTAAGATGCACTAATTCCAGCGCAAGCAACATTGAAGAAAACATTTATTCTAAGGGCAACAAATTGTAAACGCATATATTTTCCCCATATCCCCACACAAGGCACATTTCCCATATTAGCTACCCAGGCTAGGCATAAATGGAGAAGGTGCTACAAGTTGTTTTTGATGGTGTGGGTAGCTATTCAGCTGCACTAGTCATCTATCTGAATGCCTGAGGAGCAGAGGGAGGAGTGTTTTTAACCAGCAAGCCACTGAAACCAACAGTATGCAGACCCTTTGGCATCTGTTGGGGGAGACTGAGCACCTACGGGTCTGCCCAGAGTGCAATGGTGACGGTTCAGTAATCAATAACTCCACAACTCTTTTACCCTGGTGCAGTTATAATAAGTTCTAACGTCGATCTATTGTCGAACCATGGTGTCAGACCATCTAACATCATCTCCCTCTGCTTTCCACGGTTTCTCCGAGCACAGTAAGACAAACAAAAGGGATGACTGATTGGTTTCCCGTTATATCAGGTGCCAGATAAGGATGTGTTCTTTAACCTTTGCTCTTCATAATATTTATGGATAGAATTACCCAGGAGTCAAACATGGACAAGAAGTTAATCCATGAACTACTTTTTGACATAATTGTGCAAAGTTGAGTTTGCTTTTGTTTTCAGTTTGGAATATCTTTGTTGCACTCCGGACATGTTCATAAGTGCTCTGACTCCTTTGCAATATCCCCAACAGCATCCAGCGACTGATCGTACCAGTTCTAGTTTGATTGATGAGCCTACTCATATACTTGTTGTGCTGTTCTTTTCTGTATAAAACTGTGCAAAACTATGACATGAAAATAAATACAACAGAAACTAAGGCACAGTCATATCTTCTATCAGTTGCAACATGACTGTTTTATTCTTGTTAGATCTACAACTGATGCAATATGTAATTAGTGAACATTTCTCTCTCTCTCGATCACCGCCCAGACCGATGTACCAGACCTCACCATAAATTCCATTCATGTGGAAATCTGATTCATGCAGCCTTAGCATTGGTGTGTTTTACGTCACATCTTCAGCACCATTTGGAGCTCTGGTATTTATCCTTCGGCATGTGTCCGGTTTCAGCCAGCGTTTACTCGGTTCGCTCTCCGTTCTGTAGCCATCTAGTGCATTTAATGGTGTGGGAGAGCTAGCCCCCCAGCCCAACCTCCTTAGTCGCCTCTACGACATGCGTGGCAGGTAACAGTGGTTCTATTCTTTACGCTCCAACTTGGGCCCCGGTAACCACTCAGGCGAGTTAACATTTAATGTCTATTAGAGCCGCAGTAGCATAGTTGTTAGTGAACTCGCTTCTTAGGCTAATGGTCCGGGTTCATTTCCACAAATGGGCGTGGAATTGTTTACGCTCTCAGGTCGACCCAGCCGCAATTAGGTACCAGGAAAATCTCTGGGAAGTAAGACCATTCGGCGTGATGTTGACCACATTACCTATCATGTGCTGAAATGTCAATGAAAAATACAGATCTAACACCATATTACCCTATATACGATGTGATATAAAAAGACACCTTTACATACTTTTTTAATGTCTGTTGAAATGTTTCTTCCACATGCTGATGTTCACCCTGTTCCTGTTCAACCTATAACTCATGGGATATATAATAGTATGTAAGTATCTATAAAATGCTTGATGGACATATTTAAAACAATATTTGATTTGTTCAAACTTTGAGTGTTCATTATATTTTGACTGCTTCCTTTAAAATCCCATACACAATGTATCATTAATAGGGCTGATCAATAATTGATAAAGCAGAACATCTGGAAAGAAGACCAGAGAAGACCATGAAAAAGATAGATAGCATAGCTTAATCTGTCAAAAAAGCAAAGAATAACTATCATCCAAGCCTGTCTGCCCATCTTTTTCTTGGTCTTCCCTTGGCTCTAGTACCTCATCTCTTTTTATTGTATGCTGTTAGTGGTGGTTGGTTGTATTTCATTCTCATTAAATGCCCAAACCACTGCATTTGTTGTCTTTTTATATATTCGGTGCATGAAATTATGCCACTCTGTTTAAGAAAAGCTGAAAGTTTGTTGATTTGTGACATTTAAGATACTCAAACCAATACTACAAGACAATTGAAGGTTATTACAAAAATGTCTACCAGATTGTTATTGCCATTGAGAAGAAAATTGGAATAAGTGTACAATCACAAGAGCACTACTTTAAAGGAGATAAAGCAGCCTAACTGTTATATCTACAAATGTACCCACACAAAATAAATACCGAACATATTGATCAGCCCTGTATAAACTTCTAACTGTTTTATTGTTTTCTAAAGTACCTATTTTATGTACTTTTCCTATTAACTCTACAATGCCACAAACCACCTGACAAACTGTTTGGGTATTATATGTTCTTTAGTTTGATTGATTTGATATGACCATCATCATTTCACTTCGGTGAGTAACCATGTGTGCTCTGATCGCTTTCTTACACAGGAAGATCTCAGTGGCAGTGCACAAACTCTGTAGCACTGACAAGGTGCTCGATCGCTTCTTACACAGGAAGATCTCAGTGGCAGTGCACAAACTCTGTAGCACTGACAAGGGTGCCTGATTGCTTTCTTACACAGGAAGATCTCAGTGGCAGTGCACAAACTCTGTAGCACTGACAAGGGTGCCTGATCGCTTTCTTACACAGGAAGATCTCAGTGGCAGTGCACAAACTCTGTAGCACTGACAAGGGTGCCTGATCGCTTTCTTACACAGGAAGATCCAGTGGCAGTGACAAACTCTGTAGCACTGACAAGGGTGCCTGACTTTACACAGGAAGATCTCAGTGGCAGGCACAAACTCTGTACACTGACAAGGGTGCCTGATCGCTTCTTACAAGGAAGATCTCATGCAGTGCACAAACTCTGTAGCACTGACAAGGTGCCTGATGCTTTTTACACAGGAAGATCTCAGTGCAGTGCACAACTCTGTAGCACTGCAAGGGTGCCTGATCGCTTTTACAGGAAGATCTCAGTGGCAGTGCACAAACTCGGCACTGACAATGCTGATCTTTCTTCAGGAAGATTCAGTGGCATCACAAACTCTGTAGCATACAGTGCCTGATCGCTACACAGGAAGATCTCAGTGGAGTGCACAACTCTTAGCACACAAGGGTTCCATGTAATTTAGAAGATGGTAAATATTTTGTAGAAATTTTATTAAAATTTTGCTAATGAATTTTGTAGTGCAGCGGCTTTCCAGCCTACTCTTCTTAATTTTGAACTTTCAAGGGTTCTTTTACATGCTCAATTTGCACACAGGATCTACATTTTATCATCCGTCTCTGATTGGACTAGGAACTCGATCTCACCTACACTGAGGCCAGGGATCTCTGGAAAAATATCCTGATGGCTCCACGAAAGAGCAAACCAAGTATCTTTGGAATGAGAGGCGAGCATCTAACCTTTGCACCACACAAAAGTCACATCGGGCCAAATTTATTTACTGTAAAAAAATTGAAAAAATTATTTTGCAGATCCATTTGATGCTCTCTCCTCACTAGTCTGTGACACACTTTACACTGAGGATTAATGAACGAGGATAATCAAGGAAAGGATTCAGAAAAACCGTATCTATAGAGCATGTTTAATGTTTAATTTGCCCGCGTGTTCGTAGCGCGTGGACTACGGGTGACTAGTCCTCTGTAAGTGCGGGTTCAACCCCGCGGACTGGCAGAAAAGCTACAGGTTCCCCAGATTTATGGTGTTCGTGGCACCGAGCGAAGGGTTATGATGTCCATGACACCGAGCCGAAGAGCTTTCAGCTCAAGTGCTTCTGGATCGGAAAAAAATGTTTAATTTAAAACTCATTCATAAAAAGGTCATTACTGTTATGTCATTATTACAATGTTTCAGACCGCTTTACATTGGGCAGCTAAAAGTGGAAAAACAGAGGTTGTCAAACTGGTAGCTAATAAACCTGGAGTAAATGTGGATCAGAGATCTGTAAGTAATTTTTAGTTGATCATTTTCTGAATTGAGTGACTTGTCTACAAGGTGTGTTATATGCCTGGTTCTGCATTCAACAGAGTTGGGGTTGGCTAGTTTTTCTTTAGAAGGGCAACAAATGAAAGTTAGTCACCTGCTGATGACCTGTAGAACACACAAGTCAATACCACCTCCTTGTGGTGTAGATCATGATGTCCAAGGCTAACAGGGTTCTGGCTTGCTTGGATGAACTCCCATAAGTCAGGGCTCTGGCTTGCTTGGATGAACTCCCATAAGTCAGGGCTCTGGCTTGCTTGGATGAACTCCCATAAGTCAGGGCTCTGACTTGCTTGGATGAACTCCCATAAGTCAGGGCTCTGGCTTGCTTAGGGATGAACTCCCTAAGTCAGGGCTTGACTTGCTTAGGCTGAACTCTCACACTATAATAATAAATGCTTGGTTCAAGTTTAGACCTGTGACAAGATGAATGAAATGATAGAGGTCAGGTTATTAACCAGAACTGACCAAAAAATTACCTACTTTATACCTCTGCATGAGGACACTGGTAACAGGCTGCTTCCGATAGCCTGACTAAGTGAGTAAGGATCGAATAAGGATGAAAATCTGATAAGTCAGGTCCATTGTAAAGCTGAAGATGTATGTGTTTGACAGAAAGGTGCAGATGCAATAGCCTCATAAGGAACCCTTTTTATGCCTAGAGGTTTATTGAGTAATACAGTGTTAGTCCCATGGTTTTAATTGACCGTCAGCACATGATGGGTGATTGGTCAACATCATGTTGGCCACCTTTACTTCCTAGTGCTTTTCCTTGTACCCAATTCAGGCTGTTGTACTTTCCATGTTTGTTGAAGATTTGTTGGCTTTTTTTTTTACTAGAATAGAGGGACTGGATGGTATATAAGATTAGACAGGAACACAGAGAAAGAACTAAGCAGATACCAGTGGAAAAAGCTAAGGAAGAGATGCTGCGATGGATAGGACACGAATTGAGAAGACATGCATTGAGTAAGCATTGCAAGACATGCACTGTTTGAACCGTGGGAAAGCCTAGACATACCTGTAGAAGATAGATGGAGACTGATATTAAAAGGATAGGTAAAACATGGAAAAAATTGATAGGGAGGGCAAAAGAGAGGAAGAGCTGGAAGAAGTTTGTTAAAGACATGTGCTCAATTAGAAGTTGGAAGAAGAAGAAGAATTGAGGCTGTGTTGACCTGAGAGCTGTTAAGAGTCGGAAAAATATTCCAAGCCCACTGTTTAATTGAACCCGGGCCACTAGCCTAACAAGTGAGTTCACTAACAACTGCGCTACTGTGGCTCTCACCATAACTTCATATGACAGCAAATGCCCTTTTCAGTCTGAATGAAAAAGTAGAAGAAGAAATGTAAGTTTGTAAGAGAATGTGAAGAAGATAATAAAATTAATATTCAATTTGTTGCAGGTGTCGAGTATAACAGTAAACGAAATCCGATTGTAGATTAAGAATGTAACTTGTGTATGTTGCCGGGGCTTGCACAGGGAGCAAAGAATAGTAGCACTGCGAACTACAAGGTGTGTCGTAAGAGGTGACCGAAGTAGCGGCCTAGGGAAGCTACCCTAGTAAATAAAAAAGTGTCGAGAAATCAGATGTGCTGGCCTACTTGTAGGGGCATAACTGACACATCGTACGATCGCTCTTAGGCTCAGATCTCATACAAATCACAAAGAGTGGTTTAACAAGTGGTCGATATGGAGCGTTGAAGAAGAAGAAGAAGACAAGTTCATGTCGTATTCATCTTACTAATTCCAGTCTTCTTAATTTCCACATATGTGTCAACTTGACGGTACATACAGCATGTGAGTATCTTGTGTAAAATTAATGTGTTTACATACATGGGTGGCTGTGTCTGTGTGTGTTTGCATGCATGGGTGTGTGTGTGATGAAGCGTGCCTATTTTGTGTGTTTATTTGCATGAGTGCATGTGACTGTACCGGTGTGAGTTTGCATGCATGGGTGCATGTGACTGTGTTTACATGCATGGGTGTGTGTGATTGTGTTTGCATGCATGGGTGTGTGTGAACGTGCCTGTTTTATATATTTATTTACATTGGTGCGTGTGACTGTGTGGGTGTGTGTGCTTACATGCATGTGTGTTTGCATGCATGGGTACACATGACTGTACCTCTGTGTGTGTGTGTGCATTTTTGTGTGTGTTGTTTTTACATGCATGAGGTGAAGTGGAAGATCACGAAGACGATGGATTAAGGATGTAACTGATGATTTGAACATGACGGCTGCAGAGGCGAGACATCTGGCCTATTAGAGAAAATTCCTGAAAGACTTAGATTGGCAAAGTTCTTCTCAGGACAAACTATTGGATGATGATGATGACAGTTACCTGGATTTGCATACCATTAGACAGTGGCAACCATCAGACAGTGGCTACCACTAGACAGTGGCAACCATTAGACGGTGGCTACCATTAGACGGTGGCTACCATTAGACGGTGGCAACCATTAGACGGTAACTACCATTAGACGGTGGTTGCCACTAGACGGTGGCTAAGAACCTGCTGAATTGCCACACAAGTGCCATACAGTGTAAGTCTGCTGTACCTGTTGCTTACAACCTATTATCCAGATAACAAGAAGGTATCGATTAATAATATAGTACTGAATGACTATGAATATGCTTCAAAGGATTAAATCTGGAAGTCTGCGCTGGAATGTGTGGACATCATTCAGAGGTCACATTTCAAGACAATGACTTGGCTTTGAGGATGGAGTATGAGGATCTAGTATGAGGATGGAGGTTGAGGCCGTTACTGCTGCCCTCCATTGGAATTCTGGGACTTCATTTACTTGGGCAGTTGTTGTATCTGACTCTCAGTCGATGCTTCACAAGATCCAGAAAGGCAGGTTTCGTATGAGTGGATGTTGTCTATAGAAGTTTCTAACCTCCAGCGGCTTACGTGGATGTACTGTCCTGGGCATGCAGGTGTTTACAGTAATGAGAGAGCGGACAGGTTTGCATCAACAGCATCGATTGTTGGGGAGTTGAAGATGGATAAGGGGATATTCTTCGGTCTCTTCGCGACTCTGTTGAATGAGGACACTAAAATCGATATTGAATCGATCAAGCGATTTAAGCAGTTTGGAGTTACCCGTTGTTCAAGTCGAACTGGATGCCTGAGAGGCAGAGTGAGAGGTGTGTTTAATCAGCAAGCCACAGGAACCATCAGTATGCATACTCTTCGATATCTGTTGGGGAGACTGAGCACCTATGGGTCTGCCCGAGTGCAATGACGTCAGTTTAGTAACCAATAACCAGACTTGGCTTTACACACCTAGACGAGCTGGCGGAAGTATGGACAGAGCTGGAATCATCAATGCAGTGGCGCACATTTATGTGATATGGACAAGTCTCAGACACTGAACCGATTGTGAGAATTAGGAGTTAAGTTTAGACGTGCCAGACAGTGTCGTCTTCATGGTAGAGAGAGAAGATATACTAATCAAGTTCTCATGTGTACGGTGAGCAAGAGGACTTAGGGGTACTGCTGCAGTGGAGGATGGAGCACACATGGAAATGCCCAATGTGCCATAATGTCGATCCAATAACATAACATTACTGAGTGCAGTGATATTGAGTCTATCCATTCTTCTTCTTCTTCTTTGTCGTCACACTGCTACCGGGTTGTTGCCCAGTGTCGTGGTTTTCTGTTTTGTCTTGCGCTATTCTGGTGGCTTGGGTGATTGTTATTTTTGCTCTTTGACAAGATTATGCCATCGAACCATCTTTTTCGTGGTCTTCCTCTTGTCTTCTTTCCCGATATTCTGTTGTAGAAGACCCTGTATACTGTGGAGTTTGGATGCATTCTTATTAAGTGGCCAAACCACTTCATTCTTTGTTTCTCAGTGTAATTCAAGCAGGCTTCTGTGCCAACTTTCTTTCTTATACTGATGTTGGTGACTCTGTCTTTTCTGGTGTTGTTGGTAACTTTTCGCAGGCAGTGCATTTCACATGTAGTTTTTTTGTGACTGCGCTTTGCTCATTGTCCATGTTTGGCCATGGTAACACAAAGTAGGTATACAAATGCTGTTGATCATCTTCTTCTTCGATCGTTCTAGGCCTGTTTTAATCATTCTCATTGTGATATATAAACAGCCACACATCAGAACGTGATGTACGTGCACCAGCCTTCAGCACCTATTGGAGCCCAGTTGCTTATCCTTCGGTGGGGTGTCTGCTTTCAGCCAGCTTTTGATTTACTAGGTGAGCTCTTCCTAGGGTTCGATCAGCTTTGCCGTATTTTTGGGCTTTGTGATCTACGCGGGACAGTGAGTTACGCTGTTTATGCCCGATCTGACTGAGAAATATTTCTCGGGCTTGTAAGCTTATCCTCGGACGGCGTCTTACTCGTATAAGACACTGTGTAAAGTATCGGCCTTAGCCAATGTTCAGACCCGAACTTCCTGTTTGATCCGTACATTGTCGGCCTTGCTTTACCGTACATTTTTGAGTTTGATCCGGGAAGGAACATTCTCAGCCTCTTCTAGACGCGTATTGGTACGTGGCAATTTGCAATTAACCTTGAAAGCACTGGCATGGGGCCGAGTACAAACAACGTAGAGGGTCGTTTCAGTCGGCACTATCAGCGTAACTGAGGATTTTGCGCTCGCCGCCATCACCCGCCCCAGTTATTCCGGGATGTTAGTTACGACTGCAATCGAACCTTGCCCGGTTGCCCAAGGCTGGCAGTTCCGTTAGGCATCACCAACCTCAGTTCTTCCGGGATGTTAATTTTAATCGCACAGTACCTTGCACGGTTTTCCCAGGCGGGTAGTTTCGTATGCACTAAACGCAACTTGTTCTTTTGCGCTCGGCAAACCTTGCCCAGTACATGTATCTGCACCAGGCTACCAATGCGGGTCAGCTGCAATCTTCTCTCGCACCAACACGAGGGTAGACTTTTATTCTTTACGGTCCTGTCTTATTTATTCTTGTCGACGGGCTGGCAATGTTTGCCCCCTCCTCAGGGCTTCGAGCTCGCCCTACGTGGGCATACGTTTGGTCACTGGATGCACCTCTCATCCATGTCTGAGACGTTTCGTTGCTGTTTCTTTGCGTTCAGGGACTTGGGCAATATCTTGTTGGACATCGGTCAGGAGATTTGTGCATTTTGTTTGTATGTATCTTTATCGTGTGTCTGTACTTGCACTGCTACCACTACCAGTAGTTTTCTCTCCCCGATCCCTGCCCTCTTAGCCAGACCGGAACCAGAGTCTGTTTCCAGGGTCACCGCGTGGAGGTTAGGGGCAGGGTCTTGGTTAGCGCGCCTCGCTAACCCTGGCTCATGTTACCACCATGACCTCATGAGCCTTTTGACCCCTGTTGATCATCTGTTGCTTAGCTGCCTGTGAAATTGTGTGTGCCTTAACAATGGAACTATCTGGTAGGTTACAGCATTTTCTTTTTGCACTCTAGCCTCTATCTAGATCTATCCATTTAAAATATATAATTGTCAATTGATGTATAGTATTGATTATATTATTTATATCTGTGCTTTTTTTGTCTCAAATTTCATGTGACTTCCTGGGATCAACATTTTCTGGCTGCTATATAGGGGGTAAGTTGTGATAAAGATTTCAACACATTGCTGTATTTGTTTAGGATTTCTTCTGCGTATGAAGTATGGTGTAGCTGGGTAGAAGTAAATCTCTATCAAAGGAGATGTAAGCTGTCCCTTCCCTCCGCTAGTCTACGGGACACCCTTGGGCAAGGTGGAGTACCCTGTTTAGTCTCATGAAGCCATGGGAGTATGAATGTATGAGATCTATTTTCACACTTTGTGTAGGAAAAGTTGGTTTTAGATAAATTTGTTTAATTTTTTGTTAAAAATTTTTAAGAATATTGTAGTTTGAATGGTTTGTGTTTTAGATTATCGAACGCTCCATATCGACCACTTGGTAAACCACTCTTTGCGATTTGTATGTGATCTGAGTCTAAGAGTGATTATTAATATACCTGTAGGTGCATAACTGGCACAACGTACAATCATTCTTAGGCTCACATCACATACAGATCACAAAGAGTGGTTTATCAAGTGGTTAATATGGTGTGTTTGAAGAAAGAAGTGTCTTAATTAATTAACCACTCGCTCCGTTAAAGCTTTAGTATCTGGATATTTTATATATATATATATATATATATAAAATAACAGCTATATATATGTTGCATTTATTGAAGATTAATTTTGTTTGTTTTGATATGTATTTGCAGGGCTACACTGCACTTCATCTTGCAGCAATCCATGGACATGATCACATTATTGAGTTGTTGGTGCAGACATTTAGTAAGTCTATTAGATTAGGATTAGTTTATCTTTTCAAAATGGACTTACTGTCTTTTGTTGCATTGAAATATTGTCTATATATTCAATGTTGTTTTTTTGACTTAAACTTCGACTGTCTTTGTTGCATTGAAATATTGTCTATATATTCAATGTTGTTTTTTATAACTTACTGTCTTTTGCTTAAATATTGTCTATATATCAGTTGTTCTTTATAAACTTCACTGTCTTTGTCATTGAAATATTGTCTATATATTCAGTGTTGTTTTCTTTTTGTATAAACTTACTGTCTTTTTTGTTGCATTGAAATATTATCTATATATTCAGTATTGTTTCTTGTATAAACTTCGCTGTCTTTTGTCGTATTGAAATATTGTCTATATATTCAATGTTGTTGTTTGTATAAACTTCACTGTCTTTTGTTGCATTGAAATATTATCTATATATTCAGTATTGTTTCTTGTATAAACTTCGCTGTCTTTTGTCGTATTGAAATATTGTCTATATATTCAATGTTGTTGTTTGTATAAACTTCACTGTCTTTTGTTGCATTGAAATATTGTCTAGATATGATAGTATGCCATAAGCATAAGACGGTAATGGACAGTAAACTAGTAATAGTAGCAGACGAGACATACTAAAGAAAGGCTGCACACTTTGGCGTGCAAAACAGTGGCGAGGACAGAACCAGAGTGCAAGAGTTTGACGTAGGTGAGTAACAGAAAAGAAATGGAGGAACAACAGACAAGATGACAGAAAGATGAAGGGAAGAACAGCATACGACAGTTTGAGTGAGAACCATGTCACTGTTGCTTCTGTAAGATTATTTCTTCTGATGTAACCTAAGAATATGTTATTTTAGTTTACCAAAAGCTATTCTCAGTCATGTGATATAATCCTTGGATTCCATTCTCATGTTAAGGTATTAAAGACCTTACTGCATCTGGTAGTTCACGACTAGTTTGTCAACATTTAACGTTGTAAAGTGCATTCATTGTGTGTCAAACAGAATAGACTGGTCTTTAGTTACAACATGATAGCAACACGTCATCAGCCTCAGACCATGGAAACCAGACTGTACTAAGTTCTAATGTATCCACTGTATGGAGTGCAAACATTGAAGGACCAGTGTCACTGCTGAACCAAACATCACACTCAGCTCTTAGCTCCTCCTCAACAAGACGTATCCTTTTAAGGGCCTAACTATAACATATATATCCAATTTTTGTTTTTGTATAAACTTCACTGTCTTTTGTTGCATTGAAATATTGTCTATATATTCAATGTTGTTTTTTTGTATAAACTTACTCTACCTGAGTAGGAGTCTCCGTAGCAATAAGAACTACACACCTGGAGCTATTGGAGGTTTCTGGGTTTTAAAGAAAGCTCGGTGCTTCCCCATTTCACTATAGGAAAAGAGTGAAAACTTGTAATTCCTGGGGTTTGAAGCAAAGAAGAAGAAGTATAAACTTCACTGTCTTTTGTTGCATTGAAATATTGTCTATATATACTAACATTCGATGCACATTGGAGTCAGTTAAAAAAGTTTGGTGAATCGGTTTTGGCTCGCATGCCTTAGGTTGCCTACTGCTGTTTTGAACTCTCATTTATTTTTAGACATCACTACTGAGATGTATCGAAAATCGTGGCGTATCCTGTACAGGACCTGGCCATCAATAACAGTAAACAAGTCATCGATTTTCTAGGCACCACTTATACGCTCAGTATTTTGCTTTCTGAACGGTGAGGTCTACTTTTCCCGTTTGTAAAAATCCAAGGGGTATAATTTTCTTCCAAACTTGCCGCCGTGGAGTTCGAACCAGGTACACTTGACTTGTGATCGAGCTCACTACCTATTAAGCTACAGACTCTCACTGAAATGTCTAACTAGTGCTAATCATCATGTAGAGTCTGGCACACATATAACTAGATAATTTCTCTTTCCTTCAACAGAGGCAGACCCACACATGCGTGACTACAGCGGCAAAAAAGCAAAACAGTACTTGAAGAACTCAGCATCTTCAAAAACACAACGTAAGCGCGTTACATCTTCATATAATGCCTTGTATGAGGTCGCAAATTTACATTTCACTAACTCTATCAGCGCCCCCTTGAAAAGAAAGTCTGGTACATTGTTGTCTATTTCGGACCCAATTCCGATAGAGAATTCAAGTAGTGCATAGAGTATAAGAAACAGTGAGGGTTAACCTTGTGTTGTCAGTGAAACAGTGAGAGTTAACCTTGTGTTGTCAATGAAACGGTGAAGGTTAGTTAACCTTGTGTTGTCGATGAAACGGTGAGGGTTAGTTAACCTTGTGTTGTCGGTGAAACAGTGAGGGCTAGTTAACCTTGTGTTGTCAATGAAACAGTGAGAGTTAACCTTGTGTTGTCAATGAAACGGTGAAGGTTAGTTAACCTTGTGTTGTCAATGAAACAGTGAGGGTTAGTTAACCTTGTGTTGTCAATGAAACAGTGAGGGTTAGTTAACCTTGTGTTGTCAATGAAACAGCGAGGTTAGTTAACCTTGTGTTGTCAATAAAACATTGAGGGTTAGTTAACCTTATGTTGTCAATGAAACATTGAGGGTTAGTTAACCTTGTGTTGTCAGTGAAACAGTGAGGGTTAGTTAACCTTGTGTTGTCAATGAAACAGTGAGGGTTAGTTAACCTTGTGTTGTCAATGAAACAGTGAGGGTTAACCTTGTGTTGTCAATGAAACCATGAGGGTTAGTTAACCTTGTGTTGTCAATGAAACAGTGAGGGTTAGTTAACCTTGTGTTGTCAGTGAAACAGTGAGGGTTAGTTAACCTTGTGTTGTCAGTAAAACATTGAGGGTTAGTTAACCTTATGTTGTCAATGAAACAGTGAGGGTTAGTTAACCTTATGTTGTCAATGAAACATTGAGGGTTAGTTAACCTTATGTTGTCAATGAAACATTGAGGGTTAGTTAACCTTATGTTGTCAATAAAACAGTGAGGGTTAGTTAACCTTGTGTTGTCAATGAAACAGTGAGGGTTAGTTAACCTTGTGTTGTCAATGAAACAGTGAGGGTTAACCTTGTGTTGTCAATGAAACAACTGACATTTCTTATCATATATAGAGCACTTTTGATCCAGATTTAATCTATATGTTGTGTTTGTTATTTTTTACTCTGGATTTGTTGAGATTTTTGTTATAAGGAGTACATGGATTAATTCTTTTTGGGGTTTCCAGAGTAGTGAAGAATAGAACCACTGTCTTCATTTGTATGTCATATAAGGCTACTAAGAAGGGTAGATCTTGGGACAGCGACAATACATTGTAAAAGAAAGCAAACAGTTACAGTAAGAGACAGAATAAAACCCAAACTGCTCATGAAGATCCAGATTAAAGATCACACCTATATGTTCTAACTAAATATAAGCGTATGAGTGTGTAATGTTGTTGACATGTTTTCAAATGAAATACAGCGTACGAGTGCGAATGTGTGCTACACTATGTTTTCTAATTAAATACAGCGTACGAGTGCGTATTGTTTTTGTGTGATAGACGTAATTAAAACATGTGGTAGACATGTTTTCTAACTAAAATACAGCGTACAGGTGCATATTATTCTTGTGTGATAGACGTAATTAAAACGTGCTACACACGTTTTCTTACTAAATACACCGTACAAGTGTGTAGTATTTTTGTGTGATAGACAACTAAAACGTGTGCTCTTATTAAGATGTTTTTTTAAATTTCTATTTTCTGGTCATTCTCCTCATTTAAATTTACATATGTTATACATTTTCCCATTAGATATATTTTTATCTATTATTTGTTATATAATGTATTATTTGTTATATAATTCATTTGTTTCTTCAGGTCTGTTTCTGTGACTCACAGTTGCCATTATATAACAATATTTGTTATGTTTTCTTTGTGATGTATGATGTTTTTGTGGAGGTCTCTGTCGAAGTGATCAAACTATTTGCCTTTGGTTCTGAAGATTGTGGTTTTGAATCTAGACCATGTCGTTCGGTTAAAGGTTTTTTTAATTCCTGAAGTCCCTAGGATTGTTTCTGGAGCTACTGAGTTTGTGCTTTGTGCAATATTCTTGGCAGTTGTCGTGCCATATCTGCAAAGAGGTATCGAGACTTATGATGAAACCTGATGTAATGAAGTAAATCCTGTGCCTGTAAACCTTTTTTTAAACTTTGTAATCCCCATTAAGCAAAATGACATTTGACCCAAGAAACCTAAGAAAGTGCAGTAGTTAGTGTTATTTCTTCCTAAATTGGTGGTCTTGGATTGCTCCTCAGCTGGAGCGAGATTTTTTCCAACAGAAATCTACTGTGAATAAATCCACAGAATACAATAACTAATGGATACCTGTCACTGCGTTATGAAAAAAAAAGTTAGCTAGAAAGAGAATTAGCCACCTGAACTTTTAAATTTGACTCCTAACTACTGTGAGCTCTCATCTAGCTCTTCATACCACTACAGCCTTATGTGTTATTGAATTACTTCTTTGCTTTGTTCAGCATTATAATATGGGGGTCTCTGTGACCAAGCCGCCCACCTGGCGCTCTGAAGGTTATGAGTTTTAATTCGGTCAGCGTCTTTCGGTTGCTTATTTTCTGGATAGTTCTAGGGTTGTTGCTGGAGCTACAAATTGCGTGCTTTGTATAGTACTCTCAGTGAACCCTACCTGAGTTGGAGTCTCCGCATCACTAAGCATAGCACTACACACCTGGAGCTGTTGGAGGTTTCTGGGTTTTAAAGAAAGCGGGTGCTCTCCCAATGCACTATAAGAAAAGAGTGAAAACGTATAATTCCTGGGGTTTGAAGAAGATAAGAATAGTACTCTCAGCAGGCATCGTGCCATCTCTCCAGAGAGGGACAACCCTTATGGGGAAACCCTATTCAATGCACTCAATCTTTCACCTTTAAACCTTCACCTTTATATTATAACACTTGTTCTGTATAACAATATTGAACTGCAAGAGCATATGTATCATATAGATATGTTTCTTATCAAAAAAGTATATTGGATAATACAGTGTTAGGTATGTATTTTTCATTGATGTCTGCACATAATGGGTGATGTGGTAAACGTCACATCTGCCCCCATTACTTCCTTGTGCTTTTTCCTGCTACCCAGTTAAGGCTGGGTCGACCTCAGAGCCGTTACAGTTGGAAAAATATTCCACACCTACTGTGAAATTTAACCGTTTGTTATTACAATTGGTTATTAAAAAGTACAAGGTTTTGCATATAACTTCAGTTATCAGTTATATGAGAACCTTGATTATAACACTCCGGACACGTCCATAGGTGCTCCGATTTCCGCCTCAACACATCACAGTAGCGTCCAGCGGCTCAACTCGCTAGTTTAATGTTGATTAATCAATCTCATTGCATATTTGGTATGTCATTCTTTTCGAGCTACACCCACTTGCTAACCAGATCAGATTGAAAGGGATGGGTTCGATATTGCTGAATATAACTTATATGAAGAATATACTATTCATGCTTATATTTGTGCCTTGATGTAGGGAACTAATTTCTGGCTTGTTGATTTTAATGTTAAAATGACACTGCATATGCTCCCATTTATTGGACGCATTGTTTGTGTTTTGTCTTTCCTGAGGTCTGTTATATGTAATTGAAGCAAAGTATGTTGAAGTTGTAGACAGTTGATGACAACAGAAATCATGTCCCTATTGATTTGATTGATATGACCATCATCATTGCACTTCAGTGCGTAACAGTGTGTTCTCAGATTTATTTCTTATACAGGAAGATCTCAGCGGTAGTGCATGAACGAGGGTCCACGATGTAATTTTGACAATGGTATAAATATTTTGTAGGAATTTCATTTTTAATCTTTCTAATAAATTTCACCCGGGCAGCGGCTTTCCAGCCTGCTCTTTTTGATTTTGAACTGCCATGGGCTCTTTTGTGTCTTAAAATTGAATACAGGACCTCCATTTTATCGTCTGTCTCTGATAGGATTAGGAAATTGATTTTGCCTACGCTTCTTCTTCTATGAGCGCTCCACAACGACTACTTGTTAACTACTCTGTGTGATTTGTATGTGATCTGAGCCTAAGAGTGATTGTACGGTGTGTCAGTTATGCGCATACAAGTAGGCCAGCACATCCGATTTCTGTGACGCTTTCTATTTACTAGTGTAGCTTCCCTAGGTCCTACATCAGTCGCCTTTACCACATGTCTTGTAAGTCACAGTGGTGCTATTCTTTGCTTCCCTTGCGGGGCCCGGCACCGCCCGGCGGGGACGTAAATTGATATCAGGCATCTCTGGAAAAATATCTCAATGGTTTCACAAGGGAGTGAACCAAGTACCTTTATAACAAGGATTATTTCCTTTCCCTATCTGTTTAAAATGCTCACATGCAAATACTTAGTCTTGTTCATTGTGTACAAGATGAGATCTATAGGTGGGCAGATCATGGAAAGTGGAAGAACTATGTTGTGTACAGATGACATTCTGGTACATCATTGCAGAACAGGTGGTGAGCGTGTTGCCAGGGAGCTACTGTGTGAGCCAGATTGTATTGGCTAATATGTAAAGATCCGCCCGTGTGTTGATGAGACCTGCAAGAGGAGCAAATAATAGCAACACTGCGTCCTACAAGGCATATAGAAGAGGCGACTAAGGTAGGGGCCTAGAGAAGCTACCTTAGTAAATAAAAGCGTTGCAGAAATCGGATGTCCTGGCTTACTTTCTTCTTCTTTGCGTTCTTTACGACCAATTTTAATCATTCTTTGTGATATGTTTGGTCTTTGCCAAGAACGTGTATACGTTGCACATTGGTTTGGTAGGCCCTAACTGGCTTACTTTTAGACTCATAACTAGCACAATATACAAATACTCTCAGACTCAAATCACAAAGGGTGGTTTAGCACGTGGTCGATATGCAGCATTGGAAGAAGAAGATATGTAGAGATCAGAGCACACATTGTTATTCGCTGGAGTGCAGTGATGATTGTCCTATCAATGTCCTTTATAAAAGCTTTCATACTTTGTGATGTTCATTTATCTTTTTTCTACTATTAATCAATTTTAGTGTAGTCTACCGTGTGCCTTTTTTTAAACCTGTGTATTATTCGGGACGGATAAGCGTAATGCATAAGCGTTCACATATCGGCTCGGACACAAGAGGGTTGTGGGTTCAATCCCATACTTGACGCTCCACACTTGAGGAAATGAATTGGCCCTCCTACCTCCTGCACACTAGGGCCTACAAATGTGAAGTGACTTCATCCCCAAGGTCTGAAAAGGTTGCAGGAAATTGTATATATTTATTACTGTTATGTTATGTCTTTTGTATTTCTAGTAAGTTTGACTAGTCTACCATGAATGGAGTGTTGTGTTGCTATGAGTCTAGTCCTACTTAGCACTGCATTATTATGTTGTCATAGCTGCATTTAATTAATTGATATAATTTATATTTTAAAAAGAAATTAATTTGTAATGTTTTCAGTTTAAGCAATATGAGATTATGTTGATATTCTTTTCTTCCACCATCTACTTCTTTATAGAAGTGTTGGGGTGAAGGGGGAGGATGTAGTGAACTTGTGTGTGTTTGTTCTAAAACACTTTGTAAGCTCCTATTCATTTTCTTAAGACTGTTCTTGATGCTGTTGCTCCATCTTTTCTGTGATCTTTCTCATGTTCTGTACTCGTTATCTGGGTGCAGCGGATGACCAGGGCGTTCTACGCGCCTGGCCGTGCTCAATACGCTCCGCAGAGCGTTGCTGACAGACACCTTCTTGTCCGTTGAACCAGAGTATAGTTTCTTCCGTACATTCTGCCGAGTCCAGTTATTCTTTTTTAGTGTTGCTCTCTGTGGTAGGTGGATACCAGGGCATTCTTGTCAGGTGTCCAAACCATTTAATCTGTTGTTCTTTTATGAATTGCATGACTGGTTTCACGTCCAGTCTTTTTCTGATTTCTTCATTTCTAATTTTGTCTCTTATTATCACCCTTGTTTATCTTATTTTTGCAATAATAATTATAGTATCCCCTAATGATATGAATCTCTTCTTCTTTTTTATCGAAGGCTCCATATTAACCGCATGTTTAACCACTCTGTGTGATTTGTTTGTGATCTACACATAAGAGCGATTGTACGCTGTGCCAGTTATGCGCCTACAAGTAGGCCAGCACATCCAATTTCTGCAACACTTTTATTTACTGAAGTAGCTTCTCTAGGCCCCTACTTCAGTCGACGCTTACAACATGCCTTTAGGCCGCAGTGTTACTATTCTTTGCTCCCCTTGCGAGCCCCTGCTACAGGCGTTATGAATCTCAAAAGCAGACATTACAATAACTAATAATTTATTACTGCATAATACATATTTATAAATAATCTTTATATTCATCATTATCATCAGTCTTCATCTCGACCAATGTCATATAAGAAAGAGACAAAAAAGGTACACTCAGTCCGATATTGTGCCATTTTCTCTACCTGAAACCTAGACTAGGATAGTTTTTTCTTCTATTTTTTTCTTGAATCCTGTTTTGCCTCACAGCATCAACACTCTAGAGATTTCTAGAACAGGCTTTTGTGTGCGCTTCATAATTAGTGTTTTTCACCGCCTCTGTTATTTCTGAGGTCCACCTTTGACGGACAGCCTTTTGATCTGTATCATAGACTTATGCATAGATTTGAGCTCTGCTTCCAAAGCTTGCCTCCTTATTCCTCTCTCTTTCTCTCTCTCTCTCTCTCTCTCTCTTGTGCATTTTAAACCCTGATTGAGGCATATGCCTTCAACCAACTCATGCCAAATTCTTCAGCTATCTTTTGCAGCTCTTTTCGGCTCTTTCGAATATCATTAGAGTATATCCGTATATCTGTATACCTACCTGGGGTAGGGATTGTGTTCAAAGACTGAATTCTGCAGTCACCACAGCACACACCAGAAACGAGCAGCGGCACATGTCTGAGGCTGTTATCATCATCATCGCTTGGATGGACTGGATTATTATATATAGAAGAGCTGCCTTTCCTCTTGGTTGGCAGCTATTATTGTCTTTATATCTGACTTGTTCATGGTTGGTTGGATTTTGCAGCTAAAATTGTATACGAGATGGGATACATATGCCCCCTCATCATCAAGGTGTGTATCCTTTATAGGACGTTGCTCTCTTTGCAGCTCATCTGAAATTCACTCTGTCTCTAGTAAGTTCACCCACTTTGCTGATGGTCAAATTCATGGATCTTTAATATCTTGTAGCCATCTTTTTCTTGGTCTGCCTCTACATATGCTGCCTAGGTCTACTTTTTCCACTTTCTCTGCAGTGTGCACTGCATATCATCTCTTGACCATCTCTCTTTTCTCGTACTGAGGAGTTGTCCAGTTCATCACTGTCACCTATTTTGTATTCTTCATATTGGTCCCGTTATCATTGAACTTTTTTGAATGTATTTATATATATCTATATCCATATATATAATTTGATGTTGAACATTGAATACTCCAGTCTTAATGCATTTAGATTGTTTTCTTTAAGATCCAGCCATTATTGTTACATATCCGAAAGGTTACTATGGTAAACAAATTATTTTTTTTTTCACGTATTCATACACAAACACAGGCTTTGCTAGTGGGATGACACATATATATTTCATCATTGCATTATTTTATGTGCATGGGCTGTTCTTGAAATATCACATATATAAGATCTCAGATCTGTAGTCTTGTCTCTCAGTATGATGTTCTTAATATGTAATCTCGCCTGTGCAGTGCCGGGGCCTGCAAGAGAAGCAAAGAATAGTACCACTGCGGCCTACAAAGCATGTCGTAAGCGGCGACTGATGTAGGACCTAGGGATGCTACCCTAGTAAATAAAAAGCATTGCAGAAATTGGACGTGTTGGCCTACTTGTAGAGACATAACTGGTACAACGTATAATCGCTCTTAGGCTCAGATCATATACAAATCACACAGAGTGGTTAACAAGTGATCGATATGGAGCATTCAAGAAGATATTATCTGTGCATAGTGTCTCCAATGTAGATCTGTTAAATCTTATTTGAATGAGCAGTTGAGCATCCAGCCGACCTAATAACTTAAGCTTTGGGGACACTTGACAGATCTGAAGCTGAATGCCCAGTTTACGGTCCACAGTAAACTAAGAGCATGACCAGAGATCGCTGAAGAAGAAGCAGAATGAGCAATGATACTGTTGCTTAAGCTCATACTCAGTCTACCATATGTTATCCGTATACTGGTTGGATTTAGTAAAGTATGATATGTTTTCTATAGAATTACGTAGAGAATGTCATTGAGACTTGTTGCCATTAAGAAATAATTATCTACTCAATGCAGCATAGTTCCAAGATGTTCATTTAGAGTATACCAGTTTTAACCCTCTCAGACTTGTTTATGAGAGATGTCAAGAAAATATTACAAAGTAGAGTAATGCTACGCCCGAGTAGTTACCAGGGCCCACATTTGGGTGTAAGAACAGAACCACTGTTACCCGCACGCATGTCGAAGAGGCGACTAAGGAGGTTTGGCTGGAATCGGATGCACGTGTCCTAAAGAAGTCTATGCGTTTAGGGGCCTACCAAACCAATGTGCAACGTATACACGTTCTTGGCAAAGATCAAACATATCACAAAGATTGATTAAAATTGGTGGTAAAGAACGAACGCAAAGAAGAAGAAGAAGATGTATTGCTAGATTTGGAAAAGTATCTTAATGGAACATTTGTGGTAGCCATAAAGATTACTTCTGGTTGCTGGGAAAAATACTGACTACAGCGTTCCTGATTAAATTTTGATAAATTTTAAACGGATTTCTTGTCCATTGCAATATCTTAGGGAACATGAGCCCATTGCTGTAAGTTGTCCTCTTTTGGAAATGCTGCGAAGAAATATTTTATTCATTCTTGTAGTAGTAGTTTCTCTAGCAATTTGTTGTAAACAGTATGGTTGCTAGCCCCATTGCAACTGTCTTTAGTTATCTGTGTGGTGTGTCAGGCTTGCCGATAGTTTATTGTCTTTCCTCAGGTGGATGATGGAATTGGTTGTCCACTCTTGCTGTTGAGCGTAGGGGTGGGAGCTTTAATTTGCATTTCAGGGCCAGATGAGTCACCTTTGTTGTGTTATATCCATGTTTATTTAGTGTGGTCTTGTTATTCAGGAGCATGCTCAGGAAATGTGGGAGCATAATACAGTAAATTCAGGGAGCATAATACCGGAAATGTGGGGAGCATAATACATGAAATGTGGAGATAATACAGAAATGCAGGGTAGCATTACCAGAAATTGGGGAGATAACACAGAAATGTGAGCATAATACAGAAATGTAGGAGGCATAATGACCAGAAATGGGAGCTAAACAGAATGGGAGCATAATACCAGAAATGTGGGGAGCATAATACAGGAAATGTGGGGAGCATAATACAGGAAATGTAGGGAGCATAATACCAGAAATGTGGGGAGCATAATACAGGAAATGTGGGGAGCATAATACAGGAAATGTAGGGAGCATAATACCAGAAATGTGGGGAGCATAATACAGTAAATTCAGGGAGCATAATACCGGAAATGTGGGGAGCATAATACCGGAAATGTGGGGAGCATAATACAGTAAATTCAGGGAGCATAATACCGAAATGTGGGAGCATAATATCAGTGTCAGTTATATAAATTGAGAAATACAAGACTAGATTAACAGGGTTATGCCCGAGTGGTTACCGGGGCCCAAATTTGGGGTGTAAAGAATAGAACCACTGTTACCTGCCACGCATATCGCAAGAGGCGATTAAGGAGGTTTGGCTGAAATCAGATGCACGTGTCCGCTAGGGAATGCTAACCCGAAACAAATGCTTTCAGAAAACGGATGCACCAGGCCGTAAGGCGCATAACATGGTGCAAAGACCCCTCACAATGAGGAATGGAATAACGGATTCTACGGTCGCCAATCTGCCTCTGAGATTTACCCACGCAGTAAGAATGTCAGACCTGCCATCATGAGGGTGGCCAAAACTTACTGGGGGAAGAGGTCGGCACAAACTGGGAAGCAGAAATCATAGGAATTATTTCCTACAGAACTACCCCCAGTGTGCAGACTTGAGAAGAAAGAGGTGGCCCACTTACACCAGCATCCAAGACAAACAGTATGGCGTGGCTGATAATCTGAGGCAGACGGCTGCCTTTATTAGAGAATCCGAAATCCCAATCTAGTGAGAATGCAGAAGAAGAAGAAAGATTAACAGGGTTAAATTATGCATATCCAGTGCCAAGTTTAACTCTCCGTAAAAGATACACCAACAGTTTAACTAATTAAAAAAAAACCTCATCAATGTTATCATATCTCTTGTATTAGAGTGTTATAGATCTGAGGTCTTAAATCTGGTTTTATTTTTTACAAAAATTTTCAAGTTGGTTTTCGTGTAAAATTTGTATTTTTAATATTAAAATATCCAGGTAATTTCTCTAAGAAACTTGCGGTTATTGTCAAGGTTTCATCCCCTGATGAAGGCATATCGACTGCTATGTCAGTTTTGTTGATTGTGTTTTTAATTTCACAATAGAACAATTGCTAATTATACTTATTTTCCAATTATTTGAAGAGTACCTCTTTCTTCTTCTTTGAGCCCTCCATATCGACCACTTGTTAACCGCTCTCTGTGATTTGTATGTGATCTGACCCTTAGAGCGATTGTCTGTTGTGCCAGTTATGCGCCTCAAATAGGCCAGCACATCCGATTTCTGCAATGCTTTTTATTTACGTAGCTTTCCTAGGTCCTACATCAGCTGCCTTTGCGACATGTCTTGTAGGTCACAGTGGTACTATTCTTTGCTCCCATTGTGGGCCCTGGCACCACATGGGCGCCAAAATCACTTTGATTTGATAGATCGGTTTTCCTTGATATCTGTACAATGTTTTCTTTTTACCCCAACATTTTGCTACCATGTAATCTTTTAACATATTCTACTAAATTGAGGACTTTTTCTCTCTCTCTCTAATCTCATATTAAACCAGATTTTAATGATTTATTTATCCATTATGGATGCCGCCTGCCCAGTGTGTTCATAGCGCGTTGGACGACAGATGACAAGCCCTCTGTGTGCGGTTCAATTCCGCGCGCTGACAGAAAAGCCACAGGTTCTCCAGATTTACAGTGTTCGTGGCACCAAACCGAAGGTGTCCATGGCATGGAGCCAGAGAGCTGAAAGCTCAAGTGTTTCTGGATCGAACAAAAAAAAATGAATGTTGCTAATCCTACATCCAATCTGGATTAGTAGTAAGCTTCATCAATTGTGATTGACTATAGGTTAATGTACCTTTGAAGAAATGATCAGTGTGTAGTATGAAGCTGTGCTTATTTTACCACTGAAGTCGGATCAGGCACACCTGTATGGTGGAGGACACTGATAATAAGGAAAGCACGCCTTGATGCAAAAATCAGTCAGAGCGACATACCAAACGCCCTGGCTATGCCTGAAATCATAGTGAGTGAATGCAGAAGAAGAAACTGTGCTTATCAGTGTGTTACTTTTGATATTTTTTTCTTTGACTAGTTGATGGTTTTCTTTGTCCCCAGTTTAAGATGACATTTTAGAATATACATGTCTACATTGTAGATCAGAGACCCCACTGTCGAACTCCGAACATAATATATGCCTAGTGCCTTCTTATTACATTAGCGCCATCCTTGATCACAGTCTGCATTCATCATACTGCTTGCTTCCTCTCCATGAGCTACTCTGCCTGTCTCTAATCCTGTTTTGCTTTACATTGTCAGGATAGCGAGGTTTATGGAACAGGTTCTTGTGTGTCTTTCACTGCCTCTGTTATTTCTATGGTCCATCTTTTGCTTTGTATCCACTTTATCTAAGTAGCATGGACCTTTACACTGTTGGTAATCTGTTCACGTAACCGAACAATTTAATTTGATGTTTTTGATGGTCAATACTGGTGTTATACCCACTTTTTTCCTGTCTTCATTTCTAAAGTAGTCTTTTATTTATACTCTCTGCACGCTGTATAGACTGGGAGTATTCGTTAGCTTCTCATAAAGGATATCCTTAACTTCTTGTTGACCAAATGCCACACTATGTGGCTTTTTGTTGGAAGCCATTTTACAAGGAGCCATACTAAATGGCTTTTTTTATTCTAAAACAAATTGCTTGTAAAACATGGTTTTGTCCTGGTCCGCTAAGAGTTTACGATCAATCAATCGCCATGACTGCCGACATAGGCGATCATGTCTCTCCACAATTCTCATTCCTTGGTGCAGTTAATCAGTTTTGAAGTTGATTTTTTAATACAACTTTTTTTCATGTAATTTTGTTTATGGTTCAACAACTACGTGGTCTAGAGTGTGATAGATCAGTCATGAACTACATCAGTATTTTACAATCTGACATATTTAATAGCATCAACTAAAGCACATTTTGAAAATCTACAACCTGGACACTATATTAAAATACATGTCACTTTTATCAATTGTTTAACCCTTGTGGACGAAACGCCACCTATGTAGCTTTGGGTTGGTCACCTTTTTTACCAGGAGCCACACTAAAGGGCATTCTTGTAAAAACATGACTTTTGACCTGGTCCGCTAAGAGTTAATAATACATGCCACTTTTATCAATTGTTTAACTCATTGTAGAACCAAACGCCACACAATGTGGCTTTGAGTTGATCACCTTTTTTACCAGGAGCCACACTAAAGGGCATTGAAAAAAAAATTTCTTGTAAAAACATGGCTTTTGCCCTAGTCCACTAGGAGTTAATAATACATGCCACTTTTATCAATTGCTTTATTTTTTTTTTTAACTTGGTTGTGAAGTATTATTGTGTCTTGTATTCTTCAGTGATTTCTTTTTTAAGCACTTTAGCTTTTATTACATATTATGCATGACAATGTAACACTTGGTGACCAGGAAAGATATTCAAACATGGTGCAGCAATAAGGTTAAGTAACTCTTGTAGCATGGGAATGTTAAAACAAGTTACTTTTCCTTTTTTAAATAATATATTGGCTGTTTGGATCTGGAGTTTGTCAATATTTAAAATAAACTCAGCTTTCTTTTATAGGGCAGACATGAGTTTGTCAACTTTCTCCACAAATTGTTCATCTATGTTAGTATAAATGTACTTTAGTACTTGTGGTGTTGTATAGCGGTTCGAAGAGTGGCATGATAATTGGAAGAGAACAGAAAGTCAGCAATTTTTTATTTTTTTTCCTGATCCAGAAACACTTAAGCTTTTCAGTTCTTCGGCTCGGTGCCATGGACATCGTAACCCTTCGGTTTGGTGCCATGAACACCATAAATCTGGGGAACCTGTGGCTTTTTTGCGGAATTGAACCACACTCACAGGGAGCTTGTCACCCGTCGCCCAGCGCGCTACGAACACGCTGGGCAGGCGGACAAAGTCAGCTAATATAGGCATCTGTCTGTCCATCATCATCTAGTGCCATGTCCACAGTGAAGGATAGCAGCAATAAATTTCCAGAAAATTTACTTTCTTGGTCTCATGGTGTATTCCTACAAGATGCTACTAATGTTCCACCTTGCCCCTTGATGTTTCAATCCGCCCCTTGTTGTTTCAATCTGCCCCTTGTTGTTTCAGTCTGCCACTTGATGTTTCAATCTGCCACTTGATGTTTCAATCTGCCCCTTGTTGTTTCAATCTGCCCCTTGATGTTTCACTCTGCCCTTAAGTTTCACTCTGCCCCTTTTGATGTTTCACTCTTGTTTCCTTGATGTTTCACTCTGCCCTTGATATTCCTTTTCCTGCCACTTGATGTTTCCTTCCCCTTAAAAGTTTCTCTCTGCTCCTTGATGTTTCACTCTGCCCCTTGATATTCCAATCTGCCACTTGATGTTTCTCTTCCCCTTAAAGTTTCTCTCTGCTCCTTGATGTTCCACTCTGCCCCCTTGATGTTTCAATCTGCTCCTTGATGTTTCAATTTGTCCCTTGATGTTCCACTCTGCCCCTTGATGTTTCACTCTGCTCCTTGATGTTTCAATCTGTCCCTTGATGTTTCAATTTGTCCCTTGATGTTTCACTCTGCCCCTTGATGTTTCACTCTGCCCCTTGATGTTTCACTCTGAATTGTATCTGTGTCTTCTCCTTGTACTCCTGTCCTCAGCCGTCCCCTCGAATGCAGTCTTCATCATATCGGTCATATCTTTTTAATATAACCAAAATACTACATTTGTCTAACTTTTATTTCATTGAATATTTCCCATTTCATTCCTAATTGTTACAACATGTATTTATTAGTTTTCCTTTCCTTCAGTGATACTTGCCAGACTCTTCTATATTTTGAAAACTTTGATTCTGTTTTCCACCTGTTTTTTTCATTGTTCACATTTTCTCCTCATTCAACGATAATGAATATATGTGACAAGTGATGATTCTCACTTTCTGTGTTTTCTTTCTTCTTTGCTTGGGTGTTAGTATCTTTCTTTTGGCTGAAATCGAATGCATGTGTCCTAAACGTGTAGAAGTCTATGCGTTTAGGGGCCTACCAAACCAATGTGCAACGTATACATATTCTTGGCAAAGATCAAACCTATCACAAAGAGTGATTAAAATTCGTTGTGAAGAACAAACGCAAAGAAGAAGAAGAAGTATCTTTCTTGCTTCTATCTTTCTTTCTTATATATTTTTTGTCTCTTCTAACTCTTCTGTAAAAGAGTAACTGACTTGCTGAGTTATGAAAGCAGTGATGAAGAAAAGTGGAGCCAAATTTTATATCTGATACTTTTAAGTCTCTAGTACTTTACTATACTTTACCTTTGTCATTATATTTTATTTATTTACTTTGACTTTTGTTTCTTTGAAGTGTTTACAACAAATTTTAAATGTTACAAAAAGAAATAAGATCAGAAACGAGGAAATCAGAAGAAGAGTGGGATCCTTGCCGAAGCTACAATATATAAAGAAACAACAGTGGTTCGGACATGTATCAAGGTTACAGCAAGACAGTTGTCCACAAAGAACACTAGCACTTAGATATAATGGTGCCCGAGTGGTTACCGGGGCCTAAATTTGGGGTGTAAAGAATAGACCCACTGTTACCTGTCACGCATGTCGTAAGAGGCGACTAAGGAGGTTTGGCTGAAATCAGATGCATGTGTCAGAACCTGCTGCCTTGCAGGTTGGCTGGGGACAGTCGAAGGCTGACGGAGAGCGAATCCAGTAAACGCTGGTTGAAATCGAACACATCGCTGAAGGACAAGCACCAGAGCTCCAAATGGTACTGAAGTAAAAATACGTTCTTGGCAAAGGCTGTTTATATATCACAATAAGAATGATCAAAATGGCAGAAAAAGAATGATCAGAGAGAGAGATATAATGACAACAGACACAGAGAAGACCAATATAAGTAACAATGGATTGATGGAATATCTGAAGCATTAAATTCCACCTTGTACAAAGTGCATAGAGAGGCTCACTCCAGGCGCTCTTTTTCGACCTGACGCTGAAAGGCATACATGATTCGAGAATAGATAGTTTCTTTGTGAGAAATGGGGATGGAAAGCGAATAGTGTTTAAAAAGCTTAAGACCAAGAATAGTTGTGTGGAAATCTTAACTCATGAGTTAAAAGAAAACTTTATTAAAACTAATAAACCTACATGTGTTGGGTCACAGCCAACTCTAGATAACTAGGCCAGACAACTGACTCGGGTTCCCTGACCTAGATCATAAAAGGGGGTAAAAATATAGAGGTTTGATAGAACAATGCAAGCTTTTTGCAATTTTACTCAATTCTGTGAGTCTATGGTTATTTATTGGTGAAAAATATTAATAATATTGATATTCCTTATTGTTAAACTTAACTTGTTGCATAATATAACTTTGATTTAGCATTTTGTGTTGATTTTAAAATGAATTCCTTCCTTGCGTTCGTTCTTCACGACCAATTTTATTCACTCTTTGTGATATGTTTGATCCTTACCAAGAAAGTGTATATGTTGCACATTGGTTTAGTAGGCCCCTAAACGCATAGACTTCTGCACGTTTAGGACATGTGCATCCGATTTCAGCCAAACTTCCTTAGTCGCCTCTCACGACATGCGTGGCAGGTAACAGTCGTTCTATTCTTTACATCCCAAATTTGGGCCCCGGTAACCACTCGGGCGTAAATGAATTCATCTATATACACCAATACTGGAATGCGAGGTCACGTGGTGTAGTTGGTGTCTGATTTCCCATAATTCTTACCTGAGTCTGAAGGCCCATAAGTTTATAGTTGGCTCTGGCTGGGTACACCATCAGTACTTGGGTACAACATCAGTACTTAGATACAGCATCAGAATTGAACTTCATCAAGAAACAACAAATTGAATTACCAACAGACAGTGCGCCTCAAAGAGCAATGCTACACTGATACAGTGGATACAAAGCAAAAGGCTGACCATGCAAAAGGTGAACCTCATAGATAACAGAGGCGGGAAAAACACTGTTTATAAAGCACACACAAATGCTGTTCTAGAAATTTCTTCTGATTCTGTGAGACTAAACAGGAATAAAGAAAAGAAGAAAAAGAAGACGATGTAATACAGTGGACACCACAGGGACAGGGGAAAAAAGGACAATTAGGGGCATATGAAGGTGAACATCCGCAGATTTAAAAAAATCCTGTTCAACTGCTATGAATTCAGATGTAGTCATTGCACCTAGTATGATGCCTGAACTGATTTTTGAATGAAGGCTTGCTTTCCTTATCACCTGTGGCTAAGTGGTAAAACCCTCGCATTGCATTCTGAATGAAGTAGGTTCAAATCCAGACCATGACGTTCTGTTAACAATTGTATTTTTGAAAGAGACCCATAGGATTGTTGCTGAAGTTACGTGGTTCAGTGCTTTGTGCAATATTCTTGGCAGATGGCGTGCCATTTCTGCAGAGAGGGACCGGGCCATATGGGGTAAAACCCGGTGCAATGAAGTCAATTGTAATATGCTATTACAAATGTGCGGAAAGACTGGAAAGCCCAGCAAAGGCTTGAATCCAATGCGAGTTTCCGCTCGCAGGGAACTACTACTGCCTTGTAGTTAGATCAGGGACAAAGGCTAGCGGAGCAAACCGTACACAAAACTGGATGGTAGGCAAACCATGTAGTACAAAAAAAAGACCTGTGACCTGGGCGGATGACGCTCAACAACCCAGGAGGGTAGGTTGTCTAAGGGTCGCTACCCTAAAAGAAAATAGCAACCTGGTGCCTTACAGGTCGGCTGGGGACAGCCAAAGGCTGACTGAGAGCAACCCAGTAAATGCTTGTAAAAATCAGACACATCACCGAAGGACAAGCACCAGAGCTCCAAATGGTACTGAAGATGTGGCAGCAAAATACGTTCTTGGCAAATGCTGTTTGTATATCACAATATGAAGGATCAAAATGGCAAAAGACGAGAGAGAGAGAGTAATATGCTATTAGAAATTGTTTGAATAGATTGTAAAGTTCTATTAGAAATTGGATAGATTGTAAAGTTTAGAAATTGTTTGTATATTAGTTCTAAATTGAAGATAATTGAAATTGTGTATAGATTGTAAAGTTCTATTAGAAATTGTTTGTATAGATTGTAAAGTTCTATTAGAAATTGTTTGTATAGATTGTAAAGTTCTATAAGAAATTGTTTGTATAGATTGTAAAGTTCTATTAGAAATTGTTTGTATAGATTGTAAAGTTCTATAAGAAATTGTTTGTATAGATTGTAAAGTTATATTAGAAATTGTTGTATAGATTTAATTCTAAAAGAATTTTTAATAGATTGTAATGTAATTAGAAATTGTATCTATAGTTGTAATGTACTATTAGAAATTATATGTATAGTTTTAGAGAAGACTACATTAAATAGTTACACTATACAGACTAAGATCTGGTGTGAGACAGACTTAGTATAGACTAAGATGTACTGTGAAACAGATTTGATATAAACTAAGATTAATCTACGAGAGAGAGGAAGAGAGGTAATTCAATTATAATCCTATTTATCCTGATGGATAATTGATTTATTTGTAACTATCGTCTTATTTGACTCAAGTGCCTATAATATATATAAAATTTGTAAATGGAAGCGTCTCTGGTTTAGCAATAGTGAGCTCGATCACAAACTAGAGTACCAATTTCATACTCTGTGGCGGGCAGTTTGGAAGCAAATTTGTTCCAGCGAATTTTTACGAATTGTACAAATAGACCTCACCATTCATAAAGCAATGGCAAACTACTGAACATATAAATGGTGCCTAGAAAATAAACGACTCGTTTACTGTGATTAATGGTGACGTCCTGTATGCCACGATTTTCAATTTGCGAATTTGTAAACATCCATATATATTTAGAATACAAAATATATACCAATCCATCTTTTATTTATCTCATATACATATATATGCCATACAACAAACATACATAATATATATATTTATGTATGTCCATGGTATTGTATGGTATATATATATATATATATATATATATATATATATATATATATATATATATATATATATTCTCCATCTATTTCAGATATGGAATGTGTCATGTATACTTCATAATTCATTTCCGAGTCCCACATATAGTTTGCAATATGAATTCTTTACCTTTCAACTCCCAATGGAGCACAGGTCTTCAACAAATTTCTTCCAGCTCTTCCTCTCTTGCCATCCCTTCCAATTCTTTCCATGTTTTACCTATCCTTTTAATATCAGCCTCCAGCTCTCTTTTCTAGGTCTGTCTAGGCCTTCCCTACTCCTTGTTCCCTTTGGGTTCCAAAACAGTGCCTGTCTTGCAATGCTTCCGGTCAGTATCCTATCCATCACCAGCGTCTCTTCCTTAGTTCTTTCTCCACTGGTATCTGCTTGGTTCTTTCTCTGAGTTCCTCGTTTGTAATCTTATCATACCATCTCAGTCCCTCTATTCTTTAACAAACATGGATATCACAACAATACGAATATGAAATATATATATATATATATATATTATGTTTCTTGAACGTTTTATGTATTTAGCATGTATGTACTATATACGTATTCTATATGCATTACATTGACTGCTATTGTAATCACCCAGCATTATTCTTGTTTCTTCTACCCCCCAAAATGTTTTATGCTACTGACTGAGAAATATGGGTTCGAAGGTGAGGGTTAGTCCAAGTTAACATGTTTTGGGTTGTTCATGTTGTTGTATTTTGGTATGCTTCTAGCCTTGCTGTTTTTTGTATAACGATTTGCAGACGTGAGTGTTGTGGTAGTTACTTCCCCTGATGTAGATCACCTAATAACAGATTGTTATTTTCACAATTGTTGTGTATATTAGGTATTATTTACAATTGTTGTCTATATTAGGTATCATTTGCTTCCGTTTGGTACCAGGGCCTGCAAGGGAAGCAAAGAATAGTACCACTACAACCTACAAGGCAGGTCGTAAGAGGTGACTGATATAGGACCTAGGGAAGCTACCTAGTAAATAAAAAGCATAGCAGAAATCGGATGTTCTGGCATACTTGTAGGCGCATAACTGGCACAACATACAATCATTCTTAGGCTCAGATCACATACAAATCACACAGTGGTTAACAAGTGGTCGATAGGAGCGTTTGAAGAAGAAGAAGTATCATTTTTATTTTCATATTCCCTTGCATATACCAAGCGTTAGATTGTTTAAAATCACAACTATTGTGTAAATAAAGTATGATCAATAAATAGACAGTGTACAAGTAGAAGGGGATTCTGGACTTTTTTTTTTTTTACCAAACTCAGGGCTCAAACCGTTTACCCTTATTTCTTACGGCACCCATTGCCTGAGAGCCGCTATAGCGTAGTTGTTAGTGAACTCGCTCCGCAAGGCTGGTGGTCTGGGTTCAGCTCCAGCAATGCGCGTGGAAATTTTCCCGACCTCAGCGGCTCTCAGGTGACCCAGCCTCAACTGGGTACCAGATATGCTCTGGGAAAGTAAAGGCGGCCGGCGTGATGCTAACCGCACCACCCATCGTGCGCATCGGTCAATGAAAATACAGGCCTAACACTGTATTGACCTATATACCACGAGGTATGAAAGGGTTCCTTTACCCTTTACTTTACCCATTGTTAGCCCAGCTATACAAGCGCTTTATGAACACAACCAGCGAGCTATTCACATGCTGGTTTGGTTTGTTAAAGTGCTTGTATAGCTGTAGATAGAGTACTAGAGATTTTGTTATCACAACTATTGTGGAGATAGAGAGTACCAGTACGTTAATTATCACAACTGTCGTGGAGATAGAGTACCAGTTCTTTTGTTATCACAACTGTTGTGTAGATAAAGTAATAGTTCATTTGTCATCACAACTGTTGTATAGATAAGGTACCATTTCAATTGTTTTCCCAACTGTTGAGTAGATACAATGCCCCTATGTTTTCACATGTTGAGTAATGTGCCTTAGTATGTTGTTTTCCCAACTGTTGAGTAGATACAGTGCCCATTTTTTCACATGTTGAGTAATGTGCCAGTATGTTGTTTTCCCAACTGTTGAGTAGATACAATGCCCCTATGTTTTCACATGTTGAGTAATGTGCCTTAGTATGTTGTTTTCCCAACTGTTGAGTAGATACAGTGCCCATTTTTTCACATGTTGAGTAATGTGCCAGTATGTTGTTTTCCCAACTGTTGAGTAGATACAATGCCCCTATGTTTTCACATGTTGAGTAATGTGCCTTAGTATGTTGTTTTCCCAACTGTTGAGTAGATACAGTGCCCATTTTTTCACATGTTGAGTAATGTGCCAGTATGTTGTTTTCCCAACTGTTGAGTAGATACAATGCCCCTATGTTTTCACATGTTGAGTAATGTGCCTTAGTATGTTGTTTTCCCAACTGTTGAGTAGATACAGTGCCCATTTTTTCACATGTTGAGTAATGTGCCAGTATGTTGTTTTCCCAACTGTTGAGTAGATACAATGCCCCTATGTTTTCACATGTTGAGTAATGTGCCTTAGTATGTTGTTTTCCCAACTGTTGAGTAGATACAGTGCCCATTTTTTCACATGTTGAGTAATGTGCCAGTATGTTGTTTTCCCAACTGTTGAGTAGATACAATGCCCCTATGTTTTCACATGTTGAGTAATGTGCCTAGTATGTTGTTTTCCCAACTGTTGAGTAGATACAGTGCCCATTTTTTCACATGTTGAGTAATGTGTCAGTATGTTGTTTTCCCAAACTGTTGAGTAGATACAATGCCCCTATGTTTTCACATGTTGAGTAATGTGCCTTAGTATGTTGTTTTCCCAACTGTTGAGTAGATACAGTGCCCATTTTTTCACATGTTGAGTAATGTGCCAGTATGTTGTTTTCCCAACTGTTGAGTAGATACAATGCCCCTATGTTTTCACATGTTGAGTAATGTGCCTTAGTATGTTGTTTTCCCAACTGTTGAGTAGATACAGTGCCCATTTTTTCACATGTTGAGTAATGTGCCAGTATGTTGTTTTCCCAACTGTTGAGTAGATACAATGCCCCTATGTTTTCACATGTTGAGTAATGTGCCGTAGTATGTTATTTTCCCAACTGTTGAGTAGATACAATGCCCTTATGTTTTCACATGTTGAGTAATGTGCCAGTATGTTATTTTCCCAACTGTTGAGTAGATACAATGCCCCTATGTTTTCACATGTTGAGTAATGTGCCTTAGTATGTTATTTTCCCAACTGTTGAGTAGATACAGTGCCCATTTTTTCACATGTTGAGTAATGTGCCAGTATGTTATTTTCCCAACTGTTGAGTAGATACAGTGCCCATTTTTTCACATGTTGAGTAATGTGCCAGTATGTTATTTTCCCAACTGTTGAGTAGATATGATGCCCATTTTTTCAAATGTTGAGCTATGTGCCAGTATGTTGTTTTCCCAACTGTTGAGTAGATACAGTGCTCATTTTTTAATTTTCAGATGTTGAGTAGATAGTGTGCCAGTATTCATTTTCCTTAACCGTTGAGTAGAGACGGTGAAAGGAAATTATTGATTTCAAGGGAGGATACTGAGAAATAATGTAATCAATTGTTCTTGGGATTAATGATTTTGTGACTACCTAGCCCACCTGTCCAGCGTGTTTGTAGAACATCGGGAGGAGGAGGGGGGCCCTTGTGAGCGTGGGTTCAATTCTGCGGGCTGGCATAAAAGCCACAGGTTCTCCAGATTTACGAAGTTCGTGGCACCGAACCAAAGGGTTACAATGTCCATGGCACCGGCTGAAGAGCTGAAAGCTCAAGTGCTTCTGGATCGGGAAAAAATGACTGTCTTCGCAGCACTAAGTATAGCACCACACGCCTAGAGTTGTTAGCGGTTTATGGGTTTGCAAGAAGTCCGGTACTCTCCCCCACATACTATAGGAAAAAGGTTCAAAACTCATACTTCCTGGTGGTTCAACAATAACAAAGATTTATGAATTATTTTTAAAGAAAGATAATCCGTACAATACATAGCTAAACTAGGGCTGAACAAGTAGTTTCCCCTTGTTCTTGTTTAGGATTCTTGTCTGCACCTCAAATTTTGCTTTTCTTAAAATTTTAAAAATTGCTTTTTAGTGTGATTCAGTAATGATAAGTCACCCAACTTTGCATTTGTGCTTTGTGCCTCAAAATTGTCTTTTTAAAAAAAATAATCTTCAATTTTATCGGTAAACACTTCATTTCCTTGGTATATATTTCTTTTATATTGAATGTTGTTACTTACATTTGGTTGTTTGCTGCCACCATTTTTAAAAATAGATTATTCTAGTTTCATTATGGAAGAGTTCCAAAGTTGTATAACTCTTATTATATTTAGTAACATCAAAAACAAAATTCCGAGGTAAGAAAATTTTGAACAATGTACAGTAAAATATCAAGTGATAATTTCACTTGACTATATACTGTCTGTAGCTTAAACAGTAGTGAATGCCTAGAAAATCAACAACTCGTTTACTGTGGTTGATGACGACACCCTGCAAAGCATATGCCACAATTTTCTTTTTCATTTTTTCATGTGTTGTCTTGTACTATATTTTTTCATTTAATTTTCTGCATCCGTTACCTGATGAAGGCCTTTTGGTGGAAACATAGAACTATTCAGTTGTTGCCTTGTATACAACTGTCTCAAAACAATTTTTCTTCATTATTTGCATGTGGGTTTAATTAGTTCACAGAATTAATTTAATTGCATTCGGAGCACTCTCATAGGTGCTCAGTCTCTTTCTCATCAATGACAAAAATTCTGCATGCTAATAGTTCTTGTAACTCACTTGTCATACTTGCATATGTTATATAGTTTTTACCTGAAGGGTCTGTGTGATATGGAGGTGAAGTGCTTCTAAAGTACTCGTTTCCTGCATGTGGGCAATCTGACTATTTTTTCCAGTGGTTTCTGATCTTAATGTAGTGGAGATTGAGTTCCTAGTCCTATCAGAGATGAACAATATAAGTAGGTCCCGTGTTCAAGTTGACGACATAAACAGAACCCGTGACAATTAAAAATTGATAATAGTAGGCTGCAAGTTTACTGCCTGTACAAAGTTCATTAGAAAGGTAGAATGAAATTCATACACATTTTTAATCTTCAAAATTACATGGGGAACACTGTTCAGTGTTACTAAGTTCATACACTGCCGCTGAGATTTTCCCATATAAAAAATAGATTGGAATACACATGGTTATTGTCTGTGCATGATCCCGGTAGAGAAACATAAATCATGGCGGCACTTAATACGCGAACAACTTTCAGTTGAAGTAATCATACTATATGTTGAAGTAATCATACTATATGTTGAAGTAATCATACTATATGTTGAAGTAATCATACTATATGTTGAAGTAATCATACTATATGTTGAAGTAATCATACCATCTGTTGAAGTAATCATACCATCTGTTGAAGTAATCATACCATCTGTTGAAGTAATCATACCATCTGTTGAAGTAATCATACCATCTGTTGAAGTAATCATACTATATGTTGAAGTAATCATACCATCTGTTGAAGTAATCATACCATCTGTTGAAGTAATCATACCATCTGTTGAAGTAATCATACCATCTGTTGAAGTAATCATACTATATGTTGAAGTAATCATACCATCTGTTGAAGTAATCATACCATCTGTTGAAGTAATCATACCATCTGTTGAAGTAATCATACCATCTGTTGAAGTAATCATACCATCTGTTGAAGTAATCATACTATATGTTGAAGTAATCATACCATCTGTTGAAGTAATCATATGATCTGTTGAAGTAATCATACCATATGTTGAAGTAATCATACTATATGTTGAAGTAATCATACCATCTGTTGAAGTAATCATACCATCTGTTGAAGTAATCATACTATATGTTGAAGTAATCATACCATCTGTTGAAGTAATCATATCCATCTGTTGAAGTAATCACTATAATACCATCTGTTGAAGTAATCATACTATATGTTGAAGTAATCATATGATCTGTTGAAGTAATCATACCATATGTTGAAGTAATCATACTATATGTTGAATTAATCATACCATCTGTTGAAGTAATCATACCATCTGTTGAAGTAATCATACTATATGTTGAAGTAATCATACCATCTGTTGAAGTAATCATACCATCTGTTGAAGTAATCATACCATCTGTTGAAGTAATCATACTATATGTTTAAGTAATCATACCATATGTTGAAGTAATCATACCATATGTTGAAGTAATCATATCATCTGTTGAAGTAATCATACCATCTGTTGAAGTAATCATATGATCTGTTGAAGTAATCATGCTATATGTTGAAGTAATCATATGATCTGTTGAAGTAATCATACCATCTGTTGAAGTAATCATATGATCTGTTGAAGTAATCATACTATATGTTGAAGTAATCATATGATCTGTTGAAGTAATCAAATGATCTGTTGAAGTATTCATACCATCTGTTGAAGTAATCATACTATATGTTGAAGTAATCATATGATCTGTTGAAGTAATCATATGATCTGTTGAAGTAATCACACCATCTGTTGAAGTAATCATATGATCTGTTGAAGTAATTATACTATATATTGAAGTAATCATATGATCTGTTGAAGTAATCATACTATATGTTGAAGTAATCATACCATCTGTTGAAGTAATCATACTATATATTGAAATAATCATACGATCTGTTGAAGTAATCATACGATCTGTTGATGTAATCATGCTATATGTTATATTATCTGGAAACCAATATAACCTTGCATGCAGCATGCACTTATAAAACCTTCTATATTATACTAGATGTAATGTATCATGTATATTTGTTAGAATAACAAATTATGACCTCCTACCTCCTGCACACTAGGGCCTAGAAATATTAAGTAACAAGCAATTCATACCCTAGGGTCTGAAAAAGCTACGGAAATAAAAAAATCTTGAAAACATTTCTACAATAGTATTGTAAGCGACTGTAGCTTAAGCGGTAGTGAGCTCGATTACCACCCAAGCGTACCTGGTTCAAACTCCACTGCAATCAGTTTGGAACCAATTCCATTTCCTTCTGATTTTTACAAAAGGTAAAAGTAGACCTCACCGTTCAGGAAGTAATGGCAAAATACTGAATGTATAAGTGGTGCCTAGAAAATTAACGATTGCTACTGTGGTTGATGGCTACGTCCTGTAAAGGATATGTCACAATTTTCATATATACACACAGATACATAACTTCCTGATGAACCCCACGCATTAACCTTTAACAGATGCAATAACTATATAAGAATGTCTCAGAGTAACATGGACAAATATTGTAAAAACATGTAATATTAATACAGATACAAATCATAATAATATTGTCGCTGATTTTATAGTCGCTGATTTTATAGCAGGCTGTCACGCAAAAATAAGTTAGAAGCGTCATCACATGTCTAACGCCCGAATTCACTCCGGGCGAATGCAGAAGAAGTAGTAGTCACAGATTTTACAGTTTAATCCTTTCCCTCCATAATTAAAAAAAATTTTTTTTCAGACACACTTATATTGCAATGTATATTGAATTAGCCAGTGTACTCACTTTGCATTATTTTAAAAATACCGAGGCAGTATATCTGCTTAGAATAGTGAATGGGTTAAATCACTGATTAATATGGATAAATATTGTAGATTTGATGATTTATTCATGATTTATTATGCTGCTCTTGTGTTTCTTTTAAATTATTCGTGAGAATTAATAATCTTTTTCTGTGTTCGGCCGCTATAAATTCAGGCGTAGCCATGGCACCAGGTGTGGCGATTCTAATATTTGCGTGAAAGCCTGCTTACCGTTTTATTGGTTTTATCGCCATACATGCGGGCGTTCTCCGACTTCAGAGGTCAGAATTAATAATCGATTGGTTTATAAGTAATTATATATAATATCGCATAATTAAATTCCAATTTAAATTGTATTCCATTCCATCTTCTGACATTCCCTGCAAACCCTGCAGAGGGTCTCTGGTGCTAAGTGGTTAAGCACTTGCCTCACGTTCTGAAGGTTGTAGGTTTGAATCTGGACCGCAATGTTATCTTCACAAGTGTATTTTTTTAGACCCCTAGGATTGTTGCAGAAGCTATGGTAACATTCTAATTGCACCGGATTTTTACAGCATATAGCTTGATCTCTACTTCTTTGAACGCACAATATCGACCACTTGTTAACCACTCTTTGTGATTTGTATGTGATCTGAGCCTAAAAGCGATTGTACGTTGTGCCAGTTATGCGCCTACAAGTAGGCGAGCGCATCCGATTTCTTCAATGCTTTTTTTTACTAGGCAGCTTCCCTAGGTCCTACGTCAGTCGCCTCTTCTGACATGTCTTGTAAGTCATAGTGGTACTATCTTTTGCTTCCCTTGCGGGCCCCGGCACCACACGGGCAGCTAGATCCTCTCACAGAAGTGACATGCCACCTGCAGAAAGTATTGCACAAATCACGAACTTCATATCTCTGGCAACAATCTCTTTAAAAAATACACTTTTGAGCATAACAGCATGGTCCGATTTGAACCCACACCTCTGAAACTCAAGGTAAAGGCTTAACCATTTAGCTATAGCGAAACACGTAAAAACAAAGCACTGTAGTTTTAGAAAAAACAATAACGATACACATCAACATTTCGACTAAAAGGTCTTTATCAAGCAAAGGATACAACTAAAGTGAAGAAATTCACTTCTTACACTTCACAGAACATGTAGAATCGAACAATAAATTCCTAGCTAATAACCACTTAGCTACAGAGTCTCACTAATATATCTTCTGACTTGTTCTAATATTTTCTACAGACAATCAATAGCATATAAGTTATGAGTTGTTGTGCATATCAGATTGTTGTTGTTCAAGCTGACATACTTTTCTTTACTTACTATCTCCACAGAATTACTTGTTTCCAGGCGGTTAGGTTCTGACCAGAGTAAGTCACTTTTTTTTGTCTATTGTCTTTCCCAGGTGGATGATGGAATTTGTGTCATTTTGCGTTACCATTGTCGCTTTCCGTTTGGGAATTTGTCCCACTCTTGCCGTTTAAACGTAGGGGTGGAGCTTTATTTTGCATTCCATGAGTCGCCCTTGTTGTGTTATATCCGTGTTTATTTAGTGTGGTCTTGATATTGTCTATCCATATTTTTCTTGGTCTTCCCTTGACTCTAGTGCCTGACTTCTGTTATTGTATGCTGTTATTGGTGGTTGGTTGTGTTGCATTCTCATATGTCAAACCTGCATTTGTCTTTCAATGATCTATGCAGGGTTTGCACACTTGCTCTGATTCCTAGACTTTTCTTTATATTTAGTCTTTTTACTTTCTGAAATACTTTTATCAGTGCTCTGATGCTGATCTTTTGTTATTGATATGACTGTTATCATGTTAGGAATGTTTACTGGTTGATATCTTTTTTCATGAATATGTTACTCGAATCATCTTGATCAGGAGATATGTTACTGTTGATCATCTTATATCAGGAAGATATGTTTACTGTTTGAATCACTTTGTTATCATGGAATATGTTTATGCGAATCATCTTTGTTATCGGGAATGTCCTGCTAATCATCTTTGTTTCATGAGATATTTAGTTGAACATCTTTTCAGATATGTTTACTGGCTGAAATATCTTTATTATCAGGAGATATGTTTACTGGTTTGAATCATCTTTGTTATCATGGAGATATGTTTACTGGCTTGAATCATCTTTGTTATCAGGAGAATATGTTTACTGGCTTGAATCATCTTTGTTATCAGGAAGATATGTTTACTGGCTTGAATCATCTTTGTTATCAGGAAGATATGTTTACTGGCTTGAATCATCTTTGTTATCAGGAAGATATGTTTACTGGTTTGAATCATCTTTGTTACCATGGAGATATGTTTACTGGCTTGAATCATCTTTGTTATCAGGAAGATATGTTTACTGGCTTGAATCATCTTTGTTATCATGGAGAAAATGTTTACTGGCTTGAATCATCTTTGTTACCATGGAGAATATGTTTACTGGCTTGAATCATCTTTGTTATTAGTGGATCTGTTTCTCTCTCTCTCTCTCTCTCTCTCTCTCTCTCTTTCTCTCTCTCTCTCTGTTTCTCTCTCTTTCTCTCTCTCACTACTGGGAACCTCTGGCTGATCCTTCCATCATCATAGCTGTATCAGTTAGGTGATCTGCTAGCTAGTTACCTTGAATATCTGCACATGATCTGGTACAAATATAACACTTTGGTGGGATATTAAAGATTTGTTTCAAGTGTCAAACCATTCTATTACTCCATACCACTCTATCCTGGGCATCTCATCCATGGAAATCAGTTTGATATTTCTTGCCTCGCTCAGCAAAGTTTGTTTCAGAGTATCCCTAGAGCATCCTCTCTTTTTTTAACCATTTTCCTCCCACTTCAATGCCTGCTTTGGTATTCTTTGATCATTTCTTCTCAAGGTATACCCAACATATCTAAATCTTCTCCCTCTTATAACAGATGTTACTAGTGGTTGACCAGACTTTTCTCTGATTTCATCACTTCTCCTGAATTTGACAAATTTTATGTTGATTATTTTCACAGATATCTATTTTCAATTATCAGATGCATTCAACTGGCTTTCTATAACCAGCATATAATTTATCTTTGAACAGGTCATATAAAAATACTGGATGACTCATTTATCAGAACGGCATCCATGCGGATGAGTAATCGAGCCAAGGCTATGTCTTCTCTGCTCCAAGTGAAATCTGCTGTAGCAAGACAGCCCTTATTGAGGTCTAGTTGGAATGGGTCATCAGATGAAATGTATTATGAAAGGGACCGGCATTTAAAGACGCCCCCAGATAGTGCAAGCTCTTCTCCTGGTTTCTCTAGAAAAGGTGAGCCTGATGCTGTCTTTATGTGCATAAATGAAGCTATGAAAATGATATATTCTTCTGTGTACACTCTCAGTCCTCAACTTGAATAAGGATATATTCTTCTGTGTACACTCTCACAGTAGGCATCTGTAGCTTAAGCGACAGTGAGCTCGATCACAACCCAAGCGTACCTGGTTCAAACTCTGCGGCAGGCAGTTTGGAAGCAAATTTGTTCGGCATGGATTTTTACGAATGGTAAAACTTGACCTCATTGTTCAGAAAGCAACTATAAACTACTAAACGTATAAGTGGTGCCTTGAAAATCGATGACTTGTTTACTGTGGTTGATGGATTTTCCCACTCTCAAATGTCAACTTGAATAATGATATATTCTTTTCTGTACACTCTCAGTCCTCAACTTGAATAAGGATATATTCTTTTCTGTACACTCTCAGTCCTCAACTTGAATAAGGATATATTCTTTTCTGTACACTCTCAGATGTGAACTTAAATAAAAATAATTCCTCTCGTACCGTTATACGTTACATAGGGCCTGCAAGTAATTTCTCCATACCGCTCTATCCTGGGCAACTCGCTCAATCTTCTCCATGGAACTGAGACCGATATTTCCTGCCTCTCTCAGCAAAGTTCGTTTCAGGATCTCCTTAGGTCGACCTCTCTTTCTTGAACCCTTTGCATCCAACTTCAATGCCTGCTTTGATATTCGTTGATCATTTCTCCTCAAGGTGTGCCCAACATATCTCCATCTTCTCTTTCTTATAACAGTTGTCACTAGTGGTTGACCAGACATGTCTCTGATTTCAGCACTTCTCCTGAATTCGTTCCAAATGTGAACTTGAGTAATGATATATTCTTCTGTGTACACTCTCAGTCCTCAACTTGAATAATGATATGTTGACCTCTTTTGTTGTATGTTGTGCCAGTTTTGCGCCTACAAGTAGACCAGAACATCCAATTTCTGGAACACTTTTTATTTGCTAGAGTAGCTTCCCTAGGCCCTACATCTGTGCCTCTTATGACTTATCTTGTAGGTCACATTGTTACTATTCTTTGCTCCTCTTGCGGGCCCCTGCAACACACTGGTAAAACTATCAATCAAATTGTATCATCGTACCAACAAACCAATAACATTTCAGAAATCAGGTATTCTTCAATGCTAAGGTTTACTTAATCTAATGACAAATAGTTTTCTTCTTCTTCAAACATTCCATATTGACCACTTGTTAACCACTCTTTGTGATTTGTATGTGATCTGAGTCTACAAGCAATTGTACGCTGTGCCAGTTATGCGCCTACAAGTAGGTTGGTACATCTGATTTCTACCACGCTTTTTATTTACTAGAGTAGCTTCCCTAGGCCCTACATCAGTTGCCTCTTACAACATGCCTTGTAGGTTGCAGTTGTACTATTCTTTGCTTCCTTGGGCCCCAGCACCACACGGGAGAAGTAGTTGTCTGAATCTGTAGTTTTTGGGTTTTCTGATCCAGAAGCACTTGAGCTGAAAGCTCTTGCTCGTGTCATGAACATCGTAACCCTTCGGCTTGATGCCACGAACACCATAAATCTGGGGAACCTGTAGCTTTTCTGCCAGCCGGAGTTGAACCCGCACTTACAGAGGACTAGTCACCCGTAGTCCAGCGCTCTACGAACACGCTGGGCATGCGGACGTATCTGTAGCTACACTGACCTAGGATTTCAGTAAAGAAAGGTCGCTGATAGTGATGTTGGTGCAGTGGAAATGTGGGTTCGAGACCAGCTTGGGCCAAAAATTCTTGCAGTGCGCAAGCTAGATGGTTGAACTACAAGAAACCATGATTCTTTAGTTGGTGATCTAAATTAACAGTACCTCTGAAGTCAAAGTAAGGATTGCTAGAATGACAAGGCGAATTAGCGTTTTTTTTATCGATCCAGAAGCACTTGAGCTGTTAGCTCTTCGATTCGGTGCCATGGACATCGTAACCCTTCGGTTCGGTGCCACGAACACAGTGAATATGGTGAACCTGTGTCTTTTCTGCCAGCCTGCGGAATTGAACCCGCACTCACAGGAGCTTGTCACCCGTAGTCCAATGCGCTACGAACACACTGGGCAGACGGGCTCGCACTAGTGATAAGGAAAGCAAGCCTTCATTCAAAATTCAGTTCGAGACAGTGCTATGACTATGTCTGAATTTATAGCGGATGAACAGGATTTTTTTAAAAGAAGTAAATTGCACTATTTATCAACTTTACTTTATCGTCTGTCTTCTTCATCTTCTTTGCGTTCGTTCTTTATGACCAATTTTAATCACTCTTTGTGATATGTTTGATCTTTACCAAACGTGTTTACGTTGCACATTGGTTTAGTAGGCCCTAAGCGCATAGACTTCTACGTTTAGGACATGTGCATCGATTTCATCCAAACATCTTCTAGTCGCCTCTTCGACATGCGTGACAGGTAACAGTGGTTCTATTCTTTACACCTCAAATTTGTGCCACGGTAACCACTCGGGCGTGATCTATCTGAAACCAGCAGCATGACAAAATCAGGATGACTTGAGATATTGCAAGATGCTGTGGATAACCAGGGCTATCTGAGTGCAGTGCCATGCTCTGTGCGGATTCCCTTGATCTAATCTGGTTGTAACTATCATTTACATTGTGTTTTCTTCTTCTTCTTCTTTAACTTTTCAACTCCCAGTGAAGAACAGATCTTCAACAAACTTCTTCGACTTTTCAACCCCCAGATCTTCAACAAACTTCTTCAACTTTTCAACTCTCAGGGAAGCACAGATCTTCAACAAACTTCTTCAACTTTTCTAGAAGTTAAATTCTAGCATAATACTTATTTATCTTCTTCTCTTTACTTTATAGTCATCACATGATACCAATCTGATGCCACCTCCATCTGAGTCAGATCATCTGAGAAGAAAAAAACATCAATCCTCAAGAATGAAGTCTTCCACAGGAAACCTCCTAATTCAAGGTAATAATATCAGGCTCATAAAGAATGTTACAGAATGTTCTATGTTTCTTTCATCATCGTCACCATAACCGTCATCATCATTATTATCATCAGTGGCGGCTCGTCTTTAAAGGAGCCAGAGGGCGGGCCCACCAAAATAATGTGTAACGATGTTTTTATTATATAACCTAACCCAAAACCATGATTTTCCCAAAAATTTGTGTCTGGCCCCACAAACAAAAACGATTACAAGCCACTGATTATCATTATTATCATCATTCAGTAAATTCACTTTCAGTTTTCTTCTTCTTCTTCGATCGTTCTAGGCCTGTTTTAATCATTCTCATTGTGATATATAAACAGCCAAACATCAGAACGTGATGTACGTGCACCAGCCTTCAGCACCTATTTGAGCTCAGTTGCTTATCCTTCGGTGGGTGTTCGTTTTCAGCCAGCTTTTGATTTACTAGGGTGAGCTTTCCTTAGGGTTCGATCAGCTTTGCCGTATTTTTGGCTTTGTGATCTACGCCGGGACAGTGAGTTACGCTATTTATGCCCGTTCTGACTGAGAAATATTTCTTGGGGCTTGTAAGCTTATCCTGGACGAGCGTCTTACTCGTATAAAACACAGTGTAAAGTATCGGCCTTCGCCAATGTTTAGACCCGAACTTCCTGTCTGATCCATACATTGTCGGCCTTGCTTTACCGTACATTTTGAGTATGATCCGGAGAAGGAACATTCTCGGCCTTTTCTAGCGCGCATTGGTCGTGGCAATTTGCAATTGACCTCAAAGCACTGGCATGGGGCCGAGTACAAATAATGTAGAGTCGTTTCAGTGGCGCTATCAGCGTAACTGTGGATTTTCGCGCGCCATCACCCGCCCCAGTTATTCGGGGATGTTGAATTCACGACTGCAAACAAACCTTGCCGGTTGCCCAAGGCTGGCAGTTCCGTTTGGCATCACCAACCTCAGTTCTTCCGGGGATGTTAATTTTTAGTCTCACAGTACCTTCACGGTTTCCTAGGCGGGTAGTTTCGTTATGCACTAAACGCAACTTGTTCTTTTGCGCTCAGCAAACCTTGCCCAGTACATGTATCTGCACCAGGCTACCGATTCGGGGTCAGCTGCAACCTTCTCTCGCACCAACACGAGGTAGACTTTATTCGTTTCGGTCCTGTCTTATTTGTTCTTGCGACCGGGCTGGCAATGTTGCCCCTCCTCAGGGCTTGAGCTTTGCCCTACGTGGGCATACGTTTGTCACTGGATGCACCTCTCATCCATGTCTGAGACGTTTCGTTGCTGTTTCTTTGCGTTCAGGGACTTTGGCAATATCTTGTTGGACATCGGTCAGGAGATTTGTGCGTTTTGCCTGTATGTATCTTTATTGTATTTCCGTAATTGCACTGCTACCACTACCAGTAGTTTTCTCCCCGATCCCTGCCCCTCTTAGCCAGACCGGAACCAGAGTCTGTTTCCCGGGTCACCGCGTGGAGGTTGGGGGCAGGGTCTTGGTTAGCGCGCCCCTCGCTAACCCTGGCTCATGTTACCACCATGACCTCATGAGCCTTGACCCCACTTTCAGTTTTGAATATCTTCATTGTACTCCAAACATGTCCATAGGTGCTTCGATCTCTTTCACAATATCTCCAACAGCACCCAGCGACTAATCGTACCAGTTCAAATTTGGTTGATCTACTCATATACCTGTTGTGCTGTTCTTTTCTGGCCACTCCAGTCTTCAATCCCAACTCTTGCAATCTACGAGGGCGCATTGAAAAGTAATGCCTCCAAGTTCATAACTTTGTTAATATACATAATTTACAAATGAAACATACATTTCAGAAAGCTTGAGATGTCCACTACACAATAGAGTCATTATTTTCGACATAGTCACCTCCACGTTCCACACACACACGTCAACGTCGAACTAGTTGTTGCATCCTGTCGAAGAAAAAATCTGATGATTTTTCACAAAGCCAGTCGCACATCTGCTGCCACATCCTCGTCAGAAGCATATCTGTTTCCTTTGAGATGTTCCTTGAGCTTTGGGAACAGGAAAAGTCACAAGGTGCCAAATCGGGGCTATATGGTGGGTGCGCTAAAATGTCGTCAAAATTGAGACGCTCTAATGCTGCCGCTGTTTGTCTACTGGTGTGTGGATGAGCATTGTCATGTTGAAGGACTGCATGTTTTCCAGGACGAACACGTAGCAGTCTTGCCCGTAGTTTCTTCATCGTTTCCACATACCGATCAAAATTGACAGTATTGCCGCGTTCCAAAAATTCTGTGTGGATTACACCCTGCAGTCCCAAAATGGTCATTAAAACTTTTCCTGACACGACAGTTTTGAATTTTTTGGGGTGGGTGAGTTTTGTGCCTGTATTCCATAGACTGGCTCTTGTTTTCAGGGTCGTAATGATGCATCCATGACTCATTGCCAGTGACAATTCGGCAGATAAAGTCATCGCCTTCTCGTTCATATCGCATCAGGTGTTCCTGACACGCCTGATGTCGGCGATGTTTCATTTCCGGTGTCAGCATGCGAGAGACCCATCTTGCACAAATTTTCCTATACCCTAGCAATACATGAATAATGTGATGTACTCGTTCAGTCGAAATTTCAAGCATTGTAGCGACATCTTTTTTGCTTGATGCGGCGATTGACATGAATCAGTTCGTCCACGAGAGCTTGGTGTTGTTCATCCACTGCTGTAATTGGTCGTCCGCTGCGAGCCTGATCATGCAAGGTCATCGTCGCTGGATTGTCGCCTTTAACAGTCCTTACCCACCTCCTAACAGTACTCACATCCACACAGGCGTTACCATATACCGCTCTCATTCTCCGATGCATGTCGATGGGAACACAACCTTCGGCCGTCAAGAATTAAATCACAGCTCTTTGCTTCAACCGAATTTCCATGTTTGACGCCATCTTGGATAATGTTTTCATGCAACATTCCAGACACTTGACACTTACTGTTCTGAAAACACACTTACATATACTTTATTCTGATATCGGTGTCAATTGCCTCCGAACACTATTAACAAAATTATGGACTTGGAGGCATTACTTTTCAGTGCACTCTCGTAGTAATTGATTTGCATTGGTTTAAATGAAAATCTTGCGCCACACTCTATGAGCCACTTCTCTGTGGCCACATTCAGTAACTTGTACTGTCCAAATGTTTCAAAAGTGAAGGATTGACTTCATTGCACTGTAAAAAAAAAAAAGTAAAGGAACCCTTTCATACCTCGTGGTATATAGGGCAATACAGTGTTAGGCCTGTATTTTCATTGACCGTCGGCACACGATGGGTGATGTGGTCAGCATCACGCCGGCCGCCTTTACTTTCTCATAGCATGTCTGGTACCCACTTGAGGCTGGGTCGACCTGAGCCGTCGTGGTGGGAAAATTTCACTCACACTGCGGGAGTTGAACCAGACCACCAGCCTTGAGCGAGTTCACTAACAACTACGCTACGCGCTCTCTCATTGCACCAGGTTTCCCATATTTCTCCGTCTTTTCGATTTTGGACTGCCAGGGGTTAGTTTATGTGCTCAACTTGAACACAGGAGCTACATTTTATCATCCATCTCTGATAGAACTTTCATTACTTGACTGAACACCATTTTGTTTTTTTATGTATCATTACTTGACATTTGTTACTGTATCTAGAATCTTATATTATTGAAAAACTTTGTCTCTTTCTTTAGCAACAAAAGTGGGGACAACCTAAACATGGCAAGATCAGGATCGGACCCCGGTTTGCTGGAGAAAACATCACTCGCTACCATTGTTTAGCTTCCAGACTTTCCTAACATTCATCGGAAAAGTTGACTTTTCTTGTCTTGTTTCTTATTCATTAATACTTTGTGTTAAATTTGTATCCAGTTCTCTCAGTGTTGATCCAATTCTATCAGTCTTTTTCCAATTCTCTGTGTTTATCCATTTCTCTCAGTGTTTATCCAATTCTCTGTCTTTATCCAATTCTCTGTCTTTATCTAATTCTCTGTCTTTTTCCAATTCTCTCAGTGCTTATCCATTTCTCTCATTCTTTATCCAGTTTTCTCATTGGTTATCCAGTTTTCTCAGTGTTTATCCAATTCTCTCAGTGTTTATCCAATTCTCTCACTGTTTAAGCAATCGTGGAAGTATCCAAGATTTCTTCTCTTTATTTGTTTATTGGAATTGCCATATTCAATGTTTATATTCTATTTATATGTTCGAATTGTTACACTAGAATTCAATATTTATATTCTGTTTATATGTTTGAATCGTTACACTAGAATTCAATGTTTATATTCTGTTTATATGTTTGAATTGTTATACTAGAATTCAATGTTTCTCTTTATTTTATTTGTCCTATCAATATTTCTAATATTTTTATTCAGTTGATGTTTTGAGGTATCATGCTAGAGCTCAGTGTTTCTATTCAGTTGATGTTTTGAGGTATCATGCTAGAGCTCAGTGTTTCTATTCAGTTGATGTTTTGAGGTATCATGCTAGAGCTCAGTGTTTCTATTCAGTTGATATGTGTTTATTATAACTTGCATGCATGAATTCTTTCTTCTTCTTCAAACGCTCCATATCGACCACTTGTTAAACCACTCTTTGTGATTTTGTGTGATCTGAGCGAAGAACAATTGTACGTTGTGCCAGTTATGTGCCTGCAAGTAGATCAACACATCCAATTTCTGCGACGCTTTTAATTTACTAGGGTAGCTTCCTGGGCCCCTAACCTGTTTGCCTCTTATAACATGCCTTGTAGGTCGCAGTGTTACTATTCTTTGCTCCTTGCGGGCTTGGACAACACACAGGCAGGCTTGAATTCAAGTTTCATTATTTAATAATGACGAAATCTATCACCAGCAGGTCCTATATAAATAATAATATTTGTCTTGTCTCCTGCTAGTTCTTCTTCTTCCGATCACGCTTAGACTGATGTACAGATTTCTCCATAAATCTTATTTATGGGTAAATATGATCCATGCAGCCTTTAGCAGCGGTGTGTTTTTCATCACATCTTCAGCTCCATTTGGAGGTCTTGTGCTTATCCTTCAGCGATGTGTCCGGTTTTAGCAGACGTTCACTAGGTTCGCTCTCCGTTAGCCTTTGGCTGTCCCCAGCCTACATGTAAGGCAGCAGGTTTCCTGTTAGTTCAAACATACCGAGTGCATGTGCACATTTGTTCAGATTTGAATCTGTTTGTTTTAGTTAGTCAGCCTTTCCATATTCATTTCTGTATTCAATGCTGTGTTCAACAGACAATGCCGTTTATGAAAGACACTTCTTAGTAAAGCTCTTTTTTTGAAGAGCTGACTGGTTCTGTTCTTAGAAACACTCGTATTGTAGGGCTAAGCAATGAGTGCAGTAAGAAATAAGGATTTGTGGTTCGAATCCAGTCTTTGGTAATTTGTTTTTATAAGCCCAATTCTACTTCTCTATTTTTATTGATCATATTCATTTCCCATTTTCTTTGCTTCTTCTCTTCTTCTTTGCGTTCGGTTTCGTACGCTCATCTAAACCAAGAGATAGGTTGCCTATATGAAGCTGCATGTCAGTTGGAGTTCCTTGAGAGTTCCCATAGCTTGCTCTGTAAGCTTCGTTCATGAGGCCATGTTTCGTTTCGCTAGTGTAAGATGCATCTGCAGGATGTGCTCTGGAGTCTGTTTCTATGCTTCTAATGTATTTTCCTCTCATTTGAACTTAATTTTATACAGTACTGGTGTATATCAGGAACCAAGAAATTTGTTATATGGTTAAATTTGAAATATTATTATATTTGCATTTAAATGATGATATTTAATTTTATGTATATATCCATCGAAAGCATCTTCTTTGGGTCCTTGTATTCACACATGCAATGCAATACACAAAACTACACAATTGTACATACAATTAGTAGCATGTCCCTTGCAGAACGTCACATTCATCACAGTCCGCCTGACAAGCTCTCTGTCTCTTGCAAGTTCTCCGACCTCTTCCAGCGTCATGTTCAAGGTTTCTTTGATGTCCTGCTGCCACCTTGGCTTGGTGTCCCCTGCCTTGTTTTCCAGAAACCATGCCTTCCATTACCTTTCTCTCCAGATCACTGGGCTATTTAATGTGGCCAAAATATATAATCTTCTAGCTGTGTTTCAACATGACTGAGGAGCGTCTGTGGCGATGCTGCGGCTGTTTCATTCTGGAATTAGTTCACACAGGAAACTTTTCACAGTTGTTAGCATTTCGTGTGATATTCATTGGCACAGGAAGGGAGCAATTATGGGGTGACCTGTTGCAGTGAAGTTGGAACATACTCTATGAACTATGAGGAGCGTCTGGCTGAATGGATTAGATCGCTGGCTCCATTCGAAGACCGGTTCCATCCCCTACCGGCCAGGAGTTGTTTTTGTCTGGGGCATAAAGAAAAATTGAGCCTGAACAGTTTGGGGTGACTCGCTAGCTATGTGACGATTAAATTCCTCAAGCTCATACCCCCTCTGTCCTACACAACCTAAAAGCGTAACACAGGCAGTAAAGACATTTTGTTTTCCAATATGACTTTATGAGCTGTATAATTGTACCAATTTGTTGCATGAAGTTTTTTATAATTTAATCAGAGCTTGACTTGATTCTTGTTCCATAAAATGTTGTTTGTTTGTTAGAGTTTTGTATAAACATTTATTAGAACTGATAACTCATTTTATTTGTGATCCTGTACATTTTTTATTAGTAAACTTACTTTGGTCATTGATTTTTCCATTAACTTCTTCTTCTTCTTTGCGTTTGTTCTTTACGACCAATTTTAATCACTCTTTGTGATGTGTTTGATCTTTGCCAAGAACATGTATACCTTGCACATTGGTTTGGTAGGCTCCTAAAAGCATAGACTTCTACACAGCTAGGACACATGCATCCAATTTCAGCCAAACCTCCTTAGTGCCTCTTACGACATGCGTGGCAGGTAACAGTGGTTCAATTCTTTACACCCCAAATTTGGGCCCGGTAACCACTCAGGCATTCCATTAACTCCTAGTTGACCAGGGCAAAAGCCATATTTTTACAAGCCATTTGTTGTTCAAATAAAAAGCCCTTAGTGGCTCCTGGTAAGCGTCAACAAAAGCCCTGTGTGGCTCCAGGTAACAAAGACATCCAACAAAAAGCCCCGTAGTGTGGCTCCAGGTAACAAAGCGTTCAACAAAAAGGCCTGTAGTGTGGCATTTGGTCCACAAGGAGTTAAAAGGAATCATAAAGGGAGATCTAAAGGCGAAGGATTGAGTTCATTGCATCAGATTTCTCCATATGACCTTGTCACTCTCCGCAGAAATGGCACGTCACCTGTTGAGAGTATAGCACAAAGCACAAACTCTGTAGCTCCAGAACAAGCATAAGGGATCTCCGGAAAAAAATTACTTGTGAACCAAACAAGTTCTGGATTCAAACCTGCAACCTTCATAATACAACAAATTAACCATGTTCAATTAAATATTGATGAATCATCATCTTCCTTATAAATTGTTACAGTTTAATTTCTCGATCATATAGATGACCTTGTTTGCTATTGTTCATCTCATCCATCTTGCTTGTCTTCTCTCATTAACCCTTCAACATTCATTAAACTGTATTTGTTCATCATATCTTCATTAAGTAATTGTCTAAAATATGATTAGAGATCACCATTTAAATATTGTTTTCAAACAACTTCATTAACATGTTCTATCAGAATTTCCCAAATATATTGTGAATCATCTCTAATGTATTGTCCTTCACATAAATTTCTTCTGTAACATGTTTATGAATTTCTCTCATCAAGTAAGTGTTACTCTATTTGTTATTGACTATGTTTGTCATCATACATCTTTATCACTTGCCTTTGTTCCTCTTCTCTTTTATTAAACTGAATTTTGTTGACCAATACATCTTCATTAAACTGTAATTTGTTCTATCAATACATCTTCCATTAAACTGTAATTTGTTGGACCAATGAAAATCATAGCATATCCTTTACAGGATGTAGCTATCAACCATGTAAATGAGTTTTTTTTTCTAGACACACTTATACGTTCAGTAGTTTGCCATTGCTTTCTGAGCGTGTGGTCTATGTTTACTTGCCTAAAATTCCATGAACGAATTTGCTTCAAACTTGCCCACTGCAGAGTTTGAACCAGTCGCAGGTTGTGATCGAGCTCACTACGCTAAGCTATAGATGCTCACATATAATTTTTATAAATACATCTTCCATTTAACTGTCGTTTGTTGGACCAATACATCTTCCATTTAACTGTCATTTGTTGTACCAATACATCTTCCATTAAACTGCCGTTTGTTGGACCAATACATCTTCCATTCACCAGGTACCCATTTGTTCATGTTTATCAAATGGACCAAAGTGTTCAGTGCCATTCAAGTTGTTTCATTTGCTAAATGTATCTTCCATTTAACTAGCAGTATTTGAGTATCATTCACATATATCATTCTACTTGTGTTATTTTGAAGAGTATTAATCTTGGTGGACCAGGGCACAACCATGATTTTACAAGCCATTTGTTTTGGAATAAACGCCCTTTAATGTGGCTCCTGGTAAAGACGTCAACCCAAAGCCACTTAGTGTGGCATGTGGTTCACAATGAGTTAAAGTGATTCATTGAAGTGAAATGTTTCAGACTTGCAGTTTACATTATATTTGTTAAGGAAAGTTTTGAGTAGGTTTTATGAATTGTAGATAGACAAATCTGTAGTGTGTTTATTATCATAATTAAAGAAATGATATTTATTAGTAAATAAGTATTGTTGTTGTTGCTTGATTGATTGAGTGTGTGGGTGTGAGAGATGTGTGGGGGTCTTTGTGGCTAAGTGGTTACGCTTTCACCATGCACTCCGAAGGTCGTTGGTTCGAATCCAGGCCGCGCCGTTCTATTCATGAGTGCATTTGTTCTAGAGACACCTAGGATTGTTGTAGAAGCTACAGAGTTCTTCTTCTTTGCGTTCGGCTTTGTATGCCCACCTAAACCATGAGATGGGTTGCCTCTATGAAGCTGAATGTTAGTTGGAGTTCTTCGAGAGTTCCCCATAGCTTGCTCTGTAAGTTTTGTTCATGAGGCCATGTTTTGTTGGTGTATGTATGATGGACATGACTGCAGGATGTGCTCTGGAGTCTGTGTTTTTGTCTGGCATGTACACTGTGCAGTCTGCGCAGGCTTTATTCTGTGCTACGGAGTTCATACTCATGCAATACTCTAGACAGGTGGCGTGCCATTTCTGTGGAGAGGGACCAAGCCATTTGGGGTCAAATCCTGCGAAATGAAGTCAATCGTTCGGCATAAGACCCTTTTTTAAAAAAATAACTTTCTTTTCAGCTAGTTAAATAGCATGGCTAGCTATTTATTCTCAGACAGTTATATAATTTCAATAAATATTTATTCTCAGACAGTTATATAATTTCAATAAATATTTATTCTCAGACATTTAAATAATTTCAATAAATATTTATTCTCAGACATTATATAATTAAAATTTTAAGTTTTTTAAAGCTTATAACCAACCAATAAAATACATTCAAGTAATTATTTTTGTCAACTAATAATGTAGCTTCAAGCAACTATTATTGTCAACCAATAAGACAGCTCGAAATGATAGTTATTCTCCACCAATAGGACACCTTTAAAGACAATTTTTTCAACCAATGATATCAATACAAAGACTATTATTCTCAACCAATGAGATCAATACAAAGAATTAATCTCAACTAGTGAGATCAATACAAATGATATTATCTCACCAATGAGACACCTTTAAAGACTATTTTCAACCAATGAGATCAATACAGACTATTATTCTCAGCAATGAGATCAATACAAAGACTATTATCTCAGCCAATGAGATCAATACAAAGACTATTATCTCAGCCAATGAGATTAATACAAAACTTATTCTCAGCCAATGAGATAAATACAAACTTTATTCTCAACCAATGAGATCAACAAAGACTATTATCTCAGCCAATGAGATAATACAAAGACTTATCTCAGCGAATAAGATTAATACAAAGACTTTATTTTCAGCCAATGAGATCAATACAAAACTATTATTCTCAACCAGTGAGATCAATACAGATTATCGTTCTCAACCAATAGAACTGCTTCAAAGACTAGTATTCTAACCAATCTAAACTAATGAGATCGTTACAAAGAACTAATAGAACACTTTCATGTTAGCATAAAGAAGTTCTCGAAGCCGACACTTTCACCATATCTTAATTCTGTGTTTATTACAATTGCATAAACACTCGTCATCATTATCTTATGATATCTTGCAAATATCCCGACCTCTGCACTGGTCGACCTGAAACATGTGTGGTACAAGCATTCCTTCTATGAGAACAGACGTCACAGAGTTCACGAGAACGTATACATTTTCGTAACTCCGTCAAGTCGGCAGCTAACTACAGGGAATCTCAAACTGATGTTTTGAGAAGAAAAAGGGTACCACTTCTAGAAGCAATTAATTTGAAAGTAGGTTAACAGGTCATTATCTATAAACCAAGTGGGAGTTGGATTAAGAGGAATGCGTAGAGTATATGCTTATCGAAGAGGGCACACAAGGGTTGTTTTTGTTCGTTGTCTTATACTCTGACGCTCCAAAGTGAGAAAAGGAATTGGCACCCTTACCACCTGCATATTTGTTCTTCACCTTTTGACTCCCAACGGAGCACATGTCTTCAACAAACTTTTCTCAGCTCTTCCTCTCTCCTGCCAACCTTTCCAATTCTTTCCATGTTTTATCTATCATTTTAATAGTCTCCAGCTCTCTTCCCTAGGTATGTCTAGGCCTTCCCCTACTCATCTTTCCTGTGGCCTGCGGTTCCTGCATACTAGCACAAAATAAAGTGTTTGCTTATCGGATCGAGCACATAAGGGTTGTCGATTCATTTTTGTACTTGACGCTCAACAAGTGAGGATAGAAACTTGCACACTTACTCCTTGCATACTAGGGTAAAATAGAGTATTCACTTATCGAGTTGGGACACAAAAGTTGTGGATTAATTTTTACCTGACGTCCACAGTGAGGAAGAAATTGCCCTCTACCCTTGAACTCAAAGGACTAGAAATGCGATTATGACTGAAGCACACGGTTTAAAAGCAAGCAATTTATTTAATTTTTTATTGACAGATAGCTCTTATAGACTACGAAATGAGGATAAACTCAGAAGTAGAGTGGGCATAACTTCATGCACCGAATACACCGACAAGACAACAAATGCAGTGGTTTGGACATTTAATGATAATGAAATATAACCATCCACCAATAACCGCATACAATAAAAAGAGATCGGGTACTAGAGCTAAGGGAGGATAAAGAAAAAATGGATAGACAATATCAAGACAACACTACATAAACACGGACATAACACAACAAGGGCGACTCATCTAGCCCTAGAACGCAAATTAAAGCTCCCATCCCTCACGCTTAACGGCAAGGTGGACTAACTACATCTTCCATCTGTTACTAGACAAAGGAATGTACTTCATGGACAATACATGAACATATAACAACATTGCCGAGAGCTACAGAGATGTGACAAAGGAAAAAGATAAGAGTCCTCCTGGTTACGAGTATAACTTGACTTGATGCGAAGTAATGCATGGACTGACTAAAATGACTAATGTTGAGATGTTGAATGAGGTCACGACACAGAGAAAACTTGTCATCAATATAAGAAAGAGGCAGTCATCATTTTTCGGACATGTGATGAGAAGGGAGGTTTAGAACACATTGTAACAACTGGTAGAATCGTGGGTAGGCTAGACAGAGGAAGACAGTGAGAGAAAATATTGAATAGCCTGACTTCATGGCACAGTAGAGCGTCATCATCTGAGTTGATCATCATCATCATCAGGTGCCGTCTCCACATCGAAGGTTGGCTGCAAGAATCTCCAGCATCCTCTGTCTTTCGCCTTGGCGTTGCACACTGCCAGACTGTAACCTGTCCATTTCTTAAAGTTTCCCTACCATTTATCTCTCGGTCTTCCTCTTGCTCTTCCCCCCTCAAATTTCCCCTCTAGTAAATGTTTTATCATGGTGTCATGTCTTTTTATGTCCCCAAAATACTTTACTTGTCTGAATTTTATTTCTCTTAATAATTGTTTCTTCATGCCTAGTTTTCCTAAAACTTGTTTATTTGTCTGTTTTTCTATCCATGAAACTCTGCCTATTCTTCTATATATCCACATCTCAAAGGCATCAATTCTGTCTTCTAACTGCTTGTTCATTGTCCATGTTTCCGAGCCATACATTAATATAGGATATAATATAGGATATCTGAGTTGATAGCAAACACCAAAGATAGAGATTTGTGGAGATCCATGATCGCCTACGCTAGCCGGCACGGCACCTGATGATGATGAGGTACGAAGTACTGACATTATTTAAAGTAACTCAGAACAGAAGAAACAAAATCTGGAGAAGTAGTAAATTTTCTTCTTACTATTCTCATCATTGAAAAATGGCACCTACATAATTTTAAAAATAAAAAAACGTATTAACCCATTCGTCCTTCTAAACCAATATATTGGCTTGCAATATTTGTTAGAACGACGAAAAACCGATATACTCACTAATTCAGTAGTAATTACTATATAAATGTTTCCGGTGGTAAATTTAAAAAAAATTAATATAATACTAGAACAATTTGCACAAATAACAGAGTATACACCGTTTCGAAGTCAGAATAGTTCTAAAATCTATCGACGCTGTGAGACAAACAGTATGAAAGAAAAAATAGAAAAGTGACCAGAAAAACAGAGGTGAAAGAACACGTGTACGAAGCGCTCACATGAATAGTTCTAAAAAATCTTATCCCGACGCTGTGAGACAAAACAGTATTAGAGAAAGAAGAAGATAATAACAACAGGTGGACCACAGAAATAACAGAGGCAGTGAAAGGACATCATGTACAAGAAAGCACAAGAAAGAGAAAATACTTATACTGTCTGTAACCGCTTTTAGACGGTGTTGACAGGAGGGGCATGAACCTGTGGAATTTAATGGTTGCATGGTTAGTGCAGTCGCCACAAACTGTTCAGGTTAGGATGTTTTCTTTATGCCCTCGACAGAAAAAAACTCCTTGGTCTTACCGTGAATTGAACCCAGGTCTTCCTCATGGGAGAAGCTCTCTAATCCATTCGACCAGACGCTCTAGACATCTCTTCTTATCTCGACACTGTGAGACAAAACATGATTAGAGAAAGTAGAAGATAATAGCAACAAGTGGACCACAGAAATAACAGAGGCAGGGAAAGGATACCGTGTACGAAGAGAGCACAAGAGCCAGTTCTTAAAAATCGCTTCTTATCCTGACGCTGTGAGACAAAACATGATTAGAGAAAGCAGAAGATAATAGCAACAAGTGCACTGTCTGACATTTACAGAACCGCTGTCATCGTAAGCCGATGTTAGATAGCAGGCGTCAAATTTCTATTTGCAGTAAGGCCAGAGAGGTCTCATCGGTTACTGCAATCAAGTCTTGCACTGTTCTCTGTAATATGGTAAAGAGACTGGGTCGTACGGTACACACAAATCGTTGACTTGCAAGCAATTTTAGACATAAAAACAAAACGTTTTGGTATTGTTTTCTCCAACGCACCGAGATCTCATTAACCAATCAATGCATTCCTAAGTCAGGTGATGTATTGTGGAAATGTCGGTTCATTTGTATTTAGTTTGTAGATAGGTTTATCCCTAAAGCTTGCATCCGTAGTAGCTATGAATATCATGCCTGCCACTGTTGTTGTGTATTATGTATTCATTGTCGCTATGGTTTGTTTGATTGATATGACCACCATCATTGCACTTCGGTGAGTAACCATGTGTGCTCGATCTCTTTCTTGCACAGGAAGATATCAGCTGCAGTGCGCGAACAACGTAGCACCGGCGAGGGTTCCCTGTGTAATTTTGAAGATATTTTTGTAGACATTTTAAATTTATTTCGAATATCTTCTAATGAATTTTGCATGGGCAGCGGTTTTCCAGCCTGCTCTTCTCGATTTTGAGCTGCAAAGAGTTCTTTTACGTGTTAAAATTGAACACGGGACCTACGTTTTATCGTCCATCTCGGACTAGGAACTCGATATAAACTGAGATCGGGGATCTCTCGATAAATATCTAGATGGCTCCACGAGGAATTAACTGGTACCTTTGGCACGAGAGACGAGCTTCTATGCCACAGAGACCCCCTAATAAATCAATCAATCAATCAATCAATCAATGTCACTTAGAGTATGCATGATCTCAGCATTATTTATTTCATTCCACAGACTACATAAGACAGTAACTGTTACTTTAGTTCAAATATCTAAGACCGAATACATCGAAAGACAACAAATGCAGCGGTTTGGACATTTAATGAGAATGGAATACAACCAACCACCAATAACAGCATACTGAAATAAAATTAAAAAGAGATCAGGTATTAGAGCCCAGGGAAGATCAAGAAAAAGAGATCAGGTATTAGAGCCAAGGGAAGATCATGAAAAAGAGATCAGGTATTAGGGGCCCAGGAAGATCAAGAAAAGAGATCAGGTATTAGAGCCCAGGGAAGATCAAGAAAAAGAGATCAGGTATTAGAGGCAGGAAGATCAAGAAAAAGAGATCAGGTATTAGAGCCCGGGGAAGATCAAGAAAAGAGATCAGGTATTAGAGCCCAGGAAGATCAAGAAAAGAGATCAGGTATTAGAGCCCGGGGAAGATCAAGAAAAGAGATCAGGTATTAGAGCCCAGGGAAGATCAAGAAAAAGAGATCAGGTATTAGAGCCCAGGGAAGATCAAGAAAAAGAGATCAGGTATTAGAGCCCAGGGAAGATCAAGAAAAAGAGATCAGGTATTAGAGCCCAGGGAAGATCAAGAAAAAGAGATCAGGTATTAGAGCCCAGGGAAGATCAAGAAAAAGATGTATAGACACAATCACACTAAATAAACACGGATATAACATAAAAAAGGCGGCTCATCTGGATCTGGAACGTAAATTAGAGCTCCCACCCCTACTCTTAACAGCAAGAGTGGAAAACCAATTTCAACTTCAACCTGGGAAAGGACAATAGACAATCTAAGACTGACTCTAATCAAGACCTTACATGTTATTAGAATCAAATGTGACTAAGTGGTTAAACCCTTCAAATGTGACTAAGTGGTTAAACCCTTCAAATGTGACTAAGTGGTTAAACCCTTCAAATGTGACTAAGTGGTTAAACCCTTCAAATGTGACTAAGTGGTTAAATCCTTCAAATGTGACTAAGTGGTTAAACCCTTCAAATGTGACTAAGTGGTTAAACCCTTCAAATGTGACTAAGTGGTTAAACCCTTCAAATGTGACTAAGTGGTTAAACCCTTCAAATGTGACTAAGTGGTTAAACCCTTCAAATGTGACTAAGTGGTTAAACCCTTCAAATGTGACTAAGTGGTTAAACCCTTCAAATGTGACTAAGTGGTTAAACCCTTCAAATGTGACTAAGTGGTTAAACCCTTCAAATGTGACTAAGTGGTTAAACCCTTCAAATGTGACTAAGTGGTTAAACCCTTCCGAAGGTAGTGGGCTCGACCAGAGCCAACTATAAACTTATAGGCCTTCGTGCTCAGGTAAGAATTGTGGGAAATCAGACCCCAACTATTAAGCTGGCTGAAAACGAACACCCCACCGAAGGATAAGCAACTGGGTCTCAATAGGTGCTGAAGGCTGGTGCACGTACATCACGTTCTGATGTGTGGCTGTTTATATATCACAATGAGAATGATTAAAACAGGCCTAGAACGATCGAAGAAGAAGAAAAGACCCCAACTACACCACGTGACCTCGCATTCCGGTATTGGTGTATATAGACGAATTCATTTTAAAATCAACACAAAATGCTAAATCAAAGTTATATTATGCAACAAGTTCAGTTTAACAATAATGAATATCAACATTATAAATATTTTTCACCAATAAATAACCATAGATTCCCAGAATTGAGTAAAATTGCAAAATAGCTTGCAGTGTTCTATCAAACATCTATAATTTTCAGATCTCTTTTCTTATCTAGGTTAGGAAATACCCGGCCAGTTGTCTGGCCTGTGCTAGAAACCTGGCTGTGTTCGACTCAGGACCGTGTCGTTCTGTTCGCGAGGTATTTTCCTGAGACCTAGGGTTGTTAACGGAGCTACGGGTTCCTGCTTGGTGCAATACTCTCATCAGGAGTCGTGCCATTTCTGCAAGGAAAGATTACGCCAAATGGGGTAAAAAACCAGTGCAATAAAGTCAACTCTTAGGCGTTAGACCCTTTGTTTAGAATCAAACCATTTTAGTACTGACTCAAGAATAGTGGCATTCACCCGTGTGTTGCCAAGCCTGGAAGGGAAGCAAAGAATAGTAACACTGCGACCCACAAGACGTGTCGTAGAGACGACTAAGGGTTGAGTGCGCCTACGATTTTTGGTAGGACTTCAAGTGGGCCACTACTTCAAAAAGTTTGAGAACTACTGACTTATCATCTCATTTTATCAATAACAATAAGGGGAAAGTACTTCAAACTTTCAGTGACTTTTGTTTCCCTGGTATCGAGCTGTCGATTACATCCAGTCAGACGTAGGTAATCAACTACTCCTCTCGGCGCCAGAAATGATATCATATATTGTATATCTTTTATTGTTTATTGAAAGAAATGGATATATTTTGCTACATTTCTGTACGCTGTGCATGCTACTTTTGTGTGCGTGTAATGACGTGAGTGCTTGTGTGTGTGTGTGTGTATGCGCGCGTGTGTATGTCTGCTGTGCTAACCTCTTAACTACAGACACCCTATAACCACGACCGACTCGATAAATAGAGTCGGTCGTGCTATACTTGTAACCAACGTTTTTATTATTGGGGTGCATTTGACCAGATCCAACTATAAACTTATAGGCCTTCGGACTCAGGTAAGAATTATGGGAAATCAGACCACAACTACACCACGTGACCTCACATTCCAGTATTAGTGTATATAGACGAATTCATTTTAAAATCAACACAAAATGATAAATCGAAGTTATATTATCCATCAAGTTAAGTCTAACAATAAGGAATATCACTATTATGAATATTTTTCACCAATAATTAACCATAGACTCACAGAATTGAGTAAAATTGCAAAAAGCTGGCAGTGTTCTATCAAACATCTGTAATTTCCAGCCCACTTTTCTGATCTAGGTCAGGGAATCCCCGGTCAGTTGTCTGGCCTAGTTATCTAGAGTTGGCTGTGATCTGACTAACAGTTATGGAGACGAGTTCGCCATATCATAATTACAACACCACTACTACTAATAAGTATAGTTATATTCATATTATTACTGGCAGTGGCGGCTCGTCATTAAAGGGCCAGTGGGGCCAGGCCCCACAAAAAAATGTGTAACGTGTATTTATTATTTAATAAATTAAATTATAACCTAACCCAAAGCCATGATTTTCCCGAAAATTTGTGTCCAGCCCCATCAACAAAAACGATCACGAGCCGCCACTGATTATTGGTATAGTTAAGTATCTGGTACTTTCTCGAATGAAATAGTAAACAGTAAGATTAGGGGACAGAAGAATTGTTACAAAATAAAACTAGACTGAAAAAGTGTGAAAACCGTGTTCATGGGGGTGCTATAGTCCGTTCAACTTGTCATGCCCACACATAAAAATTTGTATCTTTGTAACTCATTTTATTATGCCCGCCTGCCCTGCGTGTTCGTAGCGCGTTGGACGACGGGTCACAAGCCCCCTGTGAGTGTGGTTCAATTCCAAGTGCTGGCAGAAAAGTTCTCCAGACGTACGGTGTTCCTGGCACCGAACCGACGGGTTACGATGTCCATGGCACCGAGCCGAAGAGCTGAAAACTCAAGTGCTTCTGGATAAAAAAACACAAAAACCCCATTTGATGAAATAATTTGAAAACTTGCATGTGAACTACACAAAACACGTAACACAAGTATGCTAGTTTACAAATTACAAAAACAATGACAAAATACAGCAACGTTCGACAATTTCTTGTGAACATGACATACATGATTCGATGTTAAAGATTGTTTGCCATTCAAGCAATCAAACTTTATTCTTATGGCCATTATTTAGTCATACAGACGAGAGCTTCTAAGAATACAGACAGCTAGTTCTGAACCACAGACCTTTTTTTACGGACCATTGCCTAGTCCTACAGACGAGAGCTTCTAAGAATACAGCCAGCTAGCTCTGAACCACAGATCTGTATTTCTTACGGTACCCATTGTCTAGCCCAACAGACGAGTATTTTTTAAGAACAAAGCCATCTAGCTCTCCAGGGAGCTAAAAACGTTCGTCTGTAGGACTAGACAGTTGGTATAATAAGGAACAAAGGTTTGTGGTTCAAATCCCGTTTGGTAATTAGCATATTTTTTCGGAAGCCCCTAATACTAGTTCAATGTCTATTTATTAATCATACTTATTGGCTCCGTTGTTTTCCCTTGGGATTCTTAAAACTCCATATTCTCTTCTAAAGACAAAAATGGAAGCAATAATGTCGGTAATCTTAAAGAAATGTCAGTAGCCATGATGTACTATTAAATGACAACAGCTTCAGAAATACGGTGAGAGGTGAAACAGTCTACAGATAAATTGTATCGGTGTAAAATCTGAAACTGAGAGAGTATTTTAGTGCTTAGAAAGATGTTTAATCTTAGTTTTCAGATCACATAAGGTCACGCACTGCCTCAGGTGGTGTCAGACTTTACTCTATATCATAATCTCGGATGAATATTCCACACAGCAAGTGCCAGCTGACATACAGTGCAGAAGAGTTTAGGGTCGAACTCATTCTGAATTGATGCATACGAGCGCGGATGTATTTGTCAAAGGATCACTTCTTAACGCGTCACCGAGTATGCTGCTTGCATAACCTTCCAATTAGACTACGGAGTCAAGTGCGAGAACGATATTTAATGCGAGAACTCTAGGTCAAGTACCAGAACAACAGGGTGCAAGAACCCATGAAACGGAGTGAGAAATAAATTGCTGGCTTCATCTCGGTGTATTGGCTTTACCAAACCAGTTTGAAAGATGAGTAACAGACGAGAACGATTATTTTGACCCGGTAATATCCTTCAACAGCACCGTCCGACTCGGACACTGTTTGAGTATGCACCGCCAGACTAGAACGGTGAGAGGTTAACAAAGTACCTTTTGACTATTTTACCCCGAGCTGATTGACGTACTTTTTAGTCCACTCCGGGGTTTTCGAGTACCAACCAGAACAGGATGGGAAATTTGGGCCGAGTTTTTGGGGATGTTGATACGGTTTAAGCTTACAACTTGCACTAAGTGTCCTCAACATTAAATGTATTTTGGCACTAGGACTTTATAACATAACCTATCTCCGTCTAGAAGCAGACGTGTATTTACGTACGGGTACTGGGATCCCACCGTTAATTTCCTCCATCATCGCAACATACACCGGATATGAGCACTCTGTTCAAATCGACAGAAAATTAATCGGATGTGAACCTGTCAACACTGTCTCCGCACGACGTTGAACTCACTTGACACTCGCAGCTAAGGGAGGTAATCTGGATTATCTTCTCAATTCCCAGAAAATGGGGCGTGGCGTGTCGCTGCGTAGCTTGTGATTCGTTTGAGAGTTTATCAATCAAAGCAAGAAACAACAGAATGGTGGATAGAAATAACGAATGAGTAATATGGGTATGCCCATTACGATCTGTATGTTACAACTTCAGCCAGGAGGAAGGAGGGATGGAAGGAGGAGGTCTATTTGGCGTATAGGTTAGATCAGGGCGGCTCGTCATTAAGTTCCAGTAGGACCCGGCCCCACCAATAATCGAAAGGGAATAGCTTCCCGAATAGTAAATACTCAAAAAACCATGATTTATCCGAAAATTTGTGTCTGGCCCCACCAAGAAAAATGACCACGAGCCGCCACTGGGTTATGTGATCGCCTCTCATTCAAACGGTACTCGGTTCGTTTCCTCGTTGAGCCATCGGAATATTTTTCCAAGAGTTCCCTGATATCCATGTAGATGAGATCAAGTTCTTAGTTCAATCGGAGAGAGACGATAAAACGTTGGTCCCGTATTCAAGTTGAGCACGTAAGAGGACCATTGGCAGTTTAAAATAAAGAACAATTGGCTGGAAAGCCACTGCCTGTGTAAAATTCACTAGAACAATTAAATAATAAAATCCCACATTTTTACCTTCTTCTGAGTGGCCGGTCGCAAAGAGGATCTTTACGTAAACCAATCGCCCGTCTGCCCAGCGTGTTCGTAGCACGTTGGACTACAGGTGACTATCCCTCTGTGTGTGCGGGTTCAATTCGCGGGATGGCAGAAAAAGCTACAGATTCCCCAGATTTACGGTGTTCGTGGCACCGAACCGAAGGGTTACGATGTCCATGGCACCGAGGCGAAGAGCTGAAAAGCTCAAGTGCTTCTGGATCGGTTTAAAAAAAAATGTAAACCAACCAACGTCAACAACTAGATTGCAGGAGCCGGGATTGAAGATTGGAGTAGCAAGATAAGAACAGCACAACAGTATATGAGTAGGCTCATCAATCAAAATCGAACTGGTATGGTCAGTCGCTGGACGCTGTTGGAGATATTGCGAAGGAGATCGGAGCGCCTACAGTCTTGTCCTCTCTTCTTGTTTAGCCTGGCGTTTAGCCAATAAACGACCATTCTTCCTGTCATGGCCTTCCTCTGTATTGGTCTGATTTCTCAGCTCTGCTCATCGTTCTCTCATGTCATTTTGGTCTACACACCTCTGAGTCCATCTAGTGCTTCGTTCGTATCTCTGCATCATGCAATCCATCTCAGCGTCCTGATATAGTGCATACTTTGCACCAGCAATTTGTTTCAGATAGTACCATACGTAATTCAGACGTTGATGAGCAAGTGACTATATGTTCTGTCATTCCATCGATCGAAGTCTGTGCATAGTATTCAAACTGAACAAATTTCTCCCGCCATATCGACCAACTACCTGTGATTGTGATCTGACATTGAATGTACTGTGTCAGTTATGCGCTCACAAGTAGACCAGCACATCCGATTACTGCGATGATTTTTATTTACTAGGGTAGCTTCCTAAGCACGAGGAGGTCCGTCTGCCCAGCGTGTTCGTAGCACGTTGGACTACGGGTGACTAACCCTCTGTGTGTGCGGGTTCAATTCAGCGGGATGGCAGAAAAAGCTACAGAGTCCCCAGATTTACGGTGTTCGTGGCACCGAACCGAAGGGTTACGATGTCATGGCACTGAGCCGAAGAGCTGAAAAGCTCAAGTGCTTCTGGATCGGAAAAAAACACACGAGGAGCGAGCGAAGTATCTTCAGAACGAGAGGTGAACACGTAACTTCTACGCAACTTAGACATGTCATGAGAGATTATCTACTTCCTTATCTGTTCTCTTCTTCTTCCTCACCTTTCAGCTCCCAACGGAGCACAGGTCTTTAACAAACTTTCTCTATTCTGTTCAACACTCGGTTCTCTAGTAAACATTAAAAAAACCAAAGTTTTGTATGAAATACCAGTCGTGCAGAGTGAGATAAATGATAACAATAAATAATGTAATCAACACAAGAAAACAGAAGAAAAACAAAACAAAAACATGGGAGATGGAATTTGCGGGCGTGAAGTACATCTTGTCTGGTATGTGAACGCAGTCTAAGGTTAAATATGCTTTCATTGTTGTGTAACAAGAAGAACGGTTGCTGATAATGTTGATTGTGAGTGAGTGAGTGATTAGAACCTGTCGTACACTCACTGACCTGGGCCTGCCCTAGGTGCCAGTACCACAACGTGTTTCAATGTATCATATGACGAGAAACATTTTACTAGATTACGGACACGTAAAATGTATTTTATATATTTTTTATTTCATTTGCACCCGTGTGGTGACAGGGTCCGAAAAGGGAAGCAAAGAATAGTACCACTGTGAGATACAAGGCATGTCGTAAGAGGCGACTGATGTAGGACCTAGGAAGCTATCCTAGTAAATTTTTTTTCCCGATCCAGAAGCACTTGAGCTTTCAGCTCTTCGGCTCCGTGCCATGGACATCGTAACCCTTCGGTTCGGTGCCACGAACACCGTGAATCTGGGGAACCTGTGGCTTTTCTGCCAGTCCGCGGAATTGAACCCGCACGCACAGAGGACTAGTCACCCGCAGTCCAACTCGCTACGAACACGCTGGGCAGGCGGGCATCCTAGTGAATAAAAAACTTTGCAGAAATCGGATGTGCTGGCCTACTTGAAGGTGCATAACTGGCACAACGTACAATCGTTCATATGCTCAGATCACATACAAATCACACAGAGTAGTTAACAAAGCTTAACAAAGCAAAACTTAGAAAACTCACCATGTGTGAAATGAAATGCTTGACGAAGGCAGTGGGGGTCATCAAGAAAGATATACTACGAAACGAGAACATCAGAAACAGAGTGGGCATAACTTCATGCACACGAATACATTAACAGACAACAAATGAAGTGGTTTGGACATTTAATGAGAATGAAATACAACCAATCACCAATAAGACCATGCAATAAAAAGAGATCGCACACTAGAGCTAAGGGAAGATCAAGAAAAAGATAGACAATATCAAGACCACACTAAATAAACAAGGATATAACACAACAAGAGGAATTCATCTGGCCCTGGAAAGCAAATTATAGCTACCACCCCTACGTGTAACGACAAGAGTGGACAACCAATTCCATCATCCACCTAAGAAAAGATAATAGACAATACGCTAGAAGTTACCCCGGCAGGGTAGCGTTGAAGAGATGGGAGCAGATGGTAGATGAGTGTGTGAGCAGCCGACATAGTGTCAATGGGTATGGTTTCAAAACTCTCGACAGTATTAATCTCTGCAAATGAGTCCTGTTATAATGTTCTTCTTATTTTCTTCTTTGCGTTCGTTCTTTACGATCAATTTTAATCACTCTTTGTGATATGTTTGATCTTTGCCAAGAACGTGTATACGTTTCACCTTGGTTTATTAGGCCCCTAAACTCATAGACTTCTACATGTTTAGGACACGTGCATCCGATTTCAGCTAAACCTAATTAGTTGCCTCTAACGACATGTGTGGCAGGTAACAGTGGTTCTATTCTTTACACCCCAAATTTGGACCCTGTAACCACTCGGGCATTCCATTAACTCCTAGTTGACCAGGGCAAAAGCCATATTTTTACAAGCCATTTGTTGTTCAAATAAAAAGCCCCGTAGTGTGGCTCCAGGTAACAAAGACTTCAACAAAAGCCCCTAGTGTGGCTCCAGGTAAAAAGGATCAACAAAAAGCTGGAGTGGCTCAAGGCAAGAGATCATTTCAACAAAAGACCTGTATGTGGCTCCAGCAACAAGAGCATCCAAACAAAAGCACTGATTGTGGCTCCAGGGAACAAAGGTTCAACAAAAAGGCCTTAGTGTGGCTCCAGGTAACAAAACATTTCAACAAAAGGCCTGTAGTGTGGCTCCAGGTAACAAAGCGTCAACAAAGGCCTTGTAGATGGCTCAGGTAACAAAACTCAAACAAAAGGCCTGTAGTGTGCTCCAGGTAACAAAGACATCAACAAAAAGCCTCATAAGTTGGCTCCATAACTAAAGGCATCAACAAAAGGCTGTAGTGTGGCTCGGTAACAAATCGTCAACAAAGGTGTAGTGGCTCAGGTAACAAAACGTCGACAAGAAAGGCCCTGCTAGTGTGTCAGGGAACAAAGACATCAATTTAAAGGCCTGTGTGTGGCTCCGGTAACAAGACATCCAACAAAAAGGCCTGTAGTGTGGCTCCAGGTAGAACAAGACATCAACAAAAAGGCCTGTCTGTGCCTCCAGGTAACAAAACATCAACAAAAAGTCCTGTAGTGTGACTCCAGTACTAAAGACTCCTCCAACAAAGGCTGTAGTGTGGCTCCAGGTAACAGAATTCAACAAAAAGGCCTGTAGTTTGGCTCCAGGTAACAAGACATCAACAAAAGGCCTGTAGTTGGCTCCAGGTAACAAAGACATCAACAAAAAGGCCTGTAGTGTGGCTCCAGGTAACAAAGACATCCAACAAAAAGGCCTGTAGTGTGGCTCCAGGTAACAAAGACATCCAACAAAAAGGCCTGTAGTGTGGCTCCAGGTAACAAAGACATCCAACAAAAAGGCCTGTAGTGTGGCTCCAGGTAACAAAGACATTCAACAAAAAGGCCTGTAGTGTGGCTCCAGGTAACAAAGACATCCAACAAAAAGGCCTGTGGTGTGGCTCCAGGTAACAAAGACATCAACAAAAAGGGCCCGTAGTGTGGCTCCAGGTAACAAAGACATCCAACAAAAAGGCCTGTAGTGTGGCTCCAGGTAACAAAGACATCCAACAAAAAGGCCTGTAGTGTGGCTCCAGGTAACAAAGACATCCAACAAAAAGGCCTGTAGTGTGGCATTTGGTCCACAAGGAGTTAAAAAGGAATCATAAAAGGGGGATCTAAAGGCGAACGATTGAGTTTATTGCACCAGGTTTCTCCATATGACCTTGTCACTCTCCGCAGAAATGGCACGCCACCTGTTGAGAGTATAGCACAAAGCACGAACTCTGTAGCTCCAGAACAAGCATAAGGGATCTCCGGAACAAAAATTACTTGTGAACCTTTCCTGGTGAGTACCACTGTCTTCGTCAAGCATTTCATTTCACACGTGGTAAGCTTTCTGTGGTATGCTGCTGTCAGAGACCAAGTTTGGCACTGGTAACAAAGTGTTGGTAGAACTTCAAGTACAACTTAAAAACATAAACTAAAATTCGAATATCTATCATAGTGTCATCACCTGGAACGAAACAAATACGATAAAAAACTGGAAAAAAATTCTCGTCCAAATATAACTTGAAATTTTAGTTAGATTAAGCAGAAAGCAGGTGTGAAGTTGTAGTTCTTGTAACACAGAACTAATGAGGTGTCAAGTTGGCAGTGTGGACAAGTACGTTGTCTTGACAAGAGTGACAAGGATGTTGCTATGTGTTGTTCTGTAACATTTCTTTGAAGTGATTTTCTGATGTTTCTTGATTGTCTTTTTATATCTCCTTTTTGATTCTTCTTCTAATTCGAATGCTCCATATCGAGCACTTGTTAAACACTGTGTGTGAGTTGTATGTGATCTGAGCCTAAGAGCGATTGTACGTTGTGACAGTTAGGCGCCTACAAGTAAGCCGGTATATCCAATTTCTCTCTCTTCTCTCTCTCTCTCTCTGCCTTTTACCCGGGTTGGGGCATAAACCTCAACCAACTCATGCCAAGTCTTCCTATCTCTAGCTATCTCCTGCACTCCCTCCAGCTCTTCTTTATATTGTTGATCTCGCCTCCAAATCCGTCTCCATGTATTTCTCTTCCTCCCTTCTTTCGCTGTCCCTGCGGGTTCCAGGCAAGGACCCTTCTTGTTATATTCCCCTCCGGTTTTCGCAAAGTGTGTTCTATCCAGCGCCAGCATCTTTTTAACCTGTTCGTTCACTGGAATCTGTCTTGTTCTCTCCATAAGTTCCTCATTTGTGACCCTGTCATACCATCTTATTCCCTCTATTCTGCGCAGACACCAGATGATGAATGTTTGCAATTTATGTGCTATTGTTTTAGTTGTTCTCATGTTTCTACATGAACAAGTCATATCCAATTTCTGTAACGCTTTTATTTAATAGGGTAGCTTCCATAGGTCCTACATCAGTCGCCTCTTACGACATGCCTTGTAGGTGGTAGTGGTACTTCTTCTTCCCTTCGACGCTTCATATCGACCACTTGTTAACCACTCTTTGTGATGTGTATGTCATATGAACCTAAGAGACATTGTACGTTGTTGTGCCAGTTATGCGCCTACAAGTAGGCCAGCCCATACGACTTTCACTACGCATTTTATATACTAGGGTAGCTTCGCTAGGTTCTACATCAGTCGCCTCTTACGACATGTCTTGTAGGTCGTAGTGGTACTATTCTTATTTTCCTTTTCGGCCCCGGCACTACACGGGCGATTTTTGATTTATTTGGCGTATTTACAGTTCGTTTAACTGTCTATGATTTTCTTTGTCTTTATTGTTTTGTTTATCATAAATGTAGAGCGTCTAGCTCAATCGGTAGTGAGCTCGATCACAAACCCAAGCGTACCTTGTTCAAACCCACGGTGGGCAAGTTTGGAAGTAAATTCGTTTCCGTGGGATTTTTACGAAAGGTAAAAATAGACCTCACCGTTCAGAAAGCAATGGCAAACTACTGAACGTATAAGTGGTGCCTAGAAAATCAACGACTCATTTACTGTGGTTGATGGCTACGTCCTTTAGGATATGCCACGATTTTCATTTTCATCATAAATGGGATTAAATCATCTTTAAGCCGAGAACATTCTGGTCAACCACTAGTAACAACTGTTATAAAAAAGAGAAGATTGAGATATGTTGGACACACCTTGAGGAGAAATGATCAACGAATATCAAAGCAGGCATTGAAGTGGGATGCAAGGGGTTCAAGAAAGAGAGGTAACCTAAGGAGACCCTGAAACGAACTTTGCTGAGAGAGGCAAGAAATATCGGTCTCAGTTCCATGGAGGAGATTGAGTGAGTTGCCCAGGATAGAGCGGTATGGAGAAATTATTGAGGCCAATGTAACGTATAACGGTACGAGAGGAATTAAATAATTTTTTAAGCCGAGGCACGCCATTTCAACCTAAGACGAATCCTGCTTTGGTTATGTAAGAGAGAGGAGGTCAACAAACAGGACAAATAAGAATGAACTCTTTTTGGAGAATCCAGTAGTAACTTCTTGTCTTTACTTCTGGTCTTATCGCTTTTATTAGGACGGTGTAGGACAAGTGGAACGTGAGTTTAGCGAATTTAATGGTCGCATGGCTAGTGCAGTCACTGCTATACTGTTCAAGTTAGAATTTTTCATTATGCCTTGGACAAAAAAATAATTCATTGGCCTTACCGGGGATTGAACCTCGCTCCCATTCGTCCAGACACTCCTCGACCGGTTATTAATATATCTTATTTAACACACAATACTCCAAACTCTACTGTACACATATTCTTCTACAACAGAACATCAGGGAAGAAGGCGAGAGGAAGACCACGAAAAAGATAGTTAGATGGGATGGCAGAATTCTGTCAAAGAGAAAAATAACAGTCACACCAAGTCTCCAGAACAGCGCAAGACTAAAACAGAAAACAACGACACTGGGCAACAAACTAGTAGCAATGCGACGACAAAAGAAGAAGATTTAACATACATAAATACCGAGGCCATCGCGAGTGGTTATACTTGTAGGGTAAGTGGTTCGAGTCACGTGTTTGTCTATTTGCTTTTTCGGAAGGTCTTAATACATGTACCCTGTTTATTTGTTGATCATATTCGTTACTTCCGTTGCTTCTCTGGGGTTCTTGATAAAAAACTCCGTGTGTTTAACTTTAAAAAGTAAATGTAAAGGAACCATTTTTAATACCTCGAGGTATATTGGGGAATACGGTAATAATTTCAATGCACCGAATACATCGAAAGACAACACATGCAGTGTGTTTGGACAGTTAATGAGAATGGAATACAACCAACCACCAATTCCCCCAACGACCGACCCAGAAGCACTTGAGCTTTCAGCTCTTCGACTCGGTGCCATGGACATCGTAACCCTTCGGTTCGGGGCCACGAACACCGTAAATCTGGGGAACCTGTGACTTTTATGCCAGCCCGCGGAATTGAATCCGCACTCACAGAGGGCTAGTCACCCGTAGTCCAACACGTTACGAACACGCTGGGCAGGCGGGCATCCAACCACCAATAAGAGCATTCAATAAAAATAGATCAGGTACTAGAGCCAAGGGAAGACCATGGAAATGATGGATAGACAAAATCAAGACCACACTAAATAAACACGGATATAACACAACAAGGTCGACTCATCTGGCCCTGGAACGCAAATTAGAGCTCCCACCCCTACGCTTAACGGCAAGAGTTGACAACCAATTCCTTCAACCATCTGGGGAAATACAATAGATAATAGAAGGTTTTAGACCCGTATTTTGCTATACTCCGCCTCCGTATCGGCCATAATAAGCTCTGCGCCCACATGTTTAACAAATTTAAAATTGGCACAACTAGCCTATGCCCCTGCGAAAAGGCGGAAATGACGGCAGAGCACGTACTGCAAGATTGTCAACTGATAGCAGGTATTTTTTTTTTTTCCCGATCCAGAAGCATTGAGCTTTTCAGCTCTTCGGCTCGGTGCCATGGACATCGTAACCCTTTGGTTCGGTGCCACGAACACCGTAAATCTGGGGAATCTGTGGCTTTTTCTGCCGTCCCGCGGAATTGAACCCGCACACACAGAGGATAGTCACCGTAGTCCAACGCGCTACGAAGACGCTGGGCAGACGGGCGATAGCAAGTATAAGAAAAGATACCTGGCTCCAAAACACAGAGCTTCGTGAGAAGCTATACGGAGGAACGGAGTCCCTTAAAACTACAGTAAAATTCATGATAAAAGTTGGTTCATCAGTCTAGGCTGGGATCGGGAGAAAGAAAGAGACCCATATTTTTCATTGACCGTTGGCACACGATGTGTGATGTAGTCAACATCATATAACATCCGCCTTTACTTCCTTAAACTTTTCCTGGTACCCTCTTGAGACTGGGTCGATCAGTCAGTAGGAAAAATATTCCCTGCATCCTGTAGAATTGAACCTTTGAACCCGGAACACGAGCTTAAGACGCGAGTTGTAGCTCATATAATCTAAACATTGTTTATGTATTGTTTTCTTAGTTAGTTTTTTATAAAACTTTTTTAGATTGATATTCTTGTAAGCAGTGGCGGCTCGTTAGTAAGGGCCACTGGGGCTGGGGCCCACCAAAAATAACATGTAACATTTATTTATTATTTTATACATTAAAACATAACAACCCAAAGCCATGATTTTTCAGATAATTTTTGTCTGGCCCCACCAACAAAAATGATCACGAGCCGCCACTGCTTGTGTGAGAGTCACAGTAGTGTAGTTCGTTAGTAACAGCTCTTAGTCGGTGTCGGGTTCAACACCCTCATCACTAACATAACAACAATAGTAACAAATAAGAGGATGACATCATTATAACAAATGTGTTGGGTTAATGACCTCTGTTCCTTCATATTGACTTGATTGATATGACCATCATCATTGCACTTCGGTAAGTAACGATGTGTGTTCCGATCTCTTTCTTACACAGGAATTTCTCTGCTGCAGTGCACGAATCCGTAGCGACGGCGAGGGTCCCCGTTGTAATTATGAAGATGGTGAAGATATTTTGTAGGAATTAAAAAATAATGTCTAATGAATTTTACCCGGGCAGCGGCTTTCCAGCCTGCTCTTCTTGATTTTGAGCTGCTAAGGGTTATCTTACGTGTTAAAATTGAACACAGGATCTACGTTTTATCGTCCGTCTCCGATATGACTAGGAACTCGATTTCACCTACACTAGATCAGATCAGGAAAAATATCCAGATGGCTCCACGAGGAGCGAACCTGGTATCTTTGGCACAAGAGACGAGCACGTAACCTCAATGCCATAGAGACCCTACACTAAGTATCAAGCTGTAGATCTACTTATATTAACCTCTTACTCATTGTCTACAAGTCGGTACTAGGTGGTAACTAGTCGGTACATGCTACAAGTCGGTACGTGCTGATAACTGTACGGATGGGAATCTATGTGACCTGGATGTAAGATATCTCGCATCTTGCTCTAAAGCTACTCTCTCTCTCTCTATTTTGCGTTCGTTCTTTTTCGGCCATGTTTATCATTCTAATTGTGATATATACACAGCCTTTGCCAAGAACGCAATTTTACGTCACAACGTTCAGTACCAATTGGGGCTCTAGTGCTTATCCTTCGGTGAAGTGTCTGATTTCAACCAGCGTTTACTGGGTTCGCTCTCCGTTAGCCTTTGCTTTCCCCATCCAACCTACAATGGAGCAGGTTGTTATTTTCTTTTAGGGTAGCGACCTTTAGATGACCTACCCTCCCGGGTTGATGAGCGTCATCTGCCCAGAAAAACCTGTCTTTTTAGGATTACTTGGTTTTCCTGCCGTCTAGTTTTGTGTACGGTTTACTCCACTAGCCTTTGATTGTCCCCAATCAAACTACAAGTCAGCAGTACTAAAGCTATTCGATTCACTCCCTCTTGAGCTGCCGGGATATTTTTAAAGAGATCCATGGTCTCATTGTAAGGGAGATAGAATTTCTAGTCCTTGTGAAGACAGACGATAAAACTTAGGTCAAGATAAGCACGTGAAAGAACCCTTGGTAGTTAAAAGTCTATTAGAATGAACTGAAAATCCGCTACGTGGGAAAATTAACATGATTAAAATACAATTTATATACTTTTTTCATCTTCAACATTTCATCAAGGAACCTCGCCTGTGATATAATGCTCATATACTGTCGAACACAGATGCAACAAAGCAAATCAAATGATAGGGCAAATGGCGTCAATTTTAAGATGCAAACACGTCACCATGAACACAAAAGAGCAATGTTCAACACAATCTTTCTCCCCACATTATGTTACCAGTGCCAGACCTGGACGCTGACAACAAACGATATAAGAAAACTAGTCACAACAGAGATGAAGTGTCTACGCAGAATGATGGGTGTAACAAGAAGAGACCGGTTGAGAAATGAAGACATCAGGAAAAAGTTGAGTACAACATCAGTACTAGACTTCATCAAGAAACAACAAATTAAATGGTTCGTCACGTAAGCAGATTACCATCAGACAGTGCACCTCAAAGAGCAATGCTGCTCCGATACAATGGGTACAAAGCAAAAGGCCGGCCACGCAAAAGATGGACCTCAGAGATAACAGAGGCGACGAAAGAGACTATTTACAAAGCGCATACTAGGGCCCGTTTTATTAATCTCTTCCTGACCTGACGCTGTGAGGCAAACAGGATTCGAGAAAGAGAGAAAGATACTGTCACTGAGATCTTCCTGTTTCAAAAAGAGTTCGAAGCACATGTGGTTAATCACCGAAGTGCAATGATGACGTCACTAGCAATCCATCAATAAATTAATCATTCAATCAATTAATCAAAAGAACGATTATTAAATCTTCTTTTGTCGTCACACTGCTACCTGGTTTTTGCCCAGTGTCGTGGTTTGCTATTTTTGTCTTGGGTTGTTCTAGCAGCTTGGGTGATTGTTATTTTTGCTCTTTGACAGGATTCTGCTATGCCGTCTAACCATCTATTTCGTGGTCTTCCTCTCGCCTTCTTCCCTGATGTTCTGTTGTAGAAGACTGTATACTGTGGAGTTTGGATGCATTCTTATTAAGTGGCAAAACCACTTCATTCTTTGTTTCTCAATGTAATTCAAGCAAGGTTCTGTGCCAACTCTCTTTCTTATGCTGATGTTAGTGACTGTTTTCTCTGGTGTTTTTGGTAACTTTTCGCAAACATCGCATTTCACATGTAGTTATTTTTGTGACTGCGCTTTGCTCATTGTCCATGTTTGGTACTGGTAATACAAACTGGGTACGGAAGATTACTAAATAACGATTACAAAGTAACGACTATCTGTTGCAAAAATAGTTAACTAGTCCCAGTCAATTGTAAGTAGCGAAAATGCGCATAACTTTTTGACAAGTCTTTCCGATGCCAAAACGTTCAACAAGTTTCCCAGATTGTGCGCTAAATATATTTTTGAGACCAAATATACACTGACTAACCTCACAGCTGCTTTGATAATAGTGTAGATATACAGGCCAGGGATGTTGCACGTGATAAATTTATAGTTAGATATTTTTTCTTCTTTTTGTCCTACTCTGCTTTTTTGCCGTTAGCTAAGCGTAGCAGGTTTAACTGATGATCGGTTTCAGAGATAGTGCACGCTCGATCGCTTGAGATGATGTGGTATTGTGGATATAGGGGAAGACTGCAGTAAGAAACTATGTAGATAGCATATGACGAAACACGTAAAAACAAAGTACTATAGTTTTACAAAATACAAAAACAATAATACACAGCAACGTTTCCACCAAAAGGTCTTTATCAAGCAAAGGATATAAGAGAGATGAAGAATTTCACTTCTGTGGTATTGTGGAGTTTTAAGATTCTGTAACCATCAATCCATCTTTTTCTTGGTCTGCCTCTTCCTCGTGATGATTCCTTTTTCAGGTTGTACGCTCTTGCAATTGGTGTATTCGGTTCATTCTCATCAAGTTTCCAAACCATATATATTTTTTGTCAACTTCAAATTAAAAAAAAAATCACCCTCTAGGTTGAAATAAATTTAGTATGTAGAACCATCAGTATGCATACTCTTCGATACCTGTTGTGAGAGACTGAGCACCTATCGGTCTGCCCGGAGTACAATGACGTAAGTTTGGTAACCAATAACCAATAACCTATACATTTAGAATAAGATAAAACTAATGAAGGTTACAAATAAAAACAATTTTAGCAGTGTCTCCACAAAATTCGGACAATATTTTGTTAAACCAGTCACCACAGAAAGCACTTGGTTAACAAAAATAATACTTAAACATTTATCATATAGAAATAATTTTTGTTGACTTTTGCCTCTTCGTACTTTCCTAACGGATGGTGTCACACAAGGGCAATAATAGCATCTCGTGACAAGTTTAAGTGCATTGGAAGCCATCTCGGTTGATCCATCACCAGCAGACGGGGATTACAAATAAAACAAAAAAAAACTTGTTTTGCACTCAGAAACTGGTAACTTTATTGTTTGTTGTAAATAGTTATAACATTAATGGGGCTTTTTGTCTGCTTATAACATTTTTCAAAGGTGTTTGCTTTCTGGGTACGTGATAAGCACGTGCGGTGCACCTGCTTTCCTGCGTTCGTGACCTCGATGTAGCTTTAAAATGATATCTTGCTTCATCTTCGTTTGGCTGTTGATTTCGTTCTCGTAACTGGCACCCAGTGGCCCGACTAAATGTAACTGCTTGCATATTATGTGTCTGACATTTGGCCAGAGTGGACATTTGGAAATGTTAACATCGTCAAATTTGTATGCACCAGTAGTTGAATATGCTTGCTATATATATACTTACTATAACTGCAAAACTTGTTGGCAAAGGGCTGGTCATTGCAGGGAGGAAGGGGAGGGTGGCATTGAGGAAAAGCTCTTACTGTTTTAAAATCTTCCTAGATATTCGTCTCTTAACCCATTCGCACCTCTGAGCAGATATACTGGCTCCCGGTATATTTTATGATGACGCAAAGCCAGTAGACTGGCCGTTTATAAATTTATAAATATTTTCACCCCCATTTCCTTCCTGCTGGACATGCTTGTGAATTTATAAACATTTTTTTAAACCTGATGCCTTGCAGGTCGGCTGGGGAAAGCCAAAGGCTGACGGAGAGCGAACCCAGTAAACGCTGGCTAAAATCTGAACATCGCCGAAGGGTAAGCACCAGACCTACAAATGGTGCTGAAGATGTGACGAAACCCACCCATACTATGGCTGCATGAATCAGATTTCCACATGAATGAGATTTATGGGAAGATCTGGTACATCAGTCTAAGGGCGATCGCGAGAGAGAGAGAGAGAAGAGGAGAGGCGAGAGATAAACATTTTCATTTTTACTCCCGTGTCCTTCATGCTGGACATGCGTGTAAATTTATAAACATTTTTTCAAAGTCATCTATAGGGTCTGTTTCTCTAATGATATTGGTCATGTCTGCAATATTCATTGACGTATGTTGCAACACATTTGACAGATTTTCGTTTACAAAATATTGCACAATATTGCAGACAATATTTGATATAAAGGAAGATTGCATTAAAACTATGTTGCAATTGCGAAACACGTAAAAACAAAGTACTGTCATCATCAAGGTGCGTATCCTTTATAGGACGTTGCTCTCTTTGCAGAACATCTGAAATTTCCTTTGTCTCTAGCTAGTTCACCCACTTCGTCGATGGTCATATTCATGGTTTCTTTAATATCTTGTAGCCATCTTCTTCTTGGTCTGCCTCTGCGTCCTGGGACCCTGCCTCCAATATTGTTCTTTCAGGCCATCTTAATGTGACCAACGTATCTAATTTTTTGTATAGTATTTGTTTATCAGCCAATTCCTTTAACATTCAGTTCTTTCAGGACATCAGTGTTCTTTCTTTTTCTGTCCATGGTATTCGTAGGATCCTTCTGTAGCATTTAGTAACTTCAAGTACTTAGTTTTACAAAATGCAAAACAATAACAATCCCAGCAACGTTTCCACAAAAGTTCTTTATCAAGTAAAGATACAACCGAAGTGAATAAATTCACTTCTTACATGACCCACCACATATAGAATAAACCTTTTACATACACTATAGAATAAATTCACTTTGGACTTAGTTTTTCATGGCACCACATATAGAATAAATTCACTTCATGCCACCACATATAGAATAAATTCCTTCTATGGCACCCATGATTCACCTGAACCACTATGAATGCGCATTGATAAATTCACTTCTACAGCCACCACATATAGAATAAATTCACTTACAGCAACACACTTCCCCACATATAGAATAAATTCACTTAGACAACATAGCATTAAACATACGGCATAAAGTTTTTAAACGACAATTTAAAACCAGACAATTTTAGCAGTTTAAAGTTATATTCGATGCGAAACTACAAATCTGTCTGGTCAAGCGATCAATCAGATCGGGAGTAACCAGAAGCTGCGTGCATAGTAATAAATTGGCATTTCATGAAAGACACGTATGTATGGTATCACATATAGTAAGCAAAATGTATAACAAATATAAAAATGAATTAAAAAAGCACGTTGGATAAAACTAACTAAAAAAACCCCAACGTTTCGGTCGTAGACCTTTATAAACGGAACACAAAATTTGATGTATCTAATAATCAGGGATTGACTTCATAGCACCAGGTTTCCCATATGGCTCCATCTATGTCGACAGAAATGACAATCCTTCTACCGTGAGTGTTTAACAAAGCGTGAGCTCCCTAGCCACGTCAACATTTCTATGGGTCCATGAAAAAATTGTACATGTGACTAGGTCCAGATTCTAACCCCATCCTTCAAAACAACATGTGAACTTGTTGACATTATCGCCATAGAGATAGACCCCCCCCCCGATTAGTGTGTCTACTTAAATTAACTAAAAAATGTGCATGGGCCAGTGCAAACGATCGTTGATGTAAAAAAAATATAGGCATGCAACATTGAGTAGAATAATTACACATTTATAAGAAAAAAAACCTCAACTAGTTACACAGAGAAGATGTACCAAAATGCACAGAAAGCATTTTTTTAACCTCCGTCTTCTACCATGAACTTTGACACCCCCGCCCTCCCCGCTTCAATTATCATTAAATAAACTCAGTCCTTGGCCAGATTTCTGTCATAAAATGAAATGAGGCGATCAAAGAAATGGCTTTGCACTGATGAAGTAGCAGGAGAAAGGTTGAATCGTCCAACTCTGATTTTTGTCTTCTCAATGCAGGCTTGAGCCAGGTTTTTCTGTGAAGCGAGTTCTTATAATTTATCTTCTCTTACCATCTCTAGACTACGTAATTTTCTTTTTGGCTGTGACATTACAGATTAGCACATAAAATGAACTTAACATGTTTCGCGTACAGTTTTTTGTTCTGTAATCCTGTTTTGCCTCACAGCATCAGAATAAGAATAAATTTATAGAACAGTGTCTTTCGTCGCCTCTTTTATCTCTGAGGTCCACTTTTTGCTAGGCCGGCCTTTTGCTTTGTATCCATTGTATCGGAGCGACATTGCTCTTTGAGGTGCACTGTCTGTTGGTAATCTGCTTATGTGGCAAACTATTTAATTTGTTGTTTCTTGATGAAACAACATACTGTACAGAAAAATTAGATACTTTGGTCACATCAAGCGTCACGATGGCTTGGAAAGAACAATAATAGAGGGCAGGGTCCCAGGACGCAGAGGCAGACCAAGAAGAGATGGCTACAAGATATTAAAGAAACCATGAACATGACCATCGACGAAGTGGGTGAACTGGCAAGAGACAGAGTGAATTTCAGATGTGCTGCAAAAGAGAGCAACGTCCTATAAAGGATACCCACCTTGATGATGTTTCTTGACGAAGTTTAGTATTGATGTTGTATCCACTTTTTTCCTGATGTCTTCATTTCTAAACTGGTCTCTTCTGTTACCCCTAGCATTCTGCGTAGACACTTCATCTCCATCGTGACTAGTTTTCTTCTATCAATTGATGTCAGCGTCCACGTTTGACACTGGTAGCATAATATGGGGAGCAAGATTGTGTTGAACAATGCTCTTTTTCTGTTCATGGTGACATGTTTGTATTTTAAATTTGGCGCTATTTGTCTTATCATTTCTTCTTCTTTTTGCGCTCGCTCGTAATGAATTCAGACGTAGTTAGGGCATATGTATGACGCTTCTGACTGATTTTTGCTCGAAGACATGCTTTCCTTATTATCAGTCCCCCACCATACAGGCATGCCTTCTCTGACTTCAGAGTTGTCCTATTATTTGATTCGTTTTCTTGCATCTATGTTGGATTTCGTTAGCTATTCTTTCGTTTGCTGAAACAATTGCTTCCCAGCAAACGGAAGAATAACTAACGAAATAGACATAGACGCAAAATGATCTTAATGTAACAGTTTGGGTTATTGGTTACAAAACTGACGTCATTGCACTCCGGGCAGACCCATAGGTGCTCAGTCTCCCCAAGAGATATCGAAGAGTATGCATACTGATGGTTCCCGTGGATCGTTGATTAAACATACTTCTCACTCTGCCCCTCAGGCATCCAGCTCTACTTGTTGTAACAGTTTTATTCGAAGGTTTATCAGAAGAAGTTTGCCCGCCTGCCCAACGTGTTCGTAGCGCGTTGGACTACGGGTGACAAGTCCTCTGTGAGTGCGGCTCAACTCTGTGAGTGCGGGCTGGCAAGAAATCCACAGGTTCTCCAGATTCACGGTGTTCGTGGCACCGAACCGAAGGGTTACGATGTCCATGGCACCGAGCCGAAGAGCTAAAAGCTCAAGTGCTTCTGGATCGAAAAAAATAAAAAATAAAATTCAGAAGTTTGAAATCTCCAGAAACCAATATGTGTATGTGTAATGAAACAGTTTAATAATAATCATCATCAGGTGTCGACCGAAGATCGGCTGCAATAGATCTCCAACATCTCATATATCTTGTCTCTATGTTGCATTCTAAACACGTAAAAACAAAATATGTAGTTTTAAAAATATAAAAAATGATAACAATACCAGCAACGTTTCTACCAACAGATCTTTATCAAAGCATAGGATACAATAGAAGTGAATAAATTCACTTCTTACATGGTACACTACTTATAGAATTAGACAATACATTTCTGATAGCCCTAAAAAAGTTGCACTCTAACATGCTGTAATTTGTCCATCATTTAATGTTTCCTTTCCCCCCTTGTGTCACAGTCTTTCTCTTACTTATCGTCCTTGAACTTTTCCCTCTTGTAACTTTTCCTTCGATGGAACCCCAGGGCAATAGATGTAGGGAAGACCCAGAAACACATGGAGACGGAGTTGGAGGCGGAATGCAAGAAAATGGAGAGAGTGGAGAGATCTGGAAAGGATGGTCATGGATAGGCGGGCTTGGATGGCCTTGGTTGCGGACCTATGCTTCCCTAGGGGTGAAGTGTGAAGAAGAAGAAGAAGAATGTTTTAATCAATGTATCATGTCTCTTTACGTGTCCGAAATATTTTATTTGTTTGATTATTATTTCTTGTAATTTTCTTAAATTTCTAGTTTTTCTAGAACTTCTTTATTTGTTTTTCTTGTCACTTCTTCTTCTTTGCGTTCATTCTTTACGACCAATTTTAATCACTCTTTGTGATATGTTTGATCTTTGCCAAGAACGTGTATACGTTTCACATTGGTTTGGTAGGTCCCTAAATGCAGACTTCTATACGTTTAGGACACATACATCCGATTTCAGCCAAACCTCCTCAGTCGCCTCTTATGACATGCGTGGCAGGTAACAGTGGTTCTTTCTTTACACCCCAAATTTGGGCCCCGGTAACCACTCGGGCGTTCTTGTCACTAAATAGGATCATATTTCCATGAAATATCACAAACAATTGAGACAAAATCTACGCAAACAAAGTGAGAACAAAAGTCGTAAAACGAGGCATATACAAAGTGGCAGTTAGTTAGTTTTTTTAGCCTTGAAGAGGCCGACAGTTGTGAGAAAAAGATATCTGCTTCAGTAGGCTAGTTGTGCGTCTTTTCTCTAAGATCATTTGACGTTTTTTTCTCTCTTGCCTTTCAGCTCATTAAAAAAATATTCTGCATCTTTGTGTAATGTTGTCATCTATATAACTCGATAATTAACTATTTTTCCCCATTATTTGAGACCAATGGAAGAGTTCTTCATTGAGGTCTTGAAGACATCCTTACATATATCTGATCAGTGATCTGCCTTGGTGTCTCTTCCCCTCCGCAAGTTCACAGAACAATACTTGTTGTGAGAAGACAGACCGGAAGCATTGCAAGACAGGCACTGTTTTTAGAACCGGCAGAGAAAGAGGAGTAGGGGAAAGACCCAGACGTACCTGAAGAAGAGAGCTGGCGGCTGATATTAAAAGGATAGGTAAAAACATGGAAATAATTGGAAGAGATGGCAGGAGAGAAGAAAGGCTGGAAAAAGTTTGTTGAAGACCTGTGCTCCGTTGGGAGTTGAGAGGTGAAGAACAGATACACAAATCTACCTTTTCTTGAATTACATGATCTGCGTTACAAGTATCTTTAAATAAACAAAGATACAAGTTAATTTTATCGGTTGTGCCCCTTAGACTGTCTGTCGGAAACAAAATATTTCAAATTCTTTACTGCCCGAGTGGTTACCGGGCCCAAATTTGGGGTGTAAAGAATAGAACCACTGTTATCTGACCGCATGTCGTAAGAGGGACTGAGGAGGTTTGCTGAAATCGGATGCACGTGTCCACTAGGGAATGCTAACCCGAAACAAATGCTTGCAGAAAACGGATGCACCAGGCCGTAAGGCGTATAACATGGTGCAACGACCCATCACAATGAGGAATGGGATAACGGATTCTACGGTCTCCAATCTGCCTCGGAGATTTAGCCACGTAGTAAAAATGTCAGTCCTACCATCACGAGGGTGTTCAAAACTTACTGCGGGAAGAGTTCGGCACAAACAGGGGAAGCAGAGATCATAGGAATTATATCCTGACATAACTGCCTCCCCTGTAGGGGCTATGCAGAAAAATCTTGAGAAGAAAGAGGGGGTGAATTGGCCCACTCTATCACCAACGTACCAAGACAAACTGTATGGCGTGAGTCATGATAATCTGGGAGCAACAGAATCTGAGCTACCTTTATTAGAGAATCCGAAATCCCAATCTAGTGAGAACGCAGAAGACAAACTGTATGGCGTGGCTGATAATCTGAGACAGACAGCTACCTTTATCTAAACTAGGAGAACCAGAAAAATCCGATAATCTGAGTGAGAACGACTTGAGAAGACAAACTGTGATACTGTATGGCGTGGCTGATAATCTGAGACAGACGGCTGCCTTTATTAAAGAATCCGAAATCTTAATCTAGTGAGAACGCGGAAGAAGAAATTCTGAACAAATCACATCAACATTCCCCAACTATTTCGATATTTGAATGTTAATTTTCCATGTTAATTCTAACATTTACCTAATTATCTGGACATCAAGTATGCTAATTCACTACGCCGATAGAAAATATTAACGAAACATTTTGGACATCCTGTATATTAACGTTTCACTCCTACTCCAATACTCATCCAACTATTTCAACATCCTGGATCTCAGTTCAAAGAACGTTGTCGAAAGAAAACTCTAAAAGTATTTAAAAAAGAAATAACGGCCTCCATATGACGAATCACATAGGAAAGATATGCTACTGTAGAATATAATGGTTATAAAGCCGAAATATTGACTTCATTGCACCGCGTTTTACCCCATAGGGCTCCGTTCATCTCCGCAGAAATGGCATTTTTTTTCCTTTTTCTTTCCCGATTCAGAAGCACGGAAGCCTACATATCTGAGATGTTCAAACCTGATAAGAATAGATCTGAGGAAAACCGTGGAGACGCTGCAGTAATGCTAAATACACTGGTTATATGCACGGGGACATGTATGCTTTTTTTTCCCGATTCAGAAGCTGACGCTGAAAGCTTCGTTCGGTCGTGTCATGGACATCGTAACCCTTCGGCTCGGTGCCACAAACACCGTAAATCTAGGGAACCTGTAGCTTTTCTGCCAGTCCGCGGAGTTGAACCAGCACTTACAGAGGACTAGTCACCCGTAGTCCAACGCGCTACGAACACGCTGGGCACGCGGGCATATGCTTTCTAAAATCATGTTTTGCCTCACAGCGTCAGGATATGAAGATATTTATAGAACGGGCTTTTGTGTGCGTTTCATAAACAGTGTTTTTCGTCGCCTTTGTTATCTCTGAGATCCACCCTTTGCGTGGCAGGCCTTTTGCTTTGTACCCATTGTATCGGAGTAACATTGTTCTTTGAGGCGCACTGTCTGTTGGTAATCTGCTTATGTGACCGAACCATTTAATTTGTTGTTTCTTGATGAAGTCTAGTACTGATGTTGTACCCACTTTTTCCTAATGTCTTCATTTCTTAACCGATCTCTTCTTGTTACTCCCAGGATTCTTCGTTTCATCTCTGTCGTGACTAGTTTTCTTCTATCATTTGATGTCAGCATCCAAGTCTGACAATGATAGCATAATGCGGCAAATGTATAAAGGCAGTATTACAAAATAAATTAAAAATTAATATTTTACATATTTAATTATTAATTTTTACGTGCTTGAATAAGACTGCCACATACCAGTCCTTGTCCATAATACCTTAAATAATAATAATAATAATAATTCCTCTTGTACCGTTATACGTTACATAGGGCATGCAAGCAATTTCTCCATACCGCTCTATCCTGGGCAACTCGCTCAATCTCCTCTAATGAACAGAGACCGACATTTCTTGCCTCTCTCAGCAAAGTTCGTTTCAGGGTCTCCTTAGGTCGTCCTCTCTTTCTTGAACCCTTTGCATTCCACTTCAATGCCTGATTTGATATTCGTTGATCATTTCTTTTCAAGGTGTGTCCAACATATCTCCATCTTCTCTTTCTTATAACAGTTGTCACTAGTGGTTGACCAGACATTTCACTGATTTCATCACTTCTCCTGAAGTTGTCCCATTTTATACTCATTACTTTTTCGCAGACATCTATTTTCAAATGCATTCAACTTGCTTTCTATATCTTTAGTCATTTTCCAACTCTCACTGGCATATGTTAGAATAACACGTTAAATGGTACTTTGTAAATGGCTGTTTGTAAAATCTGACAGCTACATATCTGTACAAAATTATCTGATATTGGATAATATGTATATAGTTTGACCTAAACTCGCACCCATGTGTTGCGGGGACTCGCAAGGAGGGAGCAAAGAACAGTAACACTGCGACCTATAAAGCATATTGTAAGAGGCGACTGAGGTAGGGGAAGCTACCCTAGTAAATAAAAAGCGTCGCAGAAATCGGATGTGCTTGCTCAGATCACATACAAAGCACACGGAGTGGTTAACAAGAGGTCGATATGAAGAGTTTGAAGAAGAAGAAGAAGAAGAACGTAACTCGGACATGTCTATTCTGCATGTCGTAGAGACAAAATAGTGACGCAGCGTAATCACGTTCTTAGTGCAAACCCTACATATCACAAAGAACAGTTAACCTGGTTGATAAAAATGCTCACAAACAAACATACCGCTCAATGTAAAGACAAAAACTACACTGATATTTCAAGATTGTGAAGCAACGACAGCACGGAGTGTCATTAAGTGTACAACATCTCACAATGAGGGTAATCATGAATATAACCTACATGGCGGGGGTTGAAATCTTCGTGCACATCTGCGTTCATGTTTTGCAGGTGTTCATATTCAGATTTTTAATTTGTTCATCCCAGATTTTTTTGAGCATATAATCAGATCCAACTAGTGCAAATTAATTGTATTCCAGATTTTAGTTAGACGACCTTTCTTCTTCTTCTTCTTCTTCTTCTTCTTCTACTTCTTCTTTCTTCTTCTTCTTCTTCTTCTTCTTCTTCTTCAATGCTTCAACCGAAATTGCTCTCTTGATATTCTGTTCAAAGTCTTGCAATGGTATCTGCGCGTGTTTCCAAGTTGTTGCTTTATTACACATAAAGTTAATCAGATTGAGAGAGATGGATGTCGATATTGGTGCAGCCCAAAAATAACGACATAGTAAATATGCGAAAATATTGATTAATCAACGTCGAACTTGCGTGTTTATGAGCATATCCAAACATGGACAATGAGCGAAGCGCAGTCACACAAAATAACTATATGTGAAATGCGCTGTCTGTGAAAAGTTACCAATAACACCAGAAAAGACAGTCACCAACATCAGCATGAAAATCGTGACATATCCTAAAAGACGTAGCCATCAACCAAAGTAACGAGTCGTTGATTTTTCTAGACACCACTTATACGTTCAGTAGTTTGCCATTGCTTTCTGAACGGTGAGGTCCACTATTACATTTTGTAAAATCCACGGAAACGAAATTGTCCGCCATGGGGTTTGAACCAGGTACGCTTGGATCTGTAATCGAGCTCACTACCGCTTGAGCTACAGACATGAGCGCATAAGAAAGAAAATTGGCATAGAACCTGCTTGAATTATATTGAGAAACAAAGGATGAAGTCGTTTGGCCACTTAATAAGAATGCATCCAAACTCCATAGTATACAGCGTCTTCTACAACAGAACATCAGGAAAGAAGGCGAGAGGAAGACCGAAAAAAGATGGTTAGATGGCATAGCAGAATCCTGTGAAAGAGCAAAATAACAATCACCCAAGGCACCAGAACTTCCAAGACAAGAACAGAAAACCACGACACTGGGGACCAACCCGTTAGAAGTGTGACGACAACAGAAGAAGAAAATGGCGTCTTGACTGCTGGATGCTGCTGGGTTTGTTGAGATGCTCAGTCTCCCCAACAGATATCGAAGAGTATGCATACTGATGATTCCCGTCGCTCGCTGATTAAACACACCTCTCACTCTGCCTCTCAGGCATCCAGTTCGACTTGTACAACGGGTAACTCCAAACTGCCTAAATCGCTTGATCGATTCAACATCGATTTAAGTGTCTTCATCCAACAGACAGTCACGAAGAGACCGAAGAATATCCCCCTTATCCATCTTCAACACACCAACAATCGATGCTGTTGATTCTAGCCTGTCCGCTCTCTCATTACCGCAAACACCCGCATGCCCAGGACAGTATATCCACTAAGCCTTTGTAGGTTAGAAACTTCTAAAGACAACATCCACTCATACCGAAACCTGCCCTTCTGGATCTTGTGACGCATCGACTGAGAGTCAGATACAACAACTGCCCCAGTAAATGAAGTCCCAGAGATCCAATGGAGGGCAGCAGTAACGCCTCAACCTCCATCCTCATACTAGAAGTAGTTGTCCTGTATGCCCCACTTCGCTCTGCAACAACCCTACCATGCGCATTAGCCAAGAAACCCCAGCCTGACTTCTCACCACGTTGAACCGACCCATCGGTATATACAACATCATCATCATCCCTTGCATTATCTTCTATCAGCTGCTTAACTGTGAGATCAGCCTTCATGTTGCCAAAATCTCTACATTCTCTACCAAGAGTAATGATAACGTTGAGATAGTTGGTCATGCTATCATCTGTTGGGATCCATTCTTCCCCTTTTGGTAGGGTCGCAACCATAGTCACATTTATGCCTATTACCATTTGTAATACCATTTGTAAAGTTTAAAAATATCAACATATTCACTAGCAGACTGACAAACAGGCCATGTTCGAATAACATTTTTTCTTCAAATTTTTCACTTTGAAAAAGATATAAGATTCATCTAATTAAAAACTTTAGCAAACTTCCGATCGAATCACGATGCAGAAATAGATAGCTTTGATGTAGATAAAAAAAAACCAACAATAAAATCAGCATGCGCTGATGTAAATTTAGTATTAATTTTGCTCGAAATAATGCTTGGCGCAGTGTGCGACAGCTGGGTTATTTTAACAGACAATCTTGGCGCACCCTGCGGAAGTTAGTACGGAATGAGTTATTGCAGTAAATAGTTTTATTTAGAGACTTTGTTGTTGGAAAATTTGCGTGGCCAAAATTAATGTCTTCAAAGTTCAATAACAAAAAAGTACAAGCCAAAAGGGAGAAGCAGATACCACGATACTATCTAGTAGTTCTTCTAGGATGAACCTCTCTTTGAAAAGTTGCTGAAGTTCGCAAAATATGCCGGAAAGTGCATCAGAAACCGTAGTATCCGAATCTCACGCTTATATATATATAGATTATACCATCCGATAACTCATCTGCTGTTGATCGTTATATCGAGCTTTGGGTATTTACGTCACTACATTCGAAACTAGACAGTATCAGAGATAAGCTCCAGACAACAGTTGACGAACATATCTAACGGTATAATCATTCAAATTTGAAGAATAAGACGATGAAGATGATAAAGAACAGAAAAAGATAATAAAAGAACAAGAAGACAAAGACAACGCTAATAAAAAAGTAGAAGATAATAACAGAAAAGTAGAAGATAATAAAAGAAAAGTAGAAGATAATAACATAAAACAGAAGATAATAAAATAAAACAGAAGATAATAAAAGAAATGTAGAAGATAATAAAATAAAAAAAGAAGATAATAAAAGAAATGTAGAAGATAATAAAATAAAAAAGAAGATAATAAAAGAAATGTAGAAGATAATAAAATAAAAAAGAAGATAATAAAAGAAAAGTAGAAGATAATAAAAGAAAAGTAGAAGATAATAAAATAAAAAAGAAGATAATAAAAGAAAAAAGAAGATAATAATAAAGAAGAAGATAATAAAATAAAATAGAAGATAATAAAATAAAAAAGAAGATAATGAAAGAAAAGAAGAAGATAATAAAAGAAAAAGAAGAATAAGATGAAATCGATGAAGAAAGAGAAGAAGACGAAGAAGAAAAAGTAGAGGAATAAGAAGTCGAGGGAGAAGAAGTAGAAGAAGTGGAAGAAGAAGAGGCAGTAGACAGTATTACAATCCAACAAACATCTGGAAGGGGCGTATGCACTCTAACATAAGAAGAAAACAAAGATGAAGAAAAAGTAGAAGATAAAGAAGAAAAAAAAACCCACGAATTATCTCAATTATTTCTTCACGTTATATTGAAAACATCGAACGTATTTAGTTTCTAACAATTTAGTTCAACTAAACTTTGCAACTGTCCACGCGCACTGAACTCTATAACCTTGTCTAGTTTCACTTAGCAGATGTGCACGAAGTACCCACAGCACTTCAATGCCCATTTGACCTTAGAACGTCTGGTTCTATTACTGTCAATCAATATTCTATCATTTAATACATTGCCATGGAAGCGCAGATGTTGCAGTAGAGAGAAAATAAAAAGGTGAGAAATGATCTTCAGGGAATAACTAAAACTTCTTCTGAAATCAACTTCTGCTATGCGACTACTCCGGTATGTGTCATAAATAGTGAGGAGTGCTTGAAGTCTTCACCGGTCTCCCATAATTTGTTTTGAAGGGATGTTTCTGTTGGCCAGATTTCCCTTCTCACACTGCTCAGGGTGGGGCAGTCTTGTAGGATCTGCTCTGGGGACTGCTTTGGTGCTCCACAGGTGAAGACAGCCGAGTTCCTGAGGTCTATTCTATCGAGGTTTACTCTGAGACTGCAGTGTCCTGTTCTCTAGTTGTGATGATAGCAAATATCTAATTTTGTAATAACGGACAAGTACGTTCTCTATTTCTAACCACAAATTAAAATATGAGCATTTGTAAATTAGAATACGTGATTTGTGCGTGGGTTGTCGGGGCTCTCAAGGTGAGCAAAGAATAATAACACTGCGACCTACAAGGCATGTCGTAAGTGGTGACTGAGGTAGGGGTTTTTGGAAGCTACTCTAGGAAATAAAAAAGCGTCGCGGAAATCGAATATGATGACCTACTTGTGGGCGCATAACGTACACTCGCTCTTATGCTCGGATCACGTACAAATCACAAAGAGTGGCTAACAAGTGTACTGTATGCATGCTATCAGAAGTATCAACGATGCTTCTGATATTTTCGTTTGTCACTCTACCTCTCCTTGTAACGTTGACAGCTTTCGTAGACATCTCATTTCACATGTTGTAATCTTTCTTCTTGTGTCTTAGTCAGGGGCCATGTTTGGCACTGATAGCAGAAGTTGGAATAAATATGCAGTTTATCATTTGTCGTTTGACTGCCATGTTAATGCTTGGATGTTTTAATAGTGGTGACAGTTGGTATGTCACTGCGTTTGAAGCAATGAATATGGTCAATAAATAGACATTGTACAAGTAATACGAGCTTCCGAAAACACAAATTACCCATTGCTTAGTAAGAATAGAGCGTTCTTACTTCGCTAGTTGCGTTCTAAGAACTCTGTATTGCTAGGCTAGGCAATGGATGCCGTAAGAAATAAGGGTAAGTGTTCGAATCCTGTGTTTGGTAATTTGATTTTCCCGGAAGTTCCTAATACTTGTACATTGTCTATGCTAATACTTGTACATTGTCTATGCTAATACTTGTACATTGTCTATGCTAATACTTGTACATTGTCTATGCTAAAACTTGTACATTGTCTATGCTAATACTTGTACATTGTCTATGCTAATACTTGTACATTGTCTATGCTAATACTTGTACATTGTCTATGCTAAAACTTGTACATTGTCTATGCTAATACTTGTACATTGTCTATGCTAATACTTGTACATTGTTTGTGCTAATACTTGTACATTGTCTATGCTAATACTTGTACATTGTCTATGCTAGAAATAGTAGAGTTTGTAAACTCAACCAGTTTGAAAATAAATTTGCAATAGAAAAGTTAAGAGAAAATGAGAAAAATGAAGAAAATGTAGAAAGAAGATGTAGAGGTTTTATATTTGTAGAGGTGCCGCGTGCCCAGCGTGTTCGTAGGCGTTGGACTACGGTGACAAGTCCTCTGTATGTGCGGGTTCAACTCCACGGACTGGCAGAAAAGCTACAGGTTCCCAGATTTACGGTGTTCGTGGCACCGAACCGAAGGGTTACAATGTCCATGATACCGAGTCGAAGAGCTTTCAGCTCAAGTGCTTCTGGATCGGAAAAAAATTTGTAAAGGCATTAATGGTCTCATCTGTACCTCCTGATTGACAGATCTTTCTTCCAAGGTAGACAAATTTCCCAACATCTTCAATAGTCCGTCCCAGGGTTTTTATGTATGTATTCTATTCATTTGTTTAGAAAGTAATATATTCCTAAGTTTATACACCCCCTAATTATTGATTGATTTGGCACCAGAGTGGTTAATAATAATAATTCCTCTCGTACCGTTATACGTTACATAGGGCCTGCAAGTAATTTCTCCATACCGCTCTATCCTGGGAAACTCGTTCAATCTCCTTCATGGAACTGAGACCGATATTTCCTACCTCTCTCAGCAAAGTTCGTTTCAGGGTCTCCTTAGGTCGACCTCTCTTTCTTGAACCCTTTGCATTCCCACTTCAATGCCTGCTTTGATATTCACCCGAGTGTTTACCGGGGCCCAAATTTTTGGTGTAAAGAATATGACCACTGTTACCTGCCACGCATGTCGTAAGAGACGACTAAGTAGGTCTGGATGAAATCGGATGCATGTGTCCTAAACGTGTAGAAGTCTATGTGTTTAGGGGCCTACCAAACCAATGTGCAACGTATATACGTTCTTGGCAAAGATCAAACATATCACAAAGAGTGATTAAAATTGGTCGTAAAGAATGAACGCAAAGAAGAAGATGATTGATTAATTGCTAGGGTCATTATCATTGATATCCTCTTTGACTTCGATATCACTGCACCTAGTTATCCACTTATCCATTGATCCATCTTTAACTACGACATACTTATTCCTTCTTCAGCGATCTCTGGTCATGCGCTTAGTTTACTGTGGATCACAAACTGGGCAGTCAGCTTCACGTCTATCATGTTTCCCCAAATCTTAGTTTTTAGATCGACTGGGTGTGATCACATGTTGCTTCTCAGCTCACATAGGAGAGGACAGTTTTGCAGGACATACTCTGGTATCTGTTCCACCTGCTGATAGTGACTGAGAACTTATTCATGTATCCACCCATCCATCAATAAAAGCACAAGATAACACAGAGAATCTTAAATTTGAGCGTTCATTTTATTCCGTAATATGTGAAGGGGACATAAATATACAAATAAAAACATTATATGTGAACACAGATCTTAGTCACAAGTACGGTGTCGCATTCTCACCATGTTTGAAAATATTTACATTTGCTAAAGATCTACATTATATATATATATATATAATACATAATACTGTTTAAATCTCCAAAATTCCAAGTACGTTTTCCGCCCATTTCTCGTCTGGAGGGATCAGCATGGAATATTCTGGATAGTTTGCAAATAAAGTGCACAAAACAATGTTGGTAAAATTAATTATTAAACACCGATTCCAAACAGAAAAATAAAATCTTAAAAATAAAGTTTTAATAAGTAAATGATGGAAGAGAAGAAGAAGAAGATACAACAACAAAGAAAATAAATCCACCTTTTCAAATATTCCTCTCGTACCTTTATCTTACATAGGGTCTGCAAGTAATTTCTCCATACCGCTCTGTCCGGGAACTTGCTCAATCTCTTCCATGGAATTGAGTCTGATATTTCTTGCCACTCTCAGCAAAGTTCGTCTCAGTTTTTCCCTAGGCGTCCTCTCTTTCTTGAATCCTTTGTCTCCATTTCAAGGCCTGCTTTGGTATTCTTTGATCATTTCTTCTCAGAGTACACCCAACATATCCCCATCTTCTCCGTTTCTTAACAGTTGGTACTAGTGGTTGATCAGACATTTCTCAGATTTCATCACTTCTCCTGAATTCGTCTAATTTTATGTTAATTATTTTTAGCAGACATCTATTTTCAAATGCATTCAACTTGCTTTCTATATCTTTAGTCATTTTCCAACTTCGCTGACATATGATAGATTAATACAACATTTGAATTGAAAATTCATAATTTAGTTTAATACTATATAACTTGCAGTTCCATATTTTATTTACACTTTTAAAAGATGATGAATTATGATGATTTCTTTATACCCTCGACAGAAAAAATCTCCTTTGACCCTTACGTGCATTGATACGCAGATTGAACCGCAGAAGCCGTGTTCTAATATTCGTAGAACGCTCCACTCATAGGTAGGTTGTGACAAATATATGTAAGTTGCAAATAAATATATAGATAGTTGCTAAAAAGTATATAGGTAGGTTGCTAGTTAATATATAGGTAGGTTGCTAACAAATATATAGGTAGGTTGCTAGTTAATATATAGGTAGGTTGCTAACAAATATATAGGCAGGTTGCTAGTTAATATATAGGTAGGTTGCTAATAAATATATAGGTAGGTTGCTATTAATATTAGGTAGGTTGCTAATACATTTTAGGTAGTTGCTAACAAATATTTATGTAGGCTTATAAAAATATGTTGGTAAGTTGCTAACAAATACATAGGTAGGTTGCTGACAGATATTTAGTTAGGTTGTTAGTTAATATTTAGGTAGGTTGCTAACAAATATTTAGGCAGGTTGCTAAAAATATTTAGGTAGGCTGCTAACAAATATTTAGGTAGGTTGCTAACAAATATATAGGTAGGTTGCTGACAGATATTTAGTTAGGTTGCTAGTTAATATTTAGTTAAGTTGCTAACAAATATTAGAGCAGGTTGCTAACAAATATATAGGTAGTTACAGTATCACACATCATATGGGTTTACACTGGTGCGCTATTTATAACAAACAATTTACCCGTTATAAATAATTTTGTTTCGTTCCCACTAAGAGTGAGACTTGTCTTTGGCTAGTATTAATTTTAATATTTGTCCTACATGAAAAATCAAAAATAAGGATTCATTCAATCGATATATATAAATATATCAGTGAAGGTTATGTACAGTAAATAAAACAAATGTAGAAATGATCAGAACTTCAATATAATTACAACAGTCTTCTTTAGCGAAACAATCTTAGTAATAAAGAGTATGATGATTAATACTTGTTTCTTGTATGTTTATATATGTTAATTTGTTTTGAAGTTGAGTTTCGCCCCTGTGTAGCCGGGGCTCGCAAGGGGAGGAAAAGATAGTACCGCTGGAACCTACAAGGCATGTCGTAAGAGGCGACTGTGGTAGGGTCTAGGGAAGCTACCCTAAAAAGCATTGCAGAAATCGGATGTTCTGGCTTACTTGTAGACGCATATATGGCACAACGTACAATCGTTCTTAGGCTCAGATCACATACAAATCACAAAGAGTGGTTTAACAAGGGATCGATATGGAGCGATAGAAGAAGAAGACTAATATCTTCATTTCCATATAAATTATCGCACAAGAAATCATAATTCGCGATTAAATAAATAAATTTCAGATAAATGAAATGCTATGTCATCATATTAACTCCTTCGCTCTAATAAGCTAATAAACTGGCTCGCAGTATTTTTTAAAAATGACGCAAAGCCAGTACACTGGCTTATATAATAAAGTAAAAGTAGTAAAGGAACCTTTGTTATTTTTTAAATTTTTATTTATTTTTTCCATCCAGAAGCACTTGAGCTTTCAGCTCTTCGGTTCGGTGCCATGGACATCGTAACCCTTCGTTTCGGTGCCACTAACACCGTAAATCAGAGGAATCTGTGGCTTTTTCTGCCATACCGCGGAATTGAACCCGCACACACAGGGGGATAGTCACCCGTAGTCCAACGCGCTACGAACACGCTGGGCAGACGGGCGAACCCTTGTTATACCATATGGTATATAGGGCAATACGATGTAATGCCCGTATTGTTCATTGACCGTCGGCACACTATGGGTGATCTGTTCAACATCACGTCGGTCGCCTTTACTTCCCAGTGCTTTTTCTGGTACCTAATTGAGGCTGGGTCGACCTGACAGCTGTTAAGGTCGGACAAAATTCCACGCCTAGTTGTGGAATTGAACCGAACCACTACCTAAGTGAGTTCACTCACTGCCTATGGCTCTAATAAGAAGTGAGTTCACTAACAACTGCGCTACTGCGGCTCTCTAATACAGTACACAATGCAATAGGAATGGGTCCGGAGATATGGAAAATTACGCAGTGCACGGGTTACATATTTAATTTGTGTAAGCTTTCATATAATTATGTTATATAGCTAAACACGTAAGAACAAAGTACTTTAGTTTTACAAAATACAAAAACAGTGACGATACACAGCAACGTTTCGGCCAAAAGGCCTTTATCAAGCAAACATATACAACAGGAGTTATATGACTGGAGTTATACACTGTTTTTGTATTTTGTAAAACTAAAGTACTTTGTTCTTACGTGTTTCGTTACTTTACTAAGTTTTACTGCAGTCTCCTCCTTTTTGTTATATAACTACAATTAGAAGAGCTGCAGATGTGACTATAAGAGACAAAATTAGAAATGAAGAATTCAGAAGAAGATTGGATGTGAAACCTGTCTTACGATTCATAAAAGAACAACAGATTAAATGGTTTGAACACCTGACAAGAATGCTCTGGTTATCGTCTACCACAGAGAGTCACACAGAAAAAGGATAAAGAGACACAAAGGGATGGAGAAGACCACTATAGAAGGAGGCATTCGGACAAAGAGGAGAAGAGGAAGACACTGGAGAAGAGGAAGACACCGGAGAAGAGGAAGACACCGGAGAAGAGGAAGACACCGGAGAAGAGGAAGACACCGGAGAAGAGGAAGACACCGGAGAAGGAAGCTGAAAGAGGAAGACACCGGAGAAAGGAAGACACCGGGAAGAGGAAGACACCGGTGAAGAGGAAGACACCGGAGAAGAGGAAGACACTGGAGAAGAGGAAGACACCGGAGAAGAGGAAGACACCGGAGAAGAGGAAGACACCGGAGAAGATGGATTCAAGATGTAACTGATGATTTGAACATGACGGCTGCAGTGGTGGGGCATTCGGTTCACAAGAGATGGAAATTCCGAAGGATTGTTAGTTAAGGGTATGATATTTGATAATGCATAATAGAATGCGCTTAATTCGAACTTGAATGTGCAAACTTAATAGATTCGAATTATCATAGATTCGAAGTGAGTTCAGAAACCGAGTAAATGAAGATAGATACATAAATCAAGATTCAGATTCATCTGAAGTTCACATTGCAACATTTATATTTACTGCACTGTGCTATATTTATATACATTTATTAATATATACATATATAGATATATACACAAACATTTATATATATAATATTCGATCACTTTTTTAAAACCTCAATTTGTCCGATCCTTCGTTAATCCGAATTAATTTTAATTCAGATCACTCGAAATAAATACATAAATAAATAAACATGGATTAGAACATGTTGGGTAGAAACGACAGGGAACAAAAAGACACAAATTTATTGATAATTGATGTTTGTAAACAATACGGTTACTCTTTTCATTACATGCAAATCAAGTGGTTAACAAGTGGTCGTTATGGAGCGTATGAAGAAGGGAGAGGAAGAATAGATAGCAACATTTCTATTTCTATCGTAAGTTCAGCAAATATTAATGCAGAATATAATATTTTGTCTGTATTATAACATCTAGTTGTAATGCAGACAAAATGTTTACATTCAACTTTGATAAGATGGTAACAATAGTTATATTATATATTATTTTTTTTCCGATCTAGAAGCACTTGAGTTTTCAGCTCTTCGGCTCGGTGCCATGACATCGTAACCCTTCGGTTCGGTGCCACGAACACCGTAAATCTGGGGAATCTGTGGCTTTTTCTGCCATCCCACGGAATTGAACCCGCACACACAGAGGGATAGTCACCCGTAGTCCAACGCGCTACCAACACACTGGGCAGACGGGCATAGTTATATAAGGACTATCGTCATTGTACTCCGGACACGTCCATAGGTGCTCCGATCTCCGCCTTAACAAACCCAGCAGCGTCCAGCGGCCCAACACGCCAGTTCGATGTTGATTAATCATTCTCTTTGCATATTTGGTATGTCGTTATTTTCGGGTTGTACCGGGGGTCTCTGTGATTAAGTGGATAAGCCCTTTGCTTTGTGAGTCGAAGGTCGTGGATTCGAGTCCGGACCGCCCTGTTCTGTTCACGAGCGCAATTTTTTCCAGAGACCCCTAGGATTGTTGCTGGAGCTACGGAGTTCGTGCTTTGTGCAGTACTCTCGGCAGGTGGCGATGCAGAGACTGCATGGCAGGTTTTGGACATTGACACGGTAAAATTTCTGTTTCGAAGAGGGACTTGGAGACAATTGACTTTAGCCTTGACGGTAAGAACACACGTGAGCAACTAGAAGCTCAAGTCCTTCGGTTTTTACTAAACCCTTTCTGTAAATTCTAACCGATGACAACGAGTGTTAAAATACTACATATTCCTGATTTACAAATGACAAAATAATGATTACTGGTAATCGATGTTGTACAAAATTGTGTTTACATTACATATGACGAGGTTAACCAGACGTTGTGCAGCCGTGATCTTGAATTTTTAAGAGCTAGCTCAAGCGAACCAATTCTGTTTGAAAGTATGTATGGTTTATACTGGTTTGATAGAGACACTGTACTGATTTTTCGCAATTTATCAGCACTTTACTAGACATGGTTTTGCACGATTATTAATGTTAACTATCTAATTCAGTAGGTGGCGTCTGTGCTTAGGGATAGTGAGCTGGTCTATTAACCCCGACGTTCTGAGTTCGAATCACGCTGCGGACAATTTGGTGCAAATTGTTTCGCGTGAATTTTACAAAAGGACGATGGCACCACCCGTTCAGAAAGCAATGGCAACTACTGAACGTAATAATGCCTAGAAAAATCACAAACAGCAGCGTTAAAAAGCCGGATTGATTCGCAAAAGTCCTGTAAAGGATTGCAATTAACTTTAACTCATTAAATCCGGTATCAAAATTATCACTAGGTCAGGTTAGGTAATCATCTGCACAAAGAAGGGAAAAAGTACATAATATTGCACAAAACCAGCTTCCTAACTGTTTCGCCCACAAAAGAAGAGAGGTTAAAGTCTTAAGCAAACACTAACATAAATATAAAACACTGGATCTTTCTCTATTTTTTCTTTTTTCGTCAGCCTTGGCTTCAGCCGTCCATGACATCGTACCCTTCGTCGGGCAAACACCGTAAATCTGATCTGACTTCTACATCCCATTTAACCCCCAGATGCACAATAGTCAACGCGAACACGCTGGGCAGACGGGCTTTCTATTAACCTCACTAACTATACTAACGGAAGCTGGTTGAAACCCTATGCTCAATAAATTGCTTTTCTGCTGGGTGTAAAATACTCACTATCTGTAACAACAGAGAACGGGTTCGACCTCTCCGTATAGTCAAGTTTTTTTTTTTGGTATTGGGAATATATAAAGCACTCACTAGCTATACCAACGGAGAGCGGTTTCGACACTTTCGTATGATCAATAAGCATTTTAATTTTGAGATATATTCAAACCGATGAGTGCACACTCGTGGCGACAGCTTCGTTGCAAGCGATCTTAAATTCTCTGCCGTATACAATTCTCCAGCGTTATCTCAGAAATGGCAACAAATCAATGTAATAACAGTTTAAACCAGCGTTTCAAAAGTGGGCGGTACCGCCCCAGTGGCGCTGAAGCGTTCTAGGGCGCTGTAGTGGGTTCAGAAGAATTTGGGGGTATTCAGGCGATTAGGAGTCGGTGGCTCTAAAAGAAGAATGAATAATAAATATTTTAAATAAATCATTTTCGTGATTTTGCGATTGAATAATCATTTAAAATTTGAATTCTGCATTAAATTCATCTTATGTCCGTCTTACACGATCCATTTTTTCATCAATTTTCTATTTCATGTATATAATCATTTGAAAGTTGACAATGTATGACAGAAATTCGTATATATCAATTTTTTATGTCAAAGTGAAAATAGAGCATGTATATATATATATATATAATTGGGGGCGTTGGCAAACTGTTATAATGTGGAGAGGGGCGTTACAGAGTTTATGTTGTGCGAAGTGGGCGGTGGGCTGAAAAAGTTTGGGAGTCTATGGTTTAAAGGAACAAAATCAATCAATTGATCAATACATCAAGTTCAATAAAATATTGTGTCACAGTAAACGTTATAATAAATAATAAATAATAGAAAACTGAACCAATTTGTAAACAGAAAATAATTATTGAACACTTAATCAATACAGGAACCGAAAATATGAAGTTGAGTCAACATAGTAACAAAAATGGAACAAATATTCATTTGGCAATATAAATATAATAATAATAATAATAATTCCTCTCGTTATACGTTACATAGGGCCTGCAAGCAATAACTCAATACCGCTCTATCCTGGACAACTCGCTCAATCTCCTCCATGAAACTGAGATCGATATTTTTTCCTCTCTCAGCAAAGTTCGTTTCAGGGTCTCCTTAGGTTGTCCTATCTTTCTTGAACACTTTACCTCCCACTTCAATGCCTGCTTTGATATTCGTTGATCATTTCTTCTCAAAGTGTGTCCAACATATCTCCATCTTCTCTTTCTTATAATAGTTGTTACTAGTAGTTGACCAAACATTTCTCTGATTTCATCACTTATCCTGAATTCGTTCCATTTTATGTTCATTACTTTTCGCAGACAACTATTTTCAAATGCAACCAACATAAATATAACACTGAATATATACAACAACAAGAAAAAACATGAAAGAACACTTAATTTAAAGAGAACGATAAGGTAAATGAGCCAACAAGTCAAAAGATATACAAGAAATATCATAATCATACATTTGGTTAAAATTAATTCATTAATACAGCATCAGAAAAACCTTGAATAAACATCGGGTCAAAAGTTTATAATCCTAATAATATAATAGCAACCAACATCACGGAAATCAATCAAATGTCTATAGACAAAACGTTGAATCAATAATGACATTGCACATGTCTATAGACAAATAGTTGAATCAATGACGCTACATTGCAAATGACATTGGACAAAGCAATACATTGTACTCTTTGTAATGTCAGAATATATGCTATATACATAACTGCTTATATAAGTGAGGTTAAAGGTTAGCAACAGTAACAAATGCCGTTGCGTTGTTTGTATTGTATAAGTTTCTCAAAACACACAATATTCATCATTCACACCCATTGTTTTATAATGTTATGTTCCGAGGTTGTATTTTTCTATTAAATATCAACAGTAGAATAGTCCATTTTATATTATTAGGGTATGAACTGTTATAGCTATTAATGGCTCTTTCCATTAACTGACTAGTTTTTGCTAAGATTGAAGTTATGTTAGGGGGTCCCTGTGGCTAAGTGGTTAAGCTCTATCTTGCGTTCCGAAAGTCGTTAGTTTGAATCTGGACGACACCGTTCTGTTCAAGTGTATTTTTTTCAGACACCCTAGGGGTTGTTGCAGGAGCTACGTATTTCGTGCTTTGTGCAATACTCTCGGTAGAGGGCGTGACATTTCTGCGTAGTGTGGCAGAGCCACACAGGGTAAAACCCGGTGCAGTGAAATTAATCCTACCGGTTGAAACTTTTTTTTTTTAAAGTTAATATCCAGCAAAATTTGAATTTAATATGTGACAACAGCAAAATTAATCTATGAAAAGTTCAATTTAATCTTTGCAAAAATGAATTTATTGTATGCAAAAATTTCAATTCATTTTTTACGAAAGTCTTTGCTTCAATCAAATGTAATTTGTGCAAAAGTTTACTCTAATCTTTGCAAAATTTCAACTTGATCTTTGCAAAATTTCAACTTGATCTTTGCAAAATTTCAATTGATCTTTGCAAAATTTCAATTTAGTCTGCAAAATTTTCATTTAGTTTTCACAAAATTTCCGTCTAATCCACACAAAATTTCCGTCTAATCTACACAAAATTTCAATTTATTCTATGCAACTTTTTCTGCTAATCTTAGCAAAAGTTTAATTGAAAAAATATTTTTATTTGCAGCAAAGGTTTAAATTAACAGGTACTATCTTCTTATCTTATCTTATCTTATCTTAACCACGTTTGCCGTGAAGCGTCGTGGGAGATTTAGTTTGCTATCTTGTGCCAGGTGTGTTGCACTTGATGTTGTCAGTCCATGCTTTCGCAGGACTCTGAGATGTTATCTATCCATCGTGTTCTTGGCCTGCCTCGTGCTCTGCGCCCTGAGCGTCGATTATTGTAGGCACGTGATGGTAGTAAATGTGATTCCATTCTCATTAGAAGAACAAGTATTGAAAGCTAAATATAACCTTTCTAACAATTTGTTTCCCATTTTGTAAACATTATTTTTAACATTAGCCAACTTCGAATACATTTGTTTTTGTGCACAAGTTCGTTTCACATTTTGACAAATTATTTTGAACATTAGCCTACTCTTGTTTACATAATTTGCAAAACGTTTAATTTGTTATTTTTAAACCTTCACTTCACACATCTTTCTTTGCCAAATTTAACTTTCACATAAATAAAATCATTAATAATTTTTCACTTAATGCAGTGAACAATGTGTGGGGACCAGATGAATGGGTTGAGAATCACTGTTATAAAGTAACAAAATAGAATAACATGTCATCTTCACAATGTAGGTTATCTACGGTGAACCTTCAATGTCATTTAAGTCAGTTTTTTATAAAACTGTTAGTGGACCAGAGCTAAGTACATTATATAGTAAAAACGCCACTTAATGTGGCTCCTGGTCCACAAGAAGTTAATACATTTAAAAAAAATGTCAGAGGTTCTCAAATATTTGTTTTCTGCACCGTTGGACAGGTAAATAAATAGATATAAATAAGAAGCCATATAAGCTCAAGAATTCAGGACATGTTTCTTCTGGCAACATATGATTCTGAATAATGGAATATATAACACACGCACTCAAGTACAAAATTGAATATTGTGAAACAAAGTGCTACAGACAAATTCTTAATTCGTTCTGGACAGAAAATAAAAAATAGATTGCAATCCTACGATATTTGAAAATCGAGGAATTTTGCTAATAAGCAACGTGACGTACCGGGAAATGAAATATTTTGTTTCCAGTATACATTACAGTGGTTTGGAGAGAGCATTAATGGAGGACGTGGTTCCTGGAAGAAGATGCAAGGGACGACCAAGACAACGCTGGCAACATAATATAAATACAAATTTTGATAATGATATTGAAGAGGGGAGAACTTCCTGGAGACCGAGAATTCTTCAGTCTGGCAGTGATGAGAGCGACGTTCTGAAAGGAACATGCTACTGTACTTGATTAGAGAAACAGTAAAATATATATCGTCTTTGAAATAAAGCTTGTAGTGGATCTTTCAATGTTGTCTGTTTATAGGTCGACTAGTACACAGTAGGTTGCGTCTGTGGCTTAGTGGATAGTGGCTTAGTCTATTAACCCCGACGTCCTGAGTTCGAATCACGCTGCGGACAGTTTGGTTGCAAATTGTTTCGTGTGGGTTTTTACAAAAGGACGATGACACCACCCGTTCAGAAAGAAATGGCAAACTATTGAACGTAATAATGCCTAGAAAAATCACAAACAAGCGTAAAAGCTGGGGTTGATTCGCAAAGTCCTGTAAAGGATATGCAGTTAACTTGTTTAGTACATAGTAGACGGTTTCTGATTGTCAACAATTCAGAGACACGATTAGTATATTCTGCAGATATATGCTATCACCTTTTCGGATCAGAATGTTGGAGAATGACAGAATAAGATATGTCCCAACTTTTCCCCTTCCTTACAACTTGTCTGAGAAAGATATTGCCCGTGTTCTGACCAAATGCTATCACTAACCGAGAACTGCTTGCATGGCGTCAACAAGAGAATTTGAGCACCATCATTCAAACGAGACGGTGGAGATGGATCGGACATGTGATACGCAGTGAAACTAACGCTATCACGAAAACCACACTGAGATGGACGTGGGGGTAACGAAAACGTGGGAGACCCAACACGACCTGAGGAAAACAGTAGAATACGAATGTAAGAAATAAATAACAGTTCGAACGCAATACAACGGACATCCGAGAATAGAGAAGAATGGTTTGCATTTGTTGCTGTCCTAAGCACCAGGGGCGTCACAGGCTAGAAAAGTATTCCTCAGTCTCTTAATGCTAAATTAAAATTTATATCTTTTGTCTTTTTCTATGTGATCTGTTATCTTATTACTGAACTGGGGCCGAAGATATCAAGGTCGATAACATTCTACGCTATCGTGGAGATTCCGGGATTCGATGCCAGCTTGGTCAAACATTCTCGGTGATTACACGGTTGGACTACAAGTACCCTGATGATTTTACTTGGGGGATCTAAATTGCAAATAAATCTGAAGTCGGAGTTAAGTTCGGTTGAATGGCGAGGGATATTGATGATAAGAAAAGCAATCCTTCTCGCAAAAATCAGTCAGAGGAGCAATATTATGCGCCTTGACTTCGTCTCAATTCATAGATCGAACGAAAATAAATTTATATTTTTCTCATTGTTACAATACTTGAAATGGGCATGGTAGCATCAGAGGAGACGGAAAAGGACTGACCCTAGAACATGATAGCGACAGAGGAGACGGAGATGGTTAGAATATGATAGCAACAGAGACGGAGATGGTTAGAATATGATAGCACAGAGGAGACGGAGATGGTAGAATATGATAGCGACAGAGGAGACGGGATGGCTAGAATATGATAGCGACAGAGGAGACGGAGATGGTTAGAATATGATAGCAACAAAGGAAACCGGTGCGTTCGGGGCATTGATAGCTACTAAGGGTGTAAGACTTAGGGCTCAAAGACTAGTATTGACTACTTAAACATAAATTGAACACTGTGGTATGATACTTGTAAATGTGACACTTGGTTCATCCCTTTAATCCGTTCATTTTTCTATTAGAGCATCTATCCTCCCCTTTCGTCCGAACATCTTTTTTTCTGTCATTGTAATTAATTCAAATCCACCCCGTTCATCCGACTAAATCACTATTAATGCCTGCATTGACCCCTTTCTTCCGAGCATCTATCTCATTTAGCGTAATTCTTATCCACCCCGTTCATCCGACCAATTTACTGTTACTACCTATATTCAAGCTTGTCATCCAAACATCCATCCCGTGCATCCGGTCAAATCACTATTAGTGCCTGTATCCATCCCTTCCGTCAACACATCTATCTCAGCGTAATTCTTATCCAATCCGTTCATCTGACCAAACCACTGTTAGTGCCTTGATCCACCCATTTCATCCGACCATCCACCCCGTTCATCCGACCAACTCACTGTTAGTACCTATATTCACCCTTGTCATCCAAGCATCCACCCCGTTCATCCGACCAAATCACGATTAGTGCTTGTATCCACCCCTTTAATACGAACATCTTTCTCAGCCAGCGTACACTCGACCATCTCTCTCCCATATTCAAACTATACCCCAACATTAATATATGTATTTACACTCCAGACATATAATACCAGTCTATACTATTTTGTGCTCTTAAAGTTCCAAACGTCACATCAAAATCTAGGTCACAGGAAACAGGAACACAGGCTTATCTCTCGATAAACATAACCGGAAGTTCAGGTCCTGGAGTCAGTTGAGTTCTGACTGATGGCTTGATGTCAAATTTATCACTTTTCTTAAGCCAGTATCGCTGTAGCACCTGTAATTAGAACACATTAAACATCATGAGCAAATAGATTCATCTTCACTGACAACAGAAGTAATAAAGTCAAACACCAGAGACAATAGCAGTAAATAGGTTAAACACAATAGGAAAGGAACAAACATGAAAGGCAGTTTTAATTGTTGTTTGAAACAAAACCCCAGATTTAGCAAGGTATGTAAACATAGAAGGTAGCACCCCTAAAGAAAAAGAATTACAAAAATATATGGTAGTTTCCATCTTAAACCAATATAATTTAAAAATAGAAGGTAAGTTTTCCCTCTTAAACCACAGCCAACTCTAGATAACTAGGCCAGACAACTGACCGGGGATTCCTGCCCCAGATCAGAAAAGGGGCTGGAAATTACAGATGCTTGATAGAACACTGCACGCAATTTTACTCAATTCTGTGAGTCTGGTTATTTATTGGTGAAAAATATTCATAATAATTGATATTCCTTATTGTTAAACTTAACTTGTTGCATAATATAACTTTGATTTAGCATTTTGTGTTGATTTTAAAATGAATTCGTCTATATACAACAATACTGGAATGCGAGGTCACGTGGTGTAGTTGGGGTCTGATTTCCCATAATTCTTACCTGAATCCGAAGGCCCAGTAGTTTATAGTTGGCTCTTCTTAAACCAACAGGATTTATAAAAATATGAGGCAGTTTCCCTTGATAAACTAATATAAGTTCTCAAAATAGAAGGTAACTTTCCCTCATAAACCAATATGATTTCTAAAATAGAAGTTTCCCAAAATCAATAGCATTTCTAAAATAGCATGCAGTTTTCCTTCCTCAACCAATAGAATTTATAAAAATAGAAGATAGTTTACCCCTCTTAACCAGAGCCAACTATAAACATATGGGTCTTCGATTCAGGTAAAATTATGGGAAATCAGACCCCAACTACACCACGTGACCTCGCATTCCAGTACTGGTGTATATAGACGAATTCATTTTAAAATCAACAAAAATGCTAAATCGAAATTATATTATAACAAGTTAAGTTTAACATTAAGGAATATCAATATAATGAATATTTTCACCAATAAATAACCATAGACTCACAGAATTGAGTAAAATTGCAAAAAGCTTGCAGTGTTCTATCAAACATCTATATTTTCGGCCCTTTTTTCAGATCTAGGTCAGGGAACCCCTTGTCGTTGTCTGGTCTAGTTATCTGAAGTTGGCTGTGTCGTAACCCAATAAGATATCTAAAAATAGAAAGTAGTTTCCCCTCTGAAATCAAAGTATGGAACTAACAGACTGTTGTACGCAATAACAAAAGAAACATAGACCTGAATAATGATTAAATTATCATAACAAAATCAAACAATCAATATAAAAAACATCACTATTTTAAACTGACCTGTATCGTCGCCAGGTATATTTGAGTTTCAGCAATTCTTCGACCTGCAAAATAAAACCAACAGTAAATTCCTGTTAAAAACAAAAGGAACTTTATATAATTGTAGGAAATTTTAACGAATCATGTGACCAAAGTTTTATTTTTAATGAGGTAAATAACTAACAACTTTATGCAACAATCAACAACTTTGCAACACTTCTTAACGCTGTATTTTTGGTTTTGTTTTTTAGAGGATTGGTTGACTGAATGTGTCATCATTGCATTTCGTTGAAGAATTATGTATGCCCCAATATCTTTCTTAACATAAAGATCTCAGCGGTAGCGCTCGGACTCCGTAGCACCGGCGATGGTACGAAATGTAATTTTGAAGGTGGTGAATATTTTTTAAAAGATATTTATTTTAATCTTTTAAAGAACTTTTTATCCAGGTAGAGACTTTTTAGCTTACATCTATTGATTTTCAACTGCCGGTGATTCTTTTACCTGCACAACTTAATTAAACACGGGACCAACGTTTCATCGTCCATCTCCGATAAGACTAGGAGCTCGATCTCGACTACATTTACACCAGGGATCTCTGGTTTCAGGTTTTTATGAATTTAACACGATGTCACTCGGTCGATGCTTCTAAGGACTGAGGGAAAGGATTACTGTGTTCACAATAACGTAGCTATCTATCTGCTATCTCCTTGAACTGTTCTCTTTTCAACACAAAAATAAAATGGCCTATAAAAAGTTACTAAAACAGTATGGAATAGAAATGATGGGAAAACAAAGATAGGAATACTGAGAGCCAAAGGCGGTTCGTTATTAAGGGCCAGTGGGGCCGGGCCCCACCAAAAATAATGTATAACGTGTATTTATTATTTTATAAATTAAAATATAACAACCAAAAACCATGATTTATCCGGAAAAAAGTCTGGCCCCACCAACAAAAATGATCGCGAGCCGCCACTGCTAAGAGCATACATAATCTCAGTAGCAACGTATTGGTGTGAAACATTGAAACATGGACATTTAACAAGACAATAGGGAAAGCATATGTACTTTTAAAATATAAATGCTACTGAAGAGTCCTTCGTATATCATTGACAGAGAAGAGAACAAATAGATCTATCCAGAAATAACTCAAAATCAAAGTAAACTGGCTGAGGCTACAAATAAGAATAAGGAAACTCAAGGATTATGGACAGATCACGAGACACGAAGGACTGGAGAATACATATATACAATTATAAAGAGAGGAATTTGGTAAAAGAGGAGAAGAGAAAGAATACGGAGAAGAGGGATTCAAGATGTAATAGATACTTTGAAGATGACAGAAATGGAGGCGGTACATCTGGCCTTTTAGAGAGAGAGAAGCTTCGTAGGACTGTTAGGGTGGAAAAGTTATGCTCAGGGCAAATTATTGAATTGATTGATTGATTGGACCATAATCATTGCATTTTGGTGAGTAACCTTGTTTGCTTCGATCTCTTTCTTACACGGGAAGATCTCGGCTGCAGTGCACGAACTCCGTAGCACCGGCGATGGTCCCAGATATAATTTTGAAGATAGTGAAGAATATTTGTAGAAATTTTATTTTTAATCTTTTCTAATGAATTTTGCCCGGGCAGCTGCTTTCCAGCCTGCTCTTCTCGATTTTGAACTGCCAATGGTTCTTTTACGTGCTCACATTTAACACGAGACCTACGTTTTATCGTCTGTCTCCGATAGGACTAGGAACTCTGATCTTACCACACTGAGATCAGGGATCAAATAATTGAACGATGATGGCAACAAATGTAATTGACATGAAACACTCACCAACACAGCTTCTGGTACCAAACCCAAATGGTATTAAAGAGAAAGGGTGAATTTTGGCTTCCTCTTCTCCTTTCAACCATCTTTCCGGTTTAAACTCATCCGGGTTAGAGAATATTTCTTTGTCACGTGACATGACGTAGAGGTTTAGCATTAAGATAGTCTGTAGAAGTACAAAACCATTAATTTATCTTAGATTTATCTCTTCTCTCTCTCTCCTCACATTCTCTTATTATCTCTCCGTAACTCTCTTCCATATTTCAATCTTCTCTCCTTCTTATATCTCTCCTAACTCTCTTTCCATATTTCAATCTTTCTCTCTCTCTCTCTCCTCACATTCTCTTATAATCTCTCCGTAACTCTCTGTCACTATTTCAATCTTTCTCTCTCTCTCTCCCTCTACTCACATTCTCTTATAATCTCTCCGTAACTCTCTGTCACTATTTCAATCTTTCTCTCTCTCTCTCTCTCCTCCCATTCTTTTATTATCCTGGATTTAATCTCTGTCAACATTTCAATCTTTCTCCTCCTCAATTCTTTTTTATCCTCCGACGAAACTCTCTTTCCATATTTCAATCTTTCTCTCTCTCTCTCTCCTCACATTCTCTTATAATCTCTCCGTAACTCTCTTTCCATATTTCAATCTTTCTCTCTCTCTCTCTCTCACATTCTCTTATAATCTCTCCGTAACTATCACTATTTCAATCTTTCTCTCCATCTCTCCTATTATCTAACTGGTCTTACTGCCTGTTATACCGCTTTTTAGTGCTGTGTAGGACAGAAGGGACGTGTACCAGTGGAATTTAATAGCCGAGTGGCTAGTACAGACATTACGAAACTATTCAGGTTATAATTTTTCTTTATGCCCACGACAGAAAAACCCCATTTCTTGACCGTACCGGGGATTGAACTCGAATCTTCCGAACGGGAGTCTGCGCTCTAATCCATTCTGCCAGACGCTGCACTTTCCTATTATCTACCACTTTCTAATTAAATGTCGCTGTCCCTCTCCCCTCTAGATATATCGTTCTTTATCAATCTCTTGCTTTCTTTTTTCTTACTAAAATATTATAAACTTTTCTCTCTAGTTTCATTCCTCTCTATCCTAAAATGATTTACCAAACTTCCTCTATATTTCAATTCCCTCGTCTCTCTCCTACTATGATCTATCCCAAACCTCTATATTCCAATTCTTCCTCCGTCTCTCTCCACTAGATCTATCCAAACCTCTATTCCATCCTCTGTCTCCTCGATCTATCCAAACTCTATTCCAATCCTCCTCGTCTCTCCTCCTCATGATCTATCCCAAACTCTATATTCCAATTCCCCCCTCCGTCTCTCCTCCTACTATGATCAATCCCAAACCTCCTCTCTATATCCAATACCTCCCTCCGTCTCTCCTCCTACTATGATCTATCCTAAACCTCCTCTCTATACTCCAATACCTCCTCCGTCTCCCTCCTACTTAATCTACAAACTCTCTCTATATTAATACCTCGTCTCTCTCCGATCTATCTAACCTCTCCTACCAATACCTCCTCTCATGATCTTCTCAACCTACCTCCCTCCGCCCCTTCTCCTCCTATGATCTATTCCAAGCCTCCTCTCTATACTCCAATACCTCCCTCCACCTCTTCTTCTTCTACGACCTAGTTCTAAAACAAACAAATACTCACATCTTTTGGTATATGATACCCTCCAACAGAAATATCCTCCTTTGTCGTCCGTGCGTTAATGGGAATCGGAGGGAATAACCTCAAAGTCTCTTTGACACAAGCTTTCAACAGAGGCATATGCTGAAGATCTGAACTAGCTGCCTTTCTTTTCCCTAGTAGGTTGTCGATCTCCTCCACCAACCTCATCTGTACGGCTTCGTGTTTTGACAGAAGGTAGAACAGAAAGGCCAGGGAATTGGCTGTCTGTGAAAAACATGAACAATCGTTTAGTAAAGTTCTATGCAAGGTTTTTATATAATGTAGTGTATCTGACTAATAACGGCGGAGGCGCGGGCACCTTGTAGCAATTTTATTAAATGTAGTCTTCTTTTTCTTTTGTCGTCGTCACATTGTTACCTACTTGTTGCCTAGTGTCGCGGTTTTCTGTTTTTGTCTTGCACTGTTCTGGTGGTTTTTATTTTTGCTCTTTGACAGGATTCTGCTATGCAAACTAACCATCTTTTTCGTGATCTTCCTCTCGTCTTCTTTCCTGATATTCTGTTGTAGAAGACTCTGTATACTGTGGAGTTTGGATGCATTCTTATTAAGTGGCCAAACCACTTCATTTCTTTGTTTCATTACTTAATTGCATTAATAATATAAAGAAGGTAATGTTCTATATCCACCCCTTGTCCCGATTGACACATAAGGCTTTCTTCCCCGTCCCGATTGACACATAAGGCTTTCTTCCCCGTCCCGATTGACACATAAGGCTTTCTTCCCCGTCCCGATTGACACATAAGGCTTTCTTCCCGTCCGATTGACACATAAGGCTTTCTTCCCCGTCCCGATTGACACATAAGGCTTCCTTCCCCGTCCCGATTGACACATAAGGCTTCCTTCCCCGTCCCGATTGACACATAAGGCTTCCTTCCCCGTCCCGATTGACACATAAGGCTTCCTTCCCGTCCTGATTGACACATAAGGCTTTCTTCCCCGTCCCGATTGACACATAAGGCTTCCTTCCCCGTCCCGATTGACACATAAGGCTTCCTTCCCCGTCCCGATTGACATAAGCTTCTTGTCATTACTTACATTGCAGCTTCATCCGGATTGACAATAAACTCCGTCGTTGACCAGGCTTCCTTCCGTCCGATTGACACATAAGGCTTCCTTCCCCATTACAACTCTTCCACTGTTGCTGTTCTTCCGCCCTTCTACCATCCGTTTCCCACGTCATGCCACACTCCTTCAACTCTCTCTCCACCGTTCTTCTCCATGTTTCCTTTGGACGTCCAAGCCTTCTCTTTCCCATCCGCTGTCCATCTGAGAGCTGTCCTAGCCAATGCCCCCACTGACATATGACATACATGTCCAAACCACCTCCATCTTCGTACACTAATGATGGTCTCCAAGGATGCAATATCTGTTCATTTCAAAAGCTCTTCATTTGTTATAGTATTTGGCCAGAAAATTTGCAGAATTCTTCTTAAACATTTATTCTGAAATGTCTCCAGCTTGTGTATTATGTGTTGGGTCATTTTCCAGCATTCACTAAAGTAATATTACTAGTAATATATTAGAGACTCCAAGGACTGGAGAAGACCACCATGAAAGGAGGCATCCCGGCAAAGAGGAGAAGAGGAAGACCACGGAGAAGATGGATTCAGGATGTAACTGATCGTTTGAGCATGACCGCTGCAGAGGCAGGACATATGGTCTATTCGAGAGAGAAATTTCAAAGGACTGTTGGGGTGGCAAAGTTCTGCTCAGGGTAAGCTATTTGATGATAATGAATATTACTTGTAACATGAATAAAAAAAAATACTAATAGATGTATGCTTAATCTTTACTACAGTCCGTGTGTTCCCGGGTCTAGCATGGGAAGCAAAGAATAGCACCACTGCCACCTACAAGGCATGTCAGTAGAGGCGATTGAGGTAGGGGCCTAGGGAAGCTACCCTAGTAAATAAAATCGTTGCAGAAATTAGATGTGCTGGCCTACTTGTAGGTTCAGAATTCGCACAACGTAAATAGTTCTTAGGCTCAGATCATATACAAATAACAAAGAGAGGTTTAACAAGTGGTTGATATTTAGCATTCAAAGAAGAAGATGTAGAGGACGTCTAAGATAGGGTTTGTCTTGGGGTTGGTTACCCAACCCGATAGAAAACTTTAGCTACATAATTCAACCAACCACCAACTATATAGCATCAGTTTATTGAGGGCCTATGCCACAAACTAAGATGGAGATATGTTGGGCACACATTGAGGAGAAATAATCAACGAATATCAAAGCAGGCATTGAAGTGGGATGCAAAGGGTTCAAGAAGAGAGGTCGACCTAAGGAGACCCTGAAACGAACTTTGCTGAGAGTGGCAAGAAATATCGGTCTCAGTTCCATGGATGAGATTGATCGAGTTTCCCAGGATAGAGCGGTATGGAGAAATTACTTGCAGGCCCTATGTAACGTATAACGGTAGGAAAGGAATTATTATATTATTTGTCACAAGCGGGGTTACAGAGTTACAATTTAGAGAACAAGAGAAAGATGACCAACACAATAAACAATACACTTACTGTCTGACTTACTGTCTGACTTACTGCATGACTTACTGTCTGACTTACTGTGTCAATGCCTACCATAAAAAGAGATTGATTGATAGGACCATCGTCATTGCACTTCGGTGAGTAACCGTGTGTGCTCTGATCTCTTTCTTACACAGTAAGATTTCAGCTGCAGTGCATAAACTCCGTATCACTGGCGAGGATCCCCGATGTAATTTTTAAGATGATAAAGATATTTTGGTAGGAATTTTAAATATTTTTCAATTAATTTTGCCTAGGCAGCAACTTTCCAGCCTGTTCTCGATTTTGAACAACTGCCAAGGGCTCTTTTACGTGTCCAAATTGAACACGGGACCTACGTTTTATAGGATGTCTTGCCCGCGTGCCCAGCGTGTTCGTAGCGCGTTGGACTGTGGGTGACTAGCCCTCTGTGTGTACGGGTTCAATTCCGTGGGCAGGCAGAAAAAGCCACAGATTCCCCAGATTCACGGTGTTCGTGGCACCGAACCGAAGGTTACGATGTCCATGGCGCCGAGCCGAAGAGCTGAAAAGCTCAAGTGCTTCTGGATCGGAAAAAAAAAATAAATAGGATGTCTCCGATAGGACTAGGAACTCGATCTCACCTACACTGAAATCTGGGATCTCTGGAAAAATATCAAGATGGCTCCACGAGGGAGCGAACCTGGTACCTTTGACACGAGATATGAGCACCTAACTCACAGAGATCCAATGAAAATAGATAGAAGACGGAACGTTACAAACATCATAAAAACACACATACTGTCTGACTTACCAACATCATAAACAACACATACTGTCGACTTACCAACATCATAAACAACACACATACTGTCTGACTTACTGTGTCAATGCCTCCCATGAAAACCTCGATAATGTTGTCTACAATTTCATTTCTGGACAGTTGATGAGTGCCGACAACGTATTTCATAAAGTCCACATGCTCACCTTCCATAGGCGGAACGCCACTCTCCAACTCCTTAGTGACCTCATCAATACGTTGGTTCATGTGTTCTGTAGCTAAGAACATATAGGATTACTGGTTAGTAGCACATTCCAGAAGGAAAATTATAAGGACATTGTATAAAGAATCATGAAATGATTGATATGACTCTCTCTCTCTTACTTTTTTTTCCTGAGGGTTTCATGAAAAAAGCCATTCTTGTTATATTCTTCTCTGGTTTTCTTCATGTGTGTTATATCCAGCGCCAGCGTCTTCTCTTCACTTCTAGGTTCCCAGGAATCTGTCCGGTCCTCTCTATAAGCTTCTTAACTCTGACAATATACTATCTGAATCCATCTAGTTATCAGTTATATATAAATATTTTTCCCCGATCCAGAAGCACTTGAGCTGAAAACTCTTCGGCTCGGTGCCATGGACATTGTAACCCTTCGGTTCGGTGCCAAAAACACTGTAAATCTGAGAATCTGCGGTTTTTCTGCCAGTTCGCGGAATTGAACCCGCACTCACAGAGGACTTGTAACCCGTACTCTAACTCGCTACGAACACGTTGGGCAGGCGGGCAATTATAGTTTATAAGAACTATCATCATAGCACTCTTCATATGGCTCCAATCTCCGCCTCAACAAATCCAGCATCGTCCAGCGGCCCAACACGCCAGTTCGATGTTTTATAATAAATCTCCTTGCATATTTGTATGTTATTATTTTCGGGCTGCACCAATATCGACACCCATCTCCCTAAATCTGGTCAGCGAGGGGGATTCACAACTCTAAAAGTGCTCCGTTCGGAAAGACTCTCTTAATGCTTTTAAAAATGTCATTTCGGTCAACTCAGCTTCCTTGATATTGTAAGCCATGCCAGCCAATCTATCAGCTCGTTCATTACTCACTGTTGACTACCTGCATGTAGCCCAGGGGACAAAAAATGTACATGTTACCTGATCATGTTGACCGTGGTCAGTTCTGTTAGATTGCCTAGTTTCGTACACCAGTTGGGAATCGCTGCATAGGCTATCAAGTTTTGTAGTAATCTGTCCAGGCTTTCTCCACCACTCTAATCCTCCATATGGCTAAACAAAATTCTAAAATACGCGGGCCCCGTTTCTTTTACATACTTAATGAGCTCGTGAAAATAGCAGGGTTGCCAAATAAATGTTCACATTTTAAGACAGACAATACTAGAAAATAAAATTCCAGAAAAAGCCAAACAGATTAAAAAGATATTATTCCAACTGCAGCTATGTTAAGTGCTCTTCATTCGGTTCGTTAGAACCATCTAGTCTGTAATTATCGTTCTTGACATCATAAATCTGGTCTGATGGTGAGTCTTAGCATTTTTGCAGATATTTAACATTTGTTTTATGAGTGGTAGTTATTTCTTGATTTGTTGTATAATAGCATCAAGAAAATGCATCTGTATTTGTTTTCTTGCTTTTGTTTTAACTAAGTTACGACGCAGAAAATTCTGTTGTCTATGACTTTACTATCTAATTTTAGGAAAAAAATTAGACCCTTCCTGGCAGTGCTTCAACGAGTGAACCCAGTACGGATGAACGAGCAAATTTCGAGTGTCTCATACTTTCGAATACGAGTTACTCAGAGCTTGTTTAAGTGTGTACCAATTGATTTTACAAGAAAGAAAATGTTGGCACACCTTGAGAAATGATCAACAATATCAAAGCAGGCATTGAAGTGGGATGCAAAGGGTTCAAGAAAGAGAGGTCGACCTAAGGAGACCCTGAAACGAACTTTGCTGAGAGAGGCAAAAAATAACGGTCTCAGTTCCATGGAGGAGATTGAGCGAGTTTCCCAGGATAGAGCGGTTTGGAGAAATTACTTGCAGGCCCTATGTAACGCATAACGGTACGAGAGGAATTATTATTATTAATTGGCTTTTATGAGAATAAGGAGTTTTGTTTGGTAAAAACCCAAGGGAAAGCAACGAAGCAATGAATATGATCAATAAATAAACAGTGTACAGTATTAAGAGCTTCCGAAAAAACAAATTACCAAACACAGGATTCGAACGACTAACCTTTATTTCTGACGGCGCTCATTGCCTAGCCTCGCAGTACGAGCGTTCGTACGAAAACAACCAGCGATATATATAGATATTTAGTTAGATAAATAGACAGATCGATTTTTTTTTTCCGATCCAGAAGCACTTGAGCTTTTCAGTTCTTCGGCTCGGTGCCATGGACATCGTAACCCTTCGGTTCGGTGCCACGAACACCGTAAATCTGGGGAATCTGTGGCTTTTTCTGCCATCCCGCGGAATTGAACCCGCACACACAGAGGGATAGTCACCCGTAGTCCAACGCGCTACGAACACGCTGGGCAGACGGGCTATAGATAGATATATAGATAGTTAGATAGCTGTATAGTTATACAGAAACATAGTTAGATTGATACAACAGATAGATAGATATATAGTTAGATAGATAGATTGATGGGACATAGATGTATATACATATACATAAATAGATTGATAGAATAATAAACGCGAATTTCGAAAAATAAAATAGAAAGCCAAGTTGACATTTTAGAACGGCCGCTTTTGTAGAAAATACTGGCTGATTGCCAAGTTTGTCTGCAAATAGTTTGTATTGTTTTCAAATTTAGCTGCAAAATTATTTGTAAATATTTCAACGAACCAAAACTTATTGTAATTGTTGCTGCAAAAATTGATAACAAAAACATATTTATGTAAGTAAACAAGACAAAAACATAGACAGCTGGAGATTAAATAAAGGCAGTTATGTTTGGCTGGAAACACATTCATAGATACACCTCGAAACATGTGTAGAATTTATGGGTACTTGGGTGAAATGAGGCGGAAAATCGAAGTTTAAGCAGGAAAAAGTAATATCTTGCGAGCAACAGTCGATATTGTGAAGTAAGACGTTTGTCAGGCGTTCTGAAGGTTACAGGTTCGAATCTGGATCGAGTCCCGTATGCAATTTTTCCCCGGAGATTCCTAAGATTATTGCTACGGAGTTCATGCTTTGGGCAACACTCTATGTGTACCATTTCTATCGAGAGCTACGAAGTCATATGGGGGAACCCTTGGCAATGAAGTTATTTCCCTTGCTTAAAGACCATAGATTCCCAAACTTGTTCAGCCCACAGCCCACAGCCCACAGCCCACTTTGCACGACGTAAACTTTGTAACGCCTACCCTCCCGATTATAACAGTTTGCAACGCCCCCAATATATATATATATATATTTTCTATTTTCACTTTGACATAGAAATTGATATATATTTATGTTATACATGGTCAATTTTCAAATGATTATATACATGAAATAGAAAATTAATGACAAACATGGATCGTCTAAGATGGGCATAAGATGAATTAAAATGCAGATTAAAAATTTGTAATGATTATTCAATCGCAAAATCACGAACCACCCTCCAAAATGCTTCTGCACCAACTATCGCCCCGGAAGGCTTCAACGCCCACTGGGGAGGGGTACCTCCACTGTGGGAACCCTTGCTCTAGACTCATGGTCTCATGAACGAAAGTTACAGAGCAAGCTATGAGGAACGCTCGGGGAACTCCTATTGACATGTAGCTACATAGAGGCAACCCATCTCATGGTTTAGACGAGCAAACAAGACCGATAAAAGAAGAAGAAGAAGAAGAAGAATAAGAAGAAACCGTATCAGCTGTAGATCTGGAGACAGGAAGAAGGAAGACTCACGAGTGAAGTTATTGAAGAAATTTCAAAATAGAACTCGATAGAAAACAATTTCTTCTTCGAACGCTCCATATCGACCACTTGTTAACCACTCTGTGTGATTTGTTGTGATCTGAGTCAAACAGCGATGTACCATGTGCCAGTTATGCGCCTACAAGTAGGCCAGCACATCCTATTTCTGCGACAATTTTTATTTATTAGGGTAGCTTTCCTAGGCTCATACCTCAGTAACGACATGCCTCTTAGGTAGCAGTGTTACTATTCTTTGCTCCCCCGGCGAACCCGACAACACACGGGCGCCACCACCCGCTATGAATTCAGACGTAATAATAATTCAGGCGACAGTTTAAAAAAAAAAAAAAAGGTTCAACACCAAGAACATACCAAAGTCGTATATTTTGTCCCAAGACTGGACGTGGTCTCTCCAGGGGCGTGTCCGAAGAATCTTGTGTAGGTTAGCATAGACCATTAGCTGATGTCCAGTTAAGAACATGGTGGCGATGGACTGTATGAATGTGTTGACTTTTTCTGATACTTCTCTGTCCAAGCAGCCGACCCTCTTGTTCAGCATTACGAAGAGAATTGCTGTGGGAGATAAATGGTTTGTGGTTGTGGCTGAGAGTCCAGTAGTTTTGTCATTATGGGTGAATTAGGTTGTGGGTGGGCAGTGGCGGCTCGTGATAATTTTTGTTGGTGGGGCCAGACACTTTTTTCCCCGGATAAATCATGGTTTTTAGCTGCTATATTTTAATTTAAAAATAATAAATACACGTTATACATTATTTTTGGTGGGGACCAGCCCCACTGGCCCTTAATGACGAGCCGCCACTGTGGGTGTGTATGAAAAGTAATAGTTGTTGAATGGGGAAAAGTGTTTGGGTGTGTGAGTGTGTTAGTCTGTTAGTCTGTGGGGTTTTAATGAATTGGTAGCTGGAGACAGATTAAGTTACTTATTAAGTATTGGCTTATAGTGCCTTCGATTTTTTGCAGGACTTCAAATGTGCCCCGACTTCAAAAACGCTTGAGAACTACTTCTCTTCTTGTTCTTCGTACGCTCCATATCGCCCACTTGTTAACCACTCTGTGTGATCTGTATGTGAACTGTGCCTAAGAGCGATTGTACATTGTGCCAGTTATGCTTCTGTAGGCCAGCACATCCGATTTCTGTGACGCTTTTTATTTAATAGGGTACCTTTCCTTAGACCCCTTCCCTTAGTCACCTCTTACGACATGCCTTGTAGGTTGCAGTGGTACTATGCTTCCATTGTGAGCCCCTGCAACACACGGGTGTGAGAACCACTGATGTAACACATGCAAAACGAGGTCATTGAGTGAAGTTCAACACGTTAATGTATACAAGATAAACTGATGTGTACTTTAATCTTGAAGTACCTCTTGACATTAAGTCAAGATCCCATTGAAACTTGTTTGAGCTTGATAATCGATAAGCTTCTGACGATTCTGCGTTACCGATAACCTTGGATATAATTAGTCAATCAAAAATAGTGTGCACCGATTAACACGGATGTTATGTGATATTGCAGATGAAGATTCAAATATATATAGCCTGTGTAATTAGTTATTTACTATATGGCTCAGAAACATGGACAGCCTACTCAAGACACGAGAGGAGACTTAACATCTTTCACCTTCGATGTCTCTGCAAGATTATGAACATCAGGTGGTACGACAAGATAACCAACTCTGAAGTACTGCATCGTGCAAACCTGCCTTCCATCAAGGGCATGCTCAGCAGTAGGTGAATAAGAGGGTTGGGGCATGTGAGAAGAATGGAAACTTGTTGCATACCAAAACAAATGTTGTTCTGTGAACTTTCAGAGGGGAGGAGGCACCAGGGCAGACCACTGCTCAGATATAAAGATATCTGCAAGGTCTCAATGAAGAGCTTTTCTATTGGTCCCAGCAAATGGAAAAACTAGCTGATGACAAAGTTATATGGAAAGCGATATTGCAGAAAGACGCAGAGTCTTTTGAGAAGAGACTTATGTATGAGCTGAAAGACAAAAGAGAAAGGCAAAAACTCAGAGGTTGTCACAGTTAAATTCTTGCCAAATGACTGTCTGTAATGATGAAACAAGCCATACATATATATGTGATATTGTGCGATTGGTGTGTTGGGTGTTATATGCCGTATTTTAAAACTAATTCCAATATGGCAGCTACGTAAAGAAGTTCTGTTCTGCAAGAGCCTGATATTATAGAAATGAGAGTCATACAGTACTACATAGAGCCAATACTGATCTACGGAAGCGAGCCATGGACAATAAACAAACATATCGAAAAATCGCTGAGGGCCACAGAGATATGGTTTTACAGAAGAATGATGACAATCTCAAAGACTGCTAAAATGATTAATGTTGAGGTGCTGAATGAGATCAAGACACAGAGAAAGTTTATCATCAATATAAGAAAGCGACAGTTATCATTTTTCTGGCATGTGATGAGAAAGGTAGGTTTAGAACACCATTGTAACACTGGTAAAATCGAGGAGACGAGACAGAGAGAGACAATTTTGGATAGCGTGACGTTATGGCATGGAAGAGCGTCAACATCTGAGATGATAGCAAACACCAGAGACAGATATTTGTGGATATCCATGATTGCCAACGCCAACCGGCACGGCACCTAGTGATGATGATGACGTAAAAAAGAAAATAGATTGGACCTTCAAGAAATCTGAACTAAAAGGTTAATGAAATATACAATTTTATAAGTGGTTTGACTTTTATAATCACTATCTTCTTCTGGTCATAAGCATCATCAAGTTGCTTGTCAGTTCCAGAACATGACTCCCAGGACAGAAGTCCTGAAAAACTCTCTATTCTGTGCAAGTTGACCGGAGCCAGCAGCAATCATTCTCACATCGTCATTGACATCTTGCACCCATCGTCTTCTAGGGTCTTCCTCTCATTCTTCTTCCAGGCACCATTCACTCCAAAATTATCTTCTCTAGGCACTCATGTTGTTTGATGTATCCGAAAAATGTAATTTTCCTTGTTTTCATGTTCTTTAATAGCCAACTTTCTTTAGTATCAAGCTGTTGCAGAACAGAAGCATGCTTAGAAGCAACATTTATGATATGTAGACTATATAAACACAGTACTCACTTTCCATTGTAAATTTGTTGAGTTCATTCAGGAGACGAGGTACCAAGTGAGTTCCACCTTTTTCGTCCTTCAAGTATGAGATTCTGTCCACCAGATCCACACACACCTGATTCATTCCATCCACATAGTCACAGACAGCCTTGGGACGAAGTTTGGTTGCAAATGCGCTGCGGGATCTTCTCCAGTACTCGTTATCACTATGGACATATACAGGTGATACAGGTGAGGATATGTACAGGTGATACAGGTGAGGATATGTACAGGTGATACAGGTGAGGATATGTACAGGTGAAGAAATATGTACAGGTGATACAGGTGAAGATATGTACAGGTGATATAGGTGAGGATATTACAGGTGAAGATGTGAGGATATGACAGGTGAGATACAGGTGAGGATATGTACAGGTGATACAGGTAAAGGATATGTACAGGTGATACAGGTGAGATATGTACAGGTGATATAGGTGAGGATATGGTACAGGTGATATATGGTGAGATATGTACAGGTGATAAGGTGAAGATATGTACAGGTGATAAGGTGAAGATATGTACAGGTGATACAGGTGAGTGATATGTAATATGTACAGGTGAAGATATGTACAGGTGATACAGGTGAAGATATGTACAGGTGATAGTAGGTGAAGATTGTAATGATAAAGTATATGTACAGTGATATAGGTGAAGATATTTACGGGTGATATAGGTTTGAAATGACTAAATGTTATTGCTTAAAAAAATGTCAATGTGATATAGAGTGTATGGCTGTCCCTGTGTCGCTGATGGTGAGTCTATGTACAGGTGTATGGTATATACAGGTGAAGATATGTACAGGTGATAGAGGTGAGGATATGTACAGGTGAAAATATGCAGAGGTGATACTGGTGAATATATGTACAGGTGAAGATATGTACAGGTGATACAGGTGAAGATATGTACATGACAGGTTCGTGAAGTTGTAATCATAAACTTGACCTGTTTCCGCCAGCACACACAGGGCCGTGCGGTATATTTTCTCAGTATGATGCAAGTTTTCGAAATGCCGCCCCTTAAATGTTTTCTTTAAAATAACCTTCAATTGTGATATAGATTTTGCTGCTTATGCCGCCCGTCCCCCTGCTGACCGCCTGATGCGGCCGCCTCTATGTATCCTAGCACGGCACGGCTCTGACGACATTTAACCATTCTCACCTTCCTTACAACATGACAGCACTATTTCATGCTACAGTGGTTCATCCAGTGCAAAGGTGGTACTAACTAATTCACTTCATTAAATCTCCAGCGAATTTAGTCGAATAAAACTGTCATGCACACGTGAGCACTGTATTGTTGAGCCCAGGTGGATCTAGTTCGACGAGTTGAGATCGAACACTTGGTATCTACATATCGCACTGAGTAACTTTTGATGCACTTAATCTACTAGTTGTCTTTTACTGGATCCTCTCCATTGATCAAATATTCACCTGATCAGGTACATGTATTAATTAGTGAAATATGTTGATCAACAAATTCTCATGATAAACAAATTCTCAACATCCGATAACACATTCCATGAAAACGACACATTCCCGTGATCAACACATTCCCGTGATCAACACATTCCCGTGATCAACACAATCCCTGAACAACGCATCCCGTAACAACACAATCCCTAATCAACACAATCCCATAAACAACACAATCCATGAACAACTTCTTATTCTTGATTTTGTCGTTGATACTGCTACCAAGAAGCCCAGTGTCGTCGTCCTCATATTTGAGTTGAACTTCTGTGATAACTTTCTGTGATATATTTCTACATCTTCTGTCATAACTCTAGCATCACATCTATTCATATTTTCCTTCATCTTCTCTGCGACGACGCCGATGTTCTGTCATAGAACACTTTACACACCATGCATTCTTACTAGGTAGTCAAACAATTTTATTTGCTGTTTATCAATGCACTTCTTCTTCTTCTTTGCGTTCGTTCTTTACGACCAATTTTAATCACTTTTTGTGATATGTTTGATCTTTGCCAAGAACGTATATACGTTTCACATTGGTTTGGTAGGCCCCTAAACGCATAGACTTCTACACGTTTAGGACATGTGCATCCGATTTCAGCCAAGCCTCCTTAGTCGCCTCTTACGACATGCGTGACAGGTAACAGTGGTTCTATTCTTTACACCCCAAATTTGGGCCCCGGTAACTACTCGGCGCAATGCAATTCAAGCAATGCCTTGTTTCATCCTTCTCTATGAAGATACTGATCAACAGAATGTATATACCTTTATAACCAATCATCCCTTGCCCAGCTACTGTAAGCGCGCTGACTACAGGTGACTAGTCCTGTAAGTCCAGGTTCAACTCTAGACTGGCAGAAGCCTTAGGTTCCAGCAGATTATAACGGCATACTTTCATGGCTACCTATGAACCAAGCATTCCTTATAACCGAGCAACCTTTAACCAGCATACCTTTTAACCGGCATACCTTTAATAACCGAGCATACCTTTATAACCGAGCATACCTTTATAACCGAGCATACCTTTATAACCGAGCATACCTTTATAACCGAGCATACCTTTATAACCGAGCATACCTTTATAACCAAGCATACCTTTATAACCGAGCATACCTTTATAACCGAGCATACCTTTATAACAGATCCTAAAAAGCATACCTTTATAACCAGCATACCTTTATAACCAAGCATACCTTTATAACCAAGCATACCTTATAACCAACATACCTTTTAAAAGCATACCTTATAACCAAGCATACCTTTATAACCAAGCATACCTTATAACCAGCATACCTTATAACAACATGTTTATACCATTTCATACAAGTATTCTTACTCATCATCTCAATGCTACCTTTATAACTAGCATCTCTTTCATACATCTGAAATTCACCGTTTAACCACTTTGCCGATGGTCATATTCATGGTTTCTTAATATCTATGAGCCATCCTTCTTCTTGGTGTGCCTAGGCTACTGATTTCCTTCTACAGTTATAACTTTATTTTCTTACTATCACTGTTAAATACCTTTATAACCGAATCTGTCAGCTACTATTTTCTTGCTATAACTATTAAATACCTTTATAACCGATTTCTTCAATAACTATTTTTGATTGCTATAACTTTCAAATCTATATATAACGGCCAAGTTTGTTTATAAAAAAACCAGATTTTCTTCAAACATTTGCAGAATACATTACAGAAATAAAGAGATAGCAAGATTGAAGAAAAAAAACCGTAAAAACTTAAGACGAATGTTTAATTTTCAGACTGAATGAGCGATAAACGGAGAGATAAATAGAAAGATAAATAGAGAGATAGGACAGGTAAGGGTATGTCTGGAATGTCAAGGGTTAAAGTTTGGTTGGCACGTGGATAGGCGCTGCTCGTGGTTTAAAAAAAAAAAGGCAACTATAAACACCAAACGAGGGGGCTCCAAGTGCGAGTTTCTGTACTCAGATTTACGCAGCACGTGCAAGCGTGAGACGAGACAATATACGACTGCTTACATGCATAGATTTTGTTGATTTCTTGAGGTTTTCTAATTTGTTGATTGTTTATGATAGTTTTTGTCTTTTGATTGAATATGATTTTTTTTAGTCTCTTGATTGTTTGTGATTTTCTTGTTTCTTGAATGTATATAATTTTTCTAGTTTGTATATGATGTTTTGCCCGCCTGCCCAGTGTGTTCGTAGCGCGTTGGCCACTGGTGACAAGCTCCTGTGAGTGCGGGTTTCTTCTCTTCTTCGCGACTTGGTCAGCAAACGGACCACAAACTGGGCCAGATTCAGGTCAGTTGTCCCAAAGCTAAAGTGTTAGGTCGATGTCCACTGTGCTCTCAGCTAGCCGAAGAGGACAGCTCAGGGCTTCTGGTCTGGGGAAAGAAAGAGTGTTTTTATTTGTCTGATAAGTATAAGTGCGGGTTTCAATTCCACGGCCTTGCAGAAAAGACACAGGTTCTCCAGATTTACGGTGTTCGTGGCACCAAACCGAAGGGTTACGATGTCCATGGCACCGAGCCGAAGAGCTGAAAGCTCAGGGCTTCTGGATCGGGGAAAAGAATATGATGTTTTTTGTTTGTTGATTGTATAAGATTTTTAGCTTCTTGATTGTATATGATGTTTTTAGTTTGTTAATTGTAATACCTACTATTAGATTCATTGAAAGACAGAGACTCAAATGTTTTTGCTCCTTGGTGAAGATGAACCCAAATACACCATTTGCAATATCGTACAACCTGAAAATGAAATCATCAAGAGGAAGGGGTGGACCACAAAAAAAAGATGGGTTGATGGAGTTACAGACATCTTAAGCTCCACAATACCACAGCATATCAAGCGACCGAGCGTGCATTATCTCAGAAACGGATCATCAGTTAAACCTGCTACGCCTAACGGCAATAAAAAAGCAGAGAAGGACACAGTATATCAAGCACTTACTGTAACGATTTCTCTGAGTAATGATGTTTTTAGTTTGTTAATTTTTTCCTACAAGATTCTGAAAGACAAATCAAAGTTTCGCCTTAGAGTTGAAAGGCGAATGAACTCTGGCCCTTAAAAGAGGATTTGATTTCACATCTAAACTCCACAAACAAGTATATCAAGCAACCGAGCGTGCATTATCTCAGAAACGGATCATCAGTTAAACCTGCTACGCCTAACGGCAAATAAAAAAGGAGAGAAGGACACACGAAAAAAGAAAGAAAGTTGATTGTATATGATATTCTTTTTTATAGATTGTATATGTACAACACAATCTTTCTCCTGGCATTATGCTATCAGTGCCAAACCTGGACGTTGGCATCAAACGACAGAAGTGTAGTTATATCAGTTAACAGTTATACGAGGACTATCATCATAGCACTCCGGAAATGTCCATAGGTGCTCCGATCTTCGCCTCACCAAATCTAGCAGCGTCCAGCGGCCCAATACACCAGTCCGATGTTGATTAATCAATCTCTTTGCATATTTGGTATGTCGTTCTTTTCTGGCTGTACCAATATTGACACCTATCTCTCAAATCTGGTCAGCGAGTGGGATTCACAGCCCTGATACTCCTCTGTTCGGAAAGACTCTCAATGCGTGAAGAATTTCATTTCAATCCATGGCAGCTCCCTCTGAAATTGTAGCCATGCCAACCAATCTATCAGCTCGTTTATTACCCCTAACTCCTGCGTGTCCAGGAACAAAAATGAAGGTGATTTCTCTGATCATTGCCTGTACCAGTACCTCCACCCAGTTGCGTCTCACCATACCTGATTCGACTTTACAAATCATACTCATGGAGTCACTGAGTATGAAAACACGAAAGTAGTGCAGTGTTTACGCAGTCGATGCGACTGTCAAGAAACAAAAACTGGTTTAGACATTAACATTACAAAAACCATTTATCATACCACAACGTATATTGGATTCGGTGTTAGACTTGTAGTTTTCATTGACCGCCGGCACACGGTGGGTGATATGGTCAACATTACGCCGGTTCTCTTTATTTCCCGGTACATATAATGGTACTCAATTGAGGCTGGGTAGACTTGTTCAATATCATGGTACTCAATTGAGGCTTATTAGACTTGTTCAATATGGTTGGCTATTTATGTGTCTATATCACTAGATGTCTATCTAACTAGATGTCTATCTAACTAGATGTCTATCTAACTAGATGTCTATCTAACTAGATGTCTATCTAACTGCCCGTGTCTATTTCTTCTTCTCTTCTTTACGTTCGTTCTTTACGACCAATTTTAATCACTTTGATTGGCTGAAATCGATGCACATGTCCTAAACGTTAGAGGTCATACGTTTAGGCCTACAAACCAATGTGCAACGTATACACGTTCTTGGCAAAGATCAAACATATCACAAGAGTGATTAAAATTGGTCGTAAAGAACGAACGCAAAGAAGAAGAATCACTTTTGTGATATGTTTGATCTTTGTCAAGAATATGTATACGTTGCACATTGGTTTAGTAGGCCCCTAAACGCATAGACTTCTACAAGTTTAGGACATGTGCATCGATTTCAGCCATTTTAATTAGGTGTCTATCTATGTCGTCTAACTAGATGTCTATCTAACTAGTGTCTATCTAACTATGTGTCTGTCTAACTAGTATGTCTATCTAACTATGTGTCTATCTAACTAGATGTCTATCTAACTACGTGCACCCCCTTTCCGTCTAAAAAGCGGTATTACAGACTGTAGCGAGTTTTTTAACGCCCAGATATAACTAAGAAAAGACTTGGTCTTAGGTTGAAAGTGACGTGTCTGCGCTAAAAGAGGCGTAAACAGCAACCCCCACTCCCCATAACAAGGAAACAAACAAGCAACAAAACAAACACATATTAACCACATATTCATCCTTTCACAGCGATAAATAGATTCAGTACTTTTCAATTCCAAATTTCTATAATAAACTCAGATTTTTTTCCCTGATACATAACAGATACATTGGCAATAAATATGAGTTTGAACGTAATGATGATAAACGGTGATAAATATTTATTATGAACTTTAATATATAAATTCAGGGACACAACTTGCGAATCGTATATCATCAAAGACTTGGAATTTCGCAAATTAAATTCAAAAATAGTTTTCTTTACTTGCATAAGTAAAGAGAAGCAAAAATTTGGTCCACTTATAAAATAAAAAAATGTTTTTATTCAAATATGGAACTTAACGCCTCTTTCCCTAACTAAATAAACGAGACCCTTGTCAACTTAATCGCATTCAGCGGCCAAATGATAATTTATTCGGTGCATGCACTGGCATATTAATAAAACATCTCGAGATATAGAAATTGAGATAAAGTTTTTTTGGTGGCCAAAACAAAAAATACAAAAAAATACAGCGATTTCAGAGCAGCCAGGAGTTAAACTGAGAAAACGGCGGAATTTGAACGAATATTTTTACAAGCTGGCAAGCGAGCTGTGAGATATATATTTGGAGGTAATGAATGTTGTACTTTCTGTAGCCTCACGAGGTCGACCGGTGCTCAGGCAAGACGTGGTGGAGTGATGCACTGCACTTGGGAATCTTTCACCTCCAGTGTTGGAGAAACTGTAAGGGAAAATAGTGAGAGGAAAGCAGAGAAGTGTAGGTGAAAAGAAAGATGGAAGGGCATTTTGAGAACAGGAGAAATAAAATGAAAACAAATATCAAACGGAGGGAATTGAAAGACATACTTTAAGTAGTAGTAGTTAATGGAGGTGGGACATTCAACCCGTCCCTTCCTCCTCCTATCTCACCTTGACTTCCTATCCTAATACAGATAATTCAGATGTTGCTCCGTCTCCACAATGCAATTTTATAATAAAAAAAATAAAAAAAATAATAAAAAAACCCCCAAAAACACCTCGTTTCTGCTTGCAATATCGCTTTCGAGCGTTCCATATCGACCACTTGTTAATCACTCTGTGTGATTTGTATGTGATCTGAGTCTAAGAGCGATTGTACGTTGTGCCAGTTATGAGACTACAAGTAGGCCAGGACATCCGATTTCTGCGACGCTTTTTATTTACTAGGTACCGTGTAAAAGTTAATTGCATATCCTTTACAGGACTTTGCGAATCAATCCCAGCTTTTTAACGCTGTTTGTGATTTTTCTAGGCATTATTACGTTCAGTAGTTTGCCATTGCTTTCTGAACTGGTGGTGCCATCGTCCTTTACAACCTTGTAAGTACTGTGAATAGTACCACTGCGACCATTGCACATTAGGTCACTATTGTGAAAATATTTTCATCTGCTACCGTATTACAGTAGACTCTACCATCTGCAACTGTTAAACTCACTGCCTTATGGAAGGGTGCGCGGGAGAGCTAAAAGCTAGGCGAGTAAACCCTAATAGAAAATCCCCATTGCCCTGTGGGTCAGCACGGTTATGCAGAGGACCAGAGGAGTAAACCTTGACCACAGATCCGGAGAGAGGGACCCTAAGGCAGTTGATAGTTTATGTGTATTAGTTCCATCTTTTGACATCCCCTGCAAACCCTGCTTGATTTCAAATGTATAGACTTTGTCTTTCCTTTGGATTATAAACAGTAAAAAGAGAGGGGTTTGTGCAAAATGGGCAAGGCACATTCCCCATATCAGCTGCCCGGGTTTTGGTGAAACCGGATGTACATGTCCTAAACGTGTAGAAGTCTATGCGTTTAAGGGCCTACCAAACCAATGTGCAACTATACACGTTCTTGGCAAAGATCAAACATATCACAAAGAGTGATTAAAATTGGTCGTAAAGAACGAACGCAAAGGAGAAGAAGAAGCTGCCCAGGCTAGGCACAAATGAAGAGGGCACTTTATCTTTGCTTTCAGCTCCGACACAACACGGAAGAAAGATGCATAATCTTTTGACGAGAGACTTAGGGATGAGCTGAAAGAAGAGAAACAAGCGAAAACTCAGAAGTTGTCACAGTGAAACACCTGCCAATTGACCGTCTGTAAAGACGAAAGAGCCTATATAAGTTACAATCAAAATAAGGACAACATATGACTGTAAACAAGGTCACAATTAATATGAAGATGAACAGTAGATCTCTTCAAATGGGGACAAACTCAATTATCTCCTTGGATCTAGACTCTAATCATAGCGCCCGTCTTCTATGAAACTCCACGGCTGAGGAATTTTTTAATTTCCTTTTTTTTCAATTTTGAAATCCGTGACAAATTTACATTGCGCCCTAGGCACCTTCTCGCCGCACTAAACCTAAATCTCCCCATCCGATTCTGCGTTTGAGCTGTTTTATTGCTACAGTATTGGACAATGCTGGGCAAACGTAAGGTCTGAGAGAAGACAGAGGTAGATCTTTGAGCATCCGACAACTGGGGAGAATAGGATGTATTTATTGTTGATGCGCGAATCTGACCACAGGTGGTATAATGAACACGCCATGAGTTATCAGTGGACTGGGCGCGTTCAGATAAAACTGTCTGCTAAATAATAGAGTTCTGTGTTGATAGTGAGACGGGATATTCTAGACCAGCGGTTCCCAAACTATGCATTACCGCGGACACCCTTTTAAATATATTGTGATGTTCACCTGTCCAGCGTGTTCATAGCGTGTTGGACGACGACTGACAAGCCCCCTGTAAGTGCGGTTCAATTCCGTGGGCTGGCAGAAAAGCCCCAGGCTTTCCAGATTTACGGTGTTCGTGACAGCGAACCGAAGGGTTACGATGTCCATGTCACCGAGCCGAAGAGATGAAAGCTCAAGTGCTTCTGGATCGAAAACAATATATATATATATTTCTACCGTGGACCCAAAACGTTTCTATACATGAAAATCTTCTAGCGATGGAGTTATTATTACACCATACCAACAGTCAGACCGACTTCAATTTGTCAGACTGCATTAAACTTCAAAAGATCTTTCATTTTGTCCTGTTAGACATCTAGACTCCGGTCTAGTCTATGTCCTTTGATTTCGCACCGGAACTATTTTACCCCTGTTTTTATACGTTTTAAGCCCGTCTGCCCAGCGTGTTCGTAGCGCGTTGGACTACGGTGACTATCCTCTGTGTGTGCGGGTTCAATTCCGCGGGATGGCAGAAAAGCCACAGATTTACGGTGTTTGTGGCACCGAACCGAAGGGTTACGATGTCCATGGCACCGAGCCGAAGAGCTGAAAAGCTCAAGTGCTTCTGGATCGATAAAAAAAAAAAATAAGTTTTAAAAATTTATTTTTCTGTTTGAAATGTCAAAAATCTTAATATTTCTTCAAGCTATTGAGGATCCCATGTGAGTACCTCGTGGGTCCCATGTGAGTACCTCGGGGATCCCATGTGAGTACCTCGGGGATCCCATGTGAGTACCTCACGGATCCCATGTGAGTACCTCACGGATCCCATGTGAGTACCTCACGGATCCCATGTGAGTACCTCCGGATTCCTGGGGACAGCGGACCTCAGTTTGGGAAGCGCTGCTAAGAAGACAAAGTGAAACCGTAACCAAAGATGAATTAGTGGTTGAATGTAGAACTAGTAATAGTGAGCACAGATTGTGGAATAAATTAACTAATAACTTTGTGGCTAGAATTGATTCTACAATAAACAAGCTAGTATTAGGCATTAGTACGGAAACATACAAATCGGATCAGGTCAGAGCGGATCAGGTCAGAGCGGATTAGATCAGATCTGGACAAAATACCTAGGAGCGGCTGCGGTGATACTGCGGTAAATTGCCGTTTATGGACAAAGACACGTGTGTAGGTATGGTATCCCATTTGTTAGTTTTATGATTTGATTCAATGGCGGCTCGTCATTAAGGGCCAGTGGGGACGAGCCCCACCAAAAATAATGGGTAATGGGTATTTACTATTTAATAAATGAAGAAAAACCCTATTCTAAATCCATGAGTTTTTCGAAAATTTGTATCTGGCCCCACCAACACAAAGGATCACGAGCCGCCACTGATTTGATAATTCATTTTGCTTGCTTATGTGATACCCTACATACTTGTCTTTGTTCTAAAACTAGCAATAGTTAGCAACTTTGTCACTAGAATTGATTGTTCAATAAACTAGATAGCAAATTTATTATTGAGAACAGATTGCAGAATAAATTTAAAAAACTAATTTCACAAACACAATATTATTTTAAAAGTTAAACGTTTAGTCAGTATTACTTTTTCATGTGTTATTTTTTAAATATTAATATTACAGTATTAATATTGTTTTATTATTATTGTTAGTATTATTATAAATGATTCCGAAAATTACTGAAAGTCAAATGGAGTGATTTCGTTTCTAACAACACAGTGAGAGATAGAACACACCAACAACCCGTATCAAATATTATAAGGAAACGTCGGTGGAAATATTTAGGTCATGTTCTTAGATCAGACGAAAAGAGACTAAATCGACAAGTCCTTATGTGGTCACCAGTTGGGAAAAGAAAACGTGGAAGACCTAAGACCACTCTTCGAAGAACAATCCTACAGGAAAGTAAACTATTGAGATGTAAAACCATTCAATTTGTCCAAATTCTAGCAACGAACCGCATCACATGAAGATCTAAAACCTCTGCCCTATGTACCGCCTTTGTCACGAAAGGAACAAACTAACTAACTATTATTATTGCAATTTTAGCACAGCGTCTGCACCTCCACCACAGTCGTTATTCAGATACACTCATTATACATAAAACACACAAAACATAAGGAAAGATAATGTGAGAAAATCAAGTAAAAATCGTTAGAAGGCCTAGCAGAATCCTGTCAAAGAAAAACAAAAAATAACGGCCTAGCAGAATCCTGTCAAAGAAAAACAAAAATAACGGCCTCAGAATCTGTCATAGAAAACAAAAATAACTATCACCCAAGCCACTTTAGCAGCTCAAGACAAAAACAGAAAACCACGACACTGGGCAACAGCATGGTAACAGTGTGATCAGTGGCGGCTCGTGATCATTTATGTTGGTGAAGCCAGACATTTTTTCCTGATAAATCATGGTTTTTGGTTGCTATATTTTAATTTATAAAACAATAAAAACACGTTATACATTATTTTTAGTGGGTCCGCCCCACTGGCACCTTAATGACGAGCCACCACTGAGTGTGATGACAAAAGAAGAAGACGTTGGACAGCATTGGTGTAGACAATCTGCTTACCTTGTCATCAAGCCACCTCTCCTCTTTCTAAGATTGTTGTAGAGGACCCAAGATTCATATGGAGGTCGGTAGGGGTACTTTCCTTCTTTTCGAAGTATCTCCTCCATTAAGACAGGGTCGGCGACAGCCACGTTGTGTCTGGGTCCAAACTGTTCACGGAAGATTTTACCGAATTCTTGATGTCGCCGCCTCTGAAATTTGGAAAAAAGTAACAAGTGGTGACAATGTGTCAGGATAGAATAAGGAGTTTTGAGAACCGCATGAAGAAGCATCGGAGCCAATGAATATGATCAATAAATAGACAGTCAACTTTAAAGCTGATAGGGTTTTCGGGAAAAACACAAATTATCAAACACATGATTCCTTTCTTCTTTCATTCCTTTCGTTCGCTTGAAATATTGTCTATATAATCAATGTTGTCTCTTGTATAAACTTCACTGTGTTTTGTAGCTCACACAGAGGTCCGTGTAGTTTTCTGACGACTGTTGTTTCTTTAGGCCAGTGAGTTTGCCTCAGTATATCAAATTCGGGGCAATCTTGAAGTATGTGCTCTGCAGTCTGATGTGTCTGTCCAAATGTACACATGGCTGAATTGCCAATCTTGAATTTTGTATACATGTGACTGCGGAGTCGATTGTGTCTTGTTCTAAGGCGCAGAATGACAACTTGTTCCAATCTGCTCATATATAAAAATCGTCTTGTGTTGATATTTGTGGCTTTCTCATTGATTTAATCATCCTTTTCTTTTGATGGTAACAGGGTTGAATCACAAACTCTTTGTTTTTACGGCAACTATTATCTAGCCCTGAAGAATATGATAATACTCAATCAATCAATCAATCAATCAATCAATCAATGATTGAAAAACAGAAAAAAACAACAAGAAAAGCCTCACGACATTCAACATTTATCAGCTTCGTGGAACTAATAAATAGTAGATTTCGTTGCACAAAGAAAATACTTCTAGCTGAGACTTCTAGTAAAAGCATATTTTCACAGATTTAGGAAGAGAAAAAAAAAATTTACGTCAGCATTACTTGTTCTGCAATCGTTGACGTGTTTCGATGAATGAAAATCTTGAATATATTAATAAATTACATTGTGTAGGAGGTGAACGGGTACTTGCGGTTCATGGTGTACGAATTAACCGAACATAAGAACGGTAAGGCGGTTTTTTCTGTTACGGGGAGATACGAAACCTGAGGTTTTTTTCTTCTCTATGGCGATGTAATACTTTTAGTCTCTAAATCTTTCATTAAGTTCGTTGCTTGTTCCTAGAAAATGTTGAGCGTTTTTTTCTCGGGCTGTCAACAAGTTTATGGTTTTCAGTAAGGGTGTTGACAGAGTTGGTTTAATTTTTGAGGAAATATCTGTTTAAAGGGTTTACAAGCCGAAGGATTGACTTCATTGCACCGGGTTTTACCCCATACGGCTCGGTCCCTCTCCGCAGAAATGGCATGCCACCTCCCGAGAGTATTGCACAAAGCACGAACTCCGTAGCTCCAGCAACAATCCTAGGGTTCTCTGGAAAAAACTGTGAACAGAATGGCGCGATCGACTCGAACTTCCAGAGCTTGACTACAAGGCAAAGAGCTGTGAACGCTATTAGCCACAGATGTTGTGACTTTAGTAGTGAAGTTAGCTAGAACGTAGATCTTAGTGGAGACTTGTGTGACTTTAGTAGTGAAGTTAGCTAGCACAGATCAGATCTTAGTGGGAACTTGTGTGACTTTAGTAGTGAAGTTAGCTAGCACAGATCAGATCTTAGTGGGAACTTGCATGACTTTAGTAGTGAAGTTAGCTAGCACAGATCAGATCTTAGTGGAACTTGTGACTTTAGTAGTGAAGTTAGCTAGCAAGATCAGATCTTAGTGAAATTATGTGAAGTTAATAGTTGGGCCTAGAATAGATCAGACGAAACCAAGTGTTGACCATAACATAATGGAAACGTTTCCATACTTGATGAATGAAACACATAAAACATAACAAATTGGTTTTGTTGAGCCCATAACACAGCCAGTTTATATTGTGCTTCTCTGTATGTCCTACACGCCGGTTGCAAAACCACGCAGAGGTCACATAGAGCAGCTTGGGGTCGTATTCTTCGTACAAGTCAATTTCCATCAGACGGAGGGAGGCCACGTCGAGGGAAGATTATTTGCAACCGAGTGTCCACGAGAACTTATTTTGCAAAGCAGTTAATGTTAACCGCTGGTGAAACAAATACTGACCTGCGCACCTGTTGTTTACAACCATTGACAAGATGAGTGGAGTGTAAATAATATTATATGCTATATATCTGTCACCTGTAACCCTAACATATGCCAGCGAGAGTTGGAAAATGACTAAAGATATAGAAAGCAAGTCGAATGCATTTTAAAATAGATGTCTGCGAAAAATAATAAATATATATAAATATAAAAATAAATATAAAATGGGATGAACTCAGGATAAGTGATGAAATCAGACAAATGTCTGGTCAAACAATAGTTAGTTAGTTTGTTCTTTTCGTGCCAAAGGCGGCACATAGGGCAGAGGTTTTAGATCTCCATGTGATGCGGTTCTTTGCTAGCAGTTGGAGATCTTGTATGGTTTTACATCCAATAGTTTACTTTCTTGTTGGATGGTTCTTCGAAGAGTGGTCTTTGGTCTTCCACGTTTTCTTTTCCCAACTGGTGTCCACATAAGGACTTGTCGATTTAGTCTCTTTTCGTCTGATCTAAGAACATGACCTAAATATTTCCACCTTGGTTTCCTTATAATATTTGATACGGGTTGTTGGTGTGTCTATCTCTCACTGTGTTGTTAGCAACAAAATCACTCCATTTGACTTAATAATTTTCGGAGACATTTGTTCTCAAAGCTGACCAGTTTCTTATCAATTTTCTTTGTTGATTTCCAACTTTCACAACCGTAGGTCAGTACAGGAATCGCACATGAAACACTAGTAACAACTGTTATAATGAGGAGAAGATAGAAATATGTTGAACACACCTTGAGAAGAAATGATCAAAGAATATCAAAACAGGCATTCAAGCGGGTTACAGAGGGTTTAAGACAGAGAGGAGGACCTAAGGAGACCCTGAAACGAACTTTGTTGAGAGAGGCAAGGAATATCAGTCTCAGTTCCAAGGAGGAGATTGAGCGAGTTGCCCAGGATAGAGCGGTATGGAGAAACTGCTTTCAGGCCCTATGTAACGTATAACAGTGCGGAAGGAATTATTATATTATACCTGTTTTACATGAACATTCTAGCAAAGCATTGTAAGATGTTACACATGAAATATCTTTATTGGAAAACTGTTTTAATTTCATGATCAAACCTTTCTGTCATAGAACAAATGAGTATTTTTTTCTGATCCAGAAGTACTTAAGCTTTCAGCTCTTCGGCTCGGTGCCACGGACATCGTAACCCTTCGGTTCGGTGCCACATTGACCTGCACTCACAGGGTGCTTGTCACCCGTCGTCCAACGCGCTACGAACAGGCGGGCAACAAAAGGGTATAAAACCGAAGGATTGACTTCATTGCACCGGGTTTTACCTTATATCTCAGTCCTTCTCCGCAGAAAAGGCACGCCATCTGCTGAAAGTGCTGCATTAATAACGAATTTTCGTAGCTCTGACAACAATCCTAGAGGTCTCTGGAAAAAATACACCAGTGAACAAAACGGCACGGTCCTGATTCGTCTTCTTCTTCTTTGCGTTCGTTCTTTACGATCAATTTTAATCACTCTTTGTGATATGTTTAATCTTTGCCAAGAATGTGTATACGTTGCACATTGGTTTGGTAGGCCCTAAACGCATAGACTTCTACACGTTTAGGACACATACATCCGATTTCAGCCAAACCTCCTTAGTCGCCTCTTACGACATGCATGGCAGGTAAAAGTGGTTCTATTCTTTACACCCCAAATTTGGGCCCCGGTAACCACTCGGCGCGTCCGGATTCGAGCCCTTGACCTTTAGAACGCACGGCCATGCCTTAACCACTCAGCCACATAGACATACTCATAGAGAAAAACCAAACTGGTAGGTAATAGTTTCTTACCAACACGCATCAAAGGACACACTCAGTCACACATCCAGTCACTCACTCAGTTAATCAGTCAATCAGTCAATTGCTTAATCATATATTTACTCTCTTGCTCATTTACTCTTGGGGGTATCTTTGTAAGTGATCCGAGCCTAAGAGCGAATGTTTGTTGTGCCAGTTACGCGTCTACAAGTAAACCAGCACATCGGATTTCTGCGACTCTCTTTATTTACTAGGTAGCTTCCTAGGCTCCTACCTCCATCGCTTCTTACAACATGCCTTGTAGATCGCAGTGTTACTATCCTTTGCTCCCCTTGCGAGCCCAGACAACACACTTGTGGAAAACAAATAAGAGCCATAAACAACCAAAATAACGACAAACACACAAACACACACACTGAACCAGGCAACAAACAATACCCTCACATCCTCTCCCTTCTTTCTTCTCAGACATTACTAATACGCAAATAAAACGACAGAGAGAAAGGAAGAGAAAGAAAGAGAAAGAAAGAGAAGTAGAGACTTAGATTCTCTCCCAATCGTTTACTCTGAGATCACAACATCAATAAGAACTTGGGAAAAAATTCTGCCATTTTTACCCTAACCACACATATACACACATTCTCAAGTATTTTTGCCCACGTCCTTAGGAATGTCTACCTAAATAACCTCAGCACCGACCGCTCTTTGACTGGCGATACGAGTATAACAGCCTCTAGCAATACCTTGTCTCCAGGAAGCTGCCAGTTGATTGTTCTAAGCATAGATTCCCAAACTTGTTCGGCCCACCGCCCACTTTAAACAACATAAACTTTGTAACGCCCCTTCCACATTATAACAGTTTGCCAGTGCCCCCCTCCCACATACATACATGCTCTATTTTCTCTTTGACATAGAAAATTGATATATATTTCTGTATATATGGTCAATTTTCAAATGATTATATACATGAAATAGAAAATTGATGAAAACATGGATCATGTAAGATATCAATAAGATGAATTAAAATGCAGAATTCATATCTTTAATGACTATTCAATCGCAAAATCACGAAAAAACTTCCCCAAATTCTTCTGAATCCACTATCGCCCCCGTAAAACCTTCAGCGCCCACAAGGGGCGGTACCGCCCACTTTGGAAAACGCTGTTCTAGAATCTCTCTCACGTTTGTTAGTTCTGTTTACCTGTAAGATGGTCTAATTTTAGATATGTGTGTTATCTCATGTATGGTTTTATTTGTCTTCAAAGGGTCGTGCGTTACGGCCATTCTTATAGATGAGTGCATTCTTGAATTGTGGGCGTCTGTAGCTTAAGCGATAGTGAACTCGATCACAACTCAAGTGTACCTGGTTCAAACTCCGTGGCGGGCAAGTTTGGAAGCAAATTAGTTCCTTGAATTTTTACGAACTGCAAAAATAGACCTCACCGTTCAGAAGGCAATGACAAACTACTGAACGTATAAGTGGTGCCTAGAAAATCGACGACTCGCTTGCTGTTGTTGATGGCAACGTCATGTAACAGAAAATGCCAGGATTTTCATTCAATCAAAAGAGATCGGGTCGCCCTTGTTGTGTTGTATCCGTGTTTATGTAGTGTGGTCTTGATATTATCTATCCATCTTTTCTTAGTCTTCCTTAGCTCTAGTACCCGATATCTTTTATTGAATGCTGTTATTGGTGGTTGGTTGTATTTCATTCTAATTAAATGTCCAAACCACTGCATTTGTTGTCTTTCGATGTATTCGGTGCATGAAGTTATGCCCACTTTGCTTCTGATGTCCTCATTTCGTAGTCTGTCTTTACTAGACTCCACTGCTTCCTCAAGCATTTCATTTCACTCGTGGTGAGCTTTCTGTGATGTGTTGCTGTAAGAGACCAAGTTTGGCACTGTTAACAAAGTGTTGGTAAGAAAATATTTTTTATCATCTGTCTTTTCACTTCCATCTTGATCTTTGGGTATTGTAGTAATGGTACCAGCTGGAAGGTCACTGAAGACATATACCTTACTTACATTAACTTTAGTGCGATGCATATAAGTAGCATAGTTATAGAAATAATATGAACTGCTAAAATGACTAATGAGCGTTAATGTGAGGCGTTGAATAAGGCAAAGACACAGAGAAAGCTTATTATCAATATAAAAAAGAGGCAGTCATGTAATGAGAAGGGGAGGCTTAGAACACATTGTGACAACCGGTAAAATCAAGGGAAGACGAGACAGAGGCAGACAGAGAGAAAGAGAGCATTTTGGATTGCTTGACTTCATGGCACGGATGAACGTCAACAACTGAGATGATAGCAAATACCAGAACAGAGATTTTTGAGATTCTGTTCAGGCCTGCCGTGCTATAATGCAGAAAGGGCCGCATAGGCGGCAAATGTAAAGGGCGGCATAAGCAGCAAAATCAAAATTACAATTGAAGTTTATTTTAAAGAAAAATTAAGGGCGGTATTTCGAAGACTCGCATCGTACTGAGAAAACATACCCCACTGCCCTGTCCAGGATTACCTACGCCAGTCGGCACGGCACCTGATCATGATGATGAACTTTATTGCGACGCATTTAATAGCATATAGTTATCTTAATGATATGTATATACTTTTATACTGGAAAGATTTCTAGCCAGATTTATGTGGATATGTATGGGAATAGCTCAGCACATTAGATACGCTTATATGCACATCTGTGAGAGAAACAAGCAACCGTCATGCTACAGGCGTATGGTGAAAAACGAGGTTTTGAAAACGTGAGTATGATACTTTTCAAGTCGGAGTACGGCTGGCCTAAATGGCAAGGGGACGGCAAGGAAGACATGTCTTCACCCAAAATCAGCAGGGGTGTCATTTTAGGCTATGACTACGCCTGAATTTAAAGCTGGCGAACGGTGGCTGTTGGGGGGCGCGGGCAGCGGGGATTGAGACAACAGGAAACATGATTAGTAGATTAAATAAGAGAATACAGAGTGAGGCAAAGGAATATATATATAGAGAGAGCGAGAGATAGAGAGAAGAGGAGATAGAGAGAGATAGAGAGAGAGAAATGTGTACAATCTAGCTCGGTATCAGTATTATCTTGTAGAAGTGAAACATGGACAAAGATAGTTAGATACATAGGTAAAACAATGAATGAGCTAAAAAATGTGATTTCATTTGCAAATAAGGTATGCTTAGAATATGAGCGATGGATTAAACTTTGGCTTGAATTACGCAGGAAGATCAGACAGACATAAGGAGTGTGATAGAAAGAACAAGGATAGATATGCATATATATATACACACACACACACATGCATGAGCGATGATAGAATCTCAAAGAACATTCTATATGGTCAACTCGCATCTGGTGCTAGACAGCATGGCGCCCACTATTACGCTTCATTGACACCTGCAAGCGTGATCTAACTTCATGCGGCATAGACAAAAACACTGGGAGCGGCTGGCCAAAGACAGGCAAGCATGGCAGTGAGGGCGGCTCAAAAGAAAAGAAGAAAACAACATCACATGTGGAGGCAAAGAGAGCACAGAGAGCAGAGAGAACATCTTATGTATCGGCTCTAGTCTCCAGTTTTACCTGCAGCAACTGTGCAAGGATTGCCACTCCAGAATAGGCCATTACAGCCACAAGAAACGTTGTGATTCAGCGCAGATGCAGCTACGTGACGCAAAACCTATTGTCTCCTGAGACAAAGAGGCCAATGATGGATATATATATATACAGGGCGGCTCGTCATTAGGATCAGAGGGCCTGGCTCCACTAATAATCGAAAGGGGAAAACTTCCCGGAATAGACAAGTAATAGTAAATACTCCAAAAACCATGATTTCCCCGAAAATTTGTGTCTGGTCCCACCAAGAAAAATGACATCGAGCCGCCACTGTATATATATAAATATAGGGAAAATAAAGCAGAAAGAGAAAGGGCAATGTATGGAGAGGACAAAGGACAGAGAGTGAAGACACAGGAGAAAACGGACGAAGGACAGAGAAAAGACATAAGACAGAAAATTCGAGAAAAAAGGGCAAGGTAAAGAACCCAAATGACAGAGAGTTAGGGAGAATAAAAATAAAGAAGAGAGAGAGGAGGAGATGAGAGAGAGAGAGAGGACAATGGACAGATAAGAAGATAAGGGGAGAGAACAATGTATAACATTTACATCTGTCAAAAAGGACAAGGAGAAGGATAGGTCAATACAGATGTTGAAGATCAGATGTCAAGGTCGCCCGTGTTGTGCCGGGGCAAGCAAGGGAAGCAAAGAATAGTACCACTGCAACCTACAATGCATGTCGTAAGAGGCGACTATTGTAGGATCTAGGGAAGCTACCCTAGTAAATAAAAAGCAGCGCAGAAATATGATGTACTGGCCTACTTGTAGGAGCATAACTGGCACAACGTACAATCGTTCTTAGGCTCAGATCACATACAAATCACACAGAGTGGTTAGCAAGTGGTCGATATGAAGCGTTCAAAGAACATGATGTCAAGATACTCATATATGGGAGAACGATTACAGAAAGAGAGAGAAAGAGAGAGAGAGAAAGAGAAAACGACAGCAACAAAGACAGAGAGAGAGCAAGAGACAAGAGAGCAAGGGAAAAACATAGAGAAAGATAGAGAGACATATAGATAGAGAGACAAAAAGAGACAAAAAGAGACAGAGAGAGAGACATAGAGAAAGAGAAAGAGACAGAACGAGAGAGAAATACACAGAAAAATAGAGAGAGCTAGAGACAAAAGGAGAGAGAGAGAGCTTGAGACAGAGAAAAGAGAAAAGACAGAGAGATAGCGACAGACATATAGAGACAGAAAGAGACAGAGAAAGAGAGACATATATAGAGAGACAGAGAGAATTAAAAAGTTCTAGTTGTATAACCCTTCACTTATGTTTCAATGACATTTTAAGGAGATCCTCATATACGAGACATATCGCACGGTTTAAGTAAGACTGCTTCCATCGTTAACGCTGGGTTTCGTATCAGATACCAGATATTTAACACGATTATTATTACTTCTTCCTTTGTTGTCACACTGCTACCGGGTTGTTGCCCAGTGTCGTGGTTTTCTGTTTTGTCTTGCGCTGTTCTGGTGGCTTTGTGATTATTATCTTTGCTCTTTCACAGGATTCTGCTACGCCATCTAACCATCTTTTCCGTGGTCTTCCTCTTGCCTTCTTTCCGATGTTCTGTTGTAGAAGACTCTGTATACTGTGGGTTTGGATGCATTCTTATTAAGTGGCCAAACCACTTCATTCTTTGTTTATCTATGTAATTCAAGCAGGGTTTTGTGCCAACTTTCTTTCTTATGCTGATGTTGGTGATTCTGTCATTTCTTGTGTTGTTGGTAACTTTTCGCAGGCAACGCATTTCACATGTAGTTATTTTTGTGATTGTGCTTTGCTCAATGTCCATGTTTGGCTCTGGTAACACAAAGTAGGTATAAAAATATTGTTGATCACGATTATTTAACAAGGTAAAATGTTGAGAACCGCTGACCGAGACATTCTATACCAAAGGCTGTGTGTATATATCCTTCTTCTGTATACAGTTTATAAGTAGGGCATAGGTCGTAGGTCGCATGAAGGTTTACTGTTTGTATGTGCGTGTGTCTCTGTGTCTGCTGCTTAGATATACATGATGATTCTTTCTTCATTTCATCTTTCGTAGACATTGCATTTAGGGGCCTCTGTGGCTAAGTGGTTAATCCCTAGCTTCGTGTTCCGAAGGTTGTGTTAGACATTGCATTGAGGGCCTCTGTGGCTAAGTGGTTAATCCCTAGCTTCTGCGTTCCGAAGGTTGTGTTAGACATTGCATTTAGGGGCCTCTGTGGCTAAGTGGTTAATCCCTAGCTTCGCGTTCCGAAGGTTGTGTTAGACATTGCATTTAGGGGCCTCTGTGGCTAAGTGGTTAATCCCTAGCTTCGCGTTCCGAAGGTTGTGTTAGACATTGCATTTAGGGGCCTCTGTGGCTAAGTGGTTAATCCCTAGCTTCGTGTTCCGAAGGTTGTGTTAGACATTGCATTTAGGGGCCTCTGTGGCTAAGTGGTTAATCCTAGCTTCGTTCCGAAGGTTGTGTTAGACATTGCATTTAGGGGCCTCTGTGGCTAAGTGGTTAATCCCTAGCTTCGCGTTCCGAAGGTTGTGTTAGACATTGCATTTAGGGGCCTCTGTGGCTAAGTGGTTAATCCCTAGCTTCGCGTTCCGAAGGTTGTGTTAGACATTGCATTTAGGGGCCTCTGTGGCTAAGTGGTTAATCCCTAGCTTCGCGTTCCGAAGGTTGTGTTAGACATTGCATTTAGGGGCCTCTGTGGCTAAGTGGTTAATCCCTAGCTTCGCGTTCCGAAGGTTGTGTTAGACATTGCATTTAGGGGCCTCTGTGGCTAAGTGGTTAATCCCTAGCTTCGCGTTCCGAAGGTTGTGTTAGACATTGCATTTAGTGGCCTCTGTGGCTAAGTGGTTAATCCCTAGCTTCGTGTTCCGAAGGTTGTGGGTTAAAATCTGGACTGCGACGTTCTGTTCCCGTGTGTATTTTTTCAGAGACCCTAGGCTTGTTGCCGGAGCTACAGAGATCGTGGTTTGTGCAATACTCTCTGCAGGTGGTGTGCATTTTCACTCTCTCTCTCTCCCTCTCTCTCTCTCTATCTCTGTGACTATATACATATAAATGTAATATATTAAAATTCAGAGTTGACCACGATACTGGGCTACAACATGGTAGCTGTGTGGCGACAAAAGAAAAAAAAAACAGAAATCCATAAGTATAAGACTTATGAAAGAGAGAAGAAGATACAACAGAAATCCATAAGTATAAGACTTATGAAAGAGAGAAGAAGATACAACAGAAATCCATAAGTATAAGACTTATGAAAGAGAGAAGAAGATACAGAAAGAGAAGTCATGAGTTTATCATACAGAAATAAATCTAACACAGGTAAAAGGTGTGTTCCGGTAGAGGAAATGTGTGTTGAATTATTTTCTATTTTTATGTACAATACTTTAACAAAATTAACAAGAACATTAATGAGGCAATTAATTATGAAGTAATGGATTAATTTTTGAATAAATATTAAATGTGTTTCTATTATTGCTTTTTGATCCATCAAGTTTTTATCAAATGTGTTTCTATTATTGCTTTTTGATCCATCAAGTTTTTATCAAATGTGTTTCTATTATTGCTTTTTGATCCATCAAGTTTTTATCAAATGTGTTTCTATTATTGCTTTGTCATTCATCAAGTTTTTATCAAACGTGTTTCTATTATTGCTTTTTGATCCATCAAGTTTTTATCAAATGTGTTTCTATTATTGCTTTGTCATTCATCAAGTTTTTATCAAACGTGTTTCTATTAGCTTTTGATCCATCAAGTTTTTATCAAATGTGTTTCTATTATTGCTTTTTGATCCATCAAGTTTTTATCAAATGTGTTTCTATTATTGCTTTTTGATCCATCAAGTTTTTATCAAATGTGTTTCTATTATTGCTTTTTGATCCATCAAGTTTTTATCAAATGTGTTTCTATTATTGCTTTTTGATCCATCAAGTTTTTATCAAATGTGTTTCTATTATTGCTTTTTGATCCATCAAGTTTTTATCAAATGTGTTTCTATTATTGCTTTTTGATCCATCAAGTTTTTATCAAATGTGTTTCTATTATTGCTTTTTGATCCATCAAGTTTTTATCAAATGTGTTTCTATTATTGCTTTTTGATCCATCAAGTTTTTATCAAATGTGTTTCTATTATTGCTTTTTGATCCATCAAGTTTTTATCAAATGTGTTTCTATTATTGCTTTTTGATCCATCAAGTTTTTATCAAATGTGTTTCTATTATTGCTTTTTGATCCATCAAGTTTTTATCAAATGTGTTTCTATTATTGCTTTTTGATCCATCAAGTTTTTATCAAACGTGTTTCTATTATTGCTTTTTGATCCATCAAGTTTTTATCAAATGTGTTTCTATTATTGCTTTTTGATCCATCAAGTTTTTATCAAATGTGTTTCTATTATTGCTTTTTGATCCATCAAGTTTTTATCAAATGTGTTTCTATTATTGCTTTTTGATCCATCAAGTTTTTATCAAATGTGTTTCTATTATTGTTTTTTGATCCATCAAGTTTTTAGAATTTTAGCCACCTACACATATTTTATAACTAGGCGCTATGCTAACACAAACGTATTGAAGCTTATTTAACATACATATAAAAATTAACGAAACACATAAAGCAGGCCTACTTTTACTTCTGTACAATTTTACATAACAACTAATGAAATTCAACAGATGCAACAAAGCAAATCAAATGATAGGGCAAATGGTGCCAATTTTAAGATGCAAACACGTCACCATGAACACAAAAGAGCAATGTTCAACACAATCTTTCTCCCACATTATGTTACCAGTGCCAAACCTGGACGCTGACAACAAACGATAGAAGAAAACTAGTCACAACAGAGATGAAGTGTCTACGCAGAATGCTGGGTGTAACAAGAAGAGACCGGTTGAGAAATGAAGACATCAGGAAAAAGTGGGTACAACATCAGTACTAGACTTCATCAAGAAACAACAAATTAAATGGTTCGGTCACGTAAGCAGATTACCATCAGACAGTGCACCCCAAAGAGCAATGCTGCTCCGATACAATGGGTACAAAGCAAAAGGCCGGCCACGCAAAAGATGGACCTCAGAGATAACAGAGACGACGAAAGAGACTATCTACGAAGTGCATACTAGGGCCCTTTTTAGAAATCTCTTCCTGACCTGACGCTGTGAGGCATACAGGATTCGAGAAAGAAAGAAAGAAACAATTTACATCTGTCTATTTTCCCATCTGTTCATATTTATATCTCTCTATTTGATATCTGTGTCCATTTTCCCATCTGTCTATATTTACATCTCTCCACTTTACATCTGTGTCCATGTTCTCGTCTGTCCATCTTCACATATATCCACTTTACATCTGTGTCTATATTCCCATCTGTCCATCTTTACCTTTAACATCTCTCCATTTTACATCTGTCCATTAACCCATCTGTTCATCATTACGTCTGTCCATTTTTCTATCTGTCCATCTTTACACCTCTACACTTTACATCTGTGTCTATTTTCCCATCTGTCCATCTTTACACCTCTCCACTGTACATCTGTGTCAATTTACCCATATGTTCATATTACCATCTCTCCACTTTTATTGACGTGTCTATTTTCTCATCTGTCCATCTTGACACCATGCTTTCCCACAATATTACACCAGTCTTACACCTACCTACATTTCCCAGACTCCCTCATGTGTCTGCCCTGTCTACTTGTCAGTGTTACAGCCATATTCATTTTCTTTCAATATTTATCCAAGACTCAGACAAAATTAATTAACATTAAGAAAACTGGCCAGACGAAAAATCATGTTAGATTTCACACATGTGAAGGATTCCTTACATTCTGAAGCTACGTTTGAGAAGAACAAAAAGGAAACAAAAAATGCTGAAATTATTTTCTTTCTAAATCTTTAGACTTTTCTAGAGTCCATCTCAGAATACATCTTTGCAGTGGCGGCTCGTTATCATTTTTGTTGGTGGGGCCAGACAGAATTTTTCGGAAAAATCATGGTTTCGGTTAGGTTATATTTTAATGTATAAAATAATAAATACACGTTACACCTTATTGTGGTCGGGCCCGGTCACACTGGCCCTTAACCCTTAGCTACTAAGGACGTATATATACGTTCTTCCCATTCACTTCTAAAGACGCATGAACACGTCTGTTATTATCTCTCCTCTGTGGGCTAAAGACGTGTTAACACGTTATACATTGCTACTGTCACTGCTATAGGCGTACATTCACGTTTGTGACCTAGAAACAAAAAATAGTTATGCTTAGCTCAGCCTTCAGAAAGTATGTAGCAGCGAAAGGGTTAATGACGAGCCGCCACTGCATCTTTGTGATAATTTAAAATTAAATGTACCAACTTGTGTAAGGTTTTCTGTCTAAAGAAAATGTATGAAGGGATCTCGTGAAGAAAAGAAAAACCGGCACAATCAGCCTTTCTTGGTTAGTTCTGTTATCTGCACTTTCGCCCGTGTGGTGCCGGGGCTAATAAGGGAAGCAAATAATAGTATTACTGCGACCTACAATGCATGTCGTAAGAGGCGACTGAGGTAAGGGCTTAGGAAGCTACCCTAGAAAATAAAAAAATTGGATGTGCTGGCCAACTTGTAGGCGCATAGCTGGCACAGCGTACAATCACTCGTAGGCTCAGATCCCATATAAATCGCACAGAGTTGTTAACAAGTGATTGATATGGAGCGTTCGTCGTTGTCGTCGAAGAAGAGAAGTAGAAGAAGTAGAAGAAGTAGAAGAATTTGTACTTGATATTATTTTCCTTCTTCTTCTTCTGCGTCCTCACTAGATTGGGATTTCGGATCTCTAATAAAGGCAGCCGTCTGTCTCAGATTATCAGCCACGCCATATAGTTTGTCTTGGACGCTAGTGTGAGTGGACCACTTCTTTCTTCTCAAGTCTGCATACTGGGAGCAGTTCTGTAGGATATAATTCCTATGATTTCTGCTTTCCCGTTTGTGCCGACCTCTTCCTGCAGTAAGTTTTGGCCACCCTCGTGATGATGGGTCTGACATTCTTACTGCGTGGCTAAATCTCAGAGGCAGATTGGCGACCGTAGAATCCGTTATCCCATTCCTCATTGTGAGGGGTCATTGCACCATGTTATGCGCCTTACGGCCTGGTGCATCCGTTTTCTGCAAGCATTTGTTTCGGGTTAGCATTCCCTATTATATTATTTAACAACGTTCTACTTCTGTATGTCCTCTTCGTCATCCAGTTTTTTTTCCATTTTAAATCCTCTTTCTATTTGGTTTTCATCAATTCATTTGATGTTTTGTACAGTGTGAGATCTCCAAGCACACTCATAAGCCCTCCTAGTATCCATTACACAGTGTGAGATCTCCAAGCACACTCATAAGCCCTCCTAGTATCCATTACACAGTGTGAGATCTCCAAGCACACTCATAAGCCCTCCTAGTATCCATTACACAGTGTGAGATCTCCAAGCACACTCATAAGCCCTCCTAGTATCCATTACACAGTGTGAGATCTCCAAGCACACTCATAAGCCCTCCTAGTATCCATTACACAGTGTGAGATCTCCAAGCACACTCATAAACCCTCCTAGTATCCATTACACAGTGTGAGATCTCCAAGCACACTCATAAGCCCTCCTAGTATCCATTACACAGTGTGAGATCTCCAAGCACACTCATAAGCCCTCCTAGTATCCATTACACAGTGTGAGATCTCCAAGCACACTCATAAGCCCTCCTAGTATCCATTACACAGTGTGAGATCTCCAAGCACACTCATAAGCCCTCCTAGTATCCATTACACAGTGTGAGATCTCCAAGCACACTCATAAGCCCTCCTAGTATCCATTACACAGTGTGAGATCTCCAAGCACACTCATAAGCCCTCCTAGTATCCATTACGATATGCTTGAGGTGACAGTGGTTCTATTCTTCGTTGCAATGGAAACCGTACGATCAAGACAAGTTGTTACAACTTTGCAACACAGCTACTAAAACTAGTTCCATCACCCACATGGGCATGTGGACAAGCAGCACAGACAGCCGAACACATCCTGCAAGACTGTCACCTGATGAATCAGCTGAGGAAAGAAAACTGGCCAACAGAGACAGACATAAACACAAAGCTGTTTGGAAGCTTTGATGAACTAACAAACACAACAACATACATACAGGAAACCGGACTCATTGTGTAGACATTGAACATCAACGAACGAGAAGAAGAAGAAGAAAACTGGCCAACAGAGACAGACATAAACACAAAGCTGTTTGGAAGCCTTGATGAACTAACAAACACAACAACATACATCCAGGAAACCGGACTCATTGTGTAGACATTGAACATCAACAAACGAGAAGAAGAAGAAGAAAACTTTGCAAACTGATGAAGACAGGCTTCTGGATTACAGTATTGAACGGGCCGAGTCCGGAAACGTACACTTTAGAAAATGGAACAATTAATGAATGGTCACATTATGAATGTAGTTTCTTCTTCTTACGAACGCTCCATATCGACCACTTGTTAAACCACTCTTTGTGATCTGTATATAATCTGAGCCTAAGATCAATTGTACGTTGTGTCAGTTATGCGCCTACTAATAATCCAGCACATTCCATTTCTGCGATGCTTTTTATTCCTAGACCCCTACCTAGATGACCTCTTACGATATGCCTTGTAAGACGCAGTGTTACTTTTCTATGTTATATTATGCGATCGACGTCATGGCTATTCCCATTCGCGCTCTGTCCTCTGCTGCAGCAGCCATCCCAAAGCTCATTTGCTCACCGTACCCATGATAAGTTGATTACTATATCTTCTCTCTCTACCACGAAGACAACACTGTCTGGCATGTATATCATATTATACAAGCCATTCTTTGTTCCTCTTGCCAGCCCCGGCAACACCCGGGCGAAATGGGATAAATAAATAATGAAGACGTTAGAGAATAAAACAATTAAGGGATAGAATAATAACATAAAAAACGTTTATATTAGTGGCGCTATAAATCAAAGAAATAAAACAAGAATAGATAAATCAAAATATTGAACTAATTTTTCTTCTGACAATCATCATTAAGTAGCTTGCCCCTTCCGGAAGTTCGCTCCCATGACCTGTTCTGTGCAAGTTGACCGGCATCAGCAGCAGTCATTCTCAGATCGTCAATGACATCCTGCACCCATCGTCTTCTAGGTCTTCCTCTCATTCTTCTTCCAAGCACCATTCCCTCAAAAATTATCTTCTCTGTGCACTCATGTCTTTTGATGTGTCCAAATTATTTAATTTTCCTTGACGTTTCTCTCTTTAATAGCCATCTCTCTCTAATATCAAACTGTTGCAGAAAAAAAGCATTTATTACTTTCTCTGTACATGATATTCTAAGTATTCTTCTGTAGCATTTGCATTCAAATGCATTAATGATCTTCTCCGCCGCTTTGTCAATGTTCCATATCTCACAACCATATGTTGCCAATGGAAAAACGCATGCTCTTAATCACTTGAGTTGCCCGTCTGCCCAGCGTGTTCGTAGCGTGTTGGACTACGGGTGACTATCCTCTGTGTGTGCGGGTTCAATTCCGCGGGATGGCAGAAAAAGCCACAGATTTACTGTGTTCGTGGCACCGAACCGAAGGTTACGATGTCCATGGCACCGAGCCGAAGAGCTGAAAAGCTCAAGTGCTTCTGGATCGGGAAAAAAATCACTTGAGTTTTATTCTTATGTCTGCTCCCTTCCATAGATTAGCTCTTTTAGTTTTCGCGAAGCTACTGACAATACTAAATAAAAAATAGGTTAAAGTGAAAAATGCTGGAGGCATAACAGGGAAATAGAGTAAAGAACTATAAACATAATAACAAACAACACAGTCTTCCAATGTACGACTTCTTGCTAAAGATAAACTACAACCGACCTTTACGGAGACGACACTTGATCCCCACGAAAGATGATCCAGCTATGTACTTGACCCTTCTTTGTTTATATATATGTGCATACTTGTATGTTTGTTTATATGCTCATGCATATGTCCTTCATTTGTTGACTTTACATACACCGAAGATAAGTATCTAGATGTATTTTTCTTGCAATCGTTGGAGGGCAAAAATGATATAGCTATGCAAGGTTCTTGAAGAAAAAACAAATAAGGACAACAAAACTATCCTCAAGGCATGATCTCAAGTCCACATGTGAGAATACAAAGGGTTAGATATTAGATATTCTTATTTGTTGACTGTAGTCTGCTTAGTTTTAATAACTCGATGTGGGGCTCGGTTGTTGCAGATTTTGTTGCTATAAATGAAAGCATTGTCGTCCGAGTGGTTACCTGGGCCCAAATTTAGGATGCAGAAAATAGAACCACTGTTACTTGCCAAGTATGTCGTAAAGAGGTTTGGCTGAAATCGGATGCATGTGTCCTAAACGTGTAAAAGTTTAAGGTTTAAGGGTTTTAAGGCCTAAGGATTGACTTCATTGCACCGGGTTTTACCCCATATGGCTCGGTCCCTCTCCGCAGAAATGGCAAACCACCAAAGCACATTGCACAAAAGCACGAACTCCGTAGCTTCGTAACTCCGGAAAAAACTGTACTCTTAAACAGAACGGCGCGATCAGAATTCGAACCCACGACCTTTGACTCACAAGGCAAAGGGTTTAACCACTCAGCCACAGATCTGGACAAACATCAGCACAAGGCAAAGGGTTTAACCACTCAACCACAGATCTGGACAAACATCAGCACAAGGCAAAGGGTTTAACCACTCAGCCACAGATCTGGACAAACATCAGCACAAGGCAAAGTGCTTAACCACTCAGCCACAGAGACCCCACGAAAAAAGTTTGAAAGTTTAAGTTTAAAAAAGTGTAAAAGTGAAAAAGTGTAAAAGTCTTGGCAAAAGATCAAACATATCACAAAGAGTGATTAAAATTGGTGGTAAAGAACGAACGCAAAGAAGATAAAAAAGAAGAAAGCATTGTAAAGTTTGTGGTAATACTGTTTGCAATGTACGGAGAGATACAAATCTGAAGTGGTCAGACCAGATCAGATCAGATCTGGAAGTAAAAAAACCCAACTCTTTTAGCCTGTAGATTCATGTTTTAGTAGGTGCCCCTTTGGAGACCATCATTAAGAGACGAAGATGGGGGGTGGATTGGACATGTATGGTATATGTCAGTGGGGCATTGGCTAGACAGTTCTCGGATAGACAGCGGATGGAAGAGAAGGCCTGGATGTCCAAAGGAAACATGGAGAAGAACTGTGGAGAGGAGAGAGAAAATTGAAGGAGTGCGGCCTGACTTGGGAGACGGTTGATAGAAAGGCAGCAGAACTTCAACAGTGGAAGTCTCTTGTGGAAGCCTTATGTGTCAATCGGGGACAGGAAGATGATATAGATAGATTCATGTGTTAAGTCATTTAGTATTTCGTGTTGGTGTAAGTCTTCTTGATAAAGACCGTATGTTGCTGGGGATCTCAAGGGGAGCAACGGATAGTAACATTGCGACCTACAAGGCATGTCGTAAGAGGCGACTAAGGTAGGGACCTATGGAAGCTATCCTAGAAAATAACGTATGTATGGTATCACATAAACAAGAAAAATGAAGAATTAAATCGTAAGACTAACAAAGGTCCAACGTTTCGATAGTAAGTCTTTTTCAAGTATCACCGCAGTCTTCCCTAGGTTTTCTCCAGATCTGATCTGAACCGCTCTGACCACCTCAGATTTGTAGGTTTCTATACATCTCCTAGTAAATAAAAAGCGTAGCAAAAATCAGGTGTACTAGTCTACTTGTAGGTTTAAAACTGGCACAACGTACAATCGCTCTTAGGATCAGATCACATACAGATCACAAAGTGGTTTAACAAGTGGTCGATATGGAACGTTCGAAGCAGAATAAGAAGACGAAAGAAGAAGATAAAGACCTACAGCCGAAACGTCGATTGCTGTTATTTTCCTTATTTAATCATTTATATTTTCCTAACTTATGTAATATTGTATATACCTGTCTTTATCCATATCGACCTGATAATATCTTTGCGTCTACATTCATGTCAACAGAAATATGTACCTCTACAACTGTACCAACTTTAACCTTTACAGCAGTTACACCTGGAGGCTGTATCTTTGCTAGTGGCTAGATTCAGCATGTGGAAGTCAGGTGTGTTTTCCGCTGTTTGTTGAGAATCAAGTCAGTGCTCAGAATTTGGAAGACATAATTCATGCCTTTGAGATGTGAATATACACAAGAATGGGTTCTACTTTATCGATAGAAAAATCTACAATTTAGAGAATCTAGAAATGAAGTGTCTCCTCTTCTTCTTCTTTGCGTTCGTTTTTTACCACCAATTTTAATCACTCTTTGTGATATGTTCCATCTTTGCCAAGAACGTGTATACGTTGCACATTGGTTTGGTAGGCCTCTAAACACGTAGACTTCTACACGTTTAGGACACACGCTCATCCTATTTCAGCCAAACCTCCTTAGTCGCCTCTTACGACATGCGTGGCAGGTAACAGTGGTTCTATTCTTTACTCCACAGATTTGGGCCCCGGTAACCACTCGGGCGGGAATGGAGTGTAACACTTAGATATAAATGACAGAGAAAGGAACAAATGCTTCTGTTCAACAACAGCTTGATATTAAAGAGAGCTGGTTATTAAAGAGCCTCAAATCAAGGAAAATTAAGTATTTCGGACACATCAAACGACATGAGTGTCTAGAGAAGATAATTTTGGAGGAAATGGTGCCTGAAATAAGAATGAGTGGAAGACCTAGAAGACGATGGGTGCAAGATGTCATTGACGATCTGAGAATGACTGCTGCTGACATCGGTTGACTTGCACAGAGCAGAGGTTTTTCAGGACTGCTGTTATGGAAGTCAAATACTGGAAGGGACAAGCTCAGTGGCGGCTCGTCATTAAGGGCAAGAGGGGCTGGGTCTCACCAAAAATAAGGTGTAACGTGCATTTACTATGTAATGGAGTAAAATATAACCTAACCCAAAACCATGATTTCCCCAAAAATGTGTGTCTGGCCCCACCAACAAAAACTATCACAAGCCGCCACTGGACAAGCTACTTGATACTGATGATGATAACTCTAGTAAGAAGCTGTACTTGGCACCAGGTCAAATCATGTTCTTCTTTCCTTCAATGAAAACTGCATTACTTTAGTCAGATATAAAAGCAATTCCATTTTAAAACAAGTCATAAATTGGAAGTGTTATGTTAACCCTTTCACTACTACATACTTTCCAAAGACGGATCTAAAAATAGCTACTCTTTGTTTCTAGGTCACACACGTGAATGTACGCCTATAGCAATGGCAGTAGAAATGTATAACGTGTTAACACGTCTTTAACCCACAGACTAGAAATATTAACAGACAACACGTCTTTAGCAGCGAATTGAAAAAACGTATATACACGTCCTTAGCAGCTAAAGGGTTAAATACCCCAGCACAGTATTAAACTAATACAGCAGATTAAAGGATTAGCTTTCGGAAACTTAGTAATTAAGACATTCTGTTCAAACTGGATCGATTTGATTCCAGGGAGTGCTTAGGAAAGGATTCAGTCCCAATTTTTTTCGACGCCAGCGCCATATTAAGTAAATATGCGTTACGACCTACACCCAGTTTAATATTGCTGTGTGCATTAAATATCTACCAAGAACATTAACCTTTCTCAATGACCAGCATTGGGTCCCATGTTATGCAATCCCTACTACTGCTGATGCAGTCACTACTGTCAGCACTACCAAAACTACTACTACTGCTACTACTACTACCACCATCCTCACTACTACAACACCGTAACAACTATCACTACCATCATTACGATTATCATAACAATCACCGCTACTACAACTATCACCATTGCAACTATCACTTACTACTATCATACCATTACTATTACTGTTAACAATACTATAACTATTCTCTCTAGTACCACCACACAACTGTTACCACTATCATCACTACTGCCAACATCACCACCACTACAAACATCAACACTACTGCCAACATCACCACCACTACAAACATCAACACCACTACAAACATCACCACCAATACCAACATCACCACCAATACCAATTCCCCCGCCACTACCAATATCCCGCACTACCAATACCCCGCCACTACCAATACCCGCCACTACCAATACCCCGCCACTACCAATACCCCGCCACTACCAATACCCCGCCACTACCAATACCACCGCCACTACCAATACCACCGCCACTACCAATACCACCGCCACTACCAATACCACCACCACTACCAATACCACCACTACCAATATCACCGCTACTACCAATATCACCACCACTACCAATATCACCACCACTACCAATATCACCGCCACTACCAATACCACCGCCACTTCCAATATCACCGCTACTACCAATACCACCACCACTACCAATATCACCACAACTACCAATATCACTCCCTAATACAACTATCACACTACTCACTTCCACTATACCACTATCAGCCACTACACATCCCCACCACTACCAAACACCACTACTACCAATATCACTACTACTACAACTACACTACTACTCTGTTACTCTACTACTACCTATACTCACTACTACTACCTGTACTACTCACACTACATACTCATGTTACCTACACTACACTACTACTACGTACTACTACTACTACTGCTTACTACTACTACTACCTGCACTTACTACTACTCTACTGTCTACTACTACTACTACTACTACTGCTGTTCTACTTACTCTAGCTGTTCTACTACTCTGTTTACTACTACTCTACTACCTGCTACTACTACTACTACTCTCGCTCTGCTTCTACTACTACTGCTGTTACTACTACTACTACTGCTTACTATACTACGCTGACTGTTACACTACACTACTTACTACTACTGCTGTTACTACTACTACTCTACATGCTGTACTACTACTACTGCTGCTACTCTCACTGACTACTACTCTGCTGTTACTACTACTACTGCTACTGTTACTACTCTACACTACTCGCTGTTACTACTACTACCGCTGTTACTACTATACTGCTAATACATAGCTACTGACTACTGCTACTGCTATTACTACTGACTACTACTGCTACCTACTGCTACTACTGCTGTTCTACTACTGCTCGCTGCTCTACTACTACTACTACTACTACTACTACTACTACTACTACTACTACTACTGTTTTACTACTACTACTGCTGTTACTATTACTACTGCTGATGTTACTACTACTACTACTGCTGTTACTACTACTACTACTACTACCTGTTACCTACTGCTGCTGTTACTACTCTACTACTCTGTTACTACTACTACTCTGTTACTACTACTACTACTCTGTTCTACTACTACTACTACCGCTGTTACTACTACTCCGCTGTTCTACTACTACTACTACTATTACTACTACTCTACTGCGCTACTACTACTACTACTACTATTACTACTACTACTACTATTACTACTACTACTACTACTCTCTCTACTCTCTACTACTACCTGCTACTACTACTACTACTGCTGTTACTACTACTACCGCTGCTACTACTACTACTACTACTGCTGTTACATTATCCCTACCAACAAACCGTTTTGGTTAGATTATCTTCTTCCTCGAACGCTCCATATCGACAACTTATTCAACCACTCTTATGATTTGTATGTGATCTGAGCCTAAAAGGGATTATACGTTGCGCCAGTTATGCCACTACAAGTAGGCCATCACATCCGATTTCCGCGACGCTTTATATTCACTAGGGTAGCTTCCCTGGGCCCCCTACCTCAGTCGCCTCTAACGACATGCATTATAGGTTTCAGTGTTACTATTCTTTGCTCCCCTTGCGAGCCCCAGTAACACACAGTGGAGAGTTCACAGTATCAATTCAAGCAGTAAATATTACTTCCCAAGGGAATTCTAATTTGGGCCGTCTTCTTGAACGGTCCCAGCTCCTGTTCTATTGCTCTTCGCTATTCACTGAATACTTGATTACTGTTTCTTTATTCTCGTTTCCCAAGTACTTTCTTTTTGCTCTCGTCGATAGAGAAAATGTGTAGAAAACCAGCACCCATTTCTCCTAAAACTGTATTCTCAACACAATGACAAGGCGCATCACTTTCTCCTAGAACTATATTCTCAACACAATGACAAGGCGGCAGTGGCGGCTCGTCATTACGGGCCAGTGGAGCCGGGCCCCACCACAAATAATGTATAACGTGTATTTATTATTTTATAAATTAAAATATAGCAACCAAAAACCATGATTTATCCTGAAAAAATGTCTGGCCCCCACCAACAAAAATGATCACGAGCCGCCACTGACAAGGTGTATCACTTTCTCCCCACGTCTGGAGACAAACTACAAATTACTCACCACATTAATCTTTGCAGTTTTATTCTCCGACCACCGTCGCGAGTCCTGACGCCAGCTACCCAGTTGTGTATCAATCAGGAACGTAGATAGGAGTGTACACATGACAAGAGAAGGAAGCTAGGGGGTCTTTCATCCCATGAACCGGCGCAAATGTAATGCTTGTCTCTATTGCAACAACTACGGGATGTCTGGTCCCCTGGTAGTTTTATGGCTCTGAGAAACCTCGTTTAATTGTTTGTATGAATAGAGAGTTTAATTAAATAAAAGAAATCTCTTATTCATGCGTAAACTATATATGAACAGTTTATGTGAACTATTTTCAGTGTACTAGAAACTGAGGAAGTGATCAGAGCGATTGCTGACTGATATAATCAAAAGGGTTGTAATAGTTTTGATGTTTCTGTGGTGCGGATTGCTGGTAGGGTGATGATTTTGTTACAGATGATGGTAACGAGAGCAGAATAGAAATACCAACTCGTTCTTGAAGACTTTATACTTGTTTATTAAGTGATGTTATTCATAAGTTTTCCAAAAACACGTCCGTCCATTAATCGTGTTTATGTTCGTCTGCTTAGGTTTTCTAACGTTGCTACGCAGTCACTACACAATTCTACGTCAACTAGTTTCACTACGTAAATGTCTAGTTCTAGTGTTGCTATCTGCTATTAACGTGCAGATTTGGTGCGCAAACACTACAGTCAACTAATTTCATATCTACCAACCTATCTATCTAAACTACCTGTCTGGCATGTTGGCTACCACCTGGGATTGAGGGTCTGGCTGCATGCCTTCTACAGGGTAACCCTAAAAGCACCCGATTAGTTACCAGGGACCAAATTTGGGTAACAGAATTTAACCACTGTTACGTGCCAGGCATGTCGTAAGAGGTGACTAAGGAAGTTGGACGTGGGGTTACATACTCCACCCCGTAAAAAAACACTAGATAGCTAAAGAAACCACAATCAAGAAAATTCATAGCTCGCCGCCCGAGGAAGAAGTATGACCCCGTAAGGAGGAACAAGCGTATAGGGAGAGAGTGGAGAGATCTGGAAAAGACCGCCTTGATTAGGTGGATTTGGAAGGCCCTAGTTGCGGACCTATGCTTCCCTAGGGGCTAAGGATGAATAAGAAGAAAGGAGAAGAACCAGACAGTTGCATACACGACAATTGCCCACAAGACAGTTGTATACATGGCAATTGCACACATGAACAATTGCATACAAAATAAATACGCACAAGACAATTGCACACTTGCAAGTCGCTTTACAAGTATCACTCACTGACCACGCTGGGCAATTTGTATGTGATTATAGTCCAATGGCTACTTCTGCCATTGCTCTAGAGCAGCGTTTCTCAAAGTGGGCGATACCGCCCCCAGTGGGCGCTGAAGCGTTCTAGCGGGGCGATAGTGCGCACAGAAGAATTTGGGGGTGCTCAGGCGATTAGGGATCGGTAGCTCCTTAAAGAAAAAATTAATAATAAATATTTTAAAATAAATTATTTTCCTGATTTTGCGAATAATTTTGAACAATCATTTACAATTTGAATTCTGCATTTTAATTCATCTTGTGCCGTCTTACACAATCCGCTCTAGAGCATAGATTCCCAAACTTTTTCGGCCCACCTCTCACTTTGCACGACATAAACAATCGTAAACCCCCCATTATAACAGTTTGTCAACGCCCCTCCTCCCTCCCACATATACATATGCTCTATTTTCATTTTGACATAGAAAATTGATATATATATATATCTGTCAGTCAATTTTCAAATGAATATATACATGAACTAGAAAATTGATGAAAAAATGGATCGTGTAAGATGGGCATAAGATTAATTAAAATGCAGAATTCACATTTTTAATGATTATTCAATCGCAAAATCACGAAAAAAACTCCCCCAAATGCTTCTGAACCCACTATCGCCCCCTGGAAGGCTTCAGCGCCCACAGGGGGCGGTACCGCCCACTTTTGGAAACGCCGCTCTAGAGCAATCACTCATTGACCACTCACTCTACGTGACCTTTGTGTGGGTTTTGTCAGAAAAGAGTACTGAACATTCACCTGCACGGACAGACCAAATGTTTGCGTTCACTCAAACGATACATTTTTTTGCTAAATACTGAATATAGCTTTTTTCGAATTCACATCTCAAACAGTGCATCAATCACAAAACCAGAAACATTTAAATAAAAAACATATATATACATTTTCCAGATGACCTTAAATAGTTGACGTAAAAGGCGCCACCTATGGCTTCTTTCGTCTGTATAGAACTTCATCTACAGTTAATTTTTCATGATCAGATGTTTCTATGAATTCAGAGGAGATTGTCAGTGGCGGACCCATGCTGTGTAAGATATCTGAGCATAGTCATTAACTGTGAGATGCGTATATGCTCCATTTCCATTCCTGGGTTCCCATGCCAGTAGGAGCTGATATTTTCCGTCTTCAAATGGATAATAAACTGGTTTCCGCTATATTTTTAATTCGCAATTTTAACTTGTTTAACACAGACACCACACGGAGTACCTGTCTGGAATGACAGTAGAAAACGATATTGTACACAGTAAGAAATGATAGATAAACACAGTCACATAACATCTCTCTTCGTTTCGCTTCTATCATACCTCTTTATATGTTATTTCAATTCTATACCCGCATATACAGGGTGTTCAACTTAAAAGCAGCCCCAGTGATAAATATAAATTTGCCAGGTACGCATTGCATCTCGTCTATTTACTATTTAAACCGGTTCTGACTAGCTCGTATTACGTCACATTTGTTCATCGCCCCTTCCCGCACTACAATTACACACCGTCACACAACCTTGACCTATACTATGTCATAACTGAACCTTCTCATTTCCGTACATATATGCCAGATTAGCTCCATTCACAGGCTGCTTTTATCTTGAACACCCTGTATATTTGATAGCATTCTTACTATTTCTTCAACGTATGGGTGTGAAGCATGGACATTTAATAAAGTAGTGGAATAAAATATATATGTTTTTGAATATAAGTGTTACAGAAGAGTCCTTCATATATCTTGGACAGAGAAGAGAACAAATAGATCTATCCAGAAAGAACTCAAAATCAAAGAAAACTGGCTGATGCTACAAATAAGAACGAAAAAATTGAGCTATTTTGGACATATAAAAAGACATGAAGGGCTGGAGAAGACCATCAGGAAGGAGGCATACCGGCAAAGAAAAGATGAGGAAGACCACGGAGAAGATGGATTCTCTCTCTCGCGATCCCTAATATGGATTCATGATGTAACAGATGGTTTGAACATGACGGCTGCAGAGGCAGGACATCTGGCCTATGAGAGAGATAAATTTTGATGGACTGTTGGGATGGCAAAGTTCTGCTCAGGACAAGCTGTTTAATGATGATGATTATTTCTTTCAATTTTCACATTTGTGGGATTTATATTTTATGTTTTGAGTCTCATTTTGAACGGACCAGGTCATTATATTTCGACTACGTACAGGACATTTCAGACTCAACAAACACTTATATATACTAAGAATAAGTGAAACAGCTCTCTGCCAGTGTCAGCAGGCGGAACAGACACCAAAGCATATCCTGCAAGACTGTCCTCTCCTGGGTGAGCTGAGAAGCAATATGTAGTCACACCCAGTCGACCTAAAAAATAAGCTTTTGAGGGGACCTGACAGACCATAAGCTGACTGCCTAGTTTGTAGTCCACAGTAAATTAAGCGCATGACCAGAGATCGCTGTTCTTCTTAACTGTATTCTTCTCAATATTCTCACTTCTTTTTTTTCTTCTTCTTTTTCTTCTTCTTCTTCTTCGGACGCTCCATATTGACCCCTTAACCCCATACGTCATTTAGGATAAGCCCAATCTAAACATAGGGCATGCAAGAAATTTCTCCATACCGCTCTATCCTGGGCAACTCTATCTCCTCCATATAATTTTTTCTTCTTCGTTCGCCCGCTGTAAATTCGGGTGTTAGCCATTTTGCCTGGTATGGTGCTTCTAACTGATTTTGCGTGAAAGTTTGCTTTACTATTTGACATCCATGGAATTGAGACCCATATTTCTTGCCTCTCTCAGCAAAGTTCGTTGCACTATCTCTCTATTTCGTCCTCTCTTTCTTGAACCCTTTGCATCCCACTTCAATCCCTGTTTGATATTCTTTGATCATTTCTTCTCAAGGTGTGTCCAACATATCTCTATCTTCTCCTTATTATAACAGTTGTTACAACTGGTTGACCAGACATTTCTCTGATTTCATCACTTCTCAAGAAATCGTCCCATTTTATGTTCATTATTTTTCGCAGATAATTTTTTGCAAACATCTATTTTCAAATACATTCTTCTTCTTCTTCGATCGTTCTAGGCTTGTTTTTATCATTCTCTTTATGATATATAAACTGCCAAACATCAGAACGTAATGTACGTGCACCAACCTTCAGCACCTATTTGAGCACAGTTGCTTATCCTTCGGTGGGGTGTTCGATTTCAGCCAGCTAAATGCATTCAACTTTCTTTCTATATCTTTAGTCATTTTCCAACTCTCGCTGACATATGTTAGGGTTGAAACAACACTTGAATTGAAAACTGGTGATTTAGTTTAAATACTATATAACTAAAGAGAGCCGAGGTAGCGTAGTTGTTAGTGAACTCGCTTCTCAAGGCTGGTGGTCTGGGTTCAACTCCCCCAGTGCGAGGAATTTTTCCCGACCGCGACGGTCTCAGGTCGACCCAGCCTCAACTGGGTACCAGCCATGCTCTGGGAAAGTAAAGGCGGCCGGCGTGATGCTGACCACATCACCCATCGTGTGCCAACGGTCAATGAAAAATACAGGCCCAACACTGTATTGACCCATACACCACGAGGTATGAAAGAGTTCCTTCCTTTACTATATAACTTACTGCTCCATATATTATTTAGAAGAGGACTCATGATAAATATCGGTATGAATGGATCGCGCTAAAAGGAAAACAAAGATTATGCGACAGGCATGGTATTCCATGATACTCCAAGAATAAACATAAAAAACAAATATCTCAAGACCCTGACCTGGCTGTACACACCTGGACATGATGGAATGCAGGGCAACGAACGTGCTGACTTTCTTGCAAACAATGCCTCAATTCAAGCAGGCAGAAGTATGGACAGAGTCGATGTCATCAATGCAATAAAAACAAATTTCCGTAGCCTTCTTAGGTCTTAGGGCATGATGTGTCTGTCACTTCCCATTTCTAGGCACTAGTGATAGGGAGGTAGGAGGGCTAATTCCTTTCCTCGTGTGTGGAACGTCAAGTGTATGATTGAACCCACAACCCTCTTGTGTCCGAGTTGATAGGTGAACACATACGCAACACGCTAATCCGTCATGCAACCCACACTCATTTATGTGATATGAGCGAGTCTAAGACACAGGACAGATTATGAGAATTAGGAGTTAAGTCGCCCGAGTGGTCACCGGGGCCCAAATTTAGGGGTATTTTTTTTTATTTTCTCCGATCCAGAAGCACTTGAGCTTTTCAGCTCTTCGGCTCGGTGCCATGGACATCGTAACCCTTCGGTTCGGTGCCACGAACACCGTAAATCTGGGGAATCTGTGGCTTTTTCTGCCATCCCGCGGAATTGAACCCGCACACACAGAGGGATAGTCACCCGTAGTCCAACGCGCTACGAACACGTTGGGCAGACGGGCCAATTTGGGGGTATAAAGAATAGAACCACTGTTACCTGCCGCGCATTTCGTAAGAGGCGACTAAGGAGGTTTTGGTTGAAATCGGAGGCATGTGTCCTAAACGTGTAGAAGTCTATGCGTTTAGGGGCCTACCAAACCAATGTGCAACGTATACACGTTCTTGGCAAAGATCAAACATATCACAAAGAGTGATTAAAATTGTTCGTAAAGAACGAACGCAAAGAAGAAGAAGAAGAAGGAGATGTTACGTTTGAACATGACAGACAGTGTCGTCTTCGTGTTAGAGAGATGGAGAAGATATACTTATCAACTTTTCATGATTGATTGATTGGTATATCGTAAGTTCACTTCGGTGAGTAGCCATGCGTGCTCTGATCTCTTTCTTACACAGGAATATCTCAGCGGCAGTGCACGAACTCCGTAGCATCGGCGAGGGTCCCGATGTAATTTAGAAGATGATGAAAAAACATTGGTAGGAACTTTATTTTTTAATCTTTCTAATTAATTTTGTCCAGGCAGCGGTTTTCCAGCCTGCGTTTCTCGATGTTGAACTGTCAAGGGTTTGATCCACGAGGAAGCAAACCGAGTATACTTGGAACGAAAGACAAGCGCCTAACATCTACGCCACATAGATACTCAAATCATTAAAAAGGGTTTTAAAGCCGAAGGATTGACTTCATTGCACCGGGTTTTGCCCCATATGGCTCGGCCCTTCTCCGCAGAAATGGCACGCCACCTGCCGAGAGTATTGCACAAAGCACGAACTCCGTAGCTCCGGCAACAATCCTAGGGGTCTCTGGAAAAAACTGCACTCGTGAAGAGAAGGTCACGGTCCGGATTCGAACCCACGACCTTCGAGTCGCTACGGAGTTGTAGCTGAGATCTTCTTCCTTTGTAAGAAAGGGATCGGAGCACACATCGTTACTCACCAAAGTGCAATGATGATGGCTCTATCAATCAGTAAATCAATCAATTAATCAATCAATCAAGCATAACAATAGAAAAAAGCAAGCAGCATAGGAAATAAGAACAAACAAGAAGTAAACAATGAACGAAATACAGAGTGCTCAAGATAAAAGCAGTCTGTGAATGGAGCTAATCTGGCATATATGTATGAAAATGAGAAGGTTCAGTTATGACGTAGTATAGGTCAAGGTTGTGTGACGGTGTTTAATTGTAGTGAGGGAAGGGGCGATGAACAAATGTGACGTAGGACGAGCTAGTCAGATCCGGTTTAACTAGTAAATAAACACAACGCAATGTGTACCTGGCAACTTTCGATTTGTCAATGGGGCTGCATTTATCTTGAAACACCTGCTAGAATACACAGTCCATCATTTAATATACGGGGCTGTAGCTTAACCGGTAGTGAACTCAATCACAACGCAAGCGTACCTGGTTCAAACTACACGGCGGGCAGTTTGGAAGCTTCTTCTTCTTCTTCGAACGCTCCATATCGACCACTTGTTTACCACTCTCTGTGATTTATATGTGATCCAAGCCTAAAAGCGAATGTACGTTGTGCCAGTTATGCGCCTACAAGTATGCCAGCAAATCCTACTTCTGCGATGTTTTATTTTATTTACTATGGTAGATTCCTAGGCCCTACATCAGTCGCCTCTTACGACATTCAGTGTTACTATTCTTTGCTCCCATTGATAGCCCCCGGCAACACACGAGCGTGTATGGAAGCAAATCTATTCGTGTGGACTTTTAATAATGATAAAAACAGACCTCACCGTTCAGAAAGCAATCACAAACTACAGAACGTATACGTGGTACCTAGAAAATCGACGACTAATTTACTGTGTTTGCTGGTTAAGTCATGTAAATGAAGAATACGCCATGATGTTCATTCACATCATTTAATAAACTTGCTAGGAACTTTAACTACATTATTAAGACTTGAAAACCTTGCACCTCATGACCTTCACACTAAGAAATCCTCAGCCTGGGAGACGAAAATAAGTGAATAAAGGAAGGGGAAAACCTGCCATTCTTCTTAAGCAAACATGTTTTTGAAGAAGAAAAAAACACCACAAGAATGTGTCAAGAAACCGTATTCTAGGGCACAGTAAAGAATCTCTCTCACCTGATTTTATTGGTACGGAGAAGTTGTATGAACGTATAAACGTGACTCGTTACACATCAATTTACACGGGATAAAGCACTTTATTTATGGTGTATTTACGCACCGTGGCTGGTGTGCATGAAACTGAATGACTGACACATTCAATAAAAATTCCTGTTGTTACATTTATAATTCTTAACAGCGTACCGATTTTAATATATTTAACTTGTTATCTTTTTTTTTGTATAACAGATTTGGGGGTCTTTACGGTTACGGGGTTAAATTGTTTGTTTTCGTTTTGAAGGGTGTAGGTTTGAAACCTGGCCGAGTAACACGAGAAATTTTTTATGAGATTCATAGGATTGTTGATGGAGAGTTACATAGATCGTGCTTTGCGCCGGGTGGTGCTGGGGTTCACAGAGGTAACAAAGAATAGTAAGACTGCGACCTACGAGGCATGTCGTAAGAGGCGACTGATGTAGGATCTAGGGAAGCTACTCTAGTAAATAAAAAGCGTTGAAGAAATCAGATGTGCTGGCCTACTTGTAAGAGCATAACTGAGAATGGAATACAACCAACCACCAATAACAGCATACAATAAAAAGAGATCAGGTACTAGAGCCAAGGAAGACCAAGAAAAGGATGGATAGACAATATCAAGACCACACTAAATAAACACAGATATAACACAACAAGGGCGTCTCATCTGGCCATGGAACGCAAATTAAAGCTCCCACCCCTACGCTTAACGACAAGAGTGGACAACAAATTCCATCCTCCACCTGGGGATAGACAATAGTTTGAAATTTCTTGTCACTTTCACATTGAGAAACTAACTACGACAATCCACCACCAAACTCAGTGACAACCAAACTTTATGGGACAGCGGTGCGCATGACTCGCACCACATTCTTCATAGAGATCTCAAATCATCTTTACACCATTGCTTCGTCCTACAACAAACACTTATTAACCACTTGTTAAGATCTGAGCCTAAGTACGTAAATACACTTTGCACTTTTTTGTTGCATACTTAAGAACCGAACATGCTTGACCGGAATAAATGGCTTTCAACATGTGATACTGAGTGCAAGCATTGAAGTGGGATGCAAAGGGTTAAAGAAAGAAAGGACGCCCTAGGGAGACCCTGACACGAACTTTGTTGACGGAGGCCGACCGTGTGTTGCCGGGGATTTCATGGGGAGCAAAGAATAGTAACACTGCGTCCTAGAATCCATGTCGTAAGAGGCGAATGAGGTAGGGGCATAGGAAGCTACACTAGTAAATAAAAAACGTTGCAGAAATCGGGTGTGCTGACCAACTTGTAGGCGCATAACTGGCACAACGTACAATCGCTCTTAGGCTCGGATCACATACAAATCACAAATAGTGGTTTAATAAGTGGTCGATATGGAGCGTTCGAAGAAGAAGCTGAGAGAGGCAAGAAATATCGATCACAATTTCATGGAGGAGATTGAGCGAGTTGCCCAGGACAGAGTGGAATAGAGAAATTACTTGCAGGACCAATGTAATGTATAACTGTATGAGAGGAATTATTATTTTATTATTATTACAAGTACATTGAGAGTTGGAAAATGACTAAAGATATAGAAAGCAAGTTGAATGCATTTGAAAATAGATGTCTGCGAAAAATAATGAATATAAAATGGAACGAATTCAGGAGAAGTGATGAAATCAGGGACATGTCTGGTCAACCACTAGTGACAACTGTTATAAGAAAGAGAAGATGGAGATATGTTGGGCACACCTTGAGGAGAAATGATCAACGAGTATCAAAGCAGGCATTGAAGTGGGATGCAAAGGGTTCAAGAAAGAGGATGACCTAAGGAGACCCTGAAACAAGCTTCGCTGAGAGAGGCAAGAAATATCGATCTCAATTTCATGGAAGAGATTGAGCGAGTTGCCCAGGATAGAGCGGTATGGAGAAATAACTTAATAAATAGCTGTGTCAGCTATGCGTCTACAAGAAGGACAGCCCATCATATTTCTGTGACGCTTTTTATTTACTAGGGTAGCTTCTCTGTGCCCCTGCCTCAGTCGCCTCTTACGACATGCTTTGTAGGTCGCAGTATTACTATTCTTTGCCCCCACGCCCCGCGGGACCCAGCAACACATGGGTGAGATGGTTTTATAAATCTGCCGATCCCTTGCAAGAAGTATGAGGAAACTGAGATTGATTCTGTACTGTAAGATATCTGCCCTGCAAACCCCCAAATCCTGTTTGCGATGTTTCCTAAGCTCCCCAGCAGCAGATAATAGACGCACATATCTCGCACATACGCACAAAATCTGCCTGTGCGTCATTCGGAAACGACGAAGAATCTTATAACCGGATATAAAATAAACATCTGGAAAAGCAGATGAAATTCGAGTTTCTTGGCTTCTTAAAGTTCAATGTACTCTCGTGGCAATGTCGAACTTTAGTGTGTGCCCGACGTTAAGTGGTCGGATAGTGTCGAAAATTCCAACCGAACTTTGAATACTTCTTCATGCCTACTTATGTTGCAGAAGCGTAGCACGTATGTTGCAGAAGCGTAGCACTTATGTAGTCTATGATTTCTCTTCCTCCCCACTACCTTCTTCAAGTATTTCATGTCTATATGTATTTTTTTCTTCCAAATCCATTCTTTTGTTCACCTTATACTTGTAAAAAAAAAACCCCAAGAAAATAATCAAATTAGTGGAACTATTGACAAAGCTGGTCTTTAATAAAATTGTTTCTAACATAAGTGACATTCATTCATAAAATTATGTCTGGTGGTGTCTTGTTTGGTTCACGTATTCAATTCAACGTCGTATCCGCATGGGAGGTTTACGGTATCGTATTTGTCTCATTTATATATACGAAGCGCACTACAAAATAAAACTTGTTTCTTCTTCTTCTATAGCTACATATCGACAACTTATTAACCACTCTTAGTGTTTTGTATGTGATCCGATCCTAACAAACGATTGTACGTTGTGTCTACAAGTAGGCCAGCACATCCGATTTCTGTGATGCTTTTTATTTACTAGGGTAGCTTCCATAGGCCCCTACCTAAGTCGCGTCTTACGGCATGCCTTGTTGATCGTAGTGATACTATTCTTTGCTCCCCTTGCGAATCGTGGCAACACAGGGGCGTATGTTTCATTCAAAATGGATCATTTTTACTTATTGAAATTCCATGATAATTTGTGGTTGAATCAAGAGTGATAGTTTCTGATCTGATCATGATAGAACAGGAGAAGAGAAACATGGAGAAAAGATGATAGAACTGTAAAGGGAGATGAGAGGAATGAAGAAGTTTTTTAAAGGTTTCTGAAGAATTGACTTCATTGCACTGGGTTACCCCCTTATCTCTCGGTCCCTCCCCGCAGAAATGGCAAATTATCTGCTTAGAGTATTGCGCAAACCAAGCTCCGGCATCAATCCTATGGGGGTCTCTGGACAAAAATGGACTTCGATTCGCAAGGCAAGGGCGTAACCACTTAGCCACAGAGACCCTCATGACCTGTATATGAATGGATAAAAGGGAGATGATAGCGGAATGAGAGCAATGGAGACGGAAATGAGAAGAATTGGGAAATGTATACAGATGGAAGGGAGATGATAGCAATGGAGACGGAAATAAGAAGATAGGGAAATGTATAGAGATGAAAGGGAGATGGCATCAATGGAAATAAAAATATGAGGAATGGAGAATTTACATTTATGGAAGGGATATGGCAAAATTAAGTGATTCGGCCACATAAGCAGATTTCCAGCAGGCAGTCCACCACGAGAGCAATGTTGCTCCGATACAGTGGATACAAAGCAAATGGCCGGCATCGCAAAAGATGGACCTCAGAGATAACAGAGGCGAAGAAAGTCACTATTTATGAAGCACACAAAAGCCTGCTAGAAAACTCTTCTTACCCTGAAGCTGTGAGACAAACCAGGATTGGAGAAGAGAAAGAAAGACAAGGCACATAGAGAGGCTTGCTCCAGGTGTCTCCTTTTCAACCTGACGTGAAAGGCAAACAGGATTAGAGAATAGATAAGATATATGAAAGGGAGATATATAGCAAAGGGAGAAATATAGCAAAGGGAGAAATATAGCAAAGGGAGAAATATAGCAAAGGGAGAAATATAGCAAAGGGAGAAATATAGCAAAGGAGAAATATGAAGGAGAAATATAGCAAGGAGAAATATAGAAAGGGAGAAATATAGAAAGGGAATATATAGCAAAGGGAGAAATATAAAAGGAGAAATATGCAAGGAGAAATATAGAAAGGAGAAATATAGAAGGAGAAATATAGAAGGAGAAATATAAAAGGAAAATATAGCAAAGGAGAAATTAGAGGAACTATAGCAAAGGAGAAATATCAGGAGAATATAGCAAAGGAGAAATATAGCAAAGGGAGAAATATAGCAAAGGGAAATATAGCAAAGGAGAAATATAGCAAAGGGAGAAATATAGCAAGGAGAATATAGCAAAGGAGATATATAGCAAAGGAAGAAATGAGAAGAAATTTGCCCGTTTGTCGCCTGGGCAAACAAAGGGAGCAAAGAATAGTAACATTGCGACCTAAAAGGCATGTCGTAAGAGGCGACTGAGGTAGGGGCCTAGGGATGCTGCCCTAGTAAATAAAAAGCCGCCTGAGTGGTTACCGGGGCCCAAATTTGGGGTGTAAAGAATAGAACCACTGTTACCTGCCACGCATGTCGTAATAGGCGACTAAGGAGATTTGGCTGAAATCGGATGCATGTGTCCTAAACGTGTAGAAGTCTATGCGTTTAAGGGCCTACCAAACCAATGTGCAACGTATACACGTTCTTGGCAAAGATCACACATATCACAAAGAGTGATTAAAATTGGTCGTAAAGAACGAACGCAAGGAAGAAGAGGAATAAAAAGCGTTGCAGAAATCGGGTGTGCTGACCAACTTGTAGGCGCATGATTAACACAACGTACAATCGCTCTTGGGCTCGGATCACATACAAATCACAAAAAGTGGTTAACAAGTGGTCGATAAGGAGCGTTGGAAGAAGAAGGAGAAGAATGAGAAGAAATTGAAAGAGCATCTATTTTTTAAAAACATTTCGCATCTGAATATAAAATATGATCTTGAACTAAAACATAATTATACGACCCCCAACACATGTGTGCTCTAACTGAACATATGTGTATGTGTGTGCTTGTAGTGCAGGCATTTTTTTACTGGAACGATTTCACACATGAAGGATTATTGGGAACAAGGACCCAACAAACCATCTCAAATGTGGAACTATTGTGGTCTAGTTTATGGATCGTTAGTATTATCCTGTGTACTCGGTTACAGGTAAGAGGAGCGTGTATGAAGCTTGGCATTAATGGGTCATTTCTACACGCCACAAAGGGCATGATAATAGAGATTTAAGGTAACAGACACAGGTGGAGACAGCGAATCTCAAATGTGGTGTTATCCCTGCAATATAGGGTTTTTATTTATGTCTCTGCCAGCCTGCCCAGCGTGTTCGTAGCGCGTTGGATGACGGTGTGACAAGCTCTGTGTATGTGTGTGTGTGCGGGTTCAATTTCGCGGGCTGGCAGAAAAGTCACAGGTTCTCCAGATTTACGGTATTCGTGGCACCGAACCGAAGGGTTACTATATCCATGGCAGCGAGCCGAAGAGCTGAAAGCTCAAGTGTTTCTGGATCGAAAAAATAATTTAATTAATGTCTCTGCAGTGTTTTCCCGTCAACAATGTGTCTTATAAATGTGTCTGATAAATGTGTCTGATAAATGTGTCTTATAAATGTGTCGCTAGAGTTATCCCTGTTACAGGGTGTCTTCTACTTCTTCTTTCGTTCTGTAGCAACCACTTGTGCAACCTCTCTTTAGGGTCCGAATGTGATTTTGCCCCGTAGAGCATGAGCTACGCCTCTACAGATCAGGCCAGAACATCCGATTTCTGTATGCTTTTTGATCGGGTTCGACAGCCTAATAAAGTGTCTTATAAATGTGACTAGTAAAATATATAAATGACAGTGTTATATAGAGTGTACATAGAGCACGAAAAGTCAAAACATACAACACATATGTCTAACCTCGATCATGTATGCCCCTCCTCCCCACTGCACCGTGTAGGGGATTGTGTTCTAGGATTGACTACTGCCACCTCGCACTCACCAAAGAGGGCCGCAGCACAAGTCTCAGGCTGTTATCATCATCGTTTCCGATGGACCGCTATTATTATTTTATAGATAGTGCAGCTGCTCCCAAAGTTTGCATTACCGAGGACTCCCTGTTAAATACATTTTGCTGCCGCGGACTCCCAAATGTTTCTATATATAAAAATGTCAAAGATCATAATATTTCTTCAAGGGCTTGAGGAACCCATGTGATATCTCCGACCTGCAGGGGCCGAGACGCATTCGGAAACGCGAAAGGGTATTCTTCTTCTTTACGATCCTTTGATGATTATACCGTTAGACGCGTTCTATATGAATCGACTGTAGTCTGGAGCTCATCTCTAGTACCATGTAGTTGAATGAGTGCTGTAGTAGTCAGCATCTTTCTGGGAGGACATACAGGGCAGTCTTGCAGAAATGTTCTGTGGTTTGTTCAGAGCCACAGGCAGAGGTTGGCGACAATGTAGCCTGTGAGGTGTTTTCAGTCTGTTATGACCTATCCTGAGTCGAAGATGATAGTCTGTCCTTGTCTGTCAAGTGTGTTAGTCACGTTGATGGTTTAATCTTTTCTAATGTCCATGATAGCTTTTTCTTAGATTTCATTATCTATTTGTTCACTTCAGCTCTTTAGTTTGAGGGTATTTAAAATGTATCTTACTCACCATGAGCTCATGATCTGCCCTGATCTCTTTCTTGAAGTATTCTGGGAACGATCCAAGGATTGGCCATCCTTTAGGACCAGGGAGGTCCATGAAAGGTTTTAGATCCGCAATAGCTGACGATGCTGTCTCTGCGGAAGAAGTAACAGATGTCGCTGCTGCAGCATCAGTTGGAGTTGACGTGGTGAACATGGCTCTAGTGTGGCGCAGTGCTTGAGCTCCGTGGACTAAAAACCGACGGATCGCTATGTCGCTCATCGCGATCTGTGGAAGAGAATATGAATGGCTTGAAACACATATAGTTTAAACATTATAGTTAGGTAGGGACATTGTCATGATTACTTGACACATACAGCTCAAACATAGATCGGGACATTGTCAAGATTACTCGACACATATAGTTAAAACATAGGTAGGGACATTCCTCCCGGAATAAGCTCACGAGGGCTAGAAAAGTACGGCCGATAATGCAAGGTTTGTCTTCTTGTACAAACCCAAACATTGACAAGCGTCGGCACTTTTCGGACACGATCGTCCTACGCTTGTAGAACGACGTCCACAGCATGCGCACAGAACAACAGACTCAGATCAAACAGGCCAATTAACAGCCGAAAAGTGATCGTTTCGAGTGAACCCAAACGTCTGTCCGTGCAGGTTATCGCTCGACATTCTCTGTGGCGAAAATCATGCATATGTCACAAAGAATGGTCATCGAGTGTCTGTTCTAGAGCACTCGCGGAAATGGCTCTCTGAACTATAATCACATGCTCACTGTGATCAGTAAGTGATGCTTTTTAGAGCTTCTGTGCTAGAAGTGGGAGAGCACTGCAGTGATGACCAATAGACCCTACCTGAGTAGTAGTCTCTGAAGCGCTAGGCACAACGCCTAGAGTTGTTGGAGGTTTCTGGGTTTGAAAGAAAGCCGGGTAATCTCGCCATTTACACATAGAAAAATGGCACATGCCTAGAGTTGTTGGAGTTTCTGGGGTTTGAAGAAAGCTGGTAATCTTGCCATTACACATAGAAAATGGCACACGCCCAGAGTTGGAGGTTGGTCTTGAAAGAAAGCTAATCTCGCCATTTACACATAGAAAAATGGCACATGCCTAGAGTTGTTGGAGGTTTCTGGGTTGAAGAAACCTGGTAATCTCGCCATTTACACATAGAAAATGGCACACGCCTAGAGTTGTTGGAGGTTTCTGGGTTTGAAAAAAAGCCGGGTAATCTCGCCATTTACACATAGGAAAATGGATGAAAACGCATAATTCCTGGAGTTTCAAAGAAGAAGTAGTAGAAGTAGAACGAATGAATGGATGAACGAACGTTCTAACTAGAACACCAGACCAGCGCAAGACAAAAACAGAAAAACCACGACACTGGGCAACAACCCGGTAGCAGTGTGACGACAAAAGAAGAAGAATGATTGTGTTATGGTCAACGATACACATAGATACATCATATCTACCACACACCACATTTCCCGGTCGATGCACATAATTTTTGCCCGTCTGTCCAGCGTGTTCGTAGCGCGTTGGACTACGGGTGACTATCCCTCTGTGTGTGCGGGTTCAATTCCGCGGGATGGCAGAAAAAGCCACAGATTCCCCAGATTTACGGTGTTCGTGGCACCGAACCGAAGGGTTACGATGTCCATGGCGCCGAGCCGAAGAGCTGAAAAGCTCAAGTGCTTCTGGATCGATAAAAAAATATCTACCTCACACAAAAACACGTTTTTGTTATTCCCAAAACAAACGTCAACATCCCTATCAGTTTAACGTTACAAATCAGTACAAAGTAAAAACAAAAAACCAGAGCCACAATCTACAAGAAATCTAATCTACGACATTTCCATCTGAAATAAAACAGCGACATGTCACTATCTTGTCTATGAATAATAACATAGACACATCCCTCCTTGTCTGTCACTGAACAAAGAACAATTGGAGTCCTAGGTCGGTTATTTTTTCTTTTGGCTATTAGACAGGCGAAGGAGATTATGTTTATTTACAACTTTGTGTAGATAGTGTTCTTATGATGTTCCGATGTGTAGAGTGTTCTTATGATGTTCCGATGTGTAGAGTGTTCTTATGATGTTCCGATGTGTAGAGTGTTCTTATGATGTTCCGATGTGTAGAGTGTTCTTATGATGGTTCGATGTGTAGAGTGTTCTTATGATGGTCCGATGTGTAGAGTGTTCTTATGATGGTCCGATGTGATGGTCCGATGTGTGGCCGATATGATGGTCCGATTGATGGTCCGAGGTGATGGTCGTATGATGGTCCGATGTGATGGTCGAGGTGATGGTCCGATGTGATGGTCGATTGATGGTCCGATGTGATGGTCCGATTGATGGTCCGATGATGGTCCGATGATGGTCCGATGATGGTCCGATGTGATGGTCCGATTGATGGTCCGATGTGATGGTCCGATGTGATGGTCCGATGTGATGGTCCGATGTGATGGTCCGATGTGATGGTCCGATGTGATGGTCCGATGTGATGGTCCGATGTGATGGTCCGATGTGATGGTCCGATGTGATGGTCCGATGTGATGGTCCGATGTGATGGTCCGATATGATGGTCCGATGTGTAGAGGTTACGTGCTCGTCCCTCATTCCAAAGGTACTGGGGTCGTGAAGCCATTATGATATTTTCCAAAGATCCTGATCTCAGTGAAGGTGAGATCGAGTTCCTAGTTCTATCGGAGATGGACGACAAAACGTACGTCTGGTGTTCAAGCCGAGCACGTAAAAGAATCCTTGGCAGTTCAAAACTGAGAAGAACAGGCGGGAAAGCCGCTGCCTGGGCAAAGTTCTTAGAAAGAGAAACATAAATAAAATTCCTTCAGAATATTTTCAAATTCTGAATTATAAATTATAACGAGGACCTTCGTCAGTGCTACGGAGTCCGTGCACTGCAGTGGGATCTCCCTGTGTAAGAAATAGATCGGAACACAGATGGTTACAGAAGTGAAAAGATGATGGTTTTATCAATCAATCAATCAATCAATCAAAATTAACATTTGCAGACGAAGATTCAAATATATCGAGCCTGTGTAATTAGCTCTTTACTATATGGCTCAGAAACATGGACAGCCTACTCAAGGCACGAGAGAGACTTAACATATTTCACCTTCGATGTCTCTGCAAGATTATGAACATCATTAGGGTACGACAAGATAACCAACTCTGAAGTACTGCATGTACAAACTTGTCTTCCATCATAGGCATGCTAGCAGTGAAGACTTAGATGGCTAGGACATGCACGAAGAATTGACAACTGCCGAATACCAAAACAAATGTTGTTCTGTGAGCTGCCGGAGGGGAAGAGACACCAAGGCAGACCACTGCTCAGATATAAGAATGCTTGCAAGGCCTCAAAGAATAACTATTCTTTAGGTTCCAGCAGATAGAAACAAACTAGCGATGACCGAGTTATGTAGGAAACAAGAGTAAGCAAAGGCACGGACTTAGAGATGAGCAGAAAGACAAAGAGACCAGTGCAAACTCCCAAGTTGTCATAGTAAAACACTTGACAATTGACTGTCAGTAACGACGAAAAGATCATATATTTTATAGAATGTAAGAACTTATTAAACATATATTCTAGCAGTGGCGGCTCGTGATCATTTTTGTTGGTGGAGCCAGACAAAAATTTGCGGAAAAAAATCATGACTTTGGGTTAGGTTATAATTTAATTCATAAAACAAATACACGTTACATATTATTTTTGGTGGGGCCCGGTCCCACTTGCCCCTAATGATGAGCCGCCACTGTATTCTAGTATATAATAATAATGACTCATCTCGTGCTGTTATACGTTACACAGGACCTGCAAGCAATATTTGCATACCGCTCTATCCTGGGCAACTCGCTCAATATCCTCCGTGGAACTTAGGCCGATATTTCTTGCCTCTCTCAGTAAAGTTCGTTTCAGGGTCTCCTTAGGTCGTTCTCTTATTTGAATCCTTTGCATCCCACTTCAATGCCTGCTTTGATATTCGTTGATCATTTCTTCTCAAGGTGTGTCCAACATATCTCCATCTTCTTCTTATAACAGTTGTTACTACTGAATGACCAGACATTTCTCTTATTTCATCACTTCTGAATTCGTTACATTTTATGTTCATTATTTTCGCAGACATCTATTTTCAAATGCATTCAACTTGCTTTCAATATCTTTAGTTATTTTCCAACTCTCACTGGCATTTGTTCGAATTTATACACCATTTAAATTAAAAATTCGTAATTTAGTTGTAATACTATATAACTTGCAGTTCCATATTTTATTTAAACTTTTAAAAGCAGATGTTGCCTTGCCAATATTCTAGTTATAGGAACAATGAACAAGTTTATCGTATATTAAAACATACAATTAATAGCACATACCCTGTAGTATTTCTAGAATAAAAAGGAGCTTACAGACTGTAGCTGAGCACAAAAGATCATCTTGAAATATAAACAGATTGCGACATACAGGAAGGTAAACAAAGATTACTGAAGTAGTTCACTGGCCGTACGCTGAAGGTGTATCGCAAGACAGCACTGTGCAGGAATGCTATTGAACGTAATGTTTCATTACTTGCACAGCAATAAGGACTCTGAATTGTTTAATTTATCACACCACTGATTATTTGAGAGTTGAAGATGGATAAGGGGGATGATCTTCGGTCTCTTCACGACTGTCTGGTGGATGAAGACACTAAGATATATATTGAATCGATCCAACGATTTAATGAGTTTGGAATTTCCCGTTGCACATGTAGAGTTGGATGCCTGAGGGGCAGAGTGAAGAGTGCGTTTAACCAGCGGGTCACGGGGACTATCAATTTGCATACCTTTCAACATCTGTTGGGAGAGACTGAGCACCTATGGATCTGCCCGGAGTGCTATCACGTCTTTTCAGCAACCAATAACTAACCTATACAATATAATTGTGTATTTGAACGGATGGAACCACCAGGGCAATAGAGGTAGGGGAAGATCTACCTAATAGAAGAAAGATGGATGGAAAGATATATATATAGATAGATAGATACAGTGGCGGCTCGTGATTATATTTGTTGGTGGGGCCAGACATTTTGTTTCGGATAAATCGTGGTTTTAGATTGCTATATTTTAATTTCATAAATAATAAATACACAATATACATTATTTTTGGTGGGGCCGGCCCACTGGCCCTTATAGACGAGCCGCCCCTGGATAGATAGATAGACAGATAGATAGATAGATAGATAGATAGATAGATACAAAAGGCATACATCTTACAATTTCCAAACTAATCTTACAGACACACACACACATGTACACACACCTCATCATTGTGTACTTGAACCGTACACACCTCGACTATATCTAGGCAGCTATCTGCCGCAAGTTGCATGGGCTTTATGAAGAAACGTCAGTGCTATCACTACTGTATATCATTTAGATCATAGATTCCCAAACTTTTTCGGCCTACTGCCCACTTTGTACAACATAAACTTTGTTCCCCCACATTATAACAGTTTGCCAACGCCCCCACATATATACATACTCTTTGATATAGAAAATCGATATATATTTCTGTAATACATGGTCAATTTTCAAATGATTATATGCATGAAAGCAAAAATTGATGACAAAATGGATCGTGTAAGACGAACATAAGATAAATTAAAATGCATAATTCAAATTCTAAATGATTATTTAATCGCAAAATCACGAAAATAATTTATTTTAAAATATTTATTATTAATTTCTTCTTTAAGGAGCCACCGACCCCTAATCGCCTGAACAGCACCCACATTCTTCTGAACCCACTATCGCCCCCCCCTAAAACGCTTCAACGCCCACAGGAGGTGGTACCGACCACTTTGGGAAACGATGATCTAGATGCAGGTAACACACACACACACACACACACACAACGAGGGGGAGCGCCATGGACCAGAGATAAGATTTCAATAGCATCATTAAGTAAAACTGAAATTTAATGGCATATTGTGAAAGATATACGTATTCTTTGGGCGTTCCATATCGACCACTTGTTAACCACTCTGTTTGATTTGTATGTGATCTAAGCCTAAGAGCGATATTACGTTGTGCCAGTTATGCGCCTACAAGTAGGCCAGCACATCCGATTTCTGCGACGCTTTTGATTTACTAGGTAGCTTTCTCAGGCACCTACATCAGTCGGATCTTACGACATGCTTTGTAGGTCACAGTGGTACTATTCTTTGCTTGCTTTGCGGGCTCCGGTACCACATGGGCGGAGAGATAAACAAGATACGAAGCATGACAGTTTTATAAAGTGTAGGGAGTGGGAGGGTGAGTGGGTGGATGTATCATAATTTCAATCTTGTGTCAGAAAAACACACTCACTAAGAACTTAATTTAGCCTCAAGTGGTGCCCGTGTTTGCTGGGGCTCGGAAGAGGAGCAACGAATAGTACAGCTGCGACATACAAGGCATGTCGTAAGAGGCGACTGAGGTAGGGGCCTAGGGAAAGAGTCGTCCTGTCTTTAGTTATCTTCCTCCTGTTTGGCACAATTCTTTTATTTTTATGCGACTTGTTACGACATGCGGGGCAGGTAACAGTGGTTCTATCCTTTACACCCCAAATTTGGGCCCGGTAACCACTCAGGCGAGCCGGCAATACAATATCTGTTCTGAGACAGTATAGTACGCAGTTCGTGAAACTGTACATGCCTCACCTAGACTCAAACAGTCATATGGGAATGTAAAAAACAAAAACTCAGCAAATTCTTACCCACTCAAGTCTCCAAAGTAATCCTCTATAAGGATAAAAAAAAATATTAACTCCCCCTATTGGCACAGGGAGATAAAAAATAATCCCATAATCCTTACGAGATCAAAAGTGTAACAATGCAAAGTAGGGCGGTGAAAAAAGGGAGTTCGAACCCCTCCCATGTTCCTACCATACCTACACACTTTATTTAATAAGAATATGACGTGACAAAAGCAAATACTTCATACAAAAGAATCAGCGAAGCTTAAACAGTGGTACCGTTTAAAAAAAAAAAAAAGCTGGACTGAAAAACAGAACAAAAGGATGTTTTATTATTTTTGTTGTTGCTAATTCTCCTATATATATGCTTTTAGGAGGTTGGCGCAGTGTGGTACCGGGGCCCGCTAGGAAGCAAAGAATATAACACTGTGTCCTACACATGTCATAAGAGACGACTGAGGTAGGGGCCTAACCCTATTAGATAAAATATATAAGATATAAGAGACCTATTAAATCAAATGAGAGCCATGTAGCGTAGTTGTTAATGAACTCGCTTCTCAAGGCTGGTGGTCTGGGTTCAGCTCCCGCAATGCGCGTGGAATTTTTCGCGACTCAGGTCGACCCAGCCTCAACTGGGTACCAGACATGCTCTGGGAAAGTAAAGGCGACCGCCGTGATGCTGATCACATCACCCATCGTGTGCCGACGGTCAGTGAAAAATACAGGCCTAACACTGTATTGACCTATATACCACGAGGTATGAAAGTGTTTCTTTATTAAATCAAAAGCGTCGCAGAAATCGGATGTGCTCTAAACCTAAGAGAGATTATATGTTGTGCCAGTTATGCGCCTACAAGTAGACGAGCACATTCAATGTCTGAGACGCTTTTTATTTACTAGAGTAGCTAGCTTCCCTATGCTCCTACATCAGTCACCTCTTACGACATGCTTTGTAAGTCGCAGTAGTACTATTCTTTGCTTGCAGACTTGTAGGCGCTTTACTGGCACAACGTACATTCGCTCTTAGGCTCGGATCACATAGAAATCACAAAGAGTGCTTGATATAGAGTGTTATAAGAAGACATATAGTAATAGAATATAATACACAACGTAAGAGATCTAAAAAATGATACATGTAATAGTGACTTTCAGTATCAATAAATGCTATTACAGTAACTTCATTGAAGATGTGACGGATATGCACCATCTCTTCACTTGTGCACCCACATCTACACGCACACACATCTACCAACATACATGTCAACATATGCCACACCCACACAAACACGCATATATGTGGACATATGGCACACGCACAAGCATACATGTGGATACACACACACACACGATCGAAAACACACATGTGGACACGTAACACACAAACATACATGTGGACACGGAACACAAACATACATGTGGACACGTAACACACAAACATACATGTAGACACATAACACACACACACACTCACAAACACACATATGGACTACTCAAACACACACAATCATAAACACACATATGGACACATGACACGCACACACAAATACACATGTGGACACACATACATATACACAGACACACATATGGACCACTCACATACACACACACACACATACATAATCATAAACACACACATATACACAACACACAGCTGGCCACACACACAATCACACAAACACACATATGAACACACGCACACACACAAACTCACATATGGACCACTCACATGCATACACAATCATAAACACACATATGGACACATAACACACACACACAATCACAAACACAGGTGGACACACACACACTATCGCGCAAACATACATATGGACATACACACACACAAACACATATATGGACACACACACACATATCCACACACCTATGGACACACACATACACACATACACAGTCATACACACCCATATGGACACATGACACATATACACAAACACACAGGTGAGCACACACACAATCACATAAACACACATATGGACCACTCACACACACACGCGCACATACACAACCATAAACACACAAATGGACACACCCACAAACGCACATATGGACACACACGCACACACAAACACACAGGTGGCCACACACAAACACACACACACACAAACACACCTATCGACACACCTACACACACACAAACACACATATGGACACACCCACACACACAAACCAATATGGACACACACACAACACACCTATGAGACACTACACACAACACCATATGGACACAAAATCACACAAACATACATATGGAACACACACACACAAACAACATATGGACACACACACACACCTATCAACTTACTGTTATGTGATGTAATCAAAATATCAACCAATCCAGCCCCGTATCTATCTATGACGTAATCCAGAACTGCACTGCCGACATTTTTTGCCAAGGTTGTATTTACCTGTTGATACAATATTCGACAGCCTTCGCTCCTGTAATTTAATAACTCCAGAGACGAACCTGCTATTTATACCGCTTTCTTTGAAGGGTTGTGAAGTTAAGTGCGTGACCAGCTTGCAAATATATTTATTGTACGTTTTTACACTTAACGCGGTGTAGCGGTATTTGCTTGTCTGTTTTGTTGAACGATTTACCGAGAACTGACAGATAAAACAAAATAACGAATATATAAAACAATATAGGGTACATAGGATGAAACAACACAAGAAGTCAAATTTATATTTAAAAAACAAAATACACAAAAAATAAACTTTGTATTTTCAATTTTGTTTTTTCCTGATCCAGAAGCACTTGAGCTGAGAGCTCTTCGGCTCGGTGTCATGGACATCGTCACCATTCGGTTCGGTGATCTTAGAAACACCGTAAATCTTTGGAACCTGTAGCTTTTCTGCCAGTCCGCGGAGTTGAACCCGCACTTACAGAGGACTAGTCACCCGTAGTCCAACGCGCTACGAACACGCTGGGCACGCGGGCTGTATTTTCATTGTAGTAGTTATCAGTGGCGGCTCGTGTTCACTTTTGTTGGTGGAGCCAGATACACATTTTTGGAATAATCATGGTTTTTGGTTATGTTATAATTAAATTTATTAAATAATAAATATCCATTAGATATTATTTATGGTGGGGCCCGGCCCCACTAGCCCTTAATGACGAGCTGCCACCATTGGTAGTTATCGCTATGACCTTCTTCTTCTGCTTCGAACGTTTCATATCGACCACTTGTTAACCACGTTTCTGTTAACCAATTTAGGGCGTCTGAACGAATGAGAGAGCGCGGTTCACATGCAGGACTTCCAGGTTCATTCCACGGTAAGGTCAAGACGACTTTTTCTGTGCAGGGCATAAAGAAAACGTCATAACGTGACCAGTTTCACGGCGACTGCACTAGCCATGAGGTCATTAACCCTATCGCTGCTAAGGACGTATATATACGTTTTCCCCATTCACTTCTAAAGACAGATTAACACGTCTGTTATTATCTCTCCTCTGTGGACTAAAGACGTCTTAACACGTTATACATTTCTACTGTCACTGCTATAGGTGTACATTCACGTTTGTGAACTAGAAACAAAGAGTAACTATTTTTAGCTCAGCCTTCGGAAAGTATGTAGTAACGAAAGGGTTAAATTCAACAGGTTAATATCCCTCCTGTTCTACGCCGCCGAAAAAGCGGTACTACAGACATTAACGACAGTTCAGTTAACCACGCTTTGTGATTTGTATGTGATCCGAGCATAAGAGCGATTGTAAGTTGTGCAAGTTTTGCGACAGAACTTAGGCCAGCAAATCCGATTTCTATGACGCTTTTTATTTATTACTGCAGCTTCCCTAGGCCCCTACCTCAGTCATCTCTTATAACATGCATTGTAGTCACAGTGTTACTATTCTTTGCTCCTTTGAGAGCGCCGGCAACAAACGTTGGTCTCTGTGATCAAGACAATAAATAATAAGGTATAGCAACAATGGTCGGTACAATTACAGCAACAAAATTATAGCAGCACTAGTCACGACAGCTATAGCAACATAAATTATATCAACAAAGTCACGACAACTATATCCACATACATTATAGCAAAAAACTATTACAACAATAGTCGGTACAACAATAGCAGCAAAAATTACAGCTACAAAAGTCCTTACAACTATATCAACTTAAATTATAGCATCAAAAGTCACACCAACTATAGCAATATAAATTATAGCAATAAAAATCGTAGCGACAACATTCCTGGCAACTATAGCAACATCAATTATAAAAACAAAAATTATAGCAACATAAATGATAGCAACACAATTAAACATAGCAACAATAGTAAATACAACTATAGCAACATAACTTATAGCAACATACATTATAGCAACATAAATTATATAGCAACATAAATTATAGAACAAAATCTTTGACAACAGTCCTGACAACTATAGCAACATAAACTATAGCAACATAAATTATATCAACATAAACTATAGCAACATAAATTATGCAACATATATTATAGCAGCAATATTTATATAGCAACACAAAATATAGCAACAAAATTACAGCAAAATATTACATAGCAACATAAATTATATACAACATACATTATAGCAACACAAATTATGACAACACAAATTATATAGCGACATAGATTATAGCAACATAAATTATAGAAACATAAATTATATAGCAACATAAATTATAGCAGCATAAATCATAGCAACACAAATTATAGCAAATAAATTAAGCAACATAAATTATATAGCAACATAATTATAGAAACATAAATTATATAGCAACATAAATTATAGCAGCATAAATCATAGCAACACAAATTATAGCAACATAAATTATAGCAACATAAATTATAGCAACATAAATTATAGCAATATAAATTATATAGCAATATAAATTATAGCAACATAAATTATAGCAACATAAATTATAGCAATATAAATTATATAGCAACATAAATTATAGCAACATAAATTATAGCAACATAAATTATAGCAATATAAATTATATAGCAATATAAATTATAGCAAGAAAACTCCTGACGTCGATAATGTTTGAAATGCGACTCGGCAAATATCCTCACAATTTATCCGAACACTTTTATCTCCAGCACAGAGCTAGCGCATACGTTTTTATCTGACTTGTCATGAGATATAAACAGATCACTATTGAGTCTGCTAGCTACCTAGGCACACCACCACACATGATGGATGAGAGAGCAGTGTCAGACACAGAGACCAGGAACTCGAGAAATAAACCTCCAGTTGAAAATAAATCATAAAAAAGAAAAAAAAAATTTCAGAACCTGGAATCTACTAATACAAAACTGACTTCACGTGAGTTTCAGGGTGAGTAATGTTTTCTAGGGCGCCTCTGTTCTGATAAGTGAAACTAGATTTTGTGAACACACCGGGTATACAGAGTTGAATTTAGTGGTTCTAAAAATGTGATCTGGGGGGCAACTAACAATTTCAATTCGTTATTATTTTGAAGCTTCAGACGTTTTTCTATTGTAATGTATATTTTATCGACCAGTATTGATACGCCTGCCCAGTGTGTTCGTAGCGCTTTGGACAACGGGTGACAAGCCCTCTGTGAGTGCGGGTTCAATTCCGCGGGCTGGTAGAAAAGCCGCAGGTTCTCCAGATTTACGGTGTTCGTGGCACCGAACCGAATGGTGACGGTGTCCATGGCACCGAGCCGAAGAGCTGAAAGCTCAAGCGCTTCTGGATCGGAAAATTATTTTTTTTAAATCGACCAGTATATTGGCTCTGGTCACATCAAACATAAGTGCCTAGAGAAGATAATTTTGGAGGGAATGATGCCTAGAAGAAGAAGTTACATCGTCAGCAGTAGTAGGGATTGCATGCGATAGAACATTATGTTGAGAAAAGGTAATATTTCCGAATATTAATGCTTGATATTAAAGAGAGTTGCGCCCGCGTGCCCAGCGTGTTCGTAGCGCGTTGGACTACGGGTGACTAGTCCTCTGTAAGTGCGGGTTCAACTCCGCGGACTGGCAGAAAAGCTACAGGTTCCCAGATTTACGGTGTTCGTGGCACCGAGCCGAAGGGTTACGATGTCCATGACACCGAGCCGAAGAGCTTTCAGCTCAAGTGCTTCTGGATCGGGAAAAAAAAAAAAAAAAAAGAAAAAAAAGAGAGTTGTCTATTAAAGAGCATTATATCAATGGAAATTTAATATTTCGGACACATCAAACGACATGAGTGCACAGAGAAGATAATTTTGGAGGAAATGGTGCCTGGAAGAAGAATGAGAGGAAGACTAGACAGAGAGATTGAAGACTAGACAGAGAGATTGAAGACTAGACAGAGAGATTGAAGACTAGACAGAGAGATGGAAGACTAGACAGAGAGATGGAAGACTAGACAGAGAGATGGAAGACTAGACAGAGAGATGGAAGACTAGACAGAGAGATGGAAGACTAGACAGAGAGATGGAAGACTAGACATAGAGATTGAAGAATTGACATAGAGATTGAAGACTAGACATAGAGATTGAAGACTAGACATAGAGATTGAAGACTAGACATAGAGATGGAAGACTAGACAGAGAGATGGAAGACTAGACAGAGAGATGGAAGACTAGACAGAGAGATGGAAGACTAGACAGAGATATAAGACTAGACAGAGAGATGGAAGACTAGACAGAGAGATATAAGACTAGACCGAGAGATAGAGATATAAGACTAGACAGAGAGATATAAGACTAGACAGAGAGATAGAGATATAAGACTAGACAGAGAGATAGAGATGAAAGACTAGACAGAGAGATAGAGATATAAGACTAGACAGAGAGATAGAGATATAAGACTAGACAGAGAGATAGTACGGTAAGTCTTGGAGATATTGCAAAGGAGATTGGAGCACCTAGCGCAAATGTCGGAGTGCAATGAAGATATTTCAAACTGAAACTGAAGGGAACAATGACAAACAATTTTAGAATCCCTGTAATTGAATAAAGTGAATGCTGGGAGAATATCAACTTAGGTGGTTGCTGCTTCATAAATCAAGCACCTTCTCTCTAGCACATACCTCCTCCAATGTTTACCTATATTGTTTGATCGTTAATTGTTTGTTGATTTTAACTTCTTGGTCAGGTTCATGGAATGTTAGTGTATTAGAGTTAAGTAGGGAGAGAAGATGATAGAGGGATGTCAGGGTTGGGAGAGAAGTTGATAAAGGGATGTGAGGGTTGGGAGAGAAGTTGATAAAGGGATGTGAGGGTTGGGAGAGAAGTTGATAAAGGGATGTGAGGGTTGGGAGAGAAGTTGATAGAGGGATGTGAGGTTTGGGAGAGAAGTTGATAGAGGGATGTGAGGGTTGGGAGAGAAGTTGATAGAGGAAATGTGAGGGTTGGGAGAGAAGTTGATAAAGGGATGTGAGGGTTGGGAGAGAAGATGATGGAGGGATGTGAGGGTTGGGAGAGAAGATGATAGAGGGATGTGAGGGTTGGGAGAGAAGTTGATAAAGGGATGTGAGGGTTGGGAGAGAAGTTGATAGAGGGATGGAGGTTGGGAGAGAAGTTGATAGAGGGATGTGAGGTTGGGAGAGAAGATGATAGAGGATGTGAGGGTTGGAAGAGAAGTTGATAGAGGGATGTGAGGGTTGGGAGAGAAGTTGATAGAGGAAATGTGAGGGTTGGGAGAGAAGTTGATAGAGGGATGTGAGGGTTGGGAGAGAAGTTGATAAAGGGATGTGAGGGTTGGGAGAGAAGATGATGGAGGGATGTGAGGGTTGGGAGAGAAGTTGATAGAGGGATGTGAGGGTTGGAAGAGAAGTTGATAGAGGGATGTGAGGGTTGGGAGAGAAGTTGATAGAGGGATGTGAGGGTTGGGAGAGAAGTTGATAGAGGGATGTGAGGGTTGGGAGAGAAGTTGATAAAGGGATGTGAGGGTTGGGAGAGAAGTTGATAGAGGGATGTGAGGGTTGGGAGAGAAGTTGATAGAGGAAATGTGAGGGTTGGGAGAGAAGTTGATAAAGGGATGTGAGGGTTGGGAGAGAAGTTGATAGAGGGATGTGAGGGTTGGGAGAGAAGTTGATAGAGGAATTTGAGGTTGGGAGAGAAGATGATGGAGGGATGTGAGGGTTGGGAGAGAAGTTGATAAAGGGATGTGAGGGTTGGGAGAGAAGTTGATAGAGGGATGTGAGGGTTGGGAGAGAAGTTGATAAAGGGAATTTGAGGGTTGGAAGATGATAGAGGAAATGTGAGGTTGGAGAGAGTTTAAGTATGGATGAGGGAAAGAGGTGGTTTCACGGACAGAGGATGCGGTAGAGAGGATTATTGATAAAAGGTGAGGAAGATGAAGAAAATAGAATAAGCTTGTGAGTGAGTGAGGGAGAAGTTGAGGTAGAGAGGAGGAGGAAGAGAGTGGAGGGTGACGGAAAGTGGCTACGGTTGAGAGTGAGTGAGAGAGAAGACGTAGAGGTTGATGGAGAGAGGGGGAGGAAGAGAGGGGAGGGTGACGGAAAGTGACTGTGGTTGAGAGAGAGAGTAAGAGAGGAGGTGACCGTAGAAAGGAGGAAGAGAGAGAGATATAAAGAGGATAGGATAGTTATTGAGAAAGAAAAAGAGTGGTGGAAAGAGACTATGGTTAAGACAGAGCGAGAGAAAAGTTGAAGGAAGATGTTGACGGAGAAAGGATGAGGGAGAGTGAATGGAGAGCTTAGGGAGAGAGGGAGGATGAAAGAGTGAGGAGATAGAAAAGACTACGGTTGAGAGAGAGAATGTTAGAAGAGAGTGGGAGAGACTGATGCTGAGAAAAATAGAGCGAGATGAAGCTAAAATGAGGAAGAACAGGTCAGGGAGAGAGTAGGAAGATATATGATTAGGCAGAGAGAGACAGAGGGAGAGAGGGAGAGAGGGAGAGAGAGAGAGAGGGAGAGAGAGAGGGAGACAGAGAGAGAGAGAGACAGGGAGAGGGAGGGAGACAGAGAGAGAGAGAGGGAGAGAGAGAGAGAGAGAGAGAGAGAGAGCAGGAGCAGAGAGAAGGAGAGGAGACAGAGAAGAGAGACAGGGAGAGAGACAGAGAGAGGGGAGAGAGTGTGAGACGGAGAGGAAAAGAAAGATATAAAAAATATATAAATAATTAATTAACATTAGACGTTGCATAAGTGCTTCTATATCCTAGTAGCATTAATAAGCTTAGGAAAGAATCAGCGGGAAAGGGCAAGACAGGTAGAGAGAATGAGGCAGAGTTATCAGGAAGCAATCGAGAGAGTGTTTTATCGAGTGTTTGAGTTGGTAAGTTAGCGCAGGAGTGAGAGAAAATCAGATCAGGAAAGAAGGAGCGAATGAAAGAGTAGATGGTAGTATAAAGCGGTATGGAGAAATTGCTTGCAGGCCTTATGTAACGTATAACAGAAAGAAAGGAATATAATAATATTAACACTAAAGGCCAGTGGCGGCTCGTCATTAAGGGCCACTGGGGACGAGTCCCAACATCAGTACTGAAATTTCTCAAGAAACAACAAATTAAATAGTTCGTCCAAATAAGCAGATTACCAACAGACAGTGCGCTTGCTTCTTAGACTAGCGATCCAGGTTCAATTCCATAGTGGGTGTGGAATATTTTCCGACCGTAACGGCTCTTAGGGTGACTCAGCATTAATTGGGGACGAGAAAATGCACTGGGAAGTAATGACGACAGGCGCGATGTTGACCACGTTCCACATCGTGTGTCGACGGTCAATAAAAATATGGACCTTTTTTTTGGATCCAGAAGCTTTCAGCTCTTCGGCTCGGTGCCATAGACATTGTAACCCTTCGGCTCTGTGCTACAAACACCGTAAATCTGGAGAACCTGTGGTTTTTCACGAAATATGGACATAACACCGTATTACCCTATTGACCTAGACGTGCCTTAGAACAGCCTGTGATAAAAAGAGACAAATGAAACATAAAGAAATCATAAAAAGACCGGATGTAAACCAGCCATGCAATTCATAAAAGAACAATTTCCTCCTGTGTGGTGCCGAGGCCCGCAAGAGAAGCAAAAATAGTACCACTGTGACCTACAATGCATGTCCTAAGAGGCGACTGATGTGGGATCTACGGAAGCTATCCTAGTAAATAGAAAAAAAAAATAAAAACAAAGTACTATAGTTTTACAAAATACAGAAACAGTGACGATATACAGCAACGTTTCGACCCAAAGACCTTTATCAAGCAAACGATACAACAAGAATGACGAATTTCGAGGAACACCACAAATGGACGATTACATGTGGAAACATTGTGTAGGTGCATTTCCCGTTTCTACCTTTCTTAACATTTAGGTTTTGTGTTTAACTCATTTCGTTATTCGTTTTTATTCCCAGATTTTCATTAGATAGGTTTGAATGTTTCCACATGTAATCGTCCATTTGTAGTGTTCCTCAAAATCCGTCATTCTTGTTGTATCGTTTGCTTGATAAAGGCCTTTGGGTAGAAACGTTGCTGTATATCGTCACTGTTTCTGTATTTTGTAAAACTATAGTACTTTGTTTTTACATGTTTTTACTATTTTATCAAGTTTTACTGCAGTCTTCCCCTTTTTAGTAAATAGAAAACATCGCAGAAATCGGATGTGCTGGTCTACTTATAGGCGCATAAATGGCACAACGTACATTCGCTCTTAGATCATATAAAAAGTCACAAAGAATAGCTTAACAAGTGGTCAAAATGGAGTGTTGGAAGAAGAAGATAAAAGAACAACAGATTAAATGGTTTGGACACCTGACAAGAATGCCTTGGTATTGTCTACCACAGAGAGTCACACTAAAAAATATTGCAAGTACAGTGCAAGAGGAAGATCACGCAAAAGATGGAGCGACGGCATCAAGAACAGAAAATGAATAAAAGATTATAAAGTACATTAAAACAAGCACACACAAGATCACTTCATTTCCCTCCCTCCCCACCTACACCCCAACACTACTATAAAGAAGTAAATTGTGGAAGAGAAGAAAAAAACCTCGCGGTATTAAAAAAGGTTCCGTTTAGGGATCTACCAAACCAATGTGCAATATATACACGGTCTTGGCAAAGATTAAATATATCACAAAGAGTGATTAAAATTGGTCGTAAAGAACGAACGCAAAGAAGAAGAAGAAAAAGGTTCGTTTACTCTTTCTAACTTTACTTGCATACGCCCTGATACAACCAAAAAGACTGATGTCCATGACAGAAAGTTCCTTGACTTGTCACAAAAATGATTGTGTAAAAATCAAATCAAGCTAACAAGGCTACCTGCACTTTGCAAGACAGAGAATCTACGTAGCTAGTTTTGTGTGATGTGTGTTTGTACCCAGCTGCGTTCCATTAGATCCTGCCTATCCTATGTTACTCTCTGAGGATTTATATCAGCCCCCCTCTCCTGGTATCCTCAGCTAACCACATGCAGGTGCGAGCGAACTGGTCACGGATCGAGGATGTATTGTGTGGATAAGATTTCGTTTCATTGTGCGAAAGAGCGTAAAGAGAGACGAGAGAGAAAGAGAGATAAATCAGGAAGATTAATAATGATAGAGAAGGAAGATGGAGAGAAAGGAAGAATGAAAATGAATGAATGAGAAATATAACAAGGAAAAGTATGAAGAGATTGAACGGGAAGGATGAAATAAAGATGTAAGGAGGAATAAAGCAAGAAGTAGGTAGTAGAAGTATTAAGTAGAAGTAAAAATTAAAAGACGGACATGGAGAAGAGAGCTGGAGGCTGATATTAAAAGGATAGGTAAAACATGGAAAGAACTGGAACGGATGACAGGAGAGAGGAAGAGCTGAAAGAAGTTTGTTGAAGACCTGTGAGAGAGGAAGAGCTGAAAGAAGTTTGTTGAAGACCTGTGAGAGGAAGAGCTGAAAGAAGTTTGTTGAAGACCTGTGAGAGAGGAAGAGCTGAAAGAAGTTTGTTGAAGACCTGTGCTCCGTTGGGAGTTGAAAGATGAAAAGAAGAGGAAATTAAAAGTATGTAGATGCAAACAGTAGACGCCCTTTGTTAAACCACTCATTATGGTCTGATTGTGGTTTGCCCATTAGATCGTTAGTTCCTTGTTCCAGTTAGCGCCTACAGACTCGTTGATCAACATATCCGGTTTCTGTATGCTTTTTTCTCGAGTTCGCCTTCCTAAGAAGAACCCACAATGATTGTTACCGAGTGAAATTTACCTCCATATGAAAACTAGAGCTTATTTAGCCTCTGTTAACCTCGCGGTTAAAGTTTCCCAGTCTACACCACTGAGATATGGGCTTGGCTTGTGTGTTCTACGTGTAATTAGCAGGCTACTAATTTTCACTTTTCGCCCCATCTAAGAGAGACTAGCCAGTCCCCCAAAAAAATATGCTTGATGCAGGACAAGGCCAGAGCACAGCTTGTAGAACCAAAGAATAATCAAAAGTGAGATCAAAGTATAAAATATAGAAAGTGGACGTAAACATCAAAATTGAAGAAAACCCAAATAGCCAGAAGACCTGGTAAAAACATAATTTGACAGAACGACAGAAAAAACTAAAACCACCAGGACTAATTTATGAAAATAATAGAAATTAAATTGTTTTTAGAAAACCCTCCAAATAAAATATAATTCGCCCGAGTGGTTACCTGGGCCCAAATTTGGGGTGTAAAGAATAGAACAACTGTTACCTGCCATGCATGTCGTAAGAGGCGACTAAGGAGGTTTGGTTGAAATCGGATGCATGTGTCCTAAACGTGAAGAAGTCTATGCGTTTAGGGCCTACCAAACCAATGTGCAACGTATACATGTTCTTGGCAAAGATCAAACATATCACAAAGAGTGATTAAAATTGGTCGTAAAGAACGAACGCAAAAAGAAGAAATATAATTAGTATAATCAATACCAATATTGTAAGAATCATCAGTAAGTATAGATCGTGGGGTCGTGGTCAAGCGGTTAGAAAGGACAAACAGTTCAAAAAACAAACAAAAATGACAATTTTTCTTATGATTAACTCATAGTTGACCAGAGCAAAACCATGTTTTACAAACAATTTGTTTATAGAATAAAAATTGCCATTTAGTGTGACTTGGAAAATGCGCTATATCAAGGTAAAACCACGTAATGTTTAAAAGGGTTTAAGGCCGAAGGATTGACTTCATTGCAGGGGTTTTACCCATATGGCTCGGTCCTCTCTGCAGAACTGGCACGCACCTGTCGAGAGTATTGCACAGAGCACGAACTCCGGCTCCAGCAACACCGCAAAGATTAATTAATCATGAGAACAGCAATAACGTTAAATGATTTATGATAAAATAAATCAGAAAAAAACATATCTGAAGTCAGATCAAGACTAGTTTGAACGGTGAGGAACGCTATTGACAAGAAAAGCAAGCCTTCATGCAAAAATCAATCAGAAGGGTTATATCAGGCGATATGACTACATCTGAATTCATAGACGATAAACGATTAAAAAACAACCCACAGAAGCAACAAGAATAATATAAAGCACCCCAGTAATGTAGAGAGTTGGAGACTAATATGAAAAGGATAGGTAAAACATGGAACGAACTGGAAGGGATGGCAGGAGAAAGAGGAAGAGTTAAAAGAAGTTAGTTGAAGACCTGTGCTCCGTTGGGAGTTGAAAGGTGAGGATGAAACACAGTAATGTAACATTACCAACAATAACAAACAAAATATAAACAATATTAAACAGGATATAAATTAGAAGAAGGAAAGAGAAGAAATAGAACTAAACAAATCGGTGAGAGTTGAGACAGATATTAATAAGAAACAGGAGATGAATAGAAACAAAAATGGAGAGGAAAAAAACGCAAAAAGAATAGAGAATGAAAAAATGGGAGAAAAAAGACGAAAAAAATAAAAACACGGAAAATCGAATAGGCAAGAGAAGACAGCAGAGAATTATTATTATGGAAAGTAGAGAAGAAGAAAAAGCGGACTATGAAAAGGAAGAAGAAAGGCAGAAAAACATTATTATGGAAAGTAGAGAAGAAGGAAGAAAATATTCAGAAAACCAGAAAGAAAAATAAAGAACATGATAAAAAGAGTTAAAAAACTAGTTAATAAGTAAGATAAATATTATTACCCTGTCGTCAGAGATAAGAAACGATGATTGTATCGATGAGAATTGCAGCAATTCAATCCAAAAATATATCTCAGTTAAAAAAACAAAAGTAACATCCAAGAATCAAGCATCTATACACAACACATTTCTTGTAGCCTTAAAAAAGGATTTCAGTTTGAATGGGAAGTAACCAGTTCTCATGGTCCCAGGTTTCTCTTAAGTTTCAGATTGAAGGAAGACGAGACACGAGTACCTGAAATATTTACCCAGGTCGGGTTAAAGAAATTTGGTATGTTTACAAAAAGGGAGGGGGTAGATGGAAACGCGACCCCGTGGTCTCGTGTTACGGCGTGGCGGTTTCTGTATGAAGCATTTGTTAGGACTTTCAGGAGGACTATTCTCACCCCCATCTTTATGGCACACTATAATTTGTAAGTCACCTTCTACAACTTCTCCATATCAACCACTTGTTAACCACTCTGTGTGATTTGTATGTGATCTGAGCCTATAAGTGATTGCACTCCGTGCCAGTTATGCGCCTACAAGTAGGTCAGCACATCCGATTCCTGTGATAATTTTTTATTTACTAGGTAGCTTCCTAGGTCCTACATCAGTCGCCTCTTACGACATGCTGTGTAGGTCGCAGTGGTACTATTCTTTGCTTTCATTGCGGGCCCGGCACCTGACGGGCGATATAGAGACTTGAAGGTAGCAATAGAAAGGCTATGATCAATAAATAAGCAGTGTACAATTACTAAGAACTCTGCGTAGAACCATCATCAGAGAAGGCTCAACGATGGGCCTAGCAAACATTAAAGACCTAAAACAGATAGCAACGAACCGCGAGGCATGGAGAGCTATGACCTCTGCCCTATGCGCCGCCCACATGCCCAAGAGGAAAGACTAACTAACTAACTAATTACTAAGAGCTGCTGAAAAAACAAATAGACAAACACAGGATTCGAACCACTTACCCTCATTTCCTACGACTCCCATCGCCTAGCCTAGCAATACGAGCGTCCTTACGAACATAGCCAGCGAGATAGGCAATAGAAAGGCTATAAGCTAACAACAGTGTGTTTCGATGGAAGAATAAGGTATAATTTAGATAAGACTAAGATAGTAAGTGGATAAGATTTTGAAAGGGGGGTCGCCTGAGTGATTACCGGGGCCCAAATTTTGGGTGTAAAGAATAGAATCACTGTTACCTGCCACGCATGTCGTAAAAGGCGACTATGGAGGTTTAGCTGAAATCGGATGCACATGTCCTAAACGTGTAGAATTCTAAGCGTTTACGGGCCTACCAAACCAATGTGCAACGTATACACGTTCTTGACAAAGATAAAACATATCACAAAGAGTGATTAAAATTGGCCGTAAAGAACGAATGCAAAGAAGAAGAAGAAGGTGAAAGAGGGGTATTAAGAATATGGTGGTGTGTCTGCATACATATGTAGATGCCCGCCTGCCCAGCGTGTTCGTAGCGCGTTGGACGACGGGTGACAGCCCCCTGTGAGTGCGGGTTCAATTCCTGCCGGTTGGCAGAAAAGCCATAAGTTCTCCAGATCTACGGTTTACGTGGGACCGAACAGAAGGGTTACGATGTCCATGGCACAGAGCTGAAGAGCTGAAAGCTCAAGTGCTTCTGGATCGAAAAATATTAAAACATACCAATGTAGATATGTAACATATACCGTGTGTAGTAAGCATATTCAGGTGTGTAGGTAAGCATATTCAGGTGTGTAGGTAAGCATATTCAGGTGTGAGTAAGCATATTCAGGTGTGTAGATAAGCTATATTCAGGTGTGTAGATAAGTATATTCAGGTGTGTAGGTAATATATTCAGGTGTAGATAAGTATATTCAGGTGTTAGGTAACATATTCAGGTGTGTAGTAAATATTCAGGTGTGTAGATAAGATATTCAGGTGTGTAGGTAAGCATATTCAGGTGTGTAGGTAAGCATGTTCAGGTGTGTAGATAAGCATATTCAGGTGTGTAGATAAGCATATTCAGGTGTGTAGATAAGTATATTCAGGTGGTAGATAGCATATTCAGGTGTGTAGGTAAGCATATTCAGGTGTGTAGATAAGTATATTCAGGTGTGTAGATAAGCATATTCAGGTGTGTAGATAAGCATATTCAGGTGTGTAGATAAGCATATTCAGGTGCGTAGATAAGTATATTCAGGTGTGTAGGTAAGCATATTCAGGTGTGTAGATAAGCATATTCAGGTGCGTAGATAAGCATATTCAGGTGCGTAGATAAGTATATTCAGGTGTGTAGGTAAGCATATTCAGGTGTGTAGGTAAGCATATTCAGAGTGTGTAGGTACATATTCAGGTGTTTCTATTGCACTGGGGTTTATCCATATACCTCGTCCTCTCGAAGAAATGACAAACTATCTGCTGAAGTATCGGACAAAACACGAAACTCCGTATTCCGGTAACAACGCTAGATATCTGAGAAAATGTACTCAGGAACAGAACGACGCGGTCGGAATTCGAACCCACGACTTTCGGAACGGAGAGGAGAAGAAGGACATAGAGGAAAATAAACAGTGGAGAGAAGTGGTAGAAATGGAGAGGAGGAAGAAAGAAGAGATGATGGAGGTAGAGGGAAATAGAAAGGGAGAGAAGAGGAAGAAGAGAGAGAGATAAGGGAGGTAGAGGAAAGAGAAGAGGAGAGAAAAGAAAGAGAGAGAGAGAGGTAAGGGAAAGAGAAAGGGAGAGAAGAGAAAGAAAGGGAGAAGAGAGAGAGGGTGTAGGAGGAAAGGAAGGGAGAGAAGAGGAAGAAAGGGAGAGAGAGAGAGAGAGAGGTAGAGGGAAAAAAGGGGAGAAGAGAAAGAAAGGGGAGAGAGAGAGAGAGGAGGTAGAGGGAAGAGAAGGAGAAAGGAAAGAAAGGAGAAAGAGAGAGAGAGAGAGGTAGGGGAAAGAGAAAGGGAGAGAAGAGGAAGAAAGGAGAGATAGAGGAGAGAGAAACAGAAAGGGAAGATATGAGGATAAATGAAGATAGATATATAGAAGTAGAGGAAAGAGAAGGAGAGAGGAAGTAGAAAGGAAGAGAGATACAGGAGGTAAAAGAGGAATAATGTTGTTGATGAGCTTTTGATATTAGTGTGATTCTCCGGTTTACAAACAACAGAACACCTGTTTCTCCTGAAAACATATCTTTTACATCGACTAAGGAAATGTCCGCTTTAAGACGGCTTTTCGTTCTGAAAACATCAGATATTTGCAGAAATTGTCTCAATGGACATGACAAGGTTGTTGTTAGAAACTGATCAAGATAACTAAACAACGTGACTCAGGTTGAGTCGAGATAAAGAACAGGTCACAAAGTTGGCGAAGGATTAGACTCCGCGTTTTGGTCAAATACCATCCCTTACACGATGTTGTTTGGCTAAAACACATGATAGAGCCCATATCTTTGGTGATTCAGGTGGGGGAGAATTTGGTCGCTAGAACATGTTTTAATTTTGTAGAGGAACTTTCTACCACGAACAGCAAATACATGGACGACACTAAAGAGTGCACTTAAATAGATGACGTTTTTCGCAGAAATGGAGACACGTAAAAAAAGAAGTTTATAAAATACAAAAACAATGACAATACAAGCAACGTTTCGACCAAAAGGTCTTTATCAGCACAGGATACAACAGAATTTCACTTCTTTCACAGTACACTACATATTGAATACAGCAATACAATCCTAACAGCCCTAAAATTAAAATCTGTGACTAAAAACAAATAACGAAATAAATGCAAGAAACTAGTAGTGAAAAAGAGAAACAATAAAATCAAATATTACGTATTTATAACATATATACATTTAAACAGTGGCGTGTCATTAGGCCAATGGGCCGGACCCACCATAAATAAGGTGTAATGTATTTATTATTTTATCATTAAATATAACCTAACGAACCATGATTTTTCCTAAAATTTCTGTCTGGCCCCACCAACAAAATGATCACGAGGCACTGCATTTAACATATATACATATAGAATATGGAGCATGAGAAAAGAAAGCACTAAGAAACATGTAATGCGTAGTCTATGAGGTCGCAAGGTACCATATAATGTTACGTCGAAGCGTTGCTGTGTATTTGTGTTTTGTAAACTAAGTTTTACTGTTTCGCCATTGTATATAGTTTTACTACAGTCTTTCTTATATTGATAACAGAATTGAAGACTCAAAACACAATATACAAAAGTTGGATTTCAAAATGAGTTCATTGTGAAGAATAAGACGGAAATCAACGGATCAAAGTACATTCGATCACGCATCAGTAAGATTAAGACGTAGAACGTTGATTGAGTCTAATTCCCACGCACAGATGAGGTTTTGTATGAATGAAGGAATGAATGAATACATGACACACATAGAATTATTGTATTTTGACTGCACTGAACTGGTTAATGTGTGTAGGCTAATGTCGTCTGCATGAGTTATACTATATACATATTATCATCAAGTGCCGTGCCGGCTGGTGTAAGCGATCATGGATCTCCAAAGAATCTCTGTCCCTGGGTGTCTCCTATATCTCAGATGTTGACGATCTTCCGTGTCATGAAATCAGGCTGTCAACACTTTTCTCTCTCTGTCTCTCTCTGTCTTTCTCTGTCACATCTCCCCTAGATTTTATCGGTTGTCACAGTGTGTTCTAAGCCTCCCCTTCTCATTACATGTCTGCCTTTTTCTTATATTGATTATAAGCTTTCTCTGTGTCTTGGTTTCATTCAGCACCTCCACATTAGTCAAGTTAGCAGTCCATGGGATTCTCATCATTCTTCTGTCAAACTACATCTTTATGGACTTCCAGAGATTTTTACTATCTGTTTGTTTACTGTCCATGACATTATATATATATATATCTTATCTTATCTTAACCACATTTGCCGTGAAGCGTCGTGGGAGAGTTAGTTTCTATCTTGTGCCAGGTGTGTTGCGCTTGACGTTGTCAGTCCATGCTTTCGCAGGACTCTGAGATGTTATCTATCCATCGTGTTCTTGGCCTACCTCGTGCTCTGCGCCCTGAGTGTCGATTATTATAGGCACGTGATGGTAATAAATGTAGTTCCATTCTCATTAGATGGCCGAACAACTTGATTCTTTGCTTCTCGATGTACTGTATGCATGGTATAGTACCAACGATGCTTCTGATATTCTCGTTTCTCACTCTATCTCGCCTTGTAACGTTGACAGTTTTTCGTAGACATCTCATTTCACATGTTGTAATCTTTCTTTCTTGTGTCTTAGTCAGGGACCATGTTTGGCACTGATAGCAGAAAGTTTGAATAAATATGCAGTTTATCAGTTGTCGTTTGACTGCCATGTTAATGCGTGGATGTTTTAATAGTGGTGGCAGTTGGTATGACTGAATAACTCTCATTCTGATCTCAAACGACAGTGATTATATACATACAAATCTGTAAAGATACTTTGGCCTGCTCTATTTTGTTTTTTATTTCTGATCCGACTCTGCCAGTTAATGGAATCCGGTCTCCAGGGTATTTAAATATATAATTGCCCGTCTGTCCAGCATGTTCGTAGCACGATGGAAGACGAGTGACAAGCCCCCTGTGAGTGCGGTTTAACTCCGCGGGCAGGCAGAATAGCCGCAGGTTTTCCAGATTTACGGTGTTCGTGGCACTGAACCGAAGAGCTGAAAGCTCAAATGCTTCTGGATCGGAAAAAAAAAATATAATTATATACATATATATATATCAGCCAATACTGATGATGATGCTAGTCCATCACAGGTGATGATGACCACAATTTTCTTCCAAGGGAATGTAGTTGCGTTATGTTTGTCTGTGTGTGCGTAGATGACTAGTGAGCCCGATTTTGAAAGGTTCTTGTACAGTGTGGGTAAGGTATATTTGAACTTGTGGGGAGTTTTACTGCCTTTCTATTTTGACGTTTTTGCTCCATCCTTGCTGTTCTATCTGCCTCGTAGGTCGAAGAACCGATTCTGCCAATACTATATGTTTGAAGATTGGAGTAGCCAGAAAAGAACAGCACAACAGACATCTGACGAGACTCATTAGTCAACACCGAACTTGTATGGTTAATCGCTGGACGCTGTTGAAAATATTGCGAAGGAGATCGGAGCACATACGGACAGGCCCAAAATGGAATAAAGAAATTGTTACTTGAACTGAAACTTATTCACTATGTGGATGTGTACATATCTCATTATGCAAATGTGTACTTATTTTATGTTTAAATGTAGATTTAGTTTTTTGTTAAATATGCACATATTTATTTGCTTAAATGATAGCAGAGTACGTACTTCAAAACTGTCCCAAATATGATATCATCATCATCATCATCAGATGCCTTGCCGGCTGGCGTAGGCAATCATGGATGTCTCCAAATCTCTATCTTTGGGTTTGCTATCAACTCAGATGTTGACGCTCTATCGTACATGAGGTCAGGCTATCCAAATTTTCTCTCTCTTTCTATCTCGTCTACCCTCGATTTTAACAGTTGTTACAATGTGTTCTAAACCTCACCTCCTCATCACATGCCCAAAAAAAGATGTACTGAGGCAAACTCACTGGCCTAGTGAAATAACACTGGACTGAAAACTACACGGACTTCCGTGTGAGCTACACAAGACAGTGGAGTTTATACAAGAGACAACATTGAATATATAGGTAATATTTCAAGAGAATGAAAGGAAGGAGGGATACAAGAGATAACATTAAATATATAGGTAATATTTCAAGAGAATGAAAGGAAGGAAGGATACAAGAGATAACATTGAATATATAGGTAATATTTCAAGCGAACGAAAGGAAGGAAGGATACAAGAGACAACATTGAATATATAGTTAATATTTCAAGCGAACGAAAGGAAGGAAGGATACAAGAGACAACATTGAATATATTGATAATATTTCAAGTAAACGAAAGGAAGGAAGGATACAAGAGATAACATTAAATATATAGGTAATATTTCAAGAGAACGAAAGGAAGGAAAGATACAAGAGACAACATTGAATATATAGGTAATATTTCAAGAGAACGGAAGGAAGGAAGGATACAAGAGACAACATTGAATATATAGTTAATATTTCAAGCGAACGAAAGGAAGGAAGGATACAAGAGACAACATTGAATATATAGGTAATATTTCAAGCGAACGAAAGGAAGAAAAGATTTCAAGCGAACGAAAGGAAGGAAGAATTGTTTGAATGTGGATGTAGTATTTTTTGGTTCTTCTTCTTCGTCTTCTTCTTACGCTCCATATCAACGACTTGCTAAACCACTCTGTGTGATTTGTATGTGATTTAAGCCTAAGAGCGATTGTACCTTGTGTCAGCTATGCACCTACAAGTAGGCCAGTACATCCAATTTCTGCGACGCTTTTTATTTACTAGGAAGCTTCCTAGACTTATACTATAGTCGACTATTACGACATGTCTAGTAGGTCGCAGTGTTACTATTCTTTGCTCCCTTGCGAGTCCCGACAACCAACGGGCGAGTTTTGTTGTTGTTAAAATATGTACGTATTCATTTTTTTTTTTTACATATCTCGTTACTGCTGCCATGTCGCTCGTGTGGTGCGGGCCCTCGCAAGGGAGCAAAGAATAATATCACTGCAATCTACAATGCGATGGAGATATGTTGGACGCATCTTGAGGAGAAATGAGCAAAGAATATCAAAGCAAGCATTGAAGTGAGATGAATCACAATGATGGGGTATGTTGACATCTTGAGGAAAATGAGCAAGAATATCAAGCAAGCATTGAAGTGAGATGGAAATCTACAAGTGATGGAGGTATGTTGGACACACCTTGAGGAGAAATTATCAACGAATATCAAAGCAAGCATTGAAGTGAGATGGAAATCTACAATGTGATGGAGATATGTTGGACACACCTTGAGGAGAAATTATCAACGAATATCAAAGCAAGCATTGAAGGGGGATGCAAAGGGTTCAAGAAAGAGAGGACGACCTAAGGAGACCATGAAACGAACTTTGCTGAAAGAGGCAAGAGGTATCGGTCTCAGTTCCATGGAGGAGATTGAGCGAGTTGCCCAGGATAGAGCGGTATGGAGAAGTTACTTGCAGGCCCTATGTAACGTATAACGGTACGAAAGGAATTATTATTATATTAATCTACAATGCATGTCGTAAGAGACGACTGATGTAGGCCCTAGGATGCTACCCTAGTAAATAAAAAACAGCGCAGAAATCGGATGTGCTGGCCTACTTGTAGACGCATAACTGGCACAACGTACAATCGTTCTTAGGCTCAGATCACATACAAATCACACAGAGTGGTTGACAAGTGATCGATGTGGAGCGTTGGAAGAAGAAGAAGACAAATGTCATTATTCGTTCATGTCTTGTTTCATGAACCAGACAAATAACAATAGAAAGGGTGAACGATGTATGACAAGTAGCTACAGGTCAGGCGCACTTTCTGCTCTCGTGTCAGTCTCATTCAGCAGTAAACGCGAGCCTTAGAAATGAGGGCTAGAGAAACGAACCGTGTGACACAGCGAACCTTACGTTACATAACACCATGTGTCTGCACGTTCTAGAAGTCATGTTAGATCAGTGGTTCTAAGACTATTTTAAATAGACCCCTTTCGTTCCCATAAAACATACCGTGAGACAATATGTCTGTTCAAAAAGGGGGAATGCGCTACGACGGTTTGTTCGACCTTGGTTTCTTGTGCTGTCGGATTAATCCCACTTCAGCTGGGGATCGAACACAGATCCTTCATCCAGCAAGCAAGTACACTAACAACTTTTTCTACCAGTCTTCTTCCTCGAAGCTCCATATCGATCACTTATTAAACCACTATTTGTGATTTGTATGTGATCTGAGCCTAAGAGAGATTGTACTTTGTGCCAGTTATACGCCTTATAGATATAAGGGAAGACTGCAGTAAAATTATGTAGCAATGGCAAAACACGTAAAAACAAAGTACTGTAGTTTTACAAAATACAAATACAATAGCAATACATAGCACGTTTCGACCATAAGGTCTTTATCAAGCAAAGAATACAACCGAAGTGAACATATTGAATTCTTACACGGCACAGAACATATAGACAGACAATAAATTCTAACGGGCCTAAAATGAAAATTGTGACTACAAACGAATAACGAAATAAATATACGCCTACAAGTAGGCCAGCACATGCGATTTATGTGACGCTCTTTATTTACTAGGGTAGCTTCCCTAGACCCCTACCTCATTCACCTTTTACGATATACCTTGTAGGTCGCAGTGTTACTATTCTTTGCTCCCTTGCAGACTCCGGCAAAACATGGGTGGTTCTACCAGGGAAATCTAATAATCGTTGCAAATCTAATGAAAACCATATTTCTGTTTTTAGTGTTCTAACGAAACATATGAATCAATTTTATTAAGTATATTAACCATTTGGCAATCTAGTACAGGCTATAAAGCTGGCTTTAACATATTTTCAAGGCGTACCATAGAAAATTCATGACCGTCAGTAACCATGAATACATCCATTAAGTACGATTCAAAGACGGGTATAATAGCTATATTCAAGCAGTACGTCTTATTGATGGGCATAATCTAGTCGCCCAGATATCTTCTACAGTTGTCAATGTGATATGAAAATATGAATGTTATTTCTATTAGTGATATCATAACAGGTAATGATAAAACTAATATAGTCTGTTGTGTACATTTTGAGAAGAAGCGAATGCCAAATTTTACTTATTGAATGTGAGGAGATTTCTGTTGTTGTTAGTGACGAACCCCCAGGAAAACCGAATGCAGGTTAGCAGTGGGTGAAAGGATATCAATCATGCGTCTAGTAAGTTGTAATATTGTGGGTCTACATGGTGAAGTGGTTGACGCGTTTGATTGTTGTTCTGAAAGTTATGAGTTCAAATCTGGAAGACATGTGTAAATTTTCATGAAGTCTGTAAGATTGTTGCTAGTGTTACGTAGTTCGTGTTTTGTGCGAAACTTTCAAGAGATGGCGTGAAATTTCTGCCTGAAAGGACGGGGATATTTGTGGAAACCCGGTGCAATGAAGTCTTTTGGACACTTTTAGTAGTAGTAAAAAATCCGTTACTGAAGTAGGTCTAGCAGTGCCAAACCTGGACGCTGGCATCAAATGATAGAAGAAAACTAGTCACGACAGAGATGAAGTGTCAACGCAGAATACTGGTAGTAACAAGAAGAGACTGATTGATAAATTATGATATCATGAGAAAAATGGTTACAACATCAGGACAGAACTTCATCAAGACACAACAAATTAAGTTCGGCCACATAAGCAGATTACCAACAGAAAGTACACCTCAAAGAGCAATCTTACTCGGATGGAGTGGATACAAAGCAAAAGGCCGTCCCGCAAAGATGGAACTCACTCAGTGATAACAATAACCTAGCGGCGAAAACACTTTTATGAAGAGCACAAAAACCCGCCCTAGAAATCTCTTCTTATCCTGACGCTGTGAGACAAAACAAGACTAGAGAAAAAGAAAAAGTTTTCATAGCATGACATATATTGCTGAACTGATAAGAAAACAGATCAGAATACTAAGAGCATGCATATTCCCAGTGGCAAGTATGGGTGTGAAGCATGGACATTTAATAAAGCAGTGGAAAAACATGTGCTTTTGAATATAAGTGTTATAGAAGAGTCCTTCGTATATCTTGGACAGAGAAGAGAACAAATAGATCTATCCAGAAAGAACTCAAAATCAAGAAAACTGGCTGATGCTGTAAATAAGAAAGAAAATTGAGATATTTTGGACAAATCAAAAACATGAAGGGCTGGAGAAGACCATCATGGAAGGAGGCATACCAGCAAAGAGAAGAAGAGAAAGACCACGGAGAAGATGGATTCAGGATGTAACTGATGGTTTGAACATGACAGCTGCAGAGGCAGAACATCTGGCTTATGAGAGAGAGAAATTCCGGAGGACTGCTAGGGTGGCAAAGTTCTGCTCAGGACAAGCTATTTGATGATGATGATGATAAGCTGATAGACCTGAGAAACGTAAAGTTCAAGGTTTCTTTAATGCCCTGTTGCCCCCGTCATCTTTGTCTTTCTTTCTTTCCCGATCCAGAAGCACTTGAGCTTTTCAGCTCTTCGGTTCGGTGCCACGAACACTGTAAATCTGGAGAACATTTGGCTTTTTTTGCCAGCCCGCAGAATCGAACCCGCACTCACAGAGGGTTTGTCACCCGTCGTCCAACGCGCTACGGATACGCTGGGCAAGCGGGCACCTTTCTCTTTCAACGACCATCCTCTCTGTTACCCTTCTCTCCAAACCACTGGGAGCGAGCAGTTACGCTCGGAAAAACTCTTTACTCTCATTGCGGATTTTCATCCAGGATTCACAGATCTACGAACATGGGCGTTCCCATACATTTTTAAGGAAGGAAGAAGAGAGGACAATATTAATTAACCAAAATTGTAGTTGGTAGTTTAATACGCGGGAATAGAGAAGACCACATTCAAAATAAAACTTTTATAAAAAATCAATTTCCCAGGTGCCGGGAGGTGACATTTTACTGTATGTTGTAGCTAGCGCAGAATAGGCTACAGTAGAGTTTGCTTTCTAGTGTTGATTGATTGATTGATTCGCCCGATTGGTTACCGGGGTCCAAATTGGGGTGTAAAGAATATAACAACTGTTACCTACCATGCATGTCGTAAGAGGCGGCTAAGGAGGTTGGAAGTGGCGCTAGCTACCCCCCAGCGTAAAAAAACACTAGATGGTTACAGAACGGAGAGCGAACAAGTAAACGCTGGTTGAAACCTGACACATCGCCGAAGGATAAGCACCAGAGCTCCAAATGTTGCTGAAGATGTGACGTAAAACACACCAATGCTAAGGCTGCATGAATCAGATTTCCACATGAATAGAATTTATGGGGTGGTCTGGTACATCGGTCTGGACGGTGATCACGAGAGAGAGATTGATTGATATGACCATCATCATTGCACTTTGGTGAGCAACAATGTGTGCTCCGATATCTTTCTTACACAGAAAGACCTCAGCGACAGTAAATGAACTCTGTAGCACAGGCGAGGGTCCCCGATGTAACTTTGAAAATGGTGAAGATATTTTGTTCACTAAGCCCCTTTCCCACCAACCCCCTTGACATTAACGTATATTCGCCCCTGCCTACGAAAAAGTGCATTAACCCCTACGCTACCACAGCTCACTATGCACATATTTGCTGGTACAAAATGGAGACATAAACTGTGTCCGTTCAAAATGTTATAATACGGTAAAGTACATCCATGGACCCTCACTGGGTCCATATGTCTAGTTTGAGAACCGATGGAAAGCAAGGCAATGTAAACCTGGCATCCAATGTTCTCTTGGTGGACGAGAAACACGTAAGATAGAGACCTTCTATACCTCCAGTTTGATCTACACCCTTTGTAAATTATATCTGTGGAGGTGTTTTGTTTTTCTCCCCACGTCCACCATTTTGTTGGGTTTATCTCAGTGACGTCACTTCATGCAGAGTCTATTATTACAACCTTCTGGCCTTGAAAAGGTCAATCTGCTGATGTTGTCTTTCAAGTCTGCACGCGGTTGAAGATGTTGCTGGCTTGAGGTGCCCTTTACGTTGTTGTGTTTGAGGGCGTAATATATCACAGACAGTGAGCGCGGGTCTTCCTCTAGGCAAATCATAGATTGCCATCTCAAGGCTCCTTTGCAACGACTACAGTCAGTATGTTTCTTAAAACAATGGAAATTAACTGCAAATAAAACTAAAGAAAACAGCAAAACAGCTTCAGTACAAACAGCTTCAGTACAAACAGCTTCTTCTTCGAACGCTTCATATCAACAACTTGTTAAATCTCTCTTTGTGATTTGCATGTGATTCGAGCTTAAGACCGTTTGTACGCTGTGAAAGTTATGCGCCTACAAGTAGGCCAGCACATCCGATTTCTGCTACTGTTTTTATTTACTAGGGTAGCTTCCCTAGGTTCTACATCACTCGCCTCTTACGACATGCCTTTCACCTCGCAGTGGTACTATTCATTGCTTCCCTTGCGGGCCCCGGCACCACACAGGTGAACCCTATTGTCCACTTGAACATGTAAACTAACAATTGGCAGCTACAAATCGATAAGAAGAGACTGAAAACCAATGCTCAGACAACATTAATTTTTAATTGAAATTAAAATTTCTTCAAATTTTCAAACTTCTCAAATAGACATTTAGACCTTCTCTGGTTCTACGGAGCTTGTACCCTCCCTCTGAAATCTTTCTATGTAAGAAGAAATAGATCGGAAGAACTCATGGTTACACACCAAATTGTCTTGAAGATGATGACTCTATCAATGTGGGAGGTTTCTGTGGCATGGCGGTTTCTTTTCCCTGATCTAGAATAGAAACACTTTCAGCTCTTCGGCTCAGTGTCATGGACATAGTAACCCTTCGGTTCAGTGCCACGAACACCGTTGTAGGTCGCAGTAGTACTATTCTTTGCTTCCTTGCGGGCCCCGGCACCATACGGGTGCCAAGAGTTCGAGCAATGCCACTGACATCTTCCTGTGTAAGAAAGAGATTGGAGCAAACATGATTATTAACCAAAGTGTTATAATGATGGTCCTATCAAGCAATCATGAAAATTAATCTATCACTTCCCCTGAAGACGTAGAAGGCACGCCTGTATGGCGAGTATCACTGTTAATAAGGAAAACTGGCCTTCACGCAAAAATCAGCCTAGACTAGGCGCCCTGACTGCGCCTGAATTCATAGCGGGCGAACGCAGAAGAAGAAGAAGAAAATGAATCTATCCAGTGGCGGCTCGTCATTACGGGCCAGTGGGTCCGGGCCCCACCAAAAATAAGATGTAACGTGTATGTATTATTTTATACATTAAAATATACCCTAACCGAAACCATGATATTTTCGAAAATTTATGTCTGGCCCCACCAACAAAAATTTTCACGGGCCGCCACTGAATCTATCAATCAATCAATCAATCAGGTATTTTTTATTCTGCAAAACTGTAAATTGTAATAATTTCTGGATTGATCACAAATGCTTTCTCCATTAACCGATATCTGTGGTGTAGTAAATGTTCTGTTGCGCACAACCATGTGGCTGTGGGGGTCAGTGTTGCACAGATTTAGCAGACAAGTGGAAAATACGTACGCACATGCACTGTACTTTATGATCGGGGATTCTCAAACTGTAATGTAAAATTATTCATTAATTTCTGAAATCGTCCATGTATTGCCTGGACTCGTAAGGTAAGAAAAGAACAGTAACACTACAACCAACAAGACCTATTGTAAGAGGTGACTGAGGTAGGGGCCTAGGGAAGCTACCCTTGTAAATAAAATACTATGCAGTAGTCGGATATGTTGGTACTTGTCTGCGCATAAGTGGCACAACGTGCAGTCGCTCTTAAGCTCAGATCACATACAAATCACAGAGTTTTAACAAGTTGCCGACAAGTAAAGAATAGAACCTCTGTTACCTGCCACGCATATCGTAAGAGGCGACTAAGGAGGTTTGGCTGAAATCGGATGCACGTGTCCGCTAAGGATGCTAACCCGAAACAAATGCTTGCAGAAAACGGATGCGCCAGGCCGTAATGCGCATAACATGGTGCAACGACCCCTTACAATGAGGAATGGGATAACGGATTCTACATTCGCCAATCTGCTTCAGAGATTTAGCCACGCAGTAAGAATGTCAGACCTACCATCACGAGGGTGGCCAAAACTTACTGCGGGAAGAGGTCGGCACAAAAGGGAAGCAGAAATCATAGGAATTATATCCTACAGAACTGCCCCCAGTATGCAGACTTGAGAAGAAAGAGGTGGCCCAATTAGACCAGCGTCCAAGACAAACTGTATGGCGTGGTTGATAATCTGAGGCAGACGGCTGCCTTTATTAGAGAATCCAAATTCACAATCTAGTGGGAACGCAGAAGACAAACTGTATACGTGGCTGATAATCTGAAGCAGACGGCTGCCTTTATTAGAGAATACGTAATCCCAATCTAGTGAGAACGCAGAAGAAGAAAGAAAGTATAATTACTTGTTATAACTCTGTTCTCTTCTAAAACATAAGTCTGCCTTACAGGAGAAGGTACACCTTCTGACGTCGCCTTATTCGTGTGTAGGTAACACTTTATTCAAGTAGCAATTTAGCTACAGCCTTCATCTCCCAACATTGCAACAAATCGTTGAGTTTTTCTATCACCGTTCATAGAGCTGGTTCACATGGACATTCTTGAGTATCCTGAAATCCTTCACGCCCAACGATGATTGAGCATTCTTCACAAATATTTTGTAATTTGCAAAATGAAAAAAAAAACATTAAAAGGAACAAAAAAACCCACTTGAAATGAGATGAGAATAAATTGATTTGTACGAAATGCTCTCAAGTACAAAATACACAACTATAATTGCTTAGCACTCTATGCTTCTTTCTTTATTTTCCATTTTCCCTGCTGAATTTTTCTTCTTCCTCTTTTCCTTCAACATCAGATTTTCAAAAGATGCTATTCAAGCCAGTCTTTCAACGAATTCAAAGAAATAAGGATCACTCGTTTCTGTCATGCCCAGTCTTTGGATAAATGGAAATTGTCTTTAACAAGGAAAGAAGAAAGAAAAAGAAAACTTAAAAATTTTGTTAATTTTTTTGTGACCGTTCATAGAAATATTCATATCCTAGTTATTGGACAAACTTTTCAGAATTAGAAGCAGCAAATCTAAAGGAAAATCGTCAAGATTGAGACAAATATTCGACCACGTATGAAGAACAGGAAGATATTTAAAATGAAGTGGATGCAATCAGCGACAAATAAAAAGGAAAAGAAGTTACAAAATTTTCTTCCTCATCTTCTAACGCTTTATATCGATCACTAGATAAAGTACTTTTTGTGATCTGTATGTGATATGAGCCTAAGAACGATTGTACGTTATGCCAGTTATGCACCTACAAGTAGGCCAGCATATCCTATTTCTACGACACTTTTTATTTTCTAGGGTAGTTTCCAGTGGCGGCTGGTAATTTAGGACCAGTGGGGCGGACCCCACCAAAAATAATGTATAACGTGTATTTATTATTTTATAAATTAGAATTAAGTAACTCAAAACTATGATTTATCCGGGGAAAAAATGTCTGGCCCCACTAACAAAATGATCATGAACCGCCACTGGTAGTTACCCTAGGTCCCTACCTCAGTGGCCTCCTACAACATGCCTTGTAGTACGCAGTATTACTATTCTTTGCTCCCCTTGCAAGCCCTAGCAACACACCGGTGCGTGTGACAACTAACGACACTGGTTCTTTGTTGGTTTACTATTCTTCTTTAGCTACCAGTACAGTGATCTAGTCTTGCTACACCACATTCGACTTAGTATTCTTGCAGTCTGGTTAGGGTTGTAGATTCGCGACTATTACTTGAAAGCACAAACCACAGTCTCCAGACTTAGAACGGGACACGGCAGTATAAGATAACACATCCATAGAATGTGTCTCAGGGACTTGGCTGCCAAACAACCATACCAAACAGACTATGTGGGACCGGTGAAGACCTTAAGTAGTCACATAGCAGAAACTGATCGCAGAAAGTAGGATTTTGTCATGATTGATGTTCCTTCGACAAGAATTGCAATTCAAGTGATGAACAGTTTTGTGTTGCTACATTAGCGACGGCCATATGCATTTTATGAGGAGCAGGTTGCTTTTTGTGGTGGTACGCGGCTGTTTCATTCTGGAATTAGTTCACACAGGAAACATTTCACAGTTGTTAGCATTTCGTGTGATTTTCAATGGCACAGGAACGGATCAATTATGGGGTGAGCCGTTGCAGAGAAGTTGAAACCGTACATATGAACTATGAACTATGATCGCAGAAGACTTGAAACATTTATACGTACTCTCTCCCGTAAGGAATTTAGAATATAAATCAGTAATAAGACTTCTAAGAATAGTACGTTGGACGACGGGTGACAAGTTCCCTGTGAGTGCAGTTCAATTCTGCGGGCTGGCAGAAAAGAACAGGTTCTCCAGATTGGACGGTGTTCATGGCACCGAACCGAAGGGTTACGATGTCCATAGCACCGAGCCGAAGAGATGAAAGCTCAAGTGCTTCTGGATCGGAAAAAATGACACATACCGGAGTAGTGTTCATCAATTGGTGTCTGCGCAGAATAGAGGGAATAAGATGGTATGATAGGGTCACAAATGAGGAACTTATGGAGAGAACAAGACAGATTCCAGTGAACGAACAGGTAACAAAAAGACACTGGCGATGGATAGGACACACTTTGCGAAAACCTGAGGCGAATATAACAAGAAGGGTCCTTGCTTGGAACCCGCAGGGACAGCGAAAGAAGGGGAGGCCGAGAAATACAGGGAGACGAGATTTGGAGGCAGAGATTAACAATATAAAGAAGAGCTGGAGGGAGCTGCAGGAGATAGCTAGAGATAGGAAGACTTGGCATGAGTTGATTGAGGGCCTATGCCCCAATTCGGGGTAAAAAGGCAAAGAGAGAGGTAACAGAGTAGTATTCATAACAGAAGCTGATCGCAGAAGAAGAAGACTTGTAATAATTTACACATCCTCTCTCCCGTAAGGAATTTAGAATATAAAGCAGTGTAAGGCCTCTAAGATTAGTCTATTGTCTATTCCCAGGTGGAAGATGTAGTTGGCTGTCCACTCTTGCCGTTAAATGTAGGGATGGGAGCTTTAATTTGCGTTCTAGGTCCAGATGAGTCGCCCTTGTTGTGTTATATCCGTGTTTATGTAGTGTGGTCTTGATATTGTCTATCCATCATTTTCTTGGTCTTCCCTTAGCTCTAGTACCCGATCTCTTTTTATTGTCTAAGATTGAATGAAAATCGTAGCGTATCCTTTACATGACGTAGCCATGAACCACAGTAAACGAGTCGTTGATTTTCTAGGCACCACTTATACGTTCAGTAGTTTGTCACTGCTTTCTGAATGGTGAGGTCTATTTTACTTTTTGTAACACACGGAAATGAATTTACTTCCAAACGTGCATACTGTGGGGTTTGAACCAGGTACGCTTGGGTTTGTGATCGAGCTCACTACCGCTTGAGCTACAGACGCTCACTGCCTAAGATTAGTAAAAGCAAAAATAACAGTCACCCAAGCCACTAGAACAGCATAAGACAAAAACAGAAAACCACGAAAATGGGCAGTATGACGTCAAAAGAAGAAAAAGAAGTGAGGCCTAAAAAAAACTTTAATAACTATTGTACCAGCATCTTTATGATGTACGCAAACGCTTTGTGGCTCAAGTAGCCGCTTACTTCAAAGGCGATGACCACTTGGAGTTCGTGTCATTCAGGTCAAAGCAATTCGAAAGTGTTATTGTAGATCAGAGTAGATATGTTTTTGAAAATTTCTTTTCACCGACCTCTTGAACTAGATAAACCCTTTCATAGTTTTTTTTTTAATACTTCTTCTTCGTTTTCTTCTTACGTTTCATATCGACTACTTGTTAACCGACCATTCTTTGTAATTTCTATATGATCCGAGCATAAGAGCGATGTACTTTGTGCTAGTTATGCGCCTACAAAGTATACAGAGTCTTCTACAACAGAACATCGGGAAAAAAGACAAGAGGAAGACCACGGAAAAGATGGTTAGATGGCGTAGCAGAATCCTGTGAAAGAGCAAAGATAACAATCACACAAGCCACCAGTACAGCGCAAGACAAAAACAGAAAACCACGACACTGGGCAACAACCCGGTAGCAGTGTGACGACAAAAGAAGAAAAGAAAGAAGATGCGCCTACAAGTTGGCCAGCACATCCGATTTCTGCGACGCTTTTGATTTACTAAGGTAGCTTCCCAATTCCCGCCCCCGCCCCATCTCAGTCGACTCTTACGACATGCCCTGTAGGTCGCAGTGCTACTATTCTTTTCTCCCCTTGCTAGCTCCGGCAACATACGGGTGATTTTTTAATACTGTCTACTCCAATGTGCTCTTCTTTTAACCCTACTTCAATACACACACACATACACACACATACATACACACATATACACACACACACACATATACACACACACATATATATATATATATACAGGGGCAGCTTCTCTTTAGGGGCCTGTGGGGCCGGGCCCCACAAAAATAATGTGTAACGTGTATTTATTATTTTATAAATTAAAATATAACCTAATCCAAAACCATGATTTTTACGACAATTTTATCTGGCCCCACCAATAAAAATTATCACGAGCCGCCCCTGTATATATATATATATATATATATAACAGCATATGGAAGAAGCTATACCGAAATACAGCAACGATGCAATAAAGCAATTAAAATCATCGGCAAAATTATACCGAATCTCAAATGCAAACATGTATCTTTACACTGAAAACGAACCTTATGCAATTTTTAAAAATATTTTTTTACCTATCATGAAGTACTTGAACTTTCAGCTCTTCGGCTCGGTGCCATGGACATCGTAACCCTTCGGTTCAGTGTCACAAACACCGTGAATCTGGTGAACCTGTCGTTTTTCTGCCAGCCCACGGAATTGAGCCCGCACTCACAGGGAGCTTGTCACCCATAGTCCAACTCGCTACGAACACGCTGGGCAGACGGGCAACCTTATGCAATACGAACACAATGTATCAGATCTGATTTCTTTAATTATCTAGTCTGTTTCTGCCAATGTTTCTTTGTTTTAATTGTCTAACAACTAAAGATTGACTTCATTGCACCGGGTTTTCCTCATGTGGCTCAGTCCCTCTCCGCAGAAATTTCACACCCCTGCAAAACTATTGCATAACGCACGAAATCCGTAGCTCCTGCAATAATTATAGAGGTCTCTTGAAAAATGAACGATTGAACAAAACTAAGAAGTGCGGATTCAAACTCAAATAATAAGGAGTTTATTTTAACAACCTCAGTCCGCGGTGTGGTGCCGTCGCCCGAGATGGAAGCAAAGAATAGTACCACTGCGACCTACAAGGCATGTCGTAAGATGCGACTGATGTAGGACTTTAGAAAGCTACTATTGTAAATAAAAAAAACAGCGCAGAAATTGGATGTGCCGGCCTACTTGTATTCGCATAACTCACACAACGTAAATCGCTCTTAGGCTCAGATCACATACAAATCAAACAGAGTGGTTAACAAGTGGTGGATATGAAGAGTTTGAAGAAGAAAAAAACAACATTAGTGGAAGCACCGGAACAAATGAATATGATGAATATAAAGAGAGTTTGAAGAAGAAGAAGTATTCGAAATCGCGACCTTCGGAATGTAAGGCAACTATTTAACCACTTAACCATCGAGATGCAATCTCTGTTTTAGACACGCTGTATCAGATCTGGTGATGCGATTATCTAAACTGCAACGTTATTTGTAAGCACTTTATGTTTCAACGGGTTTTTTTAAAATATGAAAGCTTGAGATGAATGCCGGGAAGAACGTTAATCTATCATTACATGGGCGTAGTCAGACGGGTTCATTTGGTGCAATGCACCGTGTGACATTGGTTGAGATCGCTTTAAAATTTGCAAAGTTTTTATTTGTTTGTTCTTTTATGTAGGATAAAAGAATGTCAGAGAAAGAAAAAAGTTGAGAAGGTGTGAGAGATTGGGTTGAGTGAAAGTTCGTTGCATGAGGAATACACGGATTTGTAAACAGATGACCAAGTAGCAAAATGTGCTTGCGGGACAGATGTGCAGACGGACAGATGGACATAAGGTTAAAAGAATATCTTCTTCTTCTTCGAGCGTTCCTTATCGACCACTTGTTAGCCACTCTGTGGAATTTGTATGTGATCTGAGCATAAGAGCGATTGTACGTTGTGCCAATTATGCGCGCACAAGCGCTTCATGTTGGTGGAGCACATCCGATTTCTGCGATGTTTTTTATTTACTAGGGCATCTTTTCTAGGTTCTACATTAGTCGCCTCTTACGACATGCCTTGTAGGTTGCAGGGATACTTCTTCTTCTTCTTCTTTGCGTTCGTTCTTTACGACCAATTTCAATCACTCTTTGTGATATGTTTGATCTTTGCCAAGAACGTGTATACGTTGCACATTGGTTTGGTAGGCCCTAAACGCATAGACTTCTACACGTTTAGGACATGTGCATCCGATTTCAGCCAAACCTCCTTAGTCGCCTCTTACGACATGCATGGCAGGCAACAGTGGTTCTATTCTTTACACCCCAAATTTGGGCCCCGGTAACCACTTGGGCGGCAGGGATACTATTCTTTGCTTCCTTTGCGGGACCCGGCACCACGCGGCCGGGACGCATTCATATTGCAATGCATAATGAAATAAGTTGGTATACTGGTTTTGCGTCTTCTTAACAAATACTTGGAGCCAACATATCGATACAGTAGGACGAATGGGTTAATTATCTTTTAAATGGTTTTTTTGTGTGTGTTCCTTGATAATTCTCTTGCTACAAACATCTACAGTACCACCTCCCTCTGTCAGTACTGGTTCGGTGTAGAATATTTTTGAGCTAAATGTATTGATGAAAAGTCGTGGCATATAACTTTTTGCAGGACGTAGCCATCAACAACAGTATACGAGTCATCGATTTTCTAGGCACCACTTATACGTTCGGTAGGTTGTCATTTCTTTCTGAATGGTGAGGTCTATTTTTACTGTTCGTAAAAATGCAAGGGAACTGATTTGCCTCCAAACTTGCCCACCGCGGAGTTTGATCCAGGTACGCTTGGGTTGTGATCAAGCTCACTATCTCTTAGCTCTTAGTGGACCAGAGCAAAAGCCATATTTTTACAAGCCTTTTATTATTATGGTAAAAACGCCCTTTAATGTGGCTGCTGGTAAAAAAGCATCCAACCCAAAGTCGCGTAGTGTGGCATTTCGTCCACAATGAGTTAAGCTACAGACGCTCACTAAATGTATCGATACATGAGAAAAATAAACTTATCTTCTTCTTTTTTCTTTGCGTTCGGTTTCGTATGCTCGTCTAAATCATGAGATGGGTTGCCTCTATGAAGCTGCATGTCAGTTGGAGTTCTTCGAGAGTTCCCATAGCTTGGTCTGTAAGCTTTGTTCATGAGGCCATGTTTCATTTCGTTGGTGTATGTATGATGGACATGACTGCAGGATGTGCTCTGGAGTCTGCGTTTCTGTCTGGCATGCACACTGTGCAGTCTGAGCAGGTTTTATTCTGTGCATGTGGCGGTTGAGCCTGCAGTGACCTGTTCTTAGGCGAAAGATTGTTGTGTGTTGTTTTCTGTTTAGTCTGCTGATGGGATCTTGTGGGTGTTTGCTGTGGGTTTGTTGCCTCCATACCTCTTTGTACTTTCTTTTGATATGTAAATCATCTTATAATCCTTCATAATCTTTATCTTCTTAGACTTCTGGTCATAAAATACTTCAAGCAGTGGCGGCTTGTAATCCTTTTTGTTGGTGGGACCAGACTGACATTTCGGGAGAAATCATGGTTTTGGGTTAGGTTATATTTTAATTTATTAACTAATAAATACACGTTATACATTATTTTTGGTGGGGCTCGGCCCCACTGGTCCATAATGTCGAGCCGCCACTGAGTTCAAGAATGCTAAATTCACAATAGCTCTCTCTATCTTCCCAAGACGTCAGATCTGACCAGATTGTACAGATATGAGGCAAATGCTAAAGTATCGTCGACTTAAGCACGGATAGATGATAACAAACTTCGCCCTGGTCCCAATCGTGGGATCTAGTGTGACCACAAACTTAACACCGGTATCGAGAAGATCAAAGGGGTAAGGACCCCGGTCCTTCTTTCAAAGTATCCCTATCTTTTTATTTGACATTGTTTCTTGTTTCGAAATTCTCTTATCATAAATACACATTGTTATCTTTTGCCTTTATCTTTTGTCTTTTGAAGTTTAATCTACTTCTGTCGTCCTTGTTAGTCGGCAGCCAGCAATAACATAATCTTTTCAAATAAAAAGATCACTGCGTGCGACCTGGAACGCCACGCGCCAGGTCGTAATTAATGTCAAGTTATTGCGCTCAGAGTTCACGCAGTGCCAACTTGTATATATTGGTATCAGGTTGTTGTCGCTACACTGTCACGATGGCGTAGTAGTAGTAGCGGTTAAAGAGTGAGGATCAATAAACTTGAAGTATGAGTGGTAGGACTGAGGTTAACTTAGTTCATCAGTAGCAAACGCAGTTATTTATATTCATAAACAAGAGTTATAACATATCCAACGTCCTGATGAGTTAGGATGTCATTTTTATAAAAGGTCATTTTATGGGATGTCATTTATGAAAGGTCATTTTATGAGAGGTCATTTTACGAGATGTCTTTTGTGAAAGTCATTTTTATGAGATGATTTTTTTGAAAGGTCATTTTTACGAGACTTTTTTTTAATGAAAGGTCATTTTTAGGAAGGGTTATTTTTATGGGAGGTCATTTTTATAAAAGGTCAAATTATGAAAGATCAGTTTATGAAAGATTAATTTTATGAATTATTTTTCTGTTTTCAATTCTATTTTGTCTTCTTTGAACGCTCTATAGCGACCTCTTGTTAAACCACTATTTATGATTTGTATGTGATGTGAGCCTAAGAGCGGTTGTACGTTTTACCAGTTATGCGTCTATAAGTAGGCCAGCACATCCGATTTCTGCGATGCTTTTTTATTTACTAGGGTAGCTTCCCTAGGCCCCTACCTCAATCGTCTCTTACAACATGCCTTGTAGGTCGCAGTGTTACTATTCTTTGCTCCCTTGCGAGCGCCGGCAACACACGGGCTCTGTTAATTCAAGAATAGTCATGTCACCTAATATGACGTCTTTTATTGATGTTTTCGTGAAGGCTTGCTTAAATTGTCAGCAGTGTCCTTCGTCATTCAGGCAAGGCTTACTCCTACTTCAGAGGTACCTGTAATTTAGACTCCTAAGTAAAGGATGATGTCATTTTGCAAGATACATTTTATGAGATTACATTTTATGAATGATCATTTTGCACAAAATACATTAGATTGATAGTGTAGTGTTGGTTATCATAAGTGTGGTACGGGGTCTCTGAGGCTAAGTGGTTAAACCCTTTGCCTTGTGAGTCGAAGTTCATAGGTTCGAATCCGGACCTCACCGTTCTGTTCACGAGTGCAGTTTTTCCCTAGGATTATTGCTGGAGCTACGGAGTTCGTGTTTTGTGCAATACTATCGAAATGTGGCTTGCCATTTCTGCGGAGAGGACCGAGCCATATGGGGTAAAACCCGGTGCAATGAAGTCAATGCTTTGGCTTTAAAAAAAAAAGTGTGATACAAATAAACTCATAGAATGGGCAAAAAAGCAGCATGTTACAAACAACACAAACAAAACCTCTACAACACTGTTCTCCCTCTCCCTCAGGGACAAAACAGTCAACATACACATAGGAACAGCCGTAATTAAAAAAGAATTCTACCCAACGTTTCCCACACTCGTCTATCTGGCTGTTGAAAGCGATCATTGGAGGGACTTATATGTTGGCGATTCCATCATATTACCATGGGCGTCCACATACATTTTTCTAGGTAGGTAGCGAGGGAGGTAATTTTAAAAATTTATATGTGGTAGTTTACTACTTGTAAATGAAGGAGACCAGATTAAGATCAGACTAAGATTACGGGCTCCATATATAGAACAATTGAAAATCGAAAATTGGGACATATTCTTTACAGGACTTAGCCATCACCAACTGTAAACGAGTCGTCGATTTTCTAGGTACCACTTAAACGTTCAGTAGTTTGTCTTTGCTTTCTAAACGGTGAGGTCTATTTTTAAAGGGCCGTAAAAATCCAATGGAAACTAATTTGCTTTCAAACTTACCTGCCGCCGAGTTTGAACCAGGTACGCTTGGATTGTGATCGAGCTCACTACCGCTTAAACTACAGACGCTTATATATAAATATAACAATTTACTTACTAGAAATGTTTAAATCACAGCTAGTTAGCAATTTTCAATCACAAAGTATTATAAAAAAAGTTATTTTCAAGGGAAGGAAGCATTTGCCACATACCCCCTTACCTTAACCTATGGACGCCCATGTATAGAAATATTAACTTTGTATAAACGTTTAAATCATAACTAGTTAGGAACAATCACAATATTTTATTAATATACATTTTCTTAAAGTACAACGCCCATGCATAGCATCCCCAGCTTCCTTAACGGAATACGTATTACATTAATTATCATATTATTATACAAACAGTTTCTCCCCATTGTTATTTCTGAAGATGAAAGAAATACTGTACTTACCGATAACAATAATGAATAAAAATAACACAGTTAATTGTAATAATAAATATAGCCGCTGTTTCAATTCATACCACACTCTGACACCGTCATTAGCTTCGTACAAATACTTATTATTATCTAACAACCTACAACATATATATATATATATATATAAATATACTTTTCCTCTTTAAAAAAAGCTTTAAATAAAATACCGACGTGGGCGTATCCAATTGACAATCGCTAAAATATAATCTGCTATAATTTTATTGTTTCATTGTGACTAATTTTAAGTGTGCAACTGATGTAATTTGATGAACCTGTTCACCGCTTATTTCTTGGAACGCATTGAACAAATTATGTATAAGAGTAAAGTATATATTATGAGTATGGATGAATTGTGAATGCCCAAAAAAAGGGAAAGTCCCTGAAGAAATTATCCGAAAATCTTTCACACGTGAGTACTAAAAATAAAAGAGCGGACATTTAAAGTGGATGAGCTAACCCATCCTCTCTTCTAAGCAGATATATTGGCTTGAGTTATTTTTGTAAGATGGCGTAAGTCAGTATACTGCTTAATTTAGTATATATTGTTATAAAATTGCGTCAGAAAGATTAGGGAGTGAAAGAGTTAAAATGGAACATGATTCGTTTTAAAAATAAATGATCCGGGTTAAAATGTGTATCACATGATGACAGTGAATAATGAGGTGAATCTTTCTTTCTTTCTCGAATCCTGTATGCCTCACAGCGTCAGATCAGGAAGAGATTTCTAAAACTGACCCTAGTATGCGCTTCGTAGATAGTCTCTTTAGTCGCCTCTGTTATATCTGAGGTCCATCTTTTGCGTGGCCGGCCTTTTGCTTTGTACCCATTGTATCGGAGCAGCATTGTTCTTTGGGGTGCACTGTCTGATGGTAATCTGCTTACGTGGCCGAACCATTTAATTTGTTGTTTCTTGATGAAGTCTAGTACTGATGTTGTACCCACTTTTTCAATGAGGTGAATATTAGGGCAAATATGTGGAATTCCTCTTTACACTTAACAACTAGGGAAGTATAAGCCTCAAATCAAAGCCTTTCAAACTCACCTGTTCAATGCCATCTTCGTCCGAGTGGTTACCGGGACCCAAATTTGGGGTGTAAAGAATAGAACCACTGTTACCTGCCACGCATGTCGTAAGAGGCGACTAAGGAGGTTTGGCTGAAATATGTGTCCTAAACATGTAGTATTTAGTAAATATATTTAGTAAATATATTTTAGTAAATATATTTTAGTAAATATATTTAGTAAAAAGAATAGAACCACTGTTACCTGCTACGCATGTCGTAAGAGACGACTAAGGAGGTTTGGCTGAAATATGTGTCCTAAACATGTAGAAGTCTAAACGTTTAGGGGCCTACCAAACCAATGTGCAAAGTATACACGTTCTTGACCAAAGATCAAACATATCACAAAGAGTGATTAAAATTTGTCGTAAAGAACGAACGCAAATAAGAAGAAGACGTGATGACAGTGCATAATGAGATGAATAGCAGGGTGAATATGTGGTATTCTTCTTTACACTTCACAACTAGTGAAGTATAGGCCATGCTGGAGAATGACAGAACAGGATATGTCCAGACTCTCCGCCTTTCATACAACTTGTCTGCGAAAAATCTTACCCGTGTACTGGCCCGCGTACTGCAAGAATTGCTTGCACGATGCCAACAAGAGAATATGGGCATTATCATCCGAAGACGACGCTAGAGATGGATTGGACATGTGATGCGCATGGAGACTGGCTCCGACACGAAAACTGCACTGAGATGGACTCCAGAGGGTAGGCGAAAGCGTGGAAGACCCAAGACGACCTGGAGGAGAACGATAGAGCAAGAGCTGAAGGAAATGAATCATAGCTGGAACACAATACAGAGGAAGGCCATGAACAGGGAAGAATGGTGTACGTTTGTTGCTGCCCTAAACGCCAGGGGCGTAACAGGCTAAAGAGAGAGGTATAGGCCTTAATCAAAGCCTTTCAAACTTCCTTGTTCAATGCCATCTTTTCCAGATCTCTCCACTCTCTCTCCATTTTCTTGCGTTCCGCTTTCAACTCCCGCCTCCAAATATTCCTGAGTCTTTCCTTACTTCTATTACCTTGTGGTTTCCATCAGAGGGCCTGTCTCGTGATGCTGTCAGGAAATATGTGGCATTATACAGTAATAATTATTGACAGGTTAGATAGTGTAGTAGCTAGTACACTCGCTCCGTAAGCATGTTATTCCAAGATCCAATATTATAGTGGAAATTGGGTTTTAATTACGACCTAAGGGTTTCTTATGTCGACCCAGCCTCCATTAAGTACAAGAGAAGAACTGGGAAGTAATGAAAGGCGATGTGATGCTGCGAGATTTCCACAACATACCTTCTTCTCTTCCACCATTTACTTCTTTATAGAAGTGCTGGGGAGGGGGCTAGTGATCGTGTGTGTGCTTGTTTTAAGGCACTTTGTAAGCTGATATTCATTTTCGTAAGGCTGTGCTTGATGCCGTTGCTCCATCTTTTGCGTGGTCTTCCTCTTGCCTTGTACTCATTATACATTTTCTGTGTGGCTCTCTGTGGTAGGCGATACCAGGGCATTTTTGTCAGATGTTCAAACCATTTAATTTGTTGTTCTTTTATGAACTGCATGACTGGTTTCACTTCCAGTTTCCTTCTGATTTCTTCATTTCTAATTTTGTCTCTTATTGTCACAACTGCAGCTCTTCTAAGACACATCATCTCCACAATATGTGTTGTCGGAAAAAAACAACATTAGATGGAGAGTGGTTCGTATCCTGTAGATAGAACCATCATCATTGCACTTCGGTGATTAACCATGTGTGCTCTGATCTCTTTCTTTCACAGGAAGATCCCAGGGTAGTGCACGAGCTCCGTAGCACTGGCGTGAGTCCCTAATGTAATTAGAAGTTGGTTAAAATATATTTTAGAAAGTTTATATTTTAATATTTCTAATGATTGTTGCTCAGGCAGTGGCTTTCCAGCCTGTTCTTCTCGATTTTCAATAGCCAATGGTTCTTTTACTGTCTCAGTTTGAATACGGGGTTACGCTTTGTATCGTCTGACTCCAATAGGACTAGGAACTCGATTTCACCTACATTGAGATCAGGTATCTCGTTGAAAAATATCACAATGTCTACGTGGGGATCGAACCGACTACCTTTGAAGCGAGAAGTAATCACCTTATCTCACTACACCAGAGACCTTCACGTCAGTAAGGTATGGAAAGAAAGAAAGAGAGAGAGACAGAGAGAGAGAGAGAGACAGAGGGAGAAACAGAGAGACAAAGAGAGAGAGACAGAGAGGGAGACAGAGAGAGACAGAGAGAGACAGAGAGAGAGACAAAGAGAGAGACAGAGGAAGAGTCAGAGGAGAGACAGAGGCGAGACAGAGAGACAAAGAGACAAAGAGAGAGAGACGGAGAGGGAGACAGAGAGAGAGACAGAGAGAGACAGAGAGGCCGAGGGAGAGACAGAGACACAAAGAGAGAGAGACAGAGAGGGAGACAGGGAGAGACATAAAGAGAGACAGAGAGAGAGACAGAGAGAGACAGAGAGAGACAAGGGGAGAAACAGAGAGAGACAGAGGGAGAGACAGAGAGAGACACACAGAGAGATAGACAGAGAGAGACAGAGAGAGAGACAGAGAGAGAGACAGAGAGAGAGCAGAGAAAGAAATAGAGCTATTGCTAACATTGACACCCCCTGTACTAAACATCTGTTAAAGAAATTGCTTTAGTTATCTTTAGCAAACTATTTTCCAATGAAGACATAAATATAGAACAGGATGCTGCACAGTCTATTTACGCATGATACCCTCATGCTCTGTCCGCGACATCGCGCTTACACAATAGATCCGGCAACAATCTCGAATATCATGCATTATTGCACAAGTTAAGTGCACTGGCACTTGGGCTACTTAAAAACTATTTATTTAATATGAGTATGTTGTTGGTTGTATACACAACACTCTTTTGTTATAAATATTATTATACTCAAGAGGGTGTCTGACCGAAAGGATTAGATGAGAACTAGGAGAAAATCGAACTGGTACGGTCAGTCGCTGGAGGCTGTTGGAGATATTGTGAAGGAGATCAGAGCACCGACCGATGGATATGTCCGGAGTGCAATGAAGATATTGCGACCACGTGGGCTCAACGTATTACATTCCTATGTTTCTTAGTACTTTCTCTTCCCATGCCTTGTAATCTATATGGGTATATGTTGCATGTATTCAAGTTATATATTTACTAGATTTTTCATTGTTTCTCTTCCTTTCTATTTGTAGTTTTTATGTGTTTTTGTGTTACATTTATTTCGTTATTCGTTTTTATTCCCAGATTTTCATTAGAAACGTTTGTATGTAGACCTCCATATGTTTTTAAAAAATTTGTCACTCCTTTTGTTCGTTTGCTTGATAAAGGCCTCATTGGTCGAAAAGTTGCTGTATTTTGTCAGTTTTTGTAATTTGTAAAATTACAGTACTTTGTGATTACGTATTTTGCCAATCAAAGTTTTACTGCAGTCTCATCGATTTAATGAAGATATTCCAAACTGAACTGAAGTTTTTTTTTTCAGAACCACAGAGGAAGCAGCGGAAGCAAAGAATATGATCAACAAACATTGACAAACACAGGATTCGAACAACTTACCCTTATTTCTCAGCTGACCTGATTATTCTGTGTCTAGCTATAACGAAGTGTTTGTGAAAGACACTCCTCAGTATAGCCATTATTTTAGAGTGGCTCGCTGGTTATGTTCGAATGGATTAGAGCGCGTTTCCCATGCAGGAGACCATTGTTTAATTCACGGTAAGACCAATTAATTTGTTTTTATGTTGTGCACATAAATGAAAAATCCTAACCAGAACAGCTTCGTGGCGACTGCACTAGCCATACGACCATTAAATTCCTCAGTATCTCGTCCAACCTGTCCTGCACCGTCAAAAAAAGCGGTACTGCAAACAGTATCTATCGTGTTGTACACAACACTATTGTTCTATCTATCGGTTTGTACACAACACTATTGTTCTATCTATCGGTTTGTACACGGCACTCTATTGTTCTATCTATCGTGTTGTACATAACACTATTGTTCTATCTATCGGTTTGTACACAACACACTATTGTTCTATCTATTGTGTTGTACACAACACTATTGTTCTATCTATCGGTTTGTACACAACACACTATTGTTCTATCTATCGGTTTGTTCACAACACTCTATTGTTCTATCTATCGTGTTGTACACAACTCTATTGTTCTATCTATCGAGTCGCACACACCACTATTGTTCTATCTATTGGTTTGTACACAACAATATTGTTCTATCTATCGTGTTGTACACAACACTCTATTGTTCCATCTATAGTGTTGTACACAACACTATTGTTCTATCTATCGTGTTGTACACAACACTCTATTGTTCTATCTATCGTGTTGTACACAACACTATTGTTCTATCTATCGTGTTATATACAACACTCTATTGTTCTATCTATCGTGTTGTATACAACACTCTATTGTTCTATCTATAGTGTTGTATACAACACTCTATTGTTCTATCTATCGATTTGTACACAACACTATTGTTCTATCTATCGGTTTGTACACAACACTATTGTTCTATCTATCGGTTTGTACACAACACTCTATTGTTCTATCTATCGGTTTGTACACAACACTATTGTTCTATCTATCGGTTTGTACACAACACTATTGTTCTATCTATCGTTTTGTACACAACACTCTATTGTTCCAGCTATTGTTGTGTACACACCACTCTTTTGTTCCTATTGGTTATTGATTACTAAACTGACGTCATTGCACTCCGGACAGACCCATAAGTGCTCAGTCTCCACAACAGATATCGAAAAGTATGCATACTGATGGTTCCACCCTCCCTGAAGTCTTCAGCGCCCACTGGGTGTGGTGGGGTACCGCCCACTTTGGGAACCCATGGTATATAGCATAAAAATAGACTAAATCCTAAATAGACTCTAAATCCTATATAGACTAAATCCTAAATAGACTCTACATCCTAAATAGACTAAATCCTAAATAGACTCTAAATCCTTCAAAGACTCCAAATCCTAAAAAATAAAGACTAAGGGTTGATTACATTGCTCTTGGTTTTTATACCATATGGCTGCCCGCCTGCCCAGTATGTTCGTAGCACGTTGGACGACGGGTGACAAGCCCCTGTGAGTGCGGTTCAATTCCATGGGCTGTCAAAAAATCCACTAGTTCTCCAGATTTACGGTGTTCGTGGCACCGAACCGAAGGGTTACAATGTCCATGGCACCGAGCCGAAGAGCGGAAAACTCAAGTACTTCTGGATCGGAAAAAACAACAAAAATACCATACGGCTCGGTCCCTCTTCCGAGAAATGTCCCTCAAATTGTCGAGAGTATTGCACAAAGCTCGAACTCCGTAGCTCCGGCAACAATGGTAGATGTCACTGGAAAAAATGCACTCGTGAATAAAACGGCGGGGTCCGATTCAAACCCCCTGTGGAACACAAGGCAAAGACTTAACTACTTAGCCACAGAGACCTGTCACTGAGACCTGTCACTGAGCTGCATGGTGCCAAACTGTTTTTTTTGTTCAGCTTTTGATGTTTCCTCTCCCAAATATAAAGATGTATTTTCTTGACTGCAACCGTTCCCTCCACTTTTGATTGATTGATTGATTATTGATAGGACCATCATGATTGCACTTTGGTGTGCAATATGCAAGTAACCAAGGGTGCTTCGATCTCTTTCTTACATAGGAGCATCTCAGCGGCAGAGCACTAACTACACGAACTCTGTAGCAACGGAGTTTATCCCCGATGTAATTTAGTTAATTGCATATCCTTTACATATCTTCGTGAATCAACACCAGCTTTTTAACGCTGTTTGTGATTTTTCAAGGCATTATTACGTTCAGTAGTTTGTCATTGCTTTCTGAACGGGTGGTGCCATCGTCCTTTGTTAAAATCCACGCGAAACAATTTGCAACCAAACTGTCCGCAGCGTGATTCGAACTCAGAACGTCGAGGTTAATAGACCGAGTCACTAAACCCTAGGCCACATACGCCACAATGAATATTGCCCGGGTAGTTACAGTCTGCTAATCTCGACTTTTAACTGCCAGTACTCATCTTGAACACGGGACCTATATTTTATTATCCGTCTCTGATAAGATTAGGAACTTGATCTCACCTACACCACAGCCAACTATAAACTCATAGGGTCTGCGGACTCAGATACAAATTATGGGAAATCAAACCACAACCGGTCACATGACCTCGCATTCCAGTATTGTTGTATATAGACGAATTCATTTGAAAATAAACACAAAATGATATATAAAAGTTATATTATGCAACAAGTTAAGTTTAACAATAAGGAATATCAGTGTGAATATTTTTCATCAATAAATAACCATAGACTCACAGAATTTAGTAAAATTGCTAAAAAAGCGTGCAGTGTTCTATCAAACATATAAACATTCCAGCCCCCCAACTGAGTCTAGGTCAGGGGTTTCCTCGTCAGTTGTCTGCCTTAGTTATTTAGAGTTAGCTGTGTCTACACTGAGATTGGGGATCTCTTGAAAAATAGTCTGGTAACTCCACGAGGGCGCGAACCGAGTACTTTTGGAGCTAGAGGCGAACACCTAACTTCTACGCCCCTGTACTCTCTAAACCTTCAATATAGTCACTAGAACAGGGGAAGTGTTTTAAATCTTTGAATTTTCATAATTCTCTAGAGACCTATTTCTTCTTCTTCTTCAGACGCTCCATATCGACCACTTGTTAACCACTCTGTGTTATTTGTTTGTGATCTGAGCCTAAGGGCGATTGTACATTGTGCCAGTTATGCGCCTACAAGCAGGCCAGCACATCCGATTTCTGCAAAGCTTTTTATTTACTATGGTAGCTTCCCTATACGTAATAATGCCTAGAATAATCACAAACAGCGTTAAAAGCTGGGGTTGGTTCGCAAAGTCCTGTAAAGGATATGCAATTAACTTTGTTTTAGCTTCCCTATGGTTTACATCAGACGCCTCTTACGACATGCCTTGTAGGTCGCAGTTATATTATTCTTTGTTTCCCTAGCAGGCCCCAGCACCACATGGGGGCGTGTCCTTTTTTAAAATCTTGATTATTTTTGTGCTGCACGAAATACGCCCACTTTTATAAATTCACATATCAACTGTTGAATTTGAGTTTTGTAACTGTTTGTTAAGTGTCCATGTTCTGCGTCATGGTGACAGAAAAACGTATATAGCACCTGGTGACTCACATTTTAATTTATTCATTTGCTGTTTGTACGCATGCGCGTAATCGCATAACTAGGTCACTAACAATAGAATGTCTCTGCTGTTGTGAACTTCGGTTCATGAAGTGATGGTACATAGTGAATGGAAACATTGTTACGTCAAACGTATTTACGACGTTTAACGTATTTATGTAAAACGTATTTATGTCAATCCTCCACGCGATGTTATTTATTACTAGATACTCAATGTCACAATAAGAATATGTGAATTTAGTTAGAAGTATTTCCAAAAACATATTTCAAAGAGTTTGTGAAATGGGACTTGGCATGTAAAGGGTTTTAAAGTCGAAGAATTGATTGACTTCATTGCACCGGGTTTTACGACATATAGCTCCGTCCCTCTCCGCACAAATTTCACACCACCTGCCGAGAGTATTGCACAAACCACGAACTCCGTAGCTCCAGCAACTAGGGGGCAACCTAGGGGGCTCTGGAAGAAAACTACACTCGTGAACAGAACGGCGCGGTCTGGATTCGAACCCACGAACTTCGACTCACAAGGCAAAGGGTTTAACCACTTAGCCACATAGACCACGGCTTGGTGTTACGTTTAGTCAACTTTGTTGCTTTTGAACTTCGTTAGTGGCATAGGCCATTTGGGGGTCTATGTGGCATAGAGGCTAGGTGCTCGCCTATCATTTCAAAGGTACTAGGTTCGTTCCCTCGTGGAGCCATCCAGATATTGTTCCAGAGATTCCTGATCACAGTGTAGATAAGATCGATTTCCTAGTCCTATCGGAGACGGATGAAAAAAACGTATTTTAATACCCAGGGGCGGCTCGTCATTAAGGGCCAGTGGGGCCCTTAAAAAAAATCGAAAGGGTATAACTTCCCGGAATAGACAAATAATAGTAAATACTCCAAACACCATGATTTTCCCGAAAATTTGTGTCTGGCCCAACCAAGAAAAATGACCAGGAGTCGCCACTGATAATACCACATATTTCCTGACAGCATCACTAGACAGGTTCTGTGATGGAAACCACAAGGTAATAGAAGTAAAGGAAGACCCATGAAGATACGGAGGCAGGAGTTGGAAGCGGATTGCAAGAAAATGGAGAGAGTGGATAGATCTGGATATGGCATTGGAAAGGATGGCTTGGAAGATCTTGGTTGCTGACCTATGCCTCACTGGTTGTGAAGTGTAAAGAAGAACACCACATATTTGTCCTTACTATTCACCTCATTATGCACTGTCATCACGTGATACACATTTTAACCCGCATGGGTTATTTAAAAGCGAACGCAAGAAGTCGAAGTAGAAGAAGAATGGCACACTTAACGAACTCATCAGTTTTATCCGGATATCATGGCACGTCTGCCCAGCGTGTTCGTAGCGTGTTGGACTACGGGTGACTATCCCTCTGTGTGTGCGGGTTCAATTCAGAGGGATGGCAGAAAAAGCCACAGATTCCCCAGATTTACGGTGTTCGTGGCACCGAACCGAAGGGTTACGATGTCCATGGCACCGAGACGAAGAGCTGAAAAGCTCAAGTGCTTCTGGATCGGAAAAAAAATCCGTATATCATGCAAACTGTATTCAAAAGTCGTTTTGTCAGAGTTACACATTAGAAACTCATGTTTGAGTTTCAGTTTGAAATATCGTCATTGCACTTTGTCACGTCCGTAGCTTTGCTCCGATCTCCTTCGCAGTATCTTCAACAACGTCCATCGATTAACCGTATCAGTTCAATGTTGAATGATGAGTTTACTCATACGTCTGTTAGTCTGTTCTTTTCTAAGCGCTCCAATCTTCAATGCAATCTCTTGGAATCTAGCAGTTGATTTCAATTGGTTTAGATCTTCCTCTACTTCAAACGCTCCAAATCGATCACTTGTTAGGAAACGAAAAGGCTGACAAACTCGCAAAGGCTGGGAGGAGCCTAACACAACACCACCCAACACAAAGTGTTACAGAAGCAAAGACTCTCCCTGAAACAATCCAGAAAATGATCTGGAGAAAACCAAATGGAGGATACAACCCAGAGCACAACAGTATAAATACACTAAAAAGAAAAGCACAGACCACAGTCTTCAGACTTAGAACGGACACTGCAGTCTCAGAGCACACCTCCACAGAATGGGTTTCAGGGACTCGGCAGCCTGCACCTGTGGAGCACCAAAGCAGTCCCCAGAGCACATCCTGCAAGACTGCCCTAGTCTGAGTAGTGAGAGATTGGAGATCTGACCAACAGAAACAACACTACAAGACAAACTATATGGAACCGGTGAAGACCTCAAGCGCACCGCCCTGTTTATGACACATACCGGAGTAGTCGCATAGCAAAAGTTGATTGCAGAAGAAGAAGATCACTTGTTAACCGCTCTTTGTGATCTGTATGTGAACTGAGAATAAGAACGATTATACATTGTGCCAGTTATGCGCCTACAGGTAGACCAACACATCCGATTTCTGCGACGCTTTTTTTTACTAGGTAGCTTCCCTATGCTTCTACCTTTGTTGTCTCTTACGACATGCCTTGTAGGTCACAGTGCTACTATTCTTTGTTTCCCTTGCTTGACAACAGACAACACATGGACGAATCGGTTTAGATCAGCGTTTCCCAAAGTGGGCGGTACGCCTTCCCCCTCCAGTGGGCGCTAAAGCGTCCTAGGGGGCGATAGTGGGCTCAGAAGAATTTCGGGGTGTTCAGGGGATTAGCGGTCGGTGGCTCCTTAGAAGAAATTAATAATAAATATTTTAAAATAAATTATTTTTGTGATTTTGCGATTGAATAATCATTTAAAATGTGAATTCTGCATTTAAATTCATCTTATGCCCGTCTTACACGATCCATTTTTCATCAATTTTCTATTTCATGTATAAAATCATTTAAAAATTGACCATGTATTACAGCAATATATATACATTTTATATGTCAGAGAAAATAGAGCATGTATATATGTGGGTGGGGGGATCGTTTTGGCAAACTGTTATAATGTGGAAGGGGGGAGGAAGAGCGTTACAAAGTTTATGTCGTACAAAGTAGGCGGTGTTACAAAGTTTATGTTGTGCAAAGTGGGCAGTGTTACAAAGTTTATGTTGTGCAAAGTAGGTGGTGTTACAAAGTTTATGTTGTGCAAAGTAGGCGGTGTTACAAAGTTTATGTTGTACAAAGTGGGCGGTGTTACAAAGTTTATGTTGTACAAAGTAGGCGGTGTTACAAAGTTTATGTTGTACAAAGTAGGCGGTGTTACAAAGTTTATGTTGTACAAAGTGGGCGGTGTTACAAAGTTTATGTTGTACAAAGTAGGCGGTGTTACAAAGTTTATGTTGTACAAAGTAGGAGGTGTTACAAAGTTTATGTTGTACAAAGTAGGCGGTGTTACAAAGTTTATGTTGTACAAAGTAGGCGGTGTTACAAAGTTTATGTTGTACAAAGTAGGCGGTGTTACAAAGTTTATGTTGTACAAAGTAGGCGGTGTTACAAAGTTTATGTTGTAGAAAGTAGGCGGTGTTACAAAGTTTATGTTGTGCAAAGTAGGCGGTGTTACAAAGTTTATGTTGTACAAAGTAGGCGGTGTTACAAAGTTTATGTTGTACAAAGTAGGCGGTGTTACAAAGTTTATGTTGTGCAAAGTAGGCGGTGTTACAAAGTTTATGTTGTGCAAAGTAGGCGGTTCGCTGAAAAAGTTTGGGGATCTATGGTTTAGATAAAAGTCGTATCTGCTGCGCTCAGCAAGTTTCAATTGTCTCATCAATTTTGAAAGGGTCTAAACGCGGAGTGACTTCACTGCACCACGTTTCTATATATAGTTTCGTCCCTCTCAGCACAAACGACACAACACCTGCAGAGATTGTGACACGAAGCATGAACTGTCATCTTTGGTAGGACTATCATTATTGAACTTCGAACCTCTTGTGTGTCGCCTGGGCTCGCAGGGGGAGCAAAGAATAGTAACACTGAAACCTACAAGAGAAGTCGTAAGAGACGATTGAGGTATGGGATTAGGAAGTTACCTACTAAGTAAAAACCGTCGCAGAAATTGGATGTGCTGGCATACTTGTAGAGCATAACTGGCACAACGTACAATCGCACTTAGGCTCGGATCACATACAAATCACAAAGAGTTGTTAACAAGTGGTCGATATGGAGCGTTCGAAGAAGAAGAAGATTAACCATGTGTGTTCTAATCTCTTTCTTAAACATGAAATTCTCAGCGACAGTTGCATGAACTCCGTAGCACCGTCACGAGTCCCCAATCTTTTATAAATAATTAACAGCGATTGTTTTATTATTCAGCAAGCAGCAATCATGGTATTTATAGAAAAATAGCGGTCTCTCTCTCGATCACCGCCCAGACCGATGTACCAGATCTCCCCATACATTCTATTCTTGTGGAAATCTGATTCATGCAGCCTTAGCATTGGTGTGTTTACGTCAGATCTTCAGCACTATTTGGAGCTCTGGTGCTTATCCTTCGAAGATGTGTCCGGTTTCAGCCAGCGTTTACTCGGTTCGCTCTCCGTTCTGTAGCCATCTAGTGTGTTCTACGGTGTGGGGTAGCAAGCCCCACGTCCAACCTCCTTACTAACCTCTTACGTCATGCGTGGTAGGTAACAGTGGTTCTATTCTTTACACCCCAATTTAGGCACCGGTAACCACTTTGGCGAAATAGCGGTCTAATTTACAAACGATTTGTTTTGATTAAGTTGCTCAATATTTGTTTGAAACAAATCGTTTTTAGAAGAGAAGAAATAGATATATCCAGAAAGAACTCAAAATCAAAGAAAACTGGCTGATGCTATAAATAAGAAAGAGAAAATTGAAGTATTTTGAGCATATAAAAAAAGACACAAAGGGCTGGAGAGAACCATCATGGAAGGAGGCATGCTGGCAAAAAGAAGAGAAAGACCACGGAGAAGATGGATTCAGGATGTAACTGATGGCTGCGGGACATTTAGCCTATGAAGAGAGAAAAATTCCGGAGGACTGTTAGGGTGGCAAAGTTCCGTTCAAGACAAGCTATTTAATGATGATGACGATGAATGTGGAAAGTGTGTGTGTGTTATGTTATGTTATGCGATCGACGTTATGACACATTGGGCATTCCCATTCGTGCTCTGTCCTCCGCTGCAGCAGCCATCCCAAAGTTTATTTGCTCACCGTGCCCATTGATTAGTATATCTTCTCTCTCTACCACGAAGACGACACCGTCTGGCATGTCCAAACTTAATGCCTAATTCTCGAAATCGTTGCAGTGTCTGAGTGACTCGCTCATGTCACATAAATGAGAGCGTAACGCATAGATGATATCGGCTCTGTCCATGAATGTGTACGTGTGGGTGTATGTATGTGTGTGTATGTCTATGTGGGTGTGTACATGTGTATGTATATGTAGGTGTGTGTGTGTGTATTTGTGTGTGAAAGAGGAGAAGGAGGAACAATCAGTTAGAAACTAGGAATTAAAACCGTCTTAAAGACCAGTTTAACCTGTTCTTAAATGCAGCTTGTGGGTTGAAAATTACTGATTCAACTTCAGCCAATGTTTTGTGGTTGCAGTGTAGCTTTGAGAGGTTTTCTATTCTTTTGCACCTGTGTACGACGATACCTTGCTGCGCACCAACAATCAATTCAAGTGAACGACTTTTGAACAATGTTATATACCACTCCTTGGCTTTTTTTTTGTTGCCCTAAAATCGGAGTGTTTAAGTTAACGACATTGAATTTTTGTTGTTGCCTTTTCCCTCTTTCTCAGAGTTGAGATTCGCCCGAGTAGTTACAGGGGCCCAAATGTGGGGTGTAAAGAATAGAACCACTGTTGCCTGCCACGCATGTCGTAAGAGGAGACTAAGGAGGTCTGGATGAGATCGGATGCATGTATCACGACCCCTCACAACGAGGAATGGGATAACGGATTCTACGGTTGCCAACCTGCCTCGGAGATTTAGCCACGCAGTAAGAATGTCAGAACTACCATCACGAGGGTGGCCAAAACTTACTGCGGGAAGAGGTCAGCACAAAGGGGGAAGCAGAAATCATAGGAATTATATCCTACAGAACTGCCCCCAGTATGCAAACTTGAGAAGAAAGAGGTGGCCCACTTACAGTAGCGTCCAAGACAAACTGTATGGCGTGGCTGATAACCTAAGGCAGATGGCTACCTGTATTAGAGAATCCGAAATCCCAATCTAGTGAGAACGAAGAAGAAGAAGAAGAAGACTTGAGATTTATATAAATATTTAGTAAACATCTCTACGGGGTTTCGGTTGCTACCTAGTTAAACCCTTGTCTTGCGATTCGAGGGTCCTGGGTTCGAATCCGGACCGCGTGGTTCTGTTCACTAATGAACTTTTTTTCAGAAACCCTAGGATTGTTACCGGAGCTACGTTGTTCATGCTTTGTGTAATACTCTCGGCAGATGACTGGCCATTTCTGCGAAGAGGGACCGAGCCATATAGGGTTAAACCCGGTGTAATGAAGTCAATCCTTCGGCTTTAGAAAAGAACATAAAAAAAATCGGGGTAAACATCTAATTCAGGAACATTTGTTGACTGCGGCGCAGTAAACTCTATGCGCTCTCGTTATGGTGTAATAGTTCCTTTTATAGTTTTCTGTAGCGTCTGTCGTCTTTTTTAGTTGACTTGTTTGTGTTTATTCATATCGATCAAGTTAATCGCTTTTCATAATCTACGAGGTGTATGCCAAGACAGTTCGTTGCGCCCCTATTAAGCCCCTCTACGGCATGTAAGGACAAGCACACCTTCTTCTTCTGTGTGTTCGTTCTTTCTCTGTCTCTGCAGCCCATCAGTTACATCCTGAATTCATCTTTTCCGTGGTCTCTTCTTCTTCTTTGCGTTCGTTCTTTACGACCAATTTTAATCACTCTTTGTGATATGTTTGATCTTTGCCAAGAACGTGTATACGTTGCACATTGGTTTGGTAGGCCCCTAAACGTATAGACTTCTACACGTTTAGGACATGTGCATCCGATTTCAGCCAAACCTCCTTAGACGCCTCTTACGATATGCATGGTAGGTAACAGTGGTTGTATTCTTTACACCCCAAATTTGGGTCCCGGTAACCACTCGGGCGAACAAGCACGTCTAAATTTCGATAAAAAAAATTTGTATTTTATCCAACAGCTTATATATTTTATCCAACAGGTTATGTATTTTATCCAACAAGTTATGTATTTTATGCAACAGCTTATATATTTTATCCAACAGCTTATATATTTTATCCAACAGGACCATCGGCGACCACATACATTTTTCCAGAGGAGATGGTGGGCAAAATGAATAAATTGTGATGGTAGTTTACAAGGAGGAAATGGTGACAGCCAGATTCGCATAACACTTTTTATCTAAAAGATATTTTTCAATAGGAGGAAATTTGCACGAACTCCGTAGCTCTCGCAACAATCTTACAAAAATTATGTATCTCGTGAAAAATTTAACATGTGACCTCGGTCCGTATTTCTATCTCTCTCTCTCTCTCTCCTCTCTCTCTCTCTCTCTCTCTCTCTCTCTCTCGATCGTTCTTATGCCACTTTTATCAGTCTATTGTGATATATAAGCAGCCAAACATGCAAGAACGGATATACGTGCACAGCCTTCAGTACCTATTGGAGCTCAGGTATTTATCCTTCGGCGGTGTGTTCGATTTCAACCAGCGTTTACTGGGTTCGCTCTCCTTTAGCCTTTTGCTGTCCCCAGCTAAATCCCACAAGGCAGCAGGCTGCTATTTTCTTTCAGGACAGCGACCCGTAGACGACCAGCCCTCCGGGGCTGATGAGCGTCATCTGCCCAGCGGTCCGTATTTGAACCAACAATCTTCAGAACGATAGGCAAACGTCTTAATCACTTCGCCACAGAGACTGTCATCATCATCATCAAATAGCTTGCCCTGAGTAGAACTTTGCCACCCTAACAGTCCTCCTGAATTTCTCTCTCTTTCTCATAGGTCAGAATCCTGCCTTGCAGCCGTCATGTTCAAAACCATCAGTTACATCCTGAATCCATCTTCTCCGTGGCCTTCCTCTTCTTCTCTTTGCTAATATGTCTCCTTCCATGATGGTCTTCTCTAGCCCTTCATGTCTTTTTATATGTCCAAAATATCTCAATTTTCTCTTTCTTATTTGTGATTTGTAACATCATCCAGTTGTCTTTGATTTTGAGTTCTTTCTGAATAGATCTATTTGTTCTCTTCTCTGTCCAAGATATACGGAGGACTCTTCTATAACACTTATATTCGAAAGCACATATATGTTTTCCAACTGCTTTATTAAATGTCCATGCTTCACTTCACACCCATACGTTGCAACTGGGAATATACATTCGACTCGCAAGGCATGGTTCAGTTAAGGCATGATAAATGTTTCAAGGAGGAAGGGGTGAGAAATGATTAAAAATTAATTTCTACTTGACTGCAGAAATTTAGAACACCAGATTAAGATCAAATGAGAATGGAACCACATCTACTACCATCACGCGCCTACAATAATCGACGCTCAGGGCGCAGAGCACGAAGCAGGCCAAGAACACGATGGATAGATAACATCTGCGAAAGCATGAACTGACAACGTCAAGAGCAACACACCTGGCACAAGATAGAAACTAAATCTCCCCACGACGCTTCACGACAAATGTGGTTATGATAGATAAGATTAAGATCAAATTTTGAATGCGGGCTTCATGTACATAAACTTCAAATAAATGTTTAAATCATAGCTAGTTACCAACAGTCAGTCACAACGTTTTATCAAAACACCATTTTCCAAAAGACGCCCATGTGTTGAACACAGTGGTGGCTCGTCCTTAAGGGCCACTGGGGAGGGCCTCACCAAAAATAATGTGTAACGTGTATTTATTATTTTATAAATTAAAACATAACAACCCAAAGCCATGATTTTTCAGATAATTTGTGTCTGGCCCCACCAACAAAAATGATCACGAGCCGCCACTGGTTGAACAGTTAAGGGGAGACAGTACAAACGGTTGCTAACTTCCTTATTTCTCAGTCAAATGAGATATTGTTTATCAGGTAGTACTAGGGATGGTCTGGTATGAAATATTATATAACTTTTAATTTAATTACTTGTCGGGTTGCCATGGTAATGGCGGCCATTTTGGATTATAAACAATGCCGTAAAGTAGGTAAATACTTACAACTAGTTCATATTATTCTTTCTTTTAAATTGAAATACTTACATAAGCCATAGTTCTAGGCAGTTAGCAACTTTAAATTGTTCTAAGACAGATAACAAGCAGATAGAAGTGAAACGAATAAGACATATACAATTTTTACCCAAAAAAATAGGAACCTATGGTTACTAAAAATATTGTGTTTAAAAATATATTTCTCAAAACTTGTATTTCTATATCTGACTGCCCTCAGTATTGATATATCTATATGTATGCCAAATTTCATATTGATATATTGAATGGTTACTGAGATTAACCTACTGAACACTTCCTAAATAAGTGAAAATCACAATTGTGAGAAAACTGCAATTTAAAAATATTTTGGGTGAAATATGAAAAGATCTTTAACTTACCAAAGAATTTCCACATAAATCGCTTATATGATTGACAGAACATCCGTCCTGTATGGTTATATGTTAAATTCACCTGTATTATATGTGCCTCCTTCCTTCTGAGATATCTCATGCTCTTTGATGTGGAGCATGGGAGAACTACTATTTTTTTTAATATAGGCAAATATTGACGTAGACTAATGAGATAACTTTTTTCAGCTATGCGATTGATAAAATTTACTTTGACAATTTGAATATCATTGTTGAAAGATGTATTTGTCTCTACAAAAGCTTTGGGATCTCCATCACAGAGAAACTGGTAATAAACAAGTTGTCTCTTTCTCACTGATCTGGCAAAAATAAGCTTGGCAGCTTCAGCTTCCATAGAATTGGATGAACTCTCACAATTTTCTCACACTGGCACTTAACAATGATATATAATTCGATATGTCTTATAGAATAGGGATCCCCATCACTAAGTACCAACCAAACGGTTTTTCTAGACATTACCTCTTAAAAAATACGTTAAATTTTCGAGAGGGTGGGCTGTTTAAAATCTCATTTTCAAATTTAAAAAAAAAAATTCAATTTTTTACTGATTTCGATTCTAGAGATATACAACTAACAGAATAAAACATATTTGGAAAATCGATATTTTAAAGAAAATATGTCATTTAGTGAGTATTGAGACCCCTTAAAACAAAGTTATTCGGCGAATCACTAAAAGAAATATCAAAGGTAACAATTGCAAAAGAAGTCAAGGAAAACGAACTTAGAAAGCAATTAAACTGTGTACTATGCCCGCCTGCCCAGCGTATTCGTAGCGCGTTGGACTACGGGTGACATTCCCTCTGTGAGTGCGGGTTCAATTCCGCGGGCTGGCAGAAAAGCCACAGGTTCCCCAGATTCACAGTGTTCGTGGCACCGAACCTAAGGGTTACGATGTCCATGGCACGGAGCCGAAGAGCTGAAAGCTCAAATGCTTCTGGATCGGAAAAAACAAAACAAAAAACTGTGTACAATAAAAAAGGGAATTTTTGTCCCGATTATAAGTCAGCAAAGACGTACCATCGCCCAAGTGGTTACCGGGGCCAAAATTAGGGGTGTAAAGAATAGAACCACTGTTACCTGCCACGCATGCCGTAAGAGGGGACTAAGGAGGTAGGTTGTGGCAATAGCTACTCCACCCCGTAAAAAAACACTAGGCACAGAAACCACAACCAGGAAAGTCTATAGCTCCCCCTTTCCCCGGGGAAGAAGGAGGATCCCACAAGGATGGACTCATAAAGCGACCCGATAAAATTCGAAAGGAAATCGGGCTGCCGACTCACCTTCTTTCAAACCGGAAGATCACCAGGATTGACACCTCTTCTTCTTCTTCTTTGCGTTCGTTCTTTACAACCAATTTTAATCACTCTTTGTGATATGTTTGATCTTTGCCAAGAACGTGTATACGTTGTACATTGGTTTGGTAGGCCCCTAAACGCATAGACTTCTACACATTTAGGACACGTGCATCCGATTTCAGCCAAACCTCCTTTGTTGCCTTTTACGACATGCATGTCAGGCAACAGTGGTTCTATTCTTTACACCCCAAATTTGGACCCCGGTAACCACTCGGGCGGGATTGACACCTGAAATGAAATAAAATGGGGAGAGAGTCGAGAGAGCTGGTAAAGATGGCCTTGGGTATTCGGGCTTGGAAGGCCTTGGTTGCGAATATATGCCCTCCCTAGGGGCGGTCAAGCTGGCTGAAACCGGACACATCACCGAAGGATAAGCACTAGAGCTCCAAATGGCGCTGAATGATGTGACGTAAAAATATGTTCTTGGTAAAGGCTGTTTATATATCACAATAAGAATGATAAAAATTGCAGAAAAAGAACAATTGAGAGAGAATCAACATCCAACTGGTATTATTAGTAGCTGGATGCTGTTGGAGATATTGCAAAGGAGATCGAAGCGCCTATGAACATGTCCGGAGTGTAATGAAGCAACCAAACTGAAACAATCAAAACAGCTGAAGGTTAAAAAAAACAAGTAGAGATGGGTAGAAATTACTCTTAGCAAAAACGTCAGAGTGGTTACCGGGGCCCAAATTTGGGGTGTAAAAATAGAACCACTGTTACCTGCCATGCATGTCGTAAGAGGCGTCTAAGGAGGTTTGGCTGAAATCGGATGCACGTGTCCTAAACATGTAGAAGTCTATGCGTTTAGGGGCCTACCAAATCAATGTGCAGCGTATACACGTCCTTGGCAAAGATCAAACATATCACAAGAGTGATTAAAATTGGTCGTAAAGAACGAACGCAAAGAAGAAGAAGAGACCACGGAAAAGATGAATTCAGGATGTAACTGATGGGCTGCAGAGACAGGACATCTGTCCTATGAAAGAGAGAAATTCCGGGGGACTGTTGGGGTGGCAAAGTTCTGCTCAGCAAAAAAATGTTTGATGATGATGATAAGCAGAACTTTGCAACCCTAACAATATTTCTGAACTATTTTTACTCTCTTTGGTCAAATGTCATGCACAAACCATCATTCACATTTTGAATCCATCTTCTCAGTGATCTTCCACTTCAATCTTTGCCGGATGCCTCCTGCCATGACGGTCGTCTCTAACCATTCGTGTTTCAGTTGAGCTCAGGGCCGAGCAGTGCTATGATGCAGAGAGGCGGCCGCATCAGGCGGACACCGTAATGGGGGCGGCATAAGCAGCAAAATCAAAATTACAACTGAATATTATTTTAAGAAAAAAACATTTAAGGGCGGCATTTCGAAGACTTGCATCATACTGAGAAAATATATCGCACGGCACTGATTGAATTTATAGTGCAAACAATATCAATAAACTGACAGTGATATATTGTTTAATGCAGTGACAAATAACAATTTCTCTGATTAACTTGTTTAGCTCACGTGTTTAAAGGGAATCAATGGCGACTGGTTGACTTTATTGCACTATATATCTCAATATGGTTCGATCTCGCTCAGCAGAAATGTCAGGTCACCTTCATAAGGTTTTGAACAAAGCACGAACTCCGTAGTTTCAGAAACAATCTTAACACTTCAGCTGCTAAAGACGTATATATACGTTTTGCCCAATCACTTCTAAAGACGCATTAACACGTCTGTTATTATCTCTACTCTGTGGCTATAGACGTGTTAACACGTTATACATTGCTGCTGTCACTGCTATAAGCGACATTCACTTTTGTGGCCTAGAAACAAAGAGTAGCTATTTTTAGTTCAGCCCTCGAAAAGTATGTAGCAGCGAAATGGTTAAGCGATCTCTTGAAATCTCATCATGAAATAGCTTGTCCTGATCAGAACTTTGCTACTCCAACAGTCCTTCAGAATTGATCTCTCTCGTAGGTCAGATGTCCCACCGCTGCAGCCGTGATGTTCAAACCGTCAGTTAAATTCTGAATCCATCTTCTCCGTAGTCTTCCTCTTCTCTTTGCTGGTATGCCTCCTTTCATGATGGTTTTCTCCAGCCCTTGGTGTATTTTTATATGTTCAAAATACTTGAATTTCTTCTTTCTTATTTATAGCATTAGCCAGTTCTCTTTGATTGTGAGTTCCTTCTGGACATATCTAGTTCAATCTAGAGAACCGAATCACGAAGTCCAGATTTGAACCTACAGCCTTCAGAACGTAATGTAATAATTTCACCACTTTGCCACATAGACCTACATCTCGTGTAACTCGCTTAAGACGATGTAAGGAAACCTACAGATCCGAGATGGTCAGACCGGATCACATCAGATTTGGAGATTATACTGGGTAAACCGGCTAGCCTTTGTTTATATCGCTTAGTAAGTAATTCTCAATAATGACATTTTTAGCACCAGAGGAAGACAATGTGGTCGAAACGTATGCATAGTCGTATATCTGGTACCCTTTTCAAAATTGTCATATAACACATTTCAGTCATAATTAACAATAATAATAATAATAATAATAATAGTAAACATGTCCGCTTCAGCTGGAGCAAAGGCCGACATATGTGTTATAATCAATATTAAGTTAAATTATTGCAGCAATTGTAATTCGTATGTAGTATATCGTCATTATTTAGTATGCCCTTATCATAACTCAAATTTCTATCATTACAGCATGTCCGAACAACAGTCGGTCTCTAACTAATTCTACCGTCTCCTCCAACATCATGTTTAGAAGATTTCTATATTAACTTGTTGCCACTGTCGTCTTGATCGTCCCCTGCTAAAACTATAGAAGGACAACAGGGAACGAATGAAATGAAAATCGTGGCATAACCTTTACAAGAGTTAGCCATCAATAACATCAGCATAAGAAAGAAAGTTGGCACAAAACCGTGCTTGAATTACATAGATAAACAAAGAATGAAGTGGTTTGGCCACTTAATAAGAATGCATCAAACTCCACAGTATACAGTCTTCTACAACAGAACATCGGAAAGAAGGCAAGAGGAAGACCACGGAAAAGATGGTTAGATGGCGCAGCAGAATCCTGTGAAAAGCAAAGATAACAATCACACAAGCCACCAGAACAGCGCAAGACAAAAACAGAAAACCACGACACTGGGCAACAACCCGTTAGCAGTGTGACGACACTGGGCAACAACCCGGTAGCAGTGTGACGACACTGGGCAACAACCCGGTAGCAGTGTGACGACACTGGGCAACAACCCGGTAGCAGTGTGACGACACTGGGCAACAACCCGGTAGCAGTGTGACGACACTGGGCAACAACCCGGTAGCAGTGTGACGACACTGGGCAACAACCCGGTAGCAGTGTGACGACACTGGGCAACAACCCGGTAGCAGTGTGACGACACTGGGCAACAACCCGGTAGCAGTGTGACGACACTGGGCAACAACCCGGTAGCAGTGTGACGACACTGGGCAACAACCCGGTAGCAGTGTGACGACACTGGGCACAACCCGGTAGCAGTGTGACGACATGGGCAACAACCCGGTAGCAGTGTGACGACACTGGGCAACAACCGATAGCAGTGTGACGACACTGGGCAACAACCCGGTAGCAGTGTGACGACAAAAGTAGAAGCCATCAACCACAGTAAATATGTCGTCAATTTTCTAGACACCACTATAAGTTCATTAGTTTACCATTGCTTTCTGAACGGTCTTTTCTTCGAACCTCCATATTGACAACTTTTAACCACTTTTTGTGATCTGTATGTGATCTGAGCCTAAGAGCGAGTGTATGTTGTGCCAGTTATGCGCCTTCAAGTAGGAAGCACATTTGATTTCTGCGACGCTTTTTATTTACAAGGGTAGCTTTCCTAGGCCCTTATCTTACTCGCCTCTTACGACATGCATTGTAGGTCGCAGTGCTACCTTGCTCCTCCTGCGAGCCTCGGCAAGACACGAGTGTCTGAACGGTTAATAATGATTGAAAATGAAATAAAAATCGGGGCGTATCCTTTTCAGGACGTCGTCATTAACTAGATGTCTAACTAGTCGTGGAATTTATATGTACCACTTATACGTTCAGTAGTTTGCCATTGCTTTCTCAATACTGATTAAAAGTTATTTTACATATCCTTTACAGGACTTTGCGAATCAACTCCAGCTTTTAACGCTGTTTGTGATTTTCTAGGCATTAATACGTTCAGTAGTTTGCCATTTCTCGGGTGGTGGCATCAGGGGCGTGCCGTGCTATGATACAGAGAGACGATCGCATCAGGCGGCACCGTTAGGGGGCGGCATAAGCAGCGAAAACAAAATCATAATTGAAGGTTATTTAAAAGAAAATATATTTAAAGGGTTGCATTTCGAAGACTTGCATCATACTAAGAAAATATACCGCAAGGCCTGTGCGCCATCGTCCTTTTGTAAAAATCCACGCAGAATAACTTGCAACCAAACTGTCCGCAGCGTGATTCGAACTCAGAACGTCGGTGTTAATAGACCGAGTCACTATTCCCTAAGCCACAGACGCCATTCAATAATGATTACATGCAATAATTTAAGAAAATAGTAGTAATGTTAGACCTACCAGTTTACTCAGGTCCAAATAGTTTTCCAAAATGTTCATTGAAACCCTTGCAGGACGTGATGAAACTAAATACAAATAAGTTCTGGTTTAGTATATGCTGTTGCTACCGTAACTGAGACGGTGCTCATCACTTGACAGAAATTGACTTGAAATCAGAGGAGACGCCAGGATTTTATTTTATTTTACCGATGGGACCAGCTTAAAATAGGATCCAGAATAGGAGCCCCAGAAAATAGTAAATAGAAGTAGGGCGGAATTTTGAGAAGAGGGAGGGAGGGTGAAAATCACTGTTTGTCACGTCAAGTGAAGGTTAAAAAGGTTAACTATGTGGGGAGTGGGGTGGGGGTGAGTTGCGGAACATGGAACACTTTGAGGTATAGAGAAGGAAAAAAAAACTAAAGAAAGGGTGGGTGGTAGCATGTGAAATAGTCAATATGAATGGTGTGCACATGACAATCGAGGTCTGACAGTAGGCGTCTTTCTTAAGTACGACACAGAAACTACGGAATACCAGTTGACAACATTTGACATAAGTTCCACTTTCTTCTTTTCTTCTTCTTCTTTTGTCGTCACCGCTACCGTGCTGATTCCTGGTGTTGTGGTTTTCTGTTTTTGTCTTACGCTGTTCTGGTGGCTTGGGTGATTGTTATTTTTTGCTCTTTGGCTGGATTCTGCTACGTCATCTAACCATCTTTTTCGTGGTCTTCCTCTTGTCTTCTTTCCTGATGTTCTGTTGTAGAAGACTCTGTATACTGTGGAGTTTAGTTGCATTCTTATTAAGTGGCCAAACCACTTCATTTCTTTGTTCTCAATGTAACTAAAGCAGGCTACTGTGCCAACTTTCTTTCTTATGTTGATAACTCTGTCTTTTCCGGTGTTCCACTTTCGCAACTGTTTAAGTGATGAGTAGGTAACTTTAGATATCAACCTGGGGTCGACAAAAGCGAAGTTGATAACACTCTTAATGAAAACAGGTAGAAAGGTTAGGGTTCAAGGCAAGCTTGGACCAAAAATTCTCGATATGCACACGGAATGTCTCCGGTGGATTCTCAAACTGAGATGGTATGACAGAGTGGCAAACACAGACCTGGGGATAAGAACCGGACAGGAACCCATGATGATACAGGTTAAGAGGAGAAAATGGCGATGGGTGCGGCATACCCTACGGAAGACACAGTCGAGTGTCACTAGACAAGCACTTATTTGAAATCCGAATGGAAAACGAAAAGAGGGCACTTCTAAACAGACCTGGAGACGAAGTCTTCTTGAGAAATTGAAGAGTGCTCCGCCTGAGTTGTTACCGGGGCCCAAATTTGGGGTGTAAAGAATAGAACCATTGTTACCTGCCATGCATGTCGTAAGAGGCGACTAAGGAGGTTTGGTGAAATCGGATGCACATGTCCTAACCTTTAGAAATCTATGCGTTTAGAGGCCTACCAAACCAATGTGCAACGTATACACGTTCTTGGTAAAGATCAAACATATCACAAAGAGTGATTAAAATTGGGAGTAAAGAACGAACGCAAAGAAGAAGAAGGAAGAGTGCTCGACTATCCTGGGAGACCATAAAGAAAACAGCCAGAGACTGGGAAAAGTGGTGAACAAATGTTGAGCCCCTCTGCTCTGCGAGGAACGATGAGGAATAACTAAGTAAGTAAGTACACGGTATGCGTTTGGACTACAGGAGACCATAATCCTTTACTTGGGAGTATAAACTACAAGTACCTCTAAAGTTGTAGTAGGACTCGCCTATAAACTGGGGACACTGGTGGTGGGATTAGAAAAGCAAGCCTTTACCCAATATTCAGTCAGAGATGACATATAACGCGCTATGACTACTGGGAACACTGGTGGTGGGATTAGAAAAGCAAGCCTTTACCCAATATTCAGTCAGAGATGACATATAACGCGCTATGACTACTGGGAACACTGGTGGTGGGATTAGAAAAGCAAGCCTTTACCCAATATTCAGTCAGAGATTATAACGCGCTATGACTACGCATGAATTCCTAGCGGGCAAACGAAGAAAAGAACACAAAGAAACAACAAAGAAAAAAGAAAGCAACAACAAAAAGCAACAACTAAAAACCAGCAATAAAAAAGAGACACAAAAAGCAACAACAGCAGCAAAAAACAGCGGAACAAAAAGCAGGAACAAAAAAGCAGGAACAAAAAGCAGGAAAAAAAAGCAGGAACAAAAAGCAGGAACAAAAGCAGAAAAAAAGCAGGAACAAAACAGCAGGAACAAAAAGCAGGAACAAAAAAGCAGGAACAAAAAGCAGGAACAAAAAGCAGGAACAAAGCAGAACAAAATCTACCAAAAAAAATCAACAAAGAAGCAACAACAAAAACAACAACAAAAAGCAACAACAGAAAAGCACAACAAAAATCAACAACAAAAAGCAACAGAAAAGCAACAACAACAAATCAACAACAAAAAGTCAACAACCAAAACAACAACAAAAGCAACAACAACAAAGGGCACAACAACAAAAACATCAACAACAAAAAGCAAGAACAAAACAGCAACAGCAAAAAAATGCACCAACATTTGTAATATTATTTAAAAAACCTCAATTCTGTCTTTGCACAATTCATTAAAAACAATTCATATACGTACGTACATCATTACTGGGATTTACTGCACGTTAGCAAACCATGGATAAGTAAGTATATGTCTTTTTAACGAGCGTGAATATATAATATTTACACACGTTGAAAAATGTGAAATATGATCTAACCGGATTCTCATAGACGACAATGTCTTCAGTGCTTTCATTAAACACTAGAACGCACTTGAAGCCACTCTACACCAGCCGTTGGGGGTCATGGAGTACGGTTTGCGACAGCAGTGCTGTCTCTGACAGTGTCCTAGAAATAATTACAAGATTGAGGTAAAGGTTTCTGGACCCGTCTTGCGAAGGTGAATTAGTACACCTAGGACTGGCGAACCTACGGATTGTAAATTAATGAAAGCATTGATGATTTGCATTTGAAAATGCTTCTTTTCTTCTACCATTCATATTTTTTTTGTTATAGAAGTGTTGAGGAGAGGATGTAGTGATCTTGTGTTTGCTTGTTCTAATGCACTTTGTAAGCTGTTATTCATTTTCTTAAGGCTGTTCTTGATGCCGTCGCTCCATTTTTTAATTATTTTTTTTACTGATCCAGAAGCACTTGAGCTTTCAGCTCTTTGGTTCGGTGCCATGGACATGAACTCGTTGTGCCATGGGCATTGACCTTCGTTCGGTGCCTGGACATTGTAACTCGGTTCGGTGCCATGACGAACTGTCGGCATGGACATTGTAACCTCGGTTGTGCCACGACATTGTAACCTTCGTTCGTACGGACTGTAACCTCGGTTCGTCCATGGACATTGTACTTTCGGTTCGTACGACATGTAACCTTGTTCGGTGCCATGACATAACCGGTTCGTGCCTGACTTGTAACCTTCGGTTGGTGCCGGGCTGTAACTTGGTTCGGTCACGGACATGTAACCTTCGGTTCGGTGCCATGGACATTGTAACTGTTCGTCGGACACGTAATGTCGCTCATCGTTGTTCTGTACGCGTATACTTTTTCTGGCATTAGACGATATCAGCAGAATTTGCTGTTCTTGTTCTCGTTGTTCTTTCTGTTGTGGACAATATGTTGTTCTCTTATGAATTGCATGACTGGTTTCACATCGTCTTCTTCTGATTTCTTCATATCTAAAAAAGGGTTTTAAAGTCGAAGGATTGTCTTTACCGCACCGGGTTCTGTCCAATATGGTTCGGTCCCTCACCGCAGAAATGTCACGCCAACTGCCGAGACTATTGCACTAAGTACGAACTCCGTAGCTCCAGCAACAATTCTAGGGTATCTGAAAAATACTGCAGTCGCGAACAGAACGACGCGACATTCATTTCTAATTTAGTCTCTTATTGTCACACCTGCAGTTCTTCTTCTTTTATCGTTCTAGGCTGCTTTAATCATTCTCTTTGTGATATATAAACAGCCAAACATCAGAACGTAATGTACGTGCACCAACCTTCAGCACCTATTTGAGCACAGTTGCTTATCCTTCGGTAGGGTGTTCGATTTCAGCCAGCTATTGTGGGCAGATTCGCTTCTTCCACTAGCCTTTGACTGTCCCCAGCCAAAACCCACAAGGCAGTGGGTTGTTATTTTCTTTCAGTGCAGCGACCCTTAGACGGCCTGCCCTCCTGGGCTTTTGAGCACCATCTACCCAACATATCCGGTCGTTTTAATGAACACCTTGATTTGTCACCCGTTCAGGTTTGTGTACTGTTTGCTCCGCTAACCTTTGATTGTCCCCAATCAGCTACAAGGCGCAGCTCTTCTAAGACACCTCATCTCCGTCTTTATGATTTTCGGTTTATTAGCTGCTGTTATTGGCCATGTTTAAAAATGTACACTACTGAAAGCGCATGTATGTACCAATATTTGTACATATGAATTATATTGTAGCTGAAGCTCGGTAATAAAAGAACAAAATCCCATACACTTCATACGGGTTTGCTGGATGTCTAGATGGCGTAGAGGTTAGTTACTGGCCTCTCTCTCCGAAGGTACTCGGTTCGTTCCCTCGTGGAGATATTGGGATATTTTTCCAGAAATTCCTGATCTCAGTGTAGGTGAAATCAAGTTCCTAGTGCTAACAGAGACTGGTGGTGATAAAACGTAGACATGTGTTCAATTTGAGCACGTAAAAAACCCTTGGCAGTTCAAAATAGAAAAGAGCAGGCTGGAAAGCCACAGTCCAAGCAAAAACTCATAAGAAAAGATTAACAAAATAAAAATATTACAAAAATCTTCACCATCCTCAAAAATTATATCGGGACCCTCGCCGGTGCTAAGGTGTTCGTGCTCCATGGGGGGAGCGAACCTGATACCTTTGGCACGAGAGACGAGCACATAACCTCTACGAAACAGAGGCCGACACAGAGAGTACAATAACAACATATAAGGAATACACGGCGTGATGACAGCTTGGGCAAACAGAGAGTACAATAACATATAAGGAATACACGGCGTGATGACAGCTTGGGCAAACAGAGAGTACAATAACAACATATAAGATATACACGACGTGATGACAGCTTGGGCTAACACCATTTAAATCTCACCATAACATAACCCACTTAGCGTTCGATCTATTGTCGATATAACACTATATTACAATCGACACAAAGAAAGACTGCAGTAAAACTATGTACCAAAGGTGAAACAGGAATCAGTTATCAGTTATATGAGGCCTATCATCATATCACACTGAATATTTATGATATACATGTATATATATATATCAACTGTATAGTATGTTGTTCCCATAGTACAGTATGTTTTTTTTAATACTTTACAGCAGATATGAATTTATCACCTGGCGATATGACGTCATGGCATTAAAGAGCGTCAACATTTGAGGTGATAGCAAATACCAGAGATTTGTGAAGGTCCATGATTGCCTATGCTAGTCTGCACGGCACAAGATGATGGCGATGATGTGTCCATGATATGTGGTGTATTTTTTAAGAGAAATTTTCGATCCAGAAGCACTTCAGCTTTCAGCTCTTCAGCTCGGCGCCATGGACATCGCAACCTTCGGTTCGGTGCCATGAACACCGTAAATCGGGAGAATCTGTACATAACGACATACATGAGGTGTATTAGAAGAGCTACAGGTGTGACAATAAGAGACAAAATTAGAAATGAAGAAATCAGAAGGAGACTGGATGTGAAACCAGTCATGCAATTCTTAAAGAACAACAGATTAAATGGTTTGGACATCTGACAAGAATGCCCTGGTATCGCCTACCACAGAGAGCCACACAGAAAATGTATAACGAGTACAAAGCAAGAGGAAGACTACAAAAAAGATGGAGCGACGGCATCAAGAACAGCCTTATGAAAATGAATATCAGCTTACAAAGTGCCTTAAAACAAGCACAAACAAGATCACTACGCCCCCCCCCCCCAACACTTCTATAAAGAAGTAAATGGTGGAAGAAGAAGAAGAAAGTTGACAATTATCTTTCTATTTTTAGTCTAATGCGGAGAATCGACTTTATTGCATCGGGTTTCTCAAATATGGCTCTGCCCCTGTCGGTAGAAATTGCAAGCCATCCCATATTGCAAGTCATCCGTAGAGAGTGTTGCACTAAGCACGAACTCCGTAGCTCCAGGAACAATCTTAGGGCTACGCTAGGGATCTCATGAGAAAATTGCACATGTGACTCAGCGGGGATGCTTCTTCTTCTTCTTGTCGTCGGTCTTTTGATCATTCTTATTGTGATATATAAACAGCCTTTGCCAAGAACGTTTTTTTACGTCACATCATTCAGCGGAATTTGGAGCTCTAGTGCTTTTCCCTCAACGACGTGTTCGGTTTCAGCCAGCGTTTACTGGGTTCGCTCTCCGTAGCCGGGATTCAAACTCACAACCGTCTGAACGACAAGCAAACGTCTCAACCACTTTGCCATTGAGACCCCCCTAACAATATGTTTATCTGCGGAGCACTTGCCCGTGGATAACTTGTACTTTGTTGTTGTTTTTAAAAAAAAATTTTTTCCGATCCACTAGCACTTGAGCTTTCAGCTCTTCGGCTCGATGCCATAGACATCGTAACCCTTCGGTTCGGTCCCACGAGCAACGTGAATCTGGGGAACCTGTGGCTTTTCTGCCAGCCCGCTGAATTGAACCCGCACTTACAGAAGGCTAGTCACCCGTAGTCCAACGCGCTACGAACACGCTTGGCAGGCGGGCTTGTACTTTGTTGAGGTCATTCCCTCTTTTTATCTTTATATTTTGAACAAGACAAAGAAAAATAACAAGTTTGAATCCATGGATGAAGAAACTTCGCGCTTATTACTACACCACATGTTTGTGAAACATGCAAACAGCAAGAGATTCGACTCTGTTTTTTTCTTATTTATTAGTAACCCCTGCATCTCAGCATTCCTGGGCGTTCCCTATGCAAGTTATGCGGGGTCAGTTAGGTCAACGATCCTTAAACTGTTATGATGCGCAGACTAACCAACAAATATTTCACATATTATATTGCCCTATCCTTAGATACAATAACATTCACAAAAAAGGGAATTGAAAACATCAAATTATGTATGTACAGTGACAGGAATTAATCAATTATACATATATATGTTCTAGGTGACGGGCCATCCTTGTCAATATCAAAGTGAAAATATCTCAATAAAGGGTTTTAAAGCCGAAGGATTGACTTCATTGCACCGGGTTTTACCCCATATGGCTCGGTCCCTCTCCGCAGAAATGGCACGGCACCTGCCGAGAGTATTGCACAAAGCATGAACTCCGTAGCTCCGGCAACAATCCTAGGGTCTCTGGAAAAACTGCACTCGTGAACAGAAGGCCGCGGTCAGGATTCGAACCCACGACCTTCGACTCGCAAGGGCTTAACCACTCAGCCACAGAGACCCCATATCTCAATAATATATCATTAAAGAATTACTACATATTTCTTCTGGAGTCTTACGTAAGACAAGTGTACTTGTAGATGCGTGGTCCAGGATCAAATTCCCAATTTCAGGGGAATTCTCTGATCAAAGGCTATCAAGTTGACCCATCTGAGTTAGGTATCTTTGGTACTCTAATTTAAATCCAAGTGCGTTCTTGGCAAGATCAAACATATCACAAGTGATTAATTGTTGACAGAATCCCAAAGGACAGGACCTCGAGACCATGACGTGCATTCGAGATTTCTCAAACGGTCAACCGATTTCTCGCGTGGTAACTGGCACAGAATGTTATCAACTTCATTATCGAGGACTCCAATCATAGACTTAAGTTAATTATAGTAACCTTCCTGATCGATATAAGTGTGTCACGACCTTTAGATTCAGGGCAGCCTGACCTTCGTGAAGTTTAACTTTTAGTTGTCGCAGCGAAATAGTTTGAATTAAGTTTGTGTTCTAATTCTGTTCTAATGGCGATTGAGCTATGTATACTCTTCTTCTTCTTCTTCTTCTTTGCATTCGTTCTTCACAACCAATTTTAATCACTCTTTGTGATATGTTTGATCTTTGCCAAGAACGTGTATACGTTGCACATTGGTTTGGTAGGCCCCTAAACGCATATACTTCTACACATTTAGGACATGTGCATCCGATTTCAGCCAAACCTCCTTAGTCGCCTCTTACGACATGCGTGGCAGGTAACAGTGGTTCTATTCTTTACACCCCAAATTTGGGTCCCGGTAACCACTAGGGCGTGCCTGAGCTATGTATACAAACTGTCCGACATTGTTTGTACAGAATTAACTCTTAGATCCTGTCCATCATGTTCGTAGCGCCTTGGACTACGGGTGACAAGTCCTCTGTGAGTGCGGGTTCAACTCCACGGACTGGCAGAAAAGCCACAGGTTCCCCAGATTTACGGTGTTCGTGGCACGGAACCGAAGGGTTACGATGTCCATGACACTGAGCGAAAGCTTTCAGCTCAAGTGCTTCTGGATCGAAAAAAAAAAAAAAGATTGCAGGATACAGAAAATGATACGACAGGTTGTCGAGAATGGAACAAGTCACAGAATAAAACAGTGCTCGATAGGAATGGAACTAGGCCAAACACTTCGGTTTGGATGCACTCGTCCCACTCTGCTAGGAGTTTAACTGGGGCGCAACATTCTAGCCGTTCTTGGCGAAGACTGTTTATATATCACAATAAGAATGATCAAAGTGGTAGAGAAGAACATCAAACAACAATAACTGAATGGAATAGTAGGTTAACTGGAATGTGAAATTGGGTTTAGGGGGGCTAGGATGTAATGTAACGTACAATGGTAGGCTAGTGTTGAGTATTAGTGAATAAAATAGTAGGCTAGTGAAGAAATGGTAGGTTGTGAAAAATAGTAGGCTAGGAATGTGAAATGGAGCATGAATGTGAAATAGTAGGCTAGGATGTGAAATGGTGAACACGTCTATCTAAATGGTAGGTTAGTGAATGTGAAATGGTAGGTTAGTGAATGTGAAATGGTAGGTTAGTGAATGTGAATTGGTAAGTATTAGGTAGGCTAGTGAATGTGAAGGGATTAGGATGAAAGACGTGTAAATGTAGAGAATAAGGTAGGTTAGTGAAATGTGAGTGAATAATGGTGGTTAGTGAGAATGTGAACATAAAAGGTAGGTTAGTGAATGTGAAATGGTAGGTTAGTGAATGTGAATTGGTGAACGTCTAAAGGTAGGCTAGTGAATGTGAAATGGTGGATTAGTGAATGTGAAATAGTAGGCTAGGGAATGTGAAATAGTGGATTAGTGAATGTGAAATAGTAGATTAGTGAATGTGAAATAGTAGATTAGTGAATGTAAATAGTGATTGTGAATGTGAAATAGTGATAGTGAATGTAAATGTAGATTAGTGAATGAAATAGAGTTAGTGAAGTGAAATAGTAGTTTAGTGAAGAATGGTAGGCTAGGAATGTGAAATAGTAGGCTAGGAATGTGAAATGGTAGGCTAGAATGGGAAATAGGTGAGGCAATGTGATATCTAAAATGGTGGGCTAGTGAATAGTGGAAATGGTGGGCTACTGAATGTGAAATGGTGGAGGCTAGCTGAATGGAATGGGCAGAATGGTGGGCTAGTGAATCTAAAATGGTGGCTAGTGAATGGGAAATGGTGGGCTAGTGAATTTGAGATGGTGATCTAGTGAATGGAAAATGGTGGGCTAGTGAATGTGAAATGGTGGGCTAGTGAATGTGAGATGGTGGGCTAGTGTGTGAAATGGTGATCTAGTGAGTGTTAAATGGTGATCTAGTGAATGGAAAATGGTGCACTGCAGAAGTAAAGTACTGCAGGATGGTGATTTGGAAAGGACATAATTGGAAAAATGATAAAACTAAATTCATTTTTGTCATACTTAATCAAATTTGTAAAACCAAAGAATGAAATCTAAAAACTTGACTTCAAATAAATGGAAGCAGTGTCCTGGATGTTATTATACGTGAGAAATCGTGGCTTATCCTTTACAGGACGTAGCCATCAATAACATTAAATGAGTCTACAATCTTCTAGGAACTTTTATATGTTCAGTAGTATGTCATTGATTTCTGAACGGTCAGATTTAATTTTGCCCCTCGTAAAAATTCAAGGGAACGAATTTGCTTCCAAACTTGCACGCTTCGGGATTTGAACCAGGTGCGCTTGTATTGTGATCGAGCTCACTACGGCTTAAGCTACAGACGTCCAGTACTTATATCGCCCGAGTGGTTACCGGGGCCCAAATTTGGGGTGTAAAGAGTAGAACCACTGTTACCTGTCACACATGTCGTAAGAGGCGTCTAATGAGGTTTGGCTGAAATGGGATGCACGTGTCCGCTAGGGAATGCTAACCCCAAACAAATGCTTGCAGAAAACGGATGCACCAAGCCGTAAGGCGCATAACATGGTGCAACGGCCCTCACAATGAGGAATGGGATAACGGATTCTACGGTCGCCAATCTGTCTCGGAGATTTAGCCACGCAGTAAGAGTGTCAGACCTATCATCACGAGGGTGGCCAAAACTTACTGCTGGAAGAGGTCGGCACAAACGGGAAGCAGAAATCATAGGAAATATACCCTACAGAACTGCCCCCAGTGTGCAGACTTGAGACGAAAGAGGTGGCCCACTTACACTAGCGTCCGAGACAAACTGTATGGCGTGGCTGATAATCTGAGGCAGACAGCTGCCTTTATTAGAGAATCCGAAATCCCAATCTAGTGATAACGCAGAAGAAGAAGAATATTATTATATTACATTATACAGTAGTGAATGTTTAAAAAATAACTCACAACATACACAAACTGCAGACGTTCCAAAATAAATGTTTTAGAAGAATTCTTCAAATTTTCTGACTAAATGCGATAGCAAATGAAGAGCTTCCACGTATCGGATATCAATAGAGATTATCATCAAAAGACGAAGTTTTAGGTCCATTGGGAAAGGGGCATTGGCTAGAGCCTCCCTTTAATGGACAGCGGATGTGAAAAGAAGGACTGTAGTTCCCAAAGAAAAAATTGAGAAGAACGGTAGAAAGAGAGATTGAAAGATTATGGTCTGACATGGGAAGCAATTCTCAGCGGCAGTGCACGGACTATGTAGCACCGGCGAGTGTCCCCGATTTAATTTTGAAGATGGTGAATATATTTTGTAGGAATTTTGTTTTAAATCTTTTTTTCTAATGAACTTTGCCCGGGCAGCGGCTATCCAGCCTGCTCTTCTCGATTTTGAACTTTCAGTGGTTCGTATACGTGCTCAATTTGAACAAGAGACGAACGTTTTATCGTCTGTCTCCGATAAGACTAGGAACTCGATCTCACCTACACTAAAATCAAGTATCTCTGGGAAAAATATTCCGATAGCTCCACGAGGGAGCGAATCTAGTACCTTTAGAACGAGATGCGAGCACATAACCTCTACGACGCCGAGATGCCAGAGTTGTTTTACTAGGTCAGTGAGTTTGTCACATTATATCATATTCAGAGCTGTCTTAAAGTATGTGCTCTCTAGTCTGGGGTGCTTCTCCATAGATATACGCCACTGAGGTGCCAGAGTTGTTTTACTAGGTCAGTGAGTTTGTCCCATTATATCATATTCAGAGCTGTCTTAAAGTATGTGCTCTCTAGTCTGGGGTTCTTCTCCATAGATATACGCCACTGAGGTGCCAGAGATACTTATGTCTGCTTCTGAAGTAGCTAAACCACATTTGAAGTCGGCAAAAGCAGCAGAATAGCACAAGCTATTTTAAAGAATTAAAAAACATTTCAGGGGCGGCATTTCGAAGACTTGCGACATACTGAGAAAATATACTGCAAGGTCCTGGATCTAGTAGGGTATTTTTATGTGAAACAATAGAAACAAATTAATGAAACGTGTATCTATTGACCTTGAGGCTAAGAATTTTACCACTTGTGACATGATTCATTTATATTACCATCATCATCATTGTACCCATGGGCGTCTATACGTTAAGTCAAAGGCGGAGTGCAAGTGTCAATAAAACGACTTTATGTGAATCTTGTCTTCCCTATTTCCGTGTAGTAAACAACCAACTTTGAGACGGAGTAGCGTAATGTATAAGTGTTCGCCTGTCGACGGATACAAGAGGGTTGTGGGTTCAATCCCAATCTTGACATCCCACACGTGAGGAAAGGAATTGATCCTCCTACCTGCTGCACTTAATTGTCTAGAAATGTGAAGTGAATTGACTTATCCTAAGATCTGAAAAGGCTACTGTAATTTTTTTTTTAAACTATCAACTAAAATGTTTTTACATTTTTTTACCCTTCCCTTGAAGAATAACAACATTGCGACCTACAAGCATGTCGTAAGAGGCGACTGAGGTAAGGACCTATGGAAGCTACCCTAGTAAATAGAAATCATCGTAGAATTCGGATGTGCTAGTCTACTTGTGGGTGCATGACTGGGACAACGTACATTTGTTCTTAGGCTCAGATCACATACAAATCACAAAGAGTGGTTAACAAGTGTTCGAAATGAAGCGCTCGAAGAAGAAACCCTTCCCTGATAAATGGTATGTGGACGCCCATGATTGCACCCCGGTAAATAAACCACCTATGATCTTAGACCTCACCGTTCAGAAAGCAATGGCAAACTACTGAACGTATAAGTGGTGCCTAGAAAATCAACGACTCGTTTACTGTGGTTGATGGCTACGTACTTTAGGATATGCCACGATTTTCATTTCATTTCATGATCTTAGAATCTAGGAAATAAGGCTGTAAAACTTGTGCTCCACGACCCTTGTACTACAGAATAAGATTTATAACGCTTGTACGACCTTGTAGCTAGACAAGAAGATTTTAACACTTGCGGGGTCTCCACCACTACGTCTTCTTCACACTCCCTTCCCCGAACTTAGTACTATACAAAGTGATTTATAACGCTTGTGCCTGGTCCCAGAGAACTAGCAATTGGTTATGTTCAATCAACGTCACGGGTTCCAATTTTGTATTTTTGTTTCCTTTAAGACAATTCGAGTTCATCGGAGTTAAAACAACACAGAGATCTCAGGAACGCGGGAGCTTTCTGGGATAAGATTGACATATGTCGCGTGCGATAGGGGTCACATAGTTTGCCCTGGCTAATTAGTTTAGCTTTAGTGGATATCAAAACGAACTTGTTCCGGGTCAGAGGACTGAGTAACCAATGAAACTGAAGATGAAATGAAATATTGTATTGTTCTAAAAAGAGGTCCTGGGTGTGGATTTCAGTGATTAGACGAAGCACAGTGGCAGCACGTTGAATTTACTAACAAATGTGCAGGGTTTAATTCCTGGTACGATACATTCCTTAATTTACTTTCTGATTTGATTATTTATTCGCGTGTGTGGTGCCGGGTCCCGCAAGGAAGCAAAGAATAGTACCACTGCAACCTACAATGCATGTCGTAAGAGGCGACTGATGTAGGCCCTAGGGTGCTACCCTAGTAAATAAAAATCAGCGCAGAATTCGAATGTGCTGGCATACTTGTAGGCGCATAGCTGGCACAACGTACAATCGCTTTTAGGCTCAGATCACATACAAATCACACAGTGGTTGACAAGTGATCAATATGGAACGTTCAAAGAAAAAGAAAAAGACAGGTAATGCAGATGTAATGGCAAATCCAACATTATAAAAATTAGAGAGAGTTCACTTATTTAGGTAAAAATTTCGACTAAACGAAAGACACCGAAAAAAAAAATTATTATGCTACAAATTGTCGATTTTCAAAAACCTAAAAATATATGAAACTGTTAAGTTGTATAGTTTTAAAACTAAATTACGAATTTTCAATTATATTGCTATCTTAAATCTTACTAAAAAGATATAGAAGTGCTTTGAATGCATTCGAAAATTTATATCTATAACGAATAGCAAACATAAAATTTAACAAAAACAGCAGATTTGATGAAATCAAATGTCTATCTCTCACTTTGCCTTTTTAACCCGGATTGGGGCATAGGCCCTCAACCAACTCATGCCAAATCTTCCTATCTCTAGCTATCTCCTGCAGCTCCCTCCAGTTCTTCTTTATATTGTTGATCTCTGCTTCCAAATCTTTGTCTCCATGTATTTCTCGGCCTCCCCTTCGTTCGCTGCATTGGATATGCCTTGAGGAGAAATGACCAAAGAGTCACAAGGCAAGCACTGAAGTGAGATGTAAATATTCAAGAAAGGAAAGACGCATTAAGAAAACCATGAAAAGAGGCGTGAAATTATATATACGAGATTGAACGAGTTGTCCAGAAATAAGCGGTATAGATTAATTGCTTGAATGTCGTAAGTAACGTATACGGGTCATAATCTACATCATCATCAGGTGCCATGCCATCTGGAGTGAGAGAGCATAGATCTCCCAAAATCTATCTCCGTAGTATTTGCTATTATCTCAGATGTTGACGCTCTTCCGTGTCATGAAATTAGACTGTCTACAATTGTCTCTCTCTGTCTTTCTCTGTCTCGTTTCCCCTCGATTTTATCGGTTGTCACAATGTGTTTTAAACTTCCCCTTCTCATTACATGTCTGAAAAAGGATGACTGCATCGTTCTTATATTGATAATAAGCTTTCTCTGTGTCTTGGCTTCATGCAACATCTCCACATTAGTCATTTTAGCAGTCCATGGAATTCACATCATTCTTCTGTCAAATCACATTTCAATGGCCTCCAGAGATTTTACTGTTTGCTTCTTCTTCTTCTTTTTTGCGTTCATTCTTTACGACCAACTTTAATCACTCTTTGTGACATGTTTGATCTTTGCCAAGAACGTATATACGTTGCACATTAGTTTGGTAGGCCCCTAATCGCATAGACTTCTACACATTTAGGACATATGCATCCGATTTCAGTCAAACCTCCTTAGTCGCCTATTGCGACATGCGTGGCAAGTAACAGTGGTTCTATTCTTTACACCCTAAATTTGGGCCCCGGTAACCACTCGGCGTCTGTTTGCTTACTGTCCATGACTCGCATCCATATGTCAGTATTGGTTCTATGTAGCACTGTGTAACTCTCATTCTGACCTTAATCGACAATGACCTGTTGCATATATTGCTTCTCATTTTCTGAAACGCTGCTTTGGCCTACCCTATTTTGATATTTATTTCTGACCTGCATCTTCCTTCCGATGTTACCAGGACTGATGCTCGTCCATCACGGGTGGTGATGACCACCTTTTTTCATCCAAGGGATTGTAGTTGCATTATGTTTGTCTGTGTGTGCGAAGATGACTAGGGAGTCCGATGCGGGCTTCAAATGTTCTTTTACAATGACAACAGGACTCATGTAGTAGCATGTCTCTTGCGGAACGTCGCATTCATCATAGCCCGTCTCTTGCTAGTTCTCCCGCCTCTTCCAGTGTCATGTTCAATGTTTCTTTGTTGTCCTGCTGCCATCTTCGTCTTGGTCGTCCCTTACCTCATTTTCCAGGAACCATGCTTTCCATTACCTTTCTCTCCAGACCACTGTGGCGTTTAATGTAGCCAAACTATGTTATCTTCCGGGACATGATGTTATTAATGAGCCAATACTCCTTGATATTCAGGTCTTGTATGGTGTCTTTGTTTCTTCTCTTCTCTGTCCAAAATGTTCTAAGAACTTTTCTATAGCATCTTGTTTCAAAAGTTTCAATTCTGTTTTTTAATGTTTGTGTTATGGTCCACGATTCGCATCCAAATGTTGCCACAAGGAATATGCATGTTCTTAGAAATCTTAATTTTGGATTACAGGACTACATCAACGAATACGATAATACCAAGACTACAATGTATTTAAACTGATGTACGCGGGCATAATTCTACTAGAGGAATGAAAGAAATACACCGGATTAAGCTAATCCAGTGATAATCTGATCAATAGAATTCTGTGTGTCAAATTTATATAATTTACTTGATAACATTGTAATCTAACACTTATTGAAAGGGACGTAACTTGATAAATAGAATCGATAGTAGGAGGGTAGAAGTAGCGGTATCAGTTATCAAGTGCAAGTCGGCTTAGCTGATGATACTACAGCCCTTCTGTCACAATCAGATGCATGATAAGCTAAACACACTTGCGCGGAGGTCACAACAACTAGGGTTGAACATTCATAAGGAAAAGACACAAAGATATTGAGAATTAACCAAGCAAATGACAATTCGATCTCCCTGGATGAAATCCCACTTCAAGTGGTAGAATCATACAACATATTTGGACAACAATGTAGACAAAGTGGGTGGAACAGATAGAGATGTTAAAATAAAAATACAGAAGGAAAGACGAACTTTCATTGCACTGGGAAACATATGGAAGTCTAAAGAAATCAAATCTAGAACAAAATTCGGATATTTAACTCAATATTAAAGCTGTTCTACTGTATGGGTCAGAAACATGGAGAACGACCACAAACAAAAATGCATACATTGCAAACATTCATCAACTGGTTTCTGCGCAGAATTGAGGGATTGAGATGGTGTGATAGGGTCACAAATGAGGAACGTATAGAGAGAACAAGACAGATTCCAGTGAATCAAAAGAGGGACTGAGATGTTATGATAGGGTCACAAATGAGGAAGGTATGGAGAGAACAAGACAGATCCCAATGAACCAAGAGGTTAATAAAAGATATAATATCCAACGCTGGCGATGGATGGGATACACTCTGAGAAAACTCGAGGGAAATATACCAAGAAGGGTCCTTTCAGGAAAACCACAAGGACCACGAAAGAAAGGGAGTCCTAGAAATACATGGAGACATGATATAGCTAGAGATAAGACTTGGCATGAGTTGGTTGAGGGCCTATGACCCGATCCGAGAAATACATGGAGACATGATATAGCTAGAGATAAGACTTGGCATGAGTTGGTTGAGGGCCTATGACCCGATCCGAGAAATACATGGAGACATGATATAGCTAGAGATAAGACTTGGCATGAGTTGGTTGAGGGCCTATGTCCCCATCCGAGAAATACATGGAGACATGATATAGCTAGAGATAAGACTTGGCATGAGTTGATTGAGGGCCTATGACCCGATCCGAGAAATACATTGAGACATGATATAGCTAGAGATAAGACTTGGCATGAGTTGGTTGAGGGCCTATGTCCCCATCCGAGTTAAAAAGTCAGAGAGAGCGAGAGAGAGAGAGAGAAATAGAGATCATCATCATCATCATCGTTCTTCCCTGCGTCCAAGAACACATAAGATAGAGACATAACTTCCACTCTACGTCCAAGAACACACATAAGATAGAGACAAAACTTCCACACTACGTCCAAGAACACACATAAGATAGAGACAGAACTTCCACTCTACGTCAAAGAACACACATAAGATAGAGACAGAACTTCCACTCTACGTCCAAGAACACACATAAGATAGAGACAGAACTTCCACTCTACGTCCAAGAACACATATAAGATAGAGATATAACTTCCACTCTACGTCCAAGAACACACATAAGATAGAGACAGAACTTCCACTCTACGTCCAAGAACACACATAAGATAGAGACAGAACTTCCACTCTACGTCCAAGAACACATATAAGATAGAGATATAACTTCCACTCTACGTCCAAGAACACACATAAGATAGAGACAGAACTTCCACTCTACGTCCAAGAACACACATAAGATAGAGACATAACTTCCACTCTACGTCCAAGAACACATAAGGTAGAGACAGAACTTCCACTCTACGTCCAAGAACACACATAAGATAGAGACATAACTTCCACTCTACGTCCAAGAACACATAAGGTAGAGACAGAACTTCCACTCTACGTCCAAGAACACACATAAGATAGAGACATAACTTCCACTCTACGTCCAAGAACACATAAGGTAGAGACAGAACTTCCACTCTACGTCCAAGAACACACATAAGATAGAGACATAACTTCCACTCTACGTCCAAGAACACATAAGGTAGAGACAGAACTTCCACTCTACGTCCAAGAACACACATAAGATAGAGACATAACTTCCACTCTACGTCCAAGAACACATAAGGTAGAGACAGAACTTCCACTCTACGTCCAAGAACACATAAGGTAGAGACATAACTTCCACTCTACGTCCAAGAACACATAACGAAAAGACAAAACTCCCACTCAATTTTCATGAGCAGAATTGTATGTTTGTTTTTAAACCACGAAGTGTCGCCAACATCAATATCTTTGTCTCTTAGACGTTTTTTACGGCAGAGGAGCATTGGCGTCAACTGAAAATTTTCCAGCCGGGGCAATATTAATTTCTTTAATTTTGCTGGTAGTTTACAACGCTGAAATGGAAACCAGATTCGCAAAAAAACTGTGTTATCAAATAACCATTTTTCAGGGGTGGCACTTACCCTTCATTTAACCCCCGGCCCCGCCCTAATGCATGGACCCCAATGTGCGGGAGGAGACCGGTCTTTATTCTTTTCTGCCCCAGAAATCACAACGGGGCAAGTGTCCTGTTAAAATTTACAAACGTGAAGAACACAATCGAAAATATAACGCGGACTTTTTGATTTGAGGAGACAATTGGAAATCGTCACCGGAACATCTATGTAATCTTGATTGATTGATTGAATGATTGATAGAACCATCATGATTCTTACTTAGACAGATCTTAGCGGTAGTGCACGAACACAGTAGCATTGGCGTGTTTCTTCGATGTAATTTTGAATTATTCCTCTGCGCTACCCGTGGAGAATTTCGTATCAACAGTTGTTTATCACTTTTCCCGGTCTCTTGGTGTGTTATTTTATCACTTTTCCCGGTCTCTGGGTGTGTTATTTTATCACTTTTCCCGGTCTCTGGGTGTGTTATTTATAGCTTCTAATGATAAACTGACAAAAGATCAAGAAAGGAAAATTATCATCTGTGAAATGAGATACTTGAGAAAAGCGGTAAATAAATCAAGAAGGTACCATATAAGAAATGAGGAAATTAGAAGAACAGTCGGAACAACACCTGCTATTATATTCATTGAAAAACAGAGACTCAAATGGTTTTGCCACTTGGTGAGAATGAACCCGAATACACCAGTTGGAATAGCGTACAATCTGAAAATAAAATCATCAAGGTGAAGGGGCAGACCAAGAAAAAGATGGATTGATGGAGTTATAGATATCTTAAAACTCCATAATACAACAGCATATCAAGCGATCGAGCGTGCACTATCTCGGAAACCGATCATATGTTAAACCTGCTACGCCTAACGGCAAAAGAGCAGAGAATGACACAGCATATCAAGCGATCGAGCGTGCAGTATCTCGGAAACCGATCATATGTTAAACCTGCTACGCCTAACGGAAATAAAAAGCGGAAAAGGACAAAAGAAATAAGAATGACAGTCCAACATTCTCTTCAGATCTGTTCGGAACGTCCATTTCCCCCTGTTTTACTCGAGTTCCACTCAATTGCAGATGTAATTTTTTGGATAGTGAAAATGTGTTATAGTCTGTCCATTAATTCGTGAGCACGTTTGAAATTGTTTTTCTCGAAAACTACCTGTTGGATCTCAGTGATTTTTTTGCATGCAGTCTTAGAATATCCATGACGCTAAAATAAAGCTAGCCAGTAGTCCATAGATGCTACGGATTTTGCACATCGGCGAATTCCTTTGATCTTTTATGACAATTGCAAATACGGGGGCTCAAATTTTAGATTTTACAGTAATTCCTAGAATTTGTCCATGTCAATTCTATTCATAGGTGTATCTCCATATTAACTTGATAGGTCAAGTAATTAATTGTGTTGCCCTTTATGTGCAATCGTGAACTTGGATACAATATGCAACAGTTAGTCCTCCCTTCGGTCACCATTAGACCCCAGGGTGTCTTAACTTCACCACAAATTGTATGATGGTAGACGCATTTGGATATGGAAATGTATACGTTGCTATTTCTCAGTCTGTAATCAAAATATGATTTGTATCATCCCGAATCTGACGATTCCATGAGGTTGATAATTGTTACTGGCTGGACAAATTGTAATCCATCTCGGTGCCAGTACTCGTCTTCCTCTCGGAGCACATGTTCAACACACTTCTTCCAGAACTGCATGTCTATCATTGAGAGGGACACACGTGTCAGAACTTCAACATCACACATTTTAAACGTCCTGTTCTGTTCGGCAACTTGCCCTTTTACTTTAGCCCAGACAAGCTCTATCGGATTGAGATGAGCATGATATGGAGGTAGTCGCAAAGACGTGTGGCCGTATTCCGCAATGATTTTGTCAATATTAAACACCTTTGTCTTATTTGTCATCCTCACCAGGTGCAACAACTCGGGTTTCAAATATGTATCATCGAAGCTGACATTTTCCTTAGCAAGCCAAGTCCTAATTTGATCTTTTGTATTTGATGCAGTTGGTACTTTGTCTTCCGCTGATACTGCGTTGTGATAGGATGCATTATCCATTACCAAGCATTATGGTCTGTTTAGAATTGGAAGTAGATCTTTCTCTATCCAGTGCCTGAAAATATGTCCATTCATTTCTGTGTGGTAGTCCCTACCGTAGGTACTTTTTGATTGGAAAATAAGTCCAGCGTCATGGACAAGACCTTCTTCACTGCTTCCTGCATGTGTTAGTATAATACACTGGCCTTTGCTGCTTGGTATTTTTCTTTTCTGTTCACCGTCTACTGATTGCCATTCTTTAGCATTGGTGTGGTGAGCATTGACCAAGGATTCGTCCAAATATACAATATCATAGCCTTGCCTCCGCCGCTCACGGATCTGCCTCAGGTATTTACATCGGGCAGCAATTAAATGTGGCTTTTCACAAATAATATTCCTGCCGCCTATAGTTTTTCTGAAGGTGAAGCCGGCGGCTCTTACAATTTTCCATAGAGTACTTTTAGAAATGTCTATGCTGCAATCTGATTGCAGTTTTAATTTCAGTTTCCTGAGAGTAACAAGTTGATTTGTCGCAAACATTTTCAAGAGCTCCGTCTTATGACATCTATGTCAAAGTCGTCAATTGTTCTTTTCCTTCCTTGCTTGACATTAGTGCACTTTGTGTCCTGTTTAATCCATCGGGAAAAGGATTCTCTATTCAGACCAAGCGCCAGTTGCGTTCGTTTCTCAAGGTTATGAATATCGCAATATAGATGACCTCTCTTAGATTCCCTACGGAAGTGTTGGTATAGTAAAACTGTAACCTTTTGCATTGTTATAAATGTGCACTTCAGACTCATTATGAATGTGATATCAATGTCAGTTTTGATAAGCCAACAAATATGATACAATAGCTTCATACAAATAGCGAGATACACCTATAACTATACAACGGTATCCCAATTATAACGTCATATGCTTTCCACGTTCAAAGTCGACTGGGTTAGGTGCACGGGAATTTGTGAAATTTTTGTTTACTCACGATATTTCAATGTTACCATAATATATTTTTAGAACAACGCGTCTGTGTACCGTAGATATGTTACTATTGTGTACAATCCGGTGAGGTTGATTTTAATATAACCTGAAGAAGAAATATTTCAAACTACATCAAATTTTCTTGGAAAAAATATTTCTCTAGCGTCATGGATATTCTAAGGCTGCTTGCAAAAAATCACTGAGATCCAACAGGTAGTTTTCGAGAAAATCAATTTCAAACGTGCTCACGAATTAATGGACAGACTATAAGAAATTTTAGTTTAATTACTGTCAACCAGTGACGGCTCGTCATTAAGGGCCAGTGGGGCCGGGCCCAACCAAAAATAATGTATAACGTGTATTTATTATTTTGTAAATTAAAATATACCAAACACAAAATCATGATTTTTAAGAAAATTTTTAATTGACCCACCAAAAAAATTGAGCACGAGCCGCCACTGCTGTCAACGATATTTGCAAGGATGCAATTTTCCAGCCTGCTCTTATCGATTTAACATTTTAAATTGTTCTTTGACATGATCAACATGTACACAGCAACTACGTTTTATCGTCCATCTCCGTTAGGACTGAGAATTCGTTCGGTCTCTGTAGAGTGTAGGTTAGATACTCGTTTTTCGTTCCAAAATTATTCGGTTCTTTTGCAGCGGGAGGCAATCGAGATATATTTCCAGAGATCGGTGATCTTATTGTAGGTGAGACCTAGTTCCTAGTTATATCGAAGATGGACGATAAAATGCAGTTCTCGTATCAAGTTAAGCAAGTAAAAGAATCCGTGTATGATGATAAGTCGTTAAGAGTAGGCTCAAAAGCAGCTGCCCGTGCAAACTTACATGTAAAAAAAAAGCACAATTTCTAAAAAAAAAATCAACCTACTTCAAAATTACATCGGGGACACTCGCCGGTGCTATGAGTTCGTGCCCTGCAGCTGAGATCTTCCTGTGTAAGGAAGAGATCAGAGCATACATGGCTACTCACCGCAGTGCAATGATGAGGATCCTATCAATCAGGACCGTGCTATGCTATGATACAGACAGGCGGCATCAGGCGGAACCGTAAGGGGAGAGGGCATAATCAGCAAAATCAAAAATACAATTGAAGGTTATATTAAGGAAAAAATATTTAAGGGGCGGCATTTCGAAGACTTATATCACACTGAAAAAAATATACCGCACGGACCTGCTATCAATCAATCAATCAATCAATCAATCAATCAATCGGCGTGCTAATATCGATGTATTATCAATTTGAATAACATCAATTTAATGCGGTACATAGTTATATTACAAATGTAACATTGGAACAAGGATAATAAAACAAAAATACATAATTCCTGTCACTTGACGACATTTTCTTGAAAAACTGCACTAGCCGAACTTTGTACCAGCTTACCCCGACATGTTGTATTAATCCGCCGGTAATAACCGCACTTTTTCTCTTCGCTATTTAGAGCAGCGTTCCACGACTTGTGTTTACGTTTTCCGGCTTGGCGCGTGGCAGATATTAGGAAAAAGGAACTGAATTCCAACTGGCTCAATATTCCAGGGGTATTCTGCTAGGGAGAAACCAGTGCAAACTGAGGGTTTAATTGGCATTTGATAGTTCTTTGATCCTGCGCGTGTTAGCAAACTTTGATGAGCAAGATGAAATTGAAGAAGAAAAAGCATGTCGAAAGTTGAAGAAATAGTGATTTGTATTGAAAGAAAGATTAGGCGTACTAGGGGATGGGGAGGGAGGGGGGGTGGATAAACAGATATTCTTCGTCTGCGAATACTCCATAACGCCCTAGGTGTCGGAGCCTGGAAGGGATGCAAAGAATAGTACCACTGCCAACTACAAGACATGTCTGACGTAGATCACGTACATATCCCACAAAATGGTTAACAAATGGTCGACATGGAGTGTTCCAGGAATAAGAAAGAAGAAGACACCATATCAACCATTTGTTAACCATTTGTTAACCATTTGTTAACCATTCTTTCTGGTGATTTCTATGTGATCCGTGCCTAAGAGCGATTGTACGTTGTGCTAGTTATGCGCCAACAAGTAAGCCAGCACATCCGATTTCTGAGACGCTTTTTATTTACTGGTGTAGTTTCCATACGCCCCTACCTCAGTCACCTCTTTCGACACGCCTTGTGACGCCCGTGGAGTGCCGAGGCTCTCACGGGAAGCAAATTAGTACCACTGAGACCTAAAAGGTATCTTAAGCTCAGATCACATACAAATCACACAGAGTGGTTAACAAGTGGTCGATATGGAGCGTTCGAAGACGCGCAGTGGTACTATTCTTTGCTCCCCTTGCGAGCCTCGGCAACACATGGGCGCATCAAAAGAACAAACCTGTCTTGTACAATATAGAACAAATGAGATCTAGAGATCAAAAGTAGAACTCTGTCATAATTATTGACATTAGGTTACGTCACGTGAGATGCACCCAGTGACAACATGAGATGTTGAAACGTATGCAGCATCATACAGAAGAGACCTCAATTGGCAGGGAAAACAACCAGGTACACCAAGTTACCTTTACCTCTGAGACACCTGTTATACACGCGGTTTTCTTTAACATCTGGTACACCTGTTGCAGACAAGGCTGTCATATGTTGGAATTCTCATCACTGAGTTCTCTCCTTCTACACGTTTGCAATTCCGATTCTATTGCTTGTTTATATGTTCAATCCTCATACTGTCCCTCAAGCTAGTCTTCTTCTATCTCACAATCACCCCCCTCCACCTTGAGGCCGGCAAGGGAAGCAAAGAATAGTACCACTGCTACCTACAAATCATGTCGTAAGAGGTGACTGATGTAGGACCTAGGGAAGTTAATAATAATAATAATTCCTCTCGTACCGTTATACGTTACATAGGGCATGCAAGTAATTTCTCCATACCGTTCTATCCTGGGCAACTCGCTCAATCTCCTCCATGGAACTGAGACCGATATTTCCTGCTCTCTCAGCAAAGTTCGTTTCAGGGTCTCCTTAGGTCGACCTCTCTTTCTTGAACCTTTGCATCCCACTTCAATGCCTGCTTTGATATTCGTTGATCCATTTCTCCTCGCAATGGTGCATTAGCCCAACATATCTCCATCTTCTCTTTCTTATAACAGTTGTCACTAGTGGTTGGCCAGACATTTCTTCTCAAAAGGTGTGCCAGACATTCTCCCTCTTCTCTTTCTTATAACAGTTGTCACTAGTGATTGACAAGACATGCCTAGGAAGTTACCTAATAAATATTGCAGAAAAAAGCGTTGTAAAAAGCATTGCAGAAATCGGACGTGCTTGTACAATAGCTCTTAACCGACACAACGCGCTCTTCTGCCCAACGTGTTCGTAGCGCGTTGGACTACGGGGGACTATCCCTCTGTGTGTGTGGGTTCAATTCCGCGGGATTGCAGAAAAAGCCACAGATTCCCCAGATTTACGGTGTTCGTGGCACCGAACCGAAGGGTTACGATGTCCATGGCACCGAGCCGAAGAGCTGAAAAGCTCAAGTGCTTCTGAATCGGAAAAAACCCAAAAACCGACACAACGTACAATAGCTCTTAGGCTCAGATCACATACAAATCACACAGAGTGGTTAACATGTGGTCGATGTGAAGCGATGGAAGAAGAAAACAATCTCAACCTAGTAGAACTTAGGGAGTCTCAATGGTGAAGTAGTTAAGTCGTTTGCCTGTCGTACTGAATGTTGTAGGTTCGAATCTGGACCGAGACACATGTGCAATTTTTTAATGATATCCCTAGGATTGTTGCCGGAGCTACGGAGTTCATGCTTTGTTCATGCAATTCTTTCGGGAGATGGCATAGCCATATCTGCCGAGAGGGACGGAGATATATAGGAAAACCCGGTGCAATGAAGTCAATCTTTCGCTTTTGGACCTTGTTTTGAACCTATTTTTTATTTTTTTCCGATCCAGAAGCACTTGAGCTTTTTCAGCTCTTCGGTTCGGTGCCATGGACATCGTAACCCTTCGGTTCGGTGCCACGAACACCGTAAATCTGGGAATCTGTGGCTTTTTCTGCCATCCCGCGGAATTGAGCCCGCACACACAGAGGAATAGTCACCTGTAGTCCAACGCGCTACGATCACGCTGGGCAGACGGGCATGAACCTAGTTAAACACTAATTATCAACCTAATAACAAAAACTGGCGTTACTGCATATAGTACCGCCATTTAGGGCGGTGTAGGACAGGTAGAACGTAAGTAAGTAAAGTAAGTAAAGGAACCCTTTCATACCTCGTGGTATATAGGTCAATACAGTGTTAGGCCTGTATTTTCATTGACCGTCGGCACACGATGGGTGATGTGGTCAGCATCACGCCGGCCGCCTTTACTTTCCCAGAGCATGTCTGGTACCCAGTTGAGGCTGGGTCGACCTGAGAGCCGTCGCGGTCGGGAAAAATTCCACGCACATTGCGGGAGTTGAACCCAGACCACCAGACTTGAGAAGCGAGTTCACTAAAGGTAGAACGTGAGCCTTGGAAATTTAATGTCCACGTGGCTAGTGCAGCCGTGAAGCTGTTCATGTTAGGATTTTTTGTTATGCCCACAACATAAAAAACTGCCTGGCCTTACCGTGGATTGAACACGGGTCTCCCGCATTGGAACTGCGCTCTAACCCACTCGACCAGACCCTCCTCCGTCGACATATAGAGATATGGGTAAAAAATGATTTAACCCGTTTGCCCATATATATGCTGATTTACTGGCTCACATGGGGGGACTGCCTAGAGTAGTTGATAGTAGCTCGGCCTGCTAGCTGTGAGACGCCTCATAGCTCGGGTTCCAACCTACTGTCCGGCATTTGTTCGAGTCCCTGGTCTTACTCAGGACGATAACGTGAGTACCTCTGAAGTCGGAGAAAATCTGCCTGTATGGCGAGGAATACTAATTACGAGTACATTGAGCACACGGCTGCCAGTGTAAAGTAATTTACAATGTGCACGCTGCTGCCATTGTAAGAAATTGGAAAAACGGATTTTCACGCAAAAATCAGTTTCAGAGATGAAACTTCGTTTGAGTTGAAAGCGGACGAAAGAAAAAAAAAAAAAAATCTGGCTCACTGTATTTTTAAGCTGACATTTAAAAAAATTTTTTCTCCGATCCAGAAGCCCTTGAGCTTTCAGCTCTTCGGCTCAAAGCCATGAACATCGTAACCCTTCGGTTCAGCGCCACGAACAACGTGTATCTAGGGAACCTGTGACTTTTCTGCCAGCCCGCGGAATTGAACCCGTACTCACAGACAGCTAGTCATCCGCAGTCCAACGCGCTACGAACACGATGGGCAGGCGAGCTTAAGCTGTCATTAATAGAGTACATTGCAATATGCATGCGTCCAAAAGTTAGTTAGTTTGTTCCTTTCGTGCCAAAGGCGGCACATCGGGCAGAGGTTTTAGATCTCCATCCAGTTCTTTGCTAGCAGTTGCAGATCTTGTATGGTTTTACATCCCAATACTTTACTTTCTTGTTGGATGGTTCTTCGAAGAGTGGTCCAAAAGTAAAAAAACAAAAAAAGAATTACGGGGTGAAAGAGTTAAAGACGAACAACTGATTTCATTACACCGGGTTCACGTTTATTTTTAGGTTCCTGTCTGCAAAAAATGGCACGCCACCTGTCGAGAGTGCTGCACAAATAACGAACTCTGTAGCGTCAGAAAGAATCCGAGGGTCTCCCGAAATATGTACTTGTGAACCGAATGACGCGGTTCGGATTCCAACCCATGACCTTCCGAACGCAATGCAAAAAGTTTGATCTCTTTGCTAAATATACACTCGAGAGATATAAAAATTTATATTGAGAAATGGTTTTCTCTCTCGCGATCACCGCCCAGACCGATGTACCAGACCTTCCCCAAAAATTATATTCATGTAGAAATCTGATTCATGCAGCATAACATTAGTGTGTTTTACGTCACATCTTCAGCACCATTGGAGCTCTGGTGCTTATCCTTCGGCAATGTGTCCTGTTTCAGCCAGTGTTTACTCGGTTCGCTCTCCGTTCTGTAGCCATATAGTATTTTTTTGGGGTAGCTAGCCCCACGCCCAACCTGTTTAGTCGCATCTTACATGCGTGGTAGGTAACAGTGGTTGTTCTATTCTTTACACCCCAATTTGGGTCCCGGTAACAACTCGGGCTAGAAATGATTCAATATGATGTTTCTACAATCTGATCTTCTTTTAGTGATCAGTCCGTTAGCCAGATTTCTTGAAATATCAGCATCACTTTCGGTACATATCTTCACCCGTGTGTTGCCGGGCTCGCAAGGAAGAAAGAATATTAACACTGTGACCTACAAGGCATGTCTTAACCCTTTATCTGCTAAGAACGTATATATACGTTTTTTCATTCACTGCTAAAGACGCATTAATGCGTCTGTTATTATCTCTCCTCTGTGGGCTAAAGAAATGTTAACACGGTATACATTTCTACTGTCACTGCTATAGGCGTACATTCACGTTTGTGACATAGAAACAAAGAGCAGCTATTTTTAGCTCCATCTTCAGAAAGTATATAGCAGCGAAAGGGTTAAGAGGCCAATACGGTAGGGGCCTAGTGAAGCTACCGTAGTAAATAAAAAGCGGCGCAAAAATCGGATGTGCTGATCTACTTGTAGGCGCATAACTGACACAAAGAACAATCGCTCTTATGCTCAGATCACATACAGATCACACAGAGTCGTTAACAAGTGGTCGATATGGAGCGTTAGAAGAAGAAGAAGTTGCATATCTAACGCGAGGATAGAAGTACAGAAAGAGGAAATGAATCCACAAGGACGGCAATTTTTCCTTTGGAGTCTCAAATTTTTTGTTACCTCCGGTACAAATTTATTGTTCAGAAAGCAATGACAAACTACTGAACGTATAAGTGGTGCCTAGAATATCAATGATTGTAAGGGATATGCTACGAATTGTTTCATTTTCCCAAACTAGCTCTTCGTGTGACAACTTGCACAAGCAAGAGCACTATCAGTTCCTTAAGTAGTGTCAAAATGTGGCACCGTTCAACACCTGGTGACGAACGTTTATCAGATGTGTGTACGATGAGTCGTGGCCTACGATAAAATACGACCGGTGGGCTTAAGTAAAAATTCTAGTAAATAAGACCCTAACTGTCACGTGATTCTCACATTCAAGTGTTGTTGTATTATAGACTAATTCATTTAAGAAACAACACAACATGATAAATCAAGGTTATATTATGTTGCATGTTAACTTTAAATCTGAGGAATGGCAGTATTATTAACATTTTTTCATCAATAAATAACCATGTACGTATAGAATTGAGTAAAATTGCAAAAAAAATCGTGAATTGTTCTATCAAACATATACAAAAATCAACCCCATTAAACAGGAATTTTCGATTTCACTTCTGAGCTAGTCGGCTTTCAGTTCCGCAGGACCGATAAGAATGAACGAACGAACGAAAACAAACATATAACAGCAAACAAGCACTTTGAAGAAGAAAAAAAATACCGAATCAAACAAGAGAAAATGAAACGACGAAAGAAGTCTGTCGAGGACGTTAAGTGCAGGAGATGTAATCAAGAAACAATCAACAGGTTGCGTAGCGATACCTGCACTCTGGTAAATTTCAGGTAAATATTTTCTGTTATCTGGTTCTCTGCTGAGGTAGATATACCTGGCTTCATGGAAGTCAAAGAAATATGTGAGAACATTTATCAGCTGTATCAGTTTTTCTTTGAGGGACGAGATTGCGTAGTGGTTAGTGCACGGGATTCGTAGACACGTGGTACCGGGATCAAATTTCCAAACTGAAGTGTTATGTTTTTCAGTCGTAGGAATTCTCAGGTCGACCCAGTTTCAAATGGGAACCAGAAAAATACTGAGCCCTTGCCTTGCGAGTCGAAGGTTCGAATCTGGATCGCGCCGTTCTGTTCACTAGTGCGCTTTTCCAGACATCTAAGATTTTTGCCGGAGTTATGGACTTAGTGTTTTGTGCAATACTCTCGGCAGGTGGCGTGACATTTCTGCGGAGAAGGACAGAGCCATATTTGGTAAAATCCTGTGCAATGAAGTCAATCCTTAGGCTTTAAAACCATTTTTTAAAACCAATTGTGTGCTGTTGGTTATTGGTTAATGTACTGACGTATTAAAGAACATCAGAGACCGATAGGTGCTCAGTATGCCCCAACAGATGTCGAAGGGTTTGCATACTGCTGGTTCATGTGGCTCGCTGGTTAACACACATCTGTCTCTGCACCTCAAGCGTCCAGCTCTACTAGTACTACAAGTAATTCCAAACTCCTTGAATCGATGGATTGATTCAAGGTCAAATTTAGTGTCTTCATCCAACAGATGGTCATCAAGAGACTGAAGAACATTCCCGTTATCTATCCTACAGAACAAAGACTGATTTCGACGCAAGCGTGTCAACTCTCTCGCTGCCACGAACACCCTCATGCTGATGACAGTAGAACCACATGAGTCTTTGGGAGTTGGAAACCTCTATAGACGTCATCAACTCACACCGCAACTTGTCATTCTAGATCGCGTGCGAAAAGATCAAAGCACTATCTTTCAGTTAAGAACAGGACATGTTGGACTGAATTACCACCTACACAGAATAAACCCCACACACCTACCACACTGTAGAAAGTGCAGTCACTCATGTGAGACAGTACAGCATATCTTGCTTGAATGTCGTGGACTACATAAAGCTAGACAAGAACTCCTCCCACCACACCCATCTGTTCATAATACCCTTTACACTAGTCTTCCATGTGCAACGTATACATGTTCTTGGCAAAGATCAAACATATCACAAAGAGTGATTAAAATTGGTCTTAAAGAACGAATGCAAAGAAGAAGACTAGTCTTCCACAATTACAGAACACATGCAGATTCTACAAACTGGCATTGGCTGCCCAAGAGTGAAAACTCGCAGCCCTGGTTAGAAGAAGTCTTCCACAATTACAGAACACATGCAGATTCTACAAACTGGCATTGGCTGCCCAAGAGTGAAAACTCGCAGTCCTGGTTAGAAGAAGTCTTCACAATTACAAAACTGCATTCTAAACTGGCATTGGCTGCCCAAGAGTGAACTGCAGCCCTGTTAGAAGAGTCTTCACAATTACAGAACACATGCAGATTCTACAACTGGCTTGGCTGCCCAAGAGGAAACTCAGCCCTGGTTAGAAGAAGTCTTCCACATTACAAACACATGCAGATTCTACAAACTGGCATTGGCTGCCCAAGAGTGAAAACTCATAGCCCTGGTTAGAAGAAGTCTACATATTACAGAACACATGCAGATTCTACAAACTGCATTGGCTCAGAGTGAAAACTCGAGCCCTGGTTAGAAGAAGTCTTCCACAATTACAGAACACATGCAGATTCTACAAACTGGCATTGGCTGCCCAAGAGTGAAAACTCGCAGTCCTGGTTAGAAGAAGTCTTCCACAATTACAGAACACATGCAGATTCTACAAACTGGCATTGGCTGCCCAAGAGTGAAAACTCGCAACCCTGGTTAGAAGAAGAAGAAGAAGAAGATTGCGTGCAGTTGGTCAAGGAAAAAATACGAGTCTAACATGTTTACCACAATATACCATATGGTATGAAATGGGGTTCTGTACTTGACTATTTGTTTGTCTGTTTACGTTCGTTCTATCAACCACAATAACCACTCTTTGCAATCTGTGTGGTTTGCACTGAGAACGCGAGTACGTGACTCTCAAGATTATTGATGAGGCATGCTGGAAACCTTTGCTTGTTTGCTAGGAGGAAATCAACAATTTTATTATCATCATGTATTCAAGGTTGGAAGATAATCACGACACTATCCTCTCTAAAGTATAAGTAAGTTCATCGCTTGAAAGTGCAACCTTCGTCACATGGAACCATTAAATCACAAAGAGTTGTTTAACAAATGGTCGATATGGAGCGCTCCAGGAAGAAGAAGAAGAATAAGTTTAGAATGTAGGGTTTAATAGGTGCGCAGTAAAATATAAGTGTTAACACGTCCTCTCTTGGAGACGCAAGCAAACAAACAAACAAATAAATCAACAAAAACGGCTATTTATCTTCTTCTGAAGAAGTTTAGAATGAAGTGTTTAATAGATATAGTATCTGATAAGAAACCATAAAAAAACTGCCGAAAAAAAACAATTGTTGTTAAGAAGTCTTTGCTCTGAACCACCAGTAGAAACTAAGTTGGAATACCTTACTAAAAAACACAGCTCTATTTAGTTCACTTCATTTTTTAAAATGTGGTTTATTTGGGTTTTTTGTTGTTGCTTGAATATTTGTTTACTTTGGTTTACCGATTAAAAGATAGCGCTATCTACAACATATATATATATATATATATATATATATATATATATATTGTATGGATCAGTTTCTTGTATATCTGACATTCCACTTGTAGAATCTGCATTACTTTCCCAGTATAACCCAGTTCGTATACTTTGCTTGTCTTAATTCTGCAGCGATAAGGACATCTAGACAAGGTCTACCAACAACGTGGACAATATATCATTCTTCTTCGTCTTCTTCTACAATGACCTCTGGTCTGAAAAATGTTCATTGATAGTGTTTTTGTTATGTTTTCGTGAACAGAACTGTGAACAACAATTTCATTTTTTTTGACCAAAGTTCTTTGAAATGAAAATCTTGGCATATCTTTTACAAGACGTAGCCATCAACCACAGTAAACGAGTCGTTGATTTTCTAGGCACCACTTATAAGTTCAGTAGTTTGGTACTTTAGTTCTTTCATCATTAATCCTCTCCGCTCCTCGTGGAGCATAGGGCTTCAACAGTTGTTCGCCACTCTTCTCGGTCTCTGGCTGTTCTTTTTATGGTCTCCCAGGTCAATTGAGCACTCTTCAGCTCCTCAGTAAGACCTCGTCTCCAAGTCTGCTTAGGGCATCCTCTTTTTCGTTTTCCCTGCGGGTTCCACTCGAGCACCTGTCTAGTGACACTCGACTGTAACTTTAGTTCTTTAGTACAACACAATTGGTAACCCATATCTGACGTTATCTTGAACTTTAACCCCTGTGTCACCCGTGTATTGCAGGGGCTCGACAGGGGGAGCAAAGAATAGTAACACTGCGATCTACAAAGCATGTCGTAAGAGGCGGTTGAGATAAGGGAATAGGGAAGCTACGCTAGTAAATATAAAGCGACGCAAACATCGAATGTGCTGGTCTATTTGTAGGCGCATAACTAGCACAGCGTACAATCTCTCTAAGGCTCAGATCATATACAAATCCGCCAGAGTGGTTACCGGGGCCCAAATTGGGGTGTAAAGAATAGACCACTGTTACCTCCCCGCATGTCGTAAGAGGCGTATAAGGAGGTTGGGCATGGGGCTAGCTACCCCCACATCGTAAAAAGGATTAGATGGCTACAGAACGGAGAGATAAACAAGTAAACGCTGGCTGAAACCGGACACATCACCGGAGGATAAGCACCAGAGCTCCAAATGGTGCTGAAGATGTGACGTAAAACACATCAATGCTAAGGCTGAATGAATCAGATTTCCACATGAATATAATTAATGGGGAGATCTGGTACATCGGTCTGGGTGGTAATCGCAAGAGAGAGAGAGAGAGAGAGAGATACAATTCACGAAGAGTACTTTAACAAGTGGTCGATATGGAGCGCTCGAAGAAGAAGAAGAAGAATTCATACATTGATAACAACCACGTACGTCTTCGTCATCAACACAAAATTAACTACACTGAATGACGTCCGCTTGATAAAATTAGTGTCCACATAAAATAATCTATATACAATCATAAATACAACGCTCCTGACAAAACAACCAACATATACCCAAAAATATTGAATACATAAGCACAAATTGAAATGGGATGTAAATGGTTCAACAAAGAGAGGACGACCTAAGGAGACTCTGAAATGAACTTTAATGAGGTATGAAAGATCGGTCTCAGTTCCACTGAAGAGCTGGAGCGGGTTGTCCAGGATCGAGCGGTATGGAGAAAATGCAGGATCTATGTAACATAACGGTACGAGGGGAATTATTATTGTTATACTGTACACCAACACAAACATGAACAGTCACAAACAAAATACTTACCAAAATAAATAGAATCGCTTGCAACTTTCCCACAACTCCTGTAAAATAGTGCATGCTAGGCATTGTCAAAGGAAGGTATCGTGAGCGACCATACATTGTTTGTTGAGATGTTTCAGATTTTGATGGTAGACGATGTTCACTATGGCTCATTTCTCTTTGTTTTCGTGGCTTTTCTTGAGCTTCATCTTCATCATCTTCCTGAAGACTGGACCTATGCTTCATTATACACGAGAATATTTCGTCTTTGTCTTGTTTGCTAAAATTCATGCTGAAATACTGTTTCTGAAAGAAAAAATGGGAAAACCTATATTCATCATCAAATAGCTTGTTCTAGCAGAACTTTGCGACTCTAAAAGTCGAGAATGATGAGTTTTGTTTTGGTAAGAACAAAAGAGGAAGCAGCGGAAGCAAAGAATATGATACATAAATAGACATTGTACAAGTATTAAGAGTTTCCGAAAAAAAACGAACTGACAAACACAGGATTCGAACCACTTCCCCTTATTTCTTACGACAGGCATTGACAACCTAGCAATACGAGAGTTCGTAGAACACAACCAGCGAGCCTTTAAAAAAGTGACTTTACTAAGGAGTGTCTTTGACAAACGCTTCGTTTTAGCTAGACACAGAATAATCAGGTAAGGTTCAATCGAACAGTGTTTGCACAAACACATGCTATAAACTTATTGATTTAGACGATACAATATCATAGATATACACATTCTAACAGATCTTTGGAACTTCTCTCTCTCACAGGCCAGATGTCTCATGCTCAAATCATCAGTTACACACTGAGTCCATCTTTCATGTGGTCTTCCTCTTCTCCTCTTTGCCGGGATGCCTCCTTCCATAGTGTCTGAGTAAGAATCGCTTCTTCTTTCTTCATCTTCTTCTTCTTTTGTCGTCACACTGCTACCGGGTTGTTGCACAGTGTCGTGGTTTTCTATTTTTGTCTTGCGCTGTTCTGGTGGATTGGATTGTTATTTTTGCTCTTTGACAGGATTCTGCTATGCCATCTAACCATCTTTTTCGTGGTCTTCCTTTCGCATTCTTTCCTGATGTTCTGTTGTAGAGGACTCTGTATACTGTCTTCTTCTTCGGACGCTCCATATCGACCTTTGTCAACCAATCTGTGTGATTTGTATGTGATCCGGACCTAAAAGCGATTGTACCAGTAGGCCAGCACATCCGATTTCTGTGATGCTTTTTATTTACTAGGTAGCATTCCTAGGGCCTACATCAGCCACCTCTTACGACATGCATTGTAGGTTGCAGTGGTACTATTCTTTGCTTCCTTGCAGGCCCCGGCAATACACGAGGTGGACTCTGTATACTGATTAAGAATACTTCTACAAATGCTTTTATTCCCTATTTCCGTCTGCCCAGCGTGTTCGTAGTGCGTTGGACTACGGGTGACTATCCCTCTGTGTGTGAGGGTTCAATTCCGCGGGATGGCTGAAAAAGCCACAGATTCCCAGATTTACGGTGTTCGTGGCACCGAACCGAAGGGTTACGATGTCCATGACACCGAGCCGAATAGCTGAAAAGCTCAAGTGCTTAAAAAAATAATTCCCTATTTAAAAAAACCCCATATTTAGTTTATTTGATTACAAAATACTGCCATTGAATAATGTTCATCCTCTATTTTTTCCTTCTTTCTCTTTTTTCGGTACTGCATCTTTTCTTACTATGTTTGTTCAGGTACGAATGTGAAATTACTTACTAGCTTGACATATGATGGTAAGATATGTCTTAATTTTATCTCTTATCCCTTCAGCTGTAGTTGTATTGTTCTCCTGCTACAGTTCTCTCCTTGTTATTGTGCCATGCAGTCAGCCATCAAAGATAACTGGTACGGCCATGATGACAACCACTTATGTTAATGGTTGTATAAAGCTAAGATACAATAACAATATTACAGCTACGTTTTCTTCTTAATATCTTCATTAATTTCTTCATTAATTTCTTCATAAATGTCTTTATAAATTTCTCATTAATTCTTCATTAATTCTTCATTAATATCTTCGTTAATATCTTCATTAATTTCTTCATTAATTTCTTCATTAATTTCTTCATTAATTTCTTCATTAATATCGTCATTAATTTCTTCATTAATTTCTTCATTAATTTCTTCATTTATTTCTTCATTAATTTCTTCATTAATTTCTTCATAAATGTCTTCATAAATTTATTCATTAATTTCTTCATTAATATCTTCATTAATTTCTTCATTAATTTCTTCATTAATATCTTCATTAATATCTTCATTAATATCTTCATTAATTTCTTCATTAATATCTTCATTAATTTCTTCATTATTATCTTCATTAATTTCTTCATTAATTTCTTCATTAATTTCTTCATTAATTTCTTCATAAATTTCTTCATTAATTTCTTCATTAATTTCTTCATTAATTTCTTCATTAATTTCTTCATTAATTTCTTCATTAATTTCTTCATTAATTTCTTCTTTAATTTCTTCATTAATTTCTTCATTAATTTCTTCATTAATTCTCTTTAATTTCTTCATTAATTTCTTCATTAATTTCTTCATTAATTTCTTCTTTAATTTCTTCATTAATTTCTTCATTAATTTCTTCATTAATTTCTTCATTAATTTCTTCATTAATTTCTTGGTGAAATGAAAATCGTGGCATAGCATTTACAGGACGTCGCTATTAACCACAGTAAAGGAGCCGTTGATTTTCTAGGCACCACTTATACGTTCTGTAGTTTGACATTGCATTCTGAACGGTGAGATTTTTCTTATTCTGTATTCGCCCGCTATGACTTCTGACGTTAGCAATGACGGGCCATTCTAACTGATTTTTGCGGCGGGAAATCTTACTTCACCATTTGACAGGTGTCTCTCGCCATGCAGGCGGACCTTCACCGAGTTCAGAGGTAAACGGTGAGGTCTACTTTTACCGTTCGTAACAATCCGTGAGCGTCTGTAGCTCAAGCGGTAGTGAACTCGATCACAAACCCAAGCGTACCTGGTTCAAACCCCACGGTGGACACGTTTGGAAGCAAATTAGTTTTCGTGGAATTTTTACAAAAGGTAAAAATAGACCTCACCGTTCAGAAAGCAATGACAAACTATTGAACGTATAAGTGGTGTCTAGAAAATCAACGACTCGTTTACTGTGGTTGATGGCTACGTACTTTAGGATATGCCACGATTTTATTTTTCAACAATCCATAGGAATACATCTGATTCCAAATTTCCTACCACGGAGTTTGAACCAGGTACGTGCGACAGGTACATGTGACAGGTACATGTGACAGGTACATGTGACAGGTACATGTGACAGGTACATGTGACAGGTACATGTGACAGGTACATCATGTGACAGGTACATGTGACAGGTACATGTGACAGGTACATGTGACAGGTACATGTGACAGGTACATATGACAGGTACATGTGACAGGTACATGTGACATGTACATGTGACAGGTACATGTGACAGGTACATGTGACAGGTACATCATGTGACAGGTACATGTGACAGGTACATGTGACAGGTACATGTGACAGGTACATGTGACAGGTACATGTGACAGGTACATATGACAGGTACATGTGACAGGTACATGTGACATGTACATGTGACAGGTACATGTGACAGGTACATGTGACAGGTACATGTGATCGAACTCACTACAGACGTTGACAATTTAGAGGTAGAAGGGTCAATTGTTTTCTTCATATGTGGAACGTTGGACGTTTGATTGTACCCACACGCCTCTTAGATATGGGGAGACATTATTGCGAGAAGAAAGAGATCGTAGGACACATGGTTACTCACCAAAGTGCAATGATGATGGTCCTGCCAATCAGTCAATCAATCAATCTATTACGAGAAGTAATCAAATTTTGCAAAGTAGAATAGAAAAACGAAACTAATATGACTTGATCCCCTAAAATATAATTTTCAACCCAACGATACAATACAAGAAATAAATGATATATGTCTTCTCCTTCTTTTCCTTTCAACTCCTAACGAGGCACACGTCTTCAACAAACTTCTTCATATCATTCTCTCTCCTAAAAAAAAAAAAGGAACCCTTTCATACCTCGTGGTATATAGGTCAATACAGTGTTAGCCTGTATTTTTCATTGACTGTCGGCACACGATGGGTGATGTGTTCAGCATCACGCCGGCCGCCTTTACTTTCACAGAGCATGTCTGGTACCCAGTTGAAGCTGGGTCGACCTGAGAACCGTCGAGGTCGGAAAAAATTCCACGCACATTGAGGAAGCTGAACCCAGACCACCAGCCTTGCGAAGCGAGTTCACTCAACTACGCTATAGAGGCTCTTCTCTCTCCTGCCATCTCTTTACATTCTTTCCATGTTTTACCTATCCTTTTAATATCTCTTCTCCAGGTATGTCTAGAACTTACCCTACTCTATCCCTTTCTTGGTATATTTCCAGTCGGTCTTCTCAATGTGTGTCCTATCCATCGCCAGCTCTCTTCCTAACTCTTTCTCCACTGGTATCTGTTTAGTTCTTTGCTCCTAATCTTATCATACCATTATTATATTTGGCGATTTAAAAGAAATGTAAAACAAAGAAACCACACACAAAACAACAGCGCATTAGCCCGTCTGCCCAGCGTGTTCGTAGCGCGTTGGACTACAGGTGACAGGCTCCCTGTGAGCGCGGGTTCAATTCCGTGGCAGAAAAGCCACAGGTACACTAGATTCACGGTGTTCGTGACACCGAACTGAAGGGTTACGATGTCCGTGAGTCGAAGAGCTGAAAGCTCAAGTGCTTCTGGATCGTTAAAAAAATTTTGTTTAAAACTAAAAACCTAGAGATATATTGGGTAATGCGGTGTTATGCTATTACTTGTCATTGATCGCCAGCACACGATGGGTAATGTGGTGTTATGCTATTACTTGTCATTGATCGCCAGCACACGATGGGTAATGCGGTGTTATGCTATTACTTGTCATTGATCGCCAGCACACGATGGGTAATGTGGTGTTATGCTATTACTTGTCATTGATCGCCAGCACACGATGGGTAATGTGGTGTTATGCTATTACTTGTCATTGATCGCCAGCACACGATGGGTAATGTGGTGTTATGCTATTACTTGTCATTGATCGCCAGCACACGATGGGTAATGTGGTGTTATGCTATTACTTGTCATTGATCGCCAGCACACGATGGGTAATGTGGTGTTATGCTATTACTTGTCATTGATCGCCAGCACACGATGGGTAATGTGGTGTTATGCTATTACTTGTCATTGATCGCCAGCACACGATGGGTAATGTGGTGTTATGCTATTACTTGTCATTGATCGCCAGCACACGATGGGTAATGTGGTGTTATGCTATTACTTGTCATTGATCGCCAGCACACGATGGGTAATGTGGTGTTATGCTATTACTTGTCATTGATCGCCAGCACACGATGGGTAATGTGGTGTTATGCTATTACTTGTCATTGATCGCCAGCACACGATGGGTAATGTGGTGTTATGCTATTACTTGTCATTGATCGCCAGCACACGATGGGTAATGTGGTGGGTTGTTTTTATTTGGTTCGATCCTTCTTCTCCATCATTTTGATCATTCTTATTGTGATATATAAAGAGTCTTTACCAAGAACGGTTAGAACGTTACGTAGGTGTCAATCCAACCTGCTGCCTTGCAGGTCGGCTGGGGACAGCCAAAGGTTGACGGGAAGCGAACCCAGTAAACGCTGGCTGAAACCAGATACGTCGCCGAAGGATAAGCACCCGAGCTCCAAATGGCGCTGAATGATGTGACGTAAAATAATTTCTTGGGCAAAGGTTGTTTATATATCAATAATAATGATCAAAATGGCAAAAAAGAACGATCGCGAGAGAGAGAGAGAGAGAGAGAGAGAGAGAGCGAGAGAGAGGTGTCGACACCTGAAAATACATTTTGATAAAACAGTTTTCAGAATCGGGTCTTCCATTTGCGTGAGTATACTAGTGGCGTCTGTGGCCAGGATAGTGACTCGGTCTATTAACCCCGACGTTCTGAGTTCGAATCACGCTTTGGACAGTTTGGTTGCAAATTGTTTCGCGTGGATTTTTACAAAGGACGTTGGCACCACCGGTCAGAAAGCAATGGCAAATTAATGAATGCAATAATGCCTAGAAAAATCACAAACAGCGTTAAAAAGCTGGGGTTGATTCGCAAAGTCCTGTAAATGATGTGCAATTAACTTTTTTATACTAGTAAAGGGACATAGAGGGACTACGCCATGTGGAGTTAAAGGGACGTACGGAGACTGCGCCATGTGGAGTTAAAGGGACGTACGGAGACTGTGCCATGTGGAGTTAAAGGGACGTACAGAGACTGCGCCATGTGGAGTTAAAGAGACGGAGAGGGACTACGCCATGTGGAGTTAAAGGGACGTACAGAGACTGCGCCATGTGGAGTTAAAGGAACGTATAGAGACTGCGCCATGTGGAGTTAAAGGGACGTACAGAGACTGCGCCATGTGGAGTTAAAGAGACGGAGAGGGACTACGCCATGTGGAGTTAAAGGGACGTACAGAGACTGCGCCATGTGGAGTTAAAGGAACGTATAGAGACTGCGCCATGTGGAGTTAAAGGGACGTAGAGGGACTACGCCATGTGGAGTTAAAGAGACGGAGAGGGACCGCGCTGTGTGGAGTTAAACCCGGTGCAATGGCATCAATACGTCAACTTTAAAACCCACTTTTTAATTCAGTAAATATTTTACATACCGACTCTTTCCATATCATCATCGGTTTATCATCATCTTTCCATATCATCATCGGTTTATCATCATCTTTCCATATCATCATCGGTTTATCATCATCTTTCCATATCATCATCGGTTTATCATCATCTTTCCATATCATCATCGGTTTATCATTATCTTTCCATATCATCATCGCTTTATCATCATCTTTCCATATCATCATCGGTTTATCATCATCTTTCCATATCATCATCGGTTTATCATCATCTTTCCATATCATCATCGGTTTATCATCATCTTTCCATATCATCATCGGTTTATCATCATCTTTCCATATCATCATCGGTTTATCATTATCTTTCCATATCATCATCGCTTTATCATCATCTTTCCATATCATCATCGGTTTATCATCATCTTTCCATATCATCATCGGTTTATCATCATCTTTCCATATCATCATCGGTTTATCATCATCTTTCCATATCATCATCGGTTTATCATCATCTTTCCATATCATCATCAGTTTATCATCATCTTTACATATCATCATCTTTCCATATCATCATCGGTTTATCATCATCTTTCCATATCATCATCAGTTTATCATCATCTTTACATATCATCATCTTTACATAACATCATCTTTACATAACATCATCTTTACATATCATCATCTTTACATATCATCATCTTTACATATCATCATCTTTACATATCATCATCTTTACATATCATCATCTTTCCATATCATCATCGGTTTATCATCATCTTTACATATCATCATCGGTTTATCATCATCTTTACATATCATCATCGGTTTATCATCATCTTTCCATATCATCATCGGTTTATCATCATCTTTCCATATCATCATCGGTTTATCATCATCTTTCCATATCATCATCGGTTTATCATCATCTTTCCATATCATCATCGGTTTGTGTAGAATACTTCTGGAAGGTAGTAGCAGACATGTTTACTGTCTGTGTTGACAACCTCTAGACTCCTAGTCACTATCCACGTTGTCCTATTATCTGTTCTACAGCTTCTCTTACGTGGAATATCCTTTACAGGACGTAGCCATCAACCACAGTAAACGAGTCGTTGGTGTTCTAGGCACTACTTATACGTTCAGTAGTTTGTCATTGCTTTCTGAACGGTGAGGTCTATTTTTACCTTTGAAAAAATCCCACGGAAACGAATTTGCTTCCAAACTTGCCCACCGTGGATTTGAACCAGGTACGCTTGGGTTTGTGATTGAGCTCACTACCGCTTGAGCTACAGACGCTGTTATATCTGTTCTACAACTTCTTCAAATTATAATAATAATCGCCCGAGTGGTTACCGGGGCCCAAATTTGGGGTGTAAAGAATAGAACCACTGTTACCTGCCACGCATGTCGTACGAGGCGAGTAAGGAGGTTTGGCTGAAATCGGATGCACTTGTCCTAAACGTGTAGAAGTCTATGCGTTTAGGGGCCTACCAAACATATGTGTAACGTATACACGTTCTTGGCAAAGATCAAACATATCACAAAGAGTGATTAAAATTGGTCGTAAAGAACGAACGCAAAGAAGAAGAAGATAATAATAATAATATTTCCTCTCGTACCGTTACACTTTACATAGCGCCTGCAAGCAATTTCTCTATACTGCTCTATCCTGGGCAACTCGCAAAATTTTCTCCATAGAACTGAGACCGATATTTCTTGCCTCTCTCAGCAAAGTTCGTTTCAGGGTCTACAAATTACCTGTACTATATTGTCAATAACAATATAAGAATTGATTGTATGGAGATCCAGACTCTCCGTACTCTCTCAGTCCCAGTGATGGCTCCAGGAAAGAGATGACTCTCAAGAAATTTGGCTAAGTTTGTGGAGATCAAAAAGGGATAAGTTAGCCCGGTACTCAATAGAAGACAATGCCGAAGTCAGTTGTGTCGGACCGAGAGGTGCAGATACCACAGCTCACATTGAAAACTGCGACACAACTCACTTCTTTCTCCGGACTGGATCCAGCTATAACCAGCGGGAGTATGAGATCGAACGAGAAATCAACACAAAAAGGCTTCAGGGCTACACACAGAACAAAACCAAAAGTCGTTCTCAGGACTCATCAGAAAAACACAGTATTCAGAACACAGTCTGCACCAGGACGAGTCACAGGTCACACCTTAAAAAAATGTCATTAAGCTCTGATATAACCAAAAAATACACATGTTTTAGATTGAAAGAGGCGTGCCTCGGCTGTATAAAGGCTTAATCCCATACTTAACAAACAAATAATCGAACGAGAAAGCAGAAGAGAGAGAGAGAGAGAGAGAGAGAAAGAGAGATTCCACGCTGAGTTCATTGTTAATTTACTAAAACAAATAGTGCAAGGAAGACTGTAGAAAAATGATGTACCAAAAACGAAACACAAAAACATCAAAATAAGGTATGAATGTGTGAAGAATGTAGGCGTGATAAATGCATGCGTGAAGAATAAATCCGCGAAGAACAAATGCGTGAAGAAAGAATATGTGAAGAATGAATGCGTGAAGAACGAATGCGTGAGGAACGAATGCGTGAAGAACGAATGCGTGAGGAACGAATGCGTGAAAAACGATGCATGATGAAATATTACAAGAACTATTTCGTGAAGAACTATTTCGTGACGAACTATTTCGTGAAGAACTATTGTGAGGGGAACTATCACGTAAAATATATTGCATTAATATTTTATAGAACAAGAAAGGGCACAAGAAGGAATACTTTACAAAGAAATAATATGAAAGAAGAACTGCAAAATAAAACTCTAGCAAAAAACAATCTTGCTGAAAAATACTTCAGAAAGAAATACTTTCGAAAGAAACACTGTAGGCACTGCCAAATGCTGGACTATCCTGAGAAGCTATTAAGTAAACGACTAGGAACAGTTGAGAACAGTTGTTGAAGCCTTATGCTCTACGGGGATCAAGGAGAAATAAGTAAGTAAATACTATAGCATGAACTAATTCAGTGATAAGTATTTAAAAGAAATGAAGCAAGAAAACATATTACAAGACCAAATACATAATACAGAAATACTACAGAGAGAAATATTACAGAAAGAAATACTACAGAAAGAAATACTACAGAATGAAATACTACAGAAAGAAATACTACAGAAAGAAATGCTACAGAAAAAAATACTACAGATAGAAATACTTCAGAAAGAAATACTTCAGAAAGAAATACTTCAGAGAGATATACTACAGAAAGAAATACTACAGAAAGAAATACTACTGAATGAAATACTTCAGAAAGAAATACTACAGAAAGAAATACTTCAGAAAGAAATACTTCAGAAAGAATTACTTCATAAAGAAATATGCAGAAAGAAATACTGCAGGAAGAGATACTACAGAAAGATGTACTTCAGAAAGAAATACTTTCTACAAAAACTAAATACTTCAAAAGGAAATACCAAGAAAGAAATACTACAGAAAGAAATGTCAGAAAGAAAACTAAACGTAATACTTGAAAGAAATACTTCATAGAAATACTACAGAAAGAAGTCTACAGAAAGAAATACTACAGAAAGAAATACTACAGAAAGAAAAACTTCAGAAAGAAATACTAGAAGAAGTACTAGAGAAAGAAAACTCAGAAAGAAATACTACAGAAAAAGTACTACAGAAAGAAACTCAGAAGAAATACTACAGAAATACTACAGAAAGAAATATACAGAAAGAAGATAAACTTAATACTTGAAAGAAATACTTCAGAAAGAAATACTCAAGAATAAATACTTCAGAAAGAAATACTCCAGAAAGAAATTCTTCAGAAAGAAACTCTTCAGAAAGAAATACTACAAAAAAATACTAGAAAGAAATACTTCAGAAAGAAACTACCAGAAGAAATGATGCTAGTAGAATATAAGAAAAATACTACAGAAAGAAATACTACAGAAAGAAATATCCAGAAAGAAACTCTTCAGAAAGAAATACTACATAAAGAAATACTACAGAAAGAAATACTACAGTAAGAAATACTCCAGAAAGAAATACTACATAAAGAAATACTACAGAAAGAAATACTACAGTAAGAAATACTCCAGAAAGAAATACTACAGAAAGAAAAACTACAGAAAGAAATACTACACAAAGAAATACTACAGAAATAAAAACTACATAAAGAAATACTACAGTAAGAAATACTCCAGAAAGAAATACTACATAAAGAAATACTACAGAAAGAAATACTCAGAAAGAATAACAGAAAAATACTACATAAAGAAATTCTACAGAAAGAAATACTACATAAAGAAATACTACAGAAAGAAATACTACATAAAGAAATACTACAGAAAGAAATACTTCAGAAAGAAATACTACAGAAAGAAATACTTCAGAAAGAAATACTACATAAAGAAAACTCAGAAAGAAATACTCAGAAAGAAATACTACATAAATAAATACTACAGTAAGAAATACTACAGAAAGAAATACTACAGTAAGAAAAACTACAGAAAGAAATACTTCAGAAAGAAATACTACAGTAAGAAAAACTACCAGAATAAATGATGCTAGTTAGAAATATAATAGAAAGAAATACTGCAAGAAGATATTTATCAAAAGAAAATAAATCTTGCATGCCAGAAAGTCCAAAAATCTGCAAGAAGTACTATTGCACGCAAAAGCTATTGTGTACAAAACTATTGCACATAGAAGCACTGCACGAAGAATGATTGCGAGAGCTAATGCGTGTAGATAGATGCGTGGCGTACAAATTTATTATGCAATTAACTAATGCATATATATCTATTAGGAGCGATACAACAAAAATCCTTTAACAAAATGAAAATACACTATTAAAAGAAAAACTGTTCAAAAAATAATATAAGTCTACTCTGCAAAAATAATTTGCAAAAAAAAATATTTTTGAATTAGTAACATATTACAATCCGATCTTTGATTTCGAAATGAACAATTAACTTTTTCTGGAAAAATTGCGAATAAATAGGAATAAATGAACAATATAAATATTTCAGAAATTAATAAACAATCTTAACAAATTAAAAAGAAATATTTTACAATTAATCAAAATATTTGGAAAGTCTTTTCTTACTATTTGGTCTATTGTTCCGGAGAAACACGTTCTTTGCTCCTTATAGATCACTGCAATAGTGGTCTAACAGTCTGGTAACGGGCTTTGCGGCTGTCTTTTTATAGGATTTTCACATAAGGGGTTCTTCCGCTGTGCAGTGACGTCTCCGTGGAAAAAAAACCCACCTTGTTCTGTTTGAGAAAGATAACTGTGGTTGTCATAGTAACATAATGAGGTGTCCATTCACAAACATTCCACCTTAAACGCGTGTGAGTGAAACGCACATTTATAAGAAAAAATGTGTCTCCATCACTCTTGAATATATTAGTTCAGTTTGGCCTCACACTCGCTAGAGATTCACGCGCTTCTCTTGTGCAGTATACACTAATACCTCAACAGGTCGACTCACCGGCTCTCTTAAGTCTCTCACAACCCCTACCCTTCTTTTCGTTAGAAAAAAAATCCTCACTTTAACCTCGCCGTTTACACGCCATTTATTCTACCGCGCCACCCCTGGTTGATTCAATGACAGAGATCACGTTACAGGCAGTGCGGGCACACACAGAAGACCGCAACATCCAATGTTAAAAATCTTATTTTCCTCTATATCTGGTTGAACTTTGCAATATCTGCACAAAAATACAAGTAGCAACAGTTGTTGGGGTATTATGCTCGCCTCTCGCTCTAAAACAGCTCGGTTCGTGTCCCGTGTAGAACGATCAAGCTATTTTACAGTGATTTTGTTAAATCTCGCTGTAGGTGAGTTCAAGTTCCTAGTCCTTACGTGGATTGACTATACAACACCCGTGTTTACGTCGTTCTCCTCCGCACGTCATTAGTTATAATTTTAAAATATTTTGGGGGGTTTTCTGTGGTATAGAGATTTCCTATATGAATGTTTACGTAGAATAGAGGGACTGAGATGGTATGATAAGATTACAAACGAGGAACTCAGAGAAGGAACTAAGCAGATACCAGCGGAGGAAGAGCTGGAAGAGACGCTGGCTATGGATAGGACATACATTGAGAAGAACGACCGAAAGCATTGCAAGACAGGCACTGTTTTGGAACCCGCAGGAAAAGAGCTGTAAGGAAAGGCCTAGACAAACCTGGAGAAGAGAGCTGGAGACTGATATTAAAAGGATAGGTAAAACGTGGAAAGAATTGGAAGGGATGGCAAGAGAGAGGAATACCTGGTAGAAGTTTGTCAAGACCTGTGCTCTGTTGGGAGTTGACATGTGAAAGAAGAAGAAGAGGTTAAACGTTCGCATCTCGTTCTAAAGGTATTCGGTTCACTCCCTCGTGGAGCCATCGTGATATTTCCCACAGATCCCTGATCTCAGTATAGTTGATATCGAGTTCCTAGTCCTATCGGAGACGAACGATAAAAAGTAGGTACCGTGTTCATGTTGAGCACGTAAAAGAAGAATTGCAGTTCAAAATAGAGAGGAACAGGCTGGAAAGCCGATGGCGGAGTAAAATTCATAAAAAATAATTGAAAAATGAAATCTCTACCAAATATTCTACCCATCTATAAAAATACACTGGGAACTATGTGCACTGGGTACTACTGAGATCGTGCACTTCCGCTGAGATCTTCCTGTATCTGCTGCCTTGCAGGTCGGCTAGGGACAGCCAAAGGCTGACGGAGAGCTAACCCAGTAAATGCTGGCTGAAACTAAACACATCACCGAGGGATAAGCACCAGAGCTCCAAATGGCACTGAAGATGTGAAGAAACCCACCCATGATAAGGCTGCATGAATCAGGTTTCCACAGGAATGAAATTTATGGGGAAATCTGGTACATCAGTCTATGGGTTATCGCGAGAGTGAGAGAGAGATCTTACTGTGTGAGAAATAGATGCGAGCACACGTGGTTACTCACCAAAGTACAGTGATGATTGTGCTATCAATCATTCCATCAATCAATGAACTGTAAAACGTATGTCCCTTGTTTATATAGTTCTATTCTGCAAGCGGTAAATAAAACAAGAGACCATGTAAGAAATGAGGAAATTAGAGGAAAAGTCGGAACAACACTTGCTATTAGATTTATTGAAAAACAGACACTCAAATGGTTTGGTCACTTGGTCAGAATGAACCCGAATACACCAGTTGCAAGAGCGTACAATCTTAAAATTGAAACATTAAGAGGAATGGGCAGACCAAGAAAAAGATGGGTTGATGGAGTTACAGACATGTTAAAACTCCATAAAACCACTGCATATCAAGCGACCGAGCCTGCACTATCTTGAAAACCGATCGGCAGTTGAACCTCCTAACGGTGAAAAAGTTGAGAAGGACAAAAGAAAGTAAGAAAGACTTCGGACGGAATTAGTTATTATTTTTTAAAATATGATTCGAAAGTTAATTCTTCTTCTTCTTCTTTGCGTTCGTTCTTTTACGACCAACCTTAACCACTCTTTGTGATATATTTGATCTTTGCCAAGAACGTGTAGATGTTGCATATTGGTTTGTAGGCCCTTAAATGTATATACTTATACACATTTAGGACACATGCATCCGATTTCAGCCAAACCTCCTTTGTCGCCTCTTGCGACATGCGTGACAGGAAACAGTGGTTCTGAACGTAGCACCACCAGTTCAGAAAGCAATGGCAAACTACTGAACGTAGTAATAATGCCTAGAAAAATCACAAACAGCATCCCATGGGTGGCTGAGCAACAGGTTACCCATACGATCATCATATCAGACTCGATGAATATGCTTCAACTGATTGAATCTGGAAGTATGCGTGTGGAATGGGTGGACATCATTCGGAGATCACATCTCAAGAAAATGACTTGACTGTACACGCCTGGACATGCTGGAGTGTGGGGTAACGAGAGTGCTGACTCTCTTGCAAACAGTGCCTCGACTCAAGTGGGCAAAAGCATGGACGGAGCCGATATCATCAATGCGGCACGCTCTCAATTGTGTGACATGGGCGGGTCTCAGACACTGGAACGAATTCGAGAATTAGGCGTTAAGTTTGGACATGCCAGACAGTGTCGTCTTCGTGGTAGAGAGAGAGGATATAGTAATCAACTAACTTCTCATGGGTACTTTGAGCAAATGGACTTTGGGATGGCTGCTGCAACGGAGGACAGAACACGAATGGGAATGCCCAATATGCCATGACGTTGATCGCATAACATAACATAACATATTAACATAACAAACAGCATTAAAAAGCTGGGTTGATTCACAAAGTCCTGTAAAGGATATGCAACTCACTTATATGTACATGGATTCTGAAAATGCTTCAGAAACGTGGAAGAATGAACAAACATTTGGAAGAAGGAATTAACCCCTGTGAGTGTGGATATACAGAAGAATATGTCCTATTGTGGTAGTCATACGCTCGAAGTAGTCAACATCTTTGCATTCTGTCATCAGCAGCAGCCTCTCCCTCGATGATGAATATAGTAGTCGCATTGAGAAGGCCTCCACTGCTATATTCAAATTAGCAAAGCGTTTATGGGAAAATAGGGCACTCACAAGAAACCCCAAGACAAACAAGTATATAAAGCTTGTGTTCTCAGCACTCTGCTGTATGGTAGTGAGACATGGACCACATATGCTAGACAAGAACATCGCCTCAACACCTTCCACATGCGCTGTCTCAGGCGAATATACAACATCCGATGGCAAGACCATATCTCCAATATAGAAGTCCTGGACAGTGCTGGCATTCGAAGCATGTACACCTTACTGAGTCAGCGAAGTCTGAGATGGCTGGGACACGTGTGCCGTATGAGCGATGATAGAATCTCAAAGAACATTCTATATGGTCAACTCGCATCTGGTGCTAGACAACATGGCCGCCCATTATTACGCTACATTGACACCTGCAAGCGTGATCTAACTACATGCGGCATAGACAAAGAACACTGGGAGCGGCTGGCCAAAGACAGGCAAGCATGGAGAGCGGCAGTGAGGGCGGCTCAAAAGAAAGAAAAACAACAACACATGTGGAGGCAAAAGAGAGCACAGAGAGCAGAGAGAACATCCTATGTATCAGCTCCAGTCTCCAGTTTTACCTGCAGCAACTGTGGAAAGGATTGCCACTCCAGAATAGGTCATTACAGCCACAAGAAACGTTGTGATTGAGCGCAGACCATACTACGTGACGCAAAACCTATTGTCTCCTGAGACAAATAGGCCAATGATGATGAAGATGTCGTATTTTGTGGACAGAAAAACAAACAAATAAAAAAGTTTTGGAAAAACTAGTAAAGAAAAAGTATTAATACATGAAATACAAATCAAAGAAATAAAATATTTGAAACACATAAAGATACATAACTTATTACTATCCATTCCTCTTGGAGTATATAGCCTCAGCAATTGCTCGCCACTTTTCTCAGTCTCTGGCTGTTTATGGTCTCCCAGGATAATCAAGCACTCTTCAGTTCATCAAGAAGACTTCGTCTCCAGGTCTGTTTAGGACATCCTCTTTTTCGTTTTACTTGCGTGTTCTACTCAAGGCCTTTTACTTAGTGACACTCGACTGTGTCTCCGTAGGATATGCCCGACCCATCGCTATTTTCTCATATTGCGTAGGAAGCCTGAAAGAAATATGACGGAGAACTGTGGAAAGAGTGGTTTTTTTGTTTTTTTTTCGATCCAGAAGCACTTGAGCTTTTCAGCTCTTCGGCTCGTGCCATGGACATCGTAACCCTTCGTTTCGTGCACGAATACCGTAAATCTGGGAATCTGTGGCTTTTTCTGCCATCCCGCGGAATTGAACCCGCACGCACAGAGGACTAGTCACCCGTAGTCCAACGCGCAGAGTGTTAAACTATAATGGACTGACTTGGGAAATAATTTGTAGAAAGGTGGCAGAACGGCAACGATATAAATCTTTTGTGGAAGAAAGACATGTTTTAGACAAAGAGCCGATATAAATCTTTTGTGGAAGAAAGACCTATGTTTCAGACAAAGAAGAGCCGATATAAATATTTTGTGGAAGAAAGACTTATGTTTCAGACAAAGAAGAGCCGATATAAATCTTTTGTGGAAGAAAGATTTATGTTTTAGACAAAGAGCCGATATAAATCTTTTGTGGAAGAAAGACTTATGTTTTAGACAAAGAAGAGACACAATAGCGTAATTGTTAGTGTACTCACTTCTTAGTGTGTAGTTCAGGTTCTCCTTCTTCTTCTGCGATCAACTTCTGCTATGCGACTACTCCAGTACGTGTAATAAACAGGGGAGGTGCGCTTAAGGTTTCACATAGCCGTCTGCCCAGCGTGTTCGTAGCGCGTTGGACTACGGTGACTATCCCTCTGTGTGGCGGGTTCAATTCCGCGGGATGGCAGAAAAAGCCACAGATTCCCAGATTTACGGTGTTCGTGGCACCGAACCGAAGGGTTACGATGTCCATGGCACCGAGCCGAAGAGCTGAAAAGCTCAAGTGCTTCTGGATTAGAAAAAAAAATAAGGTCTTCACAAATTTCCTATAATTTATTCTGAAGGGTTGTACTTGTCAGGGCCGTGCTGTAAATTTTCTCAGCATGTTGCAAGTCTTCGAAATGCCGCCTCTTAAATAATTTTTCTTTAAAATAACCTTCAATTGTGATATTGATTTCGTTGCTTATGCCGCCGCCACCCCTTTCGGTGTTGCCTGATGCGGCGGCCTTTTTACATCATAGCACGGCCGTGGTTCTTGTTGGTCAGATTTCATTCTCCTGCTCCTCAGGCTGCGGCAGTCTTGCGAGAAGTGCTTTGGGGACTGCTTTGGTGCTCCACAGGTGCAGGCAGCTGAGTTCAGGAGACCCATTCTATTGAGGAGTGCTCTGAGACAGGAATGTGTCATTCTAAATCTGAAGACTGTGGTCTGCGTTTTTATGTTTAGTGTATTTATGTTGCCGTGCTCTGAGTTGTATCGACCATTTGCTTTCCTCCTCATCATTTTTCTGAACTGCTTCACGAGAGTCTTTGGTTCTGTGAAGCTTTGTGTTGGGTGGAAATCATGTGGCTTCATGTGGAAATCTGATTCATGCAGCCTTAGTATGGGTGGGTTTCGTCACATCTTCAGAGCCATTTAGAGCACTGGTGCTTATCCTTCGGCGATGTTTCCAGATTCATTCAGCGTCTACTGGGTTTGCTCTTCGTTAGCCTTTGGTTGTCCCTAGCGTCCTACAAGGCAGCAGGTTGACTTCTACACATTTAGGACACATGCATCCGATTTCAGCCAAACCTCCTTAGTTGCCTCTTACGACATACGTGGCAAGTGACAGTGGTTCTATTCTTTACACCCCAAATTTGGACCACTGTAGCCACACGGGCGGAAGAGGATATAAGTAAAGATAGCTTCCCTTCTGAACATTTGTTAACAGTGTCCACTGTGTGGTGAGCCAGAGCCAATTATAAACTTATGGGCCTGCGCACTCAGGTACTTCTTCTTCTTCTTATTTGCGTTCAGTTTCGTATGCTCGTCTAAATCATGAGATGGGTTGCCTCTATGAAGCTGCATGTCAGTTTGAGTTCTTCTAGAGTTCCCCATAGCTTGGTCTGTAAGCTTTGTTCATGAGGCCATGTTTCATTTCGTTGGTGTATGTATGATGGACATGACTGCAGGATGTGCTCTGGAGTCTGACACTCAAGTATAAATTATGGGAAATCAGACTCCAACCGGTGACGTGACCTCGCATTCCAGTATTGTTGTATATAGACGAATTAATTGTAAACTCAACACAAAATGCTAAATCAAAGTTATATTATGTCACAAGGCGAATTTAACAATAAAGGATATCACTATTATGAATATTTTTTATCAATAAATAATCATAGACTCACAGAATTGAGTAAAATTGCAAAAACGCTTGCAGTGTTCAATCAAACTTATATATATATATATATACAGTCCCCAACTGAAACTAGGTCAGGGTTTCTCTCGTCAGTTATTATGCCCAGTTACGCCCAAGTGGTTACCGGGGCCCAAATTTGGGTGTAAAGAATAGAACCACTGTTACCTGCCATGCATGTCGTAAGAGGCGACTAAGGATGTTTGGCTGAAATCGGATGCACGTGTCCTAAACATGTAGAAGTCTACGCGTTTAGGGCCTACCAAACCAATGTGCAACGTATACACGTTCTTGGCAAAGATCAAACATATCACAAATAGTGATTAAAATTGGCCGTAAAGAACGGACGCAAAGAAGAAGGAGACAAAGAAGAAGGCCCAGTTAGAGTTGGCTGTGGATGAACAGGGAAGACTGTTATGAAGGTCAGGAACGTCATAGCGGGAAAAGCCATTTTGGAGATCTGAAAAACATTAGCCAGATAAATGCTTGTTTTGAAAACATTGAAATTGACGTCTGATAACCGACGAAGTAGAAGAAAACAACATTCCACAAAATGAAAGATATTGTAAGCAAGTAAATTTCGGTCTATTGAAGTCAGAGAGAGAGATTAGTGATACATAGAGCCAGTAGTGGCAATGTGGAAGCGAGTCATATAGAATAATAAACAGACAGTAACATTTGTAGAGCTGAAAGCTCAAGTGAATCGGGGGAGTAGAGGTCAAAGAGATAGGATTTAACACAAGAATGTTGAGACTCCAATGGACTGCTAAACCAGAGCCAACTATAAACTACTGGGCCTTCGGGCTCAGGTAAGAATTGTGGAAATCAGACCCCAACTACACCACGTGACCTCGCATTCCAGTACTGGTGTATATAGACGAATTCATTTTAAAATCAACACAAAAATGCTAAATCGAAGTTATATTATGCAACAAGTTAAGTTTAACAATAAGGAATATCAATATTATGAATATGTTTCACCAACAAATAATCATAGACTCACAGAATTGAGTAAAATTGCAAACATGCTTGCAGTGTAATTTTCAGATCCCTTTTCTTATCTAAGTCAGGGAATACCCGGCCAGTTGTCTGGCCTGTGCTAGAGCTGGCTGTGGCTAAACTGAGTAATGTCGATGTGATGAAAGAGGTCAAGATGCAATGAAAACTTATGTACATAAGGAAAGACTACAGTAAAACTATGTAGAAATTGTAAAACACGTAAAATAAGTACTGTAGTTTTACAAAGTACAAAAACAGTAACAATACACAACAAGTTACGATTAAAGGTCTTTATCAAGCAAAGATACAACAGAAGTGAACAAATTCACTTCTACACGGCCCACAACATATAGAATGTATGCCGTATAAGATGTGAATTTCTTTACTTCTGGTGTATCCTTTTCTTGATAAAGACCCTTTGGTCGAAACGTTTCTGTGTGAAAAATGAAAATCGTGGCATATCCTTTACAGGACGTAGCCATCAACCACAGTAAACGAGTCGTTGATGTTCTAGGCACCACTTATACGTTCAGTATTTTGTCATTGTTTTCTGAACGGTGAGGTCTATTTTTACCTTTGTAAAAATCCCACGGAAACGAATTTGCTTCCAAACTTCCCACCGTGGGGTTTGAACCAGGTACGCTTGGGTTTGTGATCGAGATCACTACCGCTTGAGCTACAGACGCTCACAACGTTGATGTGTATTGTTATTGTTTTTGTATTTTGTAAAACTATAGTAGTTTGTTTTTACATGTTTCGCCATGAAAACTTATGAACATTATTAGACAGATGCTGTCATTAGTTGTTTAAGTATGTGATCTTCCATCTTTTGTTTGATTGCTTAGTGTTATTTTGCTAGTAGTGTCTATGTGAAACCTCTAGGATTGTTGCCGGAAACGAAGTGTTTGCTTTGTGCAATACTCTCGGCATGTAGCATGCAACTTCTAGGGTAGGGGACCGAGCATAATGGGTAAACCCTGGCAGTGAAGTCAATCCTTCGGCTTTAACCTTATTTTGTTCGATCCAGAAGCACTTGAGCTTTCAGCTCTTCGGCGCGGTGCCATGGACATCGTAACCATTCGGTTAGGTGCTACGAACACCGTAAATCTGGAGAACCTGTGCCTTTTTTTGCCAGCCCTCGAAATTGAACCCGCACTCACAGATGGCTTATCACCCGTCGTCAACACGCTACGAACACGCTGGAAAGGCGCATTTTACAAACTATAAAAACCCCACTTTAGAGTACCAAATCTGAAGTTGTACTGAAGTCAGTGGCGGCTCGTCATTAAGGGCCAGTGGGGCCAGGACCCACCAAAAATAAGGTGTAAGGCGTATTTATTATTTTATATATTAAAATATTTCCTAACCGAAAGATGATTTTTCCGAAAATTTTGTCTGCCTCACCAACAAAAATGATCACGAGCCCCCTACTGACTGTGTACTGTATCAGAACTGATTAGTTATATAGAGAAGCCATAGCTCATGAGACTTACATTGAGAAAGACTGTATATATTAGTATATGTACAGGGAGGATGTGAAGTGGAGGATTAGCGCAATGGGTAAGAGTTAACATATCGACACGGTTACAATCGTGGTGAGAGTTTAATCCCACACTTTTAAGACTCCTGTGAGTGCGGTTCAGTTCCGCGGGCTGGTAGAAAAACCCCAGGTTCTCCAGATTTACGGTATTGTGTCACTGAACCAAAGGGTTACGATATCCATGGCACCGAGCTGAAGACCTGAAAGCTCAAGTGCTTCTGGATAAAAAAATCCACACTTCACGTTCTACGTGTGAGGAAAGGAACTGGTCATTCTAGCTCCTGCATACTAAGTGCTAGAAATGTGACAATAAATATATATAGATAGTTAGATATAGCTAGACGTCTCATTGTCGTAGAAGTTAGGTGCCCGTCTCTCATGTCAAATGTACTATATTCGCTCCTCGTGAAGCCATTGGATATTTTTCAGAGATCCCTGATCTCAGTGTAGAGAGATCGAGTTCTAGCCCTATCGGAGACGGACGATAAACGTAGGCCCATTGTTGAATTTGAACACGTTAAAGAACCATTGACAGCTCAAAATCAAGAAGAGCAGGCTGGAAAGCTGATTAGAAAAGATTAAAATTCATTAGAGATTCATTAGAAAGAGATTAAAAATTCATTAGAAAGATTAAAAAATTAAAATTCTTAGATTAAATATTCTTCAACAAAATCTTCAAAATTACATCGGGACCTCGCCGGCGCTACGGAGTTCGTGTACTGCAGTAGAGATATTCCTGTGTAAGAAAGAGATCGGAGCACACATGGTTACTCACGAAATGCAATGATGATGGTTCTATTGATAATCAATATAAAGATAGACATATGAAAGAATAAAATAGCATAGATAGAATAATTAGATAGATAGATAGATTGATAGATGATACCCCAAGTGGTTACCGGGCCCAAATTGAGTGTAAGAATATAACCACTGTTACCTGCCAGCATGTCGTAATAGACGCTTAAGGAGGTTGGGCGTGGCTAGCTAACTCACACCGTAAAAACACTAGATGGCTACAGAACGAAGAGCGAACCGAGTAAACGCTGGCTGAAACCGGACACATCGCCGAAGGATAAGCACCAGAGCTCCAAATGGTGCTGAAGATGTGACGTAAAACACACCAATGCTAAGGCTGCATGAATCAGATTTCCACATGAATAGAATTTATTGGGAGGTCGGTATCATCGGTCTGGACGGTGATCGAGATAGATAGATATGATTGTGTAGTGTATATATATATATATATATATATATATATATATATATATATATATATATATATATAAAAATATATACGAGTAGGCATCTGTATTCTTTGTAGGGGCCAGACGACAATTTTCGGAAAATCATGTTTGAGGTTGACATGTTTTAATTTATAAAATAATAAATACACTTAAATCTTGGGGGCCTGGCGATGGCTGATACTGAGAGATGCATGATATATATATATATATATATATATATACATATATAGAGCGAGGAAGGAACGATAGTAGGCATATGTCACTTCCCCTTTTATAGGCATATTCAGGGAGACAGACATGGGCAACAGATGGAGGCAAAGTTACAGATTGATAAAGAGGGCAGGCAGGTGGGAAAGCCAGGTAAGTTCGACATATTTTAAGGAAGATAAAAAAAATGGACCACTTAAGACGGGAGAGACCTGAGATGGATGGGAATGATAGCTGGAAGAAGTGAGAGTGTGAGATAAGGGTGAGGTGTGACAGAGGAAGGGATCTAACAGGAGATCAGGGTAGACGTTGAAAAGGACAAAGAGTGTAACAAGAGATGGGGCGATTGAAACAGGGGTGCCATTTTCTGTCCCTTATTGGCAGGAAAAAGGCGTGGTTTGACGCGCAGATAACCAGAAATGACATCAGTCACTGCCACTAAACACGAACGGATTGACAACAAGTGACAGGTTTGCTCCACCCACAAGAAATGCCACGTTCTTATCTTGATCAGATTAATGGGTGCAATGTTTACTAGCAGAATCTGAAAGGTGAAAGTTTACAGTTGAAGTCAAATGTGCGACTTAAAAAAGGAATGGGAGTGGGGTAGAACATTGCATTAGAGATAGAGTGGTAGAACATTGTATAGGAGGAGAGAGAGAGAGAGAGTGGGGTAGAACATTGTATGAGGAAGAGAGTGGGTAGAACATTGTATGAGAGAGAGAGAGTGGGGTAGAACATTGTATGAGAGAGAGAGTGGGGTAGAACATTGTATTAGAGATAGAGTGGGGTAGAACATTGTATGAGCGAGAGAGTGAGAGAGATAGAGTGGGGTAGAACATTGTATGAGCGAGAGAGTGAGAGAGAGAGAGTGGGGTAGAACATTGTATGAGCGAGAGAGTGAGAGAGAGAGAGTGGGGTAGAACATTGTATGAGCGAGAGAGAGAGAGTGGGGTAGAGCATTGTATGAGCGAGAGAGAGAGAGTGGGGTAGAACATTGTATGAGCGAGAGAGAGAGTGGGGTAGAACATTGCATGAGATAGAGAGGAAGTTTGAGGAAGAGTCAAAAAAGGAAGGAAATTAAGAGAGAGAGAGAAAGAGAGATAAATAAAGAGGAACAGGAAGAAAGAAAGCAAGAGAACTGAGAGAGAGAAAAAGTTGAAAATATAAGAAAAAGCGAGAGAAAATAAAAATAATAGATTTTAAAGAGCAAAAACAGAGAGAATAGAAAGGAAGAGAAAGAAGAGGAGAAAGAGAAAGTGAGAGAAAGAAAAGGAGTAAGAGAAATCGGAGAAAGACTGAGTTAAAAATTGAACAAAAAAGAGAGAGAAAGAGACAGAGAGAAAGGTAAGAAAGAGAGACAGAGAGAGAGACAAATATAAAAGAACAGTAATAAAAAGAAAGAACAAAAGAAAGAGAAAGCGAGAAGAAAGACTGAGCTTGAAATGAGTTCTGGAATGTTAGTTTATAGATTTGTGGCGAAGTGGCTAAGTAGTTTGTCTTGCGTTATGAAGGTCGCGGGTTCGAATCCAGACCACTTCGCTCGAAGCACGAGTGCATTTTTACTTTTTCCGGACTTTATTTATAACTGTTGCTGAAACTAGGATGTGTACCAGCTGTGCATGATACTCACGGCAGGGGGAGTATATCAATTCTACGGAGAATGTCCGAGATATATTGGGGTGGGGGTTAGGTGGGACAGAAATCTGGTGCAATGAAATCAATCTTAGACATTATTTTTTCGATCCAGAAGAACTTGAGCTGTTGAGCTCTTCGTCTCGGTGCCATGGACATCGTAACCCTTCGGTTCAATGCCACGTACAACGTAAATCTGGATAACTTGTGACTTTTCTGCCACCCCGCGGAATTGAATCTGCACTCACAGAGGGCTTGTCTCGTAGTCCAACGCGCTACGAGCACGCTGGACAGGCGGGCGAAATCTTGGGCTTTGGGTCACCCTTTATCAGACTCCCTTTGTCTACACGGAACTTGGATGGTAGACCGTGGAAAACTTAAACGAAACATGAATGTTGTAACCTACCAGCTAGCCCCATTGTTAAGGCATCCAAAATTTCACTGACAGCTAAAATAACAGATGATCAACAGCATTTTCATACTACAAGACAAACTGGACAATGAGCAAAGGCAGTCACAAAAATAACTACATGTGAAAATGCGTTGCCTGCGAAAAGTTACCAACACACCAGAAAAGACAGTCACCAACATCAGCATAAGAAAGAAAGTTGGCACAAACCGTGCTTGAATTACATTGATAAACAAAGAATGAAGTGGTTTGGCCACTTAATAAGAATGCATCCAAACTCCACAGTATACAGAGTCTTCTAAACAGAACATCAGGAAAGAAGGCAAGAGGAAGACCACGAAAAGATGGTTAGATGGCATAGTAGAATCCTGTCAAAGAGCAAAGATAACAATCACCAAGCCACAGAACAACGCAAGACAAAAACAGAAAACCACAACACTAGGCAACAACCCGGTAGCAGTGTGACGACACTGGACAACAACCCGGTAGCAGTGTGACGACACTGGGCAACAACCCGGTACAGTGTGACGACACTGGGCAACAACCCGGTAGCAGTGTGACGACAAAAGAAGAAAGAAAAGAAACAAAAAGCTCTAAATCAAAGAAAACTTGCTGACGGTACAAATAAGAATGACAAAATTGAAGTATTTTGGACATATAAAGAGACACGAAGGGCTGGAGACTACCATCATGGAAGGTGGCATACCGACAAAGAGAAGAAGAGGAAGACCACGGAGAAGATGAATTCAGGATATAACTGATGGTTTGGCTGCAGTGGCGGGACATTTGGCATATGAGGACTGTTGCAGGGACAAAGTTCTGCTCAGGGCAAGCTATTTGATGATGATGATGAGCATGAAGAGTTGAGTGTGAGGTGGATGAAGGTTGAGTGAGTGAAGGTGGAGGTGAAGGAGTGAAGGTGAAGGTGAGGTGAAGGTGGAGGTGAAGGTGGTAGACACATGGTATTAGTGTGCGTATCACTCGTGTGTTGGAAAGGAAAGAATATTATCACAGCGACCTACAAGGCATGCTGTGAGAGGTGACTGATGTACTACCTAGGAAGGCTACCCTAGGAAATAAAAAGCATCGCAGAAATAGGACGCGATCGCCTACTTTCAGACGCATAACTAGCACAACGTACAACTGCTCTTATTCTCGGATTTGGCCCCCAGCAACATAAGTCCGACTAGCTCAGATGGGAAATCGAAAATTCCTATTTAATGGGGGTTGTTTTGTATATGTTTGACAGAACAAATAGAAGTCTGTGTTGACCGAGTGAAGTCGTGGGTCAACGACCGTCCTTCATCAAGGCAGTTTTCTAAAGACCTAGATTGTTGCAGTGGAGTTCGTGCTTACATTATTATTTAACATTCTATGAATCCATGGTTATTTATTGATAAAATATTAATAATAATGATATTCCTTATTGTTAAACTCAACTTGTTACATAATATAACCTTGATTTAGCCTTGTGGTGTTGTTTTTTACATTAATTTATCGTTATATAACGATAATGGAATGGAGGTCACGAGCGGTTGTACTTATTTCTAGAATTTTACCTGAACCGCAGACCATATGTTATCGGAGACCACGGCTCAGATCACATACAAATCAAAAGTGGTTAACAGGTGGTCGATGAAGCGTTTGCATAGAAAGAAGGTCATATGAAGAAGAAGAAGAAGAAGAAGTGCATATGAAGAAGAAGAAGAAGAAGGTCATATGAAGAAGAAGAAGGAAGAGCATATATATGAAGAAGAAGAAGAGTGCATATGAAGAAGAAGAAGAAGTACATATGAAGAAGAAGAAGAAGAGTATATGAAGAAGAAGAAAGAAGAAGTTAAAGAAGAAGAAGAAGGTGCATATGAAGAAGAAGAAGAAGGTGCATATGAAGAAGAAGAAGAAGAAGGGGCATATGAAGAAGAAGAAGAAGAAGGTACATATGAAGAAGAAGAAGAAGAAGGTGCATATGAAGAAGAAGAAGAAGTCATAGAAGAAGAAGAAGAAGGTGCATATGAAGAAGAAGAAGAAGGTGCATATGAAGAAGAAGAAGAAGAAGAAGAAGAAGGTGCATATGAAGAAGAAGAAGAAGGTGCATATGAAGAAGAAGAAGAAGAAGAAGGTGAAGAAGAAGAAGAAGAAGAAGAAGAAGGTGCATATGAAGAAGAAGAAGAAGAAGAAGAAGAAGAAGAAGAAGGTGCATATGAAGAAGAAGAAGAAGGTGCATATGAAGAAGAAGAAGAAGAAGGGGCATATGAAGAAGAAGAAGAAGAAGTGACATATGAAGAAGAAGAAGAAGAAGGTGCATATGAAGAAGAAGAAGAAGAAGAAGAAGAAGAAGAAGGTGCATATGAAGAAGAAGAAGAAGAAGAAGAAGAAGGTGCATATGAAGAAGAAGAAGAAGAAGAAGAAGAAGAAGGTGCATATGAAGAAGAAGAAGAAGAAGAAGAAGAAGTCATATGAAGAAGAAGAAGAAGAAGAAGGTGCATATGAAGAAGAAGAAGAAGAAGAAAAAGGTGCATATGAAGAAGAAGAAGAAGAAGAAGGTGCATATGAAGAAGAAGAAGAAGAAGAAGAAGAAGAAGAAGGTGCATATGAAGAAGAAGAAGAAGAAGAAGAAGGTGAAGAAGAAGAAGAAGAAGAAGAAGGTGCATATGAAGAAGAAGAAGAAGAAGAAGGTGCATATGAAGAAGAAGAAGAAGGTGCATATGAAGAAGATGAAGAAGAAGAAGAAGAAGGTGCATATGAAGAAGAAGAAGAAGAAGAAGGTGCATATGAAGAAGAAGAAGAAGAAGAAGTTGCATATGAAGAAGAAGAAGAAGAAGGTGCATATGAAGAAGAAGAAGAAGGTACATATGAAGAAGAAGAAGAAGAAGAAGGTGCATATGAAGAAGAAGAAGAAGAAGAAGAAGAAGAAGGTGCATATGAAGAAGAAGAAGAAGAAGGTGCATATGAAGAAGAAGAAGAAGAAGAAGGTGCATATGAAGAAGAAGAAGAAGAAGAAGGTGCATATGAAGAAGAAGAAGAAGAAGAAGAAGAAGGTGCATATGAAGAATGGATATCACAAAGTAAACAAGGAGACAGTCGTGAGTACTTTTAGACAGTGCACGATAAAAAGGATAACACAACAGGTAAACAATGCCATTTGATAAAAGCAGGCATGGAAAATGATAAAATTGAAGTGGTATCTGGTCAGGCGAGATAAGAATTTCGTGAAGACAATGTGAAACTGAAGTAATTAGGTGAGAGTGAGAATTAGATAATTTAGGAAAAACAACAAGGGACAATGAAGATAGCAATAAATAGATAGGATTAACGATGAACAAAACAGCTTAGACAAGGTAGGAGGGTAAATAAAGAACAAGTTTAGACAATAGAACAAGAGTACAAAATAGCAATATGAGAAGTATAAACTAGAATATGGAAAACAATGAGAAGTATAAACTTGGTCGCCCGAGTGGTTACCGGGGCCCAAATTTGGGGTGTAAAGAATAGAACCACTGTTACCTGCCACGCATGACGTAAGAGGCGTCTAAGGAGGTTTGGCTGAAATCGGATGCACATGTCCTAAACGTGTAGAAATATATGCGTTTAGGGGCCTACCAAACCAATGTGCATCGTATACATGTTCTTTGCAAAGATCAAACATATCACAAAGAGTGATTAAAATTGGTCGTAAAGAACGATCGCAAAGAAGAAGGAGAAGATAAACTAGAATATGGAAAACAATGAAAAGTGTAAACTAGAATAATGGAAAACAATGAAAAGTATAAACTAGAATATGGAAAACAAAGGAAAGTATAAATTATTGAAGGGCACACAGTCAGAAGTATGACCATCGGCACACGGTGGGTGATGCGGTCAACATAGCACAAGTTGCATTTACTTCACCAGTAAAGTGCCCACATTTAAAGAACCCAATTGCGGCGGGGTCGATCTGAGACAAAAAATTCTCACTGTGGAATCGAACCCTGACCACGTCCTTAATAAACGAGAGCGCTAAGCAATACGCTATCAAGGTTCACCTACTGTAGTATAATCTAATCCCCAAAATCTCAATCAAAATGCAAATGTACAGTTATTGGAAAATGAAAACGAATGAACGCCGTTCAAGTTAATGAAATGTGCAGGTACATTACGAATCTTAAAAATAATCAAAGCTGCAGACCTACCTTCTACTACTGAGGAATACTTCCAGTGTTGGCAATGTTCAAACTTCAAATAAACAAGGAAAGACTGCACGCGTGGCAGCAGATCTGAGAGAATACAAGACTCCCATATCTCGCAAATATGTACAATTTGGTAGAAAGGAATAATCAAAATATATATGAAACTGCAGTAAAACTATTTGATTGGCGAAACACGTAATCACAAAGTACTGTAGTTTTATAAATTACAAAAACAAGGACAATATTCAGCAAAGTTTCGACCAACAAGGCCTTTATTAAGAAAACGAACAACAGGAGTGACGAATTAAAAAAAAACCAATTACATATAGACAACTAGATACGAAGACATTCAAACGTTTCTAATGAAAATCTGGGAATAAAAACGAATAACGAAATAAATGTAACACGAAAAACACACATAAAAACTAGAAATAGAAAAGAAGAGAAACTATAAAACATCAAGTAAATATATAACTTGAATACATGCAACATATGCACATATATATTACAAGGCATGAGAAGAGAAAGTACTAAGAAGCATAGAATGTAATACGTTGAGCCCATCAGTGGTCGTAATGTATAGCTCATACGAACGAAATCAACCGACTTACTACCATTGCAAATCGACTGCATGAGAAAGGAATAGAAAGAATTATATAAAAAAAATGAAAGGAAAAAGGTAGAATGACTCCTTATGTCCGAGAAGGAAGAAATATATTTCAATAAAGCAAATATATAATGACATAAAAATACACAAAAAAACATTGACTGTGAAGAAATAGGACTATTAACTCAAACTCCACGATGAACCATCTGACAATACGTTCTGGGAGTATCAATTTTCTAACAAACCACCTCACACACCAAAACATCAAACAGCAGGAAAATTACACCCACTGTCTAGTTAATGCTATTTGGGTAGAATTCTTTGTAAAATATAAAAACTAGATTGATATAATACACATATTAGGTATGCACATTTTGATATATGATATAGTACTCTTGTGCTTAGCGTAGGAAGCTTGTAACAAATTACGTTCGAGTGTCGTCCATTACAAATTTTATAATTTTCCCGAAGGAAGACTGGACGGGTCAATGATTCAAGTAATATTAGTGAATCTACAACCCTAACCAGACTGTATGCATACCAGGTTAAATGTGGTGTAGCTAGACAAGAGCAACTCACTGGTAGCTAAAAAAGAATAGTAAACCAACAGAGAACCGGTGTCGTTAATCGGCAAGCACTGAGAGACATACTGAGGAGAAGATCGGAGGACATATGGATTAATTTGTTCGATGTGCTTCTTCCTCTTATTCGAATTATCCATATAAACCACTTTTAACCACTATGTGATTTGTAAGTGATCTGAGCCTAAGAGCGATTGTACGTTGTGCCAGTTATGAGCCTACAAGTAGAACAGCACATCAGATTTCTGCAACGCTATTTATTTAGTAGGGTAGCTTCCCTAGTCCATTACCCCAGTCGTCTCTTACGACATGTCGTGTAGGTTGCAGTGTTACCATTTTTTACTCTCATTGAGGGCCCCACAACACCCGGCTGTTTTGTACCTAAACCATAGTTCTCTGCATGTTTTTGAACTTTAATTCAAAAGTTCACTTCCATGTGCCCATAGCCTCCCCATGAGGCCATTACCTTGTAGTGGTCTGGAGGATTGCGTGCTCCAATGATACAGTGAGCTAGGACGGCGGGAAGTTATGTTCCCGGAAGGGTTACCCAAGCCGGAAAGGTCACTGAATAGGGGACAGACGAAGTATGGTCTCCTGGTCCTCCAGGTTGGGGGTTGGGCTTGGGACTAACGATCCCATCCTTTAAAAAAATTAAAGTTACGGAAACAACAACAAACATACAACCTATCCACGGGCATGATGGGCTACCAGAGTCATTGAGTCACATGACTGGAAGTGGTGAAAGCCGAAAGGAAGCTACTTTCATGAGGACGGAAGTCCTGAATGCCAAAACCAAGACTAGAATTGGATGCTGGAATGTGAAATGAATCATAGCTGGAACACAATACAGAGGAAGGCCATGAACAGAGAAGAATGGGTTGCGTTTGTTGCTGCCCTAAACGCCAAGGGCGTAACAGGCTAAGAACAGAGAGAAAATGTGCCCATAGGCCTCATTTTTCTACCGTCCCTGCGATGTGAACTTCAGTGCATGTCTTGACCGCCTTTCTTATCTTATCTGAAGACATGACATGTCTTATCTATCGCTACCATCTCCTTTATATTTTTATATTTGCGTCGCCCAGACCAAACAAAAAAAAGCAATTTGAAATGGAGAGAAGAAAGAATAGTCGAGAGTTCAGCAATACAAAAAGAGATAACGGAAGAGAGAGAGAGAGAGAGAGAGAGAGAGATAGATAGTGAATAGGAGTTGTAAGTAGCCAAAATAAAGTACCGGAGTCCTGCAAGATTGTCACCTACTTCTTCTTCTTTGCTTTCGGTCTTTACGACCAATTTTAATCACTCTTTGTGATATGTGTGATCTTTGTCAAGAACGTGTATACGTTGCACATTGGTTTGGTAGGCCCTAAACGCATAGACTTCTACATGTTTAGGACACGTGCACCCGATTTCAGCCAAACCTCATTAATCGCCTCTTACGACATGCGTGGCAGGTAACAGTGGTTCTATTCTTTACACACCAAATTTGGACCCCGGTAACCACTCGGGCGAATAACAAGTGGTCGATAAGGAGCGTTTGAAGAGGAAGAAGGATGTGCTGGCCTACTTGTAGGCGCATAACTATCACAACGTACAATCGCTCTTACGCTCAGATCTCATATAAATCACAAAGAGTGGTTAACATGTGGTCGATATTGGGCGTTCGAAGAAAAAGAGGAACTTGGGTATCAACATCCAAATATTCGAAGCAGATGAAAAATAAGAAGACGAAACTGATAACAACTAAGAAAAGAGTCATGTGTGAATAATATTTGATAGAAATAAGAGAGCAAGCATAGATACTACAACATGTTCAGCGCAGCAATTAATCAGTAAACTTGTCATACAACCAGCTTCACCTCAAATCTAAACCATACAGACGCCAGGTGGGGGTTATCTGCCCTTTCATATTCAGAACGAAATCTATATTTCCAAAATAACTTGTAAACTATACAAATTAAACATTATATCATCACCCTCCAGGCCTCCCTGTTAGACGCCGCTGCCTGCACTATTTCGCTTCTAAATACGTGTTTTAATTTCACCCCCTTCAGGCCTCCATATTAAACGCCGCTGTCTTCACTATTTCGCTTCTAAATACGTGTTTTAACTTCCCCTCCCCATTCCCGCCCTCTAGCCTCCATATTAAACGCCGCTGTCATCCCTATTTCGCTTCTAAATATATATTTTAATTTCACCCCTTTCAAACCTCCCTGTTAAACGCCGCTGTCTTTTCTATTTCGCTTCTAAATATATATTTTAATTTCACCCCTTTCAAACCTCCCTGTTAAACGCCGCTGTCTTTTCTATTTCGCTTCTAAATATATATTTTAATTTCACCCCTTTCAAACCTCCCTGTTAAACGCCGCTGTCTTTTCTATTTCGCTTCTAAATATATATTTTAATTTCACCCCTTTCAAACCTCCCTGTTAAACGCCGCTGTCTTTTCTATTTCGCTTCTAAATATATATTTTAATTTCACCCCTTTCAAACCTCCCTGTTAAACGCCGCTGTCTTTTCTATTTCGCTTCTAAATACGTGTTTTAACTTCAACTTCATCCCCCGCCTTCCAAAGGAAGACCTCGTGGTATGTAGGTCAATACAGTGTTAGGCCTGTATTTTTCATTGACCGTCGACACACGATGGGTGATGTGGTCAGCATCACGCCGGCCGTCTTTACTTTCCCAGAGCATATCTGGTACCCAGTTGAGGCTGGGTCGACCTGAGAGCCGTCGCGGTCGGGAAAAATTCCACGCGCATTGCGGGAGCTGAACCCAGACCACCAGCCTTGCGAAGCTAGTTCACAACAACTACGCTACAGCGGCTCTCCACCTTCCAGCCTCCATATTAAACGCCGCTGTCTTCCATATTTCGCTTCTAAATATATATTTTAATTTCACCCCCCTTCCAGTTCGACGCCTCTGTCTTCACTTCTCCACGTCTAAATATCTGCTTCCACTCAGAAAATCATCAACATTATTTGATGCAGAAAAAAAATTACACAAGAATATTTTTTTGAAAAACTGAAATAAAACTTGAGCATCAACGATGAAGATATACTGATACCTCATTTATTTATATTTTCCTAGACTTGGCACACCATTGAAAACGTTACCCAATAACCTTAGACACAGTGTCACAAAGTGTATACAATGATAAGCAAAAAGTGTTGTAATCTGTAAGGAAAGATTATGTGTATAGAGGTTTTAAGTGCATGTTTCTTGAGTGTTTTATCGTTATGTTCTTGCACCTTCAACTTGTTAACCAGAATTCTTATCCGTTTTTGTGGCAGTCTTTATTTTATTATGAAAGTAGTTTATGTTAAGTAAACGCGTAATTCATTTTATTGTTTTTTCCCTATTAAGGGGGACTGTGGTCAGGAAGGAAACTTTTTCGTTGCTTTCGTATTAATGTTAAATTTAAGTAACAATTTTGAGAGATGAAGTCTTAAAACAGTAGAAAAAGTTTAGTTTACAAAAATTTGTCAACACGTTGCCATGGAAACAGTACAAAATGGCCACCAAACACAAAATTTCATATCCCTGGTTATTGGTTACTAAACTGATGTCATTGCACTCCGGGCAGACCCATAGGTGCTCAGTCTCCCTCCACAGATATCGAAGAGTATGCATACTGATGGATACCTAGGGCTCTTAATCTAATGAATATAAATGAATTCTGTTTTCACTCTAAGGTGTGTAATTGCAATATCTAAAATATTACACATGATTTTTAGGATATATTAAATATTACATTTGTAATGAATTTTTGAGCAAACACATACCCCTAAAAAGCTTTTTGACATAATTTTGGGGGTATTTTTACGTCACATTTTTAGGAAATGGTAGACCAATACTGTATCGTTACTGTTTCTGTATTTTGTAAAACTATAGTAGTTTGTTTTTACGTGTTTCACTATAGAATAATACTGGAAGATCATGGATGTCTTTGAATGTAAATGTTACAGAAGAGTACAGAAGAATATCATGGACAGAACCTCTGAAGTAGACGAAGGCGCGCCTGCATGGCGAGGGTCACCAGTCAGATGGTAAGGCATGACTACTATGGTATATCCCCTAGCAAACAGGTTGTTATATTCCGCCTCCTTACTGGTCATAACAGACTCAGGGCCCATATGTACAACAAATTTAAAATTGACACAACTAGCCTATGCCACTGCAAGAAGGCGGACATGACGGCAGAGCATTTACTGCAAGACTGTCAACTGCTGGCAGGCTTGAGAACCGAGGCCTGGCCAAATAACACCGAGTTTGATGAAAAGCTGTACTCCCTAAAAGCAGCAACAACAGAATCCATGAGAAAATCTGGTACAACTAAGCGGGGATTGTGCGAGAGAGATAGATAGAAGATAGATAGATAGAGAGAGAGATTATAATCAGTCAGAGTGCAAAAATCAGTCAGAAGTGCCAAATCAGGTGTCATGGCTAACGTACTAATTCACAGCCGGCAAAAGCAGAAGAAGAAGAAGAAGAAGAGAAGAAGATCAAGGACAGAAAAGATCTTCTGTTCTGCAACGCGGTATTAAAGCGAGTTGGTTATTGAAATCGTGGCATACCGTTTACAGGACGTAGCTATCGAGCACAATAAACGAGTCGTTGATTTTCTAGGAACAACTTAAACGTTCAGTAGTTTGCCATTTCTTTCTGAACGGTGAGGTCTATTTTTACCTATCGGAAATCCCACGGAAACGAATTTGATTCACAGTTTCTGTCTCGGAGTTTGAACCAGGTACGCTTGGGTTGTGATCGAGCTCACTGTCACTTAGCTACAGACGCCCACAATTAGTTATTTAATAACATAACAACAAGGACAATTAAATATATTGGACACGTTATAGCTCGTGTGGTTACCGGGGCCCAAATTTGGAGTGTAAAGAATATAGCGACTGTTACCTGCCATGCATGTCGTAAGAGGCGACTAAGGAGGTTTGGATGAAATCGGATGCATATGTCCTAAACGTGTAGACGTTTATGTGTTTAGGGTCTATCAAACCAATATGCAACATATAACGTTCTTGGCAAAGATCAAACATATCACAAAGAGTGATTAAAATTGGTCGTAAAGAACGAACGCAAAGAAGAAAAAGAGAAAGAATGACATATTAAACGAAATGAGTGACAGCAAAAGATAATTTTAGAAGGAACGGAGAGTTATTCGGGGATGTTGTCATGGAGTCAGGGTCTAGAAGAACAGCTTGATGATGATGATGATCAGAATAATACTCATTGTTGAAATATGAGTCAACACTGCAGACTCAACAGATTTGTATATAACAATAATAATAATAATTCCTCTCGTACCGTTATAAGTTACATATGGCATGCAAGCAATTTCTCCATACGCTCTATCCTGGGCAACTCGCTCAATCTCCTCCATGGAACTGAGAATGATATTTCTTGCCTCCCTCAGCAAAGTTCGTTTCAGGGTCTCCTTAGGTCGTCCTCTCTTTCTTGAACCCTTGCATTCCACTTCAATGTCTGCTTTGATATTCTTTGATCATTTCTTCTCAATGTGTGACCAACATATCTCCATCTTCTCTTTCTTATAACAGTTGTCACTAGACATTTCTCTGATTTCATCACTTCTCCTGAATTCGTTCCATTTTATGTTCAATATTTTTCGAGACATTTTTTCCCAAATGCATTCAACTTGCTTTCTATATCTTTAGTCATTTTCCAATTCTCGCTGACATATGTTAGGATTGATACAACATTTGAATTGAAAATTCGTAATTTAGTTTTAATACTATATAATTTGCAGTTCCATATTTTATTTAGACTTTAAAAGATGATGTTGCTTTGGCAATTCGTAGCATAATTTCTTTAGACCCATACATAGAGTAGGAGAAAGTCAAACAGTTCTCTGCCAGTGTCAGCAGGCGGAACAGACACAGGTGCATGTCCTGCAAGTCTGTCGAGAAGCAATACGGGGCAACACCCACTCGACCTAAAAACTACGCTTTTAGGAAACCTGACAGACTTGAAGCTAACTGACCATTTGATGGTCCACAGTAAACTAACGCATGACTAGAGATCGCTGAAGAAGTAGAAGATGAAATAGACTGAGAAGTGTCAAAAGACGAAGCATTGAATATATTGGGCCATGGTTCTCCATATGTCTCCGTCCCTGTCGACAAAAATCTGCAGTGTGTGCTGCAGAAAGTACGAGATCCAATAAGAATCCTACGGATCTCATGACTAAGATGCACTTGTTTCGGATTCGATCCAACCACTTTCAGAATGACAGTCACACGTCTTAACCCTTTCGCTGCTACATACTCTCCGAAGACGGATCTAAAAAAAAGTCACTATTTGCTTCTAGTCAAAAACGGGAATGTACGCCTTTAGCAGTGGGAGTACAAATGTATAACGTGTTAACACGTCTTTAGATCACAGAGGAGAGACAATAACAGACGTATTAATGCGTCTTTACAGTGAAAGGAAAACGTCTATACACGCCCTTAGCCACTTCTCCATAGAGATTCGGTGAAATAGACTACTGCAGCATCCCGCAAAGAAATGCTTCTTCTTCTTCACCTTTCAACTCCAAACGGAGAACAGGCCTTCATGAAACTTCTTCTAGATCTTCCTCTTTCCTCCCATTCCTTCTAATTATTTCCATGTTTTAGCTATCCTTTTAGTATCATCCTTCAGCTCTCTTCTCCATGTCTGTCTAGGCCTTCCCCTACACCTCTTTCCCTGCGGTTTCCAAAACAGTACCTGTCTTGCAATGCTTCCGGTCGGTCTTCTCAATGTATCCATCACCAGCGTCTCTTCCACTGGTATTCTGTCTCCACTGGTATCTGCTTAGTTCTTTCTCTGACTTCAAAGAACATGTTACATGAAGAGAAACCAATAAAGTGTCTGTCTTCTTACTAAAAGTAAATATAGCAATAACTATCTGAACTTTATATAAACGAATGTATATCAGAAATCTTAACACTTAAGCTTACAAATTTATCTTTATCGACCTCCTAACCTGAGATATGTTAAAGCTTATTTAGTTTTGTTTTTTAACCCTCTGGTATGTTAGGATAAAAGACAAAATTAACGATATCATCTCAAAAGTGAACCAAGTAAACGATGATATTGACTGAGTTATAAGATAATTTGCAGCCAATTTTGAAACTAACGATTCTGGTTCATTTGGAGTAGCATGCTGACGAATGGTTGCTAGCAAGCTAACTAAATAATATTTTACAATGTTATTAAATATTTATGCTTGAGGAAAGCGGTAAATAAAACAAGAAGAGAAAACATACGAAATGAGGAAATTAGAAGAACAGTTGGAACAACACCTGCTATAAGATTCATTGAAAAAAAAAGACTCAAATGGTTTGGCCACTTGGTGAGAATGAACCCGAAGTTGCAAGAGCGTACAACCTGAAAATTGAATCATCAAGAGGAAGGGCAGACCAAGAAAAATATGGGCTGATAGAGTTACAGACATCATAAAACTCCACAAAACCACAGCATATCAAGCGACCGAGCGTGCACGATCTTGGAAACCGATCATCAGTTAAACCTGCTACGCATAACGGCAAAAAAGCAGAGAAGAACAACATAAAAAAGAAGAAAGGTTTAATATTTGTGATTTCAAAATTAACATTAAAATAGCATTGTTCAGCCCGATCTTTCTACAAATATTATGTTAACAGTGTCAAACCTGGACGTTGACTTCAAATGATAGAAGAAAACTAGACATCACAGACATGAAGTGTCTGTGCAGAGTGCTGGGAGTTTTAACACTTTCCTTGCTACATACTCTCTGAAGGCTGAGCTAAAAATAGCTACTTTTTGTTTCTAAGTCACAAACGTGAATGTACGCCTATAGCAGTGACAGTAGCAATATATAACGTGTTAACACGTCTTTAGCCCACAGGGAGAGATAATAACAGACGTGTTAATGCGTCTTTAGAAGTGAATGAGGAAAACGTATATATACGTCCTTAGCAGCTAAAGGGTTAAGAAAAGACAGTCATAAATGAAGACATCAGAAAAAAAGTGAGCATAATATCAGTAACGAATTTAACAAGAAACCCCCTGTGTGGTCCCAGGGCCCGTAAGGGAAGCAAAGAATAGTACCACTGGGACCTACAATGCATGTCGTAAGAGGCGACTGATGTAGGCCCTAGGGATGATACCGTAGTAAAAAAGCAGCGCAGAAATAGGATGTGCTGGCCTACTTGTAGGCGCATAACTGGCACAACGTACAATCGCTCTTAGGCTCAGATCACATACAAATCACACAGGGTGGTTGACAAGTGGTCGATATGGAGCTGTCGAAGAAGAAGAAGAACCAAGAAACAAGTGATAAAATGCTTCGACTACACAATCAGATTACCAACAGATAATGCGTACCAAAGGGCAATATATTCAGATGCAGGTATGCATGGCAAAAAGGTTGCGCATGAAAAGACGAAGCATAAAAATAAAAGTGGTAGTGAAAGACTGTAGCGCATGCAAGAGTCCGTTCTAAATACTATTTCTCCCCGTGTGTTGTCGGACTCTCAAGGGAGAAAAAGAATAGTAACACTGCGTGCTACAAAGCTTACAATGTCGTAAGAGGCGACTGAGGTAGGAGCGTAGTGAATCACTTCGTCAAATAAAAGCATTTTCTCGGTTTAAACATTGATGACGTTAATGAACCCATTTTCTGGTTATGAATGTTGATTAGTGTAATGAACCCATCTTCTGACTGTAACTGTTCGATGGAGATAAGGAACTCATCTTCTGGTTGTAACTGTTCGATGGAGGTAATAATAAAACTAGTTGTATTTAAGTTTCTAATCTAATTCTTTTTCTTTGCGTTCGTTCTTTACAACCAATTTTAATCACTCTTGTGATATGTTTGATCTTTGCCAAGAACGTGTATACGTTGCACATTGGTTTGGTAGGCCCTTAACGCATAGACTTCTAAACGTTTAGGACACATGCATCCGAAATCAACCAAACCTTTTTAATCCCCTCTTACGACATGCGTGGCAGGTAACAGAGGTCCCATTCTTTACACCTCAAATTTGGGTCCCGGTAACCACTCGGGCGAAGTGTCTAATAATAATTGATTAAATAATCTAGCTATCGTAGTAAGTGTTGACATAAGGAATCAAACAATAAAGGGACGTTGATTCAACTGGCGCCACTGACTTTTCCCAAGTGTGCACATAAATTGACCCCCCTTACCTCCCACATACTTGAATTTGATAATGTGAACTGTCATACATTTCCCACCTTACAGTTTGAAAAGGTTATGGGATATTCTCATTTAATTCGTACAGCTTCTACCAGTATTTTAAATCCCTAACATTTTTACAATAGTGTGGACGTCAACTTTTAAGGATAGTTTAGGAAGGAGACGCTGGTCTCGAACCGTAGACTTTCACTTAAACGCGGGGATAGTTCCCAGGCATTATAGAATGACATATTAGACAGTGTAATCCCCTCGTTCGGATTCACGACCAGTCGTTGCAATTAGAGGCTTAAGAAAATTGTTGCTCTTCCGGGGTTTTGTCTAAGCGGTAGGATTTGATATTGTCATGTCTGACAGGAGAAAATGGAACAAATAATGTACTTCTGAAATAGTGACTACCTCGTACAAAGTGATACAATAGTGTTAGTTTCAAATGTAAGTATAGTTTTTGTATTTGTCATTCGGTTAGTGTGTAAATTCTTAATTAAATACAGCGCTTGTTATGTGATACTGGGGAAGTGGTATGGTACTGGGAAAGTGGTGTGATACTGGGGAAGTGGTGTGGTACTGGGAAAGTGGTGTGATACTGGGGAAGTGGTGTGGTACTGGGAAAGTGGTGTGATACTGGGGAAGTGGTGTGGTACTGGGAAAGTGGTGTGATACTGGGGAAGTGGTGTGGTACTGGGAAAGTGGAGGGGTACTGAGGAAGTGGTGTGGTACTGGGGAAGTGGTGTGGTACTGGAGAAACGAGAGCCGCGGTAGCGTAGTTGTTAGTTAACTCGCTTCTCAAGTCTGGTGGTCCGGGTTCAACTCCCACAGTGGGCGTAGAATTTTTCCCGACCCCGACGGCTCTCTGGTCGACCAAGCCTTAACTGGGAACCAGACATGCTCTTGGAAAGTAAAGGCTGCCGGCGTGATGCTGACCACATCACCCATCGTGTACCGATGGTCAATGAAAATACAGGCCTAACACTGTATTGACCTATATACCACGAGGTATGAAAGGGTTCCTTTACTTACTTTACTTACTGGTAAAGTGATGTGGTACTGAGGAAGTGGTGTGATACTGGGAAAGTGGTGTGGTTCTGGGGAATTGGTGTGGTACTGAGGAAGTGGTGTGGTACTGAGGAAGTAGTGTGGTACTGGGGAAGTGGTGTGGTACTGGGAAGTGGTGTGGTACTGAGGAAGTGGTGTGGTACTGAGGAAGTGGTGTGGTACTGGGGAAGTGGTGTGGTACTGAGTAAGTGGTGTGGTACTGGGAAGTGTGTGGTACTGAGGAAGTGGTGTGGTACTGAGAGTTGGTGTGGTACTGAAAAGTGGTGCGGTACTGAGGAAGTGGTGTGGTACTGGTAAAGTGATGTGGTACTGAGGAAGTGGTGTGGTACTGGGAATTGGTGTGTACTGAGGAAGTGGTGTGGTACTGAGGAAGTGGTGTGGTACTGGGGAAGTGGTGTGGTACTGAGGAAGTGGTGTGGTACTGAGGAAGTGGTGTGGTACTGGGGAAGTGGTGTGGTACTGGGGAATTGGTGTGGTACTGAAAAAGTGGTGTGGTACTGAGGAAGTGGTGTGATACTGGGGAAGGGGTGTGACACTGAGGAAGTGGTGTGGTACTGAGAAAGTGGTGTGATACTGAGGAAGTGGTGTGGTACTGGGAAGTGGTGTGATACTGAGGAAGTGGTGTGGTACTGGGGAAGTGGTGTGGTACTGGGAAGTGGTGTGGTACTGGGGAAGTGGTGTGGTACTGAGGAAGTGGTGTGGTACTGGGGAAGTGGTGTGGTACTGAGAAAGTGTGTGATACTGAAGTACTGAGAAGTGGTGTGGTACTGAGGAAGTGGTGTGGTACTGAGGAAGTGGTGTGGTACTGGGAAGTGGTGTGGTACTGGGGAAGTGGTGTGATACTGAGGAAGTGGTGTGGTACTGAGGAAGTGGTGTGGTACTGAGGAAGGCGGGGTTGGTACTGAGAAGTGGTGAGGTACTGAGTTAGTGGTGTGGTACTGAGGAAGTGGTGAGGTACTGAGTTAGTGGTGTGGTACTGAGGAAGTGGTGAGGTACTGAGTTAGTGGTGTGGTACTGAGGAAGTGGTGAGGTACTGAGGAAGTGGTGTGATACTGAGGAAGTGGTGTGGTACTGGGGAAGTGTGTGGTACTGGAAGTGGTGTGATATTGAGAAGTGGTGTGGTACTGGGGAAGTGGTGTGATACTGAGAAAGTGGTGTGGTACTGGGAAGACAGGGATTTCGTAGTGGGGCAGATGTGTAGGGCACTAGTTTAGTACTGGGGCAGTGTTTTGAAACTAGTTTGGTACAGATGAACGCCCGTGTGGTGCTGTACCCCGCAAGGGAACCAAAGAATAGTACCACTGCGATCTACAAGGCATGTCGTAGAGGCGACTTATGTAGGACCTAGGAAAACTACCTAGTAAATAAAAAGCATTGCAGAAATCGGATGTGCTGGTCTACATGTAGGCGCGATGTGCTGGTCTACATGTAGGCGCATAACTGGTACAACGTACAATCGCTCTTAGGGTCAGATCACATAGAAATCATAAAGAGTGGTTTAACAAGTGGTCGATATGGAGCGTTCGAAGAAGAAGAAGAAGAAGAATTGAGAATCCCAGCAACCACACTGTGTTGTGATATTTAATTGAGAATCCCAGCAACCACACTGTGTTGTGATATTTAATTGAGAATCCCAGCAACCACACTGTGTTGTGATATTTTATTGAGAATCCCAGCAACCACACTGTGTTGTGATATTTAATTGAGAATCCCAGCAACCACACTGTGTTGTGATATTTAATTGAGAATCCCAGCAACCACACTGTGTTGTGATATTTAATTGAGAATCCCAGCAACCACACTGTGTTGTGATATTTAATTGAGAATCCCAGCAACCACACTGTGTTGTGATATTTAATTGAGAATCCCAGCAACCACACTGTGTTGTGATATTTAATTGAGAATCCCAGCAACCACACTGTGTTGTGATATTTAATTGAGAATCCCAGCAACCACACTGTGTTGTGATATTTAATTGAGAATCCCAGCAACCACACTGTGTTGTGATATTTAATTGAGAATCCCAGCAACCACACTGTGTTGTGATATTTTATTGAGAATCCCAGCAACCACACTGTGTTGTGATATTTAATTGAGAATCCCAGCAACCACACTGTGTTGTGATATTTTATTGAGAATCCCAGCAACCACACTGTGTTGTGATATTTAATTGAGAATCCCAGCAACCACACTGTGTTGTGATATTTAATTGAGAATCCCAGCAACCACACTGTGTTGTGATATTTAATTGAGAATCCCAGCAACCACACTGTGTTGTGATATTTAATTGAGAATCCCAGCAACCACACTGTGTTGTGATATTTAATTGAGAATCCCAGCAACCACACTGTGTTGTGATATTTAATTGAGAATCCCAGCAACCACACTGTGTTGTGATATTTAATTGAGAATCCCAGCAACCACACTGTGTTGTGATATTTAATTGAGAATCCCAGCAACCACACTGTGTTGTGATATTTTATTGAGAATCCCAGCAACCACACTGTGTTGTGATATTTAATTGAGAATCCCAGCAACCACACTGTGTTGTGATATTTTATTGAGAATCCCAGCAACCACACTGTGTTGTGATATTTAATTGAGAATCCCAGCAACCACACTGTGTTGTGATATTTTATTGAGAATCCCAGCAACCACACTGTGTTGTGATATTTAATTGAGAATCCCAGCAACCACACTGTGTTGTGATATTTAATTGAGAATCCCAGCAACCACACTGTGTTGTGATATTTAATTGAGAATCCCAGAAACCACACTGTGTTGTGATATTTAGAATAATCAAACGGTACATAAAGAGTGGCTTCATAGCGACACCCATCACTATTTAGTTATTTGTTATGTTATGTTATGTTATGCGATCGACGTCATGGCACATTGGGCATTCCCATTCCTGCTCTGTCCTCCGCTGCAGCAGCCACCCAAAGTCCATTTGCTCACAGTACCCATGAGAAGTTGATTACTATATCTTCTCTCTCTACCACGAAGACAACACTGTCTGGCATGTCCAAACTTAACGCCTAATTCTCGAACTCGTTCCAGTGTCTGAGACCCGCCCATGTCACACAATTGAGAGCGTACCGCATTGATGATATCGGCTCTGTCCATGCTTCTACCCACTTGAGTCCGGACACTGTTTGCAAGAGAGTCAGCACGCTCGTTACCCCGTACTCCAGCATGTCCAGGCGTGTACAGCCAAGTCATTTTCTTGAGATGTGATCTCCGAATCTCCATATTTAGTTATACAATAGTTTGCTAAAAAGTAGAGTTGATTTAGGTTCTTTTCTCAGACACCTGAAGCGAGCCTCTCTATGCACCTTGTCTTTATTTATCTAATCCAGTCCTGATTTGCCTCACAGTTTCAAGATAAGAAAAAATTTATAGAACGGGCTTTTGTGAGCGCTTTATAAACAGTGTCTTTCGCCGCCTCTGTTATCTGTGAAGTCCACCATTAACGTGGCCGACCTTGTGCTTTGTATCCATTGTATCGGAGTAACATTGCTCTCTGTGGTATACTGCCTGTTGGAAATCTGCTTATGTGGCCGAACCATTTAATTTGTTATTTCTTGATGAAGTTCAGTATTGATGTTGTACCCACTTTTTCTGATGTCTTCATTTCTAAACCGGTCTCTTCTTGTTACTCCCAGCATTCTGAGTAGACACTTCATCTCTGTCGTGACTAGTTTTATTTTCTGTCATTTAATGTCAGTGTCAAAGTTTGGCACTGATAGCATAATAGATGGAGAAATATTGTGTTGAACATTGCTCTATTTGTGTTCATGGTGACATGTTTGCGTTTTAAAACATCCGTCATTTTTTATAGTGTGTGATTTACGTTACTGCATCTGTGTTGGATTTCATTAGTTATCTTTCAGTTTGCTGAAAAAATGCTCCCTAGATATGTAAAGTCTTTGACTTGTTTTAATAAGCTTTTGTGTTAATGGGACTTAATTTAATGGGCAATTACTTCTTACTATAAGGTACAATTCGGTTAGAAATCGTTTATTATTGTAAGGGAAGTAAATAATTATATTTTCAAATTTGGATAGCATGTACTATTACGTCCCTTTATTTCTTAATAATAATAATAATAATAATAATAATAATACTAATAATAATACACTCTTGATTGACTGATTGATTGATTGATAGGACCATCATCATTGCACTTCGGAAAGTAACCATGTGTGCTCCCAACTCATTATCATTACTATGTTTCAACTCACTATCATTACTGTGTCCCAACTCACATTCATTACTGTGTCCCAGCACACATTCATTACTGTGTCCCAGCACACATTCATTACTGTGTCCCAGCACACATTCATTACTGTGTCCCAGCACACATTCATTACTGTGTCCCAGCACACATTCATTACTGTGTTCCAACTCACATTCATTACTGTGTCCCAGCACACATTAATTACTGTGTCCCAGCACACATTCATTACTGTGTTCCAACTCACATTCATTACTGTGTCCCAGCACACATTCATTACTGTGTTTCAACTCACTATCATCTGTGTTCCAACAACTCTCATTACTGTATCCCAGCTCACTCTCATTACTGTTTCATAACTCACTGTCATTACTGTATTCCAAATCACTGTCACACGTGCGACTCACAACCACCCAGAATGAAAAAAAAAATTGACAACACGAAAATAATGAATCAAAAAACAAAATAATTTCATACTTGTGAGTACATTGAAAATAAACTATTATAATTGGCATCTGTGTACTTTATATTGATATAAATATCATGTATGTACTATATCATTGATATAAATGACACGCGTACTATAGTATACACAATAAATGACACATTAGCACTATAATATTGAGATGAATAATATGTACGCAGTGGCGGCTCGTCATGTGTAACGTGTATTTATTATTGTACAAATTGAAATATAACCTAACCCAATACCATGATCTTCCAAACAAAAATGTGTCTGACCCCACCAACAAGAATTTGCACGAGCCGCCACTGTATGTGCATAATATAGAATTTAATAAAATGAGATTTATGCTGTATATTACGAAGAAATGTATGAACAATGGGATGTTTAATATCACTTGTTAATCGCTCTTTGTAGGGAATGCTAACCCGAAACAAATGCTTGCAGAAAACGGATGCACCCTCACAGTGAGGAATGGGATAACGGATTCTACGGTTGCCAATTTGCCTCGAAGATTTAGCCACGCAGTAAGAATGTCAGACCTACCATCACGAGGGTGGCCAAACTTACTGCAGGAAGAGGTCCGCACAAATGGGGAAGCAGAAATCAGGAATTATTTCCTACAGAACTGCCCCCAGTATGCAGGCTTGAGAAGAAAGAGGTGGCCCACTTACACTAGCGTCAAGACAAACTGTATGGCGTGGCTGATAATCTGAGGCAGAGGACTGCCTTTATTAGAGAATCCGAAATCCCAATCTAGTGAGAACGCAGAAGACAAACTGTATGGCGTGGCTGATAATCTGAGGCAGACTACTACCTTTATTAGAGAATCCGAAATCCCAATCTAGTGAGAACGCAGAAGACAAACTGTATGGTGTGGCTGATAATCTGAGGCAGACGACTATCTTTATTAGAGAATCCGAAATCCCAATCTAGAGAGAAAGCAGAAGACAAACTGTATGGCGTGGCTGATAATCTGAGGCAGACGACTATCTTTATTAGAGAATCCGAAATCCCAATCTAGTGAGAAAGCAGAAGACAAACTGTATGGCGTGGCTGATAATCTGAGACAGACGGCTACCTTTATTAGAGAATCCGAAATCTCAATCTAGTGAGAACGCAGAAGACAAACTGTATGGTGTGGCTGATAATCTGAGACAGACGGCTACCTTTATTAGAGAATCCGAAATCCCAATCTAGTGAGAAAGCAGAAGACAAACTGTATGGCGTGGCTGATAATCTGAGACAGACGACTATCTTTATTAGAGAATCCGAAATCTCAATCTAGTGAGAACGCAGAAGACAAACTGTATGGTGTGGCTGATAATCTGAGGCAGACGACTATCTTTATTAGAGAATCCGAAATCCCAATCTAGTGAGAAAGCAGAAGACAAACTGTATGGCGTGGCCGATAATCTGAGACAGACGGCTACCTTTATTAGAGAATCCGAAATCTCAATCTAGTTAGAACGCAGAAGACAAACTGTATGGTGTGGCTGATAATCTGAGACAGACGGCTACCTTTATTAGAGAATCCGAAATCCCAATCTAGTGAGAAAGCAGAAGACAAACTGTATGGCGTGGCTGATAATCTGAGGCAGACGACTACCTTTATTAGAGAATCCGAAATCCCAATCTAGTGAGAACGCAGAAAACAAACTGTATGGCGTGACTGATAATCTGAGGCAGACGGCTACCTTTATTAGAGAATCCGAAATCCCAATCTAGTGAGAAAGCAGAAGACAAACTGTATGGTGTGGCTGATAATCTGAGGCAGAGGACTATCTTTATTAGAGAATCCGAAATCCCAATCTAGTGAGAAAGCAGAAGACAAACTGTATGGCGTGGCTGATAATCTGAGACAGACGACTACCTTTATTAGAGAATCCGAAATCTCAATCTAGTGAGAACGCAGAAGACAAACTGTATGGTGTGGCTGATAATCTGAGACAGACGGCTACCTTTATTAGAGAATCCGAAATCTCAATCTAGTGAGAACGCAGAAGACAAACTGTATGGTGTGGCTGATAATCTGAGGCAGACGACTATCTTTATTAGAGAATCCGAAATCCCAATCTAGTGAGAAAGCAGAAGACAAACTGTATGGCGTGGCCGATAATCTGAGACAGACGGCTACCTTTATTAGAGAATCCGAAATCTCAATCTAGTTAGAACGCAGAAGACAAACTGTATGGTGTGGCTGATAATCTGAGACAGACGGCTACCTTTATTAGAGAATCGGAAATCCCAATCTAGTGAGAAAGCAGAAGACAAACTGTATGGCGTGGCTGATAATCTGAGGCAGACGACTACCTTTATTAGAGAATCCGAAATCCCAATCTAGTGAGAACGCAGAAAACAAACTGTATGGCGTGACTGATAATCTGAGGCAGACGGCTACCTTTATTAGAGAATCCGAAATCCCAATCTAGTGAGAAAGCAGAAGACAAACTGTATGGTGTGGCTGATAATCTGAGGCAGAGGACTATCTTTATTAGAGAATCCGAAATCCCAATCTAGTGAGAAAGCAGAAGACAAACTGTATGGCGTGGCTGATAATCTGAGACAGACGACTACCTTTATTAGAGAATCCGAAATCTCAATCTAGTGAGAACGCAGAAGACAAACTGTATGGTGTGGCTGATAATCTGAGACAGACGGCTACCTTTATTAGAGAATCCGAAATCTCAATCTAGTGAGAACGCAGAAGACAAACCGTATGGTGTGGCTGATAATCTGAGGCAGACGACTATCTTTATTAGAGAATCCGAAATCCCAATCTAGTGAGAAAGCAGAAGACAAACTGTATGGCGTGGCTGATAATCTGAGACAGACGGCTACCTTTATTAGAGAATCCGAAATCTCAATCTAGTGAGAACGCAGAAGACAAACTGTATGGTGTGGCTGATAATCTGAGACAGACGGCTACCTTTATTAGAGAATCCGAAATCCCAATCTAGTGAGAAAGCAGAAGACAAACTGTATGGCGTGGCTGATAATCTGAGGCAGACGACTACCTTTATTAGAGAATCCGAAATCCCAATCTAGTGAGAACGCAGAAAACAAACTGTATGGCGTGACTGATAATCTGAGGCAGACGGCTACCTTTATTAGAGAATCCGAAATCCCAATCTAGTGAGAAAGCAGAAGACAAACTGTATGGTGTGGCTGATAATCTGAGGCAGAGGACTATCTTTATTAGAGAATCCGAAATCCCAATCTAGTGAGAAAGCAGAAGACAAACTGTATGGCGTGGCTGATAATCTGAGGCAGACGACTACTTTTATTAGAGAATCCGAAATCCCAATCTAGTGAGAAAGCAGAAGACAAACTGTATGGTGTGGCTGATAATCTGAGGCAGACTACTACCTTTATTAGAGAATCCGAAATCCCAATCTAGTGAGAAAGCAGAAGACAAACTGTATGGTGTGGCTGATAATCTGAGGCAGACGACTACCTTTATTAGAGAATCCGAAATCCCAATCTAGTGAGAAAGCAGAAGACAAACTGTATGGCGTGGCTGATAATCTGAGGCAGACGACTACCTTTATTAGAGAATCCGAAATCCCAATCTAGTGAGAAAGCAGAAGACAAACTGTATGGCGTGGCTGATAATCTGAGGCAGACGACTACCTTTATTAGAGAATCCGAAATCCCAATCTAGTGAGAAAGCAGAAGACAAACTGTATGGCGTGGCTGATAATCTGAGGCAGACGACTACCTTTATTAGAGAATCCGAAATCCCAATCTAGTGAGCAAGCAGAAGACAAACTGTATGGCGTGGCTGATAATCTGAGGCAGACGACTATCTTTATTAGAGAATCCGAAATCCCAATCTAGTGAGAAAGCAGAAGACAAACTGTATGGTGTGGCTGATAATCTGAGGCAGACGACTATCTTTATTAGAGAATCCGAAATCCCAATCTAGTGAGAAAGCAAAAGACAAACTGTATGGCGTGGCTGATAATCTGAGGCAGACTACTACCTTTATTAGAGAATCCGAAATCCCAATCTAGTGAGAACGCAGAAGACAAACTGTATGGCGTGGCTGATAATCTGAGGCAGACGACTATCTTTATTAGAGAATCCGAAATCCCAATCTAGTGAGAAAGCAGAAGACAAACTGTATGGCGTGGCTGATAATCTGAGGCAGACTACTATCTTTATTAGAGAATCCGAAATCCCAATCTAGTGAGAAAGCAGAAGAAGGAGAATCGCTCTTTGTGATAAGTGTTTAATTTTGTATGAAAATTTACTTGATTTTTATGTTTTTTTGTATGAAATTTCTATGTGATTTTCATGCAATTTTATTTAATTTGTATGTTATTTTCTTAAATGTAATTTGCATGGAATTGCAGACGATCAAGAGAATTAAAGAATAAAATCGAAGCTTTTGAAACAAAGTGTTACAGAAACGTTCTTAGAACAACCTGTACAGAGAAACGAAAGAAAACATCTTACAAGACCTGCATATCGAGAAGTATTTTCTCATACTTAACCTCACGTTACAGAAACATTATATCACTCGTGTGGAGCCAGGGCCTTCAAGAGAAGCAAAGAATAGCACCACTGTGTCCTACAAGGCATTTCGTACGAAGCGACTGAGGGAGACGTCTATGGAAGCTACCATAGTAAATAAAAAACGTCGTAGAAATCGGATTGTTGGCCTATTTGTAGGCGCAGACGCATTACTGGCACAGTGTACAATCGCTCTTAGGCTCAGATTACATACTAATACCACAGAGTGGTTAACAAGTGGTCATCATTAAGAGTTCGAAGAAGATAAGAGATGATGATATATTTTGGCCACGTCACTGTTTTTTTTTTTTTTTTTCGTCCGCTTTCAACTCAGACGAAGTTTCATCTCTGAAACTGATTTTTGCGTGAAAATCCGTTTTCCAATTTCTTACAATGGCAGCAGCGTGCACATTGTAAATTACTTACACTGGCAGCCGTGTGCTCAATGTACTCGTAATTAGTATTCCTCGCCATACAGGCAGATTTTCTCCGACTTCAGAGGTACTCACGTTATCGTCCTGAGTAAGACCAGGGGACTCGAACAAATGCCGGACAGTAGGTTCGAACCCGAGCTATCTGGGTTGTGCGTCTGCAAACTGTGCCTCCCCGTTTTGAAAATAACCGGACGGGCGAGCCAGTCAGCGAACGCGGTTCCCCAGTGTCGATAACCAATTGCGTGCATAGTCTCTAACGGCTGCGCGTGCCTCCTCGCTTTTTCACGCGAACGAGGCTCCCAGCGAATAAGGGACAAGGTAGCGTCTGCTATTAAGACTCGCTCGCTCGCCGCGCGCGGTCTTATTGGTGGTGTGTGTGTCCGTATATCGGAGTTTCTCGGTCGCGGTGTGATGCAGTCAGTCTAAAATTTTAAACGCTCGACGGTGGTCTCGTTAAAGGCCCGGCTCTCGCAACGAGCTTGTGGGTCCGCAGGTAGTAACATGGTGTCGTTTTTGCTTGGCGAGGCGCGAGTCTTGCCGGCAAAACTGTGGAAGCGAGCGCTCGGTCGTTTCGCTTCAATTTCGCATTTTCGCCGGGGACGTCGGGATCCGCTCTGCACAGAGCGCTGTCTCCCTACCCCGAGCATTGTCGGTCCGGTCTCGTCCATGACAGCTATCTGGTTGATCCTGCCAGTAGTCATATGCTTGTCTCAAAGATTAAGCCATGCATGTCTAAGTTCACACTGTCTCACGGTGAAACCGCGAATGGCTCATTAAATCAGTCGAGGTTCAATAGATGACACGATCCAGGGGTCAAAGGCTCATGAGGTCATGGTGGTAACATGAGCCAGGGTTAGCGAGGGGCGCGCTAACCAAGACCCTGCCCCTAACCTCCACGCGGTGACCCTGGAAACAGACTCTGGTTCTGGTCTGGCTAAGAGAGGCAGGGATCGGGGAGAGGAAACTACTGGTAGTGGTAGCAGTGCAATTACGGAAATACGATAAAGATACATACAAATAAAATGCACAATTCTCCTGACCGATGTCCAACAAGATATTGCCCAAGTCCCTGAACGCAAAGAAACAGCAACGAAACGACTCAGACATGGATGAGAGGTGCATCCAGTGACCAAACGTATGCCCACGTAGGGCGAAGCTCGAAGCCCTGAGGAGGGGCAAACATTGCCAGCCCGTCGGCAAGAATAAATAAGACAGGACCGTAACGAATGAAAGTCTACCCTCGTGTTGGTGCGAGAGAAGATTGCAGCTGACCCCGCATTGGTAGCCTGGTGCAGATACATGTACTGGGCAAGGTTTGCCGAGCGCAAAAGAACAAGTTGCGTTTAGTGCATAACGAAACTACCCGCCCTGGGAAAACCGTGCAAGGTACTGTGCGATTAAAATTAACATCCCCGGAAGAACTGAGGTTGGTGATGCCTAACGGAACTGCCAGCCTTGGGGCAACTGGGCAAGGTACGATTGCAGTCGTAACTAACATCCCCGGAATAACTGGGGCGGGTGATGGAGGCGAGCGCAAAATCCTCAGTTACGCTTATAGTGCCCACTGAAACGACCCTCTACATTGTTTGTACTCGGTCCCATGCCAGTGCTTTCGAGGGAAATTGCAAATTGCCACGTACCGATACGCGTCTAGAAAAGGCTGAGAATGTTCCTCCCCGGATCAAACTCAAAAATGTACGGTAAAGCAAGGCCGACAATGTACGGATCAAACAGGAAGCCCGGGTCCTGAACATTGGCGAAGGCCGATACTTACACGGTGTTTTATACGAGTAAGACGCCGTCCGAGGACAAGCTGACAAGCCCGAGAAATATTTCTCAGTCAGAACGGGTAAAGCAGCGTAACTCACTGTCTTGGCGTAGATCACAAAGCCCAAATATACGGCAAAGTTGATCGAAAAGGCGTAGATCCGAAAGGATCGTTCTAGGAAAGTTCACCTAGTAAATCAAAAGCTGGCAGAAAACGGACGGGCGGGCCTAGTCACCATGGGCGCACAATCGTCCCGACGTAGATCACTCCGTTCTTGCCAGTGGACCAATTATACATCACAATAAGAATGATCAAATTGGCCGTGAAGAATGTTAGCAGAAGAAGAAGAAGAAGAACCCGAGCTATGAGGCGTCTCACAGCTAGCAGGCAGAGCTACTATCAACTACTCTAGGCAGTCCCCGCCACGTCACAGTAATTTGAAGAGAACGGTAATGGAAGGCATGGTTCCTGCAGTACAAGACAGGAGCACTGTGATTTGAAGAGAACGGTAATGGAAGGCATGGTTCCTGCAGTACAAGACAGGAGCACTGTGATTTGAAGAGAACGGTAATGGAAGACATGGTTCCTGCAGTACAAGACAGGAGCACTGTGATTTGAAGAGAACGGTAATGGAAGGCATGGTTCCTGCAGTACAAGACAGGAGCACTGTAATTTGAAGAGAACGGTAATGGAAGGCATGGTTCCTGCAGTACAAGACAGGAGACGAACAATACGAAGGTAGCAACATGACATCAAAGAAACATTGAACACAACGCTGGAGGAGGTGGGATAACTTGCAAAAGATACCATTTTTCTGGTGGACTGTGATGAAAGCGTCATGCTACTACCTGAACTAAGCGAATAATACTGTAAACAAGAGGGAAACATTAACCCTTTAGCTACTATACACGTATATATACGGTGTTCCCGTAGACTGATAAAGACGTATAAATACGTATTTTATTTTCTGTCGTCTTTGGGCTAACGACGTGTTATTACGGAAATAGTATTCAACACAGGTAGAGTGTAAGTAGTAAAAGTATTCAGCAAAAGGTGACACACTTTCAGAAAGTATTTAGCAGCTAAAGGGTTAATTAAAGAGAAGTGCAAACATCAGTGTATCCAGAGAAGGAGACAGACGATGATGATCATCATCCATTGTAGTTAACCGTCGATGCAGAGACAATAACACTTTTTCTGTCTGCATTTGCTTTCATTTCTAGGACTGACGCATCCTCGTGGAATTAGTCTTCTTCTTCTTTGCGTTCGTTCTTTACGACCAATTTTAATCACTCTTTGTGATATGTTTGATCTTTGCCAAGAACGTATATACGTTGCACATTGGTTTGGTAGGCCCCTAAATGCATAGACTTATACACGCTTAGGACACAGCATCCGATTTCAGCAAAACCTCCTTAGTCGCCTCTTACGACATGCGTGGCAGGTAACAGTGGTTCTATTCTTGACACCCTAAATTTGGTCCCCGGTAACCACTGGAAACGCTGTGGCCTCACTGAGGACCCGAATCCAGGAACCTTCATGAAATCCTACCACTTTCAGCCATTCAGCCTCCTTCTCTTCGACGCTGATAAATAAAAATATATGTTCTGATAATGAAAATATTCATTAGAAAATATTTAGAAAAAAATTAACATCCACAAATATTTTCAACATCTTCAAAACTACATAAGGGCTTCTCGCCGGTGCTACGAAACTTGCGTACTGCAACTAATATCTTCCTGTGTAAGAAATAGATCGGAGCACATATGGTTAATCACCAAAGTGCAATGATAATGATCCTATCAATCAATCTAAACTGATGTAGATTTCCTTCAAAAATATGAAAATCAATTGTTAAATAACACAAATGAATATTGATTTGTTTCAAAGAAAAATAATGTGGAAGAATTGATAATAAATTCTCAGCGGAAATCAAAGCTTAAGAGTTGAGGGAAAGAGAAAGTTTACATATTTTGATCATATAAAAAGTCACCGGAGGCTGGCCAGGAGCATCATGGAAGGAGGTATACCAGTAAACAAGGTCAGAGGAAGACCACGGAGAATGATATAATTCAGGATATAACTGATGATTTGAAAATGACGGCATCAGAGGCGGAACATCTAGCCTATGAGAAAGAGAAATTCCGAAGGACTGTTGGGGTGGCACAGTTCTGCTCAGGACAAAATATTTGATGAATTTAAGAATAATAAAACGTCAGAGCAATTACCGGGGTCCAAATTCGGGGCGTAAAGAATATAACCACTGTTACCTGCCACGCATGTCGTAAGAGGCCAGTACGGAGGTTTGGTTGAAATCAGACGCACGTGTCCTAAATGTGTAGGAGTCAACCTTCTGCCTTGCAGGTCGGCTGGGGACAGCCATAGGCTGACGGAGAACGAACCCAGTCTCTTCTTCTTCTTTGCGTTCGTTCGTTACGACCAATTTTAATCACTCTTTGTGACATGTTTGATCTTTGCCAAGAACGTGTATACGTTGCACATTGGTCTGGTAGGCCCTAAACGCATAGACTTCTACACGTTTAGGACACATGCATCCGATTTCATCCAAACCTCCTTAGTCGCCTCTTACGACATGCATGACAGGTAACAGTGGTTCTATTCTTTACACCCCAAATTTGGACCCCGTTAACCACTCGGGCGAGCGAACCCAGTAAACGCTGGCTGAATCCGGACACATCGCCGAAGGATAAGTACCAGAGCTCCAAATGGCGCTGAAGATGTGACGAAACCCACCCAAGCTAAGGCTGTATGAATCAGATTTCCACATGAATGAATTTATGGAGAAATCTTTTACATTAGTCTTTTAGGTGATAGCGAGATATATATATATATAATAATAATAATAAAATACATCTTCTTGTTGTTGGAACTATTTTATTACAAAGATAAATTAACGTTAGTTGTGAATGATATACTCGTACATAAATTGTTTGAGAAGCAATAAATGAGCTGTAATAAATAATATTAGCTTTCAAAAGTCGTGAATAATTGTAAGAAAATATAATAGATTCACATAAGTAATGTACAACAACGAAGAGTCTAGGGCAGAGAAACTATACAATAATTTTGAACTTCACGAAGTAGAAGAAAAGTGGATACAGATCTGGTTAATATTACAAGGGGAAGGACGTTGGGAAGGCCAGTGATAATGTATATAGTATAACATTTTGTGAATTAGAGCGAGAAAGATGTAGAGAAAGAGAGAAGGAGAGAGAGAGAGAGAGAGAGAGAGAGAGGTCAGATGTTAAAATTCATAGGTCAAAACCGTATCATGGTTTAGTTCACTCTTTTAAAGTCTTATGAAAGGAAATATGAGATTTGAGAAAACATGCATACATAGTATATACGCTGGTTGAAATCGAATACACTACCGAAAGATAAGCACATGAGTTCCAATAGGTACTGAAGGCTGTGCAGGTACATCCGTTCTTGATGTTTGGCTGCTTATATATCACAATAGAATGATAAAAGCAGCCTTAGAATGATCGCTAGAGAGAGAGAGAGAGAGAGAGAGAGAGAGAGTATACCCAGTATTAGATAGGTAAACCAAAATTTAAATATTAAAGATGACTACTATTGAATTATACATGTTTTGTTAGCTTATGTAATATTATATATATACAAGTCTTTGTCCAAGATCGCTCATTTACTTAGTATTACCGCAGCCTCCCCAAGGTTTTCTTTAGATCTGACCATCTCAGAGTTTTAGTTTTCCGTACATCGCTATGAAATAAAACAATTTTCTCGTGGAAGGTTTAACATGTCTTCTTCTTCTTCCTTACGATCGCTTTTTTGAAGATTATACCGTTAGACGCGTTCTTATGATGAAATCGACTGTTGTCTGGAGCTTATCTCTAGTGCCATGTAGTTTTGATGATTATACCGTTAGACGCGTTCTTATGATGAAATCGACTGTTGTCTGGAGCTCATCTCTAGTGCCATGTAGTTTTGATGATTATACCGTTAGACGCGTTCTTATGATGAAATCGACTGTTGTCTGGAGCTCATCTCTAGTGCCATGTAGTTTTGATGATTATACCGTTAGACGCGTTCTTATGATGAAATCGACTGTTGTCTGGAGCTCATCTCTAGTGCCATGTAGTTTTGAATGTAGTGTTGAGTTGTAGGGCCAGCATTCCTGTCTTGGGAGGACATACAGGGGGCAGTCTTGCAGGACATGTTCTGTGGTTTGTTCAGCGGAGCCACAGGGGCACAGAGGGGTTGGGGACAATCGCAGTCTGTGTAGGTGTTTGTTCAGTCTGTTATGACCTATCCGGAGTCGGAAGATGATAGTCTTTCCTTGTCTGTCAAGTGTCATACTCCCTTCTTATACATGTACTGTCAGATTTCAGTAATATATATTATGTTTGTAATGATAGTATTAGAATACCATATGAAACCAGATTGAGAGAGATGGATGCCAAAATTGGTGCATCCCAAAAAGAACGACATACTAAATATATAAAGAGATTGATTAATCAACATCGAACTGGCGTGTTGGGCCGCTGGACGCTGCTGGATTTACTGAGGTGGAGATCGGAGCACCTATGGACATGTCCGGAGTACTGTGATGATATTCCTAATATAACTGATAACCTTGGGAAATTGCTGACAAATGACGGAAATGCTATAAAAGAAATGTAATAAAGGTTGAGCATTGCTTTGCAAAAACTAAAATTAACTAACTAACCTATTGAAGGAAATAAAAAAATTAAGTGTTTAAGAGCCCGTTTTCCCTTGGCAACATATGGTTTGTGAGACATAGACCATTGACAACGCGGCGGAGAAGATAATTAACTCATAGTGTACCAGAGCAAAAGCCATGTTTTTACAAGCCATTGGTTTTTAGAATTAAAAAATCATTTAGAGTTGCTCGTGATAAACAAGCGTCCAACCCAAAGTCACTTATTGTGGCGTTTGGTCCATAAGGAGTTAATGCCTTTGAATGCCATGCTACATAAGAGTACTTCGATTATCATGGACAGAGAAAAGAACAAATGCTTCTGTTCTGCAACAGCTTGATATTAAAGAGAATTGGATTTTAAGGAGCATAAAATCAAGAAAAAATAAATATTCATGAGTGCCTAAAAAAATAATTTTGGAGTGAATGATGCCTGGAAGAAGAATGAGAGGAAGACCTAGAAGACGATGGGTGAAAGATGGCATTGACGATCTGAGAATGACTGCTGCTGACTCCGATCATCTTGCACAGACCAGAGAGTTTTTCAGGACTGCTGTCATGGGAGTCATGTTCCGAAGGACAAGCTACTTGACGATAATAATAATAATAATTAAACACATAGCACAAGATCTACCCATTATACAACCACACAGTGGCGGCTCGTCATTAAGGGCCAGTGGGGCCGAGCCCCACCAAAAATAATGTGTAACGTATATAAATTAAAATATAACCTAACGCAATACCATGATTTTCCACACAAAAATATGTCTCGCCCCACCAACAAAACTTAGCACGAGCCACCACTGCAACCACACCTTCATTTAGTAAGGACAACACAATATTTACAATAAAATGTCCAGTTATGGAATCCATTTCTATAAAATATCTTTCCAATATTAATTTCGGTTATTTTCGGTTATCAAGAAGGGCGGCTAACGGAACCTCTACGGCCTCCAAATGAAAACAAAGAGAAACGACGTCCTTTGTTGAAATCTAAAGGAGTGGTTACTTTGTCCTCCATGCCTGGTGGGGGTGGAATCTCAAGTGTGTAGTCTAGGTAACCGTGGCTGGTCATCTGCAGGTTATTGTACTCGAATGTATGAAGCTCTGTGTTAGTCTCCCTTGTCTGTTCAGCAAAGACGTGCTCATACATAAGGGCAGCAATGGTACCTCCAACGATTGGAGCGACCCAGTAGATCTGCAAATACAACACAACTTAACAATAAAAGACAATACAACAACTTGATATAATAAATGTTGCATATCATATACAGTCAGGTTAACTCTTTCAGTACCATAAATGGTATTGTGTTATAGTCACAATTGTTATAATTTAATTAAAAAAAAAAAATCAAAGTTGGACCTTTACCTTTTAGCAGTGGTGGCTCGTGATCATTTTTATTGGTGGGGCCAGACATTTTTTCCCGGATAAAACATGGTTTTTGGTTGCTATATTTTAATTTATAAAATAATAAATACCCGTTATACATTATTTTTGGTGGGACACGGCCCCACTGGCCCTTAATGACGAGCCGCCACTGCCTTTTAGTATCGTAGAGAGTGGAACAAAATGACGTTTTAAATGTGGAAAACCCCGAGAGTCATCATTCTTTTGAACGAATGCTGCTAGGAATTTTAACATTTTGATTAGCTATCTATTGGCTATATGAAGGTTCCCCACCCCTTGTCTGGGATCAAGTGGGCACTACACTGTGATCTTAGCCAAACGGCCGAGAAGCACAATTGTTGTATGGCACCAGCCGCCCGCGTGTTTCCGGGGATCACAAGGGGAGCAAAGAATAGTAACAATGTTATCTACAAGGCATGTGGTAAGAGGCGACTGAGGTAGGGGCCTAGGAAAGCTACCCTAATAAATAAAAAGCATCGCATAAATCGTATGTGCTTGTTTACTTGAATGCGCATAACTGGTACAACGTACACATACAAATACAAATCAGAGTGGTAAACAAGTGGTCGATATGGAGCGTACGAAGAAGAAGAAGAAATATAATACTAACATTTTATCCCACAATCTCATTAAAACCCTTTAATCACGTCATCATTACCATCATTATTATTATCATCACCATTATCATCATCATCATTACCCCCATCATCATTATCCAGCTGCCCGTTTCTTCTTCTTCTTCTTCTTTGCGTTCGTTCTTTACGACCAATTTTAATTACTCTTTGTGATATGTTTGATCTTTGCCAAGAACGTGTCTACGTTGCACATTGGTTTGGTAGGCCCCTAAACGCATAGACGTCTCCACGCTTAGGACACATGCATCCGATTTCAGCCAAACCTCCTTGGTCGCCTTTTACGACATGCGTGGCAGGTAACAGTGAGTCTATTCTTTACACCCCAAATTGCTGCCCGTTTCAAAACTTGGCTCCAATGACAGCCGTTCTAAACGTATCTCTGCTTTGCAGGAGGTGTCCTGCATCGGCTGCAGTCAGGCTGAACTCTTTTGTGATGCGTAATAAAAAAAAAAGACTTCATCCAAATTAAGAAACAAGATAAACAGAACAATATTGTCTAACACACAGATTGTTACATACCCAATGGTTCTTCCATGTGCCTGAAAAAATAGCAGGACCTAGGGATCTGGCAGGATTCATACTGCCTCCAGTAAGGGTACCCTGTAAGAGATCAAACATGATGAGTATTAAGGTTACCCTGTAAGAAAAAAAAGCATGATGAGTATTAGGAGTACCCTGAAAGAGAGCTAACATGATGAGTATTAAGGGTACAATGTAAGAGACTACTGCATATTCATTCCAACTCTCTGCTATCAGTGCCAAACATGGCCCCTGACTAAGACACAAGAAAAAAGATTACAACATGTGAAATGAGATGTCTACGAAAAGCTATCAACGTTACAAGGAGAGATAGAGTGAGAAACGAGAATATCAGAAACATCGTTGGTACTATACCATGCATATAGTACATCGAGAAGCAAAGAATCAAGTGGTTCGGCCATCTAATGAGAATGGAACCACATTTACTACCATCACGTGCCTGTAATATTCGACACTCAGGGCGCAGAGCACGAGGCAGGCCAAGAACACGATGGATAGATAACATCTTAGAATCTCTTCGAAAGCATGGACTGACAACGTCAAGCGCAACACACCTGGCACAATATAGAAACTAACTCTCCCCACGCCACTTAGATAAGATAAGATAAGATAATGAAACAGAACTAACATAATGAGTATTAAGTTTACCCTGTAAGAGAACTAACATGATGAGTATTATACATGGAAACAAAAAAAACCCAGTTGAAGATAAATATGTAATTGTCGGTGTGACTAAGTGGTTAGCAATCTGGCAGTTATGTTTAGATATTCAATATTTCTGCGCCCGTGTGGTTACCGGGACCCATATTTGGGGTGCAAAGAATAGAACCACTGTTACCTGCCACGCATGTCGTAAGAGGCGACTAATAAGGTTTGCTTGAAATCGGATGCGTATGTCTTAAATGTGTAGAAGTCTATGCATTTAGGGGTCTACCAAACCAGTGCAACGTATACGTTCTTGGCAAAGATGAAACATATCACAAAGAGTGATTAAAATTGGTCGTAAAGAACGAGCGTAAAGAAGAAGAAGAAGACAATATTTCTGGATGTGCACGGTCAGCGGTGAAGTTCGCCCTGCTGCAAGTGTTTACGTGACTATGAAATGAAGGACAGAAATTCAGAACTAAGATGGTAACTACGGAGAATGTGTTCTACAGTCGATATTGTTAGCATTACCTTACTGCAAGGGTACTATAGTAGAATTTCCCGAAGTCTTTTCAAACCTTAGGGTATGAAGTGCCTGTCACTTTATATTTCTAGACCGTCGCGTGCATTACGCAGGAGAGCCAATTCCTTTCCTCTCTTGTGGAATGTCGGATGTAGGATTGAACCCAAAACCCTCTGGATTCCGAGACGATAGGCGAACGTATTACCTTAATTAATCCGCCCCTGATGAGAATAATAAAATGTAGAAAAATGAAGTATTTACATACATCAAGAAACAGACAAAAAGATTGATTAATTGATTGACTGATAGAACCATTATCATTGCACTTTGGTGAGTAACCAAGCGTGCTCCGATCTATTACTTACACAGGAAGATCTCAGCGGCAGAGCACAAACTCCAAAACGCCGGCGAGAGTCACCGATTTCATTTTGAAGAAGGTGAAAATCTTTGGTAAACATTTTATTTTTTAATCTTTCTAATGATATTCGTCCGGGCAGCGGTTTTCCAGCCTGATCTTCTTGATTTGAACTATCAAGTGTTTGTTTACGTACTAAACTTGAACATGGTGCCATTATTGTCCGTCTCCAATAGGACTAGGAACTGGATCTCACCTACACTGAGATCAAGAATCTTTGGGAAAATATCCCAATGGCTTCTCTAGGGAGAGAACTGAGTACCTTTGGGACTAAAGACGAGCATCTATCCTCTACGCCATAGAGACCACCATGGTGGGGGAAGACATCAAAATACGAAGAAGAAGAAGTCAAAGATAAAGATGGATAAAGGATGTGACATATGGCTTGAACATGAGAGCTATATCCGACAGGAAACAAGTCAAACAGCTCTCTGTCAGTGTCAGCAGGCGGAACAGACACCGGAGCATGTCCTGCAAGAATGTCCTCTCCTGTGTGAGCTGAGAAGTAACATGTATCCACATCCAGTCGACATGAAAACTAAGCTTTGGGGAACCCTGACATACCTGAAGCCTACTACCCAGTTTGTGGTCCACAGTAAATTAAGCGCATGACCAGAGATCGTTGAAGAAGACAGGAATCTTTGGGAAAATATCCCTTTAGCTTCTCTAGGGAGAGAACCCGAGTACCTTTGGAACTAAAAACAGGACCTGGTTCCTTGATCAAAATCAATACCGAAAGCTTGTTAAAGTATCAAATTTATGCAGAGATCAAGCTTGTGAATGATGTTGATGACTCAAATGTTTGATTCCGTACCATAATCAGTATAAAAGTTCTGTACTTACCATCCAAGTTATCATAGCAGTAACGCAGAATCCTATAGCTAAAGCAATGGAGCCACTGTGGTCAGTACGGAGACGGTCACAGCTGGCAAATACCGTCATGACCAGGCAGAATGTGGCTATGATCTCTATGATAACCCCCTGTCAAAACAAATTATACTTGGTTGATATACAGATAATATTAGCAATAGTAATAGTAGTAGTAGCTGTAATAGTAGTAGGAGCAGTAGTACTTATAAGAGCAGTTGTAGTTGCTAAAGTTGCAGTAGTATTAGTAGTAATAGTAAGTGTAGCAGTAATATTATTATTATTATTATTAGTAGTAGTAGTAGCAGCAGCAGCAGCAGCAGCAGTAGTAGTAGTAGTAGTAGTAGTAGTAGTAGTAGTAGTATAATAATAAGTGTAGCTCTCCCGAGTGGTTACCGGGGCCCAAATTTGGGGTGTAAAGAATAAAACCACTGTTACCTGCCAGGCATGTCGTGAGAGGCACATTAAGGAGGTTTGGTTGAAATCGGACGCATGTGTCCTAAACGTGTAGAAGTCTATGCGTTTAGGGCCCACCAAACCAATGTACAACGTATGCTCGTTCTTGGCAAAGATCAAACATATCACAAAGAGTGATTAAAATTAGTCGTAAAGAACGAAAGCAAAGAAGAAGAAGAAGTAAGTGTAGCAGTAATAGTGGTACTAGTAGTAGTAGTAGTAGTATGAAATAGTCGAAGTAGCGGTAGTAGTAGTAATAACGATTGCAGAAGCAGCAGCGGAAGCAATAGGAGCAGTAGTCGTAGAAGTAATAGTAGTAGTAGCAGCATTAGCAGTAGTAATGGCAATAGTAGTAGTATTAGTGTTAGTAGTGATTGTAATAGCACCAGCAGTAGTGTAGTGGTGGCAGTAACAATAGCAGTTGTAGTAGAAATAGTAGTAATAATAGTAATGTAGTAATAGCAGCAACAGTACTTATAGTAGTATTACTAATATAAGTAGTAGTAGTATCAATGTTAGATACACCTTGAGAAAAAATGATCAACGAATATCAAAGCAGGCATTGAAGGGGAATGCAACAGATTCAAGAAAGAGAGGACGCCATAGAGAGACCCTGAACGAACTTTCCGAGAGATTCAAGAAATATCGGTCTCAGTTCCATGGAGGATTGAGCAAGTAGCCAGGATAGAGCGATATAGAGAAATTGCTTGCAAGCCCTATGTAACGTATAACAGCACGAGACGAATTAATATTAATAATAATAATAATTCCTCTCCTACCGTTAGAGTAATTATTAATATTATTTAATAGTATCAATAGTAAAGTAATAGCAGCAGTAACAGTGGTAGTAGCAATATAAGTCAAAAAGTACTTGCTGTAATGAAATAGTAGTAACAGTTTGAGAGTTGTAGTAGTAGTAGTAGTAGTGCTAGCAGCAGCAAGCAGTAGTAGTAGTAGAGTAGTAGTCAGCAGTAGTAGTAGCTAGTGCAGCAGCAGCGATAGTAGTAGTAGTAGTAGTAGTAGTAGTAGTGACATTACAATATTATAGCAAAAGCAGAAGCAATGGTAGCAGTAATATCAGAAACAAAGCTAGCAGAATAGCAATCAGTTATCTTCCAAAAGCAAAGAATGGTATCTAATGTTCAGAAAGCATAATAAAACAGGGCACATCAGTAAATGCATGAACATATGTGTAATTCTCATCCTATTTAATGGCTGCTGTGGCGAAGCGCTCAAGGCGTTTACACTGACATCCGAATGTCGTTGCTTCGAATCTGGACAACGTTGTTAGGTTTACGTGTGCATTTATTTCGGACAACTACTGGAGAAACTTAATGCCGGAGAAACTGAGATCATGCTTTATGCAATACTCTCTACTGATGGCCTGTCATATCTGCGAAGAGTGATTGGGTCAATGGGAAAAAGCCGGCGCAATGAAGTCCTTTTATTATGATCAATCCTCAAAGCTTCACCTTAGATAGCTTATTGTTGTTCTTTAGCTTTGATCAGTGGCGGCTCGTCATTAAGGGCCAGTGGGGCGGGCCCACCAAAAATAATGTCTAACATGTATTTATTATTTTATAAATTAAAATATAACCTAACCTAAAACCATGATTTTTCCGAAAATTTGTGTCTGGCCAACTAACAAATATTAGCACGAGCCGCCACTGGCTTTGATTGATGGATTTGTGCATTATTTTGCATAAAATCTTTTATACGGTTGTGAGAGCTGGACGCTCAATGCAGAACTGGAACAAAGAATACAGGCTTTAGAATATAAGTGTTGCAGTCGGGTACTACGTATTAGTTACATAGAAAATAAGACGAATATTTATGTAAGAGATCAAATAAACAACCTTGCAGGACGACATGTACCACTCTTGACAATCGTGAAACGGCGTAAACTTGCGTGGTTCGGGCATGTGATGAGACATAGCTCACTCTCTAAGACTATCCTACAGGGAACAGTTAAGGGTGGAAGAAGGAAAGGAAGGCAGAAAAAATACTGGTTTGACAACATCAAGACTTGGCCAGGACAGAGTTTCTCCACAATCGCCCGAGGAGTTGTTGACAGAGATTCATGGCGTGCTTTTTGTGCTGATGTCTCCACAGTGTCCCTACGACCATAACGGGTTATGGGCTTTATTATTATATTATATCTCTTTCTTACACAGGAAGATCTCGATGGCAGTGGACGAACTCGGTAGCGCAGACGATGCCCGGGACTTAAACTTTAAATAGTGAAAATATGTAGAACTTTTAATTTGTATTAATGATATTTGCGCAGGAAGTTGCTTTCTTAACAACTCTTATCAATTTTCTGCTGCTGCTTGTACTTTCATGTGCTAAACTTGAAAGCGAGACATGTTTTATCATCCGTCTCCGATATAACTTAATTAATAACCGTATATCGCAAGCGATGATGACAGCAGCCGCAGACGTGTTTTTTCGGCACCTCTTTGGTGTGTACGGAGATGGTTGTAGAATCCATCCTCGAACACAATCCCCTTCCACAGGTGGGGTATACTTGATCAAGGTTGGACATGTGGGTGTTGTGTGGTCTAGCTTTTCGTGCAGATCGTTTTCTCTGCGCTTCAACAATATAACGATTCTCAACTATACGAATTCCTCTTGTTTTGTTGGGTTTGAAGATTGGAGTAGCAAAAAAAGAACAGCATAACAGGTAGGCTCATCAATCAATCAAAATCGAACTGGTATGGTCAGTCGCTGGACGCTGTTGGAGATATTGCGAAGGAGATCGGAGCACATATGGACATGTCCGGAGTGCAAGGACGATATTCCAAACTGAAACTGAAACTGAAACTCGTGTTTTGTTGTAGAGCTACATTTATTGATCTCGCATAAGATATTCGCAGCTCGTGGTGTCTATACCTAAGCATCTTAGACACACCTTAAGAGTGTCTTTAAAACGTTTTTCGGTCTACAATCGAATCTCTACCCCATCAAACTCACCATATACTAACTGTTTTGGGATGTGTTTTTCAGGCATCCTCACAATGTGATCGACCCATCTCCCTTGGACCTTCTGCAACAGTGTGTTGACGCTTGGAATCTTGGGTCTTATGAAGACTTATTGTCTGATTTTGCAAAAGACTTCGGTGTCTGAATTTTGTATAAAGACTTCGTTGTCTGAATTTTGCAAAAAGACTTCGGTGTCTGAATTTTGTATAAAGACTTCGTTGTCTGAATTTTGCAAAAAGACTTCGGTGTCTGAATTTTGTATGAAGACTTCGTTGTCTGAATTTTGCAAAAAGACTTCGGTGTCTGAATTTTGTATAAAGACTTCGTTGTCTGAATTTTGCAAAGACTTGGTGTCTGAATTTTGTAAAAGACGTTGTCTGAATTGAAAAGATTCTTCTGGTGTCTGAATTTTGTATAAAGACTTCTTGTCTGAATTTTGCAAAAAGACTTTGGTGTCTGAATTTTGTATAAAGACTTCGTTGTCTGAATTTTGCAAAGACTTCGTGTCTGAATTTTGTATAAGACTTCGTTGTCTGAATTTTGCAAAAAGACTTCGGTGTCTGAATTTTGTATGAAGACTTCGTTGTCTGAATTTTGCAAAAAGACTTCGGTGTCTGAATTTTGTATAAAGACTTTGTTGTCTGAATTTTGCAAAAGACTTCGTGTGTCTGAATTTTGTATAAAGACTTTGTTGTCTGAATTTTGCAAAAAGACTTCGGTGTCTGAATTTTGTATAAAGACTTCGTTGTCTGAATTTTGCAAAAAGACTTCGGTGTCTGAATTTTGTATAAAGACTTCGTTGTCTGAATTTTGCAAAAAGACTTCGGTCTCTGGATTTTGTATTTTTTTCTTTTCGATCCAGAAGCACTTAAGCTGAAAACTCTTCGGCTCGGTGCCATGAACATCGTAACCCTTCGGCTCGGTGCCACGAACACCGTAAATCTGGGGAACCTGTAGCTTTTCTGCCAGTCCGCGGAGTTGAACCCGCACTTACAGAGGACTAGTCACCCGTAGTCCAACGCGCTACGAACACGCTGGGCACGCGGGCCTGGATTTTGTATAAAGACTTATGTATCTGGATTTTTGTCTGTCCTATAATTTTATTAGTCTGTAGTAACAACGTGTATGTGACTGGCTTAGTTTTCTTGCGTGTCGGATATACACCGATAGAGCTAGGAACATGATCTCCAGTACTCGAGATCAGAGAATTATTAAATATATAATACGGCTACTACAAGCAAATCGTGAGCAGGGACCTTTTAAAACAAGAGACGAACACCGTATCTGAAAGTCACTTTTCTATTAAGCTACAAGTGAGTTAGTAGAAATATTAACAATAAAAATATTGAGAGCATGTATTTTCCCAGTGGTTACTTATGGTTGTGAATCATGGACTATTACACAAAAATTAAGAACGAAAATCCAGTCCTTCGAAACTAAATGCTACAGAAAGATCCTACGAATACCATGGACAGAAAAAGAAAGAACTCTGATGTCCTGAAAGAACTAAATGTTAAAGAGAATTGGCTGAAAAACAATATACTATACAGAAAAATTAAATACTTTGGTCATATCAAGCGTCACGATGGCATGGAAAGAACAATACTAGAGGGCAGGGTCCCAGGACGCAGAGGCAGACCAAGAAGAAGATGGCTACAAGATATTAAAGAAACCAGAACATGACCATCGACGAAGTGGGTGAACTGGCAAGAGACAGAGTGAATTTCAGATGTGCTGCAAAGAGATCAACGTCCTATAAAGGATACGCACCTGATGATGATGATGAGGACGAGGGTCTACTGTTATGTTTGTTTGCGTTTGTCCTTATCAACAAGTTAACCTCTCTTTCCGTTTAATGTGGTTTGCACATAGGCTGTTAGTACTTTGTAAAGTCGAATCAAGAATGGTGAGACGCAACTGGGTGGAGGTACTGGTACAGACAATGATCAGAGAAATCACCTTCATTTTTGTCCCTGGGCACGCAGGAGTTAGGGGTAATGAAAGAGCTGATTGTCTGGCTTGGCTACAATATCAGAGGGAGCTGCCATGGATCGAAATGACATTCTTCACGCATTGAGAGAGTCTTTCCGAACAGAGGAGTTTCAGGGCTGTGAATCCCACTCGCTGACCAGATTGCAAGAGATGGGTGTCAATATTGGTGCAACCCGAAAGGAACGACATACTAAATATGCAAAGAGATTGATTAATCAACATCGCACTGGCGTGTTGGGCCGCTGGACGCTGCTAGATTTGCTGAGGCGGAGATCGTAGCACCTATGGACATGTCCGGAGTGCTTTGATGATAGTCCTCTTATAACTGATAACTGTTAGTACTTTGAGTCTCCATTAAGATGTTATATAAACAGAAGACACCCACTGTAAAGTACCACATTTGATGTTATACTGTAGCAATCTCTCTCCCTCTCTCTCTCTATCGATCACCGCCCAGACCGATGTACCAGATCTCCACATAAATTCTATTCATGTGGAAATCTGATCATGCAGCCTTAGCATTGGTATATTTTACGTCACATCTTCAGCACCATTTCGAGCTCTGGTGCTTTTCCTTCGGCGATGTGTCCGTTTCAGCCAGCATTTACTCGGTTCGCTCTCCGTTCTGTAGCCATCTAGTGTTTTTTACGGTGTGGGTAGCTAGCAACACACTCAACCTCCTTCAGTCGCCTCTTACGATATTCGTGGCAGGTAACAGTGGTTCTAATCTTTACACCCCAATTTAGGCCCTGGTAACCAATAAGGCTGTAGCAATATCTAAAGAATCTTGTTTGTTTTATTTGTAGTGGATTTAATCCTCTTTAAGCCGAGACACGTCTTTTTCAACCCAAGGATGAACATTGTTTTAGTTATATCAGAATGACTAGGTCAATAAAATTGAAACATAAGAATTAACTCCATGTGGAGAATACCTCTCCTTCTTCTTCTTCGAACGCTCCATATCGACCATTTCTTAACCACTCTGTGGGATTAGTATGTGATCTGAGCCTAAGAGCGATTGTACGTTGTGCCAGTTATGCGCCTACAAGTAGGTCAGCACATCGATTTCTGCAATACTTTTTATTTACTAGGTAGTTTCCCTAGTTCCTACATCAGCCGCCTCTTACGACATGCCTTGTAGGTCGCATGGTACAATATTTTGCTCCTTTGCGAACACCGGCACCACACGTGTGGCGGAAAATCCAAGTTTATATAAACTTATTAATTAAGAGACCGTCATAGTTGATTCATGGCACTGTATATGAAAAGTTGCTTGGTGAAACTGAAATCTTGAAACATACTGCAGGTTATAGCAGAGAATCCAGATTCTTAATCTAAGATAGGAAAAGGTCACTGAAGAAAAAGAAGACAGTTATGGGGGTATAAACTTTCTTACCTGCCAAATCGTGACGTTAGCACCTAAGGTAGTACTGCCAAGGGTTTGGTTCACTTGTAATTGATCAGGTATAACTGCCTTCAGTAGACCAGCCCCTATGATTCCCCCGATAACCTGGGCAACGACATATATCCCTGCCTGTGGATGAATTTGTGTTAAATTGGTATATTAAAATTAATAATAATTCTTCTCATACCGTTATACGTTACATAAGATCTGCAAGAAATTTCTCCATACCGCTCTATCCTGGGCAACTTGCTCAACTTCTTCCATGGAACTGAGACTGATATTTCTTGTCTCTCTCAGCAAAGTTCGTTTCAGAGTCTCCTTAGGTCGTCCTCTCTTTCTTTAACCCTTTGCATCCCACTTCAATGCCTGCTTTGATATTCTTTAATCATTTCTTCTCAAGGTGTGTCCAACATATCTCCATCTTCTCCTTCTTATAACAGTTGTTACTAATGATTGACCAGGCATTTCTCTGATGTCATAACTTCTCCTGAATTCACTCCATTTTAGGTTCATTATTTGTCGCAGACATCTATTTTCAAATACATTCAATTTGCTTTCTATATCTTTAGTCATTTTCCAACTCTCGCTGGCATATGTTAGGACTATATGGTGGTATATTACTAGCATCATATTAGTGACCACATTGTAGCTGTGACAGTGGGGAGAGGGTGCATTTAGCGAAGTGGTTAACATTTTGCTCTAGTGACTACGTGCCGGGGAAATTCAGAGGTTCGAGGCCAGCATGGCAACAACAAAAACTACATGAGACTACATTGGACTACATGAGACCCTGATCCTTTTCTTCTGTTTCTACATTACAAGTACTTCTAAAGTCGGAGTTTAGCTTGTCTGAATAGCGAGGACACCCGTAGACGCAGCCGCTCATCGTAATCTTAAAACCGAAAATTCTACATTTTTAATGATACCGAGAAGAAATGCATACGGTACAACTTTCTAGAGAAGAAATGTATACGGTACAACTTTCTAGAGAAGAAATGTATACGGTACAACTTTCTAGAGAAGAAATGTATACGGTACAACATGTCTAGAAAAACTGTTTACGGTACAACTGGCTAAAGAAGAAATGTTTACGGTATAACCTACTATAAAAAAGCACAACCTCTTCTTTAAGGGAAGCAAAGAATAGTACCACTGCCAAAAAAACAGAGCAAGTCGAAATAGGCGAATGATGTAGTATCTAGGAAAGCTACCCTATTAAATAAAAAGCATAGGAGAAATAGGATGTTCTGACCTACTTGTAGGTGCATAACTGTCACACAACGTAGAATCGCTCTTAAGCTCAGATCACATACAAATCACAGAGAGTGGTTAACAAGTGGTCGATATGAAGCGTTTGAAGAAGAAAAAATGGTGTAGGTTTAGAAAAATACTATAACATTTTCATTGACAAGAGAGCAAAGAGACTTCGATGTTTCTGTGCGAGCTCATTCAAGTGCAATACACTCACAAAATACTCGTTGTGCATGAGCGCATTCACATACATTTTCCAGGACGGGATAGGGACAAAAGCAATTAGAAAAATTCTATCTTCTTCGAACGCTCCTTATCAACCCACTCTTTGTGATTTGTTTGTTATCTGAGCCTAAGAGCGATTGTACGTTGTGCCCAGTTATGCGCCTACAAGTAGGCCAGCATATCCGATTTCTGCGAGGCTTTTTATTTACTAGGGTAGATTCCCTAGGCGCCTTGTAGGTTGCAAGGTTGCAGTGCTACTTTTCTTAACTCCCCTTGCGAGACCCGTTAACACACTTGTGGTTTACTTTACAAAAATGGAGATCATCAGATTCACATAAAATAGCTTTATAAAATAAAATAAGTCTCGTAGGGAGGGGGTGGAATACGCCCCCATACCTATCCCCTGCCATCTACTCAACTTGTGGGCCAATCTAATTGTGAGAGTATCATTTGTGCAAAAATTATTCAGGATATCCCTTGACCTGACTCATTTCTCTCCGCCCCTGGTTGATACTTTCTGCAAACAATCTTCTTTTTTTTTGTCGTCACACTGTTACTGGGTTGTTGGCCAGTGTCGTGGTTTTCTGTTTTTGTCTTCCGCTGTTCTGGTAGCTTGGGTTTATTGTTATATTTGCTTTTTGACAGGATTCTGCTACGCCATCTAACCATATTTTCGTGGTCTTCCTCTCGCCTTCTTTCCTGATGTTCTGTTATTGAAGACTCTGTATACTGTGGAGTTTGGATGCATTCTTATTAAGTGGCCAAACCACTTCATTCTTTGTTTCTCAATGTAATTCAAGCACGGTTTTATGCCAACTTTCTTTCTTATGCAGATGTTGGTGACTCTGTATTTTCTGGTGTTGTTGGTAACTTTTCGAAGGCAACGCATTTCATATGTAGTTATTTTTGTGACTGCGCTTTGTTCATTGTCCATGTTTGGCTCTAGTAACACAAAGTAGGTATACAAATTCTGTTGATCATCTGCAAACAATGCTAACGCAAACACTTTGTGTGATAACATTTGGGGTGTCCCAAACTAATTTCGGAAAAGACTCTGATGTAGCATTAATGTATCATCATCATCAAGTAGCGTGTCTTGAGCAGAACTTTGCCAGCCCAAGAGTCCTTCGGAATTTCTCTCTCTCTCTCTCTCATAGGTCAGATGTCCTGCCTCTGCAGCCGTCGTGCTCAAACCATCAGTTACATCCTGAATCCATCTTCTCCGTGGTCTTCCTCTTCTTCACTTTGCCGGTATGCCTCCTTCCATGACAGTCTTCTCTAGCCCTTCATGTCTTTTGATTTGTCCAAAATATCTCAATTTTCTCTTTCTTATTTGTAGCATCAGCCAATTTTCTTTGATTTTGAATTCTTTCTGAATAGATCTATTTGTTCTCTTCTCTGTCCATGATATACGGAGGATTCTTCTGTAACACTTATATTCAAAAGCACATATTTGTTTTTTCACCGCCTTATTAAAAGCATAGACATGTTTAATGTCATAATGAAGCAACATGATCAAAACAAGATATATAGACAGTCAACGTTGCAAATAATGTCTTATCCACCGTCCTCAATATGTTTACGCTGGCCATGGAGCAAGTTGTCATGTCAGAGGTGAGTATTATTAATGTATCACATCTCCAATCCTCCTCTTAATTAAGATCTAAGTTCTAGCTTATTTAGTGTTTATTCTGTCGATGTCCTTGATAAAGATCTATGTTCTAGTTTATTTATTTTTTATTCTGTCTATGTCTCTTGATAAAGATCTATGATCGAAACATGGGATTGTCGTTAGTTTTATATTTAATTATAGTTTTCCTTACTTGTGTGATACTATACACACGACACGTGTCGTTGTCATTAAACGCCAATTTATTTGCTATCCCCGCAACCTGTCCACGGTTGTCTCCAGATCTGGTCTGGTCTGACCACCTCAGATTTGTCGATTTCCGTACATCGTCTAAATGTCAGAGATTTCTTTCTTGGACTAACTTCAACGATGCTAACTTTTTCTTCTTACTTTCGTCCGCTATAAATTCATGTGTAGTCAGGGTGCTTGTTACTTCTGACTGATTTTTGCGTGAAGGCATGCTCTCCTTATTATAAGTGTCCCCCGCCATATAGGTGGGCCGTCTCCGATTTCAGATGTATTCTGCAAAGTAAAATACAAGTCATAGTCCTATGTCGTCCAACAACATCTTCTTCCTCTTCTCTTCCACCATTGACTTCTTTATAGAAGTGTTGGGGGTGAAACGTAGTGATCTTGTGTGTGCTTGTTCTTCTCTTCCACCATTGACTTCTTTATAGAAGTGTTGAGGGTGAAACGTAGTGATCTTGTGTGTGCTTGTTCTTCTCTTCCACCATTTACTTCTTTATAGAAGTGTTGGGAGTGAAACGTAGTGATCTTGTATGTGCTTGTTCTTCTCTTCCACCATTTACTTCTTTATAGAAGTGTTGAGAGTGAAACGTAGTGATCGTGTGTGTACTTGTTCTTCTCTTCCACCATTGACTTCTTTATAGAAGTGTTGAGGGTGAAACGTAGTGATCTTGTGTGTGCTTGTTCTTCTCTTCCACCATTTACTTCTTTATAGAAGTGTTGAGAGTGAAACTTAGTGATCTTGTGTGTGCTTGTTCTTCTCTTCCACCATTTACTTCTTTATAGAAGTGTTGGGGGAACGTAGTGATCTTGTGTGCTTGTTTTAAGGCACTTTGTAAGCTGATATTCATGTTTGTAAGGCTGTTCTTAATGCCGTCGCTCCATTTTTGCGTGGTCTTCCTCTTGCCTTGTACTCATTATACTTTTTTTGTGTGGCTCTCTGTGGTAGGCGATACCAGGACATTCTTGTCAGGTGTCCAAAACATTTAATCTGTTGTTCTTTTATGAATTACATGACTGGTTTCACATCCAGTCTTCTTCTGATTTCTTCATTTCTTATTTTGTCTCTTATTGTCACATCTGCAGCTCTTCTAAGGCACGTCATATCTGTCTTTATGATTTTCTGCTCATCAGCTGCTGTTATTGGCCATGTTTGACACTGGTAATATAGTTTTAGCCAGAAAATTGTTCTAATGAGATTTGCTTTAGTTTTTAGCGGTATCTCTTTATGTGACAACAGTGATGTTAACTGTCACAGTAACTGGTTAGCGGTATCTCTTTATGTGACAACAGTGATGTTAACTGTCACAGTAACTGGTTAGCGGTATCTCTTTATGTGACAACAGTGGTGTTAACTGTCACAGTAACTGGTTAGCGGTATCTCTTTATGTGACAACAGTGGTGTTAACAACATAACATGTCCAACAACATAGCAACATATCATAACTTTTTGACGTTTAACCCTTACCTTTAGTACACTAACGTGACCAGTCACCATAAATCCGATGGACACACAAGGGTTAACGTGAGCACCGCTGATATGTCCAAAAAGCCAAATAATCATCGCAAGAGCTAAACCAAAAGAGAATGCAACAGCCATCGTTTCCGCACCTGGACCAAAGTTAAGAGTTAAAACGGAACCACATCCAACTATTACCAGCATAGCTGTACCAACAACCTCTGCTATTGTAGATCTAAAAAATCGCATTGTCTTTATCTCCTTGATACCTAAAAGCTTTTCAAAGGAAACCATTTTGCTCAAATTCTTGATAGGACACGCCTATGAGTATACTTAAGCAAACGTAGAGTTTATGTTCTTTCTCTCGTGGCGTGGTAACACTTCCAGAGTTGAGGAAAAAACTGTTTGAGTACAAACTTTATTAAAACCTAAAACGAAATATATTTGATATGAAATGTTTTAAATCGACTACTACATATCAGGGAAGTTTTGTAACAATTCTCAATTTTCCAAATAAAATTCTATTTTTCGCGTAAGCTAAACTATGTTACAGGTTAGATGTTTGTACTAAAGTGGAAAATTCCTAGATAAACTCAAAGTAGAAAATTCGCTCCTGAAAAAAGATTAGTTTATATATACTGACACCAAAAATTCTATTTTTTTTTTAAAAATGACGTCAGAAGAACTAAAATATTATTTCTCAATGCGCATGGCAAACTTTTCAACTTATCGAGTAAAGGATATTGCTTTAGCGATGAAAATTATGACTAAAGTCAAAATAATTTAAATTGATGTAGTTTTTCAAAGATAAATTTTCTGTTCAACCATTGATTGATGTTCAACTTACATCAGTTTTATTATAAGATGAATAACTATTGAATTCTATTCACTTATACACCCATTCAACAACACAGAGGCGGATCTATTTCAAAGTAATTCATTTCATACAAATACTTAAAGCATCGTTTAGAAAAATTCAGAAACTAAACTTACGTAACAAGATGGATAACCTTTGACATATATATGTATAAATTATGAATACTATATATTTTTTCGATTGATGTAAAGTGCATTGTGAAGTGTTTACCATATAAGGGATAATTTATGTCAATATTTCTCTATTTCTTTATATTATCCTTTCTTTCTATCTAATTATATCAGGCATCTAGATCATGGGTTCCCAAAGTGGGTGCAACAGTCACCAGGGGACTGAAGCCTTCCAGGGGTGGGGGGGGGAGAGTGGTTGTGCCGATAGTAGGTTCTGAAGCATTTGGGAGGGGGGGTTTCGTGATTTCGTGATTGAATAATCATAAATAATTTGAATTCTGCATTTTAATTTATCTTTTGTCCATCTTGCACAATACATTTTTAAAACAATTTCCTATTTCATGTATATTATCAGTTGAAAATTGACCCTGTACGACGGAAATATATATCAATTTTTTAAAGTCAAAGTGAAAATAGAGCATGTATATATATGGAAAAAGGGGGTTGGCAAACTGTTCTAATAGGGAGGGCGTTACAAAGTTTATGTCTTGCAAAGTAGGCGGTAGGCCGAACAAGTTTGGGAATCTATGCTCTAGGGTCAAGGACGCCTAGGTCGAAGAATTAATCTAACATGCACATAATGTAGGCATTGTCAAATCTGCACTCTACCGCTACTAAACTCACCTATTTCTTATGGACATTTTTTTCCGATCTAGAAGCACTTGAGCGCTCTTCGGCTCGGTGCCATGGACATCGTAACCTTTCGGCTCGGTGCCATGGACATCGTAACCCTTCGGCTCAGTGTCATGGACATCGAACCCTCCGGTTCGGTACCATGAACACCGTAAATCTCTAGAACCTGTGACTTTTCTGCATGACCGTGAAATTGAACCCCACTCACAGGGGGGCTTGTCACCCGTCGTCCAACGTGTTACGAACACGCTGGGCAGGCTGGCTTATTTTGGGATAAAAATGATAACACTTTTTTTCTCGCTTACTCTGGTACACTGGTCAAAGTTCACAACGTCATAAGAACTATGTCGTGTTTGTGAGGAATTGTGGTCGATATTACGCCAAAAGAGTATTTGCTTTGTACATTTCGGGAGTGCATCACTGGGAATTTATTTAAAATCGTTTTATATTTTTTACATGACCTAGCCATCAACCACAATACACGAGTCGTCGATTTTATAGGCACCACTTATACGTTCAGAAGTTTATCATTGATTTATGGACGGTGGGGTCTATTTTTACAGTACACAAAAATCCAATGAAACGAATTTGTTTTCAAATTGCCTGCCGCAGAGTTTGAACCAAATACGCTAGGTTTGTGATCGAGCTCACTACCGTTTAAGCTTCATATTCTTCAGTACTAGGTTTCAATTCTAAGGTACAATACAAACTTAATAAACTAGATAGCCATATCAATGACATTAGCTCAACCAAGGTACACGAATTTCAATACTTAACCCATATTTGTAAATATATTTGTATTACAGAAACTGCCCGAGTGGTTACCGGGGCCCAAATTTGAGGTGTAAAGAATAGAAGCACTGTTACCTGCCACGTATATCGTAAGAGGCGACTAAGGAGGTTTGACTGAAATCGGATGCATGTGTCTGCTAGGGAATGCTAACCCGAAACAAATGTTTGCAGAATACGAATGCACCAGGCCGTAAGGCGTATAACATGGTGTAACGACCCCTCACAATGAGGAATGGGATAACAGATTCTACGGTCGCCAATCTGCCTCGGAGATTTAGCCACGCAGTAAGAATGTCAGAACTACCATCACGAGGGTGGCCAAAACTTTCTGCGGAAAGAGGTCGGCACAAACGGGGAAGCAGAAATCATAGGAATTATATCCTACAGAACTGCCCCCAGTATGCAGACTTGAGAAGAAAGAGGTGGCCCACTTACACCAGCGTCCAAGACAAACTGTATGGCGTGGCTGATAATCTGAGGCAGACGCTGCCTTTATTAGAGAACCTGAAATCCCAATCTAGTGAGAACGCAGAAGACAAACTGTATGGCGTGACTGATAATCTGATGCAGACGGCTACCTTTATTAGAGAACCCGAAATCCCAATCTAGAGAGAACGCAGAAGACAAACTGTATTTGTATGACGTGGCTGACAATCTGAGGCAGACGGCTGCCTTTATTAGAAAATCCGAAATCCCAATCTAGTGAGAACGCAGAAGACAAACTGTATGGCGTGACTGATAATCTGAGGCAGACGCTGCCTTTATTAGAGAACCCGAAATCCCAATCTAGTGAGAACGCAGAAAACAAACTGTATGGCGTGACTGATAATCTGAGGTAGACGACTGCCTTTATTAGAGAATCCGAAATCCCAATCTGGTGAGAACGCTGAAGAAAAAAGTATTACAGAACCTGCAATAAAGCTAAACATAAGAAACAGATACTTGTAGTGTTACTGGCAATGTCAACACTATATTTTAATAGGAACTCTCTGTGTATTTATTTCTGTAGTGAAGTGTTTAAATCAATTACATTGTGTTCTGAAGGTCGTGAGTTCGAATCTGGCTCGCGTCGTTCAGTTCACAAATGTTTTATTTTCGTATATCTCTAAAATTACATTTGGAGTTACATAGTTCGTACTTTCTGCAGTAAATCTATGCAGCTGGCGGGCATTTTCTGAGGAGAGAGACCAAGCTATACAGGAAAACCTGGTGCAATAAAGTTACTCTTATGCCTTTAAACTCCATTTTTTCCCCCTACAGAAGCACTTGAGCTTTTCAGCTCTTCGGCTCGTGACATGGACATCGTAACCCTTCGGATCGATGCCACGAACACCGTAAATCTGGAGAACCTGTGGCTTTTCTGCCAGCCCACGGAATTGAACCCGACTCACAGAGGACTTGTCACTCGCAGGCCTGGTAATGATGAATTGAAAAACAAAAATTATTTAAATGTTACTGTGTATGCAGTGGCGGCTCGTGATCCTTTTTGTTGGTGGGGCCAGACTCACATTTTCGGGAAAAATCATGGTTTTGAGTTCAGTTATATTTTAATTTATTTACTAATAAATACACGTTATACATTATTTTTGTGGGGCCCGGCCCCACTGGCCCTTAATGACTAGCCGCCACTGTGTGTATGTATTGGAAACGGAATGAGTTACCAAGTTAAGCACAAATAAGATTCTGATCTTTATCAACAAGACTCAGACTAAGATAAACTTACAGACTAGCAAACACATACCTGTGGATAAGGCCAGAACCGCCCGAGTGGTTACCGGGGTCCAAATTTGGGGTGTAAAGAATAAAACCACTGTTACCTGCCACGCATGTCGTAAGAGGCAACTAAGGAGGTTTGGCTGAAATCGGATGCGTGTGTCCTAAGCGTGTAGAAGTCTATGCGTTAAGGGGACTACCAAACCAATGTGCAACGTATACACGTTCTTGGCAAAGATCAAACATATCACAAAGAGTGATTGAAATTGGTCGTAAAGAACGAACGTAAAGAAGAAGAAGAAGGCCAGACGAAAACCCATGATGGCCCATGTCAGAAAGAGAAAATAGCAGGGAATCGGGCATAAACTGCGGAAGAAACAGTCGAGTGTAACTAGACAATGAACTGAGAGAAATCCACAAGGAAGCTAAAAAAACCAGACATGAAGAATGAGTATTTTGAAGGATTGAAGTATGTAAAAATATCCTGGAAAGAAATTAAAATTTGCAAGAGACAGGTTAAAGTTGAAGAAAACTGTTGAGGCTTTATACTCCAGGAAGAGCAAAGAGAAATAACTCTTAAGTAAGCTAAGTTGTAGTTTTATGCGCAAGATCGCCAAATGTGGCGCTGTAACAACACAAGAGAAGCACGCATAACTGAGAATCGTGGTGCCTTTGAGGAACAGAGAAAACGAGCTGCGTGAAAAGACAGAACACACAACATTCACATGTCTAACCTTGATCATATATGCCCCATCTGTGGTAGGGATTATGTTCTAGGATATGACTCTACAGTCACCTCTGCACACACCAGAGAGGTGCAGCAGCACACGGCTCTCTCTCTCTCGCGATCGTTCTTAGGCTGCTTTTATCATTCGATTGTGATATATAAGCAGCCAAACATCAAGAACGGATGTACGTGCACATCTTCAGTTCCTATTGGAGCTCAGGAGCTTATCCTTCGGTGGTGTGTTCGATTTCAACCAGCGTTTACTGGGCTCGCTCTCCGTTAGCCTTTTGCTGTCCCCAGCCAAAACCCACCATGCAGGTTGCTATTTTCTTTCAGTTCAGCGACCCGTAGACGACCTGCCCTCCCGGGCTGATGAGCGTCATCTGCCCAGCTATACTCGTCTTGTTTAATGGACTCCTTGGTTTGCCTACCGTCCAGTTTTGTGTACGGTTTGCTCCGCTAGACTTTAATTGTCCCCAATCAATTAATTGGCAGCAGTAGTTCCCTGGGAGCGGAAACGAGCAATGGCATTATCTCTGCTCTGCTTTCCAGTTGTTCGCACACTCGGGTGGTCCGCACACCCTCTTGCATGCCACGCCTGCCATGCTGTTGCTGCCGTGCATGCCGCTGCCGTGCCTGACGCGCCTACCGTGCCTGACTTTTCTGACCGCCTGTGGGCCCACCCGTGCATCGCTCGCATGCGTGCACGCCCTGCCCTGGTGCCCACCTCACCATTTCCGTCAATTCCCACCTTGTTCACATTTGACTGGGCTGTCCCCGCTTGTGACTCAACCCCGTCCCCAACCCCTGTGATGGAGTCACGGGTTTCGCCCCCTGACTGTCCACCCGTGCATCGTCGGCATGCGTACCCACTCTGCCCCGGTGTCTGCCTTATCGTTACCGTTAGTTTTCATCGTGCTCACATTTGCCTAGGTTGTCCGTGTGGGCCCAAGTGCAGCTCAACTCGACTCCCAGCATACTCATCGGCTCAAGAGAAAGGGCTCAAGAGAGAGCATGCGCTGGCTCCGAATTTTGCCCCGCGTTGGTCACCATCTCTTCGATGGCTTTAAATCGTGCCACCATCCCTGAGATAGGGGTCCGAGTTTCGGCCTATGTTGGTCCCACGTGCAGTTCAACTCGACTCCCTGCATACTCATCAGCTCAAGAGAAAGTGCTCAAGAGAGAGCATGCGTGGACTCCGAATTTCGCCTAACGCGTTTCCACGTTTATCCTTCCAGCTTTTCCCATCGGCTGGAAGAGGCGAGCATTAATAGTCACTCTGGGAGTTCGCTCTTCTGTGTTGCGAGCAGCTCCCATCTAGCGTGACTACCTTTGCATCTCTACTTGCCCCAGAGTAGCTTTCCCACGGCACCTTCCCTCTTAGCCAGACCGGAACTACCATCTGTTACCAGGGTCACCACGTAGAGGTGAGGACAGGGGATTAGCTCCAGCTCGCTAATCCTGGCGCGCTGTTGTTTTCTTAGTGAAACACGTACAAACAAAGTACTATAGTTTTACAAAAACAGAAACAGTGACGATAAACAGCAACGTTTCGACCAACAAGGCCTTTATCAAGCAAACGAACAAACAGGAGTGACAAATTAAAATGAAACACAAATGGACGACCAAATACAAACGTATCTAAGGAAAAGCTGGAATAAAAACGAATAACGAAATAAATGTAAAAAAAAACACACATAAAACTAGAAATAGAACGGAAAAGAAACAATGAAACATCTAGTAAATATATAACTTGAATACATGCAACATATACCCATATAGAGTACAAAGCATAGGAAGAGAAAGTACTAAGAAGCATAAGAATGTAATACGTTGAGCCCGCGTGGTCGCAAGGTACCATACAAAGAAATCAACCGATTCTCCAGAGCAAATCGACTACGATCATCAGAGGAACATGATCGGATGACATTTTGTTGTTTTCTTGCGCCTTTGACCCCAGCACACGTCTAAGGTTTTTGTCATCATTGCTTGCGATAGACGGCTATTAGCTATATGCTATACTGGGATAGGAAAGGAATAAGAGAGAGAGAGAGAGAGGGAGAGAGCAAGAGGAAGACATGACACTTCAGAACTACCTCTCTTCTACAATTTTTCAGCAGACATTATGTATATATATATATATCGTTTCTATGTGTCCATACTGCCATCTGTGACGCTTGTGACTCTTGACTTGTGACTCTTGACTTGTGACTTGTGACTCTTGACGCTTGTGACTCTTGACTTGTGACTCTTGACTTGTGACTCGTGACTCTTGCAACTCTTGACGCTTGTGACTCTTGGGAAGTCAATAAAAAAGTTTCCAGAGACTGTTAAAAGTTAAGTACAACTGTTGAGATCTTATGCTCCAGGAGAAACGAAGAGAAATACGTATGTAAGTAAGATAAGTTGTAGTTTTATGCTCCCCTGGGAGGAGAAATTAATAAAAGAGAGAGAAGTGAGAGAGTGTGTAAGAGAGAGACACGTCACTTCAGAACCACATCTCATCTACAACGTTTTAGCAGGCGTTATGTATTTATACATATATACATATATACATTTCGTTCCCATGTGTCCATACTGCCATCTTTGACTCTTGTGAATTGTAACCCTTGTGACTCATGACTCTTGGGAAGCCAATTTGAAAAAAAAGCAAATTAAATTCCATAGATTTTTAAAAGTGGAGGTTTGGAGAGAAATAAATATGTAAATAAAGTTGTTGTTTTATGTTCCACTGGGAGTGGAAATGGATAAAAAAAAGAGAGATATAGAGATAGATAGAGATAGAGATAGAGAGAGAGAGAGAGAAAGAGAGAGACTTCAGACTTCAGAACCACTTCTCCTTTCTTCTACAGCTTATCAGCATGCTTTATATATTTATATATTTATATTTATATACCGTTTCCATGTGTCCATACTGCCATCTTTGACTTTTGTTAATTTTAATGTTATGCAAGACGGAGATGTTTGAATGGAATGTTATTATTTCGATATTGAAAGCCGCACATACGTTTGATTGCTGGGCTTTAGATGCTGGTAAAAAACTGTCATTCTTGGTAATATTTAGGTTTAATATTTAGAAGAAATGAAGAATAAAGACGATATAGGGGATTGAACTTTCTTTTATTCATCTTTTAAATAGTATCTGAAACATATTTTGTTTTTAATGGTAGTTCGCTTTAAATTTGTAAAGGCACGCTATGCTGGTTGGCACATGTTTAGAATGTTACAGAACGTATTCCAGATTGGGAGGTATTTGAAAAGCTTTAAATGTGATAGTTATTACTTTGTGATTACATAATTATAATGTTTTAAAAGTGATAGTTTTTAGTTTGATGTTAAGTTTTGGTGTACTGAATACTTGAGTGCTAGTGCATGTTTTGTTGTTACATTTTGTTTGTGAAAGTGCAGAACCGTGATAGTTTAGTGGTTAGTGCGTTGTGTTCGTAGGCGAATAGTCCCGGGATGAATTCCACAGGGATTTTTTTCTGTTCGTAAAGGTTGAAGTTGATTCAGCCTCACATGGGGTCAGAGAAACACTGAGAAGTAAAGGTGGACAGTGGGATGTTGACCACATTACCCATCGTGTGCCGTTGGCTAAAACAAAGTTTGCCCATGTGGTGCAGGGGCACGCAATTGAAGCAAAGAATAGTCTTCTTCTTCTTCTTTGCGTTCGTTCTTTACGAACAATTTTAATCACTCTTTGTGATATGTTTGATCTTTGCCAAGAACGTGATACGTTGCACATTGGTTTGGTAGGCCCCTAAACACATAGACTTCTACACGTTTAGAACATGTGCATCCGATTTCAGCCAAACCTCCTTAGTCGCCTCTTACGACATGCGTGGCAGGTAACAGTGGTTCTATTCTTTACACCCCAAATTTGGGCCCGGTAACCACTGAGCGGCAAAAATAGTAAAACTGCAACCTACAATGCATGTCGTAAGAGGCGACGTATGTAGGCCCTAGGGATGCTACCCTAGTAACTAAAAAGCAGCGCAGAAATAGGATGTGCCGGCCTACTTGGGGGAAGCGAATAACTGGCACAACGTACAATCGCTCTTAGGCTCAGATCACATAGAAATCACACAGAGTGGTAAACAAGTGGTCGAAGTAGAGCGTTCGAAGAAGAAGAAGAAGATGATCCCCTTTGTAATATCTTCAGTGCATTCAGGACATAACCTTACATGCAGCGATTCCCTTTGTAATATCTTCAGTGATTTAGGACATAACCTTACATGCAGCGATTCCTTTGTAATATCTTCAGTGCATTCAGGACATAACCTTACATGCAGCGATTCCCTTTGTAATATCTTCAGTGCATTCAGGACATAACCTTACATGCAGCGATTCCTTGTATATCTTCAGTGCATTCAGGACATAACCATGCAGCGATTCCTTGAATATCTTCAGTGCATTCAGGACATAACCTTACATGCAGCGATCCCCTTTGCAATTTCTCCAACATCGTCCAGCGACTGACCGTACCAGTTCGATGTTGAATGATGATCCTACTCATACGATGCTTTTTCTAGCCAACCCAACATTCAATCCAAACTCTTGCAATCTAACATTTGATGGAGATTTGTTTACACGAAAGTCTTCCATGTATCCACACTCTATGAGAGAGTACTGAACGTTATCTCTATCAATTGGCTGACATCTCTCTCCTATATTCTAGCAACTCCAACCAGAACTTCCACTGTCTCCCGGTCAGGACATCCGCAAGTACAAAAAAAATCTTATCTTATTTTATCTTAACCATATTTGCCGTGAAGCGGCCTGGGGAGAGTTAGTTTTCTATCTTGTGCCAGGTGTGTTGCGCTTGATGTTGTCAGTCCATGCTTTCGCAGGGACTCTGAGATGTTATCTATCCATTGTGTTCTTGGCCTGCCTCGTGCTCTGCGCCCTGAATGTCGATTATTGTAGGCACGTAATGGTAGTAAATGTGGTTCCATTCTCATTAGATGGCCGAATCCCTTGATTCTTTGCTTCTCGATGTACTGTATGCATGGTATAGTACCAACGATGCTTCTGATATTCTCGTTTCTCACTCTATCTTTCTTTGTTACGCTCACAAAAACAATACATGTCTAAATCAACAATCTCTCATATTCCTCATGGTATGAAATCGGTTTCTTTACTTACTTACTTACTTGCAAAATTAATATATATATATAACTGTAGTAGAGGACACTAAAACCTAATCATGACAACCAAGAAACATAGTGAAGACCAACATCTATATTTGAATACACAAAAACAAAAATCATGTCAACTGACAAAGCAAAAGGCTCACCTAACATCCAAGTAAACAATGAAGAACTCCAATGTGTAGAGAGCTACGAATATCTGGGCTCAATAATTAACAATACCGGTGACTGCTCCAAAGAGATCTCAAAAAGATTGGCAATAGCAATCAAGAAGTTAAACACAATGAAGAACATGTGGCAAAGCACCAGCAAAGTACTAAAATTAAAAATATTGAGAGTATGCATTTTTCCAGTGGCTACTTATGGTTGTTAATCATGGACTATTACACAAAAATTAAGAACGAAAATCCAGTCTTTCGAAACTAAATGCTACAGAAAGATCCTACGAATACCATGGACAGAAAAAGAAAGAACACTGATGTCCTGAAAGAACTAAATGTTAAAGAGAATTGGCTGATAAACAACATACTATACAGAAAAATTACATACTTTGGTTACATCAAGTGTCACGATGGCCTGGAAAGAACAGTACTAGAGGGCAGGGTCCCAGGACGCAGAGGCAGACCAAGAAGAAGATGGCTACAAGATATTAAAGAAACCATGAACATGACCATCGACGAAGTGGGTGAACTGGCAAGAGACAGAGTGAATTTCAGATGTGCTGCAATGAGAGCAACGTCCTAAAAAGGATACGCACCTTGATGATGATGAGGATACTACAACAACAAGCACACGATTGATACTCAGGAAATATAGTGGTGATGGATTGGACAAATCCTCAGGAAACATTTTTTTGGCCGATTCAGAAGCACTTGAGCTTTCAGCTCTTCGGTTCGTTGCCATGGACATCGTATACCTTCGGTTCCATGCCACGAACACAGTAAATCTGGAGAACCTGTGGTTTTCTGCCAGCCCGCGGAATTAAACCCGTACTCACAGAAGGCTTTGTTACCCGCCGCCCAACGCTATACGAACACGCTGGACAGGCGGGCTCAGGAAACATATAAACACTATAGCTAGACATGCATTTTATTGAAACCCACTAGAAAAGCTGTAGCGGTCATAGCGATCTGATTCTTGAGAAAAGTACAACATAAATTGATGCAGATTAGAATTCGTTGACAAGCGACATTTGCAGCTCTATGATCCTTTAGGAACAAGAAAATTTAGTAATAGCAGTAGTTTTTCCTTCTTCTCTTAACTCCTCTATAATAAAAGTAAAGAAAGCAATCCCCCAATATCCTTATCATCATCAGGTGCCGTGCCGGCAGGCATAGACGATCATGGATCTCCAGAAATCTCTGTCGTTGGTGTTTGCTATCAACTCCGATGTTGACGCTCTACCGTGCCATGAAGTCAGGCTATCCCAAATTTTCTCTCTTTCTGTCTTCCTCTGTCTTATCTACCCTCGATTTTACCGGTTGTCACATTGTGTTCTAAACCTCCCTCCTCATCACATGCCCGAAAAAGGATGACTGCATCTTTCTTATATTGCTGATAAGCTTTCTCTGTGTCTTGATCTCATTCAGCACCTCAACATTAGTCATTTTAGTAGTCCATGGGATTCTCATCATTCTTCTATAAAACCACATTTCTGTGACCCTCAGAGATTTTTCGATCTGTGTGTTCATTGTCCATGACTCGCATCCGTATGTCAGTATTGGTTCTATGTAGCACAGAAAATCCTACATTCTACAATATCTACAGGACATGTTCGTTTTCATCCTGTGCATCTTCACATCATTTGTATTCTTTCTACTTTTATAAACGTCTACAATAACTCTTCAATCAATCAAGTGCCATGCCTGCCGGCATAGGCGATCATGTTTCTCCACAACTCTCTTTGCTTGGTGCATCTTCTTCTTCTTTGCGTTCATTCTTTACGACCAATTTTAATCACTCTTTGTGATATGTTGATCTTTGCCAAGAACGTGTATACGTTGCACATTGGTTTGGTAGGCCCCTAAATGCATAGATTTCTACACGTTTAGAATACATGCATCCGATTTCAGCCAAGTTTGGTGCATGTAATCAGTTCTTTTGTCTAACCACGATGTCAGACCATCCAACATCACCCGCTGTCTTCCAAGATCTCTCCTTTCCTGAATGTTACCTGTAGTCATCAAATGTTCTAAACCTTCTCTTGGTATTATATGCCTGAAGAAACTAGATTGTCTGATTCTTATTCTTAATAACTCTTACTTTTTTAAAACAGATCTTTCTATCTTCTTTTTGTCTGTAATCCTGTTTTGTTTTACAGCGTCAGGATAAGAAGGTATTTCTAGAACGGGTTTACGTGTGCGCTTCATAAAGTGTTTTTCAGAGCCCCTATTATTTATGAAGTTCACATTTATCGTGGACGGCCTTTACTTTGTACCCACTATATCGGAGTAACATTGCTCTTCGAGGCACACACTGTCTGTTGGTAATCTGGTTATGTGGCAGTACCATTTAACTTGTTGTTTCTTGATGAAGTTCAGTACTGGTGATGTACACACTTTTTTCCTCCTGATGTCTTCATTTCTAAACCGTGGCATTCGGGATAAAAAAGTTTACGAAATAAATAAATAAATAATACATAAAGTGTGCATCTAGCTCTATCAATAAAATACTGAATCGTTTTGTTTGCGCTTCAGCTTTCTAAATTGTGTTTTGATATTCATAACTTTATTGCAAGAAAAAGACATATAATGTGTAATATAACTAACTGCAAACAGTGGCGGCTCGTGGTCATTTTTCTTGGTGGGGCTAGACACAAATTTTGAGAAAAATCATGGAATTTTAGTATTTACTATTCCATGACGTTATTATTACCCTTTCGATTTTTGGTGGGGCCGGGTCCCATTGGCCCTTAATGACGAGCCACCCCTGACTCGTTATCTCGGATTAGAAGGTTTAATGACAACTTTCTGAACACATAGAAATAAATCTGCTATGTAATCAAGAAGAAAAGATAGTACTTATATGTCTATTTTAAAGAAGTCACGAACTATTTCTATATACTTGAAACAAATAAAAACAAAAAACATGTAACTATCCTTAAACGTAATTTTTATTTTTGTGTAAGGAGAGGGACGAGGGGAGGATATATGGAGGAGGTGGACGAAGAATTTATTTAACCCTGTAAGGTTTGGGTACTAAGAAAATTTCATTTATATTCACTCATGTGAAATTAAAGCAGTTTGCATGTACTATCGTTACGTGTGGAAGATATGATCTAATAGCCGAAGTAATGGTTTCACTGCAAGGGTTTTACCCTATATGGCTTGGAATCTCTCCACAGAAATGGTCACGCTACCTACTGAGAGTATTGCATAATCCTAGGGGGTCTCTGGGAAAAATGCACTCCTGAACAGAACTGCGCAGTCCGGGGTCTTCTTTCTTCTTCTTCTTCGTTCAACGCTCCATATTGATCTCTTATTAACTACTCTTTGTGATTTGTATGTGATCCGAGCCTGAGAGCGATTGTACGTTGTGCCAGTTATGCGCATACAAGTAGGCCAACACATCTGATTTCTGCGCGCTTTTTATTTAATAGGGTAGCTCTCCTTGGCAGTCCGGGTTCAAGGTCACGACCTTCGGAACACAAGGCAACTGCTTAACGACTTAGCCACAGAGACCCCCTTCCCCTTTTCTACGAAATATGTACATATGCAGCTACAGTGGCGGCTCGTGATCATTTTTGTTGGTGGGGCCAGACACATATTTTCGAAAAATTATGGTTTTGGGTTAGGTTATATTTCAATATATAAAATAATAACTACGTGTTACATATAATTTTTTTTTTTTTTGGGGGCCTTGCCCACTGGTCCCTAATGACGAGCCGCCACTGTGCTATTACCATATTAACCAATTCGCCCTTTCGAGCTAATATATTGGTTCGCAGTTATTTTAAGATGAGGCATAGCCGATTTACTGGCTAATTCAATATACTCGTACATTACAATATAAATGAGTCCAGATGTAAAAAAAAAAATGACGGGCGGAAAGGGTTATATGGGTGATAGTGATTGTTAGGAACGAGATAGTGACTGTTAGGAACGAGATAGTGACTGTTAGGAACGAGATAGTGACTGTTAGGAACGAGATAGTGACTGTTAGGAACGAGATAGTGACTGTTAGGAACGAGATAGGACAGAGTTATGTTTCCTATAGCATATTCTTTATTGCTGTTCTTGTTGTTTGATGCTGTTGTGGAAAGGCATTAGAAGTCACCACCGTCTATAGTCTTTACCCAGGGGGAGGATGGAATTGGTTGTCCACTCATGCCGTTAAGAGTAACGATGGGACTTTAATTTGCGTTCCACGGCCAGATGAGTCGTTCTTAGTTATATATATATATATATATAGCCTTTTTCGTCTTTACAGACGGTCAATTGGCAAGTGTTTTACTATTAAAACTTCTAAGTTTTCAATTTTCTCTCTTGTCGTTCAGCTCATTCATAAGTCTCTTCTCAAAAGGCTCTACGCGCTTTCGTAATTTGGCTTTCCATACAACTCTGTCATCAGCTAGTCTTTCCCATGTGCTGGGATCTATAGAAAATGAGGCTTTGCAGATATCTTTATATCTGAGCAGTGGTCTGCCCTGATGCCTCTTCCCTCGAAAGTATCCGTCTTAGTTATATCCGTGTTTATTTAGTGTGGTATTGATATTGTCTATCCATCTTTTTCTTGGTCTTCCCTTGGCTCTAGCACATGGTCTCTTTTTTGTATACTGTTATTGGTTGTTGGTTGTATTCCATTCTCATTAAATATCCAAAACCACAGCATTTGTTGTCTTTCAATTTATCTCATGAACTTACACCTACTGAACGCAATTACAGCTACCACAATCAGTGAAGATTCCTCTTCTTCTTCTTCTTATTTATTTTGTTTGCTTCTTCTTTATTTGTTCGAGCTACGTTTTCAAGCTTAGTCATGGCGTCAATATAACGAACCTGCTGGTTTGTATCTTCTTCTCGAACGCTCCATATCGACCATGTTACAATGTGATTTGTATGTGATCTGAGCCTATCAGCGATTATACGTTGTGTCAGTTACACTCTACAAGTGCCAGCAATCTGTTTCGCGATTTTATTTATATGGTACTTCTCTTATCTCAGTCGCCTTTTCAGCATGTCTTGTAGGTGGTGTTCTATTCTTTCCCCTATCGAGTCCTGGACAGAGGTTAACTCTGAGTCAGGTAACACACAGGAGGAGTTCTAGCTCTGAACCTGGCAAAACACAGGAGGTTTACTAGCTATGACCTGGCAACAACAGGAGGAGTTACTAGCACTGAGCCTGGTAACACACATGGGAGTTTACTAGCTCTGAACCCTGGCAAACACAGGGGGAGTTCACTAGCTCTGAATTCTTTGTAACTACTGTTGTCCTAAACGTCACAAAACATGTCGACCACTGACTGCCTCGATGTTAGCCCACGTTTAAGAAGTAGAGCCATGAATCCTAACATCAATGCACATCAAGGCAACGAAGGTATCACCATTAGTCACGTCGAAGAAGAAAGTAGAAGCCATGAATACTAACATCAATACACATCAAGACAACGAAGATGATCACTGTTAGTCCACGTCTTAGAAGAAGTAGAAGCCATGAATACTAACGACAATACACATCAAGACAACGAAGGTGATCACTGTTAGTCCACGTCTTAGAAGAAGTAGAAGCCATGAATACTAACGACAATACACATCAAGACAACGAAGATGATCACTGTTAGTCCACGTCTTAGAAGAAGAAGAAGTAGAAGCCATGAATCTAACGTCAATCACATAAAGACAACGAAGGTGATCGCTGTTAGTCACGTCTTAGAAGAAGAAGAAGTAGAAGCCATGAATACTAACGTCAATACACATCAAGACAACAAAGGTGATCGCTGTTAGTCCACGTCTTGAAGAGAAAGTAGACCATGAATACTAACGTCAATACATCAAGACAACGAAGGTGATCGCTGTTAGTCCACGTCTTAGAAGAAGTAGAAGCCATGAATACTAACGTCAATACACATCAAGACAACGAAGGTGATCGCTGTTAGTCCACGTCTTAGAAGAAGTAGAAGCCATGAATACTAACGTCAATACACATCAAGACAACGAAGGTGATCGCTGTTAGTCCACGTCTTAGAAGAAGAAGAAGTAGAAGCCATGAATACTAACGTCAATACACATCAAGACAACGAAGGTGATCGCTGTTAGTCCACGTCTTAGAAGAAGAAGTAGAAGCCATGAATACTAACGTCAATACACATCAAGACAACGAAGGTGATCACTGTTAGTCCACGTCTTAGAAGAAGAAGAAGCCATGAATACTAACGTCAATACACATCAAGACAACAAAGGTGATCGCTGTTAGTCCACGTCTTAGAAGAAGAAGTAGAAGCCATGAATACTAACGTCAATACACATCAAGACAACGAAGGTGATCACTGTTAGTCCACGTCTTAGAAGAAGAAGAAGTAGAAGCCATGAATACTAACGTCAATACACATCAAGACAACGAAGGTGATCACTGTTAGTCCACGTCTTAGAAGAAGAAGTAGAAGCCATGAATACTAACGTCAATACACATCAAGACAACGAAGGTGATCACTGTTAGTCCACGTCTTAGAAGAAGAAGAAGTAGAAGCCATGAATACTAACGTCAATACACATCAAGACAACAAAGGTGATCGCTGTTAGTCCACGTCTTAGAAGAAGAAGAAGAAGAAGCCATGAATACTAACGTCAATACACATCAAGACAACAAAGGTGATCGCTGTTAGTCCACGTCTTAGAAGAAGAAGAAGAAGAAGCCATGAATACTAACATCAATACACATCAAGACAACGAAGGTGATCGCTGTTAGTCCACGTCTTAGAAGAAGAAGAAGAAGCCATGAATACTAACATCAATACACATCAAGACAACGAAGGTGATCGCTGTTAGTCCACGTCTTAGAAGAAGAAGTAGAAGAAGCCATGAATACTAACGACAATACACATCAAGGCAACGCAGGTGATATACGCTTGAATAACTTTAATTCGGTTACAATTTTAGCCACACAGCTAAAAAACACCACAAAACACACGTACTTTAGATATAACAAACTTTTACTTATCATCTAAATATTCATTATTATCATTATGGGATATTGCTAAATTTCAAACGAACTATTCCCTTCTGTTGAAGCAAACCATAAATGGAAGAAAAGGCTGAGAAAAGGATACACTTTCAAAAGCAAATGTGAAAGTTAATTTTGGTTTGTACTTTTCAATTCATCATCATTTATTCCCCCATCTTTGTCACGGTCTGTGCTTCTCCAATGACGATTTGAATATAAATGTACATACAACATGTCACTGGTTCATTTGTTAGAAAATATATATTCTTTAGAAAATGATGGTTTCTTGTGATCAATGCACATACAAGAGTATGTAAGATGTGCTTATTTTACCAGACAAAAATATACTTTTATATGTGTTAATTTTAAGGGAAAAAGGACCACGAAAAGATGTGGTTGTGGGGGAGGTTGATGAAGTACTTTTAATAGTGGTAGTGTTGGTATTTGAAATTCGACAGCTTGATCTGTGTGAATCAAAGGTCACCTTTTTGAACATATAAATTATGATGAATTTAGAATGATACTTGGAATGTAGCCAAGAGTATTACTTTTTACTTTTATCTATATGTAGGCCTTTGTGGCTAAGTCGTTAAGCCTTTGACTTTTAGCGCGTTGGACTACGGGTGACTAACCCTCTGTGTGTGCGGGTTCAATTCCGCGGGATGGCAGAAAAAGCCACAGATTCCCCAGATTCACGGTGTTCGTGGCACCGAACCGAAGGGTTACGATGTCCATGGCACCGAGCCGAAGAGCTGAAAAGCTCAAGTGCTTCTGGGTCGGGAAAAAAAAAAAAGCCTTTGACTCGTTCCGAAAGTTAACGTTCGATCCCGTGTATTTTTCCTAGAGAATCCAGGTTTTTTACAGGAGCTATGAAATTCGTGATTTTTGCAATACTGTCAGCAGGTGATATGAGAGCAGCAGTAGTGTAGTTGTTAGAGAACTCGCATCTTAGGTTAGTGGTCCGGGTTCTGGAGATTTTCCCTACCGTAACGGCTCTCAGATCGACGCAGCCTCAATTGGGTAAGAAAGAAAACCAGTTTAAAGTAAAGACTGCCGACGTGATGTAACCACATCACCCATCGTGTTCCGACAGTCAATCAGAAATATGGGCATAACGCCGTATTGCCCTATATACCACAAGGTATAAAAGAGGTTTCTTTACTTTCGACAGGTTACCTGCTATTTCTGCAGAGAGGGGCTGGGTCTCTTCTTTTCTTCTTCTCTTCCATCAATTTACTTCTTTATAGAAGTGTTGGAAACTAGATCTTGTGTGTGCTTGTTATAAGAAACTTTGTAAGCTGATATTCATTTTCGTAAGGCTGTTCTTGATGCTGTCGCTCCATTTTTGCGGGTCTTCCTCTTGCTTTGTACTCGCAATATTTTTCTGTGTGGCTCTCTGTGGTAGGCGATACCAGGGTATTATTGTCAGATGTTCAAACCATTTAACGAAGTAAAACCCCGTGCAATAGTGTATCCTTTGGATGTAGATCCTGTTATCGATAGCCACAGGAAAGTACTCAAACAACTACCGTGCAGAGACGGAGACACTAAAAATAGGCGCCGAAATGATCCTAGAGAGAAGGGGCGTCGCATATAACAAAGTAGTGATATTCACGGACGCTCTGTCGGAAATCATGGCACTGAAAGCTCACGGCACAGAGCTAAACGAGCTAAAACGATCATCGGAGTATTAACAAGCTCATTCAAACGTACAGTCATACAGTGGATCCCATCATATTGCAATATAAGTGGAAACGAAGAGGCGGACAAGCTAGTAAAGGCAGGAGGACGACTGCCGCAGATTGATTACGAAATCAGCTACGAGGAAGCTAAAACAACCATCGGATGGCGATATAGAGAGAAGTGGTCAAGACCACCTCAACACAGCGCCAAAGATGGGTACTCGGGCCTGTCAGTAGCAAATAAGTTATCATATTCCGCCTCCGAACCGGTAATAACAGACTCCAATCCCACCTTTACAACAAATTTTAAATTGGCACAGCTAGCCCGTGCCACTGCGAGCAGGCAAACATGACGGCAGAGCACTTATTGCAAGACTGCCCACTGCTAGCAGTCCTGAGAAACGAAACCTGGTCAGAAAATATCGAACTAAATGAGAAGCTGTACGGAGGGACGGAGTCCCTAATAACAACAGCAGAATTTATGGGGAAATCTGGTACATCAGTCTAAGCGGTGACCACGAGAGAGATCCTTTTAGATTACATACATCTTGTAATCAATAAAAAAAAAAGGTTTTTCTCGTATACTCTGTATCAGATGAATTCGAACAGTATGAAATAGACTTAAGTATATGTATATTAAATGTACACTGTATTGATCTTATTTTAACTCTAACATTGGTTCATGCACCGAATACATTGAAAGACAACACATGCAGTGGTTTGAACATTTAATGAGAATGGAATACAACCAACCACTAAATACAGCATACAATAAAAAGAGATCATGTACTAGAGCCAAGGGAAGACCAAGAAAAGATGGATAGACAATATTAAGACCACACTAAATAAACACGGATATAACACAACAAGGACCACTCATCTGGCCCTAGAACGCAAATTAAAGCCCATACATCTAAACTTAACGGCAAGAGGGGATAACTAATTCCAACATTAACCTGGGAAGGAAATAGACAATAGACATCGGCGAGGTCGTGTCTTTATGATCTACAGCAATCTTGTCAGATGCAAGAACACAGCAACAGTCTCTGAAGCTTATCTGGTATGTGGACACAGCAACAGTATCTTAAGCTTATCTGGTACGTGGACACAGCAACAGTCTCTGAAGCTTATCTGGTACATGGACAAAGCAAAAGTCTCTTATCTTGTGCTTGGACACAGCAACAGTCTCTGAAGCTTATCGGATACATGGACAAAGCAACGGTCTCTTAAGCTTATCTGGTACGTGGACACAGCAGCAACCTCTTAAGCTTATCTGGTACATGGACACAGCAACTGCCCTTAAGCTTATCTGATACATGGACACAGCAATAGTCTCTTAAGATAATCAAAGCAATGCGTTACACCCTAAAGCACTTTTAATGATCACCTATTCACAAACATACGTATATACATATTTATATATGTATAAAAACATATTCAATTCACCAAGTACATAACAAATTGCATCCTATGCTTAACACGGTATTCTACCTATTTGAAACAGTATTAAAAGAACGAAAAAAGGGCGTGATGCTAGTAACAACACTTAACATTAGAAAGCAACAGGTGCATCAAAATAAGTATCAGGCAAACAAAATTATGAAAAGAACATACATGGACGATTCAACGCCTAACTATTTAGAATTAAATATGAAAAACATTTGCCAACTTGGATACTTTAAGTCAAGTAATAATAATGAGACGCAGTAGCTAGTGAACTATCTTCTTAGGCTAGTGGTCTGTGTTCAATTCCACAGAGGGCGTGTATTTTGTTCTTAGTAACAGCTCTAAGGACGACCAAGCCTCAAATGGGTATCAGAAAAAAGCACTGGATAGTAAAGGCGGCGGCATTATGTTGACCACATCACCCATCGCGTACCGACGGACAATGAAAAATACGGGACCTAACACTGTATTTCTCAATATACCAATGGGTATAAAACGGATTCCTTTTCTTTTTTTTATACTACTAATATTAACAATAATAATTCTTTCTTATTCTTATCTTAACCACATTTGCCGTGAAGCCTCGTGGGGGAGTTAGTTTTTATCTTGTGGCAGGTGTGTTGCACTTGACGTTGTCAGTCCATGCTTTCACAGGGACTCTGAGATGTTATCTATCCATCGTGTTCTTGACCAGCCTCGTGCTCTGCGCCCTGAGTGTCGATTATTGCAGGCACGTGATTGTAGTAAATGTGGTTCCATTCTCCTTAGATGGCCGAACCACTTGATTCTTTGCTTCTCGATGTACTGTATGCATGGTATAGTACCAACGATGCTTCTGATATTCTCGTTTCTCACTCTATCTCTCCTTGTAACGTTGACAGCTTTTCGTAGACATCTCATTTCACATGTTGTAATCTTTTTTCTTGTGTCTTAGTCATGGGCCATGTTTGGCACTGATAGCAGAGGGTTGGAATAAATATGCAGTTTATCAGTTGTTGTTTGACTGCCATGTTAATACTTTGATGTTTTAATAGTGGTGACAGTTGGTATATCACTGCGTTTGCCTTCTAACAATAATAATAACAATAACAATAACAATAATAATATAATAATAATAATAACAACAACAATAATATGTAGTAATAATAATAATAACAATAATAATAATAACAATAATAATAGTAATAATAATAATAATAATAGTAGTAATAATAATAATAATAATAGTAGTAATAATAATAATAATAACAATAATAATAATAACAATAATAATATACAGCGGAACGAGCTCAATAACAAGCTAAGAGTATCTGGTTGAAACACAGCGATGGGCAGTTTGGAAGAAAATTTACTTCCGTGGATTGTTAAGAACCGTAAAAGTAGTCCTCACCGCTCTGAAAGCATTAGCAAACTACTGAACGTATCAGGGGCGACTAGAAAACAAACGACTCGTTTGCTGTGCTTGATGGCGACGTCCTGTGTAGGCTGTGCCATGATTTTCATTTCTGACTTTTCAGTCCTTTTTGTTAGAAGCGTCTGCCACTTCTAATTTATAACGCCGATAGTGCAGGAGGTAGAAATGCTAATTTCTTTCCTCACAACGTGTGGGTGGAATGCAGTAATTAAACCCACAACACAGTCGTGTTCGATACGATAAACGAACGCACTGCTCATTACGCTAACCCGTGCCACAACTAGTCTATATCATGGTTATTTGCCTTTCAGTTACAGCTTGAACCTAGGTATAGATATGTATTTAAAACTTGGCTACAACCAATGGCGGCTCGAAATTAAGGGCCACTGGGGCCGGGCCCCACCAAAAATAATGTGTGTCGTGTATTTATTATTAAAACATAACAACCCCAAACCATGATTTTCCCGCAAATATGTGTCTGGCCCCAACAACAAAAATGATCGCAAACTGCCACTGGCTACACCAGTGCTATCCAACGCTTTTATATATTGCGGCACATATGATTAATGATTGTGGACGTGCGGGCACCATGTGACAAGAAATACTTATACTAATAATAATCTACTTCTTCTTTGCGTTCGTTCTTTACAACCAATTTTAATCACTCTTTGTGATACGTTTGATCTTTGCCAAGAATGTGTATACGTTGCACATTGGTTTGGTAGGTCCCTAAACGCATAGACTTCTACACGTTTAGGATACATGCATCCGATTTCAGCCAAACCTCTTTAGTCGCCTCTTATGACATGCGTGGCAAGTAACAGTGGTTCTTTTCTTTGCACCCCAAATTTGGGCCCCGGTAACCACTCGGGAGATTTCTTCTTCTTCTTCTTTTGTCGTCACACTGCTACCGGGTTGTACTCAGTGTCGTAGTTTTCTGTTTTTGTCTTGCGCTGTTCTGGTGGCTTGGGTGATTGTTATCTTTGCTCTTTGACAGGATTCTGCTATGCATCTAACCATCTGTTTCGTGAGCTTCCTCTTGCCTTCTTTCCCGATGTTCTGTTGTTGAAGTTTGTATACTGTGGAGCTAGGATGCATTCTTATTAAGTGGCCAAACCACTTCATTCTTTGTTTCTTAATGTAATTCAAACAAGGTTCTGTGTCAACTTTCTTTCTTATGCTAATGTTGGTGTCTTTTCTGGTGTTGTTGGTAACTTTTCGCAAGCAACGCATTTCACATGTAATTATTTTTGTGACTGCGCTTTGCTCAATGTCCATGTTTGGCTCTGGTAACACAAGGTAGGTATAAAAATGCTGTTGATCGTCTGTTGCTTAGCTGCCAAAAAATGTTTGGGTGCTTTAATAAAGGGGCTAGCAGGTTACAGCATTTGCTTTTTTGCACTCAAGCCTCTATCTATCTAGTTTTCCGTCTTCTGTGAATATGCTTCCTAAGTATTTGAATTCTTTCACTTGGTTTATTTCAGTGCCATTGACATGTATATCTAGTTTATTATGTTTTCTTCCCATATTCATTATTTCTGTTTTAGCGTTGCAATAAGGCAAGAAGGCAAGTGGAAGACCACGAAAAAGATGGTTAGATGACATAGCAGAATCCTGTAAAAGAGGAAAAATAACAATCACCCAAACCACCAGAACAGCGCAAGACAAAAACAGAAAACCACAACACTGGGTAACAATCCGGTAACAGTGTGACGACAAAAGAAGAAGAAGAAGCGTTGTAATAATAACAATAAATAAATATTAATAGTAACATGAATAAAAATAGTAACAGTTGAAACACTCATCACGACTACAAGTTTTTTGGTTCATTTTAAAAAACGAATATTGTGCATATGAAACAAATGAATCATACTGTTATTCAGAAAGACATTTAAAAAAAATTATGATTAAGGGGAGTGACTCTCTAGAAAATGTTAGTTTTAGTCAAAACATCGATTTTCAAAGTGTTTAGTTTTATACAGTACAACATTTGTACTATCGATTACACATCAAATTATGTTTTTTTGTTTGCGTATTAGCATTACGACATTAAAAAGAAAAGTTCAATTTTATACCTTTTTCTTTGCAATTCCAAGTTTAAAATTGAGTTTTCTCAAAATCATTTTCCCCATTTTTTTGGTGTCGAAATCCCTGAGTTATAACTAATACTAAAGCTAGATACACGAAATTTGAGGTGAATATCCCTCATATCATTTTGTAACTAGTGACGGATTTTAAATTACATTTTTTGTGAATATGTGTTTAAAAAATTAATTTTCAATATTGGATCATGACATATTTTGGGCGGTTTTTTGGCATGCATAAGTTTAAAAATAAAAATAAAATATATTTCTTGAGATTTTACAAAAATAAATGCATCAGTAGCTGTAAATATGTTTACAGTTTATGAATCACCCTTTTTTTCTCAATATATTTGTTGGTTTTGTAAATTTTAGGATTCTAATAATAAGCATATTTTTAAAGATGGCAGTTGTTGTCATGGCAACCATACGTTTTTTTTTAAACATTAAAATAGATTTACATTCTTAGCTTAACATGCCCATTATAAAATAATTGATCTAACTTAATAAAGAAAACTATTTTTTTCGGAGTTAAACCCCTTAACATTAAAACCGGAGGAATAAAAAAAGGGATTGCTTTTCGGCCTTTTGGCTAAGATCAAAGGGTAGTGCTCACTTGGTCGTGGCCAAAGAGTGGGAGCCTTCATAGAGCTAATAGCCAACTAAACAACAATTCCGAGCAGCTCTTGTTCGAAGGAATGTTAACGCTCGGGATTTTACACATCTACACGGTTAAATGTTACTGAGTACCACCCTCTTCGACACTAAAGTGTAAAGACTAAACACTGATTTTTTTTTAAATAAAGGAATAAAATAGGGCACTTTGGATGCAGTGGCGGCTCGTAATCAATTTTGTTGGTGGGGCCAGATAGAAATATTTTTCCGGATTAATCATGGTTTTTGGTTACTATATTTTAATTTATAAAATAATAAATACACGTTATACATTATTTTTGTGGGCCCGGCACCACTCGCCCTTAATGACGAGCCGCCACTGCTTGGATGTATAGAACTGACGGCATGCGCGCGCGTGCACCGAGTGGACAGCGATAATCTACAAGGTGTGATCTCCGTTTGCTTCTGTATTTGGCAGGGTGGGAGTCGACCATTCTCTCTTAGGAATTGGGAAAAGTGTAGATTAGTAGTCTGCTGATGATCTATAGATCACACAAGCCAACCCCATTTTCCAGCGAAGTCGACCGATAAATTCACCACAAAGACTAACGGGACGGTAGCTCGTTTATGGGGATGAGCTTCCCTAAGTCAGTTTAAAAAAAAATCATACTTAGAGTCAATCAATCAAGTACCGTGCCTGCCGGCGTAGGTGATCATGTCTCTCCACAACTCTCTTTGCTTGGTGCATGTAATCAGTTCTGACGTCGATATTTTGTCGAACCATGATGTCAGGCCACCCAACATCTTCTCCCTGTCTTCCACGATCTCTCCTTCCCTGAATTTTACCTGTAGTCTTAGAGTAGTGAATCCAAAAAGCAAGGCCTTAGCAATTTTTCTTCCTCCACTTCTTCCTCCACTGCCTCTACCACCAGGAATCATGCCTTCCATCACTTCTCTCTCCAAATGACTGAGTCGTTTAACGACACTGAACTATTTAATTATCCGGGACGCGGTGTTGTTATGAGCCAATGCTCCATGATATGTAAGTCTTGTAGTATGACTTTTTTTTCCTTCTCCGTCCAGGGGCGTTCTAAGAATTTGTTGGTCGCAAATTATTTCGAAAGTTTCCATTTTGTTCCTTAAAACCTGCTTTATGGTCCACGTCTCACAACCATATGTTGCCAAAGAAAAGATACATGTTCTCTGAAGTCTTAACTTTTTTATTTTGCCTTTGGCCAGATTAACAAACTGTAATCCAATTTAAATTTCAATAACTTCAACAAACATGCATCTACTACGATATCTGATGCGAGTGACAGAGCACCTATAACGTCTGCCTGGAGTACTAATAGCGCAGTGTCATAGCTCAGTATCATAACGCATTATCATGTCTGCCTGGAGTACTATTAGCGCAGTATCATAACCAGTGAATAATTTATGTTCGTGTTTAGTTTCTTTTCTTTGCATACATCAAATTCCAATTTCACTAACATGTGACCGTTGACTATGGTGTGACTCAACACTTCTGTGGCAAGTGTATTATATATATTTATATATATGGGATATTTAAGGCATGGTATTACTATGGCATTACTTACTTGAGTGCACAGGAAATGTTAAAAAGAAATTATGATACGAATTGGCAAAGCAACATCAGCTTTTAAAAGTCTTGATAAAATATGGAACTGCAAGTTATATAGTATTAAAACTAAATTACGAATTTTCAATTCAAATGTTGTATCAATCCTAACATATACCAGCGAGAGTTGGAAAATGACTAAAGATATAGAAAGCAAGTTGAATGCATTTGAAAATAGATGTCTGGAAAAATAATGAATATAAAATGGAACGAATTCAGGAGAAGTGATGAAATCAGAGACATGTCTGGTCAACCACTAGTGACAACTGTTATAAGAAAGAAGATGGAGATATGTTGGACACACCTTGAGGAGAAATGATCAACGAATATCAAAGCAGGCATTGAATTGGGATGCAAAGGGTTCAAGAAAGAGAGGTAGACCTAAGGAGACCCTGAAACGAACTTTGCTGAGAGATGCAGGAAATATCGATCTCAGTTCCATGGAGGAGATTGAGCCAGTTGCCCAGGATAGAGAGGTATGGAGAAATTGCTTGCAGACCCTATGTAACGTATAACGGTACGAGAGGAATTATTATATTATTATTACTATGAAAGGTCAGAGCCGCAGTAGATTAGTTGTTAGTGAACTCGCTTCTTAGACTAGGTGCCTAGATTCAATTCCACAGTGGGCGTGAAATTTTTCCGATCGCAATGGCTCTCAGGTCGTTCCAGCCTCAATTTGGTACCAGGAAAAGCCCCGAGAAGTAAAGTTTGCCAGCGAGATGTTGACCACATCACCCATTGTGTGCCAACGGTCAATGAAAAATGCAAGCCTAATACCATATTACCCTATATACATCGACGTATAAAAAAAAGGTTCCTTTACTCAATTTTAATTTTGTAACTATAAAAATAAATTGTGTGTTGTACACGTAGAACTGGACACCTAGTGGGCTGAAAACCAGCATGCCACAGGAACCATCAGAATACATACTCTTTGACATCTTGTGGGGAAGACTGTGCACTTATAGGTCTGCCTGATTATCATGGCGTCACTTCAGTAACCAATAAACAATCACAGTTGTCACAGTAGAATCATTTGATATATTTTTCTCTATTACATAGAAGATCCGTTCACAATATATACCGTCTCTACATCTCTGGTCTAGTGCGAGGAAAAGCAAAACAGGCTTATGAGTAGGCTCACCAATCAATATCGAACTGGTATGGTTATTCGCTAGACGCTGTTGAAGATGGTGCGAAGGAGATCGGAGCACCTATGTACATTTCCAGAGTGCAATGAAGATATTCCAAACTGAAACTGAACTAAACTGTGGTCCTCCTTTACATCCATAATACTAACGAACCTGTAATTCGTAAGGTTCTTCTTCTTCTGCGTTCTCACTAGATTGGGATTTCAGATTCTCTAGTAAAGACCGCCGTCTATTATCAGATTGTCAGCCACGCCATACAGTTTGTTCTGAACGCTGGTGTAAGTGGACCACCGCTTTCTTCTCATGTCCGCATACTGGGGGCAGTTCTGTAAAAGTATGCCCTGTTGTCATATTCGCTAAGCCACAGGGTCACATGTCGTTATTGCCTATCTTGAATCTAGTGTACTGGTGGTGTCTCATTCTGTTTCGGAGACGAAGTATGACATTCTGGTCCCTTCTGGAAAGTTGGTAGTATCCATCATCCTTGTGTTTTGGATGTTCTTTCTCCCCCTTTGTTTTATAGTGCTCTGTGACGATAGTTTTTTGCTTCTTCATAGCTGACCAGGTTGTCCTCTTGGGGCATTCCTGCTCTCTCTTTATCCAGTATGTCCGGTTCAAAATCTCATCATCAAATAGCTTGTCCTGAGAAGAACTGTGCCACCCCAACAGTCCTCCGGAATTTATCTCTCTCATAGGCCAGATGTCCTGCCTCTGCAGCGTCATGTTCAAACCATCAGTTACATCCTGAATCCATCTTCTCCCTGGTCTTCTCTTCTTCTCTTTCTCAGTATGCCTCCTTCCATGATGGTCTTCTCCAGCCCTTCATGTCTATTTATATGTCCAAAATATCTAAATTTTCTCTTTCTTATTTGAAGCATCAGCCAGTTTTCTTTGTTTGAGTTCTTTCTGGATAGATCTATTTGTTCTCTTCTCTGTCCAAGATATACGAAGGACTCTTCTGTAACACTTGTATTCAAAAACACATATATGTTTTTCCACTGCTCTGTTAAATGTCCATGCTTCACACCCATACGTTGCCACTGAGAATATGCATGCTCTTAGTATTCTAATCTTTGTTTTCTTATCAGCTCCGTTCCATACTGTTTTGAGATGTTTATTTTTTGGTAAAGCCATTTTTTGTTTTTCTTTTAATTTCCTTCATCCCATTTCCATCTGTTGTTAGCAGTGAACCAAGACATTCAAAATTGTTCACATTTTCTACTTTCTCTCCATTGATAAAAAATATCATTTGTCATGTTCGTTTTATCTGTTGTCATTATTTTTGTTTCTCAACGTGGTTCAAGATTTAGTATCTTTTATTTATATATATTTCGCTCCTCTTCCCAAGAATTTGTCCTCAACATTAGGTAATGACATTAGTACAGTGGCGGCTCGTGATAATTTTTTTAGTGGGGCCAGACACACATTTTCGGGGAAACCATGATGTTTTGGTTAGGTTATATTTTAATTTATTAAATAATAAATACACTTTATATATTATTTTTGGTGAGACCCGGCCCCATTGGCCCTTAATGACGAGCCGCCACTGCATTAGTATATAATAAACCTTGTCATAGTCTCTCTACCACTTAAGTGTTAACCTATATTGGGTTGCATTTCAGAATTCTAAATAAACAAACTATATAATACAAGTCTATGTATGTCTGTTATGTCAGTGAATCTAATACAAACATTAATCTTTGTATAACAATAACTACATAAGTTATGAGCTGTCTGTTATTGCTGTCAGGATAATATAAGTTCTTACAAGAGATTGCGTTGCTGAGGAGTCTGAGAACATTACTGATTCAGTAGTGACACAAATATGTCTAACGTTGTTTAATATAGTTTACTGTCTCTTTTTTGTTTTGTTTTTTTTTGTTTCTCCGTTTTCCCGTTATGAATTCGGGCATAGTAAAGGCGCTGAATATGACACGTATGACTGATTTTTGCGTGAATGTTATCTATCCTTATCATATATACAAGTATCAATGGCGAACGTTTCATAAAGACCACTTTTTAACCACTCTTTGTGATAAGTATGGGATCCGATTCTAAAAGCGATTGTACGTTGTGCTAGTTATGCGCTCACAAGTAAGCCATCACATCCCATTTCTGCGACGCTTTTTATTTACTAGAGTAGCTTCCCTAGGCCCCTACCACAGTCACCTCTTACAACATGCTTGTAAGTCGCAATGTTATTACTATTTGCTCCCCTAGCGAGCCCCTGCAAACCACGAGCGATTTATTGCTTTGATGTTCTAAAAGATTTCTTTCTTCACATCCTTCTAAGCATCACTGGCATCCATCTTGGTCTCATCCTTGACCTTTCCTGTATTAGACGCACAGAAGATCCGATTACTATTAAATTGTTTACACAAACTGGTCAAAACTTCTGATCTCGACAAATATCGACAAATTGTGTTAATCGAAATAAGAACAATCGAAATTGAATCAGTACCTTATCTTAATAATATTGTTCTAATCATAGATGTAGAGATATTATTTTTCAAGATAGGAATCTGGATATTACTAATATAACACGTCCGTTCAGAACTTGATGATAATTCGGTCATTGGATAGAAATAGGGAAACACGTAATAATAAAGTACTGTAGCTACAAAAGAAAAAAGCAATAACAATACACAACAACGTTTCAACCAAAAGGCCTTTAACAAGTAAAGAGTACAACTGAAGTGAAGAAATTCACGTCTTACATGGCACACAGAACATATCGAATCAGACAAATAATTCATAACGGCCCTAAAATGAAAATCTGGAACTAAAAACGAATAACGAAATAAATGCCAAAAAAAAGAAGGGGAAAAAAGAAGATGAACAATAAAAATAAAAAATATAACATTTATACATTTAACAATATGGAATTGAACCCACAACCCTCTTGTCTCCGAGTAGATAGTCGAACGCGTTGAAACAATATGTATGCCCGTCTGCCCAGCGTGTTCGTAGCGCGTTGGACTACGGGTGACTATCCCTGTGTGTGCGGGTTCAATTCCGCGGGATGGCAGAAAAAGCCACAGATTCCCCAGATTTACGGTGTTCGTGGCACCGAACCGAAGAGTTACGATGTCCATGGCACCGAGCCGAAGAGCTGAAAAGCTCAAGTGCTTCTGGATCGGGAAAAAACCCCAAAAACCAATATGTATATTTACCTCCTTGTGTTTCCAAGGCTAGAAATGAGAACAAGAAATAGTACCACTGTAACTTTCAATACATTTCATAAGAGACGTCTGAGATGGGTAAACGTGGCGCCCTACCTAAGCAGTAATCAAACCTATACCAACATTTCATAAGAGACGACTGAGATGGGTAAAAGTGGTGGCGTCGCCTACCCTAAGCAGTAATCAAACCTATACCAACATTTCATAAGAGACGACTGAGATGGGTAAACGTGGTGGCGCCGCCTACCCTAAGCAGTAATCAAACCTATACCAACATTTCATAAGAGACGACTGAGATGGGTAAACGTGGTGGCGCCTCCTACCCTAAGCAGTAATCAAACCTATACCAACATTTCATAAGAGACGTCTGAGATGGGTAAACGTGGTGGCGCCGCCTACCCTAAGCAGTAATCAAACCTATACCAACATTTCATAAGAGACGACTGAGATGGGTAAACGTGGTGGCGCGCCTACCTAAGTAGTAATCAAACCTATACCAACATTTCATAAGAGACGACTGAGATTGGTAAACGTGGTGGCGCCGCCTACCCTAAGCAGTAATCAAACCTATACCAACATTTCATAAGAGACGACTGAGATGGGTAAACATGGTGGCGCCTCCTACCCTAAGCAGTAATCAAACCTATACCAACATTTTATAAGAGACGTCTGAGATGGGTAAACGTGGTGGCGCCGCCTACCTAAGCGTAATCAAACCTATACCAACATTTCATAAGAGACGTCTGAGATGGGTAAACGTGGTGGCGCCGCCTACCCTAAGCAGTAATCAAACCTATACCAACATTTCATAAGAGACGACTGAGATGGGTAAACGTGGTGGCGCCGCCTACCCTAAGCAGTAATCAAACCTATACCAACATTTCATAAGAGACGACTGAGATGGGTAAACGTGGTGGCGCTGCCTACCCTAAGCAGTAATCAAACCTATACCAACATTTCATAAGAGACGACTGGGATGGGTAAACATAGTGGCGCCTCCTACCCTAAGCAGTAATCAAACCTATACCAACATTTCTCACGTTTCAATTATATCATTTCTTATAATTTATGGGAAACATATGGAAATCTAAAGAAATCAAATCTAGAACAAAAATTTGGATATTTAACTCTAATGTTAAAGCAGTTCTACTGTATTAAGATCATACTTTTATGATTGTCTGAAAGGAGTTAATTCTTATTTTTCATGTTTGTTGACCTACACGCTCTGATATAACCAATAAAAGGTTCGACTTAGGTTGAAAGGGCGTGATTCGGCTTAAAGAGGCTTAAATCACCTACTAAACAAACAAACAATTCTACTGTATGGGTCAGAAACATGGAGAACGACTAAAATAATAACGCATAAATTGCAAACATTCATCAATTGGTGTCTACCAGAATAGAGGGCTGAGATGGTATGATAGGGTCACAAATTAGGAACTTAAGGAGAGAACAAGACAGATTCCAATGAACGAACAGGTTAAAAAAGCCGCTGGTGCTGGATATGACACACTTTGCGAAAACCTGAAAGGAATATAACAAGAAGGGTCCTTGCCTGGAACCAGTAGGGACAGCGAAAGAAGGGGAGGTCGAGAAATACATGGAGACGAGATTTGGAGACGGAGATCAACAATATAAAGAAGAGCTGGAGGGAGCTGCAGGATATAGTTAGAGATAGGAAGACTTGGCATGAGTTGGTTGAGGGCTTATGCCCCAATCCGAGTTTAAAAGGCTAGAGAGAGAGAGAGAGAGAGAAGAAAGATATATATATATATTTTCTGTGCTACATAGAATATTGCTGACAAATGTAATCAATACATCGGCAGAAAAATCACTAGATGTGACAAAGACGACATAAAACATAAGAATATTGAGAATCCCATTGACTGTTATAAAGACTAATGGCGGTGCGCTTCTTCTTTTGTTGTCACACTGACACTGATACAGGTTTGTTGCCCAATGTCGTAGTTTATGTTTTTGTATTGCGCTGCTATAGTTGTATAGGTGATTTTATTTCTTTTTACAGGATTCTGCTATCTCGTCTATCCATCTTTTTCGCGTCTTCCTCTCGTCTTCTTTCCTGATGTTTTGTTGTAGAAGACTGTGTATACAGTAAAGTTTGGTTGCAATCTCATTAACGAAGATGCTCTAAACTAGTTTAAAGTATATACAGAACTCATTATCAACACCAAACTGATCCCCATTACATTTCTGACAGTGGCGGCTCGTGATAATTTTTGTTGGCGGGGCTGACATTTTTTCCGGATAAACCATGGTTTTGGTCTATATTTTAATTTATTAAATAATAAATACACGTTATACATTTTTTTGGTGGGGCCCGGCCCCACTGGCCCTTAATGACGAGCCGCCACTGATTTCTATTATGCCACAAATACCGGAGATTTAGAACACATTCTAATCCCATCATATAAGGAAACTTTACTTTACGGAAACAGCAGTGAGTAAATTACCTATTCACAGTATGAAGGTCTGCCGGCGTCACTGACTCATCTGACTGTAGGTGGTGATAGCGGAATGGTAGGTATTTTCATGTGGATTGTTAGCCATGTATAAACATCATGAGATTGACACCAAAGGGTAGTCAAAAACGTAGAAGAACCAAAACAAACTGGAGGAGAACAGAAGAACAAGAACTGGACGAAATAAATCCCAACTGAAATACAATTCAAAAAACGATCGAGAATGGATATGAATGTGTGTGTTTTGTTGCTGCCATAAGCTCCAGAGGCGTCACAGGCTAGAGTGAGAAAACACATAAAACTACACACGAAATTACACACAAAACTACACACAAAACTACACACAAAACTATACACAAAACTACACACAAAATCACACACAAAACTACACACAGAACTACACACAAAAAACAGCAAGCAAAATCTCTGGGAGACAAGACAGGGAACAACAGAATGTTAATAATTGATACATTCAACCGAAGTGGAACATAAAAAATCAACATCTGCAGTGATAAAACACATTCATGATGGTTGATGAGCTACGCCCTCTACCATGGTCCATCAATATTTTCGTAAACACTCAATATTCTTCTCTTTAATTAAGTTTGCCATGCTTTATTTGTTTTGTCTTATTGGAGCATGCTTGGACATAACTAACTTGGCATTGTTCCCAACAAAGTCAATGGTACTTAATAGTTCACAGTCAAAGAACAAAGAAGGGCAAGCATACGAAAGATATTGTATCTTGGTTGGTATATATGATTCTTATTTGTATATACAAATGAGTTTTCTCATTCGTGTCACTATTACTGCTGCTGTTTCAGCTACAACTGTTTCTATTACTACTACTACTATTACTACAATAACAGCTACTACTACTACTACTACTACTACTACTACTACTACAATTGCCACTACTACTAATACAACTACTTCTACTACTACTATTACTACAATAACAGCTACTACTACTACTACTACTACTACTACTACTACAATTGCCACTACTACTAATACAACTACTTCTACTACTACATCTTCTTCTATTACTACTACTATTACTGCTGCTGCTTTCTCACAATATACTACTACTACTACTACTACTACTACTACTACTGCTACTACTACTCTACTACTACTACTACTACATCTACTTTATTACTACTACATTACTGCTGCTGTATCACTACACTAATAATATTACTACTACTACACTCTACTCTATACTCACTGTACTACTACTACTACTACTACTACTACTACTACTACTACACTACTACACTACTACTACTCTACTACGCTACATACTACTACTACTCATCTGCTACACGCTCTCTACTACTACACTACTACTGCTGCCTGCTACTACTACTACTACTACTACTACTGCTCTACACTACTACTCTCTACTACTGCTACTGACTCTACTTACTACTCTACTACTTGCAACATGCTCACTACTGATCCACTACTACTGATTACTACATTAGCAATAATACTCGACACTCAACTACTAACTGACACACTACTATATACTGACGCTAGTTCTCAAATTTAGTTACATAGAACCACTTTACTGCTTGCTCTATACATCGACTATAATTAGCTGATATCTACTACTAATCTATGCGTTATACTACAACTATCATACTACTACTCTACTACTAATCTACTTTATCTACTACTAATCTGCTACTAATACTTCTATACTACTACACTGCTACTATACTACTTACTATACTACTGCTAAGCTTACTACTATACCAATACTACTACACTACTATTACTACTACTTACTACACCACTGCCACTGCTTTCTACTCAGCTAATACTACTACTACTATTACTACTACCACTGCTGCCATACTACTACTACTTACTATGCTACTGTAGCTGTCTACTAGCTAATACTACTACTAATTACTACTACTGCTCCTACTACCACTATTACTACTACTACTGCTACTACAACTACTAAACCGTTAGCTTCTACAAACAATATTTGCCAAAACAATGTGTCACTACAATGAATTCCAACACACCATGATTTTGTGATAAATTAGGAAATAAGATACTCGCAAAAGAGAGAACCAAAAACAAACTGCCACAACCTCCTCATAATATAGGAAGGACGCCTGAGTAGTTACGGGGCCCAAATTTGAGGTGTAAAGAATAGAACCATTGTTACCTGCCTTGCATGTCGTAAGAGACGAATAAGGAGGTTAGGCTGAAATCGGATGCACGTGTCCGAAACGTGTAGAAGTCTATGCGTTTAGGGAGCCTATCAAATTAATGTGCAACGTAGACATGTTCTTGGCAAAGATCAAACTATCACAAAGAGTGATTAAAATTGGTCGTAAAGAACGAACGCAAAGAAGAAGAAGAAGATCAGGGAGGAACCAGAAAACACTGATAAAAAAGAAATACAAATGAGTCTTAGAATAAACAGAAATTACTAACAAGACTTCACTTTAAAACTAGAACCCAACAGAGCAACATTGTTATGTTACACAAGAAACAACGAAGATTGCATACCCATTTATAAACTTTCCAATGGGAACAGCGCTTATTTGAAAAAGACCCTCAGAATTCAAAAGGCATTTTCAAACATGCCACCTCCTCGATAAATGAAGTGCTGAAACTTTGTTCCGAGACATTAAATTGAAGGGTATATTCCTGGACACTAGTGAAAACCTTTAACTGACGATTAGATTCACGAAGGCAATTCATCACTCCATTGAGATTTGAGAATAAAAAATTAAAGAAACCATTGTTCTTATCTTGAGGTATATTGGGTAATACACTGTTATGCTCATATTTTTCATTGTACATCGGCACACGATTGGTGAGGTCGTCAACAATACGCAGCACGTCTCGGCTCTTTTATTTGTGTGAGCGTCTGTAGCTCAAGCGGTAGTGAGCTCGATCACAAACCCAAGCATACCTGGTTCAAATCCCATGGTGGGCAAGTTTGGAAGCAAATTCGTTCCTGTGGAATTTTTTAAAAGTTAAAAAAATAGACCTCACCGTTCAGAAAGCCATGGCAAACTAATGAACGTATAAGTGGTGCTTAGAAAAATCAACGACTCGTTTACTGTGGTTGATGCCCGCGTGCCCAGCGTGTTCGTAGCGCGTTGGACTACGGTGACTAGTCCTCTGTAAGTGCGGGTTCAACTCCGCGGACTGGCAGAAAAGCTACAGGTTCCCCAATTTACCGTTCCCAGCGTGTTCGTGGCTTGACTACGGTGATATCCTCGTGTGGGTTCAATTCCGCGGATGCAAAGACAGATTCCAGATTACGTTTTCGGCACACGGTTCGATGTCCATCACGAGCCGAAGGGCTGAAAAGCACAAGTGCTTCTGGATCGGAAAAAAAACCAAAATAACTAGTTGATGGCTACGTCCTGTAAAGGATATGCTACGATCTCCATTTCTTTTATTTGTACCCAATTGAGGATGGGTCGACATAAGAGTCGTTACGGTCGGAAAAAATATTCCATGTCAACTGGGGAATTGAACACGTACCACTAGCCTAAGGAGCTAGTTCACTATAATAATAATGTTCGTCAATCAAATATGATTATAACCACATAGTTACTTCATCCAACAAACAAAATGTAGTATCAGTCAATGGACACGTAGGTGACCTGTCAGTCCGATGCGTGCCTTGAAGATTCGTGGACAGTGTGGGCATGAGATTGTTGCTACAGTCTGGGACTCGTGTGCACTGGCCTTTCTCTTTGTCTACGCAGTACTGATGCTGCTTGACGTGCTGCCTCACAGGATTTTGCACCCTTTCGTAGGAGTGAACGCCAGGATCTTCGGTCCCGTGCAGATTTTTCCCAGGTATCAATCCCTTTATTTCGAAGGATTTTAGAGAGGACTAATAAACTGTGCTACTCCGGCTATCGTTCATTGAGATATCTTAACATTACAAAAGCTGGGCATACAGACAAAGCTAAACTGTTGAACCAGACTACAGTTTTGTCAAATAAACTTCCCAAAACACTGCAAGTTTTAATAAACGTAATCGCCCGTCTGGTGCTGGGGCCCACAAGGGAAGCAAAGAATAGTACCCCTTCGACCTACAATACATGTCGTATGAGGTAACTGATGTAGGCTCTAGGGATGATACCCTAGTAAAAAAAAAAAGCAGCGCAGACATCAGATGTGTTGGCCTTCTTGTAGGCGCATAACTGGAACAACGTACAATCACTCTTAGGCTCAGATCACATACAAATTACACAGAGTGGTTGACAAGTCATATGGAGCGTTTGAAGAAGAAGAATAGTAAATGTAATGTATTTAAAAAGTGTACATCCTGCAGGGATACTTTCTATACAAAATTAACAATATATAATTTAATTAAAAAGTGTACATCCTGCCAGGGATACTTTCTATACAAAATTAACAATATATAATTTAATTAAAAAGTGTACATCCTGTCAAGGATACTTTCTATACAAAATTAACAATATATAATTTAATTAAAAAGTGTACGTCCTGTCAGGGATACTTTCTCTACAAAATTAACAATATATAATTTAATTAAAAAGTGTACGTCCTGTCAGGGATACTTTCTCTACAAAATTAACAATATATAATTTAATTAAAAAGTGTACATCCTGTCAGGGATACTTTCTCTACAAAATTAACAATATATAATTTAATTAAAAAGTGTACGTCCTGTCAGGGATACTTTCTCTACAAAATTAACAATATATAATTTAATTAAAAAGTGTACATCCTGTCAGGATACTTTCTTACAAAATTAACAATATATAATTTAATTAAAGTGTACATCTGCAGATACTTTCCAAATTCAATATATATTTAATTAAGTGTCGTCCTGCAGGGATACTTTCTCTACAAAATTAACAATATATAATTTAATTAAAAAGTGTGCGTCCTGCCAGGATACTTTCTTACAAAATTAACAATATATAATTTAATTAAAAGTGTACATCCTGCCAGGGATACTTTCTATACAAAATTAACAATATATAATTTAATTAAAAAGTGTACATCCTGCAGGGATACTTTCTCTACAAAATTAACAATATATAATTTAATTAAAAAGTGTGCGTCCTGCCAGGGATACTTTCTCTACAAAATTAACAATATATAATTTAATTAAAAAGTGTGCGTCCTGCCAGGGATACTTTCTATACAAAATTAACAATATATAATTTAATTAAAAAGTGTACATCCTGCCAGGGATACTTTCTATACAAAATTAACAATATATAATTTAATTAAAAGTGTGACTCCTGCCAGGATACTTTCTATACAAAATTAACAATATATAATTTAATTAAAAAGTGTACATCCTGTCAGGATACTTTCTTACAAAATTAACAATATATAATTTAATTAAAAGTGTACATCCTGCAGGGATACTTTCTCTACAAAATTAACAATATATAATTTAATTAAAAAGTGTACATCCTGCCAGGGATACTTTCTCTACAAAATTAACAATATATAATTTAATTAAAAAGTGTACATCCTGCAGGGATACTTTCTCTACAAAATTAACAATATATAATTTAATTAAAAAGTGTACGTCCTGCCAGGATACTTCTCTACAAAATTAACAATATATAATTTAATTAAAACAAGCACAAAAAACGACAAAGTAATTAGTATATATTTAAGTACCAAAACAAAAACAATAGAGACGTGTTAACACTGTTAATAGCATTTGTGATGTTTATTTTGTTGGTGTTCATATTAAACATCTGAACAGAAGAGATATAAGTGTCTCTGAAATAGGATTACAACGAACTGTAGAAATGTCAAGGATGTGGAGAACTTGGTCCCACTAACGCAGACATTGTAGTATATTAATTTAATGACAACAGAAATAAAGAACAGTTTGGAATAGAATGTGTGTTGCATGGACTTACTACTTTGTATGTGGTCATTGATTTTTGATAGTCTGAGGCACTGTTTAGAAATTGATATCGTTATGGATAGATAGGGAATCTGGTGAGTATTACCGATTATTATTATACCCATTAGATAAGTTTAAATGTTTCTGTAACCGTCCATTTGTAGTGTTCTTTGCAATTCGTCACTCCTGTTGTATCGTTTGCTTGATAAAGGCATTTTGGTCGAAACGTTGCTGTTTATCGTCACTGTTTCTGTATTTTATAAAATTATAGTGCTTTGTTTGTACGTGTTTTGCTATGATTATTATACCTATTATTTGTAAACCGCTATGAACTCAGGTGTAGTCAGGGAGCTTAATGTGGCACCTCTGACTGATTTTTGCGTGAAGGCTTGCTTTTCTTATCATCAGTGTTCCTCGTCATTCAGGTAAGCTTTACTCCGATTTCAGATGTAATAAATCAATTAGTAATATCATTTCGTTGAGCTAACATGCGTCCGTGGGGTGCTGGGGCCCCGCAGGAAGCAAAGAATAGTACCACTGCGACCTACAAGGCATGTCGTAAGAAGCGACTGAGGTAAGGGCCTAAGGAAGCTACCTTAGTAAATAAAAAGCGTTGCAGAAATCGGATGTGCAGGCCTACTTGTAGGCGCATGACTGGCACAACGTACACTCGCTCTTAAGCTCAGATCACATACAAATCACAAAAAGTGGTTAACAAGTGTCGATATGGAGTGTTAGAAGAAGAAGAAAATAAAGAATAAGAACCAGAAAGAAGAAAACTGAAAACAGCAATAGCAGATAACCACGACACTGTGCATCGACCTGGTAGCAGTGTGACGATACAAGATGACACATCGGAGTATCTATCTATCTATCTCTAATCATTTTGTTGCCTTTCAGCGCCAGGTCAAAAGAGACACCTGGAGAGAGCCTCTATGCCTTTGTCTTTCTTTCTTTCTTTCTCCAGTTCTGATATACATCACAGCTTCAGGGTGTAAAATTTGGGTGTAAAGAATAGAACCACTGTTACCTCCCACGCATGTCATAAGAGGCGTCTAATGAGGTTTGGCTGAAATCGGATGCATGTGTCCTAACGTGTAGAAGTCTCTATGCGTTTGGGGCCTATTAAACCATTGTGCAGCGTATACACTTTCTTGGCAAAGATCAAACATATCATAAAGAGTGATTAAAATTGGTAAAAGAACGAACGAAGAGAAGAAGATATCCTTCAGAACTGTCCCCAGTGTGCAGACTTGAGAAGAAAGAGGTGGCCCACTTACACCAGCGTCCAAGACAAACTGTATGGCGTGGCTGATAATCTGAGGCAGACGGTGCCTTTATTAGAGAATCCGAAATCCCAATCTAGTGAGAACACAGAAGAAGAAGAAGCTTCAGGGTAAGAAAAGATTTCAAGAACTAGCCCTTGTGTGCGCTTCGTAAATAGTGTCTTTCGTCGTCTCTGTTATCTCTGAGGTCCATCATTTGCGTTCTCTAGGCCTTATGATTTGTATCCATTGTATCAGAGCAACACGGCGCTTTGATGTGCACTGTCTGCTGGTAATCTGCTTATATGGCTGAACCATTTAATTTGTTGTTTCTTGATGAAGTTCAGTTCTGATGTTGTACCAACTTTTACCTGTTGTTTCATTTCTCAACCGATCTCTTCTTGTTACCCCAACATTCTCTTTATTATAAAGTTGTTATTATGGTTGAACAAATATTCTCTGATTTGATCCTTTCCTAAATTTGTAAAATTTATATTCATTATTTTTCGCCGATATCTATTTTCAAACGGATTCAACTTACTATATATATCTTATATCATTTCCACGCCCGAGTGGTTCCCGGGGCCTAAATTTGGGACGTAAAGAATAGAACCACTGTTACCTGCCACGCATGTCGTAAGAGGCGACTAAGGAGATTTGGTTGAAATTGGATGCATGTGTCCGCTAGGGAATGCTAACCCGAAAAAATGCTTGCAGAAAATGGATGCACCAGGCCGTAAGATGCATAACATGGTGCAACGACCCCTCACAATGAGGAATGGGATAACGGATTCTACGGTCGCCAATCTGCCTCTGAGATTTAGCCACGCGGTAAGAATGTCAGACCCACCATCACGAGGGTGGCCAAAACTTACTGCAGGAAGAGGCCGGCACAAACTGGGAAGCAGAAATCATAGGAATTATATCCGACAGAACTGCCCCAAGTATGCAGACTTGAGAAGAAAGGTGGCCCACTTACACTAGTGTCCAAGACAAACTGTATGGCGTGGCTGATAATCTGAGACAGACGGCTGCCTTTATAGAATCCTGAAATCTATTTTAAGTGAGAATACAAAATAAATCATTTCCCAACTCTCTTTAAAATATGTTAGAATTGTATCGACATTACACAGAAAATGACATTGGCATATGTTATATTTGTGCAATATTAAACAGAGGAATGACTATACGTGAAATGCGATGTCTCTTGACCAGCAACACAAGAAGAGACAGTCACAGTTACCAGCATCACAAAGAAGGCTGGAGCTAGACTATGCTTGAATTTCATACACAAATTTATAAAGGAATCGTTTATGTGGCCGAACCATTTAATTTGTTGTTTCTTAATGAAGTTCAGTGCTGATGTTGTACCCACTTTTTTTCTGATGTCTTATTTTATAAGCCAGTCTCTTCTTGTTACTCCCTGCATACTTCGTAGACACTTCTTCTCTGTCATGACTAGTTTTCTTATGTCATTTAATTCAGTTTCAGTTTGGAATATCTTCATTGCACTCCGGACATGTCCATAGGTGCTCCGATCTCACCTCAATATCTCAACAGCGTCCAGCGACTGGCCGTACCAGTTCGATTTTGATTGATGAGTCTACTCACCTACCTGTTATGCTGTTCTTTTCTGTCATTTAATGTCAGCGTCCAGGTTTGGCACGCTTGTGTTCATGGTGACATATTTATATTTCAAAGTTGATGCCATTTGTACTATAATTTGATTTGCTTTGTTACATCTATGTTGGATCTCGTTAGCTATTCTTCCAGTGGTTAAAAACATGCTCCTTATGTATGTAAAGTCTTTAACTTGCTGTAATTAATGTTTATCGATGGAGAAAGTGATGGCGATTATTACGCTATTATTACACTTCATTACATTATTACGCTTCAATGGCGCCTGCAAGCGTGATCTAACTTCATGCCGAATAGACAAAGAACACTGGAAGCGGCTGGCCAAAGACAGGCAAGCATGGAGAGCGGCAGTGAAGGGCAGCTCAAAAGAAAAGAAGAAACAACATGATGTGGAGGCTAAAAATGCGCAGAGCGCAGAGAAAACATTCTATGTATCAGCTCCAGTTTCCAGTTTTACCTGCAGCAACTGTGGCAATAAGTGCCACTCCAGAATAGGCAATTACAGCCACAAGAAACGTTGTGATTCATAGCAGAATATACTACGTGACGCAAGACCTATTGTCTCCTGAGACAAAGAGACACATGAATGAGTAGTAGCATTATGTTGAGCTTCTTCTTGATAGATCTACTTGTTCTCTTCTCTGTCCTTAGTATAAGGAAAACTCTAATGACAAATTCATATCCCAAAATATTTATATGTTTTACCATTTCCACTGTTTCGCTAAATGTTCAACTTCAAGTAATGTATATACAAGGTGTTCAACTTAAAAGCAGCCCGTGAATGGAACTGGCATATATGTATGGAAATGGGAAGGTTCAGTTATGACGTAGTATAGATCAAGGTTGTGTAACGGTGTGTAATTGTAGTGCGGGAAGGGGCGATGAACAAATGTACCGTAGGACGAGCTAGTCAGAACCGGTTTAAATAGTAAATAAACACAACTCAATTTGTACTTGACAATTTTCGAATTGTCAATGGGGCTGCAATTATCTTGAACACCCTGTATATATATATATATATATATATACTCTTCGTGATCACTTTGATACAGATAGCTTTCACAAGAGGTTTTCATTGCTGCATTCTGTCAACTTTCTATTAATTGATTCTCAAGTCAGTCCCACAATCTTTAAACTTTATTTCCACCATTCTTCTACATGTTTCCTTTGGATGGTTCCCAAATGCTGTCCATCGGAGAGCTATTCCATCCAATGTCTTTGCTGGCATACGAAACGCATGTCCAACCCATCTCCATCTTCGTCTTTTAAGCACACTTAAACACACATACAAACACGCACGCACACACACACAAACCCAAAAACAAAGAACATTTCAAATTAGCCACAGATATCAACAACATGATTGATTATTTATATTTGTTGGATAAAAATATTTGTTGGCCACACATTCTGGTCTGTGCAAATTACCAAGAACAGTCTATTGACATGAATTTATTTGTTTCAATATCTGCACGTGTACTAATTTTTTATTGTGACCGGAAATTGTATAAACGATTATATATATATATATATATATATATATATATATATACTTCCACACCGTTCTGTCTTGGGAACTCGCTAAATCTCTTACATGGAAATGAGTGTGATATTTTTTGCCTTTCTCAGCAAAATTGTATAACCGATTCACAGATGTAAATAACATCTAAGCTGACAAAGATCAGTTTTATTTTTGTGCCAGGGTATGCATGTGAAGGGGGAATGAACGTGCGGATATGCTTGCAGGTATGGCTGCTGTACAAAGCGGGCTAGCAATGGACCAGGCTGATATTATAAATTCCTTAAGGGAGAGAGGACGTGTACATGATTCACGTAATAGCGATGAATCTACAACACTAACTAGACTGCAAGAACTCAAAGTTAAGTGTGGTGTAGCTCGACAAGAACGCTATGCTGGCAGACAAAGAAGAATTGTAAACCAACAAAGAACCGGTGTCGTTAGTCGCCACACGCTCATGGACATACTGAGGGAGAGATCGGAGCACTTATGGACTAATTTGTTCGACGTGCAGTGATGGTGATCCGACGACTAAACTAAATAACAGTGGTCTCTTTGGCACATACGTTAGTTTCTCGACTCTCGTGTCAAAGGTAACCGGTTCGCTCCCTCGTGAAGACATCGGGATATATCCAGAGATCACCAATCTCAGTGTAGATGGGATAGAGTTTCAAGTTCTATCGGAGACGGACGATAAAATGTTGGTCCCGTGTTCAATTTAAGCACGTAAAAGAACCATTGGCAGCTCAAAATCGAGAAGAGCAAGCAAGAAAGTCCGCCTTTTGCCCAGACAAAAAAATTCAAGAAGAAAAATATTTTAATGAAATATTCCTATAAAATATCTTTAGCCTCTCCAAATCACTTCGGGGATCATCGCCGGTGCTACGGAGTTTGTGCACTGCAGCTGAGATCTTCCTGTGTAAGAAAGACATCGGAGCACACATGGTTACCTACAGAAGTGCAACGATAATGTTTCAAACACTCAATGAATGAATCAATCAATTAATCAATAAATAAATCAATCAATTTAAAGATATAAATATGATATGTTAAATGAGTTTCTACACAATGAGTTAATGTTGATTTTAAACTGTGTTTTGGCCCACACCTTTGGTAAAACCAAAAAGACACGTTCTGATGCTAAAATAAGTGTATTGAGGCTTAAAATATGCGTTAATCCTGTACCTAACACATACGGACTCCCGCCTGACCAGCGTGTTCGTAGCGCGTTGGACGACGGGTGACAATCCCCTGTGAGTGCGGTTCAATTCCGCGGTCTGGCAGAAAAGCCACAGGTTCTCCAGATTTACGGTGTTCGTGGTACCGAACCGAAGGGTTACGATGTTCATGGCACCGAGCCGAAGAGCTGAAAGCTCAATTGCTTCTGGATCAAGAAAATAAAAACCATACTCATACGGAGACACACACACAAACATGAGTAAGGGGGCTCAGAAATTAAGGTTTGTATCTAATGTATACACAAACATACACAAAATACACGAAGAGCAGTTTTCTACTTTTTTAAAAGTCAATTTATTTACAATATTCTGGTATAGGAACTACTCCATATCTCTGCAAGTTTTAATTAACTGAAATATCTACGTTATGCCAAAAGGTCCTTCATACAGTGTGAACTATGACCTGTCATTTCAGTCTCTGTTGTTGTTAATTATCATAGATTCAATATATTCTACATTTTGAACATTTTACATTTTTTCATTCTTGATGGTAGTTTTCGGTTGACATTCTATTTTGTTAGTGAACATGACTTTAGTTTTCTTTGTATTTAGAAACATATTCTGGACTTTGAAATTACTGTGTTACTTAGAAGAAAATATTAAAATTAAATTTATAGTTGTTGGCACAATTAATTATACGTTACAAAATGTTACCTTAAAAGTAGTAACTAGAATATACTAACAGAAAAATATGGAGGCGGGAATATACATTTTTGTCTCTGTGCACGCAGGAGTTAGGGGTAATGAACGAGCTTATAGATTGGCTGAATTGTCTACAATATCAGAGGGAGCTGCCATGGATCGAAATGACATTCTTCACGAATTGAGGGAGTCTTTCAGAACAGAGGAGTTTCGGGGATGTGAATCTCACTCGCTGATCAGTTTGAGAGAGATGGATGTCAATATTGGTGCAGCCCGAAAAGAACGACATACTAGATATGCAAGGAGATTGATTAATCAATATCGCACTGGCGCGTTGGGCCGCTGGACGCTGCTGGATTTGCTGAGACGGAGATCGGAGCATCTATTGACATGTCTGAAGTGCTATGATGATAGTCCTCATATAACTAGTAATTAATATATATATATATATATATATATATATATATATATATATATATATATATATATATATATATATAGATATAGATATATATATGAATATACACTCGACAGAAAACTACACGGACCTCTGTGTTAGCTACAAAAGACAGAGAGTTTATACAAGAGACAACGTTGAATATAAAGACAATATTTCAAGCGAACGAAAGAAAGGAAGGAAGGATACAAGAGACAGCGTTGAATATATAGACACTATTTCAAGCGAACGAAAGGAAGGAAGGATGATACACTATATGGGATGGATTAGATTTATGCATACACGTTCGCCAATTATCTCGAACACGAAGATTGAGGATTTAATTCCACGCTAGATGTTCCAGAAGTGAGGAAAGGAATTGGTCCTCTTACTAGGTTTAATTCCACTAGAGTCTAGTTATGGGAAGTGGCAGGGAATTCATTCCCTAAGTCTGAGAAGGCTATGGGACATGTTATTACATATCTCTAATACGTGCACGCACGTACAATACATATATATTAAGTGCACCCACGTACAATATATATCCATTCTTCAAACTAATACTGACATTGTCTGGAGTCGCTGTTGTGTTATTTGTGTGTATAGATTCCTGCCCCGGCAATAATGGTTGACACATTCTGTCGAACTATTTTATAGTTTGTTCTGTAGAAATTTGCAGTTCTGTTCGGACGAGATCTATCTTTCCGCGTTTCTGTGGAGTTGTTTTTTCTCAAGATGATTTCAAAGTCTGGTTCATCAACTCTGTGGTTCAATGTCTGCTCACTGGACACTGTAGTTTAATCCCTCTATACTTTAAAAGAATGTCCTAGAAGTAGAAAACAAGAAAGGAACCAATAAGTCCTCATCAACGGAGAGAGTACTGTTATTTATTCCATAAAAGCGGGATGAGTTGGTTGCAGCCAGAGCATTTGCCATTCGTCGGTTGGTTCTGCTCTGCCACATTAAAGGGCCCCATCTTACTTCCTCCCTTTGATCTGGCCTCTTAATCTCAGTCTGTTCGGCTTGGATAGCCCTGGGGTAGTTAGACTCCCACTGATATAGTCTGAAAGATCATCAAGAAACACAAACCCTCCAACCACTTTCAGGTACCCTAATGTAAAAGGGTTCATAATATCATTACGAATATTAGTATAGCACTCAATTCTTCTTCTTCTTTTGTCGTCACACTGCTACCGGGTTGTTGCCCAGTGTCGTGGTTTTCTGTTTTTGTCTTGCACTGTTCTGGTGGCTTGTGTGATTGTTATCTTTGCTCTTTCACATGATTCTGCTACACCATCTAACCATCTTTTCCGTGGTCTTCCTCTTGCCTTCTTTCCCGATGTTCTGTTGTAGAAGACTCTGTATACTGTGGAGTTTGGATTCATTCTTATTAAGTGGCCAAACCACTTCATTCTTTGTTTATCTATGTAATTCAAGCACGGTTTTGTGCCAACTTTCTTTCTTATGCTGATGTTGGTGATTCTGTCTTTTCTGTGTTGTTGGTAACTTTTCGCAGGCAACGCATTTCACATGTAGTTATTTTTGTGACTGCGCTTTGCTCAATGTCCATGTTTGGTTCTGGTAACACAAAGTAGGTATAAAAATGCTGTTGATCATTTGTTTCTTAGCTGCCTGTGAAATTTTTGGGTGCCTTAACAATGGGGATAGCTGGTAGGTTACAGCATTAGCACTCAATTACTATCTATTAATCTAAAGACTGTACGGTAAATATATAATCATCATCAGGTGCCGTGCCGGCTGACGTAGGCGATCATGGATCTCCACAAATATCTGTCGTTGGTGTTTGCTATCAATTCAGATGTTGACGCTCTACCGTGCCATGAAGTCAGGCTATCCACAATTTTCTCTCTCTGTCTTCCTCTGTCTCGTCTACCCTCGATTGTCATAATGTGTTCTAAACCTCCCCTTCTCAACACTTGCCCGAAAAATGAGGACTGCCTCTTTCTTATATTGATGATAAGCTTTCTCTGTGTCTTGATCTCATTCAACACCTCAACATTAGTCATTTTAGCAGTCCATGGGATTCTCATCATTCTTCTGTAAAACTACATTTCTGTGACCCTGAGAGATTTTTCGATCTGTGTGTTCATTATACAGGGTGATTATAAAGTCGCTGAGGAGTGAATTTTGAAACTATTTTAGTAATTATTTAACAAATGATGGACATTTACGTCATGATATTCTGAGTTCCATAATCCTGTGTGCAGCAGTACACCACAACAAGCCGTTGTTATATTCACGATTTCATTACTGAAAGGAAATTGTGTTAACCATTGAAACCAGGACATTTTTAGTGGACCATGTCTTTCGTAATGGTGGAAAATATTCTGAAGAAGTAATTGGATAAATATGTGCTGAAATATTAAGACTCACAGTCGTGTTCACAGCCACATTACCGAATACAAGCCAGACAGGAACAGTAGTATCTAGATAAATAATACCAATTAGGCGTCTTTGAAAACTACATTTCTCGTGCCGTTGTCTAGCATGGGCGTATATTTCACTGTACCAGGACTTTATAAATGCGCTGTGCTATTGACGATTCTTTGTATCATTGAATTGCCCGTCTGCCCAGCGTGTTCGTAGCGCGTTGGACTACGGGTGACTATCCCTTTGTGTGTACGGGTTTATTTCCGTGGGATGGCAGAAAAAGCCCCAGATTCCCCAGATTTACGGTGTTCGTGGTACCGAACCGAAGGGTTACGATGTCCATGGCACCGAGCCGAAGAGCTGAAAAGCTCAAGTGCTTCTGGATCGGGAAAAAATATCATTGAATTGTCCGTAACTGAAAAACAATAGTCCAAGTGACAAAATAGAATGATGAAGACGTACTTTACCTGTCACTCATTGGAAAAGATTATCATCTTAACTCACTATTATCCATGAAGAGAGAGAGAGAGAGAGATCCACTCCCCTAGATAATAATAATAATAATCCTCTCGTACCGTTATACGTTACATAGGGCCTGCAAGTAATTTCTCAATACCGCTCTATCCTGACAACTCGCTCACTCATCCATGGAACTGAGACCGATATTTTTGCCTCTCTCAGCAAAGTTCGTTTCAGGGTCTCCTTAGTTCTACCTCTCTTTCTTGAACCCTTTGCATCCCACTTGAATGCCTGCTTTGATATTCGTTGATCATTTCTCCTCAAGATGCGCCCAACATATCTCCATCTTTTCTAGATAGATAGGTTGATAATGTTCAAGACTAAAGAGCTCCCTGAACAAATCGAAGATATGCTTAACCGTTTCATTTTCGCCCATGTGCTGACTGGACTAGCAAGGGAAGCAAAGAATAGTAACACTGCGACCTACACTGCATGTCGTAAGAGGCGACTGAGTTAGGCGACTAGGGAAGCTGCCCTAGTAAATAAAAAACGTCGTAGAAATCGGATGTGCTGGTCTACTTGTAGGCACATAACTGGCACAATGTACAATTGCTCTTATTCTCAGATCACATACAAACCAAAATAATGATTAACAAGTGATCGATGTGGAGCCTTCGAAGTAGAAAAAGGAAGAATTAGAGTAAAAATTAGAATTTATTTTTTCCACTAGTATTAAAAAATAATCTCGTTGGTACATTTCAAGAATGAATGGAATTGTATTTTACATGTTCTAATGGTGTCATGACCTTGTCCAGCAGAAATAATTGTTCTAGTTTGTGTCCATTCTTGAACTTCAATAACAGATCGCCGCTTTGAAGTCAGTGAACCTCACCTGTTGTCCCAAATACTTTACCTGTGTGTGAAAGCAACAGTTCCATCGATTAACACATTTAAAACATGACCTTATTTAAACCACTTTAAAAACGAAATATTTAACTCTCGAACGCGATCGTCACGCATCCGTTTACGTAAACCACCTGCGCTATCTTTGTACGCATTATCAAATATCTAATTGTTGTTTACTGTACACGTGTACATTTTTCACTCCCGCAAAAATATCGTCACAATCCATGTGACTACTATGGTCTCTCTCTCTTTGCCTTTTTACCCCGGGTTGGGGCATAGGCCTCAACCAACTCATGCCAAGTCTTCCTATCTCTAGCTATCTCCTGCAGCTCCCTCCAGCTTTCTTTATATTGTTGATCTCCGCCTCCAAATCTCGTCTCCATGTATTTCTCGGCCTCCCTTCTTTCGCTGTCCCTGCGGGTTCCAGGCAAGGGCGATTCTTGTTATATTCCCCTCCGGTTTTCGCAAAGTGTGTCCTATCCAGCGCCAGCGTCTTTTTAACCTGTTCGTTCACTGGAATCTGTCTTGTTCTCTCCATAAGTTCCTCATTTGTGACCCTATCATACCATCTTATTCCCTCTATTCTGCGCAGAAACCAGTTGATGAATGTTTGCAATTTATGCACTATTGTTTTAGTTGTTCTCCATGTTTCTGACCCATACAGTAGAACTGCTTTAACATTAGAGTTAAATATCCGAATTTTTGTTCTAGATTTGATTTCTTTGGACTTCCAAATGTTTTCCAGTGCAATGAAAGCTCCTCTTGCCTTCTGTATTCTTATTTTAACATCTCTATCTGTTCCACCCTCTTTGTCTACGTTACTGCCCAAATATGTGTATGATTCTACTTCTTGAAGTGGGATTTCCCCCAAGGAGATCGAGTTGTCGTTTGCTTGGTTAATTCTCAATATCTTTGTCTTTCCCTTATGAATGTTCAGCCCTAGTTGCTGGGACTTTAGATTCAATGTGTTTAGCTTATCCTGCATCTGATTTCGTGTATGTGACAGAAACTACTATGGTCTACTTCTGGAATAATGTTCCATTCTTCCCCATTGGTAATCTGACTTACTTTCTTTCTATCAACGAGAAACTTTAAATAGACTTTATGACTCCATTATATCACATAAAACAAAGAAATACAAGATTATTGGAACATCATCATTGCACTTCGGTGAGTAACCATGTGTACTCCAATCTCTTTCTTACATAGGAAGGTCTCACGAATGACGTAGCATATGTGAGGGCGCCGATAATATTTTGAAGATGGGAAAATATTATGTTGAAATTTTATTATTAATCTTTATAATGATTTTTTGACCGGTCAGCAGGTTTCCAGCCTGCTCGTCTTGTTTTTGAACTGCCAAGGTTTCTTTTACGTTTTCAACGTGTGAAAACCTACTTTTTATCGTCCGTCTTCGACATGATTAGGAACGTAATCTCACTGAGCCTACACTGAGATCATGAATCTCTGGAAAAATATCTCGATAGCTCCACGAGGGAGGGAACGAAGTAGCGATTTTCTTAAGCAGATTATTGATATCGGAAGAGCTGAAGTAACGACAAGATATCTAGGATGAAGATTCGAGTTGGTGAAGACGCTGGTTGTTAAGCTGATTGAGACTTGGCAGTTGGTTGAAGACTTGCTTGAGTTGGTTGAAGATTCTAGTTGGTTGAAGACTTGGCTGAGTGGTGAAGATTTGGCTTGAGTTGGTTGAAGACTTGAGTTGTTAAGACTTGGCTGAGTTGTTGAAGACTTGGCTTGAGTTGTTGAAGATCTGAGTTGGTTGAAGACTTGCAGTTGGTTGAAGACTTGGAGTTGGTTGAAGACTTGGCTGAGTTGGTTGAAGACTTGCTTGAGTTGGTTGAAGATTTGGCTGAGTTGTTGAAGACTTGGCTTGAGTTGGTTGAAGACTTGGCTTGAGTTGGTTGAAGACTTGGCTGAGTTGGTTGAAGACTTGGCTTGAGTTGGTTGAAGACTTGCTGAGTTGGTTGAAGATTTGGCTTGAGTTGTTGAAGACTTGGCTGAGTTGGTTGAAGACTTGGCTTGAGTTGGTTGAAGACTTGGCTGAGTTGGTTGAAGACTTGGCTTGAGTTGGTTGAAGACTTGGCTTGAGTTGGTTGAAGACTTGGCTGAGTTGGTTGAAGACTTGGCTAGTTGGTTGAAGACTTGGCTGAGTTGGTTGAAGACTTGGCAGTTGGTTGAAGACTTGGCTGGTTGGTTGAAGATTTGGCTTGAGTTGGTTGAAGACTTGGCTTGAGTTGGTTGAAGACTTGGCTGAGATGGTTGAAGACTTGGCTTGAGTTGGTTGAAGATTTGGCTTGAGTTGGTTGAAGACTTGGCTTGAGTTGGTGAAGACTTGGCAGTTGGTTGAAGACTTGGCTGAGTTGGTTGAAGACTTGGCTTGAGTTGTTGAAGACTTGGCTTGAGTTGGTTGAAGATTTGGCTTGAGTTGGTTGAAGATTTGGCTTGAGTTGGTTGAAGACTTGGCTTGAGTTGGTTGAAGATTTGGCTTGAGTTGGTTGAAGATTTGGCTTGAGTTGGTTGAAGATTTGGCTTGAGTTGGTTGAAGACTTGGCTTGAGTTGGTTGAAGACTTGGCGGTTGGTTGAAGACTTGGCTTGAGTTGGTTGAAGACTTGGCTGAGTTGGTTGAAGACTTGGCGAGTTGTTGAAGACTTGGCTGAGTTGGTTGAAGACTTGGCTTGAGTTGGTTGAAGACTTGGCTTGAGTTGGTTGAAGACTTGGCTTGAGTTGGTTGAAGACTTGGCTTGAGTTGGTTGAAGATTTGCCTTGAGTTGGTTGAAGATTTGGCTTGAGTTGGTTGAAGACTTGGCTTGAGTTGGTTGAAGACTTGGCTTGAGTTGGTTGAAGATTTGCCTTGAGTTGGTTGAAGATTTGGCTTGAGTTGGTTGAAGACTTGGCTTGAGTTGGTTGAAGACTTGGCTTGAGTTGGTTGAAGACTTGGCTTGAGTTGGATGAAGACTTGGATTGAGTTGGTTGATGTTTTATGCCACAATCAGAGTTAAGGAGGAGAATGAGGAGAGAAAGAGAGAGAGAGAGTGGTCGAACATGCGGTGCTGTCCACTATGTTTAAACATTGGACATCCCTCTCTCCACTAAAAATAACCACATGTTACCAAAAACCACAAATGAAAACATCCAAGAAAAAATGGGTACACCATCAGTACTGAAGTTCATCAAGAAACAACAAATTAAATAGTTCAGCCACATAAGCAGATTACCAACAGAGAGTGCACCTCAAAGAGCAATGTTGCTCCGATACAATAGATACAAAGAAAGAGGCTAACCACGCAAAAGGTGGACTCAGAAATAACAGAAAAGACGAAAGACACTATTAATGAAGCACATACAAGCTCTTCATTATAAGAGATAACAGTCATGCAAGTCATAAAAGAACAACATATTAAATGGTTTGGACACCTGACAAGAATGCTTCACTACCAGAGAGAGCCACAGAAAAAGTATAATGAGTTCGTGGCAAGAGGAAGACCAAGCAAAAGATGGAGCGACGGCATCAAGAACAGCCTTACAATAATGAATAGCAGCTTACAAAGTGCCTTAAAACAAGCACAAACAAGATCATTACGCTCCCCCTCTCCAACACTTCTATAAAGAAGTCAATGGTGGAAGAGAAGAAGAAAAGATGAAGATACAAGGGCTCGTTCTAGAAATCTCTTCTTATCATGATGCTGCTAGGTAAAACAGGATTAGAGTAAAAGCAAGCACTCACGCAACTATGGTGAATATTATGTAACAAACATACGCCCATATTCGTTATTGGCTACAAAATTGACATAATAACACTTTGCGTAGACACATAGGCGCTCAGTCACTTCCAGCAGACGGTGATGGGAACCCATACTCATAATACAATACACTTCAGTAAGATGTATTGTCTTCTGTTTGTTGTTTTTCTTGTTTGTTTGCTTGTTCTATACGACCAATTTGATCATTCTGATTGTGATGTATAATTAATCTTTGCCAAGAACGACTGCGCGTTTCACCCCGGTTCTTAGGCCAAAACTTATGTGTGGTATCATACACGTGTGCCCGCGTGCCCAGCGTGTTTGTAGCGCGTTGGACTACGGGTGGCTAGTCCTCTGTAAGTGTGGGTTCAACTCCGCGGACTGGCAGAAAAGCTACAGGTTCCCCAGATTTACGGTGTTCGTGGCACCGAGCCGAAGGGTTACGATGTCCATGACACCAAACCGAAGAGCTTAAGCCTGCGTCAAAATAGATCGGAAAAATAATAATCATACACGTGAGGATAGAGCTTCTGAATTTTGGCCAACCTGACATGTTTTAAGTCTGTCTAGCCTAGATTCCCAAACTTTTTCGGCCCACCGTCCACTTTGCACAACATAACCTTTGCAACGCCCCCTCTACATTATAACAGTTTTCCAACGCCCTCCTCCCACATATACACACAGCTCTATTTGTTTCTTTGACATATAAAATTGATATATATTTCTGTCATACATGGTCAATTTTCAAATGATTGTATGCATAAAATAGAAAATTGATGAAAAAATGGATCGTGTAAAACGGGCATAAGATGAATTAAAATGCAAAATTTAAATTTTAAATGATTATTCAATCGCAAAATCACGAAAATAATTTATTTAAAAATGTTTATTATTAATTGTTTCTTTAATGAGCCACCGACCACTAATCGCCTGAACACCCCCCAAAATCTCCCGAACTCACTATCGCCCCCCTAGAACGTTTCAGAGCTCGGGCGGGGAGGGCAGGGCAGTACCGCCCACTATGGGAAACTCTGACAGTCAGTCCCCAAAACATTCCCTTCCTCCGTGTGTTCATTACTTTTTAACGATCATTTTCCGCCGCATACTTGGGCTTAATGGTGTATTGTCTTCTTTTTCTTGATCTCTTGTTATACCACGTGATATATAGGTAATACGATGTTAGGCCGTGTTTGTCAATGACCATCATCACACGATGTCTGATGTGGCCAACATCACACCGGGGGCAGTGTCTGATAACATATAATATAAAACATGGTATTAAATAAATTATCATTATCAAGAAATACACTTAAACATTAACTGCTAAATAAATGAATGATCATTTTTTCCCCCCTTCAAAATGTGCACAAGTGCAAATAATGTCAAGTTCACGAGCAGTATGACGACTTCAGGAATGATACCACGAGTGCTATAATTTGAAATCAAGATTTGATCAACTATATAAACATGTAGATATGCTATCAAAGTATGCTTGACATTAAGACAAAGATAAGCATTTCTTCTGTTTGTTATTTTATAATATATATATATATATATATTATATGATTATAGACGTTCATTATACTTATATTATTTTGCTGAGAATTTCGTCCACTGCTTGGTTCAAATTGAAGGTCATTAAAAAGAAGTCGGACGTAACTTGTGATAAGTCTTAGATTAGTTATAAGAACAGACGTCGTAGAATGGGCACTCAGGCCCCACATGTTGTTGCTGAGTTTCTTTCGGCAGTTAGTTAAGAGCATGGGCATGTTGATGACTCGTGTTCATGTCTGGTTAAAAGTACATGACGTAGTTTCGTGCAGTGGCGGCTCGTCATTAAGGGCCGGTGGGGCCTGATTTAAAAAAAAATATTTAACGTGTATTTATTATTCATAAATTATTTTTTCATAATTATTACTTTTAACGTGATACTGATAAGCTTTGAAAGTTGAATATATATAACCCTACAATTTCATATACAGTCTGAAATTCAGCATATTTCCTGGTTAATTAGAATACTTCACGCATTTACAGAGCACTATATTTAGGACCAGTAGAAATGTGGTCCATTTAGACCGGCTGTTAACATATCGACCATTAACTTCTCTTTCGAATGCTTACGTAGCGCATTAAAATACGTGATTTTCCTTCATTCAATAGGAACATTTTCACTCGTCCAGCTCACTGCACAGTTAAACTGTGTTATTGCTCTAAAAATTAGTCCGAGTTCGTAAATACCGAATGATATATAAAAATAATAGAAAATAATATAAATAATTAACTAACCATCCTATAAAAGTTTGCGATAATCGCCAGTTCCATCAATATACATCTGTGTACGAAAATGTATAATTAGACAAGTTGATGAGTTGTGACCTATATATTCTAGTAAAAGGAGGGGGGGAAGGGAATAACTCCCCGAAATAGACAAATATCATCATCAGGTGCCGTGCCGGCTGGCGTAGGCGATCATGGATCTCCCACAAATCTCTGTCGTTGATGTTTGCTATCAACTCAGATGTTGACGCTCTACCGTGACATAAAGTCAGACTATCCAACATTTTCTCTCTCTATCTTCCTCTGTCTCATCTCCCTCGATTTTACCGGTTGTCACAATGTGTTCTAAACCTTCCCTCCTCATCGCATGCCCGAAAAATGATGACTGCCTCTTTCTTATATTGATGATAAGCTTTCTCGATGTCTTGATCTCATTCAAGACAAATACTATGGCGTACTAAAATATAACCTAACACAGAACCTTGATTTTCCCGAAAATTTACGTCTGTCCCCACCAACAAAACTGATCCAAGCTGCCACTGGTTTCGTGACTTAAATATGTAACCGTTATCCGCATCTGGCCATGACATTGTAAAATACGTCATGGCAAATTGGAATGTATACAAATATGTTCTTTTTAAGAATTTTTTTTTAAATTGGCTAAAATTATCTGGATGCGTCCGTCCTATATACTATATGTATCTATGAACCTTGCGCAACGTAGACACGTTCATGACGCAAACAACACAGGTCACAAAGAGTGGTTAAATTGGTTGATAAGAACGAACACAAAAAAGATTCGTTACACAGAATTTGGGTCATAATCTATACTATTTAAATATGCCTGACCAGTTTAACGAGGCAATCAAAATCCATAACTTGTGTTGGTAGCAACGAGGAGAATAACAGCACCTTCTTTGTCTTCAGTCCAGTCTGTCTGCAGTACCATTCGTTGTAAGTTACTCATTCAATGTTGTGTTGTTCTCAGTTCAGTTTCCTGAGACTCAAGTAAATAATTTGCAAAATAGACCACCTGTATGGTGCCAGGGCTCCCAAAGGCAGTAACGAATAGTACCACAGTGGGGTATATCGTAAGGGCGACTGTAGTAGGGCCTAGCGAAGCTACCCTAGTAAATAAAAAGCGTCGCAGAAATCGGATGTGCTATACTACATGTAGGAGCATAAGTAAACAAGTAAAATTGCTCTTAAGCTCAGATCATATACAAATCACAAAGAGTAAGTGGTACCTACTTTTTATCGTCCGTCTCTGATAGGACTAGGAACTCGATCTCACCTACACTGAAATTAGGGATCTCTGGAAAATGTTTAGATGGCTCCACGACAGAGTGAACCTGGTACATTTGGCACGAGAGACAAGCAACTAACCTTTCCGCCACACAGAATCCTACTTTTGCTGTCTTGACCTTAATGTTTCTCTGTGTCTTGACCTTAGTATTTCTCTCTGTCTTGACCTTAGTGTTTCTCTATGTCTTAGTGTTTCTCTGTGTCTTGACCTTAGTATTTCTCTCTGTCTTGACCTTAGTGTTTCTCTATGTCTTAGTGTTTCTCTGTGTCTTGACCTTAGTGATTCTCTATGTCTTGACCTTAGTGTTTCTCAATGTCTTGACCTTAGTGTTTCTCTCTGTCTTGACCTTAGTGTTTCTCTCTGTCTTGACCTTAGTGTTTCTCTCTGTCTTGACCTTAGTGTTTCTCTCTGTCTTGACCTTAGTGTTTCTCTCTGTCTTGACCTTAGTGTTTCTCTCTGTCTTGACCTTAGTGTTTCTCTTTGTCTTGACCTTAGTGTTTCTCTATGTCTTGACCTTAGTGTTTCTCTATGTCTTAGTCTTAGTGTTTCTCTATGTCTTGACCTTAGTGTTTCTCTCTGTCTTGACCTTAGTGTTTCTCTCTGTCTTGACCTTAGTGTTTCTCTCTGTCTTGACCTTAGTGTTTCTCTCTGTCTTGACCTTAGTGTTTCTCTTTGTCTTGACCTTAGTGTTTCTCTATGTCTTGACCTTAGTGTTTCTCTCTGTCTTGACCTTAGTGTTTCTCTTTGTCTTGACCTTAGTGTTTCTCTATGTCTTAGTCTTAGTGTTTCTCTATGTCTTGACCTTAGTGTTTCTCTATGTCTTAGTCTTAGTGTTTCTCTATGTCTTAGTGTTTCTCTATGTCTTAGTCTTAGTGTTTCTCTGTGTCTTAGTCTTAGTATTGCTCTATGTCTTGATCTTAGTATTTCTCTATGTCTTGATCTTAGTGTTTCTCTGTGTCTTAGTCTTAGTGTTTCTCTATGTCTTAGTGTTTCTCTATGTCTTAGTCTTAGTGTTTCTCTATGTCTTAGTGTTTCTCTATGTCTTAGTCTTAGTGTTTCTCTGTGTCTTAGTCTTAGTATTGCTCTATGTCTTGATCTTAGTATTTCTCTATGTCTTGATCTTAGTGTTTCTCTGTGTCTTGACCTTAGTGTTTCTCTCTGTCTTGACCTTAGTGTTTCTCTCTGTCTTGACCTTAGTGTTTCTCTCTGTCTTGACCTTAGTGTTTCTCTTTGTCTTGACCTTAGTGTTTCTCTATGTCTTAGTCTTAGTGTTTCTCTATGTCTTGACCTTAGTGTTTCTCTCTGTCTTGACCTTAGTGTTTCTCTTTGTCTTGACCTTAGTGTCTCATGTCTTGACTTAGTGTTTCTCTCTGTCTTGACCTTGTGTTTCTCTCTTGTCTTGACCTTAGTGTTTTTAATGTCTTATCTTGATGTGTTTCTTATGTCTTGACCTTAGTGTTTCTCATGTCTAGGTCTTATGTTTCTCTATGTCTTAATGTTTTCATTCTTATCTTAGTATTTCTTAAATGTGTCTTACTTAGTGTTCACTGTCTTGACCTTAGTGTTTCTCCTGTCTTGGACCTTGTGTTTCTCTCCTGTCTTGACCTTAGTATTTCTCTATTCTTGACCTTAGTGTCTCTATGATACTGACCTTAGTGTTTCTATGTCTTAGTCTTAGTGTTCTCATGTCTTAGTGTTCTCTCTGTCTTGAATCTTAGTATTCTCTATGTCTTACACCTAGTGTTTCTTCTGTCTTGACCTTAGTGTTCCCTTCTGAATAGTCTTGACCTTAGTGTTTCCTCTCTGTCTTGACCTAGTGTTTCCTCTGTCTTGACCTTAGAGATCTCTTCTGTCTTGACCTTAGTGTTTCTCTCTGTCTTGACCTTAGTGTTTCTCTCTGTCTTGACCTTAGTGTTTCTCTCTATCTTGACTTAGTGTTTCTCTATGTCTTGACCTTAGTGTTTCTCTGTGTCTGATAGTGTTTCTCTGTCTTGACCTTAGTGTTTCTCTGTGTTCTTAGTGTTTCTCTTGTCTTGACCTTAGTGTTTCTCTGTGTCTTGAAGTGTTTCTCTATGTCTTGACCTTAGTGTTTCTCTATGTCTTAGTGTTTCTCTATGTCTTGACCTTAGTGTTTCTCTGTGTCTTAGTGTTTCTCTCTGTCTTGACCTTAGTGTTTCTCTTTGTCTTAGTGTTTCTCTATGTCTTGACCTTAGTGTTTCTCTATGTCTTAGTGTTTCTCTATGTCTTGACCTTAGTGTTTCTCTTTGTCTTAGTGTTTCTCTATGTCTTAGTCTTAGTGTTTCTCTTGTCTTAGTTTAGTTTGCTCTATGTCTTGACTTAGTATTTCTCTATGTCTTGATCTTAGTGTTTCTCTGTGTCTTAGTGTTTCTCTATTTTTGACTTGTGTTCTCTATGTCTTGACCTTAGTTTCTCTATGTCTTGACCTTAGTGTTTCTTTGTCTTGACCTTAGTGTTTCTCTGTGTTTTGAAAAATGGAAACACAATAAAAACGTCTGAGATCTTAATTTTCTAGAATTTCTCAACAAAAGACAGCAATAAAAAAAATGTTGAAAGATTGATCTGTCTTGAAATCAGTTATTATCCAAGGTCTGCTTGCATATTTTCTTATCTTGTTTGTTCTATCATTTCTTATTATTGATCAATTAATTCACCTTTATCAATCACGTAATCGATCATAGAGGGTTCCTCTATTTCTATTAAAACGTTTTCTGGAATTCAGTTTAGATTATTTTTGTGTGCATCTTCTTCTTCAAATTTTCCATATCGAGCACTTGTTAACCACTCTGTGTGATTTGTATGTCATCTGAGCCTAAGAGCGATAGTACGTTGTGCCAGTTATGCGCCTACAATAGTCCAGGAAATCCGATTTCTGCGATGCTTTTATTTACTAAGGTAGCTTCCTAGGTTCTATTTTAAACGCCTCTTACGACATGCATTGTAGGCCGCAGTGGTACTATTTTTACTCCTTGGGGCCCGGCACTACATGGCGGTTTGGATCTCAATACTTGTTATGAAGACAAGTGTAGGGAGTTATAGAATGATAACATTTTTCATTACAAAATTCATTAGAAAAGATTTAAAATAAAATGTCTTCAAAATATCGTCACCATCTTCAAAATTAGATCTTGGAATCTTCGCCGATGCTGCGAAGTTCGTTCACTTCCGCTGAGATCTTCATATGTAAGAAAGAGCTGAAGCGCACATGGTTACTCACCGAAGTGCATGGTTCAGGTGAGTTACTCACCGAAGTGCACATGATTACTCATCGAAGTGCACATGGTTACTCACCGAAGTGCACATGGTTACTCACCGAAGTGCACATGGTTACTCACCGAAGTGCACATGGTTACTCACCGAAGTGCACATGGTTACTCACCGAAGTGCACATGGTTACTCACCGAAGTGCAATGATGATGATTCTATCAATCAATCATTCTTCTTCTTCTTCTTCCAAATGCTTTATATTGACCATTTGTTGATGGTCACTCTTTGTGATTTGTATGTGATCTGAACCTAAGAGCGATTCTGTGTTGTGCCAGTTATTCACCTGCAGGTAGGCCAGTACATCTGATTTCTGCACTTTTATTTACTAGTGTAGCTTCCTAGGCTCCTACCTCAGTCGCCTCTTACGACATGCCTAATAGGTCGTAGTGTCGCTATTATTGCTCCCTCTGTGAGCCCCAGAAATAACACGAGTGAATCAATTCACTATACTGCGTTTGATTCATCTTCCCAAAATACTGTGAGCTAGTGTATTGGCTTAGAATGTCGAAGGGGGTTCTTCTTCTTCTTCTTTTGTCGTCACACTGCTACCGGATTGTTGCCCAGTGTCGTGGTTTATGTTTTGTTTGTGCTGTACTGGTGGCTGTGATTGTTATTTGCTCTTTGATAGATTCGCTTTCTCTTGCTTTGCTCTTGCTCTTGATTTGCCTTGAGCTCTTCTTCTTCTTTTGTCGTCACCTGCTACGGTTGTTGCCCAGTGTCGTGGTTTTCTTTTGTCTTCGCTGTTCTGGTGGTATGATGATTGCTATTTGTCTTTGACAGGATTCTGCTGTATCATCTAACCATCTTTTTCGTGATCTTCCTCTCGCCTTCTTCCCTGATGTTCTGCTATAGAAGACTCTGTATGCTGTGGAGTTTGGATGCATTCTTATTAAGTGACCAAACCACTTCATTATTTGTTTCTCAATGTAATTCAAGTATTTCATGCGAAGAGGTTAACGATCACTAAATTCAGTTTCACATATTTCTTTTAGATTTTAATTTTAAATTTACAATCACAAAAATATGAAATCTTGATATTATATATTTGTCTTATTCTTTCAGAAACTTATTACGTGAGGATTTGCTTTTACTGTTGATGAGCAGCTGTTTGAGGGATTATACCAGTGAATGATCAATCTAGAAAGTAGAGATTACTTTTTGACGAATGTTCACATTTTCAGAAGTGCTAATTTCATTGTTTTGTTTACTATCAGGAGGAATTTAACGCTGTTTCAAAGTCGCATCTTGAAAATTTTATCCAGTTTTTTAATTTGACAAATTTTGATATATCTGAACAAAAATGAACAAATTTTTAGGTTTTCACGAAGTAAAGACAGTCAAATTTGTGAAAGCTGTGATGAGTGAATTTCTGGCAACCGCCATTTTAATGGTAGCAGGATGCGGATCTGGGGTTACTATGGACTCTGGGAAACCCCTGAGTAGTTTAACAACAGCCTTGACATTTGGCATGACAGTAGCTTACATTGTTTGGACTTTCAACCATGTCAGCGGAGCTCACATCAATCCGGTTGTGACATTAAGTTTCCTTATCACAGGTCACGTTTCTGTAGCCAAGGTAAGACGCTTGTATCACCATAAAAATGTGTTAAATTTATATTGAAGATTGTTTCTGCGATGTAGACGTATGGTCGAAACGTCGATTGTTATTTTCCTTATTTAATCATTTATTTTTCCTAATTTATATAATACTGTATATACTTGTCTTTATTCATACCACCCATTTACTAAGTATTCCCGCAGCATACTCACGGTTTTCTCCAGATCTGATCTGATCCGATCTGACCACCTGAGATTTGTAGGTTTCTGTACATCGTCTAGACAAGTTAAGAGAATCTTATCTGAGTAGGAGTTCCACAACTCTAGGCATAGCACTGCACACCTGAAGTTGTTGGAGTATTCTGAGTCTGCAAAAGTGTCGAGTACTCTCATTTGCCCTTAATTGGGAAAAAGTACCGCCTGCCCAGCGTTCTTGTAGCGCGTTGGCGACGGTGACAAGCCCTGGAGTGCGGTTCAATTCCGCGTGCTGGCAGAAAAGTCACAGCTTCTCCAGATTTAAGGTGTTTGTGGCACGAGCCGAAGGTAATGCTGACACGAGCCGAAGGTTACGATGGCCATGGCACCGAGCCGAAGGGTTACGATGGCCATGGCACCGAACCGAAGGGTTACGATGGCCATGGCACCGAGCGAAGGGTTACGATTGCCATGGCACGACGAAGGTTACGATGGCCATGGCACCGAACCGAAGAGCTGAAAGTTCAAGTGCTTCTGGATCGAAACAAAAATTGGAAAAAGAGTGAAAACTCATAATACTTTAGAGTTTAAAAGAAGAAGAAAAAGAAAAAAGTATCTAAAATAAGAAATACTAATCACCATGGCTCGTCATTAAATGTGGAGTTTCATATAAATAGTGTTCTGTAAAATTAAATTATACCCAACCCAATAATGATTTTCACATCAAAGTTTCTGCCACAGAAACTTAGGAACGCACTGCTAATCATCATCAATAAATGTTATTTCTATATCAAAGGTGTTTCTGTAGCGAAGATAGGAACCATGTATCACCCCAGCATATGTTATTTCTATATCGAAGATTGTCTGGCATAGTAATTTCAACAAATTATGTTTCTTGCCCAGATGTTACACTATGTCTGATTGATGTCTAGCCACCTATTGATGTTTCTTGCCGTGATGTTACACTATGTCTGATTGGTGTCTAGCCATCTCTTGATGTTTTTTGCCCTGATGTTAGACTATGTCTGGTTGGTGTCTAGCCATCTCTTGATGTTTCTTGCCTTGATGTTACACTATGTCTAGTTAGTGTCTAGCCATCTCTTGATGTTTCTTGCCCATATGTTACACTATGTCTGGTTGGTGTCTAGCCATCTCTTGATGTTTCTTGCCGTGATGTTACACTATGTCTGATTGATGTCTAGCCACCTCTTGATGTTTCTTGCCTTGATGTTACACTATGTCTGATTGGTGTCTAGCCACCTCTTGATGTTTCTTGCCTTGATGTTACACTATGTCTGGTTGGTGTCTAGCCATCTCTTGATGTTTCTTGCCCAGATGTTACACTATGTCTGGTTGGTGTCTAGCCATCTCTTGATGTTTTTTTGCCGTGATGTTACCTATGTCTGATTGATGTCTAGCCACCTATTGTTTTCTTTGCCTTGATGTTGCACTATGTCTGATTGGTGTCTAGCCATCTCTTGATGTTTCTTGCCCTGATGTTACACTATGTCTGGTTGGTTCTAGCTCTCTTGATGTTTCTTGCCTTGATGTTACACTATGTCTGGTTGGTGTCTAGCCATCTCTTGATGTTTCTTGCCCAGATGTTACACTATGTCTGATTGGTGTCTAGCCATCTCTTGATGTTTCTTGCCCTGATGTTACACTATGTCTGATTGATGTCTAGCCACCTATTGATGTTTCTTGCCTTGATGTTACACTATGTCTGATTGGTGTCTAGCCACCTATTGATGTTTCTTGCCCTGATGTTACACTACGTCCGGTTGGTGTCTAGCCACGTCTTGATGTTTTTTTCTCAGAAATATGTGTTTGATTTTTTCTTCGTTCTTTTTGACTCATTTGCCACCTTCGATTTAGTCTTTAACAATGTATTTTGTCTTTCAATTCAATGCGATCATAATACCGCATATGTCTAACATTTTATTTGTTTGAGCAAATTTTTTTTTATTCCTATTGTTACAGTTTTAACTTTTTAATTTTTTATTTCATCATTTTCTTTCGACTTTGTCTATATAAAAATGTTTTGAAATGTCTTGATTCTGCTTTTCAACTAGGTATATGTAACATCAAATATCATAGAGCAATGCACAGAATGGCAAAGCAAACTATATCAACTTTGTAGATTTTGAAAGCTTTGATAGCATACACGATGAGTCTATGCGTATCTTAAGATGGTATGGAATCCACTGTGTTTTATAAATATTATAAATGCTGTACAAAGTTTGCATGCAGTGTTGAAACTTCAGAACTAAAGTTTGAGTAAAACAGGCGTGCACAAGGATGTGTTATGTCGGCCTATTATTCAACACTGTCATAGATTGGGTGATGCGTAAAACAACGGAAGATAAGGCAAGAGGTATTAGATGGACGCTCACATCCACTCTGGAAGACCTAGATTTTGCAGATGACATCGCACTCCTATCTCATACACATAGAGATATCCAGGAAAAGACCTGCGCCTTAACCAATGTAGTGAGATGGTTGGGCTGAAAATAAATCAGAAGAAAACTGAAGTAATGACTCTGAACATAGCAACCCCAGCACCAGTCAAACTAGAAGGTAAAACCCTCCGAGATACAACCGCTTTACATACCTTGAAGTGTTATTAGCAATGAAGGAGGCGCTGGATCTGACATTAAAAACAGACTGAGTAAGGCACGAAGTGCATTCATGACCCTTCAGACCGCCTGGAAATCTGCCCAATACAGCATCAGAACCAAGACTAGTATCTATAACAGCTGTGTGCTGTCAACATTGCTGTACGGATCGGAATGCTGGAGAATGACAGAACAGGATATGTCCAGACTCTCCGCCTTTCATACAACTTGTCTGCGAAAAATCTTACGCGTGTACTGGCCGACTACTATCTCGAATCAAGAATTGCTTGCACGATGCCAACAAGAGAATATGGCACTATCATCCGAAGACGACGCTGGAGATGGATTGACATGTGATGCGCATGGAGACTGGCTCCGACACGAAAACTGCACTGAGATGGACTCCATAGGGTAGGCGAAAGCGTGGAAGACCCAAGACGACCTGGAGGAGAACGATAGAGCAAGAGCTGAAGGAAATGAATCATAGCTGGAACACAATACAGAGGAAGGCCATGAACAGGGAAGAATGGTGTACGTTTGTTGCTGCCTAAACGCCAAGGTCGTAACAGGCTAAAGAAGAAGAAAGAATATGTAACGTCTATTGTCTATTGTCTTTCCCCAGGTGGAAGATTTAGTTGGATGTCCACTCTTGTCGTTAAGCGTAGGGGTGGGAGCTTTAATTTGCGTTCCAGGGCCAGATGAGCCGCCCTTGTTGTGTTGTATCCGTGTTTACTTACTGTGGTCTTCATATTGTCTGTTGATGTGTTTCTTGGTCTTCCCTTGGCTATAGTACCCGATCTCTTTTTATTGTATGCTGTTATTGGTGGTTGGTTGTATTTCATTCTCATTAAATGTCAAAACCACTGTATTTGTTGTCATTCAATGTATTCGGTGCATGAAGTTATGCCCATTCTGCTTCTGATGTTCTCATTTCGTAGTCTGTCTTGCTGTGACTCAAACGCCTTCCTCAAGCATTTCATTTCACACATTTTCTGTGATGTGTTGCTGTCAGAGATCACGTTTGGCACTGGTAATAAAGTGTTGGTAGAAAATACTTTTTATTATCTGTCTTTTCACGTCAATCTTGATCTTTGGGTGCTGTAATAATTTGGCCAGCTAGTAGGCACTGCATTTGCTTTTTGGCACATTGCATATTTCTCTATGGAGTTTTCCGTACTCTGTGAAAATGCTGCCTAACTATCTGAATTCAGACGCTTGCTTTACTCTGGTGTTGGCTATTGGTATGTTTGTTTGGCTCGTTATTCTACTTATTTTCATGATCTCGGTCTTTTGGTTGTTGACTTTCATGTTGCACTTCCTGCAATTCATGACGGTTGAGCCTGCAGTGACTTGTTCTTAGGCGAAAGATTGTTGTGTCCTGTTTTCTGTTTAGTCTGCTGATGGGATCTTGTGGGTATTTGCTGTGTGTATGTTGCCTCCACAACTCTTTGTATTTTCGCCTGATATGTGTATTTATTTCTGGTAGTCACACTTTATGTTTGTGTTGTATAAGTTTTGTTCCTCTTAGCCAGTCTGTCTGTCTCTCATTTCCTGGTACGACACAGTGGCTTATTTCTGTAGTGACACTCGTGTTTGTGTTGTATAAGTATTTGTCCTCGTTAGCCAGCCTGTCTGCTTCTCATTTCTGGTATGTCACGTGACTTATTTCTGATAGTGACACTGGTGTTTGTGTTGTATAGTATTTGTTCCCGTTAGCCAGTCTGTCTGCTATCTCATTTTCTGGTACGCCACAGTGGGCTTATTTCTGGTAGTGACACTGGGTGTTTGAGTTGTATCAGTTTTGTTCCTGTTACCATCCTATCTGCTATCTCATTTCCTGGTACCACAGTGGACTTATTTCTGTAGTGACACTGGGTGTTTGTGTTGTATCAGTTTTGTTCTCTACTTAGCCAGCCTATTTGCTCTCATGTTCTGGTCCACAGTGGGCTTATTCTGGCACACAGTGGGTTTATTTCCTGGTAAGCCACAGTGGGCTGGTATCCACTAGAGAATAATTTGGTTGATCTTTCTTTCTAACAACCTGTCTTTTTCATGACTCCTGCTTCCTCTACATGATAATTCACAGTGGCGGCTCGTCATTAAGGGACACTGGGGCCGGCCCCACCAAAATAATGTGTAACTGTACTTATTATTTTATAAATTAAAACATAACAACCAAACCCATGATTTTTCCGAAAATGTATGTCTGGCCCCACCAACAAAAATGATCACGAGCTGCCACTGATAGTACCTATTAATACCACACTAGAAATAGCCATTCTGATTGTAATAATCTCATGCTACTCACAGATGATCGCCTACACCATAGCACAGTGTTCTGGTGCAATAGCTGGATCAGCTGTTGTCTGGTTTATAGTGCCAGCATCATGGAGAGGAACCGTAGGTAGCACGGTATTTGCAGAAGGAGTAACTGTTGCTCAGGTATGTCATCATCAACATCATCACATTCATGACAAATACACACCAACAAAATAATTTATTGAAACAGACGATGGGGTAAATCGTGGCCCCAAATTAATGAAGTGTGTTTAGATCAGGAAATCGGAAATTCCTGTTGATGTCGGCTAAGTTTTATCTATATGGGGGTTTAGATAACAGTAAAGGGTAATCGGAATTTAGGAAAGAATTAAAGTACAGACCATACTCCCTTCGGATGAAAGGGTAATGGCAAACTACTGAATACGCTAAAGTGGTGAAGCTAGAAAATCAACGACTCGTTTACTGTGGTTGATGGCTACCTCCTGTAAAGGATATGCCACGATTTTATTGATACACGAAATTTTAGGAAGTTAGGGATTTTGCGTCTGACTTAACGTGCGGTCTATAAGAAATCACTTAATTTCATCGGTAACTTATCCTTTCCTTGATAAAGGCCTCTTGGACGAAACGTCGCTGTATCTTGTTTTTGTAAAACTTTATACTGGTTCTAAGTGTTTCGCCTATATCTTTAATAGAACACTGCGCCCGTCTGCCCAGCGTGTTCGTAGCGCGTTGGACTACGGGTGACTATCCCTCTGTGTGTGCGGGTTCAAATCCGCGGGATGGCAGAAAAGCCACAGATTCCTCAGATTTACGGTGTTCGTGGCACCGAACCGAAGGGTTACGATGTCCATGGCACCGAGCCGAAGAGCTGAAAAGCTCAAGTGCTTCTGGATCGGAAAAAAAATAGAACACTGCAAGATATATTGCAAGTTTGCACAATTTTAAGAGTCGATTGTTATTTTTTAAATAAAATAATGTTAATAATTCCTATATTCCGTAGTGTTAAATTTTATTTGTGACATAATTGAATCTTGTTTTTGCATTTTAAAAATTGTTTAAAAAATTAATTTGTTTTATCTAACACTACTGGAATGCCAGGATCACGTGACGTCAATGACCTGATTTCAATGAATTTTAATTGAAGTGACCAGGCTTTGAACTACAATGAACTGTGGGAAAATCACGCAGAGATATTATATCAGTTTTTGATTGGACGAAATTCGGATGTATCTGTCGTACATGCTGTATGGGCTTAACGAGGGCGCAGCGTACTCACGTTCATGAAGCACAACAATTACTATAGTCCGTTCTGAAATTCGTGAACACACTATAGTTTAATTTCTACGAAATCTACCTGATGCATAACAGTAGTTTTATTTACAGGTAGTCTTATATACCTTACGACCTTACGAATTCACGTTTAACTAATTGGTAGGTAGCTTTGTTGATGCAAAAAACGTTTTTTGTAATATAATTTTGCATAAGCAAATAAAATGATAATCAAAGTTTAGAATTTACAGTAATACACAAAATGGTGGCGAATGTTTGCAAAGGCGTATCCCTATTACATATAATAGAAAGCAATGTGACATAGTGAACAAATGATACCTTCCACTTCTATAAATGAAAGTAAATGATGTGTGCATACGCCAATGACAATCGTTCGAATAGAGTGTGAAATGATTAATTTCACAGGAGTCCCGATTTGCACTTGCGCTGAATTGCATGTGGAGCACGCAAATGCGAATGTATAGAGAGTCTTGACTATGGTACTGCTAAGCTTCTGCATGTATACCAAATCAACATCGCTGTTATTTTAGTAAAAACAGATAATGAAAATCTTACAGCACTGAAGGTTTTTGTGGCAAAAATAACTTTATGAAGGTCACCACCGTTACCTATATAGTTCATTGTTTATTTTAGGATCATCTTCATCACACATCGGACATGACCATAATTGCTCTGATCTTGCTCCTCCCAAGCATGTATCTCAGTGTATTTAGGCTAACAATTCCCGTTCTGTGTTGATTGAAGTATCTACTGGGTTTTCTCTCGTGGTTTTCCCGTCTTGACGCACCTATTGGTAAGCAAAACACGTAATTACAAAGTACTGTAGTTTTACAAATTACAAAAACAATGACAAAATACAGCAACGTTTCGACCAACAAGGCCTTTATCAAGCAAACGAACAAACATGAGTGACAAATTAAAATGAAACACAAATGGACGACCAAATACAAACGTATCTAAGGAAAATCTGAATAGTTTTACAAATTACAAAAACAATGACAAATACAGCAACTTTCACCAACAAGCCCCTTTATTAGCAAACGAACAAATATCACGCACCTATTGGTCGAGCACAACTTGCGCAACCGAGATAGAGAATACACTTTATCTTCGTCGTTGAAATCTTCAGAGCGTATGTTTTCTCTGAGAGCGTTGATGATGTCGCTTCTGTCATAGAAGACCATTCTTAATCGTAGCATTGTCCGCCAGTGCGTTTGCTCTCTCATTGCCCTTCGCCCCAGCGTGACCCGGGACAACGATGTTAATAATTTCTGTGAAGTGGATGATTTTATATCTGTCGGTAAAGATGTTCACGAATTTTGGAACGAACTATAGTAATGTTATACACAAACTAACACATAGTGCTAACAGATAACATACGCATTATCTGTGGCGTTATATAGTATTAAAACTAAATTACGAATTTTCAATTCAAATGTTGTATCAATCCTAACATATGCTAGCGAGAGTTGAAAATGACTAAAGATATAGAAAGCAAGTTGAATGCATTTGACAATAGATGTCTGCGAAAAATAATGAATATAAAATGGAACGAATTCAGGAGAAGTGATGAAATCAGAGACATGACTGGTCAACCACTAGTGACAACTGTTATAAGAAAGAGAAGATGGAGATATGTTGACACACCTTGAGGAGAAATGATCAACGAATATCAAAGCAGGCATTGAAGTGGGATGCAAAGGGTTCAAGAAAGAGAGGTCGATCCAAGGAGACCCTGAAAAGAACTTTGCTGAGAAAGGCAAGAAATATCGGTCACAGTTCCATGGATGAGATTGAGAGAGTTGCCCAGGATAAAGTGGTATGGAGAAATTACTTGCAGGCCCTATGTAACGTATAACGGTACGAGAGGAATTATTATTACTATTATTATCTGTGGCGTAGAGGATAGGTGCTCACCCTTCGCTCAAATGTTCTTGGTTCGTTTCCTTCGTGGAGCGATGCGAATATTTTTCTCATCTAATTGTAGGCGAGATCAAGCCCCCAGTCTTATCGGAGACGGACGATCAAATAGAGATGCCGTGTTCAAGTTGAGCACGTAGAAGAACACTTGATAGGTGAAAATCGATTAGAGTAGGTCTCAAAGCTGCAGCCTGTGCAAATTTCATAATAGATAATTTTTCTTCTTCTCTTCCACTATTTATTTCTTTATAGAAGTGTTGGGATACTTCTTTGATTAATGATAATTACAATCAATTAATCACTGAATATGTTCGATTTTCAAGAAATGTATACGTGCCATGGTTTGGTAGGCTAAAGATAGACTTTCACTGTTTAGGACATGCATCCGATTTCAGCAAACGGTGCATCAGACATGCATGGCATAACGTGGCTCTATTCCTACACCCAAATGTGGGCCTAACCACTGGAGTGGATGAACTATGAATCAATTAATAAATAACTGAAATTTCATCTTAAATGACAGTCCTGCTGGTGCTGAGGATTGTGCACTGTCTAGTCTCAAGTGAAGAAAATAATACATGGTTACTCATTACCGACGTTCTGAGTCGAATCGCTGCACAGTTGTGCAAATTTTTCAGTGTTACAAGGACGATGGCACTACGTTCGAGAATGGCAAACTACTGAACGTAATAATGCATAGAAAAATTACAAACAGCGTTAACAAGCTGGGATTGATTGATTCGCAAAGTCCTGTAAAGGATATGCAATTAATTTTTAACATGGTTACTCACATAAGTGTAACGATGATGATTCAATGATTCATTAAATCATAGCGCATAGTTATGATTCTTCAAGCCGTCTCATCGTGTAAACTACATATCTCATGTCTGTTCCCCATCTCACAGGGCTTTGCTGTGGAGGTCATTAGTAGCTTCATTTTGATGTTGGGTGTGTTTGCCAGTGGTGACCAATACCGAACAGACCATGGTGGCTCAATGGCCCTTACTGTAGGCCTACTTGTTTTCATGGAAAGTGCTTGGGCGGTAAGCCGCTAATACATATATTTTTTTGAGCCTCTTACATATTTTGTTGGTATGTTTTTCTGTGTTCAGAAAGTAAGTTGAATGCATTTGACAATACATGTCTGCAGTGGCGGCTCGTCATTAAGGGCCAGTGGGGCCGGGCCCCACCAAAAATCATGTATAACTAATATACTAATATATAACCTAACCCAAAACCATGATTTTTCCAAAATATTTGCTTGGCCTCACCAACAAAAATTATCACGAGCCGCCACTGCATGTCTGTAAATATAAAAGGATATAAAATGAGTCGAATTCATGATTCGTGGTGAAATCAGAGAAAGGGCTTATCAATCAACTCTAGTAAAACTGTTATAAGACAGAAAAGAAGGAGATATATTGGGCGTGTTCTGATAATGATAATGGCTCGCTGGTTGTGTTCGTTAGGACGTTCGTATTGCTAGGCTAGACGATTGATGTCGTAAGAAATGAGGGTAAGTGGTTCTAGTTCCGTGTTTGTCGATTTGTTTTCTCGGAAGCTCTTAATACCTGTACACTGTTTATTTGTTGATCATATTCGTTACTTCCTCTGAGGTTCTGGCAAAAACTCCTTGTTCTCATCTGATAAGATCTAAGAATCTCAATTCAGCATTGAAGCGGGGGCATTGCAGCGGGGCATTGAAGCGGGGGTAAAGGCTTCAGGTAAAATAAAAAAAAGAATCCATAGGAAACAATGAAAAAAACTTTACGGAATAAGAATAGAAATATCGAACTCCATTCCATAGAAGAAATCGAAAGAGTTGCGTAGTATAAAGCGGTATAGAGAAATTATTTACAGGCACTATGTAATGTGTAACGGTACCAGAGAATATACTTGTTTGTTATGTTGCTGATAAATGGCTCTTGAAGCCAAGTCACCCCTTTCAACCTATGAACAAACCTATTTTGGGTTATACCAAAGCGTGTAGGCCAACAAACATAAAAAATGAGAATTAACTTCTTTTGGATAATCCAAGTTGCTTCTTGTTGAGTATTTTTACTGTTGATGTTAATATTTGTTAACTGGCTAAGTGAGATTTTGGACAGTTTGAAGAAACGATCAGGTAGAACTGGCTGCCTTGCAGGTAGGCTGAGGACAGCCAAGGCTAACGGAAGACGAACTCAGTTAACGCTTCCTGAAACCGGACACATCGTCGAAGGATAAGCACCAGAGCTCCAAATGGCGCTGAAGATGTGACTGCAAAACCACGTTGCTAAGGTTAGGCCTAACGATTTACCACATATAGATTTAGGAGAAATCTGTACATCAGTTGCGTATCGAGATGAATGGCTAAGTAATCGTGTTTACTTCATTATGATCAGCATGTTAACATTTCTACTTCTGTTTTTTAGTATTTTTGCATTGATTGTTTCCTTTATTGTATGTTTATCCTTGATTACTTACCTTTGTTGTCTGTTTATCCTGGATAGTCTCCCGTGTCAAACAACGGAGACACGATGAAAGAAATAAACTCTCGTATTGCTATAGCAGTAGTTTTTCACTAACATTAACTAATATCTGGTTCAGACTTAGTATATGCGTTAAATTTTTAGGTCTGGTATTCTAGGTCGACCTCAGCTCAATGGGTTGAAATCAACGAAGTAAAGATAAGACGGTGATAGCTTGAAATAAATGTTCCGAAAGTTAAATTAAAATACAGCAATAATGATTGTCCCTAAAACACAGGAGAAAGAACACTAAACTCTCTATTTCTATAGCAGCTATGCCTTTACTAAATTAACCAATATCTGGAAATCTCAAGACCTTAGTATATGACAAAAGTAAATTGTTTAGGTCTGTGATTCCTGTACTGACTACAGTTGTGAAAGGGAAATCAACAAAGTAAATTGATAAGAACTGACAGCTTTGAGAATAAATGTCCGAAAATTATTAAAAATAAAATGGATGATTTCGTTTAAAACACAGTGAAATAAAACACTAACAACTATCAAATATAAGAAACAGAAGGTGATAAATCGTCTGTTCTTAGTCAGTGAAAGAGACTAATCGACAAGTCTTGTGTCACCAGTTGGGAAAGAAACGAAGACTAAACCACTTGAAGAACCATCAAAAATAACTTGATTAACAAGATTCCAATGTTAGCAGAACTGTCATGAGATCTAACCTTCTATTCCATTTTTCAATCTTTTGATTGAAAATGTTGATTTTCTAGAAACAATTCAGGATTTGAACTAACTAAGTCTCCCTTGACTGTTTAATTTCCCTTAATTGTCTATTTTTATTGCATAGTGTGTAGTTTTCCAATTATCTATATTATATACCGTTGTTGGTTTGCTACTAATGTTAGTATATCCTTTGTTGTTCACATATATTTTGCTCATTTATCTTCTGTGTCTGTTTTTGATTGTGTAACATTTCTCTTGATTTGTCGCCATTGTTATCATTGATTATCTGCTTTTGTTGTTGAGTTATTTTGAGTTGAATAATTCTGAAGGAAATGTGACTGGAAGAAGAATAGGAGGAAGACCTAGAAGACGATGGATGCAGGATGTCATTGACGATCTGAGAATAACTGCTGCTGACGTCGGTAATCTTGCACAGAATAGAGAGTTTTTCAGGTCTGCTCTCATGGGAGCCAAGTTCCTAAAGGGACAAGCTACTTGATGACCTTGAATTATATTCCATGTGTCCACCGCTAACAATTTTTTTCATTACTTATTTTTTCTTATCAGTTGAGTCATCTTTTATCTTAAGTTTTATCTAAAATGTTATTCCTTGTTCATATTCTTTAGTTGTTTGCAGTGGCGGCTCATTATCTTATTTGTTGGTGGGGCCAGAGACAAATTATGGTTTTGGGTTAGGTTATATATTAATTTATAAAATAATAAATACACATTGCACACTCTTTTTGGTGGGGCTCGGCACCACTGGCCCTTAATGACGAGCCGCCACTGGTTGTTTGTATTCTTGCTTTGTTATCTTCTTTGCCTGTCATCATAATGTGTCCAATGTGTGTTAGTTATCATATATTTTACAGATTAAAATTCTTTTCATAATAACGGTGGCTATCATCGTTGACATTCATTATTCCTTTCTCCGCAACATCTTCTACAAATCGATAAAACTTGATATTCTATTCATGATCACAGGGCAAACTGACAGGATGTAGTATGAATCCTGCACGCAGTCTTGGTCCCGCTGTTATGTCAGGCACTTGGGAAAATCATTGGGTAAGAGATTATAGTGAGACTATACTACACCCAGTCTTCTGATTTTGGAGTTAGTAATGAATTACTGTTGCTAACACAATAATTTGATTTGGGAGATGGTAGTAATGCATGACTGGTATATACGAAGAGTTCTGTCAAGTTCCCTCGAGCCCGCCTCGTACATGGTGTTTTCTACCGCTCTGATATTCCTGAGGTTCACTGTTCGTGTGGGCGAGTAATCATATCATCATGGGTAAACAGCATTCGGAGATCACATCTCAAAACACTTGGCTGCGATGCAAGAGTGGGCCCACTGGAAGACAGACGAGCATGGCACGGCATGTAAGGAAGGCGCGGCAGGCGATAGGGTGTGCGAACCACCCGAGTGTGCAGAACAGCTGGAAAGCCCAGCAGAGGTAAAGCCAGTGCGCGTTTCCGCTCGCAGGGAACTACTGCTGCCTTGTAGTTTGATTGGGGACAATCAAAGGCAAACCTTACACACAACTGGACGGTAGGTAAACCAAGCAGTCCATAACAAGACGGGTATAGCTGGGCAGAGGAAACTCATCAGCCCGGGAGGGCAGGTCGTCTACGGGTCGCTGTCCTGAAAGAAAATAGCAGCCTGCTGCCTTGTGGGTTTTGGCTTGGGACAGCAAAAGGCTAACGGAGAGCGAACCCAGTAAATGCTGCTTGAAATCAAACACACCGCCGATGGATAAGCACCTGACCCCCAATAGGTACTGAAGCTCGTGCACGTACATCCGTTCGTGCTGTTTGGCTGAAATCACAATAGAATATCACAACAGAATGATTAAAGTGGCCTAAGAACGATCGCGAAAGAGAGAACATTTGGTTGAACCTTAGCCACCGGAACACGTGTTATCGCAGGCCATGACTACACACACCTGGACATGTTGGAGTGCAGGGCAATGCTGGTGATGACTTTTGCAAACAATGCTCTGACGAGCTGGAAGAAGTATGGACAGAGCTGATGTCATCAATGTGATGCTCACTCATTTATATGAAATAAGCGAGTCTCAGACACTGGACCGATTGCGAGAATTAGAAGTTAAGTTAGGACATGCCAGACAGTGTCGTCTTTATGTTAGAGAGAGAAGATATACTAATCAACTTCTCATGGGCCCGAACGCGAAGGAGTGACTTCATTGAACCGGGTTTCCCCAAATGGCTCCGTCCCTGTCGGCAGAGATAGCATGTCATCTGCCGAGAGCATTGCACAAAGCACGAACTCTGTAGTTTCGGTAACAATCCTAGGGTTCCCATGAAAAAATTGTGTCTCGGTTCGGATTAGAACCTTTATTACGACAGGCAAACGACTGAACCACTTCGCCATTGAGACCCATATCATGGATACGGTGAGCTAGTAGGCATTGGGATGGCTGATGCAGTGGAGGACGAGCACACATGAGAACAAATAATGTGTCATGATGTCGATCGAATAACATAACATAATCATGTCATTATGAGGGTCTTTGTGGCTAAGTGGTTAAGCCCTTTGCCTTGTGAGTCGAATGTCGTGGGTTTGAGCCCGGACCGCGCCGTTCTGTTCACGAGTGCAGTTTTTTCCAGAGACCCTAGGATTGTTACTGGAGCTACGGAGTTCGTGTTTTATGTAATACTCTCGGCAGGTGGCGTGCCATTTCTGCGGAAAGAGACCGAGCCGTATGGGGTAAAACCCGGTGCAATGAGGTTAATCCTTCGGCTTTAAAACCCTTTTTTTAAAACAACCCTGTCATCATCTTCTTCTTCTTTGCGTTCGTTCTTTACGACCAATTTTAATCACTCTTTGTGATATGTTTGATCATTACCAAGAACGTGTATACGTTACACATCGGTTTGGTAGGCCCCTAAACTCATAGACTTCTACATGTTTAGGACACATGCATCCGATTTCAGCCAAACCTCTTAAGTCGCCTCTTACGACATGCGTGGCAGGTAACAGTGGTTCTATTCTTTACACCCCAAATTTGGGCCCCGGTAACCAATCGGGCGTTCCTGTCATCAGTGGCTGCTCGTCATTAAGGGCCAGTGGGGCCGGGCCCCACCAAAAATCATGAATAACTAATATATAACCTAACCCAAAACCATAATTTTTCCGAAAATATTTGTCCGGCCCCACCAACGAAAATGATCACGAGCCGCCACTGCCTGTCATTATATTTACACTAATAGACTATTTATTGAAATAGATACTAATTTTAGTACAGACATTATCAGACTGTGTTCTCATTGTAAACATCATCAAGTTGCTCATATCATACCCACGATATTCTTCCTCTACAGGTCTACTGGGTCGCCCCACCAATAGGAGCCATAGCAGGATCTCTACTGTACCAGCATGTACTTGCAGAGTCTCCACGTGCGGACAACATAAGCATCGAAATTGAATCTAACACCAGTTTTGAACAGAAGGATAAGGAAGATAAATACACAGAGAAAATTGTGATTGCAGAAGGAAACACCACCATCAACAGTTTAAAAAAAGGATTTGATAATTTGGCGTTAGATTTGAAGAATACGACGTGAGTTACTACAGCCCACTATCTCGGTCAGAAGCCGCGATGATTAAAATATATCTCATTCAGTGGCGGCTCGTCATAAAGGGCCAGTAGGGCCGGGCCCCACCAAAAATAATGTATAATGTGTATTTATTATTTTATAAATTAAAATATAGCAACCAAAACCATGATTTATCCGGAAAAAATGTCTGGCCCCACCAACAAAAATGATCACGAGCCGCCACTGATCTCATTATTATTGCAACAAATGTTTATATTGAAAATAGTGTATCTGTTTATTGTGATCACGTTTTGTTTATTTGGTTGCTGGAACCAGAACAATAAAATGATTTGTTATTAGATGGAATTAAGATACTTATGACAAATATTAATAAAATTTGATTGATTTGTTCATTATCATTGACGTTTGTTAAACAATCATGTGTGCTTAGATCTATTTTCCCAGCGTGGAGTAATGCATCCAATAAACAATTCGCCAAAGTAAGCAATAGTCAGAACCGTGCAATGCGCATTATCACAGGAGCCATGAAGTCCACGCCTATCAAGGCGATGGAAACAATCACAGGCATCCAACTAATGTCAGACCGAAGTGACAGAAAAGTCTTAGTATTAGCCGAAAAACGGCTCGATTCCCACCCTATGCATGAAACAATGTACGAATTCGAAAGAAGCAGGATACAGAATCAAGCTTCGCATAAATCGCTAAAGCACTGACCACAGACCATCCGGTCCTTGCATAATGCAAAACCAAACCAATCCCGGCAACTAATAAGTACCCGCGGGGGAAAACAAAAATGCCGGAACTAAGGGAAACAATTCCAGGCATTCAAAAAAAAGGCCAACAAGAAAACTTCGAAAGAAGAGCGGCCACAGAAAACTACATATCGACCTAATACCAAGAAAATAAGTGGACACGTGTACACTGACGGGTTGGCCAGGAAAACAATCAGCGATGGTGGAGGAGGAATAGTGCTTAAACTATCAAAGAAAGTTACGGTCATAAAATCGATTGCCACAGGCAAATACTCGAATAACTACCGAGCAGAAGCGGAGGCAATAAGAACAGCGGCCGAAATGATCCTAGAGAGAAGAGGCACCTTTCGCAACAAGGTCGTGATATTCACCGATGCTCTATCGGTCATCACGGCACTCAAAAGTGTAGGCAAAACAGAGCTGAATGACCTCAAAGCGACCCTCGATGAACTAACGCGCTCACTCAAACGCACCGTCATTCAGTGGATTCCATCACACTGTAATATAAGTGGAAACGAACGTGCCGACAAACTAGCCAAAGAAGGCGGGCGACTACCTCGGACTGATCGCGAGATCAGTTATGAGGAAGCCCGAACAACCATCGGTTTGCACTACAGAGGCAAATGGACAACAGACCATCCCCAGCATTCTAACAGCGACGGATACTATGGTCTGTCTCGTAGTGAACAAGTTGCCATACTTCGCCTCCGTACCGGCCACAACAAGCTACGCGCCCACATGTACAACAAATTTAAAATAGGCACAACCTAGTCTATGCCCATGCAAAAAGGCGGACATGACGGCAGAACACGTTCTGCAGGATTGTCAATGGAAAGCAGGTTTAAGAAACGAAACCTAGCCGCAAAACACAGAGCTTCGCGAAAAGCTGTACGGAGGAACGGAGTCCCTTAAAACCACGGTAAAATTCATGATAAAAGTTGATTTATCAGTCTAGGCCGGATCAGAGAGAGATCTATTTTCCAAACAGGTCTCATTGAGTAGCAGTATAAAAACTAGAAAGCACAGTCAATGGTCCGTGATGTAATACTGAGAATTTCCATACTTTATAGAAATCGTATTCATGCGCGTCTGCTCAGGACGTGTATAGACGTTTTTCCCATTCACTGCTAAAAACGCATTAACATGTCTGAATATTCACAAAATATATAAGACTGCAGTAAAACTATTTGATTGGCAAAACACGTAATCACAAAATACTGTAGTTTTACAAAAACAATGACAAAATACAGCAACGTTTCGACCAACAAGGCCTTTATCAAGCAAACGAACGACAGGAGTGACAAATTTAAAAAAACAAATGGACGACCAAAAACAAACGTTTCTAATGAAAATCTTGGAAAAAAAACAACGAAAATCTAGGAATAAAAACGAATAACGAGATAATTTAACACAAATAACACATAAAAACTAGAAATAGAACGGAAGAGAAACAATGAAAAATCTAGTAAATATATAACTTGAATGCATGCAACATATGCTCATATAGATTACAAAGCATGGGAAGAGAAAGTACTAAGAACATAAGAATGTAATACGTTGAGCCCATGTGGTCGCAAGGTACCATACAAAGAAATCAACCGATTCTCCAGAGCAAATCGACTGCGATCATCCGAGGAACACGATCGGATGGCTGTAACCTGGACATCGTGAGCTCCTAAATGGCCAGTATCATTGAAATGGTGGCTACAGGGGTCACAGAGCATTGGCGTATGTCGCGCAAGTGTTGGGCGAATCGGTCACTGAGCCTCTTGCCTGTCTCGCCGATACAAGCCTTGTTACACCGCTTACAGATAATGGCATAGATAAGATTACGGGACTCGCATGTGAAACCATCGTCAATAAGAAACGCGGCTAAAGGAAAAGATACAGTACGCGTCTGTATCACATAAGCACACGTGTTTATTATCTGTCTGTTATACATGTCTGTTATTATCTGTCCTCTGTGGGCTAAAGACGTGTTAACAGTTAACATTTCTACTGTCACTGCTATAGGCGTACATTCACGTTTGTGACCTAGAAACAAAGAGTAGCTATTTTTAGCTCCGTCTTCGAGGAGTATGTAGCAGCGAAAGGGTTAAGATGACGCGGGAAGGGGTGGGGCGTAGAGACCCTCCTAAAAATTGCTTATTTAATAAAAGTTGTATGCGATTTACCAGCGCATCTTTGGGCGGCTTTTTTGTTCGAGAATGTAACCACATAATTATTCTTTTCGTACCGTTATAAGGTTACATAGGGGCAGAAAGCAATTTCTCCATACCTCTCTATCCTGGGCAACTCGCTCAATCTCCTTCATGGAATTTAGACCGATATTTCTTGTCTATCTCTCTCAGCAAAGTTCGTTTCAAGGTCTCCTTATGTCGTCCTCTCTTCCTTGAACCCTGTGCATCCCACTTCAATGCCTGCTTTAATATTCTTTGATCATTTCTTCTCAAGGTGTGTCCAACATATTTTGTTTTTCTTCCGATCCAGAAGCACTTGAGCTTTCAGCTCCTGGCTCGGTGCCATGGACATCGTGACCCTTCGGTTCGATGCCACGAACACCGTGAATCTGGGGAACCTGTGGCTTTTCTGCCAGCCCGCGGGATTGAACCCGCACTCACAGATGGCTAGTCACCTACAGTCCAACGCGCTACGAACACGCTGGGCAGGCGGGCAAAAACGTCCAACATATTTCCATCTTCTCCTTCTTATAACAATTGTCACTAATGGTTGATCAGACATTTCTCTGATTTCATCACTTGTCCTGAACTCGTTCCATTTTATATTCAACATTTTCGGACACTATACTGTCACTATTAACACCATATCATAGCGACGGCCAAATGCATTTTATGCGATGCAGGTTGCTTTTTATGGCGGTACTTGGCTGTTTCATTCTGGAATTAGTTCACACAGGAAACATTTCACAGTTGTTAGCATTTCGTGTGGTTTCATTGGCACAGGAATGGAGCAATTATGGGGTGACCCGTTGCAGTGAAGTTGGAACTGTACTTATGAATATATGAATATATCAAAGCTTACCGAACATGGGCACACAATGATTCTGCATACTCTATTTATACCAACAATAGAGAGAAATGTCTTTCTTCTTCTTCTTCTTTGCGTTCGTTCTTTAACGACCAATTTTAATCACTCTTTGTGATAGGTTTGATCTTTGCCAAGAACGTGTATACGTTGCACATTGATTTGGTAGGCCCCTAAACGCATAGACTTCTACACGTTTAGGACACATGCATCCGATTTCACCCAAGCCTCCTTAGTAGCCTCTTACGATATTCCGTGGCAGGTAACAGTGGTTCTATTCTTTGCACCCAAATTTGGGCCCCGGTAACCACTCGGGAGAGAAATGTCTTTAAAACATCACAAGTATGAAGACACATAAAGGGGAATAGCTACAAGAAATATAAAATATGTTATTACGGAATTATGAGCCCTAATAGTTAAAAAAAAAATTTTAACATATAAAAGTTGAATTGACTGACAGGAAGCATTGCAAGACAGGCACTGTTTTGGAACCCGCAGGAAAGAGGAGTAGAGGAAGGCATAGACAAACCTGGAGAAGAGACCTGGAGGCTGATTTTAAAAGGATAGGTAAAACATGGAAAGAATTGGAAGCAGTGGCGGCTCGTCATTAAGGACCAGTGGGGCCCCACCAAAAATAATGTGCACCGTGTATTTATTATTTTATAAATTAAAATATAACCTAACCTAAAACCATGATTTTCCCGAAAATTTGTGTCTGGCCCACCAACAAAAATGAGCACGAGCCGCCACTGATTAGAAGGGTTGGCAAGAGAGAGGAAGAGCTGCAAGAAGTTTGTTGAAGACCTGTGCTCCATTGGGAGTTGAAAGATGAAGAAGAAGACAAGTTTAATTAACGTCAGATGTGGTTCTTCAAAGTGGAATTTTTTGTCTTTGTAAAATCTTACCGTTACTCATGTGTACAAATTTATGTCTTGTTAAATATTATGAATATACTTTGGTCAACATTTGTATTTGTCTGCCCTACATGTCATAGGGGTCTAACCGTGGTGCATTGTACTTACATTCTCTGTGCAAACCACACAAATCTTGAAGAATGGTTACAAAGTACTGTAGTTTTACAAATTACAAAAACAATGACAAAATACAGCAACGTTTCGGCCAACAAGGCCTTTATCAAGCAAATGAACAAACAGGAGTGACAATTAAAATGAAACACAAATGGACGACCAAATACAAACGTATCTAAGGAAAATATGGAATAAAAACGAATAAGAATATGACACATAGAAAACTAATAAGATAGAAATGAACGAAAACAATGAAACATCTAGTAAATATAACTGAATCATGCACTTACCAGTTAGATTACAAGCATGACAAAGAAAGTATTTAAGAATAAGAGACTGTATCTTACCTGTGGCACAGGTATCCTAAAATACGATTCAGGCAAATCGACTCGTAATCTATCTGAGACATGATCGATGCTGTAACGTGAACGGCTTAATGGCAGATCATGAAATGAGTGGCTCAGGGTCAGGCATTGGATTCGCGCAATGTTGGCGAATCGGTCACGCCAATGCTCTGTGACCCTGTAGCCACCCATTTCAATGATACTGGCCATTTAGGAGCTCACGATGTCCAGGTCACAGCCATCCGATCATGTTCCTCGGATGATCGCAGTCATTTCTCTGGAGAATCGGTTGATTTCTTTGTATGGTACCTTGCGACCACGCGGGCTCAACGTATTACATTCTTATGCTTCTTAGTACTTCTCTTCCCATGCTTTGTAATCTATATGGGTATATGTTGCATGTATTCAAGTTATATATTTAATAGATGTTTCATTGTTTCTTTTCCGTTCTATTTCTAGTTTTTATGTGTTTTTGTGTTACATTTATTTCGTTATTCGTTTTTATTCCATATTTTCCTTAGATACGTTTGTATTTGGTCGTCCATTTGTGTTTCATTTTAATTTGTCACTCTGTTTGTTCGTTTGCTTGATAAAGGCCTTGTTGGCCGAAACGTTGCTGTATTTTGTCATTGCTTTTGTAATTTGTAAAACTACAGTACTTTGTAATTACGTGTTTTGCCAATCAAATAGTTTTACTGCAGTTCCATATATATATACTGAATATAAAGAGTGGTTAACGTGATTGATAATAACAAACACAATCCAGGATATTAATTCACCTACACAACAATAACAAATAGAAGAAAATGAATGTGTTTATGTAAAAGCATCGCTTGTGTGTTGCCAGGGTTTGCAAGGGGAGCAAAGAATAGTAACACTGCAGACTAAAAGGCATGAAAAGAGGCAACTGAGATATTTTTTTTTTTCTCTGATCCAGAAGCACTTGAGCTTTTCAGCTCTTCGGCTCGGTGCCATGGACATCGTAACCCTTCGGTTCGGTGCCACGAACACCGTAAATCTGGGGAATCTGTGGCTTTTTCTGCCATCCCGCGGAATTGAACCCACACATACAGAGGGATAGTCACCCGTAGTCCAACGCGCTACGAACACGCTGGGCAGGCAACTGAGATAGAAGCCTAGGGAAGCTGCTTCTACTTCTTCACCCTTCGCCCCTAGGGAAGCATAGGTCCGCAATCAAAACCCTCCAAGCCTGCCTATCCAAAGCCATCCTTTCCAGGTCTCTCCACTCTCTACCCAATTTCTTGCATTCCGTCTCCAACTTCCCGTCTCCAGGTGTTCCTGGGCCTATTAAAACTACCCTAATAAATAAAAAGCATCGCAGACATTGGATGTGCTGGCCTACTTGTAACTTGCACAACATACAATCACTCTTAGACTCAGATCACACAGAGTGGTTAACAAGATGTGAGTATTCAAAAGGAAGACCACGCAAAGATGGAGCGTCGGCATCAAGAACAGCCTTACGAACATGAATATCAGCTTACAAAGTGCCTTAAAAAAGCACACACAAGATCACTACGTTTCACTCCACCCACACTACTTCACATAAAGAAGTAAATGGTGGAAGAGAAGAAGAAAGAAGATATATAGACATCATTATCTAACTGTGACACAGATATAATGAATAACAAAACAGCAGAAAATATTTATTATCAAATATATATATATTGTAATTATCCGCAGTACATTCAATAATTTGTCATATCTGGACTCTTACATTTTTTTTTTTCTTTCGTCCGCTTTCAACTCAGACGAAGTTTCATCTCTGAAACTGATTTTTGCGTGAAAATCTGTTTTTCCAATTTCTTACAATGGCAGCAGCGTGCACATTGTAAATTACTTTACACTGGCAGCCGTGTGCTCAATGTACTCGTAATTAGTATTCCCTCGCCATACAGGCAGATTTTCTCCGACTTCAGAGGTACTCAGTTATCGTCCTGAGTAAGACCAGGGGACTCGAACAAATGCCGGACAGTAGGTTCGAACCCGAGCTATGAGGCGTCTCACAGCTAGCAGGCCGAGCAACTATCAACTACTCTAGGCAGTCCCCCTAATACATTGTGAAAGACTTCTAACAAATTGTGCTATACTGTGCTATACAACTGTGCTATACAACTGTGCTATACAACTATGATATACAACTATGCTATACAACTATGCTATACAACTGTGCTATACAACTATGCTATAAAACTATGAACAACATTGGATATATAGTCTTATCTATGCTATAACGTGAGCGTCTGTAGCTAAAGCGGTAGTGAGCTCGATCACAATCTAAGCGTACCTGGTTCAAACTCCAGAGCAGGTAAGTTTGGAAGCAAATTAGTTCCTTGGATTTTTACGAATGGTAAAAATAGGCCTCACCGTTCAGAAAGCAATAGCAAAATACTGCACATATAAGTGGTGCCTAGAACATTGACAACTTGTTTACTGTTACTGACGGCTAAGTCCTGTAAATGATATGCCACAATTTGTTTTTCATATATTTTCCTACATGGGCTATACCATTGTGAAGAACTTATAACAAACTGTGCTATCTATGCTATATAACTTTGAAGAACATCAAATAAATTGTCTTATCAATAATAAATCAATAAAAATCGTGGCATATCCTAACCGTAACCGTAACTGTAACAGGGTAACCTCCTGATAAGCTATTAATATTATTCTACACGTATTTACAACTCTATCAACACCATCCACAACTACGTACATAGACTACAAATAAATGAAATGGCCGTCAAGTACATCGTACATCTATGTGAGAATCAAACCTGATTCTCAACTTTTATTTCTTTATATTTACTTAATTAAATATCTCATCTATGTTCAAAATAATAGCACATACATCAAATTATCAAACTAAAGAAAATCCTGAAAAGAAAATCAACAATTCAATGCACATAGCTGAAAAAATATACCTAATAACTAATATTGATTGTCTCCCCTAAGTGATATCTAATACCCTGACATCCTATCTCTAAAAATGTTCACTGTTCACTGTTCCTTGCTTGCGATGTCCTTAGAAATAATACTTGTCCAGTTACAATACGTTATACCGCTACTAGCTAGAGTTGCTGTCCTAATAGTATACACGAAATGTCTCTGCTACTGGTTAAAATAATGCATCCTGAAAAAATGGCTGACATCTCTCTCTCATATACTGTTATAGCCTCTCCGTCGGGTCTGGTCCTACCGCCTAGTTTTCCAACTCTGACAACTAGTCCTCCGGTTCTAATGTAACCGGTTCACCAATTCTGAACAGGAACTCTTTCTGATTTGGACAAAAATCTCCGTGGAGTTCTACATCTACGTCTTAGTTGGGTTCTCTCTCTCTGTCTGCAACTCAGTTCAATACTACTGCCTCGTTCTCTATTCCGCTTATAACTCGCAGCATAGTTGTTCTGCTCTATAATTCTTGTTACTATCTACTAAGTTCTTGTCGATAACTGTGTGAGTCGCTTATGCTAGACTACACTCCTTGACTTGTTGATTCTTTCTGTCTGTAACTGTCTCAGACTACCTACACTGACTGTTCCTGAGTACCTCTCTGTCCCTATCCGAATGCGTGTGAAGATGTTCTCTGACCAACTGTCCCTCTGCCAAGTGTGTGTGAAGATGTCCTCTGACCAACTGTCCCTCTGCCAAGTGTGTGTGAAGATGTGTCTTCACTCTTTCTAACTGGCCAATATTAACTGTTAAAGTCTGTCTCGGGACTACCTACACTGCCTGTTCCTGAGTACCTCTCTGTCCCTCTGTCTCTATCCGAATGCGTGTGAAGATGTTCTCTGAAGATGTGTCTGAAGTGTCTCTTATTCTAGACAACACTTCTGGACAAATCAATTCTTTCTGTCTGTAACTGTCTCAGACTACCCTCACTGCCTGTCCATGGGTACCTCTCTGTCCCTCTGTCTCTGTGAAGTGTGTCAAGCTGTTGTCGAATCTACCATATGTATTCTATTTATCCACTGGCAATTTTCTTTGTTTCCAAATCAGTCACTGTCCTTAGAATATTTCTCACGGTCAAATCTGTTTTGTTGGCCTGGGAGAAACCCAGCTAATTTGACAATCGTGACCGGACAATCACCCAGACGTTCAAAAAAAGGAATACAATTAACCTCTCTGGCTCCAGGAAAGAAAAACAGGGCATAAATTTTCTTCTAGTTAAGAAAAAGTCTCCTTGCTAACATATCTGGTCTGTAATTATACGTTCATAGATCAGGTATATTGTTACCCCTTTGTTTAATTGAAAAATACGTGCCTCGTTGCAGCTTGGGACTAGGGAAAAACCTGGTGTCATATTCCCTGCTACAACAGGACGTAGCCATCAACTAATGCTATAATAATTTATATATCTAAACATACCGCCTGCCCAGCGTGTTCATAGCGCGCTAGATGATCGGTGACAAGCCCTCTGTGTGTGCGGGTTCAATTCCATGGGCTAGCAGAAAGGCCACAGGTTCTCCAGATTTACGGTATTCGTGGCACCGAACCAAAGGGTTACGATGTCCATGGCACTGAGCCGAAGAGCTGAAAGCTCAAGTGCTTCAGGATCGGAAAAAATATATCTCAACATGGCTACAAACAAAAATAATGATAACTGATCAAACAAAGAATATGTTATAAATCTGCCTATATACAGCATCAGAACCAAGACTAGTATCTATAACAGCTGTGTGCTGTCAACATTGCTGTACGGATCGGAATGCTGGAGAATGACAGAACAGGATATGTCCAGACTCTCCGCCTTTCATACAATTTGTCTGCGAAAAATCTTACGCGTGTACTGGCCGACTACTATCTCGAATCAAGAATTGCTTGCACGATGCCAACAAGAGAATATGGGCACTATCATCCGAAGACGACGCTGGAGATGGATTGGACATGTGATGCGCATGGAGACTGGCTCCGACACGAAAACTGCACTGAGATGGACTCCAGAGGGTAGGCGAAAGCGTGGAAGACCCAAGACGACCTGGAGGAGAACGATAGAGCAAGAGCTGAAGGAAATGAATCATAGCTGGAACACAATACAGAGGAAGGCCATGAACAGGGAAGAATGGTGTACGTTTGTTGCTGCCCTAAACGCCAAGGGCGTAACAGGCTAAAGAGAGAGAGCTAACAAAAGATGGAAAAGCGGGGATGCAGAGAGTAAAAAACAAACAAGAACTATATACCTAAAAAAAAATAAAAACAGAACGGTATGAAATAGAACTTATAGGACAACAAAGATCAGAATACTAAGAGCATGCATATTCCCAGTGGCAATGTATGGTGTGAAGGAAGAACATTTAACAAAGCAGTGGGGATAAAAAATATGTGCTTTTGAATATCAGTTTTAGGCTAAAGACAGCAAAAGGCTAACGGAGAGCGAACCTAGTAAACGCTGGTTGAAATCGGACACTTCACCGAAGGATAAGCACTAGAGCTCCAAATGGTACTGAACGCTGTGACGTAAAATTGTGTTCTTGACAAAGACTGTGTATATATCACAATAAGAATGATAAACATGGTCGAAACAGAACGATCAAGGAAGAAAAATATATAAACAGACATGAAGGGTTGGAGAAAATAATTATGGAAGGAGGCATCTCGGCAAAGAGTAGAAAAGGAAGATAGATTAAGGGTATAACTGATGGTTTGAACATGACGATTGTTGAGACAAAACATCTGGCCTATGAGAGTGAGAATATCTGAAGAGCTGTTAGAGTGACAAAGTTCTGCTCAGAATAAGCTATTGGATGAGTAAATACTATGAAATGAAAATCGTGGCATATCCTAAAGGACGTAGCCATCAACCACAGTAAACGAGTCGTTGATTTTCTAGGCACCACTTATATGTTCAGTAGTTTGCCATTGCTTTCTGAACGGGTGGCGCCATCGTCCTTTGTTAAAATCAACGGAAACAATTTGCAAGCAAACTGTCTGCAGCGTGATTCGAACTCAGAACGTCGGAGTTAATAGACCGAGTCACTAACCCTAGGTATAAACACTGTAAAGGACTTACATGAAATAAACCTATGCAGGCGGCAACACTGTCAGTAACATTTAACAAATTGTTCTTCCTATATTATAACAATGTAAAGTCCTTATGTGGTCACCAGTTGGGAAAAGAAAATGTGGAAGACCTAAGACAACTCTTCAAAGAACAATCCTACAAGAAAGTAAACTATTGGGATGTAAAACCATACAAGATCTCCAACTGCTAGCAACAAACCGCATCACATGGTGATCTAAAACTTCTGCCCTATGTGCCGTCTTTGGCACGAAAGGAACAAACTAACTTACTAAAGGACGTATAGCAAATTGTTATCTCTATGTTATAACAATGTAAAGGACATATAAAAAATTGTCCTCTCTAGACTGTAACATTGAAGGACAAATTGTCTTAACTACGCAAACTGACATTTGTGACCATAGATCTCCACAACTTCCTGCCTCTGGTGCTGTTAACAAATTCTGATGTTGTCTTTCATGACCTGCCATGGTGTTAAACTGTCCAGTTTATTAATTTTTTAACCTACTCTTATTTTTGTGCATATGAAATCCTTTCTTTTGCCCTTCTCTGCTTTTTTGCCACTAGGCGTAGCGGGTTTAACTGATGATCGGTTTCCGAGATAATGCACGCTCGATCGCTTGACATGGTGTGGTATTGTGGAGTTTTAAGATGGCTGTAACTCCATCAACCCATCTTTTTCTTCGTCTGCCCCTTCCTCTTGATGATTCCATTTTCAGGTTGTACTCTCTTGCAACTGGTGTATTCGGGTTCATTCTGACCAAGTGGCCAAACCATTTGAGTCTCTGTTTTTCAATAAATCTAATAGCAGGTGTTGTTCAGACTGTTCTTCTAATTTCCTCATTTCTTATATGGTCTCTTGTTTTATTTACTGCTTTCCTCAGGCATCTCATTTCGCATGTGGTAATTTTCCTTTCTTGTTCTTTTGTCAGTGTCATGTTTGGCCCTAGTATGAAATTGACATAACGTAATAATTGATATATGTCTGGTCAACCACTAGTGACAACTGTTATAAGAAGAGAAGATGGAGATATGTTGGACACACCTTGAGAAGAAATGATCAATGAAGATATGTTGACGGTGTTGGAGGAGAAAGATCAACGAATATCAAAACAGGCATTGAAGTGGGATGCAAAGGGTTCAAGATAGAGAGGTCGACCTAGAGAGACCCTGAAACGAACTTTGCTGAGAGAGGCAGGAAATATCGGTCTCAGTTCCATGGAGGAGATTGAGCGAGTTGCCCAGAATAGAGCGGTATGGAGAAATTACTTGCAGGCCATATGTAACGTATAACGGTACGAGAGGAATTATTAAATTATTATTATAATAATTGATATCCAATGGTGAAACACGTAAAAACAAAGTACTGTAGTTTTACAAAGTACAAAAACAATACATAGCAACATTATTATCAAAGGGCCTTTATCAAGCAAAGGATACATCAGAAGTGAAGAACATTTACTTTTATATGGCACACAGCATAGATCTTCAGACAATAAATCTCTCAAATCTTCCACAAGATTGTAATTAAGGTCTTCCCATATATCGATAATACTAATCTTCTTCTTCTTCTTCAGCGATCTCTGGTCATGCGCTTAATTTACTGTGGACCACAAACTGGGCAGTCAGCTTCAGATCTGTCAGGTTTCCCAAAGCTTAGTTTTCAGGTCGACTGGGTGTGGCCACATGTTGCTTCTCAACTCACACAGGAGAGGACAGTCTTGCAGGATATGTTCTTTGTGTCTGTTCCTCCTGCTGACACTGGCAGAGAGATGTTTGACTTATTCCTAGTCTGTATAAGTGTTTGTTGAGTCTGCAGTATCCGGTGCGTAGTCGAAATATAATGACCTGCTCTGTTCTGCTTTGGTCTTTGATGGAGTCTTTTCCATAATCGTATCCAGTGCTTGTCTTCCAGTCTACTGCAGATTTTCTCTCTATGAGGGTTTTGACCTCTTGAAAAGACAAGAGTTGGTAAATTTGCTCTTTGGCACTGCCCTCCTTAGCTAAGACATCGGCACTCTCATTGCCTGCAATGCCACAGTGAGATGGAATCCACTGCAAGTGAATTTCTGCCTTTTCTGAAAGCTGGGCAAGTTCTCTTTTTAGGTTTTGTACTGTGCTGTCAGCGAATTTAGCCTCCAGGGCTTGTATAGCTGACAGTGAGTCTGTGAGAAATACCATCTTGCCTGCAGGTGCTTGCAGCTTATTCATGTGCTGTGCTGCCATCAGAAGGGCTAAGAGTTCTGCTTTGTAGTTGGAACATATTCTTCCAATACTAATCGATATCCAGGAACTCGGGGTGCCTCGATCTGTTCACAGTCTATATTAGTTTAATGCAAGTGTTTAAGTAATTGCATAGTAGGCATGAAAAAACAATTATTAAGAGAAATAAAATTCAGACAAGTATTTTGGGCATATAAAAGGGCATGACACCTTGATAACATTTTTACTAGAGGGGAAAGTTGAGGGGGAAGAGCAAGAGGAAGACCAAGAGATAAGTGGGAGGGAACTTTAAAGAAATGGACAGGATACAGTCTTGCAGAGTGCAACACCAAGGCAAAAGACAGAAGATGCTGGAGATTAATTACAGCCAACCTCCCAATGCGAGAGGCACCTGAAGATGATGATAGTAAGTCCTTTCCGCTGCATTTCAGCAGAGATTTTCTGTATATTCCAGTGAACACCAGCAGCTCATACAGTTCTGATTCTCAGAGTTATGATGACTTCTTCATATTTACATTGCAATGATGAAATCTCAACAATATAAAGAAGAGCTGGAGGGAGCTGCCAGAGATAGCTAGAGATAGGAAGACTTGGCATGAGTTGGTTGAGAGCCTATGCCCCAACTCGGGTTAAAAAAAGGCAGAGAGAGAGAGAGAATGATCAAATCTTGTATTTAAAAAAATAACACATCTAAGGTGTGCTAGTGGGATGGATCAGTGTAATGCATAAGCATCGCATATCACCTCACACACAAAAGAGTTGTGAGTTCAATCCCACACTTGACGTTCCACATGTGAGGAAAGAAATTGGCCCTCCTACCTTCTGCTCAGCTAGAAATGTGAAGTGACAGACACTTCATACTCTAAGCTCTGAAAAGGCTACGGGAAATGTTATTTATTTATTAATGTGCACTGACTCAATAATAAAATTGCAATGACCCCATCTAGTCTTTCTTTTGTAAGGTATCTGTCATTACTACCCGTATAACCGCTTTTTAAGGTAATGTAAGACAGTGGGGGATCTGCATTTGTGGAGTTTAATGCAGCATGGCTAGTGCAGTCACAGTGAAACTGTTTAGGTTAAGATTTTTCTTAATGCCTCCGACAGAAAAACTTCTAGGCTGACAGGTGATGGAACCCAGGTCACCTGCATAATTGTATATCTGAGTGGTAAGTTGTGATTATAAAATAAAATAACATATTGCATGCTATCAAGAAATGTATTACAAATTTGAACATGAGTTTGATCATATTTTGTTCGAGATATAATATGATACAATGAATTAGTGGAGCCTTTTTATGGCCAAATGGATTAGAGCGTTGGCTAAAATTCGGGAGATGGGAATTCAATCCTCGTACGCCAAGGAGTTCTTTTCAGTCGTGTGCATAAAGAAAATATCCAAATCTGAACAGTTTCGCTGCGATTGTACTAGCCCACCATAAACAGCAATATTACAGGCAGTAATAACAGTGTTTATATATATCTTCTTCTCCACATTTCTCCACATTCTTCACACTTCGCCCCTAGGGAGGCATGTGTCCACAACCAGTCTTCCAATCCACAGCCATCTTTTCAAGATCTCTCCACTCATTCCCCATTTTCTTGCATTCCATCTCAAACTCCTGTCTCCAGACTTTTCTGGGTCTTCCTTTACATCTACTACCCTGGGGGTTCCATCCAAGAGTCTATCTTGTGATGCTGTGAGGGGGTTTCCTCAGTGCGTGTCCGATCCATTGCCACCTTCTGCCCTTATCTCTTGTTTCACTTGATGGGCAGATATAGCAAATGATGGGCACTTGATGGGCAGTGTAACAAATATTCCCAAAGTGCTCTGTCTGACAACAATAAAACAATTACATAAAAATCTGTGCATTAAAAACCTTAGTGAGATTTCATAGAAAATATAACAAGAGATATGTAGACAAATTGCAGCCTGGTCGTTTATTTTGTAACCACTGTTCCTGATGTCAGATAATTAAGAACTTCACCCATTCAGTATGTAACACGTTTTACCTGCCCGCCTGCCCAGCGTGTTCGTAGCATGTTGGACGACGGGTGACAAGTCCCCTGTGAGTACGGTTCAATTCAGAGGGCTGGCATAAAAGCCACAGGTTCTCCAGATTTATGGTGTTCGTGGCACCGAACCGAAGGATTACAATGTCCATGGCACCGATCCGAAGAGCTGAAAGCTCAAGTGCTTCAGGATCAGGAAAAAAAAGTTTTACCTCCGGATGCATTTACAATGTATACTAAATTAGCCACCATACTGGCTTTGCGTAATCCTAAAAAAGTACAGTGATCCATTATACTGGCTCTGAAGAGCAAAGGGGTTAAAAAGGTTTAACATGCGAAAGGTTTATTTAATTGCCCCAGGTTTTCTCATATAACTTGGTAACAACAAAAAAATAACTTACAAAGTAAAGTAGCTATGCTTTAAAAATAAATTAAAAAATAAATTATCAATTAAAAAAAATACAAAACAATTATGAACATATTATATACAGTTTTTTGTTTGATTTTGTGTCAGAGTAATTCAAATTTTATTTAGGCAGGAAAATTGCTTAACTCTTAGTGGACCAAGGTAAAAGCCATGTTTTTACAAGCCATTTGTTTTTAGATTTTAAAAAACGCCCTTAAGTGTGGCTTCTGGTAAAAAGGCATCCAACCCAAAGCCCTGTAGTGTGGCGTTTGGTCCACAAGGAGTTAACCAATATTTTTATAATAAATATACTAAATATTATTTTGGTTTGTCCTCTATGAATTCGGCTATGATACCTAAGACTGACTTGTGCGTGAAGGCTTGCTTTTCTTACCATCAATGCTCCTTGCTTTTCAGGCGAGTCTTACTCCGACTTCAGAGGTACTTGTAACTTAGATTCCCAAATAAAGGATATAACTAATTAACCCATGACACTCTTATATTGTTGACATCTGTCTACTTAAAATGTGTTCTATGATTCTTCAGGGATCTCTGAACTGATGGAGCACAGTAGCTTCAAATATCCATGCCTAGTTGGTCTTGTGGAGAAATCAGACAATTTTTCAACCTCTGAAGTTCGAGAAAGCACGATTGTATGGCAGGGGACACTAAGAATAAGGAAAGCAGGTCTTTACGCAAAACATTAGTTGGAAGCACCATACCAGGCGCCCGGACTACAACTGAACTCATAGTGGTCGAACGCAAGAAGCAGAAGACTATGTTTACAATGATCACTGATCTCAATATGAGATAAAATTCCTAGCCCTCATCCGGTCTGATCACCACAGATTTGTAGATTTTTGTACATCACACTAGTCTTATCAGAGATAAGCAATAAAATATAGATTCCATGTTCAGCATACAAAAATACTTGGCAGTGTAAAAATGATAACAGCAGGCTGGAAAGCCACTGCCCAAGCAAAAATCATTAATAAAAATATATTTCTTACAAACTTTCATGTATAAAATTACATTATGAGAGTTTCACTGGTATTATAGAGTTTGTACACTGCTGATGAGCTCTTCCTGTGTAAGAAAGAGATAAGGCTACCCATGGTTATTTAGTAAAGTACAATGATGATTAATCAATCTAATCAACAAACCTATCAATCAATCAATAGATTCTTATGTATATCATTTATGTCCACATGTTATGTTATTCGACTGACATCATGGCACATTTTGCATTCCAATACGTGACAAGATAACATCCATTTCATAATCAGATATTTAACGGTGGAAACAAATTTCTTCTTCTTTGCGTCGTTCTTACGACCAATTTTAATTACTTTTGTGATATGTTTCATTATGGCCAAGAACGTGTATACATTGCACATTGGTTTGGTAGGCCCCTAAACGCATAGACTTCTACACGTTTAGGACACATGCATCCGATTTCAGCCAAACCTCCTTAGTTGCCTCTTACGACATGCATGGCAGGTAACAGTGGTTCTATTCTTTACACCCCAAATTTGGGCCCGGTAACCACTCGGGCGGGAACAAATGTAATGTGCATACTAGTTATAAAAAATAAAACAAAACTGTTGTTACCCCTGTAGTACCGCTTTTAAGGGTGATATAGGACAAGGGGGATGAGAACCTGATGAATTTAATTCTGCATGGCTAGTGCAGTCGCCGCAAAACTGTTCAGATTCATATTTTTCTTTTATGCCACATACAGAAAAATCTTTGGCCTTAAAGTGGATTGAACACGGGTCTCCCGCATGGGAGCAGCGCTCTACTCCTTTTGACCAGGCGCTCCTCCCCGCAAACTAGTCTTCTTTTCTTTCTTTTGTCCTTCTCTGCTTTTTTGCCGCTAGGCGTAGCAGGTTTAACTGATGATCAGTTTCCGAGATAATGCACGCTCGGTCGCTTGATATGTTGTGGTATTGTGGAGTCTTAAGATGTCTGTAACTCCATCAACCCATCTTTTCTTGGTCTGCCCTTCCTCTTGATGATTCCATTTTCAGGTTGTATGATCTTGCAACTGGTGTATTCGGGTTCATTCCGACCAAGTGGCCAAACCATTTGAGTCTCTGTTTTTCAATAAATCTAATAGCAGGTGTTGTTCCGACAGTTCTTCTAATTTCCTCATTTCTTCTATGGTCTCTTCTTGTTTTATTTACTGCTTTCCTCAGGCATCTCATTTCGCATGTGGTAATTTTCCTTTCTTGTTCTTTTGTCAGTGCCCATGTTTGGCTCTGGTAGCACAGTGTTGGTATAAAGATTGAATTTATAATCTGTCTTTTAGTCACTACTGGAATAGCTGGGTGTTTCAAAATTGGGGTAAGCTGGTATGTAATGTTGTTGGCTTGCTGGATTCTAGTAACTAGTAACTTAATAAATTCAATTAAGATTAAAAAACTGCAAACAACTATGACCTGGCAGGACAGGCATAAATGGATATGTACTGCCTGATCGAAATAACACACGGTAACTCAAAAACCAACAAACTACAGCTACAAGTGAAGCAATGATTTTCTGAAACAATGTATGAAATCTGTATATGGTTGAAATAAACAGCATCAACTCAAATAATAGTAGCATGATTGTTATACATATAACTAACAACTTTATAAATGGAGTTAATTTTTTATAGTCAATTTGCTGCTGTAATAAGTCCTCTTGTGTTAAATGTCTGTCTTGAAGTTGTATATTCTCAATCTCATCCTCATGATCCTGAAGAAGAATATCTCCAAGCTTCTTCCACTCTTTGAATGTTTTTACTTCTTCTAATATAATTAACAAACAGTGCATTTCAAGAAATATATGACCTGAAATATCAAATCCACTCCAACCTTTTCCAGCTTTAATGCACGTACTTTTGTTAACAAACTGTGGTTCAGAGCAGACACCAACTGTATTTCCTACATGAATGAAAAGTGTTGTACACACGTACCACCAAAACGTTCCTATAACAACACGTATTAGATGTTGAGACATTTTGGCAACGTCTCGACAACAGTAAACTGTAGTAGTCAATAATATGTAGGTGCTAGTAAATGTTAACGTCCAGCCCCATCCTAGCTTGATAAAGTACTGATTCAAGAGGTTGTCGCTGTCAGCCATAAAGGTTTCGGGCACTTTATATAAATCGCTAATGATGGAAATTATAACCAAACTGATTAAATACACACCAATTTTAACAGACGTGTTGACAAACAGAATAGAGCTACATATATTCATTACGAACATCATGAAGAAGAAACTAAACTTTCTTTATCCACGGTGTTTTTTAAAACAGTTGTTATGCATAGAACATCCGTTCTTGGTGCTAGCTACGCACACCGAACATTACAATTATTTCCTTTCTCTACCATTTCCAGTTTCATTTACGATCACAAGAGAAGCCATTTTGGAAAGGTAGATAACTCATAATTAATTATTTGCCACCAGAAATAGTGCTACATGCCCTTTTTCGCCCTTACATAAAGTCAATTGTCGAATTCTTTTAATTTGATAACTACTGAGTTTGCCCGTCTGTCCGTACAGGCAGTGCCGGATTAGGATAGCGCGGGGCCCGTAGCAAATTTTAGCGCGGGCCCTAGGTTTTGTGTGATAATAAAATAAAACACAACTTTTACAAACAAACTTGTCTCGATTTAATGTGAGCAAATTTAGAGATAGCACTAGACAAATCAATTTCTCTAAGTAAATTACATTGAATGTTCATTAAGGTGAGGTTATTTAGACGATCTTGTCCCATCATGTTTCTTAATAACTCACTTTTTATACACTTTAATGTTGAAAAAGACCGTTATCCGCTGCAGTTAGTAATCATTAAAGACAAATAAATTCGTAAGACTATTTCTACATTTGGGAAACACGACTCTAGTGAAGTTTCCATTATAAGTTTATAAAACTGCAGTTCAAGAGCCTCATGCTTTTCGTTATTAATAGCTGCAGCTACATTAGTTTTAAGAAGTTCAGTGAACTGCACAAGTTCGTCGCCTAGGCTTTCTTCCAAATCGTCTTGGTAAGAGCTGACAATATTTGGAGTTCTTTTCAAGATCTCTTCTTCTGTAATAGATTTTAACTGCCGGAGTATTCCAAATACACCAGTCACTCTATGGTATAGCCTAAATATGTATAACACAACCAATCTCTCACGTGAGTTTTGTTTGTTTGTGTATGCTTGTATGTGAAAAACGACTTTCGACAAAATCGTGGATTGTTTTCTTTATCGTATGTTTTTTTGGTTTTTTTTTAAACATGAAATCACTATTCATATGTTGCACTTCGCTACTTCCTTTCGCAATCCAATAATCTCGATTGAAGTTGTTTGGCCATTCACCAATATCGTTGGAGTACATTTTACTTTCGTTGTGTTTTTGGCTTGTAGATGATGTTGCTACATTAGAAGCATATGCTGTGCTCTCTGCCTCTCTGTGGCTTGAAGATGATATGGCTAAATTGGGAGGACTTGCTGTACATTCGATTTCAGTTTGTCTTGTGAAAAATGTGGCTAAATCGTGAAGAGTTGCTGATCTTAATGGTAATATTGGTAATGATGATTCTTCTATAGCACTGCCTTCATCTACTACTACACAGTGGGACACGTCTTCTGTATTTTCTGCTTCGATTTCGTTGGATTCAGCACCATCACACACGACATTAAAAAATTGAGACAGATTGAGTGTTTTTGATATAACATCTGGTTATTTTTCCATTTGCATCTGTCACATAGGCGCGGGGCCCCCTAGAAGCGCGGGCCCGTAGCATTTGCTACTTCTGCTACTAGGCTAATCCGGCGCTGCGTACAGGTGGTCGCTAAGTATTCTCTCTAGCGTAAATCACACTAAGTTAACATAGAGTGGTCAATGAGTGGTTGTTCTGGAGCAATCGCGCAAGTAGCTCTTTGAACTAAAATCACCTGTAGATTGTCCAGTGTGTTCAGTAAGTGGTGTTTCTAGAACGTCTACTTCTCTAGAATCGAAGTGGTACTGCAGTGGTCACAAATAAACTCTAACTGAGTAGGAGTTTCCGCAACACTAAGCATTGCACTGGAGTTATTGGAGTCTTCTGTATTAACAAGAAAGCCAGGTACTCTCCCTGTTCAGATAAAGCAAAAGGGTGAAAACTCATAATACCTTGGGGTTCGAAAAGAAGCGAAATCGTGAAAGATATTTGTAGATACAAAAGCTGTTCTATTTGGTTAATAAGTTAATATTAATTTAGATAGTAATAGCCGTCCATCGCAAGCGATGATGACAACAATCTCAGACGTGTACTGTTGCACCTCTCTGGTGTGTGCGAGGGTGACTGTAGAGTCAATCTAGAACAGAATCCCCGACCACAGGTGGGGCATACATGATCAAGGTTAGACATGTGCGTGTTGTGTGCTCTGTCTTTTCGCTGCTCGTTTTCTCTGTGACTCAACAATACGATGATTCTCAGCTATTCGGTTCCTCTTTTGTTGTTACAGCGCCACATTTGGCGATCTTGCGCAAGGATTCCCAGCACGTATTGTCTATATCGAAGCATTTCAGAGACACTTTAAGAGTGTCTTTAAAGCGTTTTTCTGTCCACCAGCTAAACGTCTGCCCCCTTCAAGCTCGCCATACATCAACTGTTTTGGGATGCGTTTATCAGGCATTCGAGCAACGTGACCGACCCATCTCAGTTGGGCCTTCTGCAACAGGGTGTTGACGCTTGGGATCTTTGCTCTTGTGAGGACTTCGCTGTCTGGAATTTTGTCCTGCCAGTTTATTTTTAGTATTAATTTAGATAAGATAGCAAAAGATGGAGAAGCACAGAAACCATAGGAACAAACAATTACATTCAAGGAAAACAAATATCAGCATGAAATACATGAAGAAAGTCGATTTACCAAACAAAAACAAAAAATGGATTGTTATCTTGTTCGAATCAAGTAAGCTTTCATGTTCAGTAACAGAAAAGGATGTAATCAACTGAACAGTCACGTATTTTCAGCGCAGACAATTTAACATTTATGTTTGCTGGACGGACGGACGTATGTTTTTGTTTGATGTTTGTGTTTAAGTGCTTCCTGGTTATCAAATTCCTTAATCTCAGTGTTCCCTATTTGAGTTTCTGGAGTTCTTTAGTTTCTAACTTCCGTGTTTATTGAAGTGTGGAATTAATATTGATCCACGGAAACGAACATATCACTAAACTGTTTTTGAGTTTTGATAAACTCTATTCAACCCCAGAATTATATACATATAAATGGATTCCTTGTGTAGGCATTACAAAGCTTCAACGAACCATTAGAGCACTATAAATATGCAGTATAGTGTGCGTGGTTTGCAGCATATCCTGCCAACTCTAGGGACGTCACATCGGCGTTATTGCCTTTTGACTAAGATCAAAGTGTAATGCGCACTTGATAGCGGTTAGTGAGATGGAAGCCTTGAAAGAGTCAATAGATCTTCTTCTTCTTCTTTTGTCGTCACACTGCTACCGGGTTGTTGCCCAGTGTGGTGGTTTTCTGTTTTTGTCATGCGCTGTTCTGGTGGCTTGTGTGATTGTTATCTTTGCTCTTTCACATGATTCTGCTACGCCATCTAACCATCTTTTCCGTGGTCTTCCTCTTGCCTTCTTTCCCGATGTTCTGTTGTAGAAGACTCTGTATACTGTGGAGTTTGGATCCATTCTTATTAAGTGGCCAAACCACTTCATTCTTTGTTTCTCTATGTAATTCAAGCAAAGTTCTGTCCCAACTTTCTTTCTTATGCTGATGTTAGTGATTTTGTCTTTTCTTGTGTTGTTGGTAACTTTTCTCAGGCAACACATTTCACATGTAGTTATTTTTGTGACTGCGCTTTGCTCAATGTCCATGTTTGGCTCTGGTAACACAAAGTAGGTATAAAAATGCTGTTGATCATCTGTTGTAGCTGCCTGTGAAATTTTTGAGTGCCTTAACAGTGGGGCTAGCTGGTAGGTTACAGACATTTAAACAAATCTCGAGCTGCTCTAATTTGAAAGAATTACGACGCTCGGAGTTTTTAAACCATCAAACGTAACTGGGTTCACTCGCTGCGGTCCTGCAGGGTAAGAGGGCCAAGTACAATTTAAAAAAAATTAAAAACTATTTCGTGTTTTTTAAATTATATTTTGTAGCTCTGGGAATTTTACATCAGTCAACAGGTGAAAATTGTGGCATATCCTTTACATGACGTAGCCATCCACAACAGTAAACAAGTCGTCGATTTTCTAGGCACCATCATTTATACGTTAAGTAGTTTGCCATTGCTCTTTGAACGGTGAGGTCTATTTTTATCCTTTGTAAAAATCTAAGGAAACTAATTTGTTTCCAATCTTGTCCACTGAGGAGTTTGAACCATGTACGCTTGGGTTGTGAGCAAGCTCACTACCGCTTAACCCTTTCACACCACACTTTGATTTTTACCTTCAGATGTTTTACTTTGTAATGTAAACTAAATTAGCGAGTATTCCGTCATCCTAAAACATGTCATGAGCCGGTATATCGAATCGAAAGGGCAAAAGAGTTACGCTACAGACGCTCACGGTAGACGCTCACTACTGACTCTCACTACTGACTCTCACTACTGACTCTCACTACTGACTCTCACCATAAACATTTTATTTCAGTCTCAGTTTGGAATATCTTCATTGCACTCCGGACATGTCCATAGGTGCTCCGATCTCCTTCGCAATATCTCCAACAACGTCCAGAGACTGACCGTACCAGTTCGATTTTGATTGATGAGCCTACTCACTTACCTGTCATGCTATTTTTTCTTGCTACTCCAATCTTCAAACCCAGCTCCTACAATCTAGTACTTGACGTGGATTAGTTTAAATGAAAATCTTCTTTGCGGCTACACTCTATGAGAGCGTTCAAAATATTAGCTCTATCCATTGTCTGACCCTCTGATATGGTGGCAGAGCCAGCCTGTCTGCTCTCTCATTGCCAACGACACCCATGTACCCCGGAACAAAGATAAGTGTGATTCTGCAAATTGTTGACGCTTATAGTGATTCAGTCCATTGCCTGCGCACCGAACCAGCCTCTACCTTGCTGATCATACTCAATGAATCACTCAGAATGCACGCATGAGTGTAGTTTTGTGACTCCAGCCAACTTTTATGTAACATTTTTTGTAAGGCTTCGTGGAAAAACTCCTCACAAAAACACTTTGCAAGACAAGAAGCACGGCTGTACATTAATTGTTCCTCTTCTATAAATAATACTGTCATTACTACTACTGATACTACCTACTACCACTGTTGCTGCCACTACTACTGCTGTTGCTACGACTACTACTACTACAGTTACTACTACTACTACAATTACTGCTACTAATACTAATACTACTGCTACGAGTACGACTAATACTACTACTGTTACTACTACTACTACTAATACTACTACTACTACTACTACAAGTGCTACATCTGCTACTACTACTGCCACTACTACTGTCATTTTTACAACAACTACTACTACTACTACTGCTACCACTGTTACTCCTACAACTATTATTACTACTACTACTACTACTAATATTACTACTACTACTACTAATATTACTACTACTACTACTATTACTACTACTATTACTACTATTACTACTACTACTAATATTACTACTACTACTATTACTACTAATATTACTACTATTACTACTACTACTACTATTACTATTATTACTACTACTACTGCTATTTCTACTAATACTAATACCACTACTACTATTATTAAAACTACAATTATTACTACTACTGTGGGTCTCTGTGGCTAAGTAGTAAAGGAACCCTTTCATACCTCGTGGAATATAGGTCAATACAGTGTTAGGCCTGTATTTTCATTGACAGTCGGCACACGATGGGTGATGTGGTCAGCATCACGCCGGCCGCCTTTACTTTCCCAGGGCATGTCTGGTACACAGTTTAGCCTGGGTCGACCTGAGAGCCGTCGCGGTCGGGAAAAATTCCACGCGCATTGCGGGAGCTGAACCCAGACCACCAGCCTTGAGAAGCGAGTTCACTAACAACTACGCTACAGCGGCTCTCTCTGTGGCTAAGTGGTTAAGCAATTTGTCTTGCGAGTCAAAGGTCATGTGTTCGAATTCGGACCGCGAGTGCAGTTTTTTCCAGAGACCCCCTAGGATTGTTTTTGGAGTTACGGGGTTCGTGCTTTGTGCAATACTTTCGCCAGTGCCTTAAGTTTTAAGTGCCTTAAAACAAGCACACACAAGATCACTACGCACCCCCCCCCCCCAACACTTCTATAAAGATGTAAATGGTGGAAGAGAAGAAAAGACCATCGTCTTCAGCTCGACATCTTTGACCTCAACTTTCACAACTTCTCGTTAATTATTCTGTGTTCCCTCTTGTCATCTATCCCAGTGCGTGTGTTCAAGTACATTTCTAGTTATGTGGTACACTTGTTATACAGGGTGTTCAAGATAATGTCAGCCCCATTGACAATTCGAAAATTTGCCAGGTACAAATTGAGTTGTGTTTATTACTATTTAAACCGGTTCTGACTAGCTCGTCCTACGTCACATTTGTTCATCACCCTTCCCGCACTACAATTACACACCGTCACACAACTTTGACCTATACTACGTCATAACTGAACCTTCCCATTTCCATACATATATGCCAGATTAGCTCCATTCACGGGCTGCTTTTAAGTTGAACACCCTGTATTATGTACTTGTTCTGATGATGTCTCCAATCCATTTCCATTTGATATCTTCGATTATCATCTATTCAAGAGGGACTGTACAAAGTATAGAGGCATAGCGCTACTGAGCCACACTGGGAAAATATTCTGCAAAATACTTGAGAAAGGCTCCGCCACATCATCGAGCCACAGCTTAATGACTCCCAAATGGGATTCAGGAAGAACAAAAGCTGTACAGACGCAATATTCGCCCTCAGACAGTTAGCAGAAAGGACTATCGAATCCGACAAACATTTACACGTTGCATTTGTAGATCAGGAAAAAGCGTTCGACCGCGTAGATAGGCACAAGTTGTGGAAAATACTAACAACCTATGGGGTTAATGAACACCTAATCAACCTTTGCAAGAACATTTATACTGACAGCCAATGTACGATTAGAACAAATACAGGATTATCAGAAAAGTTTCACGTAGGGTCAGGAGTAAGACAAGGCTGCGTACTATCCCCCTGCTATTCATCACGTACATTGACCACATTTGTAAAATAGCTAACACCAGCGAAGGAAACAACCTCGGAGAACTCTTAAATGAATTTCTTTTGCAGACGATCAGGCAATCATATCAACAACAGAAGAACAGCTACAACAACACATCAACAGACTCCAGTTAGCATGTAACGAATACAACATGAGAATTAACATCGACAAAACAGAAGTAATGACATTCGCCAGAGAGAAAAACACTACCAACATCTCCATCGATAATCATCTACTAAATCAAGCAAAAGATTTCACATACCTGGGAGCATTTTTTCAGCAAATGGAAGAATAACTAATGAAATTCAACACAGATGCAACAAAGCAAACCAAATGATAGGGCAAATGGCGCCAATTTTAAGATGCAAACACGTCACCATGAACACAAAAAGAGCAATGTTCAACACAATCTTTCTCCCCACATTATGTTACCAGTGCCAAACCTGGACGCTGACAACAAACGATAGAAGAAAACTAGTCACAACAGAGATGAAGTGTCTACGCAGAATGCTGGGTGTAACAAGAAGAGACCGGTTGAGAAATGAAGACATCAGGAAAAAGTGGGTACAACATCAGTACTAGACTTCATCAAGAAACAACAAATTAAATGGTTCGGTCACGTAAGCAGATTACCATCAGACAGTGCACCCCAAATAGCAATGCTGCTCCGATACAATGGGTACAAAGCAAAAGGCCGGCCACGCAAAGATGGACCTCAGAGATAACAGAGGCGACGAAAGAGACTATCTACGAAGCGCATACTAGGGCCCGTTTTAGAAATCTCTTCCTGACCTGACGCTGTGAGGCATACAGGATTCGAGAAAGAAAGAAAGAAATCATCTATATCACGGTTTTTGTATGTTTGACTGTTCGATTGTTTGATTGATTGTTTGATTACTTGATTGATTGTTTGATCGATTGATTGTTTGATTGATTGTTTGATTGTTCGATTGATTGATTGTTTGTTTGATTGATTGATTGATTGTTTGTTTGAATGATTGATTGTTTGTTTGATTGATTGTTTGATTGATTGTTTGATTGATTGATTGATTGATAGGACCATCATCATTGCACTTCGGTGAGAAACCATGTGTGCTCTGATCTCTTTCTTACACATGAAGATCTCAGCTGCAGTGCACAAACTCCGTAGCACCGGTAAGGGTCTCCGATTTAATTTTGAAGATGGTGAAGATATTTTGTAAGAATTTTATTTATCAATATTTTTTAAATGAATTTTTCCTGAAATTTGCAGCCTACTCTTTGAATCAACTTTGAATTGCCATTGGTCTTTTTACGTGCTCGCAGTGAACACGGTATGTACGTTTTATCCTCCGTCTCCGATAGGACTAGGAACTCGATCTCACCTACACTGAGATCAGGGATCTCTGGAAAAATATCTCTATGGTTTCACGAAGGAGCGAACTGGTTACCTTTGACCTTTGGCCCGAGATACGATCACCTAACATTTACGTTTACTGCAAGAACTCAAACTACACGCTTGTATTCTGTGGTCAAATATGGCGAACGTTGGGTCGTATTTCTGCACTTATGTATATATATATATTGTGTGATTCCAGTATTAACTTATGGATGCGAGAGTTGAAAAGCAACAAAAGCTCTAGAAAGAAAATTAGATAACTTTGAGAATAAATGTCTTAGAAGAATACTGAACCTCAAATGGTCAGATTTCAGACCCAATACACAAATAAGACAAGAGACCAAGCAAGAGAATGCATCAAATTTTATAAGAAAGCGCCGCTGGAACTACATCGGCCACACACTTAGAATGGATGAGAGAAGACTCCTTACCAATCCCTCATATGGACACCAGAGGGAAAAAGAAAACGAGGAAGACCAAGAGAGACTCTGCGTAGAACCATCATCAGAGAAGGCTCAACGATGGGCCTAGTAAACATTAAAGACCTAAAACAGATAGCAACGAACCGCGAGACATGGAGAGCTATGACCTCTGCCCTATGCGCCGCCCACAGGCCCAAGAGGAAAGACTAACTAGCATATATTCCTCTTGTACCGTTATACGTTACATAGAACCTACAAGTTAGTTATCCATACCGCTCTGTCCTGGTCAACGCGCTCAATCTCTTCCATGGAATTGAGTTCCATATTTCTTGCCTATCTCACCAAAGTTCGTTTCAGTGTTTCCATAAGGTGTCCTCTCTTTCTTGAACCCTTTGCCTCCCACTTCAACGTCTGATTTGGTATTCTTTGATCATTTTCTTCTCAAGGTGTGCCCAACATATCTACATTTTCTCCTTCTAATAACAGTTGTTACTAGTGGTTGACCAGACATTTCTTCTCAAGGTGTGCCCAACATATCTACATTTTCTCTTTCTTATAACAGTTGTTACTAGTGGTTGACCAGACATTTCTTCTCAAGGTATGCCCAACATATCTACATTTTCTCCTTCTAATAACAGTTGTTACTAGTGGTTGACCAGACATTTCTTCTCAAGGCGTGCCCAACATATCTACATTTTCTCCTTCTAATAACAGTTGTTACTAGTGGTTGACCAGACATTTCTTCTCAAGGTGTGCCCAACACATCTCCATTTTCTCCTTCTAATAACAATTGTTACTAGTGGTTGACCAGACATTTCTTCTCAAGGTGTGCTCAACACATCTCCATTTTATCCTTCTAATAACAATTGTTACTAGTGGTTGACCAGACATTTCTTCTCAAGGTGTGCCCAACATATCTACATTTTCTCCTTCTAATAACAGTTGTTACTAGTGGTTGACCAGACATTTCTTCTCAAGGTGTGCCCAACACATCTCCATTTTCTCCTTCTAATAACAATTGTTACTAGTGGTTGACCAGACATTTCTTCTCAAGGTATGCCCAACATATCTACATTTTCTCCTTCTAATAACAGTTGTTACTAGTGGTTGACCAGACATTTCTTCTCAAGGTGTGCCCAACATATCTACATTTTCTCCTTCTAATAACAGTTGTTACTAGTGGTTGACCAGACATTTCTTCTCAAGGTGTGCCCAACATATCTCCATTTTCTTCTTCTAATAACAGTTGTTACTAGTGGTTGACCAGACATTTCTTCTCAAGGTGTGCCCAACACATCTCCATTTTATCCTTCTAATAACAGTTGTTACTAGTGGTTGACCAGACATTTCTCTGATTTGATCCCTTCTCTTGAATTTGTCCCATTTTATATTCATTATTTCACGCATGACATCTATTTTCAAATGTATTCAACTTACTTTTTATACCTTTAGTCATTTTTCAACTCTCCCTGGCATATGTTAGGATTGATACAACAATTTATGCACTTACGCTAAACTAATTAAAATACTCAAGAGCCAAGATAACATATTAATTAGTGCACAGTTGCTTCCTAGACAAATAGTCACAGGTTCAAAACCTCCAGTAGTTTGGCATTTGTTTGAACAGTAATGGCTATACTATCAACCTTGGCTGAAACGGTCCCAGTGAAACTTTGGGAGCTAAATGCGGCTGTCGTGATGCTGACCAAATTACCCATCGCGTTGAGAGTGAAAATCGTGGCATATCCTTTACAGGACTTTGCTATCTACCACATCAAACACGCGTGCCCAGCGTGTTCGTAGCGCGTTGGGACTACGGGTGACTAGTCCTCTGTAAGTGCGAGTTCAACTCCGCGGACTGGCAGAAAAGCTACAGGTTTACCAGATTTACGGTGTTCGTGACACCGAGCCGAAGAGCTTTCAGCTCAAGTGCTTCTGGATCGAAAAAACAAACCAAAAAAACCCAAAAAACGAAATGTCGATTCTCTATGCACAATTTATACGTTCAATAGTTTGCCATTGCTTTCTGAACGGTGAGGTCTATTTTTGCTGTTCGTAAATTCCACATCAGTACATTAGCTTTCAAACTGCCCACCGCGGTGTTAAACCCAGGTACTCCATGTGCCCATTGTGTTAGTCGAAGAAAAATACCTAACCTACTTAGCATTTCCCAATGTATCACATGGTATGAACCACATGTTCTCTACTTGTTTTCAAAATGAGAAGTATTGACATATTTATATCTTTATTTTATTCTTCCACGTTGTTTATCTAGTCTCAGTGATGTCTTCAAATATTTCTCTGTCCATGTTTTCATACACATGTGTGCGTGCTCGCACACTCACACAGTCACACACACACACACCTATACGTATTCATACACAAGTGTGCATACTCGCACATTCACTCACACTCACACACACACACACACACACACTCATACACACACACTCATACACACACTCTCACTCTCACACACATACTCTCACACACCTATACGCACACAAACACAAGCGTGCATGCCCACACACTCACACACACTCTCACACGTCTATGCTCACACATTCACAAGTGGACATGCTCGCACATTCACACACACACTCGCACCTACACACGCACACACACTTACATATAAACACCTCTGTCAAATGCTTCAATTTAATATTGATGACAAACCACCTCATTATTTATTTTAGCCACTAAATACCAGCACCATTTTGTATTTATATGTGGCGTGCTATTCTTCTGTATTGACGTCATTATTCAAGACTTTCTTCAGTCTGAAAGAATTGGCTCTGTCTAACATACAAGACCTCTCTGTCTTTTTTTAATTGGCATTTCTTGCAGAAGATGTGCTTAATTTATGATCATTTTTTTTTTAAATGCTCGTTTTCGTAGACAGAAGAGAAATAATAAGAGGTAACAAAACTATGGACATGATGTTGTGCTTGTCTGTTATCGCCCACACTATCTTAATGTCTTTCCTTGTATTTTGTTTTTTATCATTTTAATTATCTTCTTGAATATATTTGGCCAGTGGCGGATCGTCATTAAGGGCCAATGGGGCCGAGCCCCTATAATGTGCAACGTGTATAAATTAAATTATAACCTAACCCAATAGCATGATTTTGTACACAAAAATATGTCTGACCCCACCAACAAAACTTAGCACGAGCCGCCACTGCATTTGACCCATCTTGATTCATCGATTGCTATTTGTTTAAGATGCAAGAGAGTTTTCATTTCTTCTTCTACATGTACTTCATGTATTCTTATGACAAATTTATCAATAATAATGTTGTTTCTGAATAGATTTCATTTTTTAGTTTGCTTACTTGCTCTGTGAGATGTTGCTTGCACTGTTCATTTTCAGATTGTGTGATTTGTACCTTTACAACACACACACAAGTATACAATCATAAGCACGCAGGCATGCATGAACACACACACACACACACAAGTATACAATCATAAGCACGCAGGCACGCATGAACACACACACACACACAAGTATACAATCATAAGCACGCAGGCATGCATGAACACACACACACACACACAAGTATACAATCATAAGCACGCAGGCACGCATGAACACACACACACACACACACAAGTACACCACTCTTTGGGATTTGTATGTGATCCGAGCCTAAGAGCGATTGTACGTTGTTCCAGTTATGCGCGCACAAGTATGTCAGCACACCTCGATTTCTGACACGCTTTTTAATTACTAGGGTAGCCTCCCTAGGTGCCTACATCAGTCGCCTTTTACGACATGCCTTGTAGGTTTACTATTCTTTGCTTCCCTTGCGAGTCCTGGCAACACACATGCGCTTTATGATAGCGACTTTAGTGAAGACACTTTAATACAACCAACCACCAATAACAGAATACGATTTAAAAGAGATCAGGTACTAGAGCAAAGGGAAGACCAAGAAAAAGATGGAGAAACAATATCAAGACCACACTAAATAAATAAGGATATAACACAACAAGTTTGTATCCAAGAAACAGGAAACACCAACATGTAATATCAAAATAAATAACACAACACTGAAACAAGTCCATCGATTCAAGTATCTGGGAACATTCTTAACATCAGATGGAAGATGTACAACAGAGATTAGGAGTAGAATAGCTCAAACGAAAGCAGCTTTTATGAAAATGAAGAATACACTATGCGTTAACTCACTACCAATGACATTGCGAAAACGAGTACTCCAATGCTATATTGAGCCAATACTTATGTATGGCAGCGAATCATGGACAATGAACAAACAATCAATATGATCATTGGAAGCTACAGAGATGTGGTTTTACGGAAGAATGCTGAAAATTCCATCGACTGCAAAGAAAACAAATGTGGAGGTTTTAAATCAGGCCTGCGCCCGTCTGCCCAGCTTGTTCGTAGCGTGTTGGACTACGGGTGACTATCCCTCTGTGTGTGCGGGTTCAATTCCGCGGATGGCAGAAAAAGCCACAGATTCCCCAGATTTACGGTGTTTGTGGCACCGAACCGAAGGGTTACGATGTCCATGACACCGAGCCGAAGAGCTGAAAAGCTCAAGTGCTTCTGGATCGGAGAAAAAAAATCAGGCCTGCACACAAAGAAACCTTATCAAAAGAATAAGAATCAGACAATCAAGGTTCTTCGGGCATATAATGCGAAGAGAAGGTTTAGAACATTTGGTGATAAACATGTAAAATTCAGGGAAGGAGAGATCGTGGAAGACAGAGGGAGAAGATGTTGGATGACCTGGAATCATGGTTCGACAAAATATCGACGTCAGAACTGATTACATGCACCAAGCAAAAAGAGTTGTGGAGAGACATGATCGCCTACGCCGGCAGGCACGGTACTTGATTGATTGATAACACAACAAGGGCGACTTATCTGGCTCTGGAACGCAAATTAAAGTTCACACCCCGACAAGAGTGGACAACCAATTCCCTCATTCACCTGGTGAAAGACAATAGTCAATAGACTTTTATTCAAAAGAGATCTCCAGCTTTATAAAAAGACAATGTCATGCTGGATAGAAAAGGCGATCATGAATCTCCTCAACATCTGCCCGTTGTTCAGTCTTTCGGATGTTGATATTTTTACGTACTATAAACTTATTAAATAAATAAAAATAAAATGTTTCGTAGACATTTCAGACCTTAGGGTAGTGGTTCTCAAAGGACGTCCACATGAGCACCAGTGTGCCTCCAGATCAGATGTCGGCAACGCGGTGCCAGCGGGCACCAGAATAAAAATCGCCAAGACACATCAGACCCATGCTTCTTATAAGCAGAAATTAAACGATTAATAAACATACGTAGTATTTTCCAATTTGTCAATATTTATTGGCTTTTTCGCCCGAGTGGTTATCAGGGAACAAATTTGGGTGTAAAGAATAGAACCACTGTTACCTGCCACGCATGTCGTAAGAGGCGACTAAGGAGGTTTGGCTGAACACGGATGCACGTGTCCTAAACGTGCAGAAGTCTATGCGCTTAGGGACCTATCAAACTAATGTGCAACGTAGACATGTTCTTGGCAAAGATCAAACATATCACAAAAGTGATTAAAATTGGTCGTAAAGAACGAACGCACAGAAGAAGAAGAAGAATTTGCTTTTTGCATTGTATTTATTAAGTTTTTGTGTATAGAGCACTTACGATATATTTGTAAAACTTCAAGTAGGCAATGATTTCAAATAGTTTGAGAACCACAGTCATAGGCTTTAAAATTATTGTCACTTTGCATGTCTAGACATTTGCATCTGTTTTGCATATTATTGTACTCTATTTTGCATATTGTTGTATATTCAATGCTACGCGCTGTATTGCTTTGCAATATACAATATATATACATAGATAGATATAGTGCATAAACATTGATGTATATTGTATCATGCTAAATTTCACAGAAGAATGATGAGAATCCCATGCACTGCTAAAATGACTAACGGTGAGGTGTTGAATGAGAAAAGGCGTATCATCAATATAAGAGCCATGGCTACGCCTGAATTCGTAGCGAGCGAATGCAGAAGAAGAAGATCAAAATAAGAAAGAGGCAGTCATCATGTTTCGGACATCTGATGAGGAATATAGGTATAGAACGCATTGTGACAAACGGTAAAAATCGAGGGTAGACGAGACAGAGAGATACAATTGTGGATAGCCTGACTTCATGGCACAGTAGAGCGTCAACGTCTGAGATGATAGCAAACACTAGAGACAGAGATTTCTGGAGATCCATTATCAACTACGCCAACCGGCACGGCACCTGGTGATGACGATGATGATGACGATATTGTATCAAGTTTCTTTTTGTTTATTCTTGTCCAACAATCTTCATTTTTCATATTTCTTTAGTGTATTTTAAAATCCCCAATAACTTATTCAGTTATTTACCAGTCTGGTCGTGAATGTCCAGTTCTTCTGGAGAAAACAGGGATCCAATTTACATTAAGTCAGAGATAGTTTGCCATGATATCTTCATTGCGTGTTTCTCTCGCATTTTGCGTTATCGACAGTCTCGATTTGCACGCTCTGGGGGCTTACTGGCGCACGTTCGAGCCTCAATGTAGATAGATGTGGACATTCCATTAATTTCTTTTTTTTCCGTGGCCTGATAATCATGATTTGTCTCTTCTTTCTTTCAATGAAGGAACCATATCTCTCATTTTCTTTACTTCTTTACTTAAGACCTTTCTAGCAAATACCTACAATTTAATGTTTATTTGATGCGTACAAGGGCCAATTACGTTTGTATATCGATTCTTGCATCCATTCATCCTTCTGTCAATCCATTCATCAATCTCTCTTTTCAATCGTTCACCAAACTCTCTCTCTCTATCCCCCCTCTCTCTCTGTTTCTTTATCTTTCTCTCTCTCTGTTTATATATATATATATATGTTTCTTTATCTCTCTCTCTCTCTCTGTGTGTATAATATATATATATAATGTAATCGTCAGTGTTTCTGACTAACTGTTCAACTGTCTGTCTATTGTCTTTCCCCAGATGGATGATGTAATTGGTTGTCCACTCTTGCTGTTAAGCGTAGGATGGAGCTTTAATTTGCGTTCTAGGGCCAGATGAATCGCCCTTGTTGTTTTATATCCGTGTTTATGTAGAGTGGTCTTGATATTGTCTTTCTTCTTGTTATTGGTATTCCCTTGGCGCTAGTACCTGATCTCTTTTTATTGCATGCTGTTATTGGTGAGGATGTAATCCATTCTCATTAAATGTTCGGACCATTGTATTTGTTGTCTTTCAATGTATTTGGTCTGTCTATATATATATATATATATATATATATATATATCAGTGGCGGCTCGTGATCCTTTTTGTTGGTGGGGCCAGATTCAAATTTTCGGAAAAATCATGGTTTTGGTTAGGTTATATTTCAATTTATTAACTAATAAATACACGTTACACATTATTTTTGTGGGGCCTCACTGGCCCCTAATGACGTATCGCCACTGTATATATATATATATATATATATATATATATATATATATATATATTTCAAATATGTACATATATGAATGTATGTCTCTCGGCATGCCACTTACTTCTACGAACCGGAAGTAGTCCGTTCCTATTATCACAGCTAATAATTTAAACAAATTCTGCTATATGAAACCTCCATTTGAAATAAGAGTGTTACTACATGAGATATTCACTTTTAGCAATGTTGAGATGTGATGTCAGTGCCCCCTGTCTGCATGGCGGGGGACACAGATACTAAAGAAAGCATACCTTCACCCAAAAATTAGTCAGAAGCGCTTCACAAAGCACCAACACTACATCTGAATTCATGGTAGGCAAATGCAAACAGAAAAAAGAAGACCTCCACGTTAAGCAACTCTGCTATGTGAGAATTTCGCTTCAACGCAATGCTGTGCAATATGAGACCTTCACTTTAAGCAATGCTGTGCAATATGAGACCTTCACTTTAAGCAACTCTACTATGCCAGACCTTCACTTTAAGCAACAGCAATGTGAACCTTCACTTTAACAATGCTGTGCAATATGAAACATTAACTTTAACCAATGCGTAATATGAAACATTAACTTTAACCAATGCTGTCATATGAAACATTAACTTTAACCAATGCTGTGCAATATGAAACTTAACTTTAACAATGCTGTGCAATATGAAAACTTCACTTAAACAATGCTGCAATGAAACATTCACTTTAAACAATGCTATGAAATGAAAAACTCACTTAAACAACTCTACTATGCAGACCTATCTTAAGCAATGCTGCAATGTGATTTCTTAAGACTGACCAGACCTCAGAGTTAAAAAAGAAGCGTACACTGTGAAGTGTAACAACTTCCTTATTAGCTAAAACTGATTGCTCTTTCTTATAACCAGTACAAACTGTAGACTGAAGTCAAACACAGCTGTAGGAATATGTCATCTCTAGTCTTTCTTCTCCTTCTCCTGATTCTACTGTTATTATTCAGTTTTGTAATCAAAGTTCTGTGTATGAAATGGTAGTATTGTAACCGAGTTTCTTTGTCTTGTACCATGGGCTGTACATGGACTAACATTCGAGAAAGCATTCTGAGAATTTTGTTGTGTTTTGTACCATGGGCTGTACATGGACTAACATTCGAGAAAGCATTCTGAGAATTTTGTTAACACTGGATATGTATTATGTTTTTCAACACATTCATTTTTTTAACATGGAAAAAAGTGTTAGTTATTCTTTTTAACATGGAAAAAGCGTTAGCTTTTCCTTTCTAACATAAAAAATGCGTTAGTTATTCCTTTTGATGTGGAAAAAGCGTTATTTTTTTAACGTGAAAAAGCAGTAGTTTTTCCTTTTAAACATGGAAAAAGCGGTAGCTATTTTTTAACATGAAATATGGTGGTAGTCATTGTTTTAACATGAGAAAATGGTGGTCGTTATTGTTTTAACATGAGAAAATGGTGGCAGTCATTGTATTAACATGAGACAATGGTGGCAGTTATTGTTTTAACATGAGAATGGTGGCAGTTATTGTTTTAACATGAGAAAATGGTGGCAGTTATTGTTTTAACATGAGAAAATGGTGGCAGTCATTGTTTTAACATGAGAAAATGGTGGTAGTTATTGTTTTAACATGAGAAAATGGTGACAGTTATTGTTTTAACATGAGAAAATGGTGGCAGTTATTGTTTTAATATGAGAAAATGGTGGTAATCAATAAAAAGAAATTATAATTTTCTCTCTCGTTTTCTCTAAATAACCACATGTCAAAATGTCCCAACTCTCTCTTTCTCTACAAAATCAAATTTACCGCCTGACTCATTATCTATTTTTTCTCATTCTCTACACAATTTTCTTTCTTTCGCTCTGCGTAATAGTATATTTATTTTTTCTTTCTATTCATACATTTTGTTTCTCGCGCTCTCTCTCTCTCTTTTTACAAAGTTTCGATATTTTACTTTGTGTCTTTCTCTCATTCTCTCTCTCTTTCTCTCTGTCTCCTATCTCTCTTTACAAAGTTTTCATTTTTACTCTGTGTATTTCTCTCACTCTCTCTCTCTCTTTCTCTTTGTCTCTCTATCTCTCTCATTTTACAGTTTCCATTTTTACTCAGTGTCTTTCTCTCTCTCTCTCTTTCTCTCTGTCTCTCTATCTATCTCTTTTTACAAAGTTTCCATATTTTACTCTGCGTCTTTCTCTCACTCTTTCTTTCTTTCTCTCTCTTTCTCTCTCTCTCTGTCTCTTTACTCTTTTATTGGAAATAATCAAACAATATTAACGCAGGTATTGAAGTGAGAGATAGAGGGTCAAGACAGAAAGACACTCTAAGGAATCCCTGAAACGAAATTTGCTGAGAGATGCAAGAAATATTGGACTCCGTTCCATGTAAGAGATTGAGAGAGTTGCCACTGACACATTGGTATGGAGACATTACTTGCAGGCCCTATGTAACGTATGTATATGTTTACATTGCCCATCTGCCCAGCGTGTTCATAGCGCGTTGGACTACGGGTGACTATCCCCCTGTGTGTGCGGGTTCAATTCCGCGGGATGGCAGAAAAAGCCATTCCCCAGATTTACGGTGTTCGTGGCACCGAACCGAAGGGTTACGATGTCCATGGCACCGAACCGAAGAGCTGAAAAGCTCAAGTGCTTCTGGATCGGGGAAAAAATAATATGTTTACATATAAACACTTTCTATATACTGATTGTTTATCCTTTCTATTTTCACGGTCTCTTGTCGCTCTCTCTCTTTCTCTCTCTTCTCTCTCTTCTCTCTAGAAAGTTTCCTTTTATACTCTTTCTGTACTATCAAAATCTCGCAATCTCTCTTCCTATTTCCTATGAAAAAGTAATTTTTTTTTTGAAATTTCATGCATCAAATTAAAAACATACATTATTTATAAATAGTCTAGTTTTATACAAAATATCTAATTTATTCTCTCTCTCTCTCTCTCTCTCTCTCTCCACATTCTCTTTTAATCTCTATTTCTAAACTCCATTTCCTTACTCTTTCTTTCTCTAAAAACACATATTTACTCTCTTTTCAGAGTTTTATTTTTTCTTTCTCTCTGTCTCACTCTTTATCTGCAAAACGTTATCTTCTCTATTTATTTGTTCGTCTATCTCTCTCTCTCTCTCTCTCTCTCTCTCTCTCTCATCTATCTTTCTTTTTTTTTTATAATCCGCTTTCTCAATTTCTTAAGACAAAATTTGCGTTTCTTCCTGTCTCTATCCACAATGTTTATTTAAACTTTTTATCTAAACACTTATCTCGGTGGTTAATGTGGGGTATAGCTTTGTTTCTCGCCATTCGTTTTAAAGGTACGCAGTTCGTTCCATCGTGGACTCATCGGGATATTTTGCCAGAGATTACTGATCTCAGTGTAGGTGAGATTGAGTTCCTAGTCATATCGGAGACGGACGATAAAAAATAAGTCCCATGTTCAAGTGCTTGAAAAGGGTTCACTTGTTCAAGAATTCAAGGTGGTTCAAACTTGTTCAAGAAGTTCAAGGTGGTTCAAACTTGTTCAAGAAGTTCAAGGTGGTTCAAACTTGTTCAAGAAGTTCAAGGTGGTCAAACTTGTCAGAGTTCAGGTTCAAACTTGTCAAGAATTCAGGTGTAAACTTGTTCAAGAAGTTCAAGGTGTTCAACTTAAATTCTTTCAAAATCATTTTTATCATCTTCTAAATTACATCAGGGACCCTCGCCGGTGCTACAGTGTTCGTTCTCTGCTGCTGAGATCTGTGTGTATAAAAAAGAGATCGGAGCACAAATGGTTACTCATTAAAATTTCATGATGATGGTCCCATCAATCAATAAATCAATCAATTAATCAATCAATCAATTAATCAATCAATCAATTAATCAATCAATCAATTAATCAATCCATTAATCTCAAATTAATTAATAAATAGATATGAACTTTCTGACCGTCATCTTCGTTTGATGTCACATTTCCACCGGGTTATTGCGCAGTATCGTGTTTTTCTGTGTTTGTCTTGTCATGCTTATGATAGTTATTTTTGCTCTTTTGCAGGATTCTACAATGACTTATGTCCATCTTTATCATGGTCTTCCACTCACCATTTTTCCTGATGTTCTTTTGTAGAAGACTATGTATACTAGTGGTTCTCAGAGAGGGAACACAGTCGAACCAGGGCCCACGATGACATTCCTAGGTGTGCACTAGAAATCCCAGATCAAGGATCGGCAACGCGGTGCCAGCTAGCACCATGTTTAAAAAATCGCCAATACACATCAGGCCCATGCTTCTCATAGACATAAATGAAATCATGAATAAAGGTACATATCATTTTCCAGTTATTTCTGTATTTCTTAGCTTTTTTTTCATCTTATTTATGAAGTTTTTGTGTATATTGCGCATACAATTTTTTTAAGGACTTCAAATGTGCCAAGACTTCAAGAAGTTTGAGAACTACTTCTGTATACAGTAGACTAGCTTTGTTAATGTAAGCACTGTAACTTTAAATTAGGACTTCAAATGTGCCAAGACTTCAAGAAGAATGAGAACCCTTGCTGTATATAGTAGACTAGCTTTGTTAATGTAAGCACTGTAACTTTAAATTAGGACTTCAAGTGTGTCAAGACTTCAAGAAGTTTGAGAACTACTTCTGTATACAGTAGACTAGCTTTGTTAATGTAAGCACTGTAACTTTAAATTAGGACTTCAAGTGTGTCAAGACTTCAAGAAGTTTGAGAACTACTTCTGTATACAGTAGACTAGCTTTGTTAATGTAAGCACTGTAACTTTAAATTAGGACTACAAGTGTGCCAAGACTTCAAGAAGTCTGAGAACCCTTGCTGTATACAGTAGACTGGCATTGTTAATGTAAGCACTGTAACTTTAAATTAGGACTTCAAATGTGCCAAGACTTCAAGAAGAATGAGAACCACTTCTGTATACAGTAGACTAGCTTTGTTAATGTAAGTACTGTTAACTTTAAATTAGGACTTCAAGTATGCCAAGACTTCAAGAAGTCTCAGAACTACTTCTGTATACAGTAGACTAGCTTTGTTAATGTAAGCACTGTAACTTTAAATACTTTATATCGTTATACTTGGTGGAGGAAATACGTTGCAGTTTTGAAAGTAGATTATGGCTGGACCCACGTGTATTTAGACTCTCTCATGGGATCTACTAAATGTTATGTATGAAGCAATAATTAAGACCAGTGGTGGCTCGTCATTAAGGGCCACTGGGGCTGGCCTCACCAAAAATAATGTGTAACGTGTATTTATTATTTTATAAATTAAAACATAATAACCCCAAATCATGATTTTTCCGAAAATTTGTGTCTAGCCCCACCAACAAATATGATCACGAGCCACCACTGCTTAAAACAGTTTAAACATTACACGTCCATGTGTTGCCGGTGTCCACAAGGGGAGCAAAGAATAGTAACCCTGCAAGGCTTGTCTTAAGAAGCGACTGGGGTAAGGTAAAGGGTTAGCTACAATAGTATATAGAAAGCATCGCAGAAATCGGAGGCGCTGGTTTACTTGTAGGCGCATAACTGGCACATTGTACAATCACTCTTAGGCTCGGATCACACACAAATCACAAAGAGTAGTTAATAAATAGTCAATACGGAGTGTTCAAAGAAGAAGAAGATGAAGGTTATGGATTAACTTCATTGTTTGTTTGTTTGTTTGTTTGTTTGTTTAGTAGGGGATTAAAGCCTCTTTAAGCCGAGGCACGGCCCTTTCAACCTAAGGCGAACCTTTTATTGGTTATATCAGAGCGTGTAGGCCAACAAACATGAAAAATAAGAATTAACTCCTTTCGGAGAATCCAGTTGTTCTATTAACTTCATTGCGCCAGGTTTCCCCAGAAAACTCGGTCCCTCTTCTCAAAAATGACCCCACACCTTCCGAGAATATTTCACAGAGCACGAACTCCGTAGCTACGAAAACAATCCTAGAGATCTTCGAAAGAAACCAGTTTAACCAATAGGCCACATGATTCCCATTGTTTAACTGTCCTCAGCGAGTTTTAATGAGACTTCTAGTATATTCTACATTTAATACCATTCACTAATCTGTATGAGAGTAGTCTCGGGGGGCTTAAGTGGTTAAGTGGTTTAGTGGTTAAGTGGTTAAGTGGTTAAGTTGTTTGCCTGTCGTACTACAGGTTGTGTGTTCGAATCCGGATCAAGACACATGCACAGTTTGTCATGAGATTCCTAGGATTGTTGCCAGAGCTACGGAGTTCGTGTTTTATGCACTGCTCTCGGAAGATGGCAGGGGGCCATCTCTGCTAACAGAGATGAAACCATATGAGGAAACCCGATGCAATGAATATAATTCTTCGCATTTGAACCCCGTTTTGAAATCACTACTCTTTCTCACTCACTAGAAATCTCTATTCACTTATTCACACTTCGCGCACTACTTCTCCACCTTCACTTCATATCCACTCTCATTCATTATCACCTTCACTTCATATCCACTCTCATTCACTATCACCTTCACTTCATATCCGCTCACATTCACTATTACCTTCACTTCATATAAACTCTTTTTCACTAACACATTCACTTCATATCCACTCACATTTACTATCACCTTCTTTTCATATCCACTCACATTCACTATCACCTTCACTTCCTATCCACTCACATTCACTATCACCTTCACTTCATATCCACTCACATTCACTATCACCTTCACTTCATATCCACTCACATCATCACTTCATTATTAACCCTTTCACCACTTCATATAAACTCCATTCACTATCACCTTCACTCATATCCACTCCATCACTATTACCTTCACTTCATATACCCTCATTCACTATCACCTTCACTTTCATATCCACTCTCATTCACTAACACCTTCACTTCATATCCCATCTCACACTCTTAATAACACCTCTGAACTTGGGCATATTATATCGTTACCATGAAAACTTACCAGCAACACCATTTGTCTACCATTACTCCCTACAGATTTTGTTGTCCGCCTAGTATTATATTATTCACTGTTGAGTATTCATGACTACACCTTGGACTATTTCTGATTGGATTTATTTATGAAAATATTAATCTTGTAATTAATACAAGAGATATCATTGACAGTTACATCTCTTAAGCGATTTCACTGTTTCAGGTCAACAATTTAAGTTAACTTATCCGTGATATGTGTTTTGTAAGAGGTGCAACATTTAGAAATATATATATATATATATATATTTTTTATTTACGAAGCTGTGATAAGATTTAAATGATATGCTTTGATGGTATGTTATGTTATGTTATGTGATCGACGTCATGGCACGGTGGGTATTCCCATGCATGCTCTGTCCTCCGCTGCAGCAGCCATCCTAAAATCCATTTGCTCACCGTACCTATGAGAAGTTGATTACTATATCTTCTCTCTACCACGAAGACGACACTGTCTGGCATATCCAAACTTAACGCCTAATTCTCGAACTCGTTCTAGTGTCTGAGACTTGCCCATGTCACATGCTTTGATGTGGTTTTGATGTGTAGTTAAATCTTCTTCTAATGCTTCACTAATTAAACCACTCTTTGTGATTTGCATGTGATCTAGCTTAACCTTTCGCTGCTACATACTTTCTGAAGTCTTGGCTAAAAATATCTACTCTTTGTTTGTAGGTCACAAACGTGAATGTACGCCTATAGCAGTGACAGTAGCAATGTATAACGTGTTAACGCGTCTTTAGCCCACAGAGGAGAGATAATAACAGACGTGTTAATGCGTCTTTAGAAGTGAATGGGAAAACGTATATATACGTCCTTAGCAGTTAAAGGGTTAAGAGCGGATGTACGTTGTGCAGGTTATGCGCTTAAAAGTAGGCCAGCAAATCCGATTTATGTGACGCTTTTTATTTATTAGGATAGCTTCCCTAGGCCCCTACCTTATTCGCATCTTACGACATGCCATATAGGTCGCAGTGTTGCTATTCTTTGCTCCCATTTCTGGCCCCAACAACATATGGGCGAAGTTACTTATTTATGAGTGGTTATATTGTTGATAGGACCATCATTATTGCACTTCGGTGAACAACCATGTGTGCTTCATTGCCATTCTTACACAGGAAGTTCTCTCATACAACTGAAGTAATTGTGAAACAGTTTTGTAGGAATTTTATTTTACGTTCTTTTTTTTTTTGGAGAGCCACGGTAGCGTAGTTGTTAGTGAACTCGCTTCTCAAGGCTGGTGGTCTGGGTTCAACTCCCGCAATGCGCGTGGAATTTTTCCCGACCCCGACGGCTCTCAGGTCGACCCAGCCTCAACTGGGTACCAGACAGGCTCTGGGAAAGTAAAGGCGGCCGGCGTGATGCTGACCACATCACCCATCGTGGGCCGACGGTCAATGAAAAATACAGGCCTGACACTGTATTGACCTATAATACCACGAGGTATGAAAGGGTTCCTTTACTTTCCTTTTTTTCTTTTTTTCTTTGGAGGAAGTGGCCTTGCAGCATATTCTGACCGATTTTCTACTGTGAAGGGTTTTAAAACGTACTCAATTTGAACACGGGACGTACATTTTATCGTCCTTCTCCGATAGGTCTAGTAATTCGATCTCACCTGCATCGGGATCTTTGAAAATTAGATCAAAGATCTTTGATAAAAAAAATATCGCTAGTGATCCATGCGAGAAGCGAATCTTGTACCTTTTGAGCGAGAGTCAAGCACATTACCTCCAAACCATAGATCTACCATGTATTAATTATATTCTTAAAATTTACATTGTTGTATGTAGGCTTACCATAAGTACTAGTTTGACCGGGACGTCCCGGTTTGAAGGTGTGATCTCGGCATCTCGGCCAGTTTGTTATGTTCCCCTAATTATTTGGAAAAAGTTTTAATTAAAGTGCCGAATATTCACGAAGTCATAAAGTGCCGAATATTCACGAAGTCATAAAGTGCCGAATATTCACGAAGTCATAAAGTGCCGAATATTCACGAAGTCATAAAGTGCCGAATATTCACGAAGTCATAAAGTGCCGAATCATGTCACGAAGTCATAAAGTGCCGAATATTCACGAAGTCATAAAGGCAGTCCGTCTAAAATAATAAATACGTATTTTTTTCCGATCCTGAAGCACTTGAGCTGAAAGCTCTTCGGCTCGGTGTCATGTACATCGTAACCCTTCGGCTCTTTGCCACGAACACCGTAAATCTGGAGAACCTGTAGCTTTTCTGCCAGTCCGTGGAGTTGAACCCGCACTTACAGAGGGCTAGTCACCCGTAGTCCAACGCGCTACGAACACGCTGGGCACGCGGGCAATACGTATTTTAAAAACCCGACTTTAACACTGGTCTAGTACACAGATACAGAGACGCAGTAGCATAGTTGTTAGTGAACTCGCTTCTTAGGCTAGTGGTCCAGGTTCAATTCCACACATGGGTGTAGATTTTTTCCTGCCGTAACGGCACTCAGGTCGATTCAGCCTTAACCCTTTAGCTGCTCAAGACGTATATATATGTTTTTCCTATTCACTTCTAAAGACGCATTAACACGTCTGTTATTATCTCTCCTCTGTGGGCTAAAGACGCGTTAACACGTTATACATTGCTACTGTCACTGCTATAGGCGTACATTCCCGTTTGTGACTAGAAACAAAGAGTATATATTTTTAGCCCAGCCTTCAGAAAGTATGTAGCAGCAAAAGGGTTAATTGGGTTCCAGGAAAATGAAAACAAGGAGTTTTTTTGCAAGAACCCCAGAAAAAGCAACGGAAGCAAAGAATATGATCAATAAGTAAACAGTGTACAAGTATTAAGAGTTTCCAAAAAAATCAATTATACAAACACAGGATTTGAACCACTTACCCTCATTTCCTAGGACACTCATCGCCTAGTCTAGCAATACGAGCGTTCTTACGAACACAACCATCGAGCCATTAAAAAAATGGCTCACTGAGGAGTGTCTTTCACAAACACTTCATTATAACTAGACACAGAATAATCAGGTAAGGATCGATCGAACAGTGTTTGCACAAGCACATGCTATAAGCTTATTGCACTCTTAGGCTCAGATCACATACAAATCAAAAAGAGTGGTTTAAGAAGTGATCGATATGGGGCTTTTGACGAAGAAAAAGGGGACAAGGCTTATTATAGGCCTTGAACAAATTAAACAAATGCACAGGCGCTTGCCTATCGACTTGGATACAAAATGTTCAATCACACACTCGATGTTCCACACGCGATGCAAGGAATTTGGTCTCATCCAGCGTGATATCAACTACGCAATTGATATCCCAATATGATGATAGTGATTCTGTCAATTTTGGTGAGACTCACTATAATGTTAAAGTCTCCAAGAAATAATGTTTAATCAAGTGGAGAAATTTATATTATTCATGGCTGATAAAGTCTCCTGTTCAGAATCATCAAAAATATTAGTGTTCTCTAGAAGCCATAATAGCTGTTTCGAAAGCTAAATATAACAGAGTGTTGATGGTATGGATCAGCTTTGACAGTCTATCTGTTGACTAGTCAGATTTCTTACTTTTCTAATGTATAGTTCAGCAGATGTGGTACGTGGGTTTATGCAGAGCCAACTATAAACTTATGGGCCTTCAGACTCAGGTAAGAATTATTGGGAAATCAGACCCCAACTACACCACGTGACCTCGCATTCCAGTATTGGTGTATATAGACGAATTCATTTTAAAATCAACACAAAATGCTAAATCGAAGTTATATTATGCAACAAGTTAAGTTTAACAATAAGGAATATCAATATTATGAATATTTTTCACCAATAAATAACCATAGACTCACAGAATTGAGTAAAATTACAAAAATGCTTGCAGTGTTCTATCAAACATCTATATTTTCCGGCCCCTTTTCTGATCTAGGTCAGGGAAACACCAGTCAGTTGTCTGGCCTAGTTATCTAGAATTGGCTGTGGTTTAAGTGGTAAAGTTGTCTGCATTGTGTACCGAAATTCATAGGTTCAAATCTAGACTGTACCTTTCTGTTCATGAATGCATTTGTTTCCGGAGGTCAATAAGATTGTTGCCAGAGCTACGGAGTTTGTGCGTTTTACAATGCTCTCGACAGGTAACGTGCTAGTTCTGCGGAATGGGTCGGAGCCATATTAAGAAAAACGGTGCATTGATGTCAATTCTTTGTATTTAGTCCCGTTTTTAAAAAGTATATATTAAAGAGTGGATAAAAAACAGAAATAGTTACCAATGTGTACACATTTGTGTGATATTTGACTATATACATGCTCCCTCTGTGGTTGGGAAGGAGACAGAATTAATTTGACAAGACCTAGGCAATTGAGAACAAATATGCGCAGCTTACAGACGCGGTGACGTGGTTGTCATCTAATGATTTCGCTCATGTTTTTATACTCATCGACTCCATAAGTGTGATTTGTAAAGTCGAAACAGTAATGGTCAGACGGAACTGGGTGGAGGTACCGGTACAGACAGGGATCAAAGAAATAACCTTCATTTTTGTCCCTGGGTACACAGTAGTCTGGGGTAATGAACGAGCTCACAGATTGGCTGGCATGGTCACAGTATCCGATGGGGCTGCAATGGACCGAAATGACATTCTTAACGCATTGAGAGTCTTTTCGAACGAAAGAGTTTCAGATTGTGAATCCCGCTCGCTGACCAGATTGAGAGAGATTGGTGTCAAGATTAATGCAGCCCGTAAAGAACGGCATACCAAGTATGCAAAGAGACTGATTAATCAACATCGAACTGGCGTGTTAGGCAGCTAGATGCTGATGAATTTGTTGAGGCGGAGATCGGAGCATCTATAGACATGTACGTAGTGGTATAATGATAGTCCTCTGATAACAACTGATGTGCAGCTTCATATTACTGACATCGATCTGCATACAATAACCGCATGTACGTATCGGCATGGCACATAATGATATATATAAATATATATATATATATATATATATATATATATATATATATATATATATATTAATATGCGCATATCTGTAGCCAGTGACTGCCGGCCCCACCAAAAATAATGTCTAAGTGTATTTATTATTTTCTAAATTAAAATATAGCAACCCAAAACCATGATTTATCTGGGGAAAAAATGTCTGGCCCCACCAAAAAAAATAATCACGAGCCGCCACTGTCTGTAGCTCATCATCATCAAGGTGCGTATCCTTTATAGGACATTGCTCTCATTGCAGCACATCTGAAATTCACTTTGTCTCTTGCCAGTTCCACCCTTCGTCGATGGTCTTCATGATTTCTTTAATATCTTGTAGCCATCTTCTTCTTGGTCTGCCTCTGCCTCTGCGTCCTGGGACCCTACCCTCTAGTATTGTTCTTTCCAGGCCATCGTGACGCTTGATGTGACCAAAGTATGTAATTTTTCTGTATAGTATGTTGTTTATCAGCCAATTCTCTTTAACGTTTAGTTCTTTCCGGACATCAGTGTTCTTTCTTTTTCTGTCCATGGTATTCGTAGTCTGTAGCTATCAGTCGCAAACTACTAAGCACCTATATTTCTGCTCTGAAGTTAGTTTATTTAACCAACATTCAATAATACAGGTAATAAAAATCATATTGTTTAATTATAAATATTCTGTTCAAAATGGTGTCTGTGGCCTAGGGGTTAGTGACTCTGTCTATTAACCCCGACGTTCTGAGTTCGAATCACGCTGCGGACAGTTTGCTTGCAAATTGTTTCCGTTGATTTTAACAAAGGACGATGGCGCCACCCGTTCAGAAAGCAATGGCAAACTACTGAACGTATAAGTGGTGCCTAGAAAATCAACGACTTCTTTACTGTGGTTGATGGCTACGTCCTTTGGGATATGCCACGATTTTCATTTTTCTGTTCAAAAAACTACACAACTAGAGCTGAAATCTGTAATCCCGTAGCCTGTAAATTCATGTCGGGGAATTAAAATTCCAGATGTCCCGTAGGGATAAGCTGTAGAATTGAAATTTGAGGTATTCTATTCTCTGCTTTGATAATGTTTTCTATTGAGCTTTTAAACACAAACTTTCTGCTAAACGATATTTCTTTTTTTTTAAATCTAAAAGAGACTAAAAAATAAAGATTTACTTGAATTTCAATTATTGTGTTATTCAAGTAGTTTACAGAATATAATCAACAACATGTTCGTGCCAGCCATAGACAATGAGCGAAGCACAATCGCAAAAAATAACTACATGTTAAATGTGAAAAATACTAAAAGTTGCCAAAATTCCAGAAAAGACATGGGTCATCGACATTAGTATTTCAAAGAAAGTTGGCACACAACCTTGCTTGAATTACATTGAGAAAGAAAGAATAAAGTGGTTCGGCTACATTATAATAATGCAACTAAACTCCACTGTGTACAGAGTCTTCTACAACAGAATATAAGTAAATAAGGCTAGAGGAAGACCCGAAAAAATGGATATATGGCATAGCAGAATCCTGTACACCAAGAAAAATAACTATCACTCAAGGCACTGGAGCAACACAAGACAAAAATATAAAACCACGACATTTTGCAAGAACCCGGATATCACCGATATCCACCACGAGACCACAGAGATCTAACAAAGGATATTCACCAGCTCAAATTAGCACAAATAACCACGAAAATATTAAGAAAAACGAGAATAAAAGAGCTTTAAACTTTCTCTTTATTTTCATTTTGATCTCATTTTCTCTCGTTTCCAGGAAACCGATTCTTCTCCAGAAAATCTCTAGCGATTTCTGAGTTTGCGACATTCTACCGTAATTTGTATTGACAACGTTTTTGATCGGATAAAGTTGCTTATATTTAGGCTTATGATTATCTTCATTGAACTTCGCAATCTAATTTATTTTAATTGGGTTTTCTCTAAGTTATAGTTTTATATTTATAGTTAATTAAATTGTTACTTACTTCTGTGATACTATACACGCGTGTCTTTGTCATTAAGCGTCAGTTTACTTAGTATCACCATATCTTACACACAGTTTTCTCCAGATCTTGTCTGGTCTGATCACATCAGATTTGTAGATTTTCGTACATCGATATATGTTGTACGATGAGAACAAGGAGTTTTTTGGTAAGAACCCTAGCCCTTTACCTGCTAAGGACGTATATATATACGTTTTTCCTATTCACTTCTAAAGACACATTAACACGTCTGTTATTATCTCTCCTCTGCGTGCTAAAGACGTGTTAACACGTTATACATTGCTACTGTCACTGCTATAGGCGTACATTCACGTCTGTGACCTAGAAACAAAGTATAGAAAGTTTTAGCTCAGCCTTCGGAAAGTACGTAGCAGCGAAAGGGCTAGAGGAAACAACGGAAGCAAAGAATCTGATCAACAAATAAACATTGTACAAGTGTTAAAAGCTTCCGAAAAACAAAAAGACAAACACAGGATTCGAACCACTTACCCTCATTTCTTACGACACCCATTGCTTAGATTAGCTATACTAGCGTCCTTACAAACACAACCAGCGAGCCATGGAGGACGTCCGTATTGAAATCAAAGTATTTCATGTCCATGATATATGGATGTCTCTTCTGTAACATTTCATAACCACAGATATGTTTTTCCACTGCCTTCTTAAATATCCATGCTTCACACCCATACGTTGCCACTGGGAATATGCATTCTCTTTTGTATTTTTAACTTTGCTTTAATATCAGTTCCATTCCATACTCTTTTTAGTTGTTTAATGTTGTGTAAGGCCACGTTAGTTCTTCTTTTAATTTACTCCCATTTCCATCTCTTATAAGTAGTGAACCAAGATATTCAAAACTGTTCACATTTCCATCTCTTATAAGTAGTGAACCAAGATATTCAAAACTGTTCACATTTCCATCTCTTAAGTACAAGATATATGTTCAATTTCATCCGTAAGTAGACAAGATATTCAAAACTGTTCACATTTCCATCTCTTATAAGTAGTGAACCAAGATATTCAAAACTGTTCACATTTCCATCTCTTATAAGTAGTGAACCAAGATATTCAAAACTGTTCACATTTCCATCTCTTGTAAGTAGTGAACCAAGATATTCAAAACTGTTCACATTTCCATCTCTTATAAGTAGTGAACCAAGATATTCAAAACTGTTCACATTTCCATCTCTTATAAGTAGTGAACCAAGATATTCAAAACTGTTCACATTTCCATCTTATAAGTGTAACAAGTATTAAACTGTTCATTTCATCTCTTATAAGTGAACCAAGATATTCAAAACTGTTCACATTTCCATCTCTTATAAGTAGTGAACCAAGATATTCAAAACTGTTCACATTTCCATCTCTTATAAGTAGTGAACCAAGATATTCAAAACTGTTCACATTTCCATCTCTTATAAGTAGTGAACCAAGATATTCAAAACTGTTCACATTTCATCTCTATAAGTAGTACAAGATATTAAGTCATTACTCAAGAGTGACCAAGATATTCAAAACTGTTCACATTTCCATCTCTTATAACTAGTGAACCAAGATATTCAAAACTGTTCCAATTTTCTCTCTGTTGATCAAATTAACTTTTGTCTCATACTTGTGCTATCCATTATGTGGGCTACTTAAGGATTTTCAGAATAGACTAAACTAAACACCATATATAAAATTAACTCGAAATTACAAGACACATTTCTGAGTTAGGCTGTACCATGGTAACACATTTTTGAGTAAGGTTGTACCATGATAACAAATTTCTGAGTAAGGCTGTGCCAGATGACACATTTCTGAGTTAGGCTGTACCATGATAACACATTTCTGGGTAAGGTTGTACCATGATAACAACTTTCTGAGTAAGGCTGTGCCAGATGACACATTTCTGAGTTAGGCTGTATCATGATGACAAATGTCTGAGTTAGGCTGTACCATGATGACACATTTCTGAGTAAGGCTGTACCATGATGAAAAATGTCTGAGTTAGGCTGTACTATGATGACAAATTTATGAGTAAGGTTGTACCATGATAACACATTTCTGAGTTAAGCTGTATCATGATGACAAATGTCTGAGTTAGGCTGTACTATGATGACATATCTCTGGAAAATAAGAAACATATTGTACAATAACAACGTTTCACTAACGCAAGACAGAAAATACTAAACAGTTACATAGAACTGGTTATGAAATAAAAAATAAAAAATAAAAATTCCCTGGACCTTTTCAGATCTTAGGGATAAGTCACACCACTTCACATTTCTAGACCCTAGTATGCAGGAGGATGGAGGACCAATTTCTTGCCTGAAGTGTGGAACGTCGAGTTTAGTTTAGTTTAGTCGTCGGATCACCATCACTGCAGTCGAACAAATTAGTCCATAAGTGCTCCAATCTCTCCCTCAGTATGTCCACCAGCGTGTGACGACTAACGGCACCTGTTCTTTGTTGGTTTACAATTCTTCTTTGTCTGCCATCATAGCGTTCTTGTCGAGCTACACCACACTTTGAGTTCTTGCAGTCTGGTTAGTGTTGTGGATTCACCGCTATTACGTGAATCATGTCCACGTCCTCTCTCCCTTAAGGAATTTATAATATCAGCCTGGTCCATTGCTCTCCCGCTTCGAGTATGAGATTTAAATCACAAAACTCTTGTGTCCGAATCAACAGGTGAACGCTTATGCATAACGCTAATCCGTCCCATCTTATCCATACACGCAGAATATGACATATTTACATACAAAAATGAACTTGTCAACGCTGAAGATGCTCTCAGTCTGAATGTGTCTTATGTTTGTGTATTGGAAATTGATTATGACAAACCGACTTCGTTAATGTCTATCAACGTAACACAATCATTCCAGTAAGTTTGTGTTTGATTTTTCGATCATAAGTTCAATCATCCTAGTATGTTTGTGTTTGATTTTTCGATCATAAGCTCAATCATCCCAGTATGTTTGAGTATGTTTGATTTTTCGATCATAAGTTCAATATCACAAAATACTCAATCACAAATAATATAGGGTTTATCTGTGTAGATTGTGGTTTATTACACAAAAAGCAAGGAAGAAAAAATCCAGTCCTTCGACACTAAATGCTACAGAAAGATCCTACGAATACCATGGACAGAAAAAGAAAGAACACTGATGTCCTGAAAGAACTAAATGTTAAAGAGAATTGGCTGATAAACAACATACTATACAGAAAAATTACATACTTTGGTCACATCAAGCGTCACGATGGCTTGGAAAGAACAATACTAGAGGACAAGGTCCCAGGACGCAGAGGCAGACCAAGAAGAAGATGGCTACAAGATATTAAAGAAACCATGAACATGACCATCGACCAAGTGGGTGAATTGGCAAGAGACAGTGAATTTCAGATGCGCTGCAAAGAGAGCAAGGTCATAAAAGGATACGCACCTTGATGATGTTGAGATTGTGGTGTAGCAAAGAATAAAATTACTGTCTTCTATCGCATGTTCTAGAAGGTAACTAAGAGGGGTCAGGTGTGGGGTCGATGACCCCCACACTGTAAAAAAAAACGTACACAGTTACAGAAACAGAGATAGAAAAGTTAAAACTACTGATGAAGATCCGAATGCCGTAATGGAGAGAGACATAAGGTTGAATCGCCCGAGTGGTTACCAGGGCCCAAATTTGGGGTGTAAAGAATAGAACCACTGTTACCTGCCACACATGTCGTAAGAGGCGACTAAGAAGGTTGGGCTGAAATCGGATGCACGTGTCCTAAATGTGTAGAAGTCTATACGTTTAGGGACCTACCAAACCAATGTGCAACGTATTCACATTCTTGGCAAAGATCAAACATATCACAAAGAGTGATTGAAATTGGTTGTAAAGAACGAACGCAAAGAAGAAAAAGAAAAGGTTGAATTTAGTGGAATTATTTTGGTTTCTGCTATATGCGACTTTGGGCGCGAGCAGGGCTGATGATGATGTTGATTATGATAATGGTGTTGTGTTTGATTTACTTTGATTTATATTTACCGATTACTACTTTAAAATGTTTTCTTCTTTTATACTGTCTTTATAAAATCATCATCTGTTTTCTTCTTTTATACTGTCTTTATAAAATCATCATCTGTTTTCTCACATCTAGGTTTCTTCCAATATCATCACCATTATCATCATCATCATCATCAAGTAGCTTGTACTTATTTTTTTTTCCGATCCAGAAGCACTTGAGCTTTCAGCTCTTCGGCTAGGTACCGTGGACATCGTAACCCTTGGGTTCGGTGCCACGAACACTGTAAATCCGGGGAACCTGTGGCTTTTCTGCCAGCCCGCGGAATTGAACCCGCACTCACAGAGGGCTAATCACTCGTAGTTCAACGCGCTACGAACACGCTGGGCAGGCGGGCTGTTTGTAATTTAAAGAACTTGACTCCCATGGCAGCGGTCCTGAAAAACAACTCTCTGTTCTGTGCAAGTTGGCCGGCGTCAGTAGCAGTCATTCTCAGATCGACAATGACATCTTGCACCCATCGTCTTCTATGTCTTCCTCTCTTTCTTCTTCCATGCACCATTCATTCCAAAAATATTTTCTCGTTGCAATCTTGTCGTTTGATGTGTCCGAAATATTTAATTGTAATTCTTTTTATGTTTTGTAATAGCCAACTCTCTTTAATATCAAGCTGTTGCAGATCTTACAATATACACTCTCTTTTATCGGCTTATCCTAGTGTCATCTGCCTACTTTTACTGCATTTTCTCCATATCTTTGTTATTTATTTGTACATGTTTAAATCCATTTGATTTGTCATTTTCTTTAATATGCCTCTTCTTCTTTGAACGTTTCATATCGACCACTTGTTAACCACTCTGTGTGATTTGTATGTGGTCTGAGTCTATGGGCTACATCCGATTTCTGCGGCGCTTTTTATTTACTAGGTAGCTTCCTATGTCCTACATAAGACGCTTCTTACGACATGCATTGCAGGTCGCAGTGGTAGTAATTTTGCTTCCTTGCGGGCCCCAGCACAACACGGGCGATACATATATTTTGAAATTTACATCCCCTTTTATGGTCTCCTCTTTCCACGCTTTAAGCCGCACACTGCGCCATAGAGTTGCTTCCTTATAAGAAGTCTTTCTAGTTTTACTTCTACTGTTTTACTTATACTACTTCTCAACCTTGTTTTTCTATTAGGTTGTCCAGTTTTCTTCAATTTAGTATATAATAATATATGTTTATTTATTGACGAGTAGTTGGGATTGGTTTTTTGTGGGTTTTTTCACTTCCCTTGAATTAACTGCTTAAAAATTGAGGAAATAACTGTGCGTGGAAAGAGTTAATGATATCTGGTTTGCATAATTTTACTGCAGTTTTCTTCACATCTTTATAAGTTATTTGTATGTGTTTAAATTCACTTGATTTGTCATTTTCTTTAATATGATAATTTACCGTTGTTGCTGGATATATAAAAAGACATGAAGAGATGGAGAAGATCATAATGAAAGGAGGCATACCGGCATAGAGAAGAAGAGGAAGACCACGGAAAAGATGAAGCTAGGATGTAACTGATGATTAGAACATGACGGCTGCAGAGGCAGGGCATCTAGCATATGAGGGAAAGAAATTCAGGAGGACTATTGGGCTGGCAAAGTTCTGCTCAGGACAAACTATTTGATAATGATGCAACCACCAATAACAGCATACAATAAAAAGAGATCGGGTACTAGAGCTAAAGCAAGACCAAGAAAAAGATGGATAGACAATATCAAGACCACACTACATAAACACGAATACAACACAACAAGGGCGACTCATCTAGCCCTAGAACGCAAATTAAAACTCCCATCACTACACTTAACGGCAAGAGTGGACAGCCAACTACATTTTCCACCTGGGAATAGACAATAGACAAATAGTTGGAACATTTATAGAAAAATACACATTCTTAAACTGACAAGTCAAAGTTCACCAAGTCCATTTCTGTTGAATAATTTCGTTATTTTCTTTATCTAATCAACATGCAGACAAGAAATGAGGTCAAGATGAATCTCTGTTGCAACTTTATTTTTCTCTCATTTGTTTGTGTGCGGTGTCCTTAATGGAAAATTTGTTATTCCATTTCCTCGTGTGTATTTCTTATTGGATTAATGATCTTAGGAGTGTCTCCATAATGTATCAACATCATCTAGATGTCAGTTTGTTTAGAGAATTATTCCAGAATATTCAATAGATAGACATAAAGGAATATTAAAATAAATTATTAAATTTAAAGGGTTTTAAAGCCGAAGGATTGACTTCATTGCACCGGGTTTTACCCCATAATACAGAAATGGTACGCCACCTGCCGTTAGTATTGCACAAAGCACGAACTCCGTAGCTCCAGCAACAATCCTAGGGGTCTCTGGAAAAACTGCACTCTTGAACAGAACGGGGTGGTCCGGATTTGAACCCACGACCTTCGACTCACAAGGCAAAGGGCGTAATCACTTAGCCACAGAAATAAGGCATAGTAATGACAGTTTTCAAGTAATGTATAAACATATTTATTCTTCTTCTACGTTATGAATTCAGGGTGTAACCAGGGCGCCCGCCTGGTGTGCCGCTTCTGCATGAAATTTACGTAAAGACCTTCTTTACTTAGTATTAGTCGATATGTCTAACAAGACAGGAACCAGTGACTTAGATGAGAGGGAGAAAATATCAGAGGATTTGGCATACCCTGCAGAAGACACAATCCAGTGTCACATGGCAAGAACTGCAATGGAACCTTCAAGGGAAGCGGAAAAGTCATAAACAGTGACATTTTTGGAAAGGAATGGGCTCAAAGGCAGACCACTGCTCAGATAAAAGAATATTTGGTAAAACCTCAATTAAAAAAATGTCCAATGGTCTCGACAAATAGACTAGCTGATGAGGAGATGTATGGAAAGCAGCATTAAGCAAAGGATGAGAATATTTAGAAGTAAATCTAAGGGCAAGATTGAGTTAAAGAGAAATAACTGTAAATTCATATGTCGCTACAGTTACACACTTGCCTCACAACGGTCTAAACAGACGAAAAAGTTATATATATATATATGCATATATTATATACACTGGATTGGTCAACCACAGGTAACAACTGTTATAGGAAAGTGAAGATGGAGATATGTTGGACACACTTTGAGAATAAATGATCAACGAATATCAATGCAGAAATTGAAGTGAAATGTAAAGGGTTCAAGAAAGAGAGGACGATCTAGGGAGACCCTGAAACGAACATTGCTGAGAGATGCAAGAAATACCGGTCTCAGTTCCGTGGAGGAGCGCCCGAGTGGTTACCGGTGCCCAAATTTTGGAGGCAAAGAATAGAACCACTGTTACCTGCCATGCATGTCGTAAGAGGCGACTAAGGAGGTTTGGCTGAAATCGGATGCACGTGTCCTAAACATGTAAAGTCTATATGTTTAGGGGCCTACCAAACCAATTTGCAACCTATACATGTTCTTGGCAAAGATCAAACATATCACAAAGAGTGATTAAAATTGGTCGTAAGAACGAACGCATAGAACAAGAAGAAGTTCAATGGAGGAGTTTGAGAGAGTTTTCCAGCAGAGCGGTATGGAGAAATTACTTGCAGTTCCTATGTAACGTTACGAGAAGAATTATTATTAAAATTATTATTATTTATACAGTGGTGATATGATATGAAAGTACACAATAAACAAACTGCCGAGCAAGAGCACAAGAGAAAGACAAAGTTGTATGGTGAAAAAACAGAATCAGACATGAACACCAAAAAAAAAACAGTTTGACAGAATATAACAATAGCAAGGGATGCACAGTATTAGAGATTCAATACCAGAAATTGTATATACAAATTTAGAGTGGGATTACGATCGGGCGTTGCTAGGGCCCAAAGAATGGTAACACTACGATCTACAAGGCATGTCGTAAGAGACGACTGAGGTAGGGGCCTAGAAAAACTAACCTAGTAAATATAAAACGTCGCAAAAATTACATGTACTGGTCTTCTTGTAGGCGCATAACTGGTACAACGTACAATCGCTCTTAGGCTTGGATCACATACAAATCACAAAGTGTGGTAAACATGTTTTCGCTATATAGCGGTGGAAGAAGAAGAAGACGAAGAGCTGGATTAGAAAAAAAATATTGTAATTTTAAATAACAACATATCTTCACACAGTGGCGGCTCGTCATTAAGGGCAAGTGTGGCCGGGCACCACAAAAAATAATGTGTAACGTGTATTCAGTATTTTATAAATTAAAATATAACAACCCAAATTATGATTTATCCGAAAACTTTTGTCTGGCTCCACAAACAAAAATGATCACGATCCGCCACTGTCTTCACATATATCAACGTTGAACAATAAAGTTGGAATAACAATTTCACATAAATCAGCTTTTAATGGTAAAGTTGAATTCAGATAGAGAACCAGCTTTCAAACTACTAGTTATTATTGGGAATAAGATTTATATCCTTATTTCTCTCTAAAAGTCGCCACACGATGAGCGATATGATCAACATTACGCCGGTTCGCCTTTATTTCTCACTGTTTTCTGGTACTTATTTGAGGCCAGGTCGACTTGAGAGCGGTACGTTTGGGAAAAAAAATGTCTATTCCCGCTGTGGAATTTGATTGTTGGACCACACTCCTGGGAAACAAGTACATTGACTCCTACACAGTTAGTTACAGTTCTCAAATTGGAATTAATATCTTCACAACTGTAGGCGTCGGAAGGTAAATTTTGGATTAGTATCTTCACTTATCTAGGCTTTGAGATGTGAATTTGAATTATTGGATTCACTTCACATTGGCGCCGGAAGATAAATTTGAATTAATACCTTCACTTCTGTAGACTTTGGAAAGACAATTTGAATGAATATCTTCACTTCTTTTTACGTTGGAAGGTAAATTAAAAATAATATCTTCACTTCTGTAGACGTTGAAGGCAAATTTGAATTAATATCTTCACTTCTGTAGACGATGGAGGATAAATTTGAATTAATATCTTAAACACGTAAAAACAAAGTACTACAGTTTTACAAAATACATAAACAGTGACGATAAACAGCAACGTTTCGACCAAAAGGCCTTTATCAAGCAAACAATACAACAAGAATGACGAATTTCGAGGAACACTACAAATGGACGATTACATGTGGAAACATAAACCTATCTGATGAAAATCTGGGAATAAAAACGAACGACGAAATGAGTGCAACACAAAACCGAAAGTGGAAAAGGAGAGGAACAATAAACAATATAGTGGATAAATGACACATATATGGAGCAAACACACATATAGATAACAAGGCACGAGATAAGACAGTACTAAGAAGCATAGGAATGTAATGCGTTGAGTCCAAGAGGTCGCAAAGTGCCATAGAATGAAATAAAACGGTTCTCCAGGGCGAATCGACTGCGATCATCGGAGGAACATGATCGGATAGCTGTGACCTGGACATCGTCAACTCCTGAATGGCCAGTATCATTGAAATGAGTGGCCACAGGAGTCACAGAGCATTGGCGAATATCGCGTAAGTGTTGGGCGAATCGGTCACTGAGCCTCTTACCGGTTTCACCAATATAGGCCTTATGGCATCGTTTGCAGGTGATAGCATAGATGATATTGCGGGACACACGTGAAACTGTCTTGAATGGTATAGGTAGCTTTTGGAAAAGAGACAGTACGGGTCTGTATTACATATGCACATGTATTACAGCGCCGACGGCCACATTGGATGGTGCCAAAGTGACTCTGGATGTTAGGCTTGAGGCGACTGTGTACCAACAAATCCTTGAGGCTTCTGTCCCGTCTGTACGCCACCAAAGGATAGTGTTGGAAGACTGAACGTGTCTCAGGATCAGACTGAAGAATAGGGAGATGATGGAATAAGACCTTTTCACCAGGGAACTATGAGGGTGGAAAGTTAAGATAAGTTTAACCCTGTCAGACTTGGGGGTTCTAAGTATGTGAGAGAGGGCCTCCTGGCGAGCAATTAGCTGAACCCGATGCATGGCAGATGTAAGCACATTCTCCGGGTATAGGTGCTGGCGGAAGAAATCAAGCATCTCATGAGCTCTATCAAGAAAATCGTCGTCCTCGCTGCAGAGGCGACGAAGGCGTAAGAGTTGAGAGAAAGGTAAAGAGTCACGACAAGCCTGGGGATGGGAAGAGGTATACAGAAGAAAGCTATGTGTATCAGTAGGCTTGTAGTATACTGATGTAGTGATAGTGGATAGGCTGATGGTGATAGTGATGTCAAGAAAATTGACACAGGAGGTAGAGATGTGAGAGGTGAACCGAATAGCAGGATTGAAGGCATTGATGAAGGTAATGAAGCGTGACAAATCGGCTTCAGACATATCGGTAACTCCAATACAATCATCGATGTATCTATGATACACGGACGGAAGAAGGCCATCATAGGTGTTCCATACTAAGTGTTCAAGGTAATTAATATCTTCACTTCTGTAGATTTTGGAAGATAAATTTGAATTAATATCTTCACTTCTGTAGACTTTGGAAGATACATTTGAATTAATATCTTCACTTTTGTAGACTTTGGATGATAAATTTGAATGAATATCTTCACTTATAAAACTTTAGAAAGTATATTTGCATTGATATTTTCACATATATACGCTTTGACAGTAAAATTGTGAAAATGTATTGTTATATCTAATCAGAGAAGACAATCAGGGTGGTTACGGTGTTAAACTCCCGAGTCGCGTTCCGGAGATCGTGGGTTCGAATCCAGATCGTGACTTTCTGTTCATGGGTGTATTTTTTTGAGACCCCTATTATTGTTGCTAGAGCAAACCAATGTGCAACGTATACACGTTCTTGGCAAAGATCAAACATATCACAAAGAGTGATTCAAATTGGTTATAAAGAACGAACGAACAAAGAGAAGAAGAATTTTCTGGAGCTACGGAGTTCGTGTTTTGTGCAACACTCGACAGATGGCGTACCATTTCTGCGGAGAGGGACCGAGCCATATGGGGTCATGTGAAAGATCGTGGCTGTCAAAGAAAAAACTCCGGTGTAATGTAGTCAATCTTTTAGCTTTAGACACTATAGAGAAGAAGTTTTAAGAGCACAAAGAGAAGCATCGCAGTCAATGAAACTCTCTCTGTCTTTTTAACCTGGATTAGGGCATAGTTCCTCAACCAACTCATGCCAAGTCTTCCTATCTCTAGCTATCTCCTGCAGCTCCTCCAGCTCTTCTTTATATTGTTGATCTCTGCCTCCAAATCTCCTTTTTATGTATTTCTCGGCCTCCCCTTCTTTCGCTGTCCCTACGGGTTCCAGGAAAGGACCCTTCTTCTTATATTCCCCTCAGGTTTTCGCCAAATGTGTTCTAGCCAGTCAACGTACCGCGAACAAGTATTCCAAAAAAAAACCAAATTACCAAATCAGATGGTATATCTAACCATAAATTCAAGTCTAGATTTTCAATGCGTGATCAATAACTTGAAAGCTAACGAGATCTCTTGTGGACTTAGACATTTTTTCTACAAGAGATATGTGGTGAATGCTTTATTACTTGTTAACACGAACAACTTATTCAGTTTCAAATTTAACTCATTTTTATATTTTATCATTATCTAGAGCAGCGTTTCTCAAGCTTTTTCGGCCCTCAGCCCACTTTACACGAAATAAACTTTGTAACGACCCCCTCCCTCGCCATTATAACAGTTTGCCAACGTCTTCCCTTAACATATATATATACATGCTCTATTTTCTCGTTGATATAGAAAACTGATACATATATATTTCTGTCATACATGGTCAATTTTCAAATGATTATTTGCATCAAATAGAGAAAATTAATGAAAAAATGGATCGTGTAAGACGGGCATAAGATGAATTAAAATGCAGAATTCAAATTTTTAAATGATTATTTAATCGCAATATTACGAAAATAATTTATTTTAAAATATATATTTATTAAGTTCTTCTTTAAGGAGCCACCGAGCCCTAATCGCCGGAATGCCCCCCACCCCCAACGCTCTGAACCCACTATCATTTTCTAGTAGGCTTCAGCGCACACTGCGGGCAGTACCACCCGCTTTTGGGTACCTATGATCTAGAGCATAGATTCCCAAACTTTTTCGGCCCGCCGTTCACTTTTCACAAAATAAACTGTGTAATGCCCCCTCCTTCCCATTAAAACAGTTTGTCAACGCCCCCATATATATATATATATATATACTTGCTCTATTTTCACTTTGACATAGAAAATTGATATATATTTTTGTCATACATGATCAATTTTCAAACGATTATATACATGAAATAGAAAATTGAGGAAAAAATGGATCATATAAGAAAAGCATAGGAAGAATTAAAATATAGAATTCTAATTTTAAATGATTATTTAATCGCGAAATCACGAAAAAAACCTCCCCAAAATGATTCTGAATCCACTACCACCCCCCTAGAATTCTTCAGCGCCCACAGGGGGGCGGTACCGCCCACTTTGGGAAACGCGGATCTAGAGCAACATTTCCCAAACTGTGGTCAGAGGACAGGTTTTAGAGGTACTCAATGGTGGTCCTCAAGCCCGTGAAGAAATATTATGATCTTTCACATTTCAAATAGAAAAATACATTTTAAAAATATGTATAAAAACAGTGGTAAACTAGTTCCTCTGCGAAATCAAAGATCCGGACCATACCGGAGTCTAATATTTTCTTTATTGTTTATTACAATGTTAAATTGAAGACATTGTTTACTATTTTAAAACACAGATAATTCATTTCTGTCCATTTTCATATATATAAACTTTTAGTGGTCCGTGACAGCAAAATGTATTTAAAAAGTGGTCCGTGGTAATGCAAAGTTTGGGAATTCTGATCTCTCTATCTCTCTCTCTCTCCATCACCGCCCAGACCGATGTACCAGATTTAAAAAAAAATTATATTCATGTGGAAATCTGATTCATTGGTGTGTTTTACACCACATCTTCAGCACCATTTGGAGCTCTAGTGCTTATCCTTCGACGATGTGTCCGGTTTCAGCCAGCGTTTACTCGGTTCGCTCTCCGTTCTGTAGCCATCTAGTGTTTTTTACGGTGTGGGGTAGCTAGCCCCACATCCAACCTCCTTAATCGCATCCTACGACTGGTTCTATTCTTTACACCCCAATTTGGGCCCCGGTAACCACTCGGGAGGAACTATAATCTAGAAAACTGGCTGAATGTTAATGTAGTATAAATCGAGAACAGAGTTGTTGTATGAAGCTTGTAATTACAGTTAAACGATTCTTTTTTGTGTAAACGACATCGTGCATGTGTTGAACCAATACGGTGTCCATACTCAAAGTTGACGGTAATTTGTTATTCGTGGATTTAAAAAAAAAAAAGAAGATAATTGTGGTTTCCATCGTTTTACTTGGATCCACTGCCCTAGATGTTTTCGTTAATGAGAGGAAATGCAGACGTGTATTAACCGCTTCGTCCTTCCAAGCCAATATACAGGCTCGTAGTATTATTTAAGATGACGCAAAGCTAGTATACCGGCTAATTCAGTATACATTACAATATAAGTGCGTGAAGATGTACACACAAAAAATGACTGAGGGAAAAGGTTAAAATTACATATAGTCGGGGGAGAGGAAGGGAGGGGTTGGATATGAATTGGAGTACGGCATCCTGCAGTTGCTTAGCAACCGATTGTTTAATATGGAAACGGAAAATGATGACACATCTGTACTGTCATTGATGAAATAATTCTGAAATCCAACGTTGCACAGCTATCAAAATAGCACTGAATATAGGCAAGGCAGAATTGTGAGTGTTTTTAATTCGATGATCTGCCCAGCGTGTTCGTAGCGCGTTGGACGACGGGTGACAAGCTCCTGCTCCGTGTGTGAGTGTGGCCTTGAGTGTGGGTTCAATTCCGCGGGCCTGACAGAAAAGCCACATGTTCTCCAGATTTACGGTGTTCGTGGTACCGAACCGAAGGGTTTCGATGTTCATGGCACCGAGCCGAAGAGCTGAAAGCTCAAGTGCTTCTGAATCAGAAAAAAATGCATATCAAGTGCATACATAACTCACAAAGCAACCTCACCTCCCAGTGTTGTAGACGGGGAAACGTTGATAACGACTTTATAGACTAACGACTCTCTTGTTCGTATGGGGGGATGGACTTCCTGGTTTACTTAGGGGGATGGACTTTCCTGGTTTGCTTAGGGGCATAGACTTTTCTGGTTTGCCTAGGGGGATGGACTTTCCTGGTTTGTTAGGGGATTTACTTTTCTGTTTGCTTATGGTGATGGACTTTCTGTTTGCTAGGTGATGGACTTCTCTGCTTAGGGTGATGGACTTTTCTGCTTTGCTTAGGGATGGACTTCTGTTTGTTAGGATACTTTCCTGCTTGCTTAGGGATGGACTTTTCTGGTTTGCTAGGGGATGGACTTTCTGGTTTGCTTAGGGGATGGACTTTCTGGTTTGCTTAGGGGATGGATCTTTTCTGAGTTTGCTTAGGGGATGGACCTTTCTTCCTGGTTTCTAGGGATGCTTCTGGTTGTTAGGGGGATGGACTTTCCTGGTTTGCTTAGGGGATGGACTTTTCTGGTTTGCTTAGGGTGATGGACTTTCCTGCTTTGCTTAGGGGATGGACTTCCTGGTTTCCCTAGAGGATATACGTCCCTGGTTTCCCTAAAGGACGTACTTCCCTGGTTTGCCTAGAGAACGTACTTCCCTGGCTTGCTTAGGGGATGGACTTCCCTGGTTTGCTTAGGGGAATGAATTTCACTATGTCATTTTTTTCAGTGCTCAACCTGCCAGTGAACTAGCAAAACGATGGAAGATATTCAACGTCTCGAAGAACTAAAAATGAAGTATAAACAGCAACATAATTCATCCAGAGGCTGCAGGACAAAATGTTTTACCACATAACACGGTTGCCTTCAAATAGTTTACAACAACAATGATAAATATAGTAAAGAGAAACAAATGGAGACGACGGCCATGATAACTCTATGGACTTAAAAAATATCTGAGTCCCTGAACACTTCTCTTTGAAAATCGTGGCATATCCCAAAGGACGTAACCATCAACCACAGTAAACCAGTCGCTGATTTTCTAGGCACAACTTATACGTTCAGTAGTTTGTCATTGCTTTCTGAACGGTGAGGTCTATTTCCTTTACGAAACACTTCTCTTTACGAAACACTTCTCTTTACGAAACACTTCTCTTTACGAAACACTTCTCTTTACGAAACGCATTAAAGAGCCTTCTCCTACACCCTATATTTTATCACAGCACCGGAAGTGTACAAGAGAAACAAGATGAGATGAAATTAGATGATGAAATGAATACTTAGAAATATTACTTTTGGAAAACGTCAAGCGGTTGAGCTGTAATGAAAAATGACATATCTGTTAAGTTAACTTGGATTAGATTTCTTTACGTGATATTCGTTGTCAGGAACATTTTTATTGATTTTTATTTATTTACAATCTCAATTTTTTTCGTAGATGTATTTTTGATAAAGTTTACATTTAAAACGTACACAAGAAAAATAAGGGGAAAAAATCAGTAAAACATAATTATTTCGTAAGAAAACCTTTTTCAAATAAGAAAACAATCGTATGTTTTAAAATATTTTGTTATTGTCTCTTTAAAATAGAAATGATTGATTTTTTAAATCTTCTGTCCTTTGAAACATTTACCCTTTGGGCTAACACAAAAGCTAACCAGGTACTGGGACAGTTAACACCACTGTTGTCATATAAAGAGATACCGCTAACGAGGTACTGGGACAGTTAACACCACTGTTGTCATATAAAGAGATACCGCTAACCAGGTACAGGGACAGTTAACACCACTGTTGTCATATAAAGAGATACCGCTAAAAACTAAAGCAAATCTTATAAGAACGATTTTCTGGCCAACATTATGTTACCAGTGTCAATCATGTCCAATAACAGCAGCTAATGAGCGGAAAATCATAACGACTGAGATGAGGTGTCTTAGAAGAGCTGCAGGTGTGACAATAAGAGACAAAATTAGGAATAAAGAAATCAGGAAACTGGATGTGATACCAGTCATGCAATTCATAAAAGAACAACAGATTAAATGGTTTGAACACCTGACAGGGATGCCCTGGTATCACCTACCACAGAGAGCCACACAGAAAAAATATAATGAGTACAAAGCAAGAGAAAGATCACACAAAAGATGGAGCGACGGCATCATGAACAGTTATAAGAAAATTAGTATCAGCTTACAAAGTGCCTTAAAATAAGCACACACAAGATCACTACACCCCCAACACTTCTATAAAGAAGTAATTGGTGTAAGAGAAGAAGACGACTCTTTGTGCAGCAACAAATGCACACCACTTTTCTCTATTCTTGGCCGTCCTTTGTATTGTGTTCCATCTATGATTCATTTCTTTTAGTTCTTATTCTGCTGTCTTCTTCTGGGTCTTCCAGGTTATGTTTTCTCCGCTGGTGCCAATCTCAGCGCAGTTCCTGCGACATAGTTAGTGTTCATGCGTATCACATGTCTAATCCACCTCCAGCGTCTCCTTTGGATGATGGTGCTCATATTCTCTTCCCGGCACTGTACAAGCAGTTCTTGGATATTGGATAAAGTATTTGGCCAGAACTCGCGAAAGATCGTTAGCAGACACTTTGTATGGAATGTGGACAGTATGTATATATATAGCTTTAGCCATTTTTAGTCATTTGTTAGTGTAAAAGCTAACAATAATTTTATAAAATATATTTAGAAAATCGTTTGCAGCATCATTGTATACATATATTGTTTAAGTATATCTTCTTCTTCTTCGAAACACTTCATATCGACCACATACTAACCACTCTTTGTGATGTGTATGTGATCCGAGCCTAAGAGCGATTGTGCGTTGTGTCAGTTATGCGCCTACAAATAAGCAAGCACATCCGATTTCTGCGACGCTTTTCATTTACTAGATTAGGGTCTCAAGGCTCCTACCTCAGTTGCTACTTACAACATGCATTGTAGAGCGCAGTGTTACTATTCACTGCGCCCTTTGCGAGCCTTGGAAATACAAGGGCGATATTGCTCTAGTATATATGTTGTTTTGATTTAATTTGTTTATGTAGACATTATGTAAAACGAGTGCTTGATAATATATCTTATATTGAAACCCAAAGTAAAAAAACTTATTATAATTTTTGCTATGCCCCACCCACATTGTTTTCTTCTTGTATATTTTGCTAATTTTTTTTTCGATAAAGAAGCACTTGAGCTTTCAGCTCTTCGGCTAGGCACCATGGACATCGTAACCCTTCGGTTCGGTGCCACGAACACCGTAAATCTAGAGAACATGTGACTTTTCTGCCCACCCGTGGAAATGAACCGCACTCCCACTGGGTTTGTCACAAGTCGTCCAACGCGGAACGAACACGCTGGGTAGGCTGACTATTTTGAAGATTTAAGAAACTACCTTGCAAATTAATTTGATAGTCTCCCTTACATTTACCATGTTACTGCGCATGTTCTGAGTTGTGTTTAACACACAAAAAATGTTCGGAATTTTCATTTATACACTGCGTCTTATATAATGTGCTTGATAAATACCTTTTGGTCGAAACATCGTATTTGTCTGTTTTTGTGCTTTTAAAAAACTACATTACTTCGTGTTTATGTAAAAATATATATATATATTCCCGTAGGCTATTCAAACCTTTTGATATGAAATGACTGTCGCTTCATACTTCTACGTCGTAGTGAGCAGGGTGTAGAGCACCGACTACTTTCCTCATGCGTAGAACTTCAAGTGTGGGTTTGAACCCACAACCCTCATGTGTCTGAGTCGCTACTACTGCCTTGTAGTTTGATTGGGGACAATCAAAGGCTAGCGGAACAAACCGTAAACAAAACTGGACGACAGGCCCAAAAAAAGACTGGTAACCTGTGCAGATGATGCTCAACATCCCTGGAGGAAACGTTGTCTAATGGTAGCTACTCTAAAAGAAAATAGCAACCTGCTACCTTGCAGGCCGGCTGGGGACAGCCCAAGGCTGACGGAGAGCGAACCCAGTAGACGCTGGTTAAACCCGGACATCGCCGAAGGATAAGCACCAGAGCTCCAAATGGTGACGAAAAGATGTAACGAAACACACCCATGCTAAGGCTGCATGAATCTGATTTCCACATGAATAAGACAGTTTATGGGGAAGTCTGGTACACCAGTCTGAGCAGTGATCGCGAGAGAGTGTCCTAGTCGATTTGTAAATGCTTTCAAATTACGCAAGCCGTCCTACTTTGAAATACAGGGTGTTCAAGATAATTGCAGCCCCATTGACAATTCGAATGTTGCCAGGTACACATTGAGTTGTGTTTATTTACTATTTAAACCGGTTCTGACTAGCTCGTCCACGTCACATTTGTTCATCGCCCCTTCCAGTACTACAATTATACACCGTCACACAACCGTGACCTATACTACGTCATAACTGAACCTTCTCATTTCCATACATATATGTCAGATTAGCTCCATTCACGGGCTGCTTTTAAGTTGAACACCCTGTATAACCTTGCGGAAACTTAGAATTTTCAGTGAGTCAATAATTTAGTTTTGGTTCCACTAGTGTTTGATGGATGGATTCAATCAGATTCGCTTCAGTTACCTGGTACCAATATTTCCCACCTTCTGTCATGCGTAAAATTAGAGTGTCACGGAAAAGAGACGAAAGGTAATAAAAAAAAGTACTCCAACAATTAGAAGTTTAAACAGAATTGTACAGGAAGATAACAAATTTAACAAATGAGATAATTTGATCACTATAAGAGACATCTTCTTCTCTTCTCGTTCGCGCGCAATGAATTCAGGCGTAGTCAGGCGTCCAGTATAGTGCTTTTGTCTGATATTTGCGCGAAGGCTTGCTTTCAATATCATCAGTGTAAATATTCAGATGTTTGTTTTTAAGAGACATGATATTTTGGTTAAATTATATGGGATTGGTTATTGGTTATTGAACTGACTTCACAGTAGCCCGGCAGACACATAAATGCTCAGTTTCCCCCAACAGATTTCAGAGGGTATGCTTACTGATGGTTCTTGTAGCTCGCTGGTTAAAGATACTTCTCTACCTGCGTTCAAGCATCCAGCTCCACTCGTGAAAAATCGCGGCATATCATTTACAGGACTTAGCCATCAACAACAGTAAACGAGTCGTCGATTTTCAAGGCACCACTTATACGTTCAGCAATTTCCTTTACTTTCTGAGCGGTGAGGTCTATTTTTATGGTTCGCAAATATCCAGGGGAACTAATTTGCTTCTAAACTTGCCTGCCGCGAGTTTGAACCAATTATGCTTAGCTTGTGATCGAGTTCTCTGCCGTTTAAGCTACAGACGCTCTAATTGTACATCATGTACTACAAACTTTCTAAATCGCTCTATTGATCGAATATATATATACGAGTATATATACTCAAAGTAGTGTGGTGTAGCTCGACAAGAACGCTATGCTGGCAGACAAAGAAGAATTGTAAACCAACAAAGAACCGGTGTCGTTAGTCGCCACACGCTGATGGACATACTGAAGGAGAGATCGGAGCACTTATGGACTAATTTGTTCGACGTGCAGTGATGGTGATCCGACGACTAAACTAAACTAAAGAATATATATTTCAATGTCCTCATTCAACAGTAGGTCGTCAAGAGACAGAAGAACATTCCCCTTACCCATCCTGCTCCCCAACAATCCACCCGCTCTCTCGTTGCCGCGAACACCCGCATGACCAGAACAGTAGATCCATCTAAATCTCTAGAGATTCTAAATCTCTATAGACTACAACCACTCATACAGCCACCTGTGAAATTATCTTGTAAGAAAAAGTAAAAGGCAGGAGGGCAAGAAAAAGAGATTATTCGAAAGAGGGCATCAGCGTTTGGAATTGATTGATTGATTAATTGATACGACCAGCATCATTGGACTTCGGTGAGTAACCATGTGTGCTCGAATATCTTTCTTACAAAGGAATACCTCATTGACAGTGCACGAACTCCGTAGCATCGGCGATGGTTCCCGATGTAATTTAGAAGATGGTAAACATATTTTGTATACATTTTTATTTTCTTTCTAATGAAATGTTCCCTGACAGCAGCTTTCTAATGAAATGTACCCTGACAGCAGCTTTCTAATTGCTATTCTCGATTTGAGCTGTCAAGTGTTATCTTTGCGCACTTACAATGAAATGTATCTGACAGACGCCATGAAATGGTCTGACAGTTTCAATGAAATTCCTGACCAACTTTTAATGAATGTGCCCTGCAGCAGCTTTTAATTTTAATGTCCCTGACAGCAGCTTCGTATGATGTGTCCTGACAGCAGCTTTCTAATGAAATGTCCCCTGACAGCAGCTTTCTAATGAAATGTGCCCTGACAGCAGCTTTCTAATGAAATGTGCCCTGACAGCAGCTTTCTAATCTGCATTTCTCGATTTTGAGCTGTCAAGGGTTATTTTTCGTGCACAACGTGAACCATTAGTCTGGCGTAGTGTATCGCCAGGGAAAGGGACTGAGCTTATGGCAAAGCAATTCTAGCCAAACTTTGATGTGGAGACTGCGCAGCATTTTTATTTTTATTATGTGTAAGCAGTGGCGGCTCGTGATGGTTTTTGCTGGTGGGGCCAGACACAAATTTTCGGGAAAATCACGGCTTTGGGTTAGGTTATAATTTAATTTATTAAATAATAAATACACGTTACACATTTTTGGTGGAGTCGGTCCCCTGGCCCTTAATGCCGAGCCGCCACTGTGTGTAAGCATAAAAAACGACTAGTGGTCCGGGTTCAATTTCACAAGAAGGCGTGGACTTTTTTCCGACTGTAACGGCTCTGAGGTCGACCTAACCTCAAATAAAAACCAGGAAAAGCACTGGGAGAAAGGTACGGATGTTGACCACAATGAAATAAGAAATTAACCAGTTTATTTGAATGAAAATCGTGGCATATCCCAAAGACGTAGCATAATACAGTAAACAAATCGTTGATTTTCTAGGCACCACTTATACGTTCAGTAGTTGCCATTCTTTCGAAGGTGGCGCCATGTCCTTTGTTAAAATCAACGGAAACATTTGCAAGCAAACTGTCCGCAGCGTGATTCGAATCAAACGTCGGGTAATAGCCGTCACTAACCTAGGCCACAGCACTTTAGCTTTCAGTTTCGTCTCGGTGCCTGGACATCGTACTTCGGTCGATGCCACGAACACCGTAAATCTGCAGAGCTTCTGGCTTTTCTGCCAGCACGCGGAATTGAACCCGCACTCACAGGGAGCTTGTCACCCGTCTTCCAACGCGCTACAAACACGCTTCATGTGGTGTAAAAAGGGTTCCTTCACTTTTTTTTTTTTACTTACATCAAACTAGGGTCTTCTGTCTTTGACTTCACGTTTCCTTCACCATGTATTTTTACCTGTTTTCACGATAAATACTCAAATCTATCTCTTCACTTAACGTGCACAATATACCATAACAAACCTTGATTTTTTTATTTTACGTAAGGATTAAGCAGAAAATAATCAAACTTAATTCTATGTCTTTGTTTTCATTGTTCTTTCTTTATTAATAGACTCCACATCAATAGCTGTTTCTGCATTGACGATTCTCTTCAATAGACCTCCACCATTCCTTGTCTCGTGACTTTATGTTGCACTCTTCCAGGCTGTAATCTGTCCATTTTATATTTTCCTTCTACTTGTTTCTCTGGTTTCCTTTTGCTCGTCTTTTTGTTTTCCCTATAATAAAGATGTGATCAATGTGTCTTATCTTTTTGGGCGCTCGTGTGGTGTCAGGGCTCACACAAGGAGCAAAGAATAGTAACATTGCGACCTGCAAGACATGTCGTAAGGTAGAGACTGAGGTAGGGGTCAAGGGAAGCAACCATAGTAAATAAAAAGCCTCGCAGAAATCGGATGTGCTGGCCTACTCGTAGGCACATAACTGGGACAACGAGCAATCGCTCTTAGGCTCAGATTACAAAGAGTGGTTTATCAAGTGGTCGATATAAAGCGTTCGAAGAAGTCTTTTGATGTGTTCGAAATATTTTTATTTTTTTAATTTTCTATTGTAATTCTTTCTTTATTACGAATTTTTGCCAACTTTTTTATTTGTCATTCATAGAATACTGTTGCTCAGGGAAAAACGTTATCCTTTTCATGGTCATTAACTGTACACAACATCACTATGTTTCCTTTCTCTGTGAGTTTGTCATTTTATTTCTAAAACTAGATGTTGATTTAAATGCAGAAATGATAATAGGAATGGATTCGTTATGTACGCTACAACAAACAAAGTTCTACAATCATTACCAGTTTCAGAAAAGCAAGAAGTTTGCTGTTGGGATCATAAACTCTATCTGGTCATTAAATCAAAAAAATAGCAAAAGAAATAAATGTATGTAACAATTGTTGTTTTCTTCCTGTTTTTCTTCTCTTTCTGTTCTTATTTATCTCCATTGCTCTTGCTCAGAACAATAGGTCTTGTGTCACGTTATGTTCTGCGGTGTCTCAGGAGACAATAGGTCTTGTGTCACGTAGTATGTTCTGCGCTGTCTCAGGAGACAATAGGTCTTGGTCACGTAGTATGTTCTGCGCTGTCTCAGGAGACAATAGGTCTTGTGTCGTATGTTCTGCGCTGTCTCAGGAGACAATAGGTCTTGTGTCACGTAGTATGTTCTGCGCTGAATCACAACGTTTCTTGTGGCTGTAATGATCTATTCTGGGGTGACACTTCTTGCCAGAGTTACTGCAGGTAAAACTGGAGACTGGAGCTGATACATAGGATGTTCTCTCTGCACTCTGTGCTCTCTTTTGTCCCCCACATGTGATGTTGTTTTTCTTCTTTTCTTTTGAGCCGCCCCTCACTGCCGCTCGCCATGCTTGCCTGTCTTTGGCCAGCCGCTCCCATTGTTCTTTGTCTATGCCGCATGAAGTTAGATCAAGCTTGCAGGTGTCAATGACTCGTAATAATGGGCGCACCTGCTGTCTAGCATCAGATGCGAGTTGACTATATAGAATGTTCTTTGGGATTCTATCATCGCTCATACGGCACAAATATCCCAGCCATCTCAGACGTCGCTGACTCAGTAAGATGTACATCTTATTTATTAGCAACAAAATAATATTTGATAATCATGTATCTATCCTCTAATCCTGTTTTGCCTTTCAGCGTCAGGTCGAAAAAGGAGACACTTGGAGCGAGCCTCTCTATGGGACTTGTTTTTCCTTCTATTCTCCAGTCATGATTTGATTCACAGCTTCAGGGTAAGAAGAGATTTCTAGAACGGGCTTTTGTGTGTGCTTCATAAATAGTGTCATTCATCGATGTCTTCTTTTTCGACCTGACGCTGAAAGGTAACACAGGATTAGAGAATAGATAATATTAGCCGGTCATCGCAAGTGATGATGACAACAGTCTCAGACGTGTGCTACTGTACCTCTCTGGTGTGTGCGGAGATGACTGTAGAGTTCAATCCTAGAACACAATTGCCTACTACAGGTTGGGCATACATGATCAAGGTTAGACATGTGCGTGTTGTGTGTTCTGTCTTTTCGCACAGTTCGTTTTCTCTGTGCCTCAACAGCACGATGATTCTCAGCTAGGCAGGTTCCTCTTTTGTTGTTACAGAGCCACATTTGTCGTTCTTGCGCAAGGGATTACCAGCACGTGGTGCCTATATCGAAGCATGTCAGAGACACTTTAAGAGTGTCTTTGAGGCGTTTTTCTGTCCATAAAGCAGAACGTCTGCCCCTTCATGTTCGCCATACATCAACTGTTCTGGGATGCGTTTATCAGGCATCAGTGTAACGTGGCCGGCCCATTTCACTTGGGTCTTCTGCAACAAGGATTTGACGCTTGGATTCTTTGATCTTGTGAGAACTTCGTTATCTGGAATCTTGTTTTGCCAGTTTATTTTTAGTATTCTGCGTAGACAGCTTGTGTGGAAGTGGTTTAGTTTTCCTGCGTGTCTGCTATACACTGCCAATGTCTCGCTTGCGTACAGCAACGTGGTTAACACTATATCCTGGTGAACGTCAAACTTTGTGGCTACGTTTATCCCCTTCCGCTCCCACACAGTAACACGTAACCTTCCGAACGCAGCACTGGTTTTGGATATCCTATTGTTGACCTCAGAATCTATGTTTGCCGATCTGGATAGGATACTGCCAAGATCGACAAAGTTGTCCGCTAACAGGAGAAGCTGGTCTTTAATGTTGTTTAATAGAGAATAGATAATGAATTGTTAACAGATAAATCTACCTGTAAAGTTCTGGAGGTAAATAAAGTTCTGGAGTTAATTAGTAACTTGTCTGAGTAATGGAACCAGTGTGGTATCCAGCTTTCAGAACATTCAAGAACAATCAAAGTATGCAACGAAATATGACAAACCCAGTGGCGGCTCGTAATCATTTTTGTTGGTGGGGCAAAAATTTGCTGAAAAAATCATGATTTTGGGTTAGGCTACATTTTAATTCATAAAACAAATACACGTTATAAATACACGTTTTTGGTGGGGCCCGGCCCCACTTGCCCCTAATGACGAGCAGCCAATGGACAAACCTATCTTCAACTCTCAATGCTATTTCTATGATCGTCCGTATTTCCTTATCATATTAACCCCTTGATTAGCTAAGTGCTTGATATAATGAGTCAGACAGAACATTATGTCTATAATTTCTCTAATAACATCATCCTATTGCCATGTATGCTTAACTATAATTATAGATCAAGTTATCTACTCTAATATTAACTCTTAGTTACATGAACATGATTGGAAAGGAAAAAAAACGGCCATAAAACGAAATGGGAAACATCAATGTTAGACAACTCGTCTCTGTAATTCACTCTATCAAACTATACAACAACAAGCTTGCTAAATGTTGCTGATTTGATCTGAAATTTAGCAATTACTTCCCTTTTATGTGAACAAATTATTTCCCCTGGTGGAGAAGAGAAGATCAGAGAAGGAAAGAATAACCTCATCTTTGAATAGTAGAAATATGAACTATAGTTCGTTCCAAAATTCGTGATCATCTTTACCGACCGATATAAAATCATCCACTTGACAGAAATTCTGATTTTTGCATTTTTATATAGGTAACAGTAACGACGTTCCAAAAGTATTTTTGCCCACCCAAACCTTTAGTTCTGTAAGAATTTTATTATATGTTATTACTAAATTTACCGCGATGTTGATCTGGTATACTTGTCGAAATTTTACAGTACGATTGTCAAGTTTGTCTATAACTAAGCATTTCCGTGTTCCAAATACAATTCAGTGCACGTCAAAATCGGAATCCGCGGAATTAATCAGTTCACAATGTTTATTACCGACTGTCATTGGCGTATGTACGGAACATTCACTTTCATTTATAGAAGTGGAGGGTATCATTTGTTCACTATGTGACCTTTTTTTTATAATATGTAATAGGAATACGCCTTTGCAATCATTCGCCACCATTTTGTGTATTACTGTAAGTTCTAAACTTTGATGATCATTTTGTTGAGCTTATGCAAAATTATATCACAAAAAACGATTTTTGCATCAACTAAGCTACCTACCAATTAGTTAAACATAAATTCGTAACGTCGTGAGGTATATAAGACTGCATGCAAAAATTACTTGTATCCATCAGATAGATTGCGTACAAATTAAACCTTAGTGTGATCATGAATTTTGGAACGAACTATACCAAGATTCACTTCGATCAGAAATCATTTTTAAAAATAAAGTTGAATGAAGTTGTATGTCGATATACGAAACACGTAATCACAAAGTACTGTAGTTTTACAAATTACAAAAACAATGACAATATACAGCAACCTTTCGACCAAAAAGGCCTTTTTCAAGCAAACGAACAACAGGAGTGACGAGTTTAAAAACAAACAATGGACGAGTACATACGGAGACATTCAAACGTTTCTAATGAAAATCTGGGAATAAAAACGAATAACGAATAAATGTAACACAATTATCACACGGATGGCTTGTCAGACGCGGAACCAGATCATCGTGGCTTATTCAGCACAGCGAAATGGTCGCACACTTCATGAGGACTGCGGCGCTTTCGAGACAACGACATCGAGCAGACTATGGAGATCACTACTGCTGTCCAAGGCTCTGTCTTGGTGGCTGAGCAACAGGTTACCCATACGATCATCATATCAGACTCGATGAATATGCTTCAACTGATTGAATCTGGAAGTATGCGTGTGGAATGGGTGGACAACATTCGGAGATCACATCTCAAGAAAATGACTTGGCACATGACATACCTGGACATGCTGGAGTGCAGGGTAACGAGCGTACAGACTTTCTTGCAAACAATGCCCCGACTCAAACGGGCAGAAGTATGGACAGAGCCGATATCATCAATGCGTACACTCAATTATGTGACATGGGCATGTCTCAGACACTGGAACGAGTTCGAGAATTAGGCGTTAAGTTTGGACATGCCAGACAGTGTCGTCTTCGTGGTAAAGAGAGAGAAGATATAGTAATCAACTTCTCATGGGTACGGTGAGTAAATGTACTTTAGGATGGCTGCTGCAGCGGAGGACAGAGCACGCATGGGAATGCCCAATGTGCTGTGACGTCATCATAACATAAATAACATAACATAACATAACATAACATAAATGTAACACAAAAACACACATAAAAACTAGAAATAGAAAAGAAGAGAAACAAAAAAATAATGTAAATATATAGCTTGAATACATGCAACATATGCACATATAGATTACAAGGCATGAGAAGAGAAAGTACTAAGAAGCATTACTTCTTTGGATGATAGTAAAAATATTGTTTGCGTAGACAGCTTGTGCGGAAGTGGTTTAGTTTTCTTGCGTGTCTGCTATACACTGTCGATGTCTCCTGAATATGTGGATATATTATTTTTTTTTAAAAATAGAATAACATTCATTTTGAGTCCATCTGTTTATTAGTTAAACTTTTGCAGGAGAAGAAGTGCGTGGGGGACGCGCTTGGCTCCTTGCTAGCATGTTTGTGATTATTTATTATTTAACTGCTGTTTAGTGCCTGCAAAATGTGTCTTTCATGTCCTGCTGAAAATCTATTTGTTTTCCCTCCTTGTGCACGGAAGATTAGCTTTGAACAATATTGTTGATAGTATTTTTTATTCCTGTGTTTTAATTATTGATCGTAAAGAAATTGTTGGTGGCGTCTGTGGCTTAGGGGATAGTGACTCGGTTTATTAACCACGACGTTCTGAGTTCGAATCACGCTGCGGATAATTTTGTTGCAAATTGTTCGTGTGGATTTTTACAAAAGGGCGATCGCACCACCCGTTCAGAAAGCAATGGCAAACTACTTGCGAACGTAATAATGCCTAGAAAAGTCACAAACAGCGTTAAAAAGATGGGGATGGTTCGCAAAGTTCTGTAAAGAAAATGCAATTAAGTTTTTAAAACAAAATTGTTATATCTTTGTTGATGAATGCTTGTTATAATGACAGTATTAACATTTGTTGAGGATTTGTGAGGATTTTTCTCATTGCTTGATGTTTGTAAGCACTGTTCTCATTGGTTGGTTTTGAGAGGATTATTCACATTGGCTAGTGTTTCAGAGGATTATTTACAATATTTGGTGTTTGAGAGGATTATTTACAATATTTGGTGTTTGAGAGGATTATTCACATTGACAGATGTTTGAGAGAGTATTATTCACATTGACTGGTGTTTGAGAGAGGATTATTCACATTGAATGGTGTTTGAGAGAGGATTACTCACATTGACTGGTGTTTGAGAAATGATTACTCACATTGACTGGTGTTTGAGAGAGGATTACTCACATTGACAGGTGTTTGAGAAATGATTACTCACATTGACTGGTGTTTGAGAGAGGATTACTCACATTGACTGGTGTTTGAGAGAGGATTACTTCCTTTGACTGGTGTTTGAGAGAGGATTACTCACTTTGACTGGTGTTTGAGAGAGGATTACTCACATTGACAGGTATTTGAAAAAAGATTACTTACATTGACAGGTGTTTGAGAGAGGATTACTAACATTGACATGTGTTTGAGAGAGGATTATTTACAATATTTGGTGTTTGAGAGGATTACTCACATTGACAAGTGTTTGAAAAATGATTACTCACATTGACGGGTATTTGTGAGAGGATTATTTATAATATTTGGTGTTTGAGAATATGACATTGCTCTCATTGAGTGATGATTTTAAGCTGATATTACCAGTTATTGATATTTGTAAATATGATATTATAACAGCAGGTTGATTATGAGATGTCAATCATATTTTTGATGCTTTTTATCCAGGTAATTATTCTGTTATTTTTGTTGTTGTTGTATTGACGATGTTATTATGCGTGCAACAATATCACAGTTCGATTACTGATCGATATCTTGTAATGTGTGTGTTGTTATTGAAAGCAGATTCGATGGTGAGATGTCCTCACATCGAAGGTTGTCTGCAGTAGATTAGACTTCTTCTTCGAATGCTCCATCAAGTCGATGTTTAAGCTCTCTAAAATGTGTGAAAGTTCCTGATGGTTTACAATATATATAATATAATAATAATAATTCCTCTCGTACCGTTATGCGTTACATATGGCCTGCAAGTAATTTCTCCATAACGCTCTATCCTGGGCAACTTGCTCAATCTCATCCATGGAACTGAGACCGATATTTCCTGCCTCTCTCAGCAAAGTTCGTTTCAGGGTCTCCCTTAGGTCGACCTCTCTTTCTTGAACCCTTTGCATCCCACTTCAATGTCTGCTTTGATATTCTTTGATCATTTCTCCTCAAGGTGTGTCCAACATATCTCCATCTTCTCTTTCTTATAACAGTTGTCACTAGTGGTTGACCAGACATGTCTCTGATTTTATCACTTCTCCTGAATTCGTTCCTTTTTATATTCATTATTTTTCGCAGACATCTATTTCAATATATATATATATATATATATTGTTTTATATCACGAAACAGGTGTCAAAGTTGACAATATACGTCTCCCCACATAGCAGCTCATTCTAGACGGACTAACAATGACTTCACTACCTGTTTCTCCAAACCGGTCAGGCACCACTCTAAGAATACAGGTAAGTTAGACTGTATTTCTTCCTTTATGTTACTTGTGAGATTTCATTTCTTCTGTGTTTGATTTTTGTGTTTCATTATTTTCTGTATTCGCCTCATTTTTGTTTAGGACAGCCTTTCTCGTGTGACACTTTGTCTGTGTGATTTATGTTTGTATTATGAATATTATTTATGTTTGTGCTATGTATATCATTTATACAATAAGAATGCAGAAGACCAGACACCCACACGCGACTTTGAAATGGGATCCTAAAGGCAAGAGAGGGTGGGGGACATAGAGACATAGAGATGAACTGTATCCAGAGAAAATTAAGAGGCGGAGAGACCTGGAATGAACTAAGCTGGCTTGCTCAAAACAGAACCTCTTTACCCTTTTTGGTGTTCCTCTTAGTTGTTCTCCATGGCTCTGTTCCATAATGACAGCATAAACTACTAACATCTTCCGGCGAATAGGTCAAATATTCGCGTAGCATGGAACTAGCACCGCTTCCGGAGAAAATATTCAAATCCAAAGAAAGGCTAAATAACAAGGATACACTTTTTTGGTGTTTTACTTTTCATGACAATTTCGTTAAGTTAGTATTTAAGAAATAAAAACGAACCAATGGTCCAGTTTTATAATTTTTACATCTTCCAATCCATGAAATTTACCCTATTGGTAAATTTCAATTCTTTCGGATGTCTAGATATCTTCCAACAGTCAACAGACATATATGCATACTAATTCTAACTTTACCTATATATATATATATATATATATATATATATATATATATATATATATATATATATATAGATGTATCCTTCGAGTCCACTAGTTCTCAAGCAAAATCACTCACGTTCCAGTTATATTAGATCTGCAGAATATCAAATATTTCTATAACCTTATTGACATATGAAGTGGTTTCAAATGTCAATATCTACGCTATACTCTATTTTTCAATCCGCTTATATTTGGGTATGATTGTCGTTAATGTTGCCAAGCTAGGATTTTTTTTCTCTCTTATCCTATTTTGTATCACATCGTCAGGATAAGACGAGATTTATAGAACGGACTTTTGTATGCGTTACATAAACGGTTTTTTTCATCTCTGTCATCTATGAGGTCCACCTTTTGCATGGAAGGCCTTTTGCTTTGTATCTAGTGTGTAGGAGCAACATAGCTCTTTGAGGCAGTTTGTTTGTAATCTGCTTATGTAACCGAACCATTTAAATCATAACCTAGTCATGATATTCTAAATGTGTAAGATTTAAAATTTCTACTTTTATTTAAAATTTGTCATGTTTGCATCATGTTTCACCATTGTATTTTTTTGGGGTGATTTCAAGAGAAAAGTTTGCGTGTTTTAACGTAAAGATTAATTCTTTGTCTCTTTCATACGTATCATCATCAAATAGCTTGTCCTGAGTAGAACTTTGCCACCCTAACCAGGGCCGTGCGGTATATTTTCTCAGTATAATGCACGTCTTCAAAATACCGCCCTTACATTTTTTTCTTTAGAATAACCTTTAATTGTGGTTTTGATTTCGATGCTTATGTCGCCTCCCTTACGGTTCCGCTTGATGCGGCCGTCTCTCTGTATCATAGCCCGGCACTTCCCTGACCATAACAGCCCTTCGGAATTTCTCTCTCTCACAGATCAGATGCCCCCCCACTCCCACAGTCGTCATGCTCAAACCATCAGTTACATCATGAATCCATCTTCTGCGTGGTCTTCCTCTTATTCTCTTTGCCAGGATACCTTCTTTCATTATGGTCTTCCCCAATCTTTCGTATCTTTATATGTCTTCTGTCGTCATGCTCAAACCATCAGTTACATCATGAATCCATCTTCTACGTGGTCTTCCTCTTATTCTCTTTGCCAGGATACCTTCTTTCATTATGGTCTTCCCCAATCTTTCGTATCTTTATATGTCTTCTGTCGTCATGCTCAAACCATCAGTTACATATAATCCATCTTCTCAGGTCTTCCCTTATCTCTTTGTCAAGATACCTTCTTTCATTATGGTCTTCCCCAATCTTTCGTATCTTTATATGTCTTCTGTCGTCATGCTCAAACCATCAGTTACATCATGAATCCATCTTCTACGTGGTCTTCCTCTTATTCTCTTTGCCAGGATACCTTCTTTCATTATGGTCTTCCCCAATCTTTCGTATCTTTATATGTCTTCTGTCGTTATGCTCAAACCATCAGTTACATTATCAATCCATCTTCTCCATGGTCTTCCACTTATCTTCTTTGTCAAGATACCTTCTTTCATTATGGTCTTCCCCAATCTTTCTTGTCTCTGTCTTGTCAAAATTACTTCAATTTTCTCATTTTTATCTTTGTAGATACCTTTCTTTGATTTTTGGACTTCCTCCAATCTTTCTTGTCACTGTCTTTGTCCAAAATACTTCAATTTTCTCATTTTTATTTGTAGCATCGACCAGTTTTCTTTGATTTTGTCTGACTGTACAATCTCCAACCTTTCTTGTCACTGTCTTTGTCCAAAATACTTCAATTTTCTCATTTTTATTTGTAGCATCGACCAGTTTTCTTTGATTTTGTCTGACTGTACAATCTGTATAATATAATATTATTGATTGATAAGACCATCATCATTTTACTTCGGTGAGTAACCGTGTGTGCTCCAATCTCTTTCTTACACAGAAAGATCTCAGCTGCAGTGCACGATCACCGTAGCAACAGCGAGGGTTCCTGATGTAATTTTGAAGTTGGTGAAGATACTTTTGTAGGATTTTTTATTTTCAATTTATTTCTAATAAATGTTGCTAGGGCAACAGGTTTCCAACCCGTTCTTCTCGATTTTGAACTGCTAAGGGTTCTTTGACGTGCTCAAATTGAACACGGGGGATACATTTTATCGTCCGTCTCCGATAGAACTTGGAACTCGATCTCTCCTACACTGAGATCAGAGATCTCTGGATAATATATCCAGATGGCTGAACGAGGGAGTGAACCTGATACATTTATTTGGCACGAGAGACGAACAACTAACCTCTTCGCTACAGAGGCCCCTAACTAATAGTATGATTACTATATGTAATATATGTACGCGTACATGCGTGTATATGTTTATCAGTGTGTGTACATGCACCAGGTCATATGTGTAATGATTTTATTTAGTAGAGATTGAGAGAGCAATGATTAAATGTGTAAAATATTGAAATAGTCCGTGAGGATCTTAGTAAGTAGAGATTAACTGGCGATGGAGAGAGCAATGATTAAATGTGTGAAATATTGGAATAGACCGCGTGTGGTCTTGGAATCAATATCAATGCACATTGGAACTGGCAGTGTGGAATGATAGGAAAGACATCGTGGACTGATACGATTAGGAACACTGCCAGATTAGGCGCCAGGATTATGCGATGAATGAAACTGCAAATTAAGATCGACCTGGGAGACAATTTCTCATTCATCAGATTTAAGAAAAACGATGAAGAAAAGAGTAGGAGTGAAAGGAAGAAAGAGTTAAAGTAAAGAGCAGGATAACTGTTTTAAAAAACAAATTAAGTAGGAGATTTACAGGACAACGGGGAGACAATTTTATTAAGTGCATCACAGTTTGTAAATGTCAAATCTGGCGCGTAGCAACACTTTAATTATGAACACTGTTTATGAAGCGAACACAAAAGGCTGTTCTATAATTCCTTCTTATCCTGATGCTGTGCGGTAACACAGGATTAGGTACAAGAAGAAAAAAAACTATTTAAGTTCATTTGAGTTACATGAAGATTTTAACAAATTTCACTGCTTGGACTTAACTTTTACCCAGGCCTAGTTAGATAGTTGTCATTCGTGCCGCTCGTGTGGTTGCGGGAACACACAAGCTAAGCAAAGAATACTGCTACCTACACGGCATGTCGTAAGAGGCGACTGAGGTAGGAGCCTAGGGAATCTACCCTAGTTAATAAAAACGTCCTGAAGACGTTCTGAATATGCTATCTAGCAAATTTGTAGAATTATGTATATATTACTAATGTGAGCATTGATTAAGGTACCCATGTGGCTATCAACACTGCAATTTCCATTCGTTTCACACTAGACAAATATAATAAAGACATATATGGCAAGTAATGCAGAAATCACGATAGACATCAAAATGATACAAATAACAGAGCAGTTCACTTATTTGTGTAGCAATTTGATTGCATTGGAAATATTTTAAAATAAATTATTTTAATAATTGACAAAAGCGAAATAAGGGAAAACAAAGTACGGTTGTGTTACCAAAAAAATAACAATACACAGCAACGTTTCGACTAAAAGGTCTTTATCAAGCAAAGAATACAACTGAAGTGAAGAAATTCACATCTTACACGGCACAGAACATATAGAATCAGAAAATAAATTCCTGACGGCGCTAAATCAAGGCCTGCATACATACATAACTCTCAGAATATGCCATTTCTGTCCCCCATCCCCTTTTATTGTAATGGCAGTGCCTCGTTTTGCAACACCAGTCACATAATACATCCTTTCTGCGCCCCAATTTTTTTTAACGTTATTGCTTCGTCTTACAAGATAACTCACATAACATATCCTTTCTGCGCCCCAATTTTTGGTGTATTGCCATTACCTTGCCTTGCAATATAGCTTCTGCACATCTCAGCTCTCTAATTCAGTTTTAGTGTAATGTCGCCCGCCTGCCCAGAGTGTTCGGAGCGCGTTGGCTGACGGCGTGACAAGCCTCTGTGAGTGCAGTTCAATTCCTACGGGCTGGCAGAAAAAGCCACAGGTTCTACAGATTTACGGTGTTGGTGACACGAAACCGAAGGGTTATAATGTCGATGGCACAAAGCCGAAGAGCTGAAAGCTCAAGTGCTTCTGGATCGAAAAGTGTAATGTCATTGCCTTGTCTTGCAACATAGCTTCTATACATCTCAGTTTTGTTTTTTTTTCCCCGATTCAGAAGCACTTGAGCTGAAAGCTCTTCGGCTGGCATCATGGACATCGTAACCCTTCGGCTCGGTGCCACGAACACCGTAAATCTGGGGAACCTGTAGCTTTCTGCCAGTCCGCGGAGTTGAACCCGCACTTACAGAGGACTAGTCACCTGTAGTCCAACGCGCTACGAACACGCTGGGCACGCGGGCAATACACATCTCAGTTCAGTGCCACACTTTTAGTGTAATTTCATTGCTTCGTCTTATAACTTTGCTCATATACATCTTAGTTCTGTTCTCCACTTTCAGACAAACATTTCTTCCATCAGCTCTTGAAGTATCTTCTTCTTTGCGTTCGTTCTTTACGACCAATTTTAATCATTCTTTGTGATATGTTTGATCATTGCCAAGAACGTGTAAACGTTGCACATTGGTTTTGGTAGGCTCCTAAACGCATAGACTTCTACACGCTTAGGACACATGCATCCGATTTCAGCCAACTCTCTTGAAGTATAAACCACTATATATATCAATGTCTCCCACAAAATCTGATACCACAAAAACTGTCGATAAAAACACTCCATTTACACTGACCAGGACACAACAAAGTGACTTAAGGCTGCTGGAGAAAATGTAGCATGTCAATGTTTAGACAAGAGGGTCTGGTGAAATTGACAAGTTGAGACCTCCCTATGTGGATTAGATTCAAGATCAATAAATGGGGTCATATTTGACGTAAATGTATCGATTTCTATAAAACTTATCACAATGTTTTTTGGTGAGTTTCTGAGTTGTATTCATCATCGTCATCAGGTGCCGTGCCGGCTGACGTAGGCGATCATGGATCTCTGAAATCTCTATCTTTAGTGTTGGCTATGAACTCAGATGTTGACGCTTTACCTTGACATGAAGTCTGGATATTCAACATTTTTTCTTTCTGTCTTCCTCTGTCTCGTCTACACTTGATTTTCCCTAGTTGTTACAAGGTGTTCTAAACCTCCCCTCCTCATCACATGCCCGAAAATGATGACTGCCTCTTTCTTATACTGAAAATAAGTTTTCTCTGTGTCTTGATCTCATTCAACACCTCAACATTAGTGATTTTAACAGTCCATGAGATTCTCATCATTCTTCTGTAAAACCACATCTCTGTGACCTCCAGAGTATTAGCGAGTACAGAATAGTATGTGTTTTATCTGATTTCCAAGAGGCCTTTGTGGCGTAGAGGTTAGAAACTCGTATCTCGTGCCAAAGGTACCAGGTTCGCTCCCTTGTGGACCCACTGGGATATTTTAATAGAGCTCCCTGATTTCAGTGTAGATGAGTTTAAGTTTCTAGTCCTATCGAAGACGGACGATAAAACTTAGGCCCCGTATTCACATTTGAGCACGTAAAAGAAAACTTGGCAGTTCAAAATCGAGAAGAGCAGGCTGGAAAGCCACTGCCCGGGCAAAATTCATTAGAAAAGATTAAAAGTAAAATACCTAATAAAATATCTTCGACATCTTCAAAATTGTATAAGGGACCCTCGCCGTTGCTACGGATTTCGTGAACTGCAGCTGAGATCTTCCTATGTAATAAAGAGATCGGAGCACACATTGTTTCCCACCGAAGTGCAATGATGATTGCCATATCAATCAATCAAATTAAACAATATAACATAGGAAAAATCTCATACATTTTGTTAGGGCACTAAATTTTATTATAAATAATGATGCACAAAAACGTGTCTATATCATATAGATCTAGAACATTTGGTGACAACAGGTAACATTCAGGGAGGGAGATATCATGGAAGACAGAGTGAGAAAATGTTGTAGAACATTTGGTGACAACAGGTAACATTCAGGGAGGGAGATATCATGGAAGACAGAGTGAGAAGATGTTGTAGAACATTTGGTGACAACAGGTAACATTCAGGGAGGGAGATATCATGGAAGACAGAGTGAGAAGATGTTGTAGAAAATTTGGTGACAACAGGTAACATTCAGGGAGGGAGATATCATGGACGACAGAGTGAGAAGATGTTGTAGAACATTTGGTGACAACAGGTAACATTCAGGGAGGGAGATATCATGGAAGACAGAGTGAGAAGATTAAACAGGTGAAAATAACATTCAAAATATCATCGGACATTAAAATTTGTAGAGACTTCGCCGTTTACAACAGGTAATTCAGGAATCTGAAGCAGTGAGATTTGCATTTGTGACAACAGACATTCGGAGGAGATATCTGACGAAAGTGAAGATGTTGCCAAACATTAGTCAATCAACATTCAAGAATATATAACAGAGTGAAAATTTTTGCATTACACAGTTTAGTAGGAGTATCATAACAATTTTTGTAGAAATTTTAACAGATACACAAACGTGTATATAAACATATAGATTTGTAGAACATTTGGTGACAACAGGTAACATTCAGGAAGGAGATATCATGGAAGAAGAGTGAGAAGATGTTGGATGGTCTAACATTGTGGTTCGACGAAAGATCGATGTCAGAACTTATGAACTACACCCGGAGAGGAGTTGTGGAGAGACATGATCGCCCACACCGGCAGGTATAGTACCTGATTAAAAGAGTGCGTCTACTTCGAATTAAAGAAGAACTTGCCCGTGTAGCCCCGGGGCCGACAAGAAATGCAAAGAATGGTACCCACAAGGCATGTCGTAAGAAACGACTAAGGTAGGGGCCCTGGGAAACTACACTACTAAATAAAAAGTGTGAGACGTATGAAATAAAATAAAAGCCCAAAGTTCATATATTAAAAAAACCCAGACAGATGGATCTAAGAACGATTCTACTTGTTTACTTATCGATTTTGTTTTCGATAGTTAAATTATTACCAGACGACGAGATTCAGTTTGTGGTGGGGATGATAAATCAAGTGCTGCCATTTTTTGAATATCTTCCTGTCACGAATGAACAAGAGTTATTTTTTGAGAATTTAAGATTCATTTCATTCATTAGTGGTGTGTCTGGTTGAATGGATTAGAGCGCAGCTATCATGCGGGAGACATGGGTTTAATCCAAGGTATATGCTTCAACTGATTGAATCTGGAAGTATGCGTGTGGAATGGGTGGACAGCATTCGGAGATCACATCTCAAGATAATGACTTGGCTGTACACACCTGGACATGCTGGAGTGCAGGGTAACGAGCGTGCAGACTTTCTTGCAAACAGTGCCCCGACTCAAACGGGCAGAAGTATGGACAGAGCCGATATCATCAATGCGTACACTCTCAATTATGTGACATGGGCACGTCTCAGACACTGAACGAGTTCGAGAATTAGGCGTTAAGTTTGGACATGCCAGACAGTGTCGTCTTCGTGGTAGAGAGAGAAGATATAGTAATCAACTTCTCATGGGTACGGTGAGCAAATGTACTTTAGGATGGCTGCTGCAGTGGAGGACAGAGCATGCATGGGAATGCCCAATGTGCCGTAACGTTGATCGCATAACATAACATAATACAAGGTAAGGACAATGAGTTTTTTTTCAGTCGAACACATAAAGAAAAGAACCTAACCAGAACAGTTTCATGGTGACTGCTCTAGCAACATGACCATTAAATTCTACATGTACATATCCTTCATGTAAAGACCATCATGAAAGGAGGCATACCGGCAAAGAGAAGAAAAGGAAGACCACGGAGAAGATGGATTCAGGATGTAACTGATGGTCTGAACATGACGGCTGAAGAGGCATGACACCTGGTCTATGAGAGAGAGAAGTTCCGGAGGACTGTTGGGGTGGCGTAGTTCTGCTCAGGACAAGCTATTTGATGATGATGACATATCTCTTCTGTCCTACTTACTTACGTTATTTCTTTCCGTTCCTCGTTGAGCATAGGGTCTCAACATCTACAACTGTCTCGGTCTCTGGCTGTTTCCTCTGTTCTATATCGCCAAAAAAAGCGATATTGGAAGCAATAACGGTATTTATTATTTTATTCTTTTTCTTCTCTTCCACCATTGACTTCTTTATAGAAGTGTTGGGGAAACGTAGTGATCTTGTGTATGCTTGTTCTTCTCTTCCACCATTTACTTCTTTATAGAAGTGTTGGGGAAATGTAGTGATCTTGTGTTTGCTTGTTCTTCTCTTCCACCATTTACTTCTTTAGAGAAGTGTTGAAGGAGGTGTGAAACTTAGGAATGTTGTGTGTGACTTTTTTTTAAGGCACTTTGTAAGCTGATATTCATGTTTGTAAGGCTGTTCTTGATGCCGTCGCTCCATCTTTGCGTGGTATTCCTCTTGCCTTGTACTCATTAGACTTTTTCTGTGTGACTCTCTGTGGTAGGCGTACCAGGGCATTCTGGTCAGGTTCCAAACCATTTAATCTGTTGTTCTTTTATGAATTGCATAACTGGTTTCACATCCAGTCTCCTTCTGATTTCTTCATTTCTAATTTGTCTCTTATTGTCACACCTGCAGCTCTTCTAAGACACCTCATCTCTGTCGTTATGATGTTTCGCACATTAGCTGCTGTTATAATTTTATTTACAATACAATAAAATTATTTTGTGTAAAATATTGAATAAAAAGTTGTGATTCTTGTATTTCAGGTCACACAAGCTAAACCGATGGAGCTGGCTAGTCCTTGCTCAGGCTCTCAAGATAACTTAATAATACCACGCCATATATTATCACCATCTAGTGGCAGAGAAAATCCAGTGTTTGCATTTGAGTCAGTCTCACTTTTCTGCAGGGCTTCCTCTAGGGAATCTGAAACAACTATCAGAAATGACAATAAATTCAGAGCTCTTCCTCCTGTAAGAAGGGGAAGCTATTTTCCGTTCTTGCCAGACCAAAATAAGTGCAGACTTGTGGTGCCGCCATTATCTGCTACAGTTTCAGGTAAGTTTACACGTTATTGTTGTCTTTTATACGTATTTCCAGTGTCGGCTCGGCATTAAGGGCCAATGGGGCAGGGCACCACCAAAAATAATGTGTAACGTGTATTTATTATTTTATAAATTAAAATGTAACAACCCAAAACGATGATGCTTCCGAAAATTTGTGTCTGGCCCCACCAACAAAAATGCTCACGAGCCGCCACTGCGTATTTCTTAATGTTCTTTTCATTTATATTTTACCTACTTACTTTCTTATACCTCTCCGCTTCTTGTGGAGCATAGGGCCTCAACAGTTGTTCGCACTCTTCTCGGTCTCTGGCTATTTTCTGTATGGTCTCCTAGGATAGTCGAGCACTCTTCAGTTCTTCAAGAAGACTTCGTCTCAAGGTCTGTTTAGGGCGTTATTTTTTCCGTTTTCCTTGCTGGTTCCACTCAACTGCTTATCTAGAGACACTCGACTGTGATAATGTACTAGTTCAGTACATTATATTTTTAACCCATTCACTCTTCTCTGCCGATAGACTGGTTTGCAGTATTTTATGACATGACGCAAAGCCAGAACACTAGTTAATTCAGTATACATTGAAATATAAATGCGTCCGTTGGTAAACAAAAATACAGAATGAAAGAGTTCAGGTTATTTCCTTATGTTATTGTTATTTATATTATACTAGTTCCGTACATTATATACCTCTGAAGTTAAGAAGGCAGGCTGTATGGCGGGGGACAATAATAGAAAGGAAAGTATACCTTCACGCAAAAATCAGCTAGAAGCATCCTATCCAACGCTCTGACTACACCTGTTAAGATCACTGTAAGTGCGGGTTCATTTCCACGGGCTGGCAGAAAAGTCACAGGTTCTCCAGATTACAGAGTTTGTGGCACCGAACCGAAGGGTTACGATGTCCATGGTACCGAGTCGGAGAGCTGAAAGCTCTAGTGCTTCTTGATCAGGGAAAAAAATAGACTACATCTGAATTCACGAAGGACGAACACAAGAAGAAGAAGAAGAAATACATTATATTCTTAAGTTTATTTCTGATGTTATTTCATTAACAGTGTCTGTTGTTATTTCATGTTCAGTGAATTATATTCTAAAGTTTATATCTTAATTTTTCTTCATGCACTGATCAATGAAATGTTGGGGTGGTTATATTAACTAATTGATTACTAACTGCCGCTGGTGCGCCAAGATTATCTATTAAAATAACCCAACTGCCGCACACTGCGATTTATATTGTACTAGTTCAGTACATAATATTTTATAAGTTTTTTCTTAATGTTATTTTTGATAACATTGTATTAGTTAAGTTACTTATATTCTTAAATTTCTGTTGTTTGAAAAATGGCAAATACTGAACTGAATAATGCTCAGATTGCTATAAATTAAAACTGTGTTGATTCGCAAAGTCTGTAAGATATGCAATTAACATTATATTGATTAAGCTTTAGAAGATCAAATTTTCAACTGTTTTTATTCAGCAAGTATTCTAAAGTACATTTATTCTGTCAAACTTTGGTTTTAAAATTATTTTGGAAATCTTATAAATTCAAGTGATTGAAACACACATAATTACGACATAAATGTGGTTGATTCAGACATAGCATGAACTACAGAAAACATTCTTCTAGTATATTGTCAAAAATTATATCTTGAAAAATAATTTGATTTTTAAAAACTAATTGTTATGTTGATATAATTGTTTGTTCAGTATAATTATTATGTTTAAGTAAATAATGTTATCTGATAACCTCTTATTATTCTTAATCATATTTTATTCTTTAGCTTTTTTGAATAATTTTTCTTAATTTAATTTATATTCTTAATTCTTAAAATATTCATCAAATTGATGGTTCAAGGCTACATTTCAAGTTTCAATTAAATGAAACAACAGCTTATGAAACTAAGATCAATACATGGAGAAGAAATAGTTGATAGACTCAACTCACGAAATCGATCACAATAGAATAAATAGTATTTAACATAACATGAAGGGTTGGTCCTCAATGATGAAAACTAGTCACAGAATGTCTAATGATGTTATAAGAAGAGACCGTTGAATGAGACATCAGGAAAGTGTACAATATAGCATAACATCAAATTAATTCAAATAACTGTTCACAAAGATGTTCATCCAAAGACAGTGTGCCTCAAAGAGTAATGCTATTCCGATACAGTCATCCCTGTGTTGCCAGGGTCTGCAAGGGAAATAAAGAATAGTAACACTTCCCTACACGGCATGTCGTAAAAGGCGACTGAGGTAGGGGTCTAGGGATGCTACCCTAGTAAAAAAAAAAAGTCGCAGAAATTGGATGTACCGGCCTATTTGTAGACGCATACCTGGCACAACGTACAATCGTTCTTAGGCTCAGATCACTTTCAAATCATAAAGAGTGGTTTAACAAGTGACTGATATGGAGCGATTGAAGATGAAAAAGATTGATACAGTAGAAACAAAGCAAGTGATACAGTAGAAACAAAGCAAAAGGCCGTCCAGCAAAAGATTGATACAGTAGAAACAAAACAAAAGACCGTCACTCAAGATTGATACAGTAGAAACAAAACAAAAGACCGTCCCTCAAAATTGATACAGTAGAAACAAAACAAGTCCGTCCACTCAAAGATTGTACAGTAGAAACAAAACAAAGTCCGTCCTCAAAAGATTGATACAGTGAAACAAAACAAAAGTCCGTCCAGCAGATTGATACGTAGAAACAAAACAAAAGTCCGTCAGCAAAGATTGATACAGTAGAAACAAACAAAAGATTGATACAGTAGAAACAAAGCAAAGATTTGATACGTAGAAACAAAACAAGTCCGTCCACGCAAAGATTGTACAGTAGAAACAAAACAAAGTCGTCCACGCAAAGATTGATACAGTAGAAACAAACAAAGTCCGTCACACAAAGATTGATACAGTAGAAATACAGCAAAGTCCGTCCACTCAAAGATTGATACAGTGAAATACAGCAAAAGACCGTCCACGCAAAAGATTGATACAGTAGAAATACAGCAAAAGACCGTCACGCAAAGATTGATACAGTGAAATACGCAAGACCGTCACGCAAAGATTGATACAGTGAAACAAAACAAAAGACCGTCCAGCAAAAGATTGATACAGTAGAAATAAACAAAAGTCCTCCACTCAAAAGATTGATACAGTAGAAATAAAACAAAGTCCGTCACTCAAAGATTGATACAGTAAAATAAACAAAAGTCTCACTCAAAATTGATACAGTAAAATAAAACAAAAGTCCGTCCACTCAAAATTGATACAGTAGAAATAAAACAAAGTCGTCCTCAAAGATTGATACAGTAGAAATAAAACAAAGTCCGTCAGCAAAGATTGATACAGTAGAAACAAAACAAAAGTCCGTCCACGCAAAAGATTGATACAGTAGAAACAAAACAAAAGTCCGTCCCGCAAAGTTGATACAGTAGAAATACAGCAAAGTCGTCCACTCAAAGATTGATACAGTAGAAAACAGCAAAGTCGTCCTCAAAGATTGATACAGTAGAAATACAGCAAAAGACCGTCAGCAAAAGATTTATACAGTAGAAATACAGCAAAAGACCGTCCACTCAAAGATTGATACAGTAGAAATAAAACAAAGTCCGTCACTCAAAAGATTGATACAGTGAAATAACAAAAGTCGTCCACTCAAAAGATTGATACAGTAGAAATAAAACAAAAGTCCGTCCACTCAAAAGATTGATACAGTAGAAACAAAACAAAAGTCCGTCCACTCAAAAGATTGATACAGTAGAAATAAAACAAAAGTCCGTCCACTCAAAAGATTGATACAGTAGAAATAAAACAAAAGTCCGTCCACTCAAAAGATTGATACAGTAGAAATAAAACAAAAGTCCGTCCACTCAAAAGATTGATACAGTAGAAATAAAACAAAAGTCCGTCCACTCAAAAGGTAACAGAAATGGCAGAGACAACAAAAGACACCGTTTATGAAGCCCACACAAAGCCCGTTCTAGAAATCTCTTCTTATCCTGACGCTGTTAGACAGAACAGGATTAGAGAAAATAGGAAGATACCATGTTCTTTTGTTATATTATGTCTATTTATCTATAATTCGTTGTTTCAGGCGAGAAGAATCTATAAATCTAACTCTTCTAAAATATTTAACTTGTTATATCCCTTTGTTAATCTACTCAATTGTGTCGCTTTATTCCCCTTATTGTGTTGTGTTTACGTTTTGTTTAATAATTGAGTTCCAGATATTGACGTCAACTTTAAGCAATAAGCCTACAGTTTCTCCGTACTCGGAACTAGATTACAGAACAATCCGGAGTTTGCCGAAACGTTAAATCTGTCAGACTGGCTCCGAAACTGCACATTTGCTTGAACAACAGATAGAACAAATGAGATGCACTAAAGAAACTTAACGACCGTCTTGTAAATTGTGTCTCGACTACCAAAAAAAAAAGCAAGAACATTAAACTTAGCATATAAAGAGTAAAAGAAAAGATTCGTACTTTTTGAACTGTAGTAAAATCAAGAGAACAAATTTTGATATAAAACTAAAGATACCTTCTTCTTCCTCTTCTTTGCGTTCGTTCTTTACGACCAATTTTAATCACTCTTTGTGATATGTTTGATCTTTGCCAAAGAACTTGTATACGTTGCACATTGATTTGGTAGGCCCCTAAACATGTTTAGAACATGTGCATCCGATTTCAGCCAAACCTCCCTAGTCGCCTCTTACGACATGCGTGGCAGGTAACAGTGGTTCTATTCTTTACACCCCAAATTTGGGCCCGGTAACCACTCGGCGAGATACCTTCTTAAATATTAAGTTATTTTATTTCCTCGATTCTAAAAAAATGTATAGCAGCGCAACAACTACAAAATAGATACATGCTTTTAAACATGGATAATGCCCGCCTACCCAGCGTGTTCGTAGCGCGTTGGACGACGTGTGACGAGCCTCTGTGAGTAAGGGTTCAATTCCACAGGCTCGCAGAAAAAGTCACAGGTTCTCCAATTTACGGTGTTCGTGGTACCGAACCGAAGGGTTACGATGTCCATGGCACCGAGCCGAAGAGTTGAAAGCTCAAGTGCTTCTGGACTGAAAAAAACTCAAAAAAAACCCGGATAATTAAGCGTAATCTGTCTATATCTTATTCGGGTCCCGTTTGACAAGTACAGCTTCTACAAGAGATTCCAGTTGTTTCCGTTCTCGCGCCATTCTAAAATAGACTAAAGACGATGGAGTGACTTCATTTATCCGGGTTTCCCCATTGAACTGGTCTCTCTCGGCAGTAATAGCAGCGCGCTACCTACCGATAGTAGTGCACAACGCATGAACTTCGTAGTTCTGGCAACAATCATAGAGAGCTAAGGAAAAACTGAATTCATGAACAGAAGGCCCGGTCTAGATTCGAACCTACGACCTTCGAAAAGCAAGGCAAATGACTTAACCGCTTAGCCGCAGTTACCCCAAATGTCGTTTTCTAACAATTGTTTCCCATGTCAGACAATAATCGTGTCTAGCGAGCGATCCTTTTCAATTAATTTGTCGGATTAATGTTGTATACAGCACGGTTTTTCTATTTGAAATTAAAGAGAACCCCTACCAAATCCGTTCTAGAACCCACGACCGAACCCAGGTCTGAATTAGAACCCACTACTTTCGGAACGCAAGGTCAAAATTGTGAGCACTTAGCCACAAAGATCACCTGACATTAACTCCTTGTGCACCAGGAGCCCCACTAAGTGGAGTTTTTATTCTATAATGGCTTCTGCCCTTGTCCACTAAGAGTTAATAAATCATTTATCACTCATTGAAAGATCTGAATATTAGATATTTGGACCATTGGTATATTGGACCATTGGAATAATGGACCATTGGACCATTGGAATATTGGACCATTGGAATAATGGACCATCGGAATATTGGACCATTGGAATATTGAACCATTGGTATATTGGAACATTGGAATATTGGACCATTGGAATATTGAACCATTGGTATATTGGAACATTGGAATATTGGACCATTGGAATATTGGAACATTGGAATATTGGAACATTGGAATATTGGAACATTGGAATATTGGAACATTGGTATATTGGAACATTGGAATATTGGTATATTGGAACATTGAAAAATTAGTACTTAGAAACATTGGAACTTTGGAACATTGGCACATTGGAAAATTAGAATCTAGGAACATTAAAATTTTGAAAGATTTGAACTTTTTTTTCATTGAAATATTGGAAACCTGGAATTTAAATTGAAACGAAATGCATGAGATATCAGTTATATGAGGACTATTATCATAGCACTCCGGACATGTCCGTTGGTGTTCCAATCTCCGCCTCAGCAAATTCAGCAGCATCCATATGCCCAACACGCCAGTTTGATGTTGATTAATCAATCTTTTTGCATATTTAGTATGTCATTATTTTCAGGTTGCACTAATAATGACACCATCTCTCAATCTGGTCAGCGAGTGGGATTCACAGTCCTGAAACTCCTCGGTTCGGATATATATATATATTTATCATGAGATATATAATGCATACACTATTCACCAATATAATGTTCGTGTTTTATAAAGCTTATCAACCAGATATGTGAAAGTAGATCGGGCAGTGGTGGCGTCTGTGGCCTAGGGGATAGTGATTCGGTCTATAACCCCGACGTTCTGAGTTCAAATCACGCTGCGGACAGTTTGGTTGCAAATTGTTTCATGTGGATTTTACAAAAGGACGATGGCACCACCCGTTCAGAAAGCAATGAAAAATCCTAGAAAAATCACAAACAGCGTTAAAAGCTGGGGTTGATTCGCAAAGTCCTGTAAAGGATATGCAATTAACTTTTTAGATCAGGCAGTGCAGATGATCAATTTGTACAAAACGTTATAGTCTCCTGTGTCCATACTATCTGGGGCATATGTGCATTATAATACATTTTTACCAATTTTAACCATGTCAAAATGCAATGCATGTCTTAAGAGTTAATAACGTATATTTAATTGCAGTAATTACTGTTCTGATTAACTTGGGATTGTGTATTTAACCCATTCAATCCGTAATTTTCTTTCACATCTGGACCCATTTTTTTTGCAATGTATACTGAATTATACTGATTTTGTGTCGTCTGAAAAAAATACCAGCAGCCGGCATATTGGCCTTGGGGGACGAAGGAGTTAATATAGAAATGAAATGATAATTGAATGAAAGGATTGGATGGATAGTGGGTAGAATGGTTGAATAATGGATATATAAATGAATGGTTGAATAATGGACATATAAATGAATGGTAGAATTAATTGCTGATATGATGGGCTGTAGAAAGAATGGATAGATAGGGTTGGTTGTGAGAAAGCTGACAGAAGAGTGATTGAATGGATGGTAGGGTGGTTGGTATGACTGATGGACAGAAATAATTAAATGATAGCAGGACTGTGCGGTATATTTTCTCAGTATGATGCAAGTCTTTGAAATGCCACCCCTTAGATCTTTTTTTCTTAAAAATAACCTTTAATTGTAATTTTGATTTTGCTGTTTATGCTGCCCCTCTACATTGCCGCCTGATGCGACCGCCTCTCTGCATCATAGCACGGCACGGCCTGAATGCTAGAAAAGAGGACAGTTTAAATCGATGTATGAAATGATGGATAGACAGAAGAATGAGAGGCAGAATAAATCAGCGCATATGCTTAGATAAAAATAAATGAGGTTGGGAACTGAATATGTGAATGGACGGTAGAAAGTAGGGAAAAGTTATCAATACGAACTATGTATCAATGAAATCATGGAACAAAAGTAATGACATTCGCTAGAGACGAAAACGCTACCAATATCTCCATCGACAAACATCAATTAAAACAAGTCAAAGACTTTATATTCCTAGGGAGCATTTGTTTTAGCAAATGGAAGAATAAGTAGCGAAATCCAAAATACATGCAGTGAAGAATATCAAATCATAAGTAGAATGCTGCCTTAGCTGGGGACAGCAAAAAACTGTCGGAGAGAGAACCCAGTAAACGTTGGTTGAAATCGGACACATCACCGAAGGACAAGCACCAGAGCTCTAAATGGTACTGAACATTGTGACATAACGTTCTTGGCAAAGGCTGTTTATATATCACAATAAGAATCAAAATGTTCAAACAGAACTATCGCGAGAGAGAGAGAGAGAGAAATCATAGGTCAGATGGCACCAATTTTGAAATGCATATATATCACAATATATACTACCAACATCTCCATCGATAATCACCTACTAAATCAAGTAAAAAATTTCACATACCTGGGGAGCATTTTTCAGCAAATGGAAGAATAACTAATGAAATTCAACACAGATGCAACAAAGCAAATCAAATGATAGGGCAAATGGCGCCAATTTTAAGATGCAAACACGTCACCATGAACACAAAAAGAGCAATGTTCAACACAATCTTTCTCCCACATTATGTTACCAGTGCCAAACCTGGACGCTGACAACAAACGATGAAGAAAACTAGTCACAACAGAGATGAAGTGTCTAGCAGAATGCTGGGTGTAACAAGAAGAGACCGGTTGAGAAATGAAGACATCAGGAAAAAGTGGGTACAACATCAGTACTAGACTTCATCAAGAAACAACAAATTAAATGGTTCGGTCACGTAAGCAGATTACCATCAGACAGTGCACCTCAAAGAGCAATGCTGCTCGATACAATGGGTACAAAGCAAAAGGCCGGCCACGCAAAAGATGGACCTCAGAGATAACAGAGGCGACGAAAGAGACTATCTACGAAGCGCATACTAGGCCCGTTTTAGAAATCTCTTCCTGACCTGACGCTGTGAGGCTTACAGGATTCGAGAAAGAAAGAAAGAATATATCACAATGAACAAAACAAAAAAAGCATTGTAGAACACAATCATTCTCCTAACATTATGCTGTCATCCAAACCTAGATTTTGACATCATACGATAGAAAAATTAGTACGACAGAGATGAAGTGTGTACGCAGAATTCTAGTAATATCAAGAAGAGGCCGGTTTAGAAATGAAGGCAGAGGGAGAAAGATGGGTACAACATCTGTACTGAACTTCATAAAGAAACAACAAATGGTTCGGCATACAATTGGAATAACAACAGAGAGTGCCTCAAGTAGCAATGTCACTCCGATACAGTGGAAGCAAAGTAAAGGCTGTTCAACAAAAGGTGGACATCAGAGATAACAGAGGTTACCAAAAACAGTGTTTATGAAGCGCACACAAGAGCCCGTTCTAGAAAACTCTTCTCATCCTGACGCTATGAGAGAAAACAAGATTAGTAAAGAGAAAGAGACACAAAGTATATATGTACGGATAGAGAAATAAACTGTGAATAAATGAACAAATAGCTATGTATTGATAAAGAGATAAATTGTGAATAAATGAACAAGTAACTATGTATTGATAAAGAGATAAATTGTGAATAAATGAACAAGTAACTATGTATTGATAAAGAGATAAATTGTGAATAAATGAACAAGTAACTATGTATTGATAAAGAGATAAACTATGAATAAATGAACAAGTAACTATGTATTGATAAAGAGATAAACTGTGAATAAATAAACAAGTAACTATGTATTGATAAAGAGATAAACTGTGAATAAATAAACAAGTAACTATGTATTGATAAAGAGATAAAGTGTGAATAAATGAACAAGTAACTATGTATTGATAAAGAGATAAACTGTGAATAAATAAACAAGTAACTATGTATTGATAAAGAGATAAATTGTGAATAAATAAACAAGTAACTATGTATTGATAAAGAGATAAACTGTGAATAAATAAACAAGTAACTATGTATTGATAAAGAGATAAACTGTGAATAAATGAACAAGTAACTATGTATTGATAAAGAGATAAAGTGTGAATAAATAAACAAGTAACTATGTATTGATAAAGAGATAAACTGTGAATAAATAAACAAGTAACTATGTATTGATAAAGAGATAAATTGTGAATAAATAAACAAGTAACTATGTATTGATAAAGAGATAAACTGTGAATAAATAAACAAGTAACTATGTATTGATAAAGAGATAAACTGTGAATAAATGAACAAGTAACTATGTATTGATAAAGAGATAAAGTGTGAATAAATAAACAAGTAACTATGTATTGATAAAGAGATAAACTGTGAATAAATAAACAAGTAACTATGTATTGATAAAGAGATAAACTATGAATAAATGAACAAGTAACTATGTATTGATAAAGAGATAAATTGTGAATAAATGAACAAGTAACTATGTATTGATAAAGAGATAAACTATGAATAAATGAACAAGTAACTATGTATTGATAGAGAGATAAACTATGAATAAATGAACAAGTAACTATGTATTGATAAAGAGATAAATTGTGAATAAATGAACAAGTAACTATGTATTGATAAAGAGATAAACTATGAATAAATGAACAAGTAACTATGTATTGATAGAGAGATAAACTATGAATAAATGAACAAGTAACTATGTATTGATAAAGAGATAAATTGTGAATAAATGAACAAGTAACTATGTATTGATAGAGAATAACTATGAATAAATGAACAAGTAACTATGTATTAATAAAGAGATAAACTGTGAATAAATGAACAAGTAACTATGTATTGATAAAGAGATAAAGTGTGAATAAATGAACAAGTAACTAAGTATTGATAAAGAGATAAACTATGAATAAATGAACAAGTAACTATGTATTGATAGAGAGATAAATTGTGAATAAATGAACAAGTAACTATGTATTGATAAAGAGATAAACTATGAATAAATGAACAAGTAACTAAGTATTGATAAAGAGATAAACTATGAATAAATGAACAAGTAACTATGTATTGATAAAGAGATAAACTGTGAATAAATGAACAAGTAACTAAGTATTGATAAAGAGATAAACTATGAATAAATGAACAAGTAACTATGTATTGATAGAGAGATAAACTATGAATAAATGAACAAGTAACTATGTATTGATAAAGAGATAAATTGTGAATAAATGAACAAGTAACTATGTATTGATAAAGAGATAAACTATGAATAAATGAACAAGTAACTATGTATTGATAAAGAGATAAACTATGAATAAATGAACAAGTAACTATGTATTGATAAAGAGATAAATTGTGAATAAATGAACAAGTAACTATGTATTGATAGAGAGATAAACTATGAATAAATGAACAAGTAACTATGTATTAATAAAGAGATAAACTGTGAATAAATGAACAAGTAACTATGTATTGATAAAGAGATAAACTGTGAATAAATGAACAAGTAACTAAGTATTGATAAAGAGATAAACTATGAATAAATGAACAAGTAACTATGTATTGATAAAGAGATAAACTATGAATAAATGAACAAGTAACTATGTATTAATAAAGAGATAAACTGTGAATAAATGAACAAGTAACTATGTATTGATAGAGAATAACTATGAATAAATGAACAAGTAACTGGGTCAGAAAGGCTCATGAGGTTATAGTGGTAACATGAGCCAGGGCTAGCGAGGGGGGCGCGCTAACCAAGACCCTGCCCCTAACCTCCACGCGGTGACCCTGGAAACAGACTCTGGTTCTGGTCTGGCTAAGAGGGGCAGGGATCGGGAGAGAAAACTACTGGTAGTGGTAGCAGTGCAAGTACGGAAATACGATAAAGATACATAAAAAAATAAAATGCACAAATCTCCTGACCGATGTCCAACACTATATTGCCCAAGTCCCTGAACGCAAAGAAACAGCAACGAAACGTCTCAGACATGGATGAGAGTTGCATCCAGTGACCAAACGTATGCCCACGTAGGGCGAAGATTGAAGCCCTGAGGAGGGGGCAAAGCCCTGAGGAGAGGGCAAACATTGCCAGCCCGTCGGCAAGAATAAATAAGACAGGACCGTAACGAATAAAAGTCTACCCTCGTGTTGGTGCGAGAGAAGATTGCAGCTCACCTGCACTGGTAGCCTGGTGCAGATACATGTACTGGGCGAGGTTTGCCAAGCGCAAAAGAACAAGTTGCGTTTTAGTGCATAACGAAACTACCCGCCCTGGAAAAACCGTGCAAGGTACTGTGCGATAAAATTAACATTCCCGGAAGAACTGAGGTTGGTGATGCCTAACGGAACTGCCAGCCTTGGGGCAACCGGGCAAGGTTTGATTCCAGTCATAACTAACATCCCCGGAATAACTGGGGCGGGTGATGGCGGCGAGCGAACCCCAGTTACGCTGATAGCGCCGACTGAAACGACCCTCTACATTGTTTGTACTCGGCCCCATGCCAGTGCTTTCGAGGTCAATTGCAAATTGCCACGTACCGATACGCGTCTAGAAAAGGCTGAGAATGTTCCTTCCCGGATCAAACTCAAAATGAACGGTAAAGCAAGGCCGACATTGTACGGATCAAACAGGAAGTTCGGTCTGAACATTGGCGAAGGCCGATACTTTACGGTGTCTTATACGAGTAAGACGCCGTCCGAGGATAAGCATACAAGCCCCGAGAAATATTTCTCAGTCAGAACGGCATAAACAGCGTAACTCACTGTCCCGGCGTAGATCACAAAGCCCAAAAATACGCCAAAGCTGATCGTACCCTAGGGAAAGCTCACCCTAGTAAATCAAAAGCTGGCTGAAAACGAACACCCCACCGAAGGATAAGCAACTGGGCTCCAATAGGTGCTGAAGGCTGGTGAACGTACATTACGTTTTGCTGGCGGTTTATATATCACAATAAGAATGATTAAAACAGGCCCAGAACGATCGCAGAAGAAGAAGAAGAAGAACAAGTAACTATGTATTGATAAAGAGATAAACTATGAATAAATGAACAAGTAACTATGTATTGATAAAGAGATAAACTATGAATAAATGAACAAGTAACTATGTATTGATAAAGAGATAAATTGTGAATAAATGAACAAGTAACTATGTATTGATAAAGAGATAAACTGTGAATAAATGAACAAGTAACTATGTATTGATAAAGAGATAAATTGTGAATAAATAAACAAGTAACTATGTATTGATAAAGAGATAAACTGTGAATAAATGAACAAGTAACTATGTATTGATAAAGAGATAAACTGTGAATAAATAAACAAGTAACTGTGTATTGATAAAGAGATAAACTGTGAATAAATAAACAAGTAACTGTGTATTGATAAAGAGATAAACTGTGAATAAATGAACAAGTAACTATGTATTGATAAAGAGATAAAGTGTGAATAAATAAACAAGTAACTATGTATTGATAAAGAGATAAACTGCGAATAAATGAACAAGTAACTATGTATTGATAAAGAGATAAACTGTGAATAAATGAACAAGTAACTGTGTATTGATAAAGAGATAAATTGTGAATAAATGAACAAGTAACTATGTATTGATAAAGAGATAAACTGTGAATAAATAAACAAGTAACTATGTATTGATAAAGAGATAAACTGTGAATAAATGAACAAGTAACTATGTATTGATAAAGAGATAAACTGTGAATAAATAAACAAGTAACTATGTATTGATAAAGAGATAAACTGTGAATAAATGAACAAGCAACTATGTATTGATAAAGAGATAAACTATGAATAAATGAACAAGTAACTATGTATTGATAAAGATAACTGTGAATAAATAAACAAGTAACTATGTATTGATAAAGAGATAAATTGTGAATAAATGAACAAGTAACTATGTATTGATAAAGAGATAAATTGTGAATAAATAAACAAGTAACTATGTATTGATAAAGAGATAAAGTGTGAATAAATAAACAAGTAACTATGTATTGATAAAGAGATAAACTGTGAATAAATAAACAAGTAACTATGTATTGATAAAGAGATAAACTGTGAATAAATAAACAAGTAACTATGTATTGATAAAGAGATAAATTGTGAATAAATAAACAAGTAACTATGTATTGATAAAGAGATAAACTATGAATAAATGAACAAGTAACTATGTATTGATAAAGAGATAAAGTGTGAATAAATAAACAAGTAACTATGTATTGATAAAGAGATAAACTATGAATAAATGAACAAGTAACTATGTATTGATAAAGAGATAAACTGTGAATAAATGAACAAGTAACTATGTATTGATAAAGAGATAAACTGTGAATAAATGAACAAGTAACTATGTATTGATAAAGAGATAAAGTGTGAATAAATGAACAAGTAACTATGTATTGATAAAGAGATAAACTATGAATAAATAAACAAGTAACTATGTATTGATAAAGAGATAAACTGTGAATAAATGAACAAGTAACTATGTATTGATAAAGAGATAAACTGTGAATAAATGAACAAGTAACTATGTATTGATAAAGAGATAAAGTGTGAATAAATGAACAAGTAACTATGTATTGATAAAGAGATAAACTGTGAATAAATGAACAAGTAACTATGTATTGATAAAGAGATAAACTGTGAATAAATGAACAAGTAACTATGTATTGATAGAGAGATAAACTGTGAATAAATGAACAAGTAACTATGTATTGATAAAGAGATAAACTATGAATAAATGAACAAGTAACTGTGTATTGATAAAGAGATAAACTATGAATAAATGAACAAGTAACTGTGTATTGATAAAGAGATAAATTGTGAATAAATGAACAAGTAACTATGTATTGATAAAGAGATAAACTGTGAATAAATAAACAAGTAACTGTGTATTGATAAAGAGATAAACTATGAATAAATAAACAAGTAACTATGTATTGATAAAGAGATAAACTATGAATAAATGAACAAGTAACTATGTATTGATAAAGAGATAAACTGTGAATAAATGAACAAGTAACTATGTATTGATAGAGAGATAAACTGTGAATAAATGAACAAGTAACTATGTATTGATAGAGAGATAAACTGTGAATAAATGAACAAGTAACTATGTATTGATAAAGAGATAAACTGTGAATAAATGAACAAGTAACTATGTATTGATAAAGAGATAAACTGTGAATAAATAAACATTACTCTTTCTACTTCATCTTCTAACACTCATATCCACCCTTGTAAACCACTCTTTGTGATTTTTATGTAATCTAACCCTAAGATATCAGTGATGGTACATTGTGCCAGTTATGTGATCTGGTCCTAAGATATCAGTGATGGTACATTGTGCCAGTTATGTGATCTGGTCCTAAGATATCAGTGATGGTGCATTGTGCCAGTTATGTGATCTGGTCCTAAGATATCAGGGATGGTGCATTGTGCCAGTTATGTGATCTGGTCCTAAGATATCAGTGATGGTACATTGTGCCAGTTATGTGATCTGGCCCTAAGATATCAGTGATGGTGCATTGTGCCAGTTATGTGATCTGGTCCTAAGATATCAGTGATGGTACATTGTGCCAGTTATGTGATCTGGTCCCTAAGATATCAGGATGGTGCATTGTGCCAGTTATGTGATCTGGTCCTAAGATATCAGTGATGGTACATTGTGCCAGTTATGTGATCTGGTCCTAAGATATCAGTGATGGTACATTGTGCCAGTTATGCACCTACAAGTAGGATAGCACATCCGATTTCTCCAATTTTTTATTTACTAGGTAGTTTCCTAGGCCCCTACCTCAGTTGTCTCTTACGACATGCCTTGTAGGTCGTAGTATTACTATTCTTTGCTCCCCCTGAGAGCTCCGACAGTACACAGACGGAATGAATGAACAAATAACAAGGTATGGATAGAAAGATAAAATGTGAACGAACAAACAAGCAAATATATAAACAGAAAGGTTTATAGAATATATTAGCCTGCACACAATTATACGATTTTTAAAACTTTTATAAAGATAATAATATATAAATGTATGGATATTTTCATATCCGTATTATTACCTTTATACAAATTTTACCCTCTGGCAATTCCAGAACTTGTGAATGCATTCCGCTAGATACCAATGTTTGTAGAACAAAAAGGAAGGAAAAGTCTCTTTCTTTTTTCCCGCCGCACAAAAGTCTCTTATATTTTGAGTCCACCGATCTCAATTATTTTGTCATTTCCTTGTTAAATGTCAGATGGACTTCAGCATCCTATGATCGATTTCTGTTGTCTCGTGTGACACTAGGTGTTGTAAATTGTTATATAAAATGATGACGTTCTGTAAGATTTTGTCACCATCTGTGCGTATAATCTTTCCTTATTTTCTTTTCTATTTTTGCGATTAATCTGTGTTTAGTCATCATCATTATCGTCATCATTATCATCGTCAACATCAGCATCGTCCTCGTCGTCGACAACATCATCATCGCCATCGTCAGGATGACACATCGTCAACATCATCGTTAACATCATCATCGCCATCGTCAAGCATCGTCAACATCGCATCATCATCGTCAACATCGTATCGTCCTCATCATCTTCAACATCGTAGTCATCGCTCATCATCTCAACATAGCATCGTCATCTTATCATTGACAACATCAGCATCATCATCGTCAACATCAGCATCGTCATCAACATCCTCGTCAACATCATCATCATCATTATTCTTATAAACATCATCATTATCATCATCAGCGGCGCTATCAACATCATCGTCATTATCAGCATTGCCAACATCATCAATGCCCTATCAGCATTTCCCACATCATCATTGCCTCCATCATAATTGCCCTTATAATTATTGCAACCATCATCATCATCATGATTGTTCATCTTTGAAGGCTCCATATCGATAACTTGTTAAATAACCCTTTGTAACTTGTATGTGAACTAGGTCTAAGAACGATTGAACGTTGTATCAGTTATGCGCCTACAAGTAGGTTAGCACATCCGATCTCTGAGATGCTTTATTTACTAGGTAGCTTCCATGACCCTACCTCAGTCGCCTCTTACGACATGTCTTGTAGGTATGCGCATCGCACACACACACACACACACACACGCACGCAAACACACACGCACTCGTACTAGACACTCATACACAAATGCAAAACATACACGCGCACATGCACAAACACACACAAACACAGATGTGCAACCACACACATACTGCACAAACACACGCACGCACACACCTGCACACACACACACACACACGCACCGCAAACACACACGCACTCGTACTAGCACACTCATACACAAATGCACAAACATACACGCGCACATGCACAAACACACACAAACACAGATGTGCAACCACACACATACTGCACAAACACACGCACGCACACACCTGCACACACACACACACATGCGCAAACACACAAAGATCGAATAATCCCCAGTCTATAATCAAACATCTAACGTATATTTTTTTCCTTCTCCCCCGCCTCCCCACAAAAAAACTATATAAAAATTATTTCTCCTTCTATTCCAACATATTTCAAATTTAAAAACAAATTACTTCTTTGTACCACTCCTGCCTTCTTTAATCATAAATTAATCATATTAATTTCAGATTACCAAAGCAGTGAACCAGATTCTCTATCGAAAATCAACACATATTAAAATGAAATATGTTGAGATAAATGGCACATTCTGAACAAATATAGATCTACAGAGGAATAGAGAATTCAGATTTCAATAGATTAAAGGTGTATAAATCTGTCTGATCTCAAAGGATAGATGAAAGAGCAAGCTATAGATGAGTTAGTAGTTAAGGTAAAGGGACCTATTTTCATAACATGTGGAAATGCCTCTGTGGTTAAGGAGTTAAACCGTCACCATGCGTTTTGAAGGTTGCGTGTTCGAATCCAGACCACCCCGTTCTGTTCATGAGTGCATTTTTTTTCCAGAAACCATGAATTGTTGCCGGAGCTAGCAAATTCGTACTTTGAGAAATACTCTCGAAAATGGAGTACCAATTCTGCGGAGAGGGACTGAGCCATATGGGTAAAACCCGATGTAATGAAGAAATCCTTCAGCTTTTAAAAAAAACTGTGGCTACTGTCTGTAGTATCGTTTTTTAGGGCGGTGTAGAAAAGGTCATTAGGGCGGTGTAGAAAAGGTCATTAGGGCGGTGTAGAAAAGGTGAGACGGAAGTTTGTGGAATTTAATGACCGCATGGCTAGTACAGTCGCCACGAAGCTGTTCATGTTAGGTTTTTTATTTTATGTCCACAACAGAAAAAAAAATCCATGTCCTTACAGTGAATTGAACACAGGTCTCTCTCGCATGGAAGCCGCGCTCTAATCCATTCGACTATCCAATAAGGGCTCTTTAGATACTATAAGGTATATTGGAGAATACTGTTAGGTCAGTTTTTGACATAGGCAAGGGAGCTAACCATTATACTATCGCGGCTTTTATATACAAGTCTATTAGTTTAAGAAGACAAAGAGTCTACAGTGTTTGTTTTGTGCTTCGAAACATCGCTTGAGGTTTACTATATCTGATATATATGTGACTTAAATCAGTGGTCATTATAGAACAACGACTCACTGACCACTCACTTTCTGTGATCTGCGTGTGATTTGTTCCAGAAGGTATACTGGACAATCATGTATTTGTTTGAGTGACGCCCCTGTGTTGTAAGGACTGGCATGAGAAGAAAAGAATAGTAACACTGTGACCTACAAGGCATGTCCTAAGAGACGAATTAGGTAGGAATATTAGAATAAAAAGTGTCACAGAAATCGAAATCGGATGGGCTGGCCTATTTGTAGACGCATAAATGGCACAGTGTACAATCGCTCTTAGGCTCGGATCACATACACATCACAAAGAGGGGTTTAACATGTAGTCGATATGTAGCTTTCAAAGAAGTAGAAGAAACACAAGTGATCTCTTAATGTTAGTTTTAGACCGATTACCTTTCAAACTTTTCTTGCAACTTTTTGTCATCTCAGCTAAACAAGGAAAGAGAAATCCATGCAAGAATTAGAATGACAGCTGAAACGTTCAAATCATTAGATAATATATGAAGACCATCAGCTTACATGAATCTTACTAAAATCAAAATATACAAATCAAATATGTTCTCAGTCCTACTATATGGATCAGAAACATGGGCAACAAGACAGACGGTCGCATAAAAGAATTTGAGGAAATATGTCTCAGAAGAATTCTCCAAATTCGTTGGGATCAGAGAATACCAAATACTTAGATCACCCGGCGCCCAGGCATCAAAAACATCGAGGAGGAAATAAAGCGTAGTGGCTGGAAATATATTAAGAATGCAGAAGACCAGACACCCACATGTGGCTTTGAAGTGGAATCTGGGTGGCAAAAGCGGTAGGGAAGACATAGAGATACATCATCATCATCATCAAGGTGCGTATCCTTTATAGGACGTTGCTCACTTTGCAGCACATCTGAAATTCACTCTGTCTCTTGCCAACTCACCCACTTCGTCGATGGTCATATTCATGGTTTCTTTAATATCTTGTAGCCATCTTCTTCTTGGTCTGCCTCTGCCTCTGCGTCCTGGGATCCTGCCCTCTAGTATTGTTCTTTCCAGGACATCGTGACGCTTGATGTGACCAAAGTATGTAATTTGTCTGTATAGTATGTTGCTTATCAGCCAATTCTCTTTAACGTTTAGTTCTTTCCGGACATCAGTGTTCTTTCTTTTTCTGTCCATGGTATTCGTAGGATCTTTCTGTAGCATTTAGTTTCGAAGGACTGGATTTTCGTTCTTAATTTTTGTGTAATAGTCCATGATTCACAACCATAAGTAGCCACTGGGAAAATGCATGCTCTCAAAATTTTTAATTTTACTATTTTGCTGGTGTTTTGTCACATGTTCTTCATTGTGTTTAACTTCTTGATTTCTGTTGCCAATCTTCTTGAGATCTCTTTGGAGCAGTCACCGTTATTGTTAATTATTGAGCCCAGATATTCGTAGCTCTCTACACATTGAAGTTCTTCATTATTTACTTGGATGTTAGGTGAGCCTTTTGCTTTGTTATAGAGATTCATTTAGGCGAAATGCAGAGAGAGAAAGAGAAGATGCTGGAAAGAAGTGGAACGAACTTAACTGGCTTGCTCAAGACAGATCTGACTGGGGAATACATGTTGATGCCTTATGCTTCATGGGGAGCTGAAAGATACAGAAGAAGTAATTTAATTTTGAAGATGGTGAAAATATATTCAGGGAATTTTATTTTACATCTTTTTTTCGAATGAATTCTGATCGGGCAGCGGCTTTCCAGCCTGATCTTAGCGATTTTTAACTACCAAGGGTATTTTTACTTTTACGTGCTCGAATTGAACATGGGACCTCATCATCATCATCATCAAATAGCTTGTCCTGAGCAGAACTTTGCCACCCCAACAGTCCTCCGGAACTTCTCCCCTCATAGTCCAGATGTCCTGCTTCTGAATCCGTCATTTTTAGACCATCAGTTACATGGGACCTACGTTTTATAATTCGTTCCGCTAGACTTGGAACTCGATCTCACCAACATTAATATCAACAATCTCTGAAAAAATATATTTATGGCTCCACGAGAGAGCGAACCGGTTACCTTTGGCACGAGAGACGACCACCAACCAGAGAGGGAAAAGAAGAAGAAGAGGAAGAAGAAGAAAGAAAGATAGAACGGTGTTAGGTTGTGAAATGTTTATCCCGTTCGAAGACTATCCTGGACTGAAATAAAGATAATGATAGCTTAAAACGCTAACTAAGAATGAAATAAAGATGACAGTGAGACGAGGCTCGAATGATAAAGTGCTCGGAAAAAAGTGAGCAGGACTGTAGGAGTTAAGAGAAGTGGTAGTCAGGAGAAATATGCTTTAAGTTAAACAAAAATGAGGATTAACGGGGAAAGAGTGGGCTTATTTTAGAAGCAAGTTATTGAAAGATGGATTGAGTGAAATTTTAGTGCGTGGTGATAGTTATGACATTACAGGGAGCACCGCATTGATAACAGCATAAAAGAGAGGCCTAATGGAACTTTGAGGCAATCTGTTGTAGCAGAACTCAAATACAGGCAGTGGACTGATTCAGGTTTGAAGGGGGAAAAACGATGCAATATAAAGTTTTCCTTGGCATTTTATGACTTTGGAGTAATGGCGAAACACGTAAAAACAAAGTACTGTAGTTTTACAAAATACAAAAACAATAACAATACACAGCAACGTTTCGACCAATAGGTCTTTATCAAGCTTGAGGAATTTTTATATTTTTTTAAAATCCAGAAGCACTTGAGATTTTCAGATGTTCGGCTCGGTGCCATGGACATCGTAACCCTTCGGTTCGGTGCCACGAACACCGTAAATCTGGAGATTCTGTGGCTTTTCTGCTCGCCCACGGAATTCAACCGCACTCACATGGGGCTTGTCACCCGTCGTCCAACGAGCTACGAACATACTGGACATGCGGACAAAAAGCTTGAGGTATAAAGAGAGTTCACTTTACATTTCTAGTCCCTTGTGTGCGGGATATAGGGGACACATTATTTTCTGACGCGTAGAACGTAGAGTGTGGCATTTATCTCACAACCCTCTGGTGTCCGAGTCCACATGCGACCGCTGATACTTCTCACTAGAAGAAAGAAAGATAAAAGATCGGATTAAGTGTACAATGTTTATTTAAGCCGTATGTGCCCTTAGTTGCGATGGACTGACGATGACAGTAATGACGATGAAACGAGGATAGGGGTACAACGGAGATGGTGATCGCAGCGATGGTTAATTTCTTTCTCCGCGTGTGGATCGTCGAGTGTGGTATTTTACTAAAAACTTTCTCGTGTTCGAGTCGATAGACAACGCTTAATCATTACGCTAGTCACAAAAAAATTTCATTGCACATCCTTTACAGGACTTTGCGAATCAGCCCCTGCTGTTTAACGCTGTTTGTGATTTTTCTAGACATTATTACGTTCAGCAATTTGCCATTGCTTTCTGAACGGTTGGTGTCATCGTCCTTTTGTAAAAATCCACGCGAAACAATTTGCAAACCAAATTGTTCGCAGCGTGATTCGAACTCAGAACGTCGGGGTTAATAAACCGAGTCACTATCCCCTAATCCACAGACGCCACCACTCTAGCCACAACGGATGATAAATTGACATGAAAATAGTGACTTTTCCCTTACAGGACGTAGCCAACAGCAACAGTAAACGAGTCGTCGATTTTCTTGGCACCACTTATACATTAAGTAGTTTGTCATTGTTTTATGAACCACCAGGTCTAATTTTACCGTTTTGTAACATTCCTGGGAGCTAATTTGGTTCCAAACTTGCCTGCCGTGGAGTTTGGTTCCAAACTTGCCTGCCGTGGAGTTTGGTTCCAAACTTGCCTGCCGTGGAGTTTGGTTCCAAACTTGCCTGCCGTGGAGTTTGGTTCCAAACTTGCCTGCCGTGGAGTTTGAATCATGTATGCTTGGTTTGTGATCAAGCTCACTACCGTTTAAGCTACAGACGCTCACTAACTTACTGGCTTTTAAAGTAGTAATATTTGTCACACCTGAATCAAATGATAGGGCAAATGGCGCCAATTTTAAGATGCAAACACGTCACCATGAACACAAAAAGAGCAATGTTCAACACAATCTTTCTCCCACATTATGTTACCAGTGCCAAACCTGGACGCTGACAACAAACGATAGAAGAAAACTAGTCACAACAGAGATGAAGTGTCTACGCAGAATGCTGGGTGTAACAAGAAGAGACCGGTTGAGAAATGGAGACATCAGGAAAAAGTGGGTACAACATCAGTACTAGACTTCATCAAGAAACAACAAATTAAATGGTTCGGTCACGTAAGCAGATTACCATCAGACAGTGCACCCCAAAGAGCAATGCTGCTCCGATACAATGGGTACAAAGCAAAAGGCCGGCACGCAAAAGATGGACCTCAGAGATAACAGAGGCGACGAAAGAGACTATCTACGAAGCGCATACTAGGGCCCGTTTTAGAAATCTCTTCCTGACCTGACGCTGTGAGGCATACAGGATTCGAGAAAGAAAGAAAAAGAAAGAATATTTGTCACACCTGATCTGTCAAGTGATAACTTGCTCAGGTATGTCCAGGATCGATTTCCGCGAGATGAGCATATGATTATAGACGAGAACGTTTAAAACAAAAGGGAGGGGATGCGTTTCAGTAGCATAAGGTGTGTTCAGGAAAACTATCGCCCGAGTGGTTACCGGAGCCCAAATCTGGGGTGTAAAGAATAGAACCACTGTTACCTGCCACGCATGTCGTAAGAGGCGACTAAGGAGGTTTGGCTGAAATGTCCTAAACGTGTAGAAGTCTATGCATTTAGGGGCCTACCAAACCAATGTGCAACGTATACACGTTCTTGGCAAAGATCAAACATATCACAAAGAGTGATTAAAATTTGTCGTAAAGAACGAACGCCCAAAAAAAGAAAAGAAGGAAAACTGTGTTAGGTTCGGAATTTTTTTTTTCTATTCTCTTCCAAATCGGTGGTCCTCAGAGAGTATCCCTGGTATAACACATAAACTAAACTCTTTTTAAAATTATTGGGCCCTTATCCGGTAATGGTGGCGCCTGTAGCTCAGGGGAAAGTGACTCGGTCTATTAACACCGATGTTCTGAGTTCGAATCACGCTGCGGATAGTTTGGGAGCAATTTGTTTCGCGTTGATTTTATAAAGGACGATGGCACCACCGTTCATAAAGCATGGCAAACTACTAAATGTAATAATGCATAGAAAAATCACAAATAGCGTTAAAAAGCTGGGGTTGATTCGCATAGTCCTGTAAAGGATACGCAGCGTGAGGAACAAGGTACTTTGTAATCTATAAAAGCTTTTTCGAATGAGAGCTGCTCTGAATTTGTATAATTTAGTTGCACATTGACTCTATAAAGTCTCCCACTCGTTGGCCGTGATCAAGTGGGCACTAAACTTTGATCTTAGTCTCTCTCTCTCGCGATCACCGCAATTTACACTTCAATTTGGGCCCCTGTAACCACTCGGTCGGATCTTAGTCAAAAGACAGAGAAGCTATCGACCTCCGTCTTCGTCTTTTAATTATAGTTACCAATGATCCATAGTTTGTTTGTTGTAAACGTTTTTCATGTGTTGTCATATTTACCTAAAACATTAACTAGATTCTCACAGTAATATGTTGTTTTGTTATAGACAATTGAAAACACTTGTGCAGGAGTCATGGTTAATGAACAAAACTGGACAGAAGCATTGGTACACACGAGATCAGAGAAACCACATTTATTTTTGTCTCTTGGCACGCAGCGGTCAGGGATAATAAAAGAGCTGATAAATTGGCTGAAATAGCTGAGATTTCAGAGAGAGAGCCGCAATGGACCGTAATGACATTCTTAACGCATTGTTCCGAAGAGTGGAGTTTCAGGGTTTGGAATCCCATTTGATGACCAGATTGAGAGAGATTTTTGGTCGATTCAGTACAGCCCGAAAGAACGACATACCAAATATGCAAAACGATTGATTAATCAACATCGAACTGGCGTGATGGACTGATAAACGCTGCTGGATTTATTAAGGAGGAGATCGGAGCACCTTTGGACATGTCCGGAGTGCTATGATGATAGTCCTCATGTCACTGATAACTGATACCCCTTAAGCATATTCAGAATGCAACAGTCCGTGTGGTGTCTTCTGATGACATCAATATATATTATATTGAGAACCACTGCTCTCAATTGTTATATCTGACCAGTTTAAATATATTTAATTATCTCCCCTGGAAATCAAATTCCAATAGCTCTTTGTGCTGGGATGATCCGAACTGAACTGCCCTGTCATTTATCGATCTGTCAATCAGGAAGATTTATTGTTCTAGTGCACAACATAATACAGAATGGGGTTTCTTTACGATTAGCTCAAACGTTAGTTAGATCCGATTTCTTCTTCTCTTCGCCTGTTTTATTCTCTGTTCTCTTCTAGCAACCGCTGTGAATTTGGAGATTCTGAAGCTTTTCAATGCTCTATATACACTGTTACGCTGCTTGAAAAATTCATAGCTCGTAGAGTTTCAAATATAATGGAGACAAATGGTCTTTTCCCTCCACTCTCGGCGGCTATCGCCCAGGAAAGGACACCTGGTGCAATGCAGCGGTCTTTGCATATGATGCGTATGAGGGTTTCAGATGGGGATGGAAACGGCAGCAGCCGCCATTGATTTGCAGGACGCATATAACAATGTCTCTTACACCTTACTTATGCAGTTATTGATGGATATGCAGGTGGAAACACGCTTGGTCAAGTGGATTGCTGCTGCACTTTTTTGAGCGCACGTTATCAATGCGTTGCGGTTCATGGGCATCACAACCACAACAGGTCCTAATGAGCCTTCCCCAGGGATCACCACTCTCGCCAGTCCTTTTCAATGTATACACCGTCGGGTAACCAGCACACAAAGGGTCGGAGTTGGCAGAACAATGTCGTATGCCGATGATATTCTGGTGTATCGCATGGGCAAGGACAGAAATGAGATCGCATCTGCATTACAGTGTGAGCTGAATAGGATTGGTGACTGGTGCAATGAATTCGAAGCGAATGTAAACCCAGCAAAGGCCTCTCTAACATGGTTCTCTCTTAACACTCACATAGTAAAGACACCTACCCCGGTTGTCAGCATGTGTAACAAAGACATTGACAGAACCGAAACACTAAAGTATCTTGGAATAACAGTTGACAGAAGCCTGTTATTTAAGAGTCATGTTGAGAACGTAATCATAAAGGCAAGAAAGGGCTAACCGCTCTCAAAGTTATGGCGGGGCGGATATTGAGCAACGCCTACTACTCTTTCTTTATCAAGGACTAGTGCTGAGCGTGGTGGACTATGGCCTTGGTCTTCTAACAGTAAGCAGAACATCGCTGGATAAGTTAGAAAGAATCCAAAATGAAGCGATGAGGCTTATACTCGGTTGCACACGTGACACTTCTTGTGAGGCAATGCGCTATGTCCTTGGATTGCCAACGATGGCCACGAGACACAAAGTCGCACAGGTAAAAGCGTATCTGAGAGTTTCTGCGGACACAAATCATCCTCTGCACAAATCCATAAATAAGAACAAGGGGAAAGGGGATTGAAGAGAGGTCGATCCTGGATGGCCGAGGCAGAGGATATTATTAAACAGGTCTGTACTCTAGATGAGCTGAGGCACGGTGACGAATGGATGCCTATATCAGAGGATATGACTGCTTACGCCAGGGTTATCAGCACACTTGGACGCCGCTGTAGAGAATGGGCCCCGGGCGTCGTCAATGCAGAAATTCTTGCACTCGTGGATCAGCACTCCCACCCAGGTGATATCATTATCTACACCGATGGCTCTGTCAAGCGTGGCACCAGATCATCGTGGGCTTACTCAGCACAACGAAACGGTCGCACACTTCATGAGGACTGCGGGGCTTTCGAGACAACGACATCGAGCATGACTATGGAGATCACCGCTGCCTCCAGGGCTCTGTCATGGGTGGCTGAGCAACAGGTTACCCATACGATCATCATATCAGACTCGATGAGTATGCTTCAACTGATTGCATCTGGAAGTATGCGGGTGGAATGGGTGAACAGCATTCGGAGATCACATCTCAAGAAAATGACTTGGCTGTACACGCCTGGACATGCTGGAGTGCGGGGTAACGAGCGTGCTGACTCTCTTGCAAACAGTGCCCCGACTCAAGTGGGCAGAAGCATGGACAGAGCCGATATCATCAATGCGGTACGCTCTCAATTGTGTGACATGGGCGGGTCTCAGACACTGGAACGAGTTCGAGAATTAGGTGTTAAGTTTGGACATGCCAGACAGTGTCGTCTTCGTGGTAGAGAGAAGATATAGTAATCAACTTCTCATGGGTACTGTGAGCAAATGGACTTTGGGATGGCTGCTGCAACGGAGGACAGAGCACGAATGGGAATGCCCAATGTGCCATGACGTCGATCGCATAACATAACATAACATAACACTGTTACACACATATACACACATATGATACGAATTGGCAAAGAAACATCAGTTTTTAAAAGTCGAAATAAAATATGGAATTGAAAGTTTTATTATAATTAAAACTAAATTACGAATTTTCAATTCAAATGTTGTATCAATCCTAACATATGCCAGCGAGAGTGGAAAAGGATTAAAGATATAGAAAGCAAGTTGAATGCATTTGAAAATAGATGTCTGCGAAAAATAATTAATATAAAGTGGAACGAATTCAGAAGAAGTGCTGAAATGTGAGACATGTCTGGTAAACCACTAGTTACAACTGTTACAAGAAGGAGAAGATGGAGATATGTTGGGCACACTCTGAGGAGAAGTGATCAACGAATATCAAAGCAGGCATTGAAGTGAAATTCCAAGGGTTCAAGAAAGAGAGAACGACCTAAGGAGACCCTGAAACGAACTTTGCTGAGAGAGGCAAGAAATACCGGTCTCAGTTCCATGGAGGAGATTGAGCGAGTTGCCCAGGATAGAGCGGTATGGAGATATTACTTGCAGGCCCTATGTAACGTATAACGGTACGAGATTAATTATTATTATTATTATTCACACTGTTAAGCTCCTCTTCATAGTTATATGGAAATTGTTAAACACTTCAATGTTCTATGAAGATTGTTAAACACTTCAATGTTCTATGGAAATTATTAAACACTTCAATGTTCTATGGAAATTGTTAAACACTTCAATGTTCTATGAAGATTATAATGTTCTTCAATATTCTATTAATATTGTTCCGTGTATGTGCTACTATAGTTACATATATACATACGCCTCATCATCATCAAGGTGCGTATCCTTTATAGGACGTTACTCTCTTTGCAGCGTCTCTGAAATTCACTCTGTCTCCTACCATTGTACCCACTTCGTCGATGGTCATCTTCAAGATTTTTTTTTTTTTTTTTGATTTTTTTCCGATCCGAAGCACTTGATCTTTTCAGCTCTTCGGCTCGGTGCCATGGACATCGTAACCCTTCGGTTCGGTGCCACGAACACCGTAAATCTGGGGAATCTGTGGCTTTTTCTGCCATCCCGCGAATTGAACCCGCACACACAGAGGGATAGTCACCCGTAGTCCAACGCGCTACGAACACGCTGGGCAGACGGGCGCATGATTTCTTTAATATCTTGTAGTCATCTACTTCTTGGTTTGCCTCTGCTTTTTATGACCCTTCCCTCCAAAATTGTACTCTCCAGGCCATCGTGACTCTTGATGTGGACGAAGTATCTAATTTTTCTGTATAGTATATTGTTTAACTACTGGAAGCAATGGCACACTACTGAACGTATAAGTGGTGCCTAAAAAATCAACTACTTGTTTACTGTGGTTGATGGCTACGTCCTTTGGGATATGCCACGATTTTCATTTTCATATTGTTTATCAGCCAATTGTCTTCGTACATACGCTTATACAGGGTGTTCAAGATAAAAGTAGCCTGTGAATGGAGCTAATCTGGCATATATGAATGAAAATGAGAAGGTTCAGTTATGACGTAGTATAGGTCACGGTTGTGTGACGGTGTGTAATTGTAGTGTGGGAAGGGGCGATGAACAAATGTGACGTAAGACGAGCTAGTCAGAATCGGTTCACATTGTAAATAGACACAAAGCAATAGGTTAACTGGCACCTTTCGATTTGTTAATGGGGCTGCAATTATCTTGAACACCCTATACTTACTATATTCTTCTCGTACTGGTTGACGTTACAAAGGGCTTGAAGGGATTTCTTTATACTGCCCTATCCTGGACAACTCGTTCAATCTTCTTTATAGAATTGATACAGATATTTTCACATCTCCCAGTAAATCTCGTTTGAGGGTTTTCCTTGGGCATGATTTCCTTCTTGAAATCATTACATCCGACTTCAATGTCTGTTTCTCCAGTGTGGTGTCAGGGCTCGCAAGATGAGCGAAGAATAGTAACACTGCGACCTATAAGGCATGTCGTAAGAGGTGATTTATATATAAGCCTAGGAAAGTTACTCTTTAGATAAAAAGCGTCGCAGAAATCGGATGTGCTGGCCTACTTGTAGGAGCATAATTGGCACAACGTACAATCACTCTTAGGCTCAGATCACATATAAATCGCACAGAGTGGCTAACAAGTGGTCGATATGGAGCGTTTGATAAAGAAGAAGAAGAAGAAGAATGATAACAGTGGGGGAGGAGTATACGAAATGTATTGTGGCTGGGAACACTATTTTGCTATAAATTCTTGTTTTGAATATTATTTTTGGCTCTTAAAAAAATAGCGTGTTACAGAACTCGTCAGTGTCTGTGGTTTGATAACAAGATTAACCCTGGTCTGAATTTGAAGATGAGATATTTGGTTCCTAGTCTTGTGTCCTAGGAGATTTGGTACAAGATGGATGCCGGGTCGATATTTAAACCTATCGATTTTTCTAGACAACGGGGCACGTAAATAAATTTCGGATAGGCGAAATTTGAGGAAGTTGCGAGCTGGAGTTAACGTGTAGAAAATGAAAGTAGAGCTTGATTAAGAGTGAGGGTTTCTTCTTCTTCTTCTAACGCTCCATATCGACCACTTGTTAACAACTCTTTGCAGTTCATATGTGATCTGAGACTAAGAACGATTGTACGTTGTGCCAGTTATGCGCCTACAAGTAGGCCAGCATATCCGATTTTTATTAACTAGTGTAAAGTTCCTAGTCCCCTACCTTTTTCGCCTCCAACGACATGCCTTGTATGTGGCAGTATTAATATTCCGTGCTACCATTGCGAGCCTCGGCAATACACGGCGGGTTGAGGGTTTAAGTTTCTAGTATTTATGAAGACTGGGTACAGAAAAGTTGAAATATTTAAAATAAAATAAAAGTAAAACGGATGACAGTTGAAACAGATATGTATATATTTTGTTTTTCTATTCTCTAATTGATTCTTTAATATATTCTTTAATCTATTCTCTAAACTGTTCTCTAATTGATTCTCTAATCTATTCTTTAATCTATTCTCTAATGTATTCTTTAATCTATTCTCTAATCTATTCTCTAATCTATTCTTAATTTATTCTAATCTATTCTCTAACATATTCTCTAACATATTCTCTAATCTATTCTTTTAACATATTCTCTAATCTATTCTCTAATATATTCACTAATCTATTCTCTAACATATTCTCTAACATATTCTCTAATCTATTCTCTAACATATTCTCTAATCTATTCTCTAACATATTCTCTAATCTATTCTCTAACATATTCTCTAACATATTCTCTAATCTTCTTTTCTTCCGAACGCTCCAATTCAACCACTTATTAAACCACTCTTTGTTGTTTGTATGTGATCTGAGCCTAAGAGCGACAATACGTTGTGTCAAGTTATGCGCCTATGGTGACTTGGCCAGCACATCCGATTTAGTGCCAGCATTTTATTTACTAGGTTAGCTTGCCCTAGAATTTCTCTTTTACTATCATCTTTCGCCTTATATTTGGGCTTTATGATCTATACCAAAGAGTATTTCTACACCATAGATCCCCAAACTTTTGCGGTCCACCGCCCACTTTGCACAATATAAACTTTGTAACGCCCCCTCCCCCATTATAACAGTTTTCCAACCCCCTACCCACATATATATATATATATATATATATATATATATATATATATATATATATATATATATGCTCTATTTTCACTTTGACATAGAAAATTGATAAATATTTCTGTTATACATGGTCCATTTTTAAATGATTATATACATGGAATAGAAAAGGGATGAAAATATGGATCGTGTGAGATGGGCATAAGATGAATTAAAATGCAGAATTCAAATTTTTAATGATTATTTAATAGCAAAATCACGAAAAAAAACTCTCCTAAATGTTTCTGAACCCACGATCGCCCCCGAATGTTCAGCGCCCGCATGGGACGGTCACGCCCACTTTGGGAAACGCGGGTCTACACTGTGCACCCTTTCTGGTTATGTGACGTTTTTCCAGATTCGGAACATTTCTGTCTTCTTGGGGCACATAAGCTTGTCCTGAGATGGCATCTTACTCGTGCAACACACCCTGAAAATTCTTCGGCCTTCACTATTGTTCGGAGTTGAATAGCCTGTCAAATCTGTACAATGTCGGCCTTACTTTTCTGACCACGTAGAGTTTATTCCGGAATAGGAACGTTCTCAGCCTTTTCGAGGCGCGTGTCGACACCTGGCAATTTGCAGTTTCTACTCTGCGTTTTCCCTGGCCCCGGGAAACACTGGACTGAGGTTGTGTACAAATAATGTAGAGGGTCGTTTCATTAGGCGCTATAAGCGCAACTTAAATTTTGCTCTCGGCAAATATCACCCGCCCCGGTTTCTCCGGTGGTTTTAGTTGTAAGAATAACAGTACCGTGCCCGGTTGTTTCAGGAAAGGAAGTTTCGTTAGGCGCTAACACGCAACTTTAGGATAAATAAATTAACTTTTGCATGACATAAAAAACATTAATTAATTTTTTCACATTCGTTTTGAAAAGCAAAGAACATTTGATCCGATATTAAATTGTTATTTCCGTACACATATGGTTTAACTCTCTTACGTTTACCGCTACGCATTTTTATGACATAGTATAGTGGCTAATCGAGTGGTTACCGGGGCCCAAAATGGGAAGTAACGAATAGAACCACTGCTAATTGCAGAGCATGTTGTAAGAGGCGACTAAGGAGGTTGGAAGTGGGGCTAGCTACCCCACCCATAAAAAAACACTAGATAGCTACATAAACCACAACCAGGAAATTTCATAGCTCGCCACCCGAGGAAGAAGACCCTGCCCTCTAATATTGTTCTTTCCAGACCATCATGACGCTTAATGTGACCAAAGTATCTAATTTTTCTGTATAGTATGTTGTTTATCAGCCAATCTCTTCCACATTTAGATCTTTCAGGACATCAGTGTTCTTTCTTTTTTCTGTCCATTGTATATCACTTATACATCAAATATATCTTTTAATTTGACCACAATAACTCAGCTTATTATTCCATCTGATATGAAATAAAGACCTACTATACACTTGCCATGAAACGGTAGTATTGATTGACTTCTATTGTAGCTAAACTTTGTAAAACATTAACCGTTTATTTCAAATATCAGAAGCCACAAGGACAATACCGCTGAAATGATTCAAAAACATCGAAACTGTCAATTATAAGTGCATTCAAACATTCAAATTTAACAGTTTCCGGTAATCAATAACTTGAAGTTATTAATTTGTTTCATATTGATAATAATAATAATAATAATAATAATAGCCGTCCATAGCAAGCGATGATGACAGCAGCCTCATGCGTCTTCTGCTGCACCTCTCTGGTGTGTGCGGAGGTTACTGTAGAATCCAATGCTAGAAAACAATCCCCTACCACAGGATACATGATCAAGGTTAGACATGTAAGTGTTGTGTGTTCAGTCTTTTCGCGCAGCTCATTTTCTCTGTGCCTCAACGACATGACGATTTTCAGATATGCGAGTCATCTTGTGCTGTTACAGGGCTACATTTGGCTATCTTGCGCCAGGGATTCCCAGAACGTGTTCATATTGATATGTATAAAATGACTAACATACATTTCTGTTTCTATTACTATTCTATACTATTATGTTTTTCTGTCAATCATTATTACTTGATAATAATGATTGACAGAAAAACAAAGACATAAATCACAGTTAAGTTAAGTTAGTGATACTGTGATTGTATGATTGACAGAAAAACAAAGATGGAAATCCCATAGTTCAGTGAAATTAGTGGTACTGTGTTCGTATGATTAACATAAAAGCAAAGATGAAGATGTGAAACCCACAGTTTAGTGAAATTAGTGGTACTGTGTTCGTATGATTAACAGAAAAACAAAGATGGAAATCCCATAGTTCAGTGAAATTAGTGGTACTGTGATTGTATGATTGACACAAAAACAAAGATGAAGACGTGAAACCCACAGTTCAGTGAAATTAGTGGTACTGTGATTGATAGAAAAATAAACAATAAGAAGCATATGGTACTGCTACCTCAGCTCTGCACTTTACGAAACAGGTCCCAAAATTTGCCTTGCTCAAGGCCCCTTAAATATTTCTAATAGTCTTGGATATTTAGCCGCCCAAATCAGCCTATGCCAACTCCCACAAAACTCACAACATCGTCCTTTACCATACCCGTTTCCGCTTTACACGATGACACTGCGCTGGAGAGAGACACGCTCAAAGTTCGCCCAACCGCTGCACGTGCTTTGCAACATATTAACATACTCGTGAAGAGAAGATTCATGTTATAACATATATTATATGTGATAATCACTGTGTTCTCTACTGGATCAGTTATGAATTAGAATTAATCCACACATCCTAACACACTACACGCTCGTGTTATGTGTAGTTGATGTGTTATTATTGTTGTGATCGATTCAATCAACTATCATATTCGATTTATCGTCTGTGTCAAGGAGGTCACACAGAATCATCGAGTTCATTATTTGTTTATATTATATATTCGAATACTGTTACAGCTTCTACAAATTATCAATCAATATATTATGTTTTAGATTAATTGTTCGATCTGTATCGGTCGTACTTATATGTCAACAAACCAGTTTGTGATGGAAGTTCTACCAATGTGTTTATTACAAACTTGAAAATGGATTCGTTCTCTTGGATTTGTGTAAAGAAATAAGTGTTCCGATTTGTGTGATGGTTTCTTATGAAACACATTTTAATCTATTTAGTATAGCATTTATTTTTGTTAATTATTTTGTACGGGTTTATTTATGTTTTTTTTTAAATATGGCGTCTTGTCTATCCATCATCATCAGGTGCCGTGCCGGCTGGCGTAGGCGATCATAGATCTCCACAAATCGTTGGTGTTTGCAATCAATTCAGATGTTGACGCTCTACTGTGCCATGAAATCAGTCTATCCAAAGTTTCTTTCCCTGTCTTCCTCTGTCTCGTCTACCCTCGATTTTACCAGTTGTTACAATATGTTCTAAACCTCCCTTCTTCATCACATGTCCGAAAAATGATGACTGCCTCTTTCTTATATTGGTAATAAGTTTTCTCTGTGTCTTGTCTATTACGCCCTAATATAACGAAAAAAGACATTTGTCTTAGATTGTAATGACCGTGTCTCGGCCAAATAGAGGATTAACAAACAAACATATCTTGGCTATAAATGTGTTTGTTATCTGTTGTCTTAGCTATAAATGTGTTTGTTATCTGTTGTCTTAGCTATAAATGGCTTTATTATCTGTTGTCTTAGCTATAAATGTGTTTTGTTATCTGTGTCTTGCTATAAATTGCTTTGTTATCTGTTGTCTTAGCTATAAATGTGTTTAATATCTGTTGTCTAACCTATAAATTGCTTTGTTATCTGCTGTCTTGACTATAAATTGTTTTGTTAACTGCTGTCTACTATAATGCTATTATCTGTTGTCTTGGCTATAAATGTGTTTGTTATCTGTTGTCTTGGCTATAAATTGTATTATTATCTGTTGTCTTGGCTATAAATGTGTTTGTTATCTGTTGTCTTGGCTATAAATGTGTTTGTTATCGGTTGTCTTGGCTATAAATTGTTTTATTATCTGTTGTCTTGCTATAAATGATGTTTTGTTATCTGTTGTCTTGGCTATAAATGTGTTTGTTATCTGTTGTCTTGGCTATAAATTGTTTTGTTATCTGTTGTCTTAGCTATACATTGCTTTGTTATATTTTGCCTTAGCTATAAATTGCTTTGTTATCTGTTGTCTTAGCTATAAATGTGTTTGTTATATGTTGTCTTAGCTATAAATGTGTTTGTTATATGTTATCTTGGCTATAAATGTGTTTGTTATCTGTTGTCTTAGCTATAAATTGTTTTGTTATCTGTTGTCTTGGTTATAAATGTGCTTGTTATCTGTTGTCTTGGTTATAAATGGATTTAAATGGTTTTTTTAAGCCGAAGGATTGACTTCATTGACTCCCTCTCCACAAATTGGTGTGTTATCTGACGACTTAGCACTCTAGAGACACATATATGTGCTCAGTCTTTATAACAAGATGTTCAGTAGTATTCTTACTGATGGTTCTCCTGTCTCCTGGTCAAAATTTACTTCTCTTGAATACTTCTCTTTGTGCAACTTGTGATTTCCTTCTGACTTCTTAAACTCTATTAAATCATTATGTATTAACTACTGTAGGGTGCGCCAACATTGTCTATTAGAATAAGTCAACTGCCGCACACTGCGTCAAGCATTGTTTGAAGTAAAATTAGCATTATCTTTACATCAACGCTTTGTGATCTATTTTCTAGTTGTTATCTACAGAAAATCTGTCTCTTTCTATATCATTATGTGATAAAAAAAACTTGTAATTTTTTTAATTGGGTGAAATCACCCGTACGGTGCCGGAGCTCGCAAGGAAAGCAAAGAATAGTACCACTGCTACCAACAAGCATGTTGTAGGAGGCAACTGAGAGGACCTAGGGAAGCTACTCAAGTAAACATAAAGCAGCGCAGAAATCGGATGTGCTGGCTAATTGTAGGCGCGTAACTGGCACAACGCATAGTCGCTCTTAGGCTTAGATCACATATGTATAATACAGAGTAGTCAACAAGTGGTTGATATGGATCTTTTGAAGAAGAAGAAGAAGAAATTGGATGAAATTTATATATTTTTCAAGCTGGAGAATAAGGTATTTACCCCCTCTTTCCCCCCACCCCCGCCCCCTTCTCTTTGAAAATTTCTGTAACAAAACATTGTGTGACTGAGTGTTGCAAACTAGCTATGGCTTAAGCAGTTGTAAAAAGTTAATAGCTTTATATTTTTTTTCTTTCTTTTTCGATCCAGAAGCACTTGAGCTTACAGCTCATCGGCTCGGTGCCATGGACATCGTAACCCTTCGGTAACTTGTTAACCACTCTATGTGATCTGTATGTGATCTGAACCTAAGAGCAACTGTGCGTTGTGCCAGTTATGTGCCTACAAGTAGGCCAGCACCGCCGATTTCTGCGACGCCTTTTATTTACTAGGGTAGCTTCCCTAGGCTTCTTCTACCTCAGTCGCTTCTTACGACATGCCTTGTAGGTCGCAGTGATCATATACTTCATTTCCCTTGCGGGCTCCAAGCACTACGCGGGCGATTATTTCATTTGAGAATTGTATGTGAAATATGCAAATACAGTAACATGTAATTACTCTGCTCGGCTATAGATAACAGCTGTTAGTGTATGCAACATTAGTTTACATATGGGCATATGCTTATGTTACTGATATCAAAAGTGTAACATATGTGTGGTTCGCTCATGTTAGATTCAAGTATAGTAAAGAAGTGGGCGTCTGTGGCTTAGCGATACTAAGCTCGATACTTCTCTACTTTTCTCATTCTCATTTAAGAACTGAATTCATCGCACCGGGTTTTATCACATATAGCTCGGTCCCTCTCCGCAGTTATATGAGGACTATCATAATAGCACTCGCCCGAATGGTTACCGAGGCCCAAATTTGGAGTGTAAAGAATAGAACCACTGTTACCTGCCACGCATGTCGTAAGAGGCAACTAAGGAGGTTTGGCTGAAATCGGATGCATGTCTCCTAAACGTGTAGAAATATATTCGTTTAGGGGCCTACCAAATCAATGTGCAACGTATACACGTTCTTAGCAAAGATCAAACATATCACAAAGAAGGATTAAAATTGGTCGTAAAGAACGAACGCAAAGAAGAAGAAGAAGATAAAAGTACTGGACATATCCATAGGTACTAGTTCGATGTTGATTAATCAATCTTTTTGTATATTTGATATGTCGCTCTTTTCGAAATGCACAAATATCGATACCCATCTCTCTCAATCTGATCCGCGAGTTGGATTCGCAGCCCTAAAACTCCTCTATACGGAAAGACTCTCTCAATCTCCTTCTTCTTCTTTTGTCGTCACACTGCTACCGGGTTGTTGCCCAGTGTCGTGGTTTTCTGTTTTTGTCTTGCGCTGTTCTGTTGGCCCGTGTGACCGTCATCTTTGCTCTTTCACATGATTCTGCTACGCCATCTAACCATCCCTTCCGTGGTCCCCCTCTTGCCCTTCCTCCCGATGTTCCGCTGCAGAAGACTCTGTACACTGTGGAGCCTGGATGCACTCCCATCAAGCGGCCAAACCACTTCATTCCCTGTCTATCTATGTAATTCAAGCACGGTTTTATGCCAACTCTCTCAATGCGTTACGAATATCATTTCGGTAAGAGGATGCTCACGTTCTGTGCCACTGCTTCTTTGGAATAACTGCAGGAAAGATGTACATATTACTTCTTTATCCTCAAGTCTAGTCAGTATCCATCTGGGCTCTTTCCAATCACAAAGCGTGTACGCATATTTTCCAGGGGGACACATGTTTGTTTAGATATGCTAGTGATTCAATTTTGTTAAAAGAAAAAGGTTACAATACCACATCTACTTAGTTATACTGTAGCACGGCGGCAGAACTGAATGTCATAAGATTGCATTCCTGCAGGTCTGCTGTCTTTCCATTCATGAGGTCTGATGTAAGTGTACACTTTTTTAGCTTCCCTTCCACTATCCTTCTCCAATTTTCCGAACCGTATGTCCCATATTCTCCTTTTAACCGTTGTCCATCTAAGAGTTTCTTTGCAAACATCAAGAAAGGATGGGAGAGGAAGACCACGAAAAAGATGGTTAGATTGCAAAGCAGAATCCTGTCAAAGAGTAAAAATAACAATCACCCATGCCACCAGAACAGCGCAAGACAAAAACAGAAAACAACGACATTGGGCAACAACCCGGTAGCAGTGTGATGACGAAAGAAGAAGAAGAATGATTAGTTGCAGACCAATGCTCCAATGGGAACAGACATGAATAGAAAGAAGACGAAATCGAAAGTACAAAGTTCACTTCCTTGTTCAGAGAATGAAACGCAATACGCCCTCGGGATTTAAGCAACAGTGACAGCGAAGATGAACAGCCGGAAATTGACTCTAGGAGACAAAAATCAATTTCCTTGCGAGTTGTATCCGCTAGAACGCCCAACTCAAAATTACTTGCTTGACATAACGTAGCAGATACGGGCTTACGCGTCAATTTTGTTTATATATCATTATCAGGAGCCGTGCCGGCTGGGGAAGGCGATCATGGATCTCTACAAAAACTGTCTCTGGTGTTTGTTATCATCTCAGATATTGACGCTCTACCGTGCCATGCAATCAGGCTATCCAAAATTTTCTCTCTTTCTCTTCCTCTCTCTCGTCTACCCTCGATTTTACTGGTTGTTACAATATGTTCTAAACCTCCCATCCTCATTCATCATCATCATCATCAAGGTGCGTATCCTTTATAGGACGTTGCTCTCTTTGCAGCACATCTGAAATTCACTCTGTCTCTTGCCAGTTCACCCACTTCGTCGATAGTCATGTTCATGGTTTCTTTAATATCTTGTAGCCATCTTCTTCTTGGTCTTCCTCTGCGTCCTGGGACCCTGCCCTCTAGTATTGTTTTTTCAGGCCATCGTGACGCTTGATGTGACTAAAGTATGTAACTTTTCTGTATAGTATGTTGTTTATCAGCCAATTCTCTTTAACATTTAGTTCTTTCAGGACATCAGTGTTCTTTCTTTTTCTGTCCATGGTCCATCCTCATTACATGTCCAAAATGATGACTGCTTCTTTCTTATATTGATGATAAACTTACCCTGTGTCCTGACCTCATTCAACACCTCCACATTTGTGGCAGTCAAATGGATTCACATCATTTTCCTACAAAACCACATCTCTGTGGCGCTCAGAGATTTTCGTTCTGTTTCTTTATTGTCCATGACTCGCACCCGTATGTTAGTATTGGTTCTATGTAGCACTGTATAACTTTCATTCTGATCTCAAATGATATATATAAAGGCCCGTGTCTGTGTGTCCGTCTTTCTGTTAGTGTAGGGGAGGGATGGGTGGCGTCTGTGGCCTGGGGGGATAGTGATTCGGTCTATCAACCCCGATGTTCTGAGTTCGAATCACGCTGCGGACAGTTTGGTTGCAAATTGTTTCTCGTCGAGTTTTACAAAAGGACGATGGCGCCACCAGTTCAGAAAGCAATGGCAAACTACTGGACGTAATAATGCCTAGAAAAATTACAAACAGCGTTAAAAGCTGGGGTTGATTCGCAAAGTCCTGTAAAGGAAATGCACTTTTTTCTTTAGGGAAGGGATGTACCGAGCAGCATAAGCTTTTGCCTATCGACTCGGAGACAAGATTGTTGTGGGTTCTTCTTCTCCTTCTTCTTTGCGTTCGTTCTTTACGACCAATTTTAATCACTCTTTGTGATTTATTTGATCTTTGCCAAGAACGTGTATACGTTGCAAATTGGTTTGGTAGGTCCCTAAACGCATAAACTTCTACACGCTTAGGACATGTGCATCCGATTTCAGCCAAACCTCCTTAGTCGCCTCTTACGACATGCGTGGCAGGTAACAGTGGTTCTATTCTTTACACCCCAAATTTGGGCCCCGGTAACCACTCGGGCGGTTGTGGGTTCAATCCTATACATGACTTCCATGCGTGAGGAAAGGAATTAGCCCTCCTACCTCCTTCACACTGGGTCTTAGAAATGTGAAGTGACAGACAATTTATATTCTAATGTTTTCAACTTTTTTGTAGTATCAGCCATTGTTCTTTGATCGTGAGCTCTTTCTGGGTATATATGTTTTCTTTTCTCTGTAGATGGTATATGGAAGGACTTTTTTTGTAACACTTACAACAGTGGCGGCTCGTGCTCATATTTGTTGGTGGGGCCACACACAAATTTTCAGAAAAATCATGGTTTTAGGTTATGTTATATTTTAATTATAAAATAATAAATACACGTTAGACATTATTTTTGGTAGGGCTCAGCCCCACTGGCCCTTAATGACGAGCCGCCACTGCTTACAACCTTCAATTGTTAAATGTTTTTTTGTAGATCATGTGTCTTCATCTTTAAATTTCCTTCATTTAATTTCAATCTCTTGCTAGCAGTGAACCGAGATATTCAAAGCTGTTCACATCTATTTTCTCTCCATTGATAAAAATATTCGTTGTCAGACTTATTTTTTTACTTATCGGTAAACAGTAGTTTAGTTGTTTTCAATTTATAGCATGTTTGCCCCGTTTTATCGCAATAGTCTAGCCGAGATTAATTGCAACTGAGTGCTTCTGTCATTTGGAATATGCTTTTCAACTAGAACTGTAGCCAGGGATAGATTCATCGCTTTAGTTTCAATTTGGAATATCTTCATTGCACTCCGGATACTTATATCTAGGTGCTCCCAGTGGCGGCTCACGACCATTTTTGTTGATGGAGCCAGGCCATTTTCCCCGGATAAATCATAGTTTTGGGTTGCTATATTTTAATTTATAAAATAATAAATACACGTTATATATTATTTTTGGTGGGGCCAGGCCCCAATGGCCCTTAATGACGAGCCGCCACTATGTGCTCCCATATCCATCGGAATTTCCCCAACTGCTTTCAGCGACTAACTATACCAGTACAATGTTGATTAATAACGGCAGATGGAACAAGAGATAAGGAGCAGAAGCTGGCGAGGGATAGGACAAAACACTGAGGAAACTCTCTAACAACATCACGAGACAGGCTCTCCGATGGAACCCCCAGGGTAATAGAGCAAGGTAAGGGAAGACACAGGGAACCTAGAGAAGAAGTTGGAGACGGAATACAAGAAGTGAGAAGAGAGTGGAGAGATCTGGAAAAGATGGCCTTGAATAGAAGGACATAGAAGGCCTTGATTGCAGGTCTATTCCTTTCAAGAGATGAATGGTGAAGAAGAAGAAGAATATTGCTTGTGTCACTTGGTTTATATTTTACAACCAAATATGTAGTCATGGGAAGATCCATCGCTTCAGTTTCAGTGGAATATCTTCATTGCACTCCGAACATCTTTATAAGTGCTCCGATCTCCTTCGCAATATCTCTAACAGTGTCCAACTACTAACACTACAACTGAGATGTTGATTAATAAGCCTGCTAATTCAACTGTTGTGCTGCACTTTTTGGACCACTTCAATCTTCAATCCGAGCTTCTGCAATCTGGTAATCTTCATTTTCTGGAAAAAAATGAACTTTTGAACAGAATGGCGCGATTCGAACCCACGACCTCTAGAACGCAATACAAGGCCTAACAACTTAACTACAGAGAGCCACGAATCCGTTCCCAAACTACCAGAAAGAAAAATTAGTCTCTTTGATAAAATCTTGATTTTTTTTCCGATCCCGAAGCACTTGAGCTTTCAGCTCTTCGGCTCGGTGCCACGAACACCGTAAATCTGGAGAACCTGTGCCTTTTCTGCCAGCCCACGGAATTGAACCTGCACTTACAGAGGGCTTATCACCCGTCGTCCCAAAGCGGTACAAACACGCTGGACAGGCGGGCATATATATCCTTGATTAAATACAGCGGGATACCTGGTGATACCTACTTCCCTAATAAAAAAGGGTTTTAAAACCGAAGGATTAACTTCGGTGCACCGGGTTTTACCCCATATGGCTCGGTCCCTCTCTGCAGAAATGGCACGCCACCTGCCGAGAGTATTGTACAAAGTACGAGCTCCGTAACTCCAGCAACAGTCCTTGGGGTCTCTGGACAAAATGCACACGTGAACGGAACGGCGCGGTCCGGATTTGAACCCACGACCTTCGACTCACAAAGCAAAGGGCTTAACCACTCAGTCACAGAGACCCCCATGGTCTTCCCTAATGGTCTTCTCCAACCCTGCGTGTCTCTTTATATGTCCAAACTAATTCAATTTTCGAATTCTTATTTGTAGGACCAGTCCGTTTTCTTTGACTTTGAGCTCTTTCTTTCCTTCTGTATTTGAGACTTTGATGCAAACGTCGATCCTAATCGTTCTCCAGGTTCCGGTTAGATCTAGTTAAGTTAACTGTCTAACCTGCATTCTTTCACCCGCTATGTCAAGGACTTCCATCTGGCAACGCGTTTCTAATCGTTATAAAGAAAAATCAGATATGGTTATAAAATTAAAGATAATTATAACGAAGTGCGTGGCTATTATTGATTGTTGTGCTTTCTTACTGATTTTTTAATCGCATTTATTTCATTTTTTCCTTTACTTTTTTCTTCTTTTTCGTAATTTATTCGGTTTTATTGTTTCCTTTTTGTTTTTCTTCATCGTATTTGTTCGTTTCTTCTTAACTTTTTCTTTCGTATTTATTCGTTTCTTCTCTTGTTTTACTCTGTATTTATTCGTATGTTGTTTTCTTTCCTCTATGTTTTTCTTTATCGTATTTATTCGTTTGTTCTTAACTTTTTCTTTTCCATCATCGTATTTAGTCTTTTCTTCTATCCATTTTGGTTTTCCTTCATCGTATTTATTCGGCTTTGTTTTTTTATTTCTTCTTGTTGACTCATGTTTCATTTCCTCTGTTACTTTTCATTACATTTCCCCATATTGTGTTCTTACTTTCTCGTCTTTTGCATTACAACTCTTTCATTATCTCATCATCAAATAGCTTGTCATGAGCAGAACGTTGCCACCCTAACAGTCCTTTGGAATTTATCTCTCTCTCATTGTCCAGATGTCCAGCATCATCATGCCCAAGTCATTAGTTCCACCTGAATCCATGTTCTCCGTGGTCTTCTTCTTCTCCTCTTTGCCGTGAGACCTCATCCCATGATGGTCTTCTTACCCTTCGTCTCTTATGACCAAAATATTCAATTTTCTAATTCTCATTTGAAGCTCATTGTTTCCTTATTTGAGTAAAACTCTATTATTTCCATATTGCACTTTTCATTCATTATTGTTTTATATGTTTCACACACTATTCCTATTCCCATAGCTTGGTCTTCTTCTTCCTCAATCAACATTTACATGTTTTCTTTCTGCTAATATCAACTTTTTTTTATATCAAGACATTAACAATATTCCAAATGCCTAATTAATTTATGTTTCCTTCATTATTCTTAACATGTCCGACCTTTTTTTATAGCCTGAATAATATTGTGCTTGTATTTTCTAGAGATTTGTCCTATCTGTGAAGATCATGGGAAGATATCATAGACTAAGATATGTCATGGGAAAATATGATGGACTATGATGTGTCATGGGAAAATATCATGACTATATATTCATGGAATCATGGATGAAGATATCATGGACTAAGATATGTATGGGAAAATATCATAGACTAATATCAGAAGATACTGATAAGATATGTCATAAGAAGAGTTCATGAATCAAAGACTAAGATATGTCATGGGAAGATATCATAGACTAAGACATGTCATGGGAAGATATCATAGACTAAGATATGTCATGGGAAAATATCATAGACTAATATATGTCATGGGAAGATATCATAGACTAAGATATGTCATGGGAAGATATCATAGACTAAGATATGTCATGGGAAGATATCATAGACTAAGATATGTCATGGGAAGATATCATAGACTAAGATATGTCAAAAGAAGAGTTCATAGAATCAAAGACTAAGACATGTCATGGGAAGATATCATAGACTAAGATATGTCATGGAATATCATGGACTATGAATTCATGGATATCATGGGCTAAGATATGTCATGGGAAAATATCATGGACTATATATGTCATGGGAAGATATCATAGACTAAGATATGTCATGGGAAAATATCATAGACTAATATATGTCATGGGAAGATATCATGGACTAAGATATGTCATGGAAGATAAATAGACTAGATATGTCATGAGAATCAAGACTAAGATATGTCATAAGAAGGTAAGAATCAAGACTAAGACATGTCATGGGAAGATATAATAGACTAAGATATGTCATGGAAAGATATCATAGACTAAGATATGTCATGGGAAGATATCATAGACTAAGATATGTCATGGGAAGATAACAATGTCCAAGATATGTCATGATATCATAGACTAAGATATGTCATGGAAGATATCAAAACTAAGATATGTCATGGGAAATCTCATCACTAGATATGTCATGGAAAATGTCATAGACTAAGATAATCATAGGAATATATCATGACTACAATTGTCATGGAGTACATTAGACTAAGATATGTCATGGAAATATCCATAGACTAAGATATGTCATAAGATATCATACACTAAGATATGTATGAAGATATCATAGACTAAGATATATCATGGAAGTATATCATCTGTATATGTCTAGATATCATAGACTAGCATATCCTGGAGATTATAGACTAGATTGCCATGGAAGATATCATAACTAAGGGTATGTCAGAAGATATCCTAGACTAAGTATCTATTATATTACAATACAACTGTCCAAGTGCTACACTTATATCAGTATGTTGTCATGTACAACTGTTCTCTATGAAATCTAGTATGTTGTCATGTACTAGCTAGTCCCAAGATCTACATCGTACATCTAGAAAATGTTGTCATGTACAATGTCCCAGGTGCTACATTACATCTAGATGTTGTCATGTAAAAACGTCCAAGTACGAATAATGTATATATATTAAAATTTACATCATGAGAGAAAAGTGTTATATCTAGGTGTTATAATCGTCACATATTATCACAACAGCCTTCTATCCTCTTGACGTCCATATCGCCACCTTGTTAACTTCTGTTGTGATTGTTAAGTGATCCGAGCCTAGAGCAATTGACGTTGTCCAGTTCTGAGCTTAGTGGTGACCCTACATCCGATTTCTTGATTTCGCTTTTGTTACAGTCCTAGATCCACATCTTACGACATGTCTTGTAGGTCGCAGCGGTGCTATTCTTTGCTTCCTTTGCGGGCCCCGGCACCACACAGATGACATAACTAACAAATCGTTACACATATTCATTATCATCATCATCAGGTGCTGTCTCCACGTCGAAGGTTGGCTGCAATGAATCTCCAGCATCCTCTGTCTTTCGCCTGGTGTTGCACACTGCCAGACTGTAACCTGTCCATTTCTTAAAGTTTCCTCCCACTTATCTCTCGGTCTTCCTCTTGCTCTTCTCCCTCAACTTTCCCCTCTAGTAAATGTTTTATCATGGTGTCATGCTTTTTATGTGCCCAAATACTTTACTTGTCTGAATTTTATTTCTCTTAATAATTGTTTCTTCATGCCTAGTTTTCCTAAAACTTGTTTATTTGTCTGTTTTTCTGTCCATGAAACTCTGCTTATTCTTCTATATATCCACATCTCAAATGCATCAATTCTGTCTTCTAACTGCTTGTTCATTATCCATGTTTCCGAGCCATACATTAATATAGGATATATATAGCATTTGATCATTCTCATTTTTAGCCTGTTTGTAATTTGTTTGGATGTCAGTAACTTTCTCATACTATTGAAATTATCCTTGGCCATTCCTATTCTCTTTTTAATTTCTGTTATACATCTACCATCATCTGTTATCATCTGACCAAGATATAAGAAGCTTTTTACTTGATGTAGTAATTCTCCATGTATTGTTACATTCATTTTAGGTTTTTCCATTTCCTTGTTGATTACCATAGTCATTTCATATTCATTATAGAATTATTTTATTTTTCTCCTGATCCAGAAGCAATTGAGCTTTCAGTTCTTCTGCTCGGTGCCATGGACATCGTAACCCTTCAGTTCGGTGCCACGAACACCGTAAATCTGGAGAACCTATGCTTTTCTGCCAGCCCGCGGAATTGAACCGCACTCACTGAGGGCTTGTCACCCGTCGTCCAACGCGCTACGAACACGTTAGGCAGGCGGGCATTCATCATAGAATAAACACATGCCTCTCTGTAACTACGCTTCACATGTTTATCGAACAGGACATTTTCATGAATTTTTCAGTTGACATCACAATCGAAACTGCTGCTTTCCTTTCCTAATATACATACTTACTCTGTGTTTGCTTGCGGGTGTTTACGGTAATGAGGGAGCGGACAGGCTTACATCAACAGCATCAATTGTTGGGGAGTTGAAGATGGATAAGGGGGTATTCTTCGGTCTCTTCGCGAACTGTCTGTTGGATCTTCTTCTTCTTTTGTGGTCACACTGCTACCGGGTTGTTGCCCAGTGTTGGAGGATACTAAAATCGATGTTGAATCGATCAAGCGATTTAGGCAGTTTGAAGTTACCCGTTGTACAAGTCGAAGTGGATGCCTGAGAGGCAGAGTGAGAGGTGTGTTTAATCGGCGAGACACGGTAACCATCAGTATGCATAATATTCGATATATGTTGGGGGGCGACTGAGCACCTATGGGTCTGCCCGGAGTGCAATGACGTCAGTTTAGTAACCAACAACCAATAACCTATTACTTTCAATCCCCAACTAGTTTTAGTTTTATTTTGTTAACTACACAAATAACGTTAAACACCACTCAACAAATTGCTGTTATATTCCATTAACTTTCTCTTTATATATATTGTTCATGCGATTATTTATTCATGACCTGTATCAGACTCTATCCTAAAGGCACGCCCCAATTACTAGGAACCATTGTGGTGTTATGGATTCAATAAGGGCATGATGTACATAACATTTAAAGATCATACATTTTAGAACAGTGCTAGCAAGTTTAAAATTGCAGTATTTTTTTAAAATTAAATTCCTATTCTTCTTAGTACTTTCTCTTCGCATGTTCTATATTTTATATGTGTATATGTTAAATGTATATGAGTCATATATTTACTTGATTTTTGTACCGTTTCTCTTATTTTTCCACTTAAAGTTTTTCTGTATTTATTTCGTTATTCGTTTTTAGTCACATAATTTCATTCGTTTTTAACCGTTGCTATATCTTTCTTAAAGTCTATATGTAGCGTTCTGAGTTATTCGTCAGGTTTGATGTTTTGTTCTGCTTGATAAAGGCCTTTTCTGTCGAAACGTTGCTGTGTATTGTCATTGTATTTGTATTTTATAAAACAACAGTACTTTGATTAACGTGCTTCGTATTTTTATTATCATGTTTCTCTTTGATCCCGATCACATTTGTTATTTATTTGCAGAATTTCTATTAGAATAAATATTGTGAATGTTTGTTTCTTCTTCTGCTTCTTTTGTCGTCACGCTGTTACCGGGTTGTTGCACAGTGTCGTGGTTTTCTGTTTTTGTCTTGCGCTGTTCTGGTGACTTGGGTGATTGTTATTTTTACTCTTTGACAGGATTCTGTTATGCCATCTAACTATCTTTTTTCGTGATCTTCCTCACGCCTTCTTTCCTGATGTTCTGTTGTAGAAGACTTTATACTGTGGAGTTTGGATGCATTCTTATTAAGTGCCAAACCACTTCATTCTTTGTTTCTCAAAGTAATTCAAGCAAGTTCTGTCCCAACTTTTTTCTTATGCTATGTTGGTGACTTGTCTTTTCTGGTGTTGTTGGTAACTTTTCGCAAGCAGCGCATTTCACATGTAGTTTTTTTGCGACTGAGCTTTGTTCATTGTCCATGTTTGGCTCTGGTAACACAAAGTAGGTATAAAAATGCTGCTGATCAGCTGTCAGTCAGATTGTTGGATGTCTTAAAAATGGGGCTAACTGGTAGGTTACAGCATTTGCTTTTCGCACTCTATCCTCTATCTCTCTGTAAAATCAATATAGATGGAATCTGCAGTAAAACTATGTAGCAATGGCGAAACACGAAATAATAAATTACTGTTGTTTTACAAAATGCAAAGAAATGGCAATACACAGCAACGTTTCGACCAAAAGGCCTTTATCAACAAACAATACAACAGGAGTGACGAATTTCACACACATACATAGACTTTGACACAAATATTACAACGGTCAAAAATGAATGAAAAATGCATTCATGATTTTTACAGTTGTAATATCTTTGTGAAAATCTATGCAGTGTGCTGTGAAATGTATCTCTCTATATAGTCTTCCGTCTTCTGTGAATTTGATTCCTAAGTATTTGATATCTTGTACATAGTTAATTGTAGTGTCATTGACAATGTTTGATGATTATATGTTTGTATAGAAACCTCGAAATGTCTAAAACAGAATGTTGCAGGATGATTTGTCTTTTTTCTTGTCTTGATCCTGTTTGATCTCACAGTGACAGGATAAGAAGAGACTTTTAGATTGGGTTTGCCTGTGTGTTCCAGCAATAGTGTTTTTTAACTGCCTCTGTTATTTCTATGGGCCACGTTTTTCGTGGAGATGTTTTGCTGAAGTCAATACTCAAAATATGTTTAAGTCATACTCATCATCATCATCATCAATAATTTGTCCGGAGCAGAACTTTGCAACTAACAGTCCTTTGAAATTTCTCTCTCTCTCTCTCTCTCGCTCTCTCTGTTCTCTCTGCTCACTACCTCATTCATCATCGATCTCTCGTGGTCTTCTCTTCTCCTCTTGCGGTATGCCTCCTTCCATGATGTCTTCTCAGCCCTTCATGTCTCTTAATGTCCACAATATTTGATTTTCTCTTTGTGCATCGCCGTTTCTTCTGATCTTTTCTTTCTGAATAGATAGATGTTCTCTTCGGTCAGGATCGATGACTCAAACACTTATACAAGAATTACATCTTTTATCTCTCCGTGGTCTTCATCGTTCTGCTCGTTGACTGGGTGATGCCTCCTTCCATGATGATCTTCTCCAGCCCTTCATGTCTCTTTATATGTCCACAATATTTGAATTTTCGTATTTGTAGCATCAGCCAGTTTTCTTTGATTTTGAGTTCTTTCTGAATATATATATATGTTCTCTTCTTGTTCAGGATATACGGATGATTCTCATGTAACACTTATATTCAAAAGCAGATACATGCTTTTAATACCCCCTTTGTTGCCCGTCTGCCCAGCGTGTTCGTAGCGCGTTGGACTACGGGTGACTATCCCTCTGTGAGTGTGGGTTCAATTCCGCGGGATGGCAGAAAAAGCCACAGATTCCCCAGATTTACGGTGTTCGTGGCACGAACCGAAGGGTTACGATGTCCATAGTACCGAGCCGAAGAGCTGAAAGCTCAAGTGCTTCTGGATCGGAAAAAAGAAAAAAAATACCCCGTTGTTAAATGTCCATGCTTAACACCCAAGTCATACTCACCTCGTCGATAACACCCTGCCCCTATTTTCTTCCTTGCTTTTTCTCTCCACCATCTGCCCGGCATCATTCCCTCCATTACAATCGTCTTTAACTAATCATGTTTTTTTATATATCCTAAGTAATTTTTTTTTCTCATTTACTAATCTTCTTCATGAAGCACTTCTCATCGATTTTAAGCAATTGTCAACTGAACATATTTGTTGTTTTCTTTCTATGGTGTTCTGAGTACTCTTCTAATGCATTTGCATTCAAATGTTTTAATCGATTTTTCAATTGTTTTATCAATAATTCGTACCTCAAAGCCACACGCTGCTGTGTGGAAAAGTACTCTTAAGACTTGCCTTTATATCAGTTCCCAAGGGTGATTTTTGCAAGTCAAATAATCAAACAATTAGCGTTAAAACATAGTGTTTGTTGTGTTTCTTTCATGTTTTAGTTTATTCAGAATTAGGGAGGTTTCAGTGGTGTAGAGGTGAGGTATTAGTCTCTCGTGCCAAACATACATAAGTTTGCTCCCCCGTTGAGCCATATGAATATATTTCCAGAGATCCCTGATCTAAGTGTAGGTGAGATCGAGTTCCTAGTCCTATCGGAGACGGACGATAAAACGTAGGTCACCTGTTAAATTTGAGCTCGCAAAAGAACCCTTGCATTTCAAAATCAACAGTTGTTCGACACTTTTCCTGGTCTCTGGCTGTTTTCTTTATTGTCTCTCAGAATAGTTGAGTACTCTTCAGTTCCTCAAGAAGGCTTCGTCACCCATTCTGTTTAGTGCGCTCTTTTTCCGTGTTCCCTACGAAAAGTTATCAACAACACAAGAAAAGATAAAGTCACCAAAATAAGCATAAGTTTTAGGGTGCTCAAGATAAGTGCATCCCCATTGACAAATCGAAAGTTGCCAGATAACCTATCGCGTTGTGTTTATTTACTGTTTAAACCGGTTCTGACTAGCTCGTCCTACGTCACATTTGTTCATCGCCCCTTCCGCACTACAATTACACACCATCACACAACCTTGATATATACTACGTCATAACTGAACCTTCTCATTTCCATACATATATGCCAGTTTAGCCCAATTCATAGGCTGCTTTAAGTTGAACACCCTGTAGAAAGTTGGGACAAAACATTGCTTGAATTACATTGAGAAACAAAGAATGTAGTGGTTCTGCCACTTAATAAGAATGCAACCAAACTCCACTGTATACATAGTCTTCTACATCAGAACCTTAGGAAAGAAGGCGAGAGGGAGACCACGAAAAAGATGGACAGACGCAATATCAAGATCCTGTCAAAAAGCTCAAATAACTATAATCAAAGAGTATAGCCAATAGAGTAGTGCATAACAAAAAAACAGAAAAGCACAACACTAAGCAACAAGCCAGTAACAGTGAAGCGACAAAAATAAGTGCATGAACGACTGTTTCGAATTTTCCAGCTGTATGTTTTTTTCTGTGTGCTGAATATGGTTTTTTTTTTTATTTTTTATTTTTTCCCGATCCAGAAGCACTTGAGCTGAAAGCTCTTCGGCTCGGTGTCATGGACATCGTAACCCTTCGGCTCGGTGCCACGAACACCGTAAATCTGGGGAACCTGTAGCTTTTCTGTCAGTCCGCGGAGTTGAACCCGCACTTACAGAGGACTAGTCACCCGTAGTCCAACGCGCTACGAACACGCTGGGCACGCGGGCGAGAGAGAGAGAGATACAAGCAGATATATAGATGTACAGTTAAAAGCCACCGAGGGTTGCCGGAGCCCACACTTGGGGTGTAAAGAATAGAACCACTGTTACCTGCCACGCATGTCATAAGAGGCATCCAATCAGGTTTGGCTGAAATCGGATGCACGTGTCCTAAACGTGTAGAAATCTATACGTTTAGGGGCCTATCAAACCAATGTGCAACGTATACACATTCTTGGTAAAGATCAAACATATCACAAGAGTGATTAAAATTGGTGGTAAAGAACGAACGCAAAGAAGAAGATGATAGTTAAAAGGGGATAAAGACGAAGGATTGATTTCACTGCACCGGGTTTTAATAATAACCGTCCATCGCAAGCGATGATGACCATAGCCTCAGACGTGTGCTGCTGAATATGGTTAAGCACGTATGGACCTGCCCAGAATGCAGTGACGAGGTTCTGCTAACTATATAATTGTGGTACACAACTAACATGCGAGCATGGCTGTGGAGATGATCACATGCGTAGTTTTTTACACTTGTGGATCAGCACTCCCATCCAGGTGGTATCATTATCTACACCGATGGCTCTGTCACAGCGGAACCAGGTCATCGTGGTCTCTCTCTCTCTCTCTCTCTCTCTCTCTCTTGTGTTCCCGGCCTAGACTGATGAACCAACTTTTATCATGAATTTTACCGTGGTTTTAAGGGACTCTGTTCCTCCGTATAGCTTTTCAGAAGCTCTGTGTTTAGGGCCATTTTTTTCCTTATACCTGCTAACCGTTGACAGTCTTGCAGAACGTGTTCTGCCGTCATGTCCGCCTTTTCGCAGGGGCATAGGCTAGTTGTGCCAATCTTAAATTTGTGGAACATGTGGGCTCGGAGCTTGTGACCTGTGCGGAGGCGAAGTATGGCAACTTGTTCACTACGAGAGAGGCCATAGTATCCGTCGTTGTTGGTGTACTGAGGATGATCTTTTGACCATTTGTTTATGTAGTGCAAACCGACTGTTGTTCTAGCTTCCTCATAACTGATCTCGTGATCAGTCTGAGGTAGTCGTCCGTCTTCTTTTGCCAGTTTGTCGGCTGCTTCGTTTCCCTTTACGTTACAGTGTGATGGTATCCACTGAATGACGGTGCGTTTGCGTGATCGCGTCTTTCGAGACAAAAACATTGAACATGACTATGGAGATCACCGCTGCCTCCAGGGCTCTATCATGGGTAGCTGAGCAACAGGTAACCCATACGATTATCATATGAGACTCGATGAATATGCTTCAAAGGATTGAATCTAGAAGTCTGCGCGTGGAATTGGTGGACATCATTCGGAGATCTCATCTCAAGACACTGACTCTCTGTACACACCTGGACATGCTGGAGTGCAGGGTAACGAGCGTGCTGACTTTCTTGCAAACAATGCTCCAACTCAAGGTGGCAGAAGAATAGACAGAGCTGTAGTCATCAATACAGCATGATCTCATTTATGTGAAATGGGCGAGTCTCAGACACTGGTACGAGTCCGAGAATTAAAAGTTAAGTCTGGACATGCCAGACAATGTCGTCTTCGTGGTAGAGAGAGAAGGTATACTAATCAACTTCTTATTTGTACGGTGAGCAAATGAACTTTAGGATGGCTACTGGAGCGGAGGACAGAGCAGGAATGAGAATGCCCAAAGTGCCTTGACATCGATCGCATAACATAAAATAACATAGGGGGTCTCTGTGGCTGAGTGGTTAAGCCCTTCGCCTTGCGAGTCGAAGGTCGTGGATTCGAATCCGGACCGCGGCCTTCTGTTCACGAGTGCAGTTTTTTCCAGAGACCCTAGGATTGTTGCCGGAGCTACGGAGTTCGTGCTTTGTGCAATACTCTCGGCAGGTGGCGTGCCATTTCTGCGGAGAGGACCGAGCCATATGGGGTAAAACCCGGTGCCATGAAGTCAATCCTTCGGCTTGAAAACCCTGCATAAAATAACATAACAACTAACGGTCTCACCAGACAAACATGTCACCGCCTTTTATGCCTTTCCAGCTGTTTCACTACCAAGCCATGTGTCTTGTTCTGTTTTACTGACGTAGATTACTTTAAATTATTGATTGGATATATCCATACTAGATCATTCAACATCTGTGTTAACCTTATATTCCTGATGATGAAGTTTTTGGAGCACAACGCCCGTCTCAATATGTGTTGTATTAGTTTTGACATGACATATTCCCTTGATAAGCACATGTACGTTTGAATATGTGTTTTATTTTTATCGTGTTGTTGTTTTGTGCTGTGTTGTTGTTTTTTGCTGTGTTGTTGTTTTAATGTTGTTGTTGCTTTAGCTGTAACAAACAGATCGAAAAATATATGTGCATTTACAGAGATGTAGTTTTACAGAAGAATAATGAGAATCCATGGACTGCTAAATTTACTAATGTGTAAGTGTTGAATGAGGTCAAGACACAGAAAACTTATCATCAATATAAGAAAGAGGCAGTCATCATTTTTCCTGATATGTGATGAGAAAAGAAGTTTAGAACACATTATAACAACTTCTAAAAATCTAGGGTAGACGAGACAGAGGAAGACAGAGAGGGAATATTGTTGATAGCCTGACTTCATGGCACGGAAGAGCGTCAACATCTGAGATGATAGCAAACACCAGAGACAGAGATTTGTGGAGGTCCGTGGTCGCCTACGCCAGCCGAAACGGTACCTGGTGATGATGATGATGATGATGATGATGATGATGATGTTGAAGCTTTTGTTATGAAACTCAAAAAGACGTATTAGTGTTAACCTTTTTTCTTATGTCGTTTATGAGGTAGCGATTGTCGTTTATGAGGTAGCGATTGTCAGTTCTCTTTCATATCCTTCCTTTCCTTTGCGTTCCCGGCCTAGCCTGATGGACCAACTTCTATCATGAATTTAACTGTCGTTTTTTGGGACTCCGTTCCTCCGTACAGCTTTTCGCGAAGCTCTGTGTGTTTGGCCAGTACTCTTCTCGTATACCTGCTAAACGTGGACAGTCTTGCAAGACGTGTTCTGCCGTCATGTCTGCCATATTGCATGGGCCCAGGCTAGTTGTGCCAATTTTAAATTTATGGAACATGTGCGCTCTGAGCTTGTTGTGGCCGGTACGGAGGCGAAATATGGTAACTTGTTCACTGCGCGAGAGACCATAGTAACCGTCACTGTCTGTGTACTGCGGTGTTCTTTGCCCACTTGCTTCGATAGTGCGAACCGATGGTTGTTTTGACTTCCTCATAGCTGATCTCGAGATCAGTCTGGGGTATCGCCCGCCCTCTTTGGCTAGCTTGTCGGCCGCTTCGTTTCCCCTAATGTTGCAGTGTGACGGTATCCACTGGATGACAGTGCGTTTGAGTGAACTCGTTAGTTCAGCGAGGGACGTTTTGAGCTCATTCATCTCAGTTTTGCCAACGCATTTGAGTGCCGTGATGACCGATGAGCATCGGTGAATATCACGACCTTGTTGCGTGCAGTGTTTCTTCTCCCCAAGATCATTTCGGCCGCCTTTTTGATTGCCTCTGCCTCAGCTCGGTAGTTATTCAAGTATTTGCCAGTTGCAATCGCTTTCTTGACCGTGACTTTCTTGGGATTTTAAGCACTATTCCTCCCCCGCCATCGCTTATTGCGTTTTTTGCCGATCCGTCCGTGTAGACGTGCGTCCACTCATTTTCAGGGTACTCTGATTCTATGTACTCTTCTGCTGCAGTTTTTTCTGTCGAGGTTCGTTTGGTCCCTTTTGCACATTATGCCTGGGATTGATTCCCTTAGTTCTGGCATTTTTGTTTTCCATGGCGGGCACTTGTCGATTGCCGGGATTGTTTTAGCTGTGCATTTGGACAGGACTGGGTGGTCTGTGGTCAGTGCGTTAGAGATTCTAACGAAGTTAGATCTCTGTATTCTCCACTTTCCGGTTGAAACATTCTTTCATGCATTGGATGCGATTCGGCCGTTTGAGTTTTTCCGCAAGTACTCTACTTTCTTGTCCCTTCGGTCAGTCATTGGTTGGATGCCTGTGATGGTCTCCATCGCCTTGATGGGCGTGGACTTTAAGCCCCAGTGATAATGCGTAGGGCCCGGTTTTGACTGCTGCTCACTTTTGCGAATTGCTTGTTCGATGCATTGCTCCACGCTGCCATACCGTACTCTAGGACCGGTCGCACTCTACCAGAGTAAAGTGTCTTGAGAATTCTGCTGTTTGCTCCCCATGTGGAACCTGCGAGTTTTCGCATCATTGTTAGCCTGTGTCTCGCTTTTGCCGTAGCCTTCTCGATCTGGGTGCACCAAGTCAGCTTTCTGTCGAGTGTGACTCCTAGGTACGTTGGGTTTTATTTTCTGGAAGGTTCTGCCCATTGACTTTAAGCGTTATCTTGTAATCCTTGTTATTCTGGGAGAACACAGTGTAAGTGGTCTTTGAAGGATTTATTTTCATATTCCACTTTGCTGACCACACTTCAAGGTTATTTAATGTAGCTTGCAGTCGATTTTCTGCTGTGGGCATTGACTCTTCTCTCGCCCATATTGCCAGGTCGTCGGCATACATGGCAGAGTGAACTCGTTCTGGGAGGCATGTTGCAATGTCATTGACGAAGACTAGAAGAGAGTCGGTGAGAGCACTCCTCCTTGGGGACTCCTTGCTCCAGTGTGGCCTTCATACTTTTGTACCCTTGAACCTGAACCCTTGCTGTTCTGTTCTCTAGGTATCTATCAAGCCAATTGTACATTCTTCCCTTTACGCCGAGGGTGAGCAGTTTTAGCCTTAATCCTTCTTTCCAGACTGTGTCAAAAGCCTTCTCCATATCTACCAAGACCGCCAGTGTCTGTTTCTTTTCTTGGAAACCGTCCTCGATTCCCTGGACAATGTAGGTTACTTGATCCTCTGTGGATCTGTATCTCCGAAAACCGCCTTGTTGTGCCATAAGCAGCCCTTTGCTCTCCAAGTGCCAGGATAAGCGTTTGTTCACCATGCGCTCCATAAGTTTGCCCTGCAGCTTAGGAGGCTTATTGGTCTGTAACTCGCTGGGTCAAGTTTATTTTTGCCTGGTTTTAGGATGGGCACCATGATTGCTTCTTTCCATTCTTGCGGTACTATGCCTGTTTTCCACGACATGTTGAGAACGCCAGTGACGACACACTCTGATTCCCAGGTTTTAGCATCTCATTGGTGATCCCATCTTTTCCGGGCGACTTTCTGGGGTTTTAGGTCCTTAAAGCCTCTTCCAGCTCGTTACTGGTGAATGTGTCCGTTAGGTGACTATCTGCTTTTCTAGGCTCGCCTTGGAGGCGAGCTTTCTCTTGGTGGCATCAACTTTTCCTTTGCTATGCTTACTCTGCTGACTTCGGCATATTGTTGCATCAGGATGTTTGCTGCTTCCTACCGAAGCCATCTTCTTGTCTTGTTCGAGGACTATGGGTGGTCTGCTGGTGTTTTCATCGCTCAGCGCTTTGGCCAGCTTCCACAGTTTATGGCCGTCCCTATCGAGGTTCAGGGATTCGGTTGTTTTGACCCAACTCTGTCTCGCCGCTCGTTTTACCTCTCTTCTGTATTTTGCTGCTGCCGCCTTGTAGACAGTGTTTGTCTCCACTGACTGTGCATGCTCTGCCTCACTCCTTGTCTTCTCAAGGTCTTTTCAAGCTTCTGAACCTCTGCTGTCCAGTATGGCTTGTAATCCTTTCGTGCGCCTCTGGGGATGGTTTCCCGTGCCGCTTTCAGGATTGCTTCTGACAGTTCCTTTGCCACGATTCGCACGTTTTCTTGTCATGCATGTTGATTCGTTCAACATTTGCATCAGTCAGTGCTCCATACTGTTTCCAATTGGCTCTCTTATAGTTCCACCGTGGCAGCCAATTTGGGCTCAGGTACGAAATTGAGGTCTACTTGCAATTTGACAGGTCTATGGTCACTATCCCTAGGGTTTGGGGGGTAACCGTACGGACTACTTTGGTGGATATATCGCTTGTTGCAAAGGCCAGATCAGGGGTACTCGTTGTGTGCCACGTTCTCGAGTAGAAAGTTGGTGGATCGTCTGGAGCGTTGATGAGGAACAGATTGTTCTCGATCTCCCAGTCTTCCACCTCAACTCCTCTACTGTTTGTTTCAGTACCCCATCTCTCCGAGCGGCTGTTGAAATCACCGACCACAATACATGAGTTCTCACTGATATTCATTGTTTCGAGTGACAGCGGCGTGTAACTTGGACAGTAAAGATTGTACAGACTGATCTGTATGTCTTTGCACGTAATTTGCACACCTATGATCTCAACTGCTCCGGGGTTTCCCTTTGTTCCTTCCATCTGCTTGGTTGGAATGCCATTTCTGACTAGGGTGAGGACTCCACCTTTGTGTCCTTCTCTGTCTGTTCTGAAGGTCTGGTAACCTTTGATCTCGAACTTGTGTCTGGGATTGAGGTGCGTTTCTTGTATGCACGCAACGTCTATATCGTCTTCTGCAAGTCTTATTGCGAGTGCTTGCTTCTTGTGGTGGATACCTTCCGCATTCCATTGGGTGATATTTAATTTCTTATGGTCAATACTCGACCGTATCGCACCAGTAGCTTTGACCCGGTTACCTCGTTCGCTGCTGTGCCGAGTTGGAGGGGAGGGACCGTCGGTAGCATAAAGCAGGCCCCTTCGAGGCATGGGGCCCGGCACTCGTCCTGCCCGGCGGGACTTCTCAGGCGTAGCACCATATCGAATTTCATTATTAATAAACATATTCATGATAAAATTTAGTCCATGCAGCGTCAGCATGGTGCTTCGTTACACTTTCAGTGCCGTTTGAGCTCAGGTGCTTATCTTTCGGACGTGTATCCGTTTTCAACCAGCGTTTGTATACGGTTCGCTCTCCGTTAGCCTTCGGCTGTCCCCAGCCAAAACTCACAAGGCAATGAGTTGCCATTTTCTTTCAGGGCTGCTACCCTTAGATGACCTGCCCTCCCGGGCTTATGAGCGCCATCTTCCCACCGAACCGGTCGTTTTTCTGAACAGATTGGTTCGTCACTCGTTCAGGTTTGTTTACGGTTTGCTCCGCTAGCCTTTGATTGTACCCAACCATGACACCACAAGGCAGCGGCAGTTCCCTGCGAGAGAACAGAGCTATGTTTCATAGGGGCGCTTTCGTAAGACTTTTTGCGGTCTTTGGTCAGGAAATGTGTGTGTATTTTCAGGGACTTCCAGTCTTCTGCATTGCAGTGACCACTGTTTTGGGCGCGGACTCACGTACTCTACTGTTTCGTACGCGTATTTTTGCGGTCTTTGCCAGAAATGTGTGTATTTTCAGGGATTCCCAGTCTCTACGTTGCAGTGACCACGATTTTTTTTTGCGAAGCGTTCGTACTCTGCTATCTCACAGTTCTTTCTGAGTATGGACATACATTTGCGGACTTCGACCAGGAAATGTGTGTTATTTTCAAGATTTCCTTTTATGCGTTGCGTCTCTAAGCTCACACTGTCTTCACAGATAACTTCGCACGCTGCTGTTTCGTGCCTATTTCGGTGGACAATCGACCAAGAGACGTGTGAATTCTCCAGGGATTTTCGGCCCCTGCTTTGCTTTCACAGTCTCCCCGATCCCTGCCCCCCCCTTTAGTCAGACCGGAACCTGAGTCTTTTTCCAGGGTCACCGCGTGGTGATTTTGAGGCAGGGTCTTGGTTAGCGCGCCCCTTCGCTAACCCTAGCTCATTTTCCGCCGTGAAACATGAGCCTTTGGCCTCATCGTTTCAGATCGTGTCATCCATTGAACCTCGACTGATTTAATGAGCCATTCGCGGTTTCACCGTGAGACAGTGTGAACTTAGACATGCATGGCTTAATCTTTGAGACAAGCATATGACTACTGGCAGGATCAACCAGATAGCTGTCATGGACTGTGTTGTTGTTTTAATGTTGTTGTTGCTTTAGCTGTAACAAACAGATCGAAAAATATATGTGCACTACAGAGATGTAGTTTTACAGAAGAATAATGAGAATCCCATGGACTGCTAAATTTACTAATGTGTAAGTGTTGAATGAGGTCAAGACACAGAGAAACTTATCATCAATATAAGAAAGAGGCAGTCATCATTTTTCTGATATGTGATGAGAAAAAGAAGTTTAGAACACATTATAACAACTTCTAAAAATCTAGGGTAGACGAGACAGAGGAAGACAGAGAGGGAATATTGTTGATAGCCTGACTTCATGGCACGGAAGAGCGTCAACATCTGGGATGATAGCAAACACCAGAGACAGAGATTTGTGGAGGTCCGTGGTCGCCTACGCCAGCCGAAACGGTACCTGGTGATGATGATGATGATGATGATGATGATGATGATGTTGAAGCTTTTGTTATGAAACTCAAAAAGACGTATTAGTGTTAACCTTTTTTCTTATGTCGTTTATGAGGTAGCGATTGTCGTTTATGAGGTAGCGATTGTCAGTTCTCTTTCATATCGTTATCCCTTACGTATTACTCTTTGCTGCTCCTCGTGGAGCATAGGGCATCAACAGTTGTTCACAACCTTTTCTCGGTCTCTGTCTGTTTTCTTTTTGGTCTCCCAGGACAGTCAGACACTCTTCATTTCCTCAGAAGACTTCATCTCTAAGTATGTTTAGGGTGTGCTCTTTTCTGTTTTCCTTGCGGGTTCCACTCAAGTGCTTATCTAGTGACACTCGACTGTTTCTTCTGTTGGGTACGTTCGACCCATCGACATTTTCTCCTATTAACCTGGATCTCTCCTATTAACCTGGATCTCTCCTATTAACCTGGATCTCTCCTATTAACCTGGATCTCTCCTATTAACCTGGATCTCTCCTATTAACCTGGATCTCTCCTATTAACCTGGATCTCTCCTATTAACCTGGATCTCTCCTATTAACCTGGATCTCTCCTTTAACCTGGATCTCTCCTATTAACCTGGATCTCTCCTATTAACCTGGATCTCTCCTATTAACCTGGATCTCTCCTATTAACCTGGATCTCTCCTATTAACCTGGATCTCTCCTATTAACCTGGATCTCTCCTATTAACCTGGATCTCTCATATTAACCTGGATCTCTCCTATTAACCTGGATCTCTCCTATTAACCTGGATCTCTCTATTAACCTGGATCTTCCTATAACCTGGATCTCTCCTATTAACCTGGATCTATCCTATTAACCTGGATCTCTCCTATTAACCTGGATCTCTCCTATTAACCTGGATCTCTCCTATTAACCTGGATCTCTCCTATTAACCTGGATCTCTCCTATTATCCTGGATCTCTCCTATTAACCTGGATCTCTCCTATTAACCTGGATCTCTCCTATTAACATGGATCTCTCCTATTAACCTGGATCTCTTCATACCTGGATCTCTCCTATTAACCTGGATCTCTCCTATAACCTGGATCTCTCCTATTAACCTGGATCTCTCCTATTAACCTGGATCTCTCCTATTAACCTGGATCTCTCCTAGTAACCTGGATCTCTCCTATTAACCTGGATCTCTCCTATTAACCTGGATCTCTCCTATTAACCTGGATCTCTCCTATTAACCTGGATCTCTCCTATTAACCTGGATTTTCCTATTAACCTGGATCTCCTCCCTATTAACCTGGATCTTCCTATTAACCTGGATCTCTCCTATTAACCTGGATCTCTCCTATTAACCTGGATCTCTCCTATTAACCTGGATCTCTCCTATTAACCTGGGTCTCTCCTATTAACCTGGATCTCCTATTAGCCTGGATCTTCCTATTAACCCGGATTTTCCTGTTAACCTGGATCTCTCTTTACCTGGATCTCTCCTTTAACCTGGATCTCTCCCTTTTAAATGGATCTCTCCTATTAACCTGGATCTCTCCTATTAACCTGGATCTCTCCTATTAACCTGGATCTCTCCTATTAACCTGGATCTCTCCTATTAACCCGGATTTTCTCCTATTAACCTGGATCTCTCCTATTAACCTGGATCTCTCCTATTAACCTGGATCTCTCCTATTAACCTGGATCTCTCCTATTAACCTGGATCTCTCCCATTAACCGGATCCCCCTATTAACCTGGATCTCTCCTGGTGTCTCCTGTTAACCTGGATCTCTCCTATTAAAACCCGGATTTTCCTTTACCTGGATCTCTCCTATTAACCTGGATCTCTCCCCATTAACCTGGATCTTCCTATTAACCTGGATCTCTCCATAAACCCGGATCTCTCCTATTAACCTGGATCTCTCCTATTAACCTGGATCTCTCCTTTAACCTGGATTTTCCCATTAACCTGGATCTCTCCTATTAACCTGGATCTCTCCTATTAACCTGGATCTCTCCTATAACCTGGATCTTCCTATTAACCTGGATCTCCCATAACCTGGATCTCTCCTTTAACCTGGATCTCTCCTATTAACCTGGATCTCTCCCATTAACCTGGATCTCTCCTATTAACCTGGATCTTCCTATTAACCTGGATCTCTCCTATTAACCTGGATCTCTCCGATTAACCTGGATCTCTCCTATTAACCTGGATCTCTCCTATTAACCTGGATCTCTCCTATTAACCTGGATCTCTCCTATTAACCTGGATCTCTCCTTTAACCTGGATCTCTCCACTTAACCTGGATCTCTCCTATTAACCCGGATCTCTCCTATTTAAACCCGGATCTTCCTATTAACCTGGATCTCTCCTATTAACCTGGATCTCTCCTTTAACCTGGATCTCTCCTATTAACCTGGATCTCTCCTATTAACCTGGATCTCTCCTATTAACCTGGATCTCTCCTTTCCTGGATCTCTCCTATTAACCTGGATCTCTCCTGTTAACCTGGATCTCTCCCATTACCTGGATCTCTCCTATTAACCTGGATCTCTCCTATTAAACCCGGATCTCTCCCTATTAACCTGGATCTCTCCTATTAACCTGGATCTCTCCTTTTAACCTGGATCTCTCCTATTAACCTGGATTTTCCTATTAACCTGGATCTCTCCTATTAACCTGGATCTCTCCTATTAACCTGGATCTCTCCGATTAACCTGGATCTCTCCTATTAACCTGGATCTCTCCTATTAACCTGGATCTCTCCTATTAACCTGGATCTCTCCTATTAACCTGGATCTTCCCTATTAACCTGGATCTCTCCTATTAAACCTGGATCTCTCCTTTCCTGGTCTCTCCTTTAACCTGGATCTCTCCTAGTCCTGGATCCTCTGTAACCTGGATTTTCTCTAAACCTGGATCTCTCCTATTAACTGGATCTCTCCCCGTTCCTGGATCTCTCCTTTAACCTGGATCTTCCTATTAACTGGATCTCTCCCATTAACCCTGGATCTCTCCTATTTAAACCCGGATCTCTCCTATTAACCTGGATCTCTCCCATTAACCTGGATTCTTCCTATTAACCTGGATCCCCTCCCCATTCCTGGATCTCTCTATTAACTGGTCTCTCCTATTAACCTGGATCTCTCCTTCCTGGATCTCTCTATTAACCTGGATCTCTCTCTACTCTCCCAACCTGGATCTCTCTATTAATATTCCTTCCTGGATCTCTCCTATTAACCTGGATCCTAATTTAACCTGGATCCCAAACCTGGATCTCTCCTATTAACCTGGATCTTCCTATAACCTGGATCTCCTATTAAACCCTTTTCTCCTGGCCCCTGGATCCTCTCCTATTAACGGATCTCTCCTTTCCTGGATCTATCCCTATTAACCTGGATCTCTTTCCTATTAACCTGGATCTCTCCTTAACCTGATCTCTTTAACCTGGATCTCTCCTATTCCTGGATCTCTCTTTAACCTGGATCTCTCCTTTAACTGGATTTTCTTTAACCTGGATCTCTCCTATTAACCTGGATCTCTCCCTTTCCTGGATCTCTCCATTCCTGGATCTCTCCCATTCCTGGATCTCTCCTATTAACCTGGATTTTCCTATTAACCTGGATCTCTTTAACCCGGATCTCTCCTATTAACCTGGATCTCTCCATTTAAACCCGGATCTCTCCTTTCCTGGATCTCTCCTTTAACCTGGATTTTCCTTTAACCTGGATTTTTCCTATTAACCTGGATCTCTCCCAAACCCGGATCTCTCCTTTTTCCTGGGTCATCATGGGTTCCTGTCGGTTCTTACCTACGGTCTGTGTTTGTAACTCTGTCATCCATCTCAGTCTAAAACCCAGAAAGGGATCCATTGAAAAGTTAGTTAGTCTTTCCTCTTGGGGTTGGGGGGGCATAGGGGAGGGTCATAGTTCTCCATGTCTCCGGTTCGTTGCTTCTTTTTGGTCTTTAATTTTCTAGGCCCATCGTTGGCCTTCTCTGATGATGGTTCTACCAAGTTTTCTTGGTTTTGTTTCTTTTTCCCTCTTTTCCCTATGAGGATTGGTAAAAAAATCTTCTCTCATCCATTCTAAGTGTGTGGCCGATGTAGTTCCCGCGCTTTCTTTAAAATTTGTTTTCTTGTTGGGCTCTTTCTTTTTTTGTATGGGGCTGAAATCTGACCATTTGAGTTCAATATTCTTCTAAGACATTTTTTCTCAAAAAATTATCTAATTTTCTTTCTGAGCTTTGTTGCTTTCAATCTCGCATCCCTAAGTTAATACTGGAATCCACAAAAGTTAAAAATCTTTAATTTTTAAATGCTTGCTAAGTAATTGGACTTCCATATATTTGACAATTTTTAAAAACTTGATGCCTGCGATTCTGGTGGAAATTTTTCCCGTTCCCCCTAGATGTATTACTCCTAGGTATGTAAAACTTTTTTACTTTTCAAAAGGGGTTTGTTTTTAGTTGAAAATTTTCTGGACTGCTGGTAAGGTCAACAATTTTTGTTTTTGTGGTGTTTATTTGGAGACCAATTTGTCCTGAGAATATTTTGAGAAGGTTTGTTTTCATTTGAATATCTTGATGTGATGAACTCAAAGGGCTATATCGTCGGCAAAATCAAGGTCTTCTAAAATTTTATCAACCCACTTGATGCCCATATTTGCGTTATTGGTGCATTTTCGCATGACCCAATCAATTGTTATTCCAAAGAGCATTGGCGATAAGACGCAGCCTTGTTTCACTCCTGTTTCCACTGGGAACCAGTCAGAGTTACCGAAATATGTTCTTACACTGCAGCGCGATTCACTGTAGAAGGATTTTATGATGTTGATGAATTTAGTAGGAAACCGTAGTTTTTGAGTAGTTTCCAAAGCGTAGGACGGTGAATACTGTCAAACGCTTTCTGAAAATCAACAAAGTTGATGATTAAATTCGATTGAAATTCTACGAACTCTTCAATGATTACTCTTAGTGTGAAGATGTGATCTATGCGTGCTCGTTTTGGTCTAAACCCTGCTTGTTCTTCTCTTAGCCTTTCATCTATAGACTTTTTCAGTCTCTCGAGTAACATGCTGCAAAAAAGTTTTCCTGGCACTGACAGTAGGGTGATCCCACGCCAGTTATTACAATCAGACAAATCTTCTTTTTTAGGTAATTTGAAAATAATACCATCTTTCCACTGCTGTGGTGGGGATTCATTTTGCCAGATTTCATTTATCAGTTGGAGTATATGTTGTAAGTTGTTATCATCTGCAGCTTTGAGCATTTCTCTAGAGATGTTATCATCACCAACCGCTTTGTTGTTTCTCAATTTTTAATGGCAGATTTCAACTCCTCCAGTGTGAATGGCTCGCAGGAAGCTTCTAGTGTGGGCATGGTGATTTCTTCCTCTAGGTTGGGAACAATCTCTGGTTGCGGTCTATTTAGTATTTCTTTAAAATGTTCTGCCCATCGTTGTTTTTTTTGTTCTTCTGACAGCAGTATCCTACCTTGATTGTCTTTGATGGGTTTATTTGGTGTAGGAGTATGTTTGCATAGTTGCTTCATAATGTGGAATACGGTCTTGTTGTTCCCAGTTTTGGCAGCTGTTTCCGCATCAGTGGCTAGATTGTGAATAAAGTTTTGTTTATTTTTTCGTGTTTTTGACTTCACCTCTTTATCTAACATGGTGTATTTTTTTTTCTTGGTATCGTATGCAAGCTTGTCTTTCGTGGATAGAAGAGTTAGTTTTGCTTGTTTCCTTTCTTGAATTTTTGTCCAGGTGTTTTCGCTTAGCCACTTTTTCTTCTGTCTTTGGACATACCCTACTGTGTTTTTGCAGCATTTATCAGCGTGTTTTTGAGAAAGTCCCAATTTTCTTCTATGTTGTTCTTTGTGTTCACATTTACCGTTTTGTTTTCTTTGTTCGTGTAGGTATTTCGTACCTCTGTGTTAAATGTAAGTTGTTGTTCTTTTACCAGTAGGGACTGTGAGTTTATTTTCTTGCTTCTAGGTGGTTTATATAGTGACTTGAGTTTTATTTTTATTTTGGCAATGCAGAGATTGTGATCGTTGCCAACATCTGCTCCTCTGTAGGCTCAGGCATCTTGTATTGATGAACGGAATTTGGTATTAATGCAAAATGGTCAATCTGGTTTTTGTGATGTTATCAGGCGAGTTCCACATAATTTTATGAATGTTTTTGTGTGGAAACAAGGAGTTTGCTATTACCAGATTTGCTATTCCACAAAATTCTGTTAGTCTCTCTCCGTTTTGATTTAAGTCTCCTAGTCCATGTTTTCCCATATATTTTTCTACACCCTTGTTTTCTGACCCTATTTTGGCGTTAAAATCACCCATCACAACAGTAATGTCGTGTTTAGGTATTTTGTTGATGGTACCGATTAGTAAATTAAAAAAGTGTCTTTGTTGTCGTCTGAATCGTCGTTTGTAGGTGCGTAGCACTGTATGATTGTTAATTTGAAAATTGTGTTTGGTAGCGCGCTGATATAATTCTGTCATTGACTGGTTCCCAGCTAATTAGTGCTTTCTCCGAGTTGGGTGACATTATAATAGCAACTCCGTTTGAATGATGATCGTCAAGTCTCCCTGAATAAATTACGTGCTTTTGTTCGTTGTTAAGAAACGTCTTACCTGAGCCAGTCCACCTACACTCACTGACCCCGAGTATATCCAGTTTGAAATCGCTCATAACACTACACACTTGGGCTGTTTTTCCCAACTGAAACATGGTTCTTACATTCCAGTAACCAATTTTAGAGATGTCCTTAGAATTAAACAAATTTGAACGAATCATCGATTCATTTAGAGCCTAAACTCTGTTTCTCAAACAGTGGTGATTTTTACGATGACGACTTGTCGGGCCGACGATCAACAGTTTGTGGGCCAAGCTAGAAGAAAACACGTCCCGCCATCTTGACCAACAAACCGGAAACTGGAAATTGACAAAGGTCTGAATCTTATTTGTACTTAAATCGTTATTGATAATTAGTTATTGATTATTTACCCAACTTCATATCACTTCGAACAGACCTATAGGTGTTCAGTATCCTCCAATAGATATCGAAGTGTATGCGTACTGATGGTTCCTGTGACTCGATGGTTAAACATGTTTATCATATCAATACGTCATCAACCGGCTGATGGTTGCAATGTAGTGCGGTTTTGTTTACTACTCATTTGATGATACTAGCTTTTGAATGCGTGAATGAATGTGTTGCCCTTGTGTACATTATTGTTCTCATATACAGAGAGGTAAATACACACTGAACATGGACGATTACACAAAACAAAACACGAAAATCCAGTCCTTCGAAACTAAATGCTACCTACGAATACCATGGACAGAAAAAAGAAAGAACACTGATGTCCTGAAAGAACTGAATGGTTTTGTGGGGAGGGGGGTTCCGATCCAGAAGCACTTGAGCTAAAGCTCTTCGGCTCTGTGTCATGGACATCGTAACTCTTCGGCTCGGTGCCACGAACACCATAAATCTGGGGAACCTGTAGCTTTTCTGCCAGTCCGCGAAGTTGAACCTGCACTTACAGAGGACTAGTCACCCGTAGTCCAACGCGCTATGAACACGCTGGGCACGCGGGGAAACTGAATGTTAAAGACAATTGGCTGCTAATCAATATACTATACAGAAAAATTAGATACTTTGGTCACATAAAGCGTCACGATGGCCTGGAAAGAACAATACTAGAGGGCAAGGTCCCAGGACGCAGAGGCAGACCAAGAAGAAGATGGCTACAAGATATTAAAGAAACCATGAATATGACCATCGACGAAGTGGGTGAACTGGCTAGAAACTGAGTGAATTTCAGATGTGCTGCAAAGAGAGCAACGTCCTATAAAGGATACGCACCTTGATGATGATGGTGATATATACATTGAATTAAGTAATAAGTCCTTCACGTAACTAAGCGAAGTGGTCATCATCATTATTCGTCATTATCGCGCCTCAGGGCACATAAAGCAGAGACTTAGATAGATATATTATATATACCAGGAGATCCCTGCACTCATTGTAGGTGAGATTGAGTTTCTAGTTCAGTTATCAGTTCTATGAGGTCAATCATCATATCACTCCGGACATGTCCATCCCCCGCCTCAGCAAATCCAGCAGCGTCCAGCGACCCAACACGCCAGTTCGATGTTGATTAATCGATCTCTTTACATATTTAGTATGTTGTTCTTTTCGGGCTGCACCAATATTGACACCCATCTCTTTCAATCTGGTCAGCGAGTGGGATTCACAGCCCTGAAACTCCTCTGTTCGGAAAGACTCTCTCAATGCGTGAAGAATGTCATTTCGATCCATTTCAGCTCCCTCTGATATTGTAGCCAATCCAGCCAATCTATCAGCTCGTTCATTACCACTAACTCCTGCGTGCCCACGGACAAAAATGAAGGTGATTTCTCTGATCATTGTCTGTACCAGTACTTCCACCCAGTTGCGTCTCACCATACCTGATTCAACTTTACGAATAATGCTCATAGAGTCACTGAGTATGAAAACACGAGAGTAGTTGTGATATGCCAACCATTTCACCGCCTCCGTAACCGCCCGAACCTCCATTGTCAAACTTTCTAGTACATTCTCTGAGTATCTAATACAATCGGAGACGGATGATGAAACTTAGGCCCCCTGTTAAAGTTGAGCAAGTAAATAATACTATGCAGTTCAGAATCGAGAAGATTAGGCCGGAAAACATTATAAATTTTTAAAATTCAAAATATTAAAAGTTAAAATGTCTACAAAATTATTTTCACCATCTTCTTAATTACATCGTGTACCCTCGCCGGTGCTTCGGAGTTCGTGCACTGCAGCTGAGATCTTCCTGTTGTAAGAAAGAGATCGGAGGATATACTCGTATGTTACTCAGCGAAATGAAATGATGATGTTCCTATTAACCAATCAACCAATCAATCAATCAACCAATCAGTGGCGGCTCGTCATTAAGGGCCAGTGGGGCCGAGCTCCACCAAAAATAATGTGTAACGTGTATGTATTATTTTATAAATTAAAACATAACCTAACCCAAAACCATGATTTTTCCGAAAATTTGTGTCTGGCCCCACCAACAAAAATGAGCACGAGCCGCCACTGCAACTAATCATTGCCTGCTTTTTCTGTCCCTGGAAATGTAGAAGAAAATCAAATTGAATGTCAAAAATACTGCATTTGTCCCAATGTGGAAATTTAGATTGAGTTGTGCATTGGTAAACCACACTGCTATTTAAGATGACTAATCATCTTTATTTTATCACAATATCATCTGTCACCTTATATACAGTATTGACTATGCAGGAATCTGAAATTTCAACAAAACGGTATCCAAACCTGGATTGGTTTACTGATTGGCAGGGATATAAACCTGCTCTTCCATATGTCTTATGTTACTTATCATAACGGGTGTATTTGTGTTTCATAATTATGGCATTTTGGTCAAAATGTAAGTCGTTTTGTTTCTTTATGTGTGTCTCTGCCAATGTAGAGTTGTGACTTATATCTTTCTGCATATTTATTTCATTAATTGTTTGATTGATTAATTGTTTGATTGATTGTTTCATTGATTGATTGATGTTTTATTTTTCTCGATCCTGAAGCACTTGAGCTTTCAGCTCGGTGCCATGGACATCATAACCCTTCTGTTCGATGCCACGAACACCGTAAATCTAGAGAACCTGTGGCTTATCTGCCAGCCCACGGAATTGAAAAGCGCTAAGAGGGGGGCTTGTCACCCATCGTTCAACGCGCTATGAACACGCTGGGCAGGCGGGCATTGATTGATTGATATGATCATCATCATTGCTTGTCATTGAGTAACCATGTGTGCTCCAATCTCTTTCTTACACATATAGATCTATATAGTACACAAACTCCGTAGCATCGGCGAGGGTCCACGATGTAATTTTTGAAGACGGTGAAAATATTTATTGTAGGATTTTTATTTTAAATCTTTTCTAATGAATTTTGCACGGGCAGTGGCTTTCCAGCCTTCTCTTCTCGATTTTGAACTGACAATGGTTTTTTTACCTGCTCAAATTGAACACGGGATCTACGTTTTATCGTCTGTTTCCGATAGAACTAGGAACTTGATCTCCCCTACACTGAGATCAGGGATCTATGTGATCCACAGGGAGCTAATCTGCTACCTTTGCCGCGAGAGACGAGCTTCTAACCTCTACGCTACAGAAACTCACTTTCATCTCATTAATGTCGATGTTTACATCCCTGTTACATCCCTGTCGATGTTTACATCTACATGTGAGCTTGTTTTCCCGAATCAAAGAAACAAACAAATAACATTCTAAAATAAATGTTTTATTTAGTACAGAACGATCACTGAATCTAAGCTCTCAGATATTACATAAGTAGTGAGAACTTATCATTACTTATGTGATACTGTATTTACCTGTCTTTGTTCAATCGGCCATTTATTCAGTATTACCAAAGCCTCCAGCACGGTTTTCTCCAGATCTGATCTGGTCCGATCTGACAGCCTCAGATTTGTAGATTTTCGTGCAGAGCTCAGGTATCTATGGCTAGTTAGCTGTTCGCTTGGTGTAGTTCTGTCAGCTTTGTGTAATTCTGTCAGCTTTGTGTAGTTCTGTCAGCTTTGTGTAGTTCTGTCAGCTTTGTGTAGTTCTGTCAGCTGTGTGTAGTTCTGTCAGCTTTGTGTAGTTCTGTCAGCTTTGTGTAGTTCTGTCAGCTTTGTAGTGAGTTCTGTCAGCTTTGTGTAGTTCTGTCAGCTTTGTGTAGTTCTGTCAGCTTTGTGTAATTCTGTCAGCTTTGTGTAGTTCTGTCTGCTTTGTGTAGTTCTGTCAGCTTTGTTTCTGCCTTTGTTCACTCAATTTAATATCTAACTTTGTTCTATCAACATCCGTCTCTCTCTCTCTCTCTCTCTGCCTTTTTTAACTTGGATTGGGGCATATAAATAATAATAATAATTCCTCTTGTACCGTTATACGTTACATAGTGCCTGCAAGTAATTTCTCCATACGCTCTATCCTGGGCAACTCGCTCAATCTCCTCCATGGAACTGAGACCGATATTTCTTGCCTCTCTCATCAAAGTTCGTTTCAGGGTCTCCTTAGGTCGACCTCTCTTTCTTGAACCCTTTGCATCCCACTTCAATGCCTGCTTTGATATTCGTTGATCATTTCTCCTCAAGGTGGCCCAACATATCTCCATCTTCTCTTTCTTATAACAGTTGTCACTAGTGGTTGACCAGACATTTCTCTGATTTCATCACTTCTCCTGAATTCGTTCCATTTTATATTCATTATTTTTCGCAGGCATAGGCCCTCAACCAACTCATGCCAAGTCTTCATATCTCTAGCTATCTCATTCAGCTCACTCCAGCTCTTCTTTATATTGTTGATCTGTGCCTCCAAATCCCGTCTCCATGTATTTCTCGGCCTCCCCGTCTTTCGCTGTCCCTGCAGGTTCCAGAAAACGACCCTTCTTGTTATATTCCCCTCAGGTTTTTGCAAAGTATCAACATGTCTATGTCAATTGAATGTCTAATTTATTACTCTTTACGTGATGTTATTGTTATCATGCCGGCCTAATACCTATATTGTAATGTAAATTTTGATGTATTCTCAATTTAATATGTATTCTCAATTTACTATGTCTTCTCAATTTCTTTGTCTTCTTAATTTACTCTTGTTCTCTTCTTAGTTATGATGGTCACTTGATGTCTGTTATTTTATCATTTAATTGTTATTTGTTCTGCTCTCATAAGTTAGTCTGTTGTAATGTCATCTTGATGTAACTGTTACTCTGCATTCTTAATTTCAGTTTTTACTTTTCTAATTCTCTGCTGTTCTACTTTCTCTTAATGTCTCTATGTTCTACTTTCTCTTATTGTCTCTAGTTGTTCTACTTTCTCTTAATGTCTCTGTGTTCTACTTTCTCTTAATGTCTCTGTGTTCTACTTCTCTTAATGTCTCTTGTTCTACTTTCTCTTATTGTCTCTGCTGTTCTACTTTCTCTTAATGTCTCTGCTGTTCTACTTTCTCTTAATGTCTCTACTGTTCTACTTTCTCTTATTGTCTCTACTGTTCTACTTTCTCTTAATGTCTCTGCTGTTCTACTTTCTCTTAATGTCTCTACTGTTCTACTTTCTCTTAATGTCTCTACTGTTCTACTTTCTCTTAATGTCTCTACTGTTCTACTTTCTCTTAATGTCTCTACTGTTCTACTTTCTCTTAATGTCTCTACTGTTCTACTTTCTCTTAATGTCTCTACTGTTTCTTATCTCTATGTTCTACTTTTTAATGTCTCTACTGTTCTACTTTCTCTTAATGTCTCTACTGTTCTACTTTCTCTTAATGTCTCTGATGTTCTACTTTTCTCTAATGTCTCTGTGTTCTACTTTCTCTTAATGTCTCTGACTGTTCTACTTTCTCTTAATGTCTCTGATGTTCTATTTCTCTTAATGTCTCTACTGTTCTACTTTCTCTTAAGTCTCTATGTTCTACTTTCTCTTAATGTCTCTGATGTTCTACTTTCTCTTAATGTCTCTGCTGTTCTACTTTCTCTTAATGTCTCTACTGTTCTACTTTTTCTTAATGTCTCTGATGTTCTACTTTCTCTTAATGTCTCTGATGTTCTACTTTCTCTTAATGTCTCTACTGTTCTACTTTCTCTTAATGTCTCTACTGTTCTACTTTCTCTTAATGTCTCTACTGTTTTTATTGAAACCTTCAGTAAATATGTAATGATCCTAACGTTGAATAACAAAACAAAACATGACATAACATAACATAACATAGCATAACTAGAATACGCGTTAGAACCTACTTGCTAGCACTTAGAAAGTTCCCGTACGTACTTATTTGATTTTCAAAGTAGTACATCACTTAACTCAATCGCTACCATTAATCACTACAGCGGCGCAATAATGTGCTCTAATTACACTAACAGCCACAATTGCGGCTTTTCACTTCTTTCTCTTTGTACATTTATGTTTGTTCTTCTTCTTCTTTTGTCGTCACAATACTACCGGGTTGTTGTCCAGTGTCGTCACACTGCTACCGGGTTGTTGTCCAGTGTCGTCACACTGCTACCGGGTTGTTGTCCAGTGTCGTCACCGCTACCGGTTTGTTATCAGTGTCGTCCTGTGTTTTTTCCAGTGTCGTCACACTACTACCGAGTTGTTGTCCAGTGTCGTCACACTACTACCGGGTTGTTGCCCAGTGTCGTCACACTACTACCGGGTTGTTGTCCAGTGTCGTCACACTACTACCGGGTTGTTGTCCAGTGTCGTCACACTGCTACCGAGTTGTTGTCCAGTGTCGTGGTTTTCTTTTCTTTTTTCTTCTGCTGGTCTGGTGGCTTAGGTGATATGTATTTTTGCTTTTTGGCAGAATTCTGCTATGCCATCTAACCATCTTTTCCGTGGTCTACCTCTCGCCTTCTTTTCTGATGTTCTGTTGTAGAAGATTTCTGTCGACTGTGGAGTTTGGATGCATTCTTATTAAGTGGCCAAACCACTTCATTCTTTGTTTCTCAATGTAATTCAAGCAAGGTTCTGTGTCAACTTTCTTTCTAATGCTGATGTTGGTGACTCTGGCTTATTTGGTGTTGTTGGTAACTTTTCGCAGGCAGCGCATTTCACGTGTAGTTATTTTTGTTACTCCGCTTTGCTCATTGTCGATGTTTGGCCTTGGTAACACAAAATAGGTATACAAATGCTGTTGACCATCTGTTGCTTAGCTGCCTGTGAAATTTGTGGGTACCTTAACAATGGGACTTGCTGGTAGGTTACAGCATTTACTTGTAATGTGCGTTTTCAATATTCCTGTAGTCGTAGACGAACCTATTTCGTAAACGTTTGAAAGTAAACACTACCAGTTACTAAAAGGAACCAAGCTTCGAAGGGAAAAGCCTGAGTGTGCAATCGTCGGCTCCGCTAGCCCTTTCATGCATACATTTTTGGGATGAATATCGTCTTATCCACCACCTTGACTAAACAGTCTCCTGTGTGGTGCCCAGGCCGCACGGAAGCAAAGAATATCACCACTGGGCCCTATAAGACATGTCATTAGAGGTGACTGATGTAAGACCTAGAGAGGCTATCCTAGTAAATAAAAAGCATCGCTGAAGTCGGATGTGCAGGCCTACTTGTAGGCGCATGACACAACGTAAAATCGCTCTTAGGCTCAGATCACATAGAAATCACACAGAGGGGTTAACAAGTGGTCGATATGGAGCTTTTGAAGCAGAAGAAGACTAGACAGTAGAAGTACTAGTTAATTTAACGTTCAGGCAGTAGACACACAGTCGACAGCAAGTCTTTGGCAGTAGACTGCATTCATCAGAGGTCACAAAACACGTATGTGTAGCTATGAAACGAACGAATAGTAGTTGTCCACTACAGTTTGCACTATACGTGAAAGCGTTTTAACTCTTTCGGACTTCTGATCCGATATCCTGGTTCGCAGTAATTTTTAAAATGACGCAATGCCAGAAGGTCATGGGTTCGAATAAGGACCGCGACGTTCTGTTCACGAGTGCATTTCTTTCCAGAGACCCATATAATTATTGCCGGAGCTACGGAGTTTGTGCTTTGTGCAATACTCTCGGCAGGTGGCGTGCCATTTCTGCGGAGAGGACCGAGCCATATGGGGTAAAACCCGGTGCAATGAAGTCAATCCTTCGGCTTTAAACTCTTTAAACAATGCAAAATAAATACGTCTGGATGAAAAAAAAAAATTCGGAGTTAAAGGGTTAAGTCTAATCTCTACAAAATCGCCCAGTGGTTACCGGGGCCCAAATTTGAGGTGTTAAGAATAGAACCACTGTCACGCATGTCGTAAGGGGCGACTAAGGAGGTTTGGCTGAAATCGGATGCACGTGTCCTAAATGTGTAGAAGTCTATTCGTTTAGGGACCTACCAAACCAATGTGCAACTTATACACGTTCTTGGCAAAGGTCAAACATATCACAAAGAGTGATTAAATTGGTCGTAAAGAACGAACACAAAGAAGAAGATCTCTACAAAATAAATCGAATCTTTCCTTATCCCCCACCCCTCCTCTCCTCCTCCTCTCTAGTCTATTGATCCTCTAACTAAAGTTAATGGCAGCGTATAAATTTCACAGCTCAGGTCACAGTTGCGTTTTCTCTCACGCCTGATCTAAATCCTGGCCTGTGACCTTCTCTCAGAACAAGCTTGCCTGACTGAAACCTATAATTGTGTTACAAATGAGGAATGAGAACAAATATGCAACTACAACAGAGCAAAATGTTATTGATAATCTGTAACGCAACATTAAACAGGGAGAGATGTCTGGAGTCTGCTGTGCTAACATGACCCGAGAGAGAGAGAGAGAGAGAGAAACAGAGAGATATGAGAGAGAGAAAAGAGAGAGGCACTAGAGAGGAGAGAGAGAATAGAAAGAGTGGTTACCGGTGCCCAAATTGTGGTGTGAAGAATAGAACCACTGTTACCTGCCACGCATGTCGTAAGAGGCGACTAAAGAGATTGTGCGTGGGGCTAGCTAACGCACACCGTAAAAAATGGTGATGGCTACAGAACGGAGAGCGAACCGAGTAACCGCTGGCTGAAACCGGACACATCGCCTAAGTATAAGCACCAGAGCTCCATATGGTGCTGAAGATGTGACTTAAAACACGCCACTGCTAAGGCTGCATGAATCAGATTTTCACATGAATATAATTTGTTGGGAGATCTGGTACATCGGTCTGGGCGGTGATCGCGAGACAGAGAGAGAGAGAGAGAGAGAGAGAGAGTGAGAGAGAGAGAGAGAGAGAGAGAGAAGCCAGAGAGAGATAGAGTGGTGAGGAGAGAGTGGTGTTTTCTATAGGGCCTCTGTGGTTAAGTGGTTAAGCCTTTGAATTCTGTTCGGATGCTTGTAGGTTCGAATGTTATCGATAATCTGTAATGCCACATTAAACAGGCAGAAATGTCTGGAATCTGCTGAGCTAGCATGATCTGAGAGAGACAGAGAGAGAGGTAGACAGAGAGAGAGAGAGGTAGACAGAGTGGTAGGAAGAGAGATATGACAGTGTATAGTGAGACTAGTGAGCATCTGTAGCTTAAGCCGGAGTGAGCTCGATCATAACCCAAGCGTACTTGATTCAAACTCCGCGGTTGGAAAATTTGGAAGCAAATTCGTTCCTTTGGATTTTTACGAACTGTAAAAATAGACCTTACCGTCCATAAAGCAATGGAAACTACTGAACGTATGAGCTCTTCTTCTTCATCTCTTCCACCATTTACTTCTTTATAGAAGTGTTGGGGGGAAGGGGGGTAGTGATCTTGTGTGTGCTTGTTTTAAGGCACTTTGTAAGCTGATATTCATTTTCGTAAGGCTGTTCTTGATGCCATCGCTCCATCTTTGCGTGGTCTTCCTCTTGCTTTGTACTCGTTAACTATTTGTGTGTGGCTTTCTGTGGTAGGCGATACCAGGGCATTCTTGTCAGGTGTCCAAACCATTTAATCTGTTGTTCTTTTATAAATTACATGACTGGTTTCACATCCAGTCTTCTTCTGATTTCTTCATTTCTAATTTTGTCTATAAAGTACTACATATACTTCTTTTCCTTTTTTCTTTTTCTCCACTCTTGTTTTGCCTCACAGCTTCAGGATAAGAAGAGATTTCTAGAAAGAGCCCGTGTGTGCGCTTCATAAATAGTGTCTTTCGTCGCTTCTATTATCTATGAGGTCAATCTTGTGCATGGCCGGCCTTTTGCTTTGTATCCATTGTATCGGAGCAACATAACTCTTTGAATTGCCTATACGTATACTTATAAATGGTGTCTAAAAAATCGATGACTCGTTTTCTGTTGTTGATGACTACGTCCTGTAAAGGATATGCTACGATTGTCATTTTCATTAATATAACTTTCATATTATTATTATTCTTATTATTGCGGTTACCACATGGCGCCCACTCTTTGACAGGTTATTAGTCAAATGCGCACTAATATATAAAAACAGGTAGACAGCCCTACTCTAGGGAAATGTTGTGAAAAACACTATTAAATTAGAAAAGCTACTCCATCAGCATTTAAAGGCATGTCCTAATAAACGCTATTAAATTAGAAAAACTGCACTATCCACAAGAAAACGGAACAAATAAATAATTTCAGCCTATATTACATGTTGTAATTATATTTGATAAATAATGGATCAGATAAGAAATTTATGGGAAAATAAAATCGAGAAGGAATAAAAATAGAACAAGTTGTGGAAATTCTAATGTAGAATTGATATTCAAGTTTCTTACCGACATGCATCGTTCTTCTTCTTCAGTGATCTCTGGTCATGCGCTTAATTTACTGTGGACCACAAACTGGACGGTCAGCTTCAGGTCTGTCAGGTTTCCCCAAAGCTTAGTTTTCAGGTCGACGGGAAGGACGTTATTCTACAGAATGTTCTTATATAAACTTTAGAATGTTAATTAAGATATATAGAAGTGTCGTTTGTGATGTAGGATTGGTGACTAGTTACTGAACTAGTGTCGAAGTATTTCGGAAACAATCATAGGTTTTCTAGTCCAGCAAATATCGAAGGGGAAGGAAGCTGCTAGTTCCCGTTGCTCTATGGCTCAAAAATACTTCAATCTATCCTTCAAGCATCTATCTTTTATCATCATCATCAAATAGATTGTCCTTAGCAGAACTTTGCCACCCCAACAGTTCTCCGGAATTTTTCTCTCTCATAGTCCAATGCCCGCCTCTGCAACCGATATATTCAAACCATCAGTTACATTCTGAATACATCTTCTCTGTGGTCTTCCTCTTCTTCTCTGCTCCTATGCCTCCTTCCATGATTCTAGTCTCCAGTCCTTCGTCTCTTTTTATATGTCAAAAATACCTCAATTTCTCTTCCTTATTTATAGCATCAGCCAGCTTTCTTTGATTTTGACTTCTTTCTGCATAGATCTATGTGTTCTCTTCTCTGTCCAAGATATACGAAGGACTCGTCTGTAACACTTACATTCAAAAGCACATATATGTTTTCCCACTGCTTTATTAAATGCCCATGCTTCATACGCATGGTTTCTTATCGTACAACGTGTATTTCCAAACTCCTTAACTCTTAGTGGACCAGGGGATAAATTATTTTTTTACAAGCCATTTGTTTTTAAAATTAAAAACGCCATTTAGTGTGGCGCTTTTTAAAAAAAGCATCCCAAACCCAAAGACATGGGATGTGGCATGTGGTCCGAAAAGAATTAAACAACGAGATTTTTTTCATTTTCCAATTATGCTGAATGGCCTTATGTTACCAGAAGTTACGACTATGTTAGTTAGTAAATTACATATCCTTTACAGGACTTTGCGAATCAACCCCAGCTTTGTAACGCTGTTTGTGATTTTTCTAGGCATTATTACGTTCAGTAGTTTGCCATTGCTTTCTGAATGGGTGGTGCCATCGTCCTTTGTTAAAATCCACGCGAAGCAATTTGCAACCGAACTGTCCGCAGCGTGATTCGAACTCAGAACGTCGAGGTTAATAGACCGAGTCACTAACCCCTAGGCCACAGACACCACAAACGAATATGTAGATGTTGAATAAACACGCTCAATAAAAGTTACCCAACGGCATTCCTGGCATATGCGTGCAGATCTGACATCAACGTTTAGCAGAACAAATAAAGAGGAAGATAGAAGTAAATAATCCACACGAATTACTTAGATACTAATATTTCGGTTTGGCTGGTCGGATATCTTTCTTAGTTTGTGTTCATTAGTTCTAGCAGTGGCGGCTCGTCATTAAGGGTCACTGGGGCCGGACCCCACCAAAAATAATGTGTAACGTGTATTTATTATTATTTCATAAATTAAAACATAACAACCCAAAGCCATGATATTTCCGATAACTTTTGCCTGGCCCCACCAACAAAAATGATCACGAGCCGCCACTGAGTTCTAGTATGGGGGTAATGGGTATGATTGTAAGTAAAATTTGATTCTAGTTACGTTTTGTTATTCAGATTTAGACAAAAGATAGAATAAATTGGACAAAAAGTGGGTTGTTTTTTTAAACCGCTGCTGGTAGGACTTGATGGATGACTCGACTTCGTCGTTGTAGAATAAAAATGGAAATCGTGGCATATCCGTTACAGGACGTTGACATCACCTACAGTAAACGAGTCGTTGATTTTCTATACACCACTTATTCGTTTAGTAGTTTGTCATTGCTTTCTAAACGGTGTGGTCTAATTTTAACCGTTCGTAAAAATCTACGGGAACAAATTTGCTTCCAAATTACCCACCGCGGAGTTTGAACCAGGTACTCTTGGGCTGTGATTTATTTTTATCTCTATCCAGAAGCACTTGAGTTTTCAGCTCTTCGGCTCGGTGCCATGGACATCGTAACCCTTCGGTTCGGTGCCACGAACACCGTAGATCTGGAGAACCTGTGGCAATTGAACCGCAGTCACAGAGGGCTTTTCACCCGTCGTCCAACGCGCTACGAACACGCTGGACAGGCGGGCCGTCGACTGTGATCAAGCTCACTACCACTAAGCTACTTATGCTCACCTTTGTAGAATAGAAAATATAATTTAGAATGTGAAATGAGACGATTCCACGCTAGCACTATTCACCTTTGAAGGAATATATGAAGAAATGAGACGATTCTACAAGCTACCTATGCTCACCTTTGTAGAAAGAAAATATAATTTAGAATGTGAAATGAGACGTGATGTCATTACCGCTAAGCTACCTATGCTCACCTTTGTAGAAAGGAAAATATAATTTAGAATGTGAAATGAGACGTGATGTTTTAAACTTTGGATGTAACATAGTTAACACAAAAAGGCACCTACAGTTTTAGTTTTGCATTGTCGCTGGACACCGATGTTTTATCATCAAATAGCTTGTCCTGAGCAGAATTTCGCCACCCCAACAGTCCTTCGGAATTTATTTATATTTTAGACCAGATGTCCCGTCTCTGCAGCCGTCATGTACAAACCATCAATTACATCCTGAATCCATCTTCTGCGTAGTCTTCTTCTCTTTACCGGTATGTCTCCTTCCATGATGGTCTTCTCCAGCCCTTCGTATCTTTTTATATGTCCAAAAGACCGCAATTGTCTTATTTGTGTCATCAACCAGTTTAAGTAGAAACAAAGAGATTGTCAACATGAGAACATATAATTTTATAAATTAAGGTTTGGATCTACAAAAGTCAGCGACTACATCCGATCCGGAAAATAAACTTGGTTTCTCCGCAATGAGTTAGTTATTGGTTATTGGTTACTAAACTGACGTCATTGCAATCCGGGCAGACCCATTGGTGCTCAGTCTCCCCAAAAAGAAATCGTAGAGTATGCATACTGATGGTACCCGTGGCTCGCTGATTAAACATACCTCTCACTCTACCCCTTAGGCATTCAGTTCGACTTTTACAACGTGTAACTCCAAACTTCTTAATATCGCTGGAGCGATTCAACATCTATTTTAGTGTCCTCATCCAACAGACAGTAGCGATGAAACCGAAGAATATCCCCCTTATCCATCTTCAACTCCCCAACAATCGATGCTGTTGATGCAAGTCTTCCGCTCTCTCATTACCACAAACACCCGCATGCCCAGGACAGTAGATCCACGTAATCCTCTGGAGGTTAGAAACTTCTATAGACGACATCCACTCATACCGAAACCTGTCTTTCTGGATCTTGTAAAGCATCGACTGAGAGTCAGTTACAACAACGACCCCAGTAAATGGAGTCCCAGAGAGCCAATGGAGAGCAGCAGTAACAGCCTCAACCTCTTCATACTAGAAGTCCTATACTCTCCACTTCGTTCTGCAACAACCCTACCATACGCATTACAGTGCACGTATAGAGCCATACATAATAAGGTGTAATTAGTGTGTTAATCTTATGCTTCGTATTACAAAACAACGCTCTAAAAACACTGATTTGAAACGGAACAAACCTGAATGGAAAATTAATAAAACATATTAATGATTGTGTTTTGTTTCGTTCTCTGTCACGGACTTTCACTTAATGTATTTTATTTGCACAAATACAATGCATTTGCTGACGTATTAAAGTCATTAATAACAGTCTTGTTAAATATTGAACAGACAGAGTCTCTCTTGATTCAGAGTTAATTACTCTTATAAATTATTCTGTTAATCTTAATCTGTGTGGGATTTTTGTTATTTTTTTCTTTTCTAGTTATCAAATGCGGTTCTGTTGGACATGATTTATTAA